>JALJVW010000184.1:58276254-59476254 GCA_024865655.1 Emberiza elegans
CCAGGGACCGGCGCTTAGCTCGGGCGAGCGCCGTACCTTCGTCTTTAGCGTCTCTTGTCGCCTACACCTAAGCAAAAAGCTTTTCCACTATGTCTCGCAAGGAGAAACTGTGCCAGTACAGAAATCATCTCCTATCGTGTTCTAGAGGTGCACCGAGCTCTGCAGAGCGTTTTGCAAGAAGCAAAAGAAAGTAATCCAAAACGACTTGCATTCCAATGTTAGCGTGAATAAAATCGCAGGAGAGTGGTAAGGTACTGTTTTCTATCAGTTTGCAAGCTGTGCACACAATCCCAGTGTGGCTCGGCTTGGTTGTTCGCCTTTCGGAAGGTGCCGCTCTCTCCGGCTCCCGGAGGCGAAGAAGCGGCTTCTTCGCAAAAAAACATTGTGCCGGTCGCGGTGTGCTCGAAGCGCGGCTTCTGCCGAAAAGAAGCCAGGGACCGGCGCTTAGCTCGGGCGAGCGCCGTACCTTCGTCTTTAGCGTCTCTTGTCGCCTACAGCTAAAGCAAAAAGCTTTTCCACTATGTCTCGCAAGGAGAAACTGTGCCAGTACA
The DNA here is from genome assembly GCA_024865655.1 of Emberiza elegans. NCBI lineage: Eukaryota > Metazoa > Chordata > Aves > Passeriformes > Fringillidae > Emberiza > Emberiza elegans. Next base: position 58,276,806 of record JALJVW010000184.1, read on the forward strand.
GAAATCATCTCCTATCGTGTTCTAGAGGTGCACAGAGCTCTGCAGAGCGTTTTGCAAAAGCAAAAGAAAGTAGTCCAAAACGACTTGCATTCAGATGTTAGCGTGAATAAAATCGCGGGAGGTGGTAAGGTACTGTTTTCTATCAGTTTGCAAGCTGTGCACACAATCCCAGTGTGGCTCGGCTTGGTTGTTCGCCTTTCGGAAGGTGCCGCTCTCTCCGGCTCCCGGAGGCGAAGAAGCGGCTTCTTCGCGCAAAGAGCATTGTGCCGGTCGCGGTGTGCTCGCGGTGTGCTCGAACGCGGCTTCTGCCGAAAGAAGCCAGGGACCGGCGCTTAGCTCGGGCGAGCGCCGTACCTTCGTCTTTAGCGTCTCTTGTCGCCTACACCTAAGCAAAAAGCTTTTCCACTATGTCTCGCAAGGAGAAACTGTGCCAGTACAAAAATCATCTCCTATCGTGTTCTAGAGGTGCACGGAGCTCTGCAGAGCGTTTTGCAAAAAAAAAAAAGTAGTCAAAAACGACTTGCATTCGAATGTTAGCGTGAATAAAATCGCAGGAGAGTGGTAAGGTACTGTTTTCTATCAGTTTGCAAGCTGTGCACACAATCCCAGTGTGGCTCGGCTTGGTTGTTCGCCTTTCGGAAGGTGCCGCTCTCTCCGGCTCCCGGAGGCGAAAAAAGCGGCTTCTTCGCGCAAAACATTGTGCCTGTGCGCGGTGTGCTCGAAGCGCGGCTTCTGCCGAAAAAAGCCAGGGACCGGGCTTAGCTCGGGCGAGCGCCGTACCTTCGTCTTTAGCGTCTCTTGTCGCCTACACCTAAGCAAAAAGCTTTTCCACTATGTCTCGCAAGGAGAAACTGTGCCAGTACAGAAATCATCTCCTATCGTGTTCTAGAGGTGCACAGAGCTCTGCAGAGCGTTTTGCAAAAGCAAAAGAAAGTTGCCAAAACGACTTGCATTCGAATGTTAGCGTGAATAAAATCGCAGGAGAGTGGTAAGGTACTGTTTTCTATCAGTTTGCAAGCTGTGCACACAATCCCAGTGTGGCTCGGCTTGGTTGTTCGCCTTTCGGAAGGTGCCGCTCTCTCCGGCTCCCGGAGGCGAAGAAGCGGCTTCATCGCGCAAAAAGCATTGTGCCGGTGGCGGTGTGCTCGAAGCGCGGCTTCTGCCGAAAAGCCAGGGACCGGCACTTAGCTCGGGCGAGCGCCGTACCTTCGTCTTTAGCGTCTCTTGTCGCCTACACCTAAGCAAAAAGCTTTTCCACTATGTCTCGCAAGGAGAAACTGTGCCAGTACAGAAATCATCTCCTATCGTGTTCTAGAGGTGCACAGAGCTCTGCAGAGCGTTTTGCAAGAAGCAAATAAAGTAGTGCAAAACGACTTGCATTCGAATGTTAGCGTGAATAAAATCGCAGGAGAGTGGTAAGGTACTGTTTTCTATCAGTTTGCAAGCTGTGCACACAATCCCAGTGTGGCTCGGCTTGGTTGTTCGCCTTTCGGAAGGTGCCGCTCTCTCCGGCTCCCGGAGGCGAAGAAGCGGCTTCTTCGCGCAAAATTGTGCATTGTGCCGGTCGCGGTGTGCTCGAAGCGCGGCTTCTGCCGAAAAAGCCAGGGACCGGCGCTTAGCTCGGGCGAGCGCCGTACCTTCGTCTTTAGCGTCTCTTGTCGCCTACACCTAAGCAAAAAAAAGCTTTTCCACTATGTCTCGCAAGGAGAAACTGTGCCAGTACAGAAATCATCTCCTATCGTGTTCTAGAGGTGCACACAGGCTCTGCAGAGCGTTTTGCAAGAAAAAAAAAGTAGTCCAAAACGACTTGCATTCGAATGTTAGCGTGAATAAAATCTCCGGGAGTGGTAAGGTACTGTTTTCTATCAGTTTGCAAGCTGTGCACACAATCCCAGTGTGGCTCGGCTTGGTTGTTCGCCTTTCGGAAGGTGCCGCTCTCTCCGGCTCCCGGAGGCGAAGAAGCGGCTTCTTCGCGCAAAAAAAGCCGGTCGCCGGTCGCGGTGTGCTCCGAAGCGCGGCTTCTGCCGAAAGAAGCCAAGGACCGGCGCTTAGCTCGGGCGAGCGCCGTACCTTCGTCTTTAGCGTCTCTTGTCGCCTACACCTAAGCAAAAAGCTTTTCCACTATGTCTCGCAAGGAGAAACTGTGCCAGTACAGAAATCATCTCCTATCGTGTTCTAGAGGTGCACAGAGCTCTGCAGAGCGTTTTGCAAAAACAAAAAAAAGTAGTCCAAAACGACTTGCATTCGAATGTTAGCGTGAATAAATCGCAGGAGAGTGGTAAGGTACTGTTTTCTATCAGTTTGCAAGCTGTGCACACAATCCCAGTGTGGCTCGGCTTGGTTGTTCGCCTTTCGGAAGGTGCCGCTCTCTCCGGCTCCCGGAGGCGAAGAAGCGGCTTCTTCGCGCAAAGAGCATTGTGCCGGTCGCGGTGTGCTCGGTGTGCTCGAACGCGGCTTCTGCCGAAAAAAGTCAAGGACCGGCGCTTAGCTCGGGCGAGCGCCGTACCTTCGTCTTTAGCGTCTCTTGTCGCCTACACCTAAGCAAAAAGCTTTTCCACTATGTCTCGCAAGGAGAAACTGTGCCAGTACAGAAATCATCTCCTATCGTGTTCTAGAGGTGCACAGAGCTCTGCAGAGCGTTTTGCAAAAAAAAAAAAAAGTAGTCCAAAACGACTTGCATTCGAATGTTAGCGTGAATAAAATCGCAGGAGAGTGGTAAGGTACTGTTTTCTATCAGTTTGCAAGCTGTGCACACAATCCCAGTGTGGCTCGGCTTGGTTGTTCGCCTTTCGGAAGGTGCCGCTCTCTCCGGCTCCCGGAGGCGAAGAAGCGGCTTCTTCGCGCAAAGAGCATTGTGCCGGTCGCGGTGTGCTCGCGGTGTGTGCTCGCGCGGCTTCTGCCGAAAAAAGCCAGGGACCGGCGCTTAGCTCGGGCGAGCGCCGTACCTTCGTCTTTAGCGTCTCTTGTCGCCTACACCTAAGCAAAAAAAGCTTTTCCACTATGTCTCGCAAGGAGAAACTGTGCCAGTACAGAAATCATCTCCTATCGTGTTCTAGAGGTGCACGGAGCTCTGCAGAGCGTTTTGCAAGAAGCAAAAAAAAGTAGTCAAAAACGACTTGCATTCGAATGTTAGCGTGAATAAAATCGCAGGAGAGTGGTAAGGTACTGTTTTCTATCAGTTTGCAAGCTGTGCACACAATCCCAGTGTGGCTCGGCTTGGTTGTTCGCCTTTCGGAAGGTGCCGCTCTCTCCGGCTCCCGGAGGCGAAGAAGCTCTTCTTCGCTTCTTCGCGCAAAAGCATTGTGCCGGTCGCGGTGTGCTCGAAGCGCGGCTTCTGCCGAAAAAAGCCAAGGACCGGCGCTTAGCTCGGGCGAGCGCCGTACCTTCGTCTTTAGCGTCTCTTGTCGCCTACACCTAAGCAAAAAGCTTTTCCACTATGTCTCGCAAGGAGAAACTGTGCCAGTACAGAAATCATCTCCTATCGTGTTCTAGAGGTGCACAGAGCTCTGCAGAGCGTTTTGCAAGAAGCAAAAAAAGTAGTCCAAAACGACTTGCATTCGAATGTTAGCGTGAATAAAATCGCAGGAGAGTGGTAAGGTACTGTTTTCTATCAGTTTGCAAGCTGTGCACACAATCCCAGTGTGGCTCGGCTTGGTTGTTCGCCTTTTTTTCGGAAGGTGCCGCTCTCTCCGGCTCCCGGAGGCGAAGAAGCTTCGCTTCTTCGCGCAAAAAGCATTGTGCCGGTCGCGGTGTGCTCGAAGCGCGGCTTCTGCTCGAAAAAAGCCGGGACCGGCGCTTAGCTCGGGCGAGCGCCGTACCTTCGTCTTTAGCGTCTCTTGTCGCCTACACCTAAGCAAAAAAAGCTTTTCCACTATGTCTCGCAAGGAGAAACTGTGCCAGTACAGAAATCATCTCCTATCGTGTTCTAGAGGTGCACAGAGCTCTGCAGAGCGTTTTGCAAAAAAAAAAAAGTAGTCAAAAACGACTTGCATTCGAATGTTAGCGTGAATAAAATCGCAGGAGAGTGGTAAGGTACTGTTTTCTATCAGTTTGCAAGCTGTGCACACAATCCCAGTGTGGCTCGGCTTGGTTGTTCGCCTTTCGGAAGGTGCCGCTCTCTCCGGCTCCCGGAGGCGAAGAAGCGGCTTCTTCGCGCAAAAACATTGTGCCGGTCACTGTGTGCGGTGCTCGAAGCGCGGCTTCTGCCGAAAAAGCCAAGGACCGGCGCTTAGCTCGGGCGAGCGCCGTACCTTCGTCTTTAGCGTCTCTTGTCTTGCCTACTACACTAAGCAAAAGCTTTTCCACTATGTCTCGCAAGGAGAAAACTGTGCCAGTACAGAAATCATCTCCTATCGTGTTCTAGAGGTGCACAGAGCTCTGCAGAGCGTTTTGCAAAAGCAAAAAAAGTAGTCCAAAACGACTTGCATTCGAATGTTAGCGTGAATAAAATCGCAGGAGAGTGGTAAGGTACTGTTTTCTATCAGTTTGCAAGCTGTGCAAACAAACCCAGTGTGGCTCGGCTTGGTTGTTCGCCTTTCGGAAGGTGCCGCTCTCTCCGGCTCCCGGAGGCGAAAGCGGCAGCTTCTTCATTGCCGGTCGCAGCAGCATTGTGCCGGTCGCGGTGTGCTCGAAGCGCGGCTTCTGCCGAAAAAAGCCAGGGACCGGCGCTTAGCTCGGGCGAGCGCCCCTTCGTCTTTAGCGTCTCTTGTCGCCTACACCTAAGCAAAAAAAGCTTTTCCACTATGTCTCGCAAGGAGAAACTGTGCCAGTACAGAAATCATCTCCTATCGTGTTCTAGTGGTTCACGGGTGCTCTCTGCAGAGCGTTTTGCAAAAAAAAAAAAAAAAGTAGTCCAAAACGACTTGCATTCGAATGTTAGCGTGAATAAAATCGCAGGAGAGTGGTAAGGTACTGTTTTCTATCAGTTTGCAAGCTGTGCACACAATCCCAGTGTGGCTCGGCTTGGTTGTTCGCCTTTCGGAAGGTGCCGCTCTCTCCGGCTCCCGGAGGCGAAGAAGCGCTTCTTCGCGCAAAAGCATTGTGCCGGTCGCGGTGTGCTCGCGGTGCGCGGCTTCTGCCGAAAAAGCCAGGGACCGGCGCTTAGCTCGGGCGAGCGCCGTACCTTCGTCTTTAGCGTCTCTTGTCGCCTACACCTAAGCAAAAAAAAAAAAGCACTATGTCTCGCAAGGAGAAACTGTGCCAGTACAGAAATCATCTCCTATCGTGTTCTAGAGGTGCACGGAGCTCTGCAGAGCGTTTTGCAAAAAAAAAAAAAGTCAAAACGACTTGCATTCGAATGTTAGCGTGAATAAAATCGCAGGAGAGTGGTAAGGTACTGTTTTCTATCAGTTTGCAAGCTGTGCACACAATCCCAGTGTGGCTCGGCTTGGTTGTTCGCCTTTCGGAAGGTGCCGCTCTCTCCGGCTCCCGGAGGCGAAGAAGCGGCTTCTTCGCGCAAAAAATTGTGCCGGTCGCGGTGTGCTCGCGGTGTGCTCGAAGCGCGGCTTCTGCCGAAAAAAAAGCAGAAGCCAGGGACCGGCGCTTAGCTCGGGCGAGCGCCGTACCTTCGTCTTTAGCGTCTCTTGTCGCCTACACCTAAGCAAAAAGCTTTTCCACTATGTCTCGCAAGGAGAAACTGTGCCAGTACAGAAATCATCTCCTATCGTGTTCTAGAGGTTCACAGGTGCTCTGCTCTGAGCGTTTTGCAAAAAAAAAAAAGAAAGTAGTCAAAAACGACTTGCATTCAATGTTAGCGTGAATAAAATCGCAGGAGGTGGTAAGGTACTGTTTTTTTATCAGTTTTCAAGCTGTGCAGCTGTGCACATCCCAGTGTGGCTCGGCTTGGTTGTTCGCCTTTCGGAAGGTGCCGCTCTCTCCGGCTCCCGGAGGCGAAGAAGCGGCTTCTTCGCGCGCAAAGCATTGTGTGCCGGTCGCGGTGTGCTCGAAGCGCGGCTTCTGCCGAAAAGCCAGGGACCGGCGCTTAGCTCGGGCGAGCGCCGTACCTTCGTCTTTAAGCGTCTCTTGTCGCCTACACCTAAGCAAAAAAGCTTTTCCACTATGTCTCGCAAAACTTCTCTGTGTGCCAGTACAGAAATCATCTCCTATCGTGTTCTAGTGGTGCACAGAGCTCTGCAGAGCGTTTTGCAAAAAGCAAAAAAAGTAAGTTCAAAAACGACTTGCATTCAATGTTAGCGTGAATAAAATCGCAGGAGAGTGGTAAGGTACTGTTTTCTATCAGTTTGCAAGCTGTGCACACAATCCCAGTGTGGCTCAGCTTGGTTGTTCGCCTTTCGGAAGGTGCCGCTCTCTCCGGCTCCCGGAGGCTCTCTCCGGCTCCCGGAAGAAGCGGCTTCTTCGCGCAAAAAGCATTGTGCCGGTCGCGGTGTGCTCGCGGTGTGCTCGGCTTCGGCTTCTGCCGAAAAAAGCCAGGGACCGGCGCTTAGCTCGGGCGAGCGCCGTACCTTCGTCTTTAGCGTCTCTTGTCGCCTACACCTAAGCAAAAAAAAAAAAAACTATGTCTCGCAAAGGAGAAACTGTGCCAGTACAGAAATCATCTCCTATCGTGTTCTAGAGGTGCACAGAGCTCTGCAGAGCGTTTTGCAAGAAAAAAGCAAAGTCAAAAAAAGTGACTTGCATTCGAATGTTAGCGTGAATAAAATCGCAGGAGAGTGGTAAGGTACTGTTTTCTATCAGTTTGCAAGCTGTGCACACAATCCCAGTGTGGCTCGGCTTGGTTTGCAAGCCTTTCGGAAGGTGCCGCTCTCTCCGGCTCCCGGAGGCCGAAGAAGCTTCTTCTTCAAAAAATTTTGCCTTCTCGCATTTTCACATTGTGCCGGTCGCGGTGTGCTCGAAAAGCGCTTCTGCCGAAAAGAAGCCAGGGACCGGCGCTTAGCTCGGGCGAGCGCCGTACCTTCGTCTTTAGCGTCTCTTGTCGCCTACACCTAAGCAAAAAGCTTTTCCACTATGTCTCGCAAAGGAGAAACTGTGCCAGTACAGAAATCATCTCCTATCGTGTTCTAGAGGTGCACGGAGCTCTGCAGAGCGTTTTGCAAGAAAACAAAAAAAAGTAGTCAAAACGACTTGCATTCGAATGTTAGCGTGAATAAAATCGCAGGAGAATGGTAAGGTACTGTTTTCTATCAGTTTGCAAGCTGTGCACACAATCCCAGTGTGGCTCGGCTTGGTTGTTCGCCTTTCGGAAGGTGCCGCTCTCTCCGGCTCCCGGAGGCGAAGAAAGCGGCTTCTTCGCGCAAAAAGCATTGTGCCGGTCGCAGTGTGCTCGAAAGCGCGGTGTGCTCGCTTCTGCGAAAAGCCAGGGACCGGCGCCAGGACCGGCTCTTAGGCTCGGGCGAGCGCCGTACCTTCGTCTTTAGCGTCTCTTGTCGCCTACACCTAAGCAAAAAGCTTTTCCACTATGTCTCGCAAGGAGAAACTGTGCCAGTACAGAAATCATCTCCTATCGTGTTCTAGAGGTGCACAGAGCTCTGCAGAGCGTTTTGCAAGAAAAAAAAAAGTAGTCAAAACGACTTGCATTCGAATGTTAGCGTGAATAAAATCGCAGGAGAGTGGTAAGGTACTGTTTTCTATCAGTTTGCAAGCTGTGCACACAATCCCAGTGTGGCTCGGCTTGGTTGTTCGCCTTTTTTCGGAAGGTGCCGCTCTCTCCGGCTCCCGGAGGCGAAGAAGCGGCTTCTTCGCGCAAAAAAACATTGTGCCGGTCGCGGTGTGCTCGCGGTGTGCTCGCGCTTCTGCCGAAAAAAGCCAGGGACCGGCGCTTAGCTCGGGCGAGCGCCGTACCTTCGTCTTTAGCGTCTCTTGTCGCCTTAGCGTCTCTTGTCTAAGCAAAAGCTTTTCCACTATGTCTGTCTCGCAAGGAGAAACTGTGCCAGTACAGAAATCATCTCCTATCGTGTTCTAGAGGTGCACAGAGCTCTGCAGAGCGTTTTGCAAGAAGCAAAAAAAGTAGTCCAAAACGACTTGCATTCGAATGTTAGCGTGAATAAAATCGCAGGAGAGGTGGTAAGGTACTGTTTTCTATCAGTTTGCAAGCTGTGCACACAATCCCAGTGTGGCTCGGCTTGGTTGTTCGCCTTTTTTTTTTCAGGTGCCGCTCTCTCCGGCTCCCGGGGCTCCCGAAGCGGCTTCTTCGCGCAAAATTTGCCGGTCGCAGAGCACTGTGCGGTCGCGGTGTGCTCGAAGCGCGGCTTCTGCCGAAAAAAGCCAGGGACCGGCGCTTAGCTCGGGCGAGCGCCGTACCTTCGTCTTTTTAGCGTCTCTTGTCGCCTACACCTAAGCAAAAAAAAAACTATGTCTCTCAAAAAAGAAACTGTGCCAGTACAGAAATCATCTCCTCTCTCGTGTTCTAGAGGTGCACAGAGCTCTGCAGAGCGTTTTGCAAGAAAAAAAAAAAAAGTAGTCAAAACGACTTGCATTCAATGTTAGCGTGAATAAAATCGCAGGAGGTGGTAAGGTACTGTTTTCTATCAGTTTGCAAGCTGTGCACACAATCCCAGTGTGGCTCGGCTTGGTTGTTCGCCTTTCGGAAGGTGCCGCTCTCTCCGGCTCCCGGAGGCGAAGAAAGCGGCTTCTTCGCGCAAAAAATTGTGCCGGTCGCATTGTGTGCCGGTCGCGGTGTGCTCGGTGCCGCGGCTTCTGCCGAAAAAGCCAGGGACCGGCGCTTAGCTCGGGCGAGCGCCGTACCTTCGTCTTTAGCGTCTCTTGTCGCCTACACCTAAGCAAAAAAGCTTTTCCACTATGTCTCGCAAGGAGAAACTGTGCCAGTACAAAATCATCTCCTATCGTGTTCTAGAGGTGCACAGAGCTCTGCAGAGCGTTTTGCAAGAAGCAAAAAAAAAGTAAGTAGTCAAAAACGACTTGCATTCGAATGTTAGCGTGAATAAAATCGCAGGAGAGTGGTAAGGTACTGTTTTCTATCAGTTTGCAAGCTGTGCACACAATCCCAGTGTGGCTCGGCTTGGTTGTTCGCCTTTCGGAAGGTGCCGCTCTCTCCGGCTCCCGGAGGCGGCTCCCTTCCGGCTTCTTCGCGCAAAAGAGCATTGTGCCGGTCGCGGTGTGCTCGCGGCTCGCGCGCTTCTGCCGAAAAAGCCAGGGACCGGCGCTTAGCTCGGGCGAGCGCCGTACCTTCGTCTTTAGCGTCTCTTGTCGCCTACACCTAAGCAAAAAGCTTTTCCACTATGTCTCGCAAGGAGAAACTGTGCCAGTACAGAAATCATCTCCTATCGTGTTCTAGAGGTGCACAGAGCTCTGCAGAGCGTTTTGCAAAAAAAAAAAAAGTTTTCCAAAACGACTTGCATTCGAATGTTAGCGTGAATAAAATCGCAGGAATAAAATCGCAGGAAGTAAGGTACTGTTTTCTATCAGTTTGCAAGCTGTGCACACAATCCCAGTGTGGCTCGGCTTGGTTGTTCGCCTTTTTCTTGCCGCTCTCTCCGGCTCCCGGAGGCGAAGAAGCTTCTTCGCGCAAAGAAATTCTTTGTGCCGGTCGCAAAGCACTGTGCCGGTCGCGGTGTGCTCGAAGCGCGGCTTCTGCCGAAAAAAGCCAGGACCGGCGCTTAGCTCGGGCGAGCGCCGTACCTTCGTCTTTAGCGTCTCTTGTCGCCTACACCTAAGCAAAAAAAGCTTTTCCACTATGTCTCGCAAGGAGAAAACTGTGCCAGTACAGAAATCATCTCCTATCGTGTTCTAGAGGTGCACAGAGCTCTGCAGAGCGTTTTGCAAAAAAAAAAAAAGTAGTCAAAACGACTTGCATTCGAATGTTAGCGTGAATAAAATCGCAGGAGAGTGGTAAGGTACTGTTTTCTATCAGTTTGCAAGCTGTGCACACAATCCCAGTGTGGCTCGGCTTGGTTGTTCGTTCTTTCGGCTTGGTTTTCGCCTTTTTCGAAGGTGCCGCTCTCTCCGGCTCCCGGAGGCGAAGCGGCTTCTTCGCGCAAAAAATTGCATTGTGCCGGTCGCGGTGTGCTCGAAGCGCGGCTTCTGCCGAAAAAGCCAGGGACCGGCGCTTCGGGCTCGGGCGTACGTTTCGTCTTTTTAGCGTCTCTTGTCGCCTACACCTAAGCAAAAAAAGCTTCCACTATGTCTCGCAAGGAGAAACTGTGCCAGTACAGAAATCATCTCCTATCGTGTTCTAGAGGTGCACAGGAGCTCTGCAGAGCGTTTTGCAAGAAGCAAAAGAAAAAGTAGTCAAAACGACTTGCATTCGAATGTTAGCGTTAGAATAAAATCGCAGGAGAATGGTAAGGTACTGTTTTCTATCAGTTTGCAAGCTGTGCACACAATCCCAGTGTGGCTCGGCTTGGTTGTTCGCCTTTCGGAAGGTGCCGCTCTCTCCGGCTCCCGGAGGCTCTCCGGCTCCTTCTTCTTCGCGCAAAAATTGTGCCGGTCGCGGTGTGCTCGAAGCGCGCGGCTTCTGCCGAAAAAAGCCAGGGACCGGCGCTTAGCTCGGGCGAGCGCCGTACCTTCGTCTTTAGCGTCTCTTGTCGCCTACACCTAAGCAAAAAAAAACTATGTCTCGCAAGGAGAAACTGTGTGCCAGTACAGAAATCATCTCCTATCGTGTTCTAGAGGTGCACAGAGCTCTGCAGAGCGTTTTGCAAGAAGCAAAAAAAAAAAGTCAAAACGACTTGCATTCAATGTTATTAGCGTGAATAAAATCGCAGGAGAGTGGTAAAATACTGTTTTCTATCAGTTTTTTAGCTGTGCACACAATCCCAGTGTGGCTCGGCTTGGTTGTTCGCCTTTCGGAAGGTTGCCGCTCTCTCCGGCTCCCGGCGGCTCTCTCTTCTTCTTCGCAAAAAAGCATTGTGCCGGTCGCGGCACTGTGCCATTCGCGTGTGGTCGCGCGGCTTCTGCCGCCGAAAGCCAGGGACCGGCGCTTAGCTCGGGCGAGCGCCGTACCTTCGTCTTTTAGCGTCTCTTGTCGCCTACACCTAAGCAAAAAGCTTTTCCACTATGTCTCGCAAGGAGAAACTGTGCCAGTACAGAAATCATCTCCTATCGTGTTCTAGAGGTGCACAGAGCTCTGCAGAGCGTTTTGCAAAAAAAAAAAAAAGTAGTCAAAACGACTTGCATTCGAATGTTAGCGTGAATAAAATCGCAGGAGGTGGTGGTAAAGGTACTGTTTTCTATCAGTTTGCAAGCTGTGCACACAATCCCAGTCCCAGTGTCGCTCGCTTGGTTGTTCGCCTTTCGGAAGGTGCCGCTCTCTCCGGCTCCCGGAGGCGAAGAAGCGGCTTCTTCGCGCAAAAAGCATTGTGCCGGTCGCGGTGCCGGTGCCGGTGCTCGTGCGCGGCTTCTGCCGAAAAAGCCAGGGACCGGCGCTTAAGCTCGGGCGAGCGCCGTACCTTCTTCTTTTCGTCTCTTGTCTCCTCACCTAAGCAAAAAAAAAAAAAAGCTTTTCCACTATGTCTCGCAAGGAGAAACTGTGCCAGTACAGAAATCATCTCCTATCGTGTTCTAGAGGTGCACAGAGCTCTGCAGAGCGTTTTGCAAGAAGCAAAAGAAAGAAGTCCAAAACGACTTGCATTCGAATGTTAGCGTGAATAAAATCGCAGGAGAGTGGTAAGGTACTGTTTTCTATCAGTTTGCAAGCTGTGCACACAATCCCAGTGTGGCTCGGCTTGGTTGTTCGCCTTTCGGAAGGTGCCGCTCTCTCCGGCTCCCGGAGGCGAAGAAGCGGCTTCTTCGCGCAAAGAGCATTGTGCCGGTCGCGGTGTGCTCGGTCGCGGTGTGCTCGCGCGCGCTTCTTCTGCGAAAAGCCAGGACCGGCGCTTAGCTCGGGCGAGCGCCGTACCTTCGTCTTTAGCGTCTCTTGTCGCCTACACCTAAGCAAAAAGCTTTTCACTATGTCTCTATTTTCTCGAAAACTGTGCCAGTACAGAAATCATCTCCTATCGTGTTCTAGAGGTGCACAGAGCTCTGCAGAGCGTTTTGCAAAAAGCAAAAAAAGTCAAAAAAAACGACTTGCATTCGAATGTTAGCGTGAATAAAATCGCAGGAGAGTGGTAAGGTACTGTTTTCTATCAGTTTGCAAGCTGTGCACATCCCAGTGTGGCTCGGCTTGGTTGTTCGCCTTTCGGAAGGTGCCGCTCTCTCCGGCTCCCGGAGGCGAAGAAGCGGCTTCTTCGCGCAAAAAAATTTGCGGTCGCGGTCATCGGTCGCAAAGCTCGGTGTGCATTGCGGCTTCTGCCGAAAAAAGCCAGGGACCGGCGCTTAGCTCGGGCGAGCGCCGGCCTTCGTCTTTTAGCGTCTCTTGTCGCCTTTACCTAAAGCAAAAAGTTTTCCACTATGTCTCGCAAAAAAAAAAAAAACAAAAATCATCTCCTATCGTGTTCTGAGGTGCAACTGTGCCAGTGCAGAAATCTTTTCAAGTGTTCTCAAAAGAAAGTAGTTGCAAAACGTTGCAAAAGAAATGTTTGCATTCTTGCATTCATGTTTAGCGTGAATAAAATCGCAGGAAGTGGTAAGGTACTGTTTTTTTATCAGTTTGCAAGCTGTGCACACAATCCCAGTGTGGCTCGGCTTGGTTGTTCGCCTTTCGGAAGGTGCCGCTCTCTCCGGCTCCCGGAGGCGAAGAAGCGGCTTCTTCGCGCAAAAAGCATTGCAGCCGGTCGCGGTGTGCTCTCGTGCGCGGCTTCTGCCGAAAAAAGCCAGGGACCGGCGCTTAGCTCGGGCGAGCGCCGTACCTTCGTCTTTAGCGTCTCTTGTCGCCTACACCTAAGCAAAAAAAAAAGCCACTATGTCTCTCAAAAGAAACTGTGCCAGTACAAAATCATCTCCTATCGTGTTCTAGAGGTGCACAGAGCTCTGCAGAGCGTTTTGCAAAAGCAAAAAAAGTAGTCCAAAACGACTTGCATTCGAATGTTAAAAACGTGAATAAAATCGCAATGAAATTAATCGGGTAAAAAAAAAATGTTTTCTATCAGTTTGCAAGCTGTGCACACAATCCCAAGCTGTGCACACAATCCCAGTGTGGCTCGGCTTGGTTGTTCGCCTTTCGGAAGGTGCCGCTCTCTCCGGCTCCCGGAGGCGAAAGAAGCGGCTTCTTCGCGCAAAAAAAGCATTGTGCCGGTCGCGGTGTGCTCGCGGTGCGCGGCTTCTGCCGAAAAAAAGCCAGGGACCGGCGCTTAGCTCGGGCGAGCGCCGTACCTTCGTCTTTTAGCGTCTCTTGTCGCCTACACCTAAACAAAAAAAAAACTATGTCTCGCAAAAAAAAACTGTGCCAGTACAAAATCATCTCCTATCGTGTTCTCTAGAGGTGCACAGAGCTCTGCAGAGCGTTTTGCAAAAAAAAAAAAAGTAAAAGTTTCAAAAAAAATTCGAATGTTAGCGTGAATAAAATCGCAGGAGAGTGGTAAGGTACTGTTTTCTATCAGTTTGCAAGCTGTGCACACAATCCCAGTGTGGCTCGGCTTGGTTGTTCGCCTTTCGGAAGGTGCCGCTCTCTCCGGCTCCCGGAGGCTCCGCTCCCGGAAGCAAGAAGCGGCTTCTTCGCGCAAAAAGCATTGTGCCGGTCGCGGTGTGCTCGAAGCGCGGCTTCTGCCGAAAAAAGCCAGGGACCGGCGCTTAGCTCGGGCGAGCGCCGTACCTTCGTCTTTAAAAAATTTCTCTTGTCGCCTACACCTAAGCAAAAAATTTCCACTATGTCTCGCAAGGAGAAAAAAACTGCCAGTACAGAAATCATCTCCTATCGTGTTCTAGAGGTGCACAGAGCTCTGCAGAGCGTTTTGCAAGAAAAAAAAAGTAGTCCAAAACGACTTGCATTCGAATGTTAGCGTGAATAAAATCGCAGGAGAGTGGTAAGGTACTGTTTTCTATCAGTTTGCAAGCTGTGCACACAATCCCAGTGTGGCTCGGCTTGGTTGTTCGCCTTTCGGAAGGTGCCGCTCTCTCCGGCTCCCGGAGGCGAAGCTCTCTTCTTCTTCGCGCAAAAAATTGTGCCAGCGCAAAGCACTGTGCCGGTCGCGGTGTGCTCTCAACTCGCGGCTTCTGCCGAAAAAAAAGCCAGGGACCGGCGCTTAGCTCGGGCGAGCGCCGTACCTTCGTCTTTAGCGTCTCTTGTCGCCTACACTAAGCAAAAAAAAAGCCCACTATGTCTCGCAAAGGAGAAACTGTGCCAGTACAGAAATCATCTCCTATCGTGTTCTAGAGGTGCACTAGAGCTCTGCAGAGCGTTTTGCAAAAAATTTTTTCTTTTTTTTTTCAAAACGACTTGCATTCGAATGTTAAAATGAATAAAATCGCAGGAGAATGGTAAGGTAATAAAATTCTATCAGTTTTTTTTTGTGCACACAATCAATCAGTGTGGCTCGGCTTGGTTGTTCGCCTTTCGGAAGGTGCCGCTCTCTCCGGCTCCCGGAGGCGAAGAAGCGGCTTCTTCGCTTTTTCGAAAAGCATTGTGCCGGTCGCGAGCACTGTGCCGGTCGCGGTGTGCTCGAATTCGCGGCTTCTGCCGGTGTGCTCAGCCAGGGACCGGCGCTTTTTTCGGGCGAGCGCCGTACCTTCCTCGGGCTTTTAGCGTCTCTCTTCTCTTGTTGCCCTACACCTAAGCAAAAAGCTTTCCACTATGTCTCGCAAGGAGAAACTGTGCCAGTACAGAAATCATCTCCTATCGTGTTCTAGAGGTGCACAGGAGCTCTGCAGAGCGTTTTGCAAAAAAAAAAAAGTAGTCCAAAACGACTTGCATTCAATGTTAATGCGTGAATAAAATCGCAGGAGAGTGGTAAGGTACTGTTTTCTATCAGTTTGCAAGCTGTGCACACAATCCCAGTGTGGCTCGGCTTGGTTGTTCGCCTTTCGGAAGGTGCCGCTCTCTCCGGCTCCCGGAGGCTCCGCGGCTTCTTCTTCGCAAAAAATGCCAGTCGCAGTGCACTGTGCGCGGTGTGTGCTCGAAGCGCGGCTTCTGCCGAAAAAAAAAAAGGGACCGGCGCTTAGCTCGGGCGAGCGCCGTACCTTCCGTCTTTAGCGTCTCTTGTCGCCTACACCTAAGCAAAAAGCTTTTCCACTATGTCTCTTTTGGAGAAACTGTGCCAGTACAGAAAGAATCATCTCCTATCGTGTTCTAGAGGTGCACAGAGCTCTGCAGAGCGTTTTGCAAGAAAAAAAAAAAGTAAAAAAAACGACTTGCATTCGAATGTTAGCGTGAATAAAATCGCAGGAGAGTGGTAAGGTACTGTTTTCTATCAGTTTGCAAGCTGTGCACAAATCCCAGTGTGGCTCGGCTTGGTTGTTCGCCTTTCGGAAGGTGCCGCTCTCTCCGGCTCCCGGAGGCCGCTCTCCAAGCCGGCTTCTTCGCGCAAAGCATTGTGCCGGTCGCAGCGCAAAAATTGCGGTCGCGGTGTGCTCGTGAAGCGCGGCTTCTGCCGAAAAGCCGCCAGGGACCGGCGCTTAGCTCGGGCGAGCGCCGTACCTTCGCCGTCTTTTAAGCGTCTTTGTCGCCTACACCTAAGCAAAAAGCTTTTCCACTATGTCTCGCAAGGAGAAACTGTGCCAGTACAGAAATCATCTCCTATCGTGTTCTAGAGGTGCACAGAGCTCTGCAGAGCGTTTTTTTTTGCAAAAAAAAAGAAAGTCAAAACGACTTGCATTCGAATGTTAGCGTGAATAAAATCGCAGGAGGTGGTAAGGTACTGTTTTCTATCAGTTTGCAAGCTGTGCACACAATCCCAGTGTGGCTCGGCTTGGTTGTTCGCCTTTCGGAAGGTGCCGCTCTCTCCGGCTCCCGGCTCCTTTTTCTCCAAAAGCCGGCTTTTCGCGCAAAGCAAAGAAGCTGCCGGTCGCGGTGTGCTCGAAGCGCTTAGCTTCTGCTTCTGCGAAAAAGCCAGGGACCGGCGCTTAGCTCGGGCGAGCGCCGTACCTTCGCCAGTCTTTAAGCGTCTCTTGTCGCCTACACCTAAGCAAAAAGCTTTTCCACTATGTCTCGCAAGGAGAAACTGTGCCAGTACAGAAATCATCTCCTATCATCTGTTCTAGAAAAAATTACAGAGCTCTGCAGTATCTGCGTTTTGCAAAAAGCAAAAAAAAAAAAAAGTCAAAAAACTTGCATTCAAATGTTTGCTTCTTCCAATGAATAAAATCGCAATGATAGCGTGAAAATAAAATCGCAGGAGGTGTTTTACTGTTTTTATCAGTTTGCAAGCTGTGCACACAATCCCAGTGTGGCTCGGCTTGGTTGTTCGCCTTTCGGAAGGTGCCGCTCTCTCCGGCTCCCGGAGGCTCTTTTTCTGAAGCGCTCTTCCGCAAAAAGCATTCGAATGTTGCGTCCCAAAATTTTGATTGTGCCGGTCTCGCGGTGTGCTCGAAGCGCGGCTTCTGCGAAAAGCAGGGACCGGCGCTTAAAATCGGGCGAGCCTTCCGTTTCCCTTCGTCTTTAAGCGTCTCTTGTCGCCTACACCTAAGCAAAAAGCTTTTCACCTAAGCAATGTCTCGTCTCGCAAGGAGAAACTGTGCCAGTACAGAAATCATCTCCTATCGTGTTCTAGAGGTGCACAGAGCTCTGCAGAGCGTTTTGCAAAAGCAAAAAGTAGTCAAAACGACTTGCATTCAAATGTTAAAAAAGTGAATAAAATCGCAGGAGAGTGGTAAGTACTGTTTTCTATCAGTTTGCAAGCTGTTTACACACAATCCCAGTGTGGCTCGGCTTGGTTGTTCGCCTTTCGGAAGGTGCCGCTCTCTCCGGCTCCCGGAGGCGAAAGAAGCTTCTTCTTCAAAAGCATTGTGCCGGTCGCAGCATTGCCGGTCGCGGTGTGCTCGAAAACGCTTCTGCCGAAAAAAGCCAGGGACCGGCTTTAGCTCGGCGAGCGCCGTACCTTCGTCTTTAGCGTCTCTTGTCGCCTACACCTAAGCAAAAAGCTTTTCCTATGTCTCTCAAGGAGAAACTGTGCCAGTACAGAAATCATCTCCTATCGTGTTCTAGAGGTGCACAGAGCTCTGCAGAGCGTTTTGCAAAGCAAAAAAAAAAAGTCTTCAAAACGACTTGCATTCAAATGTTAAAAAACGAATAAAATCGCAGGAGGTGGTAAGGTACTGTTTTTTCTATCAGTTTGCAAGCTGTGCACACAATCCCAGTGTGGCTCGGCTTGGTTGTTCGCCTTTCGGAAGGTGCCGCTCTCTCCGGCTCCCGGAAAGGCTCTCTCCGCTCCTTCTTTCTTTTCTTCGCTTCTTCTTCAGCATTGTGCCGGTCGCGGTGTGCTCGTGCCGGCTTCTGCGCGAAAAAGCCGAAAAAAGCCAAGGACCGGCGCTTAGCTCGGGCGAGCGCCGTACCTTCGTCTTTAGCGTCTCTTGTCGCCTACACCTAAGCAAAAAGCTTTTCCACTATGTCTCGCAAGGAGAAACTGTGCCAGTACAGAAATCATCTCCTATCGTGTTCTAGAGGTGCACAGAGCTCTGCAGAGCGTTTTGCAAAAGCAAAAAAAAAGTTTCCAAAACGACTTGCATTCAAATGTTAAACGTGAATAAAATCGCAGGAGGAGTGGTAAAAACTGTTTTCTATCAGTTTGCAAGCTGTGCACACAATCCCAATGTGGCTCGGCTTGTTGTTCGCCTTTCGGAAGGTGCCGCTCTCTCCTCTCCCGGAGGCGAAGAAGCGGCTTCTTCGCGCAAAAGAGCATTGTGCCGCGTCGCCGGTCGCGGTGCTCCGAATTGCGCGGCTGCTGCCGAAAAAAAGGGCCACCGGCGCTTAGCTCGGGCGAGCGCCGTACCTTCCTTCTTTTTAAATCTCTTGTCGCCTACACCTAAGCAAAAAGCAAAAATCTTTTCCACTATGTCTCGCAAGGAGAAACTGTGCCAGTACAGAAATCATCTCCTATCGTGTTCTAGAGGTGCACAGAGCTCTGCAGAGCGTTTTGCAAGAAGCAAAAAAAGTAGTCCAAAACGACTTGCATTCGAATGTTAGCGTGAATAAAATCGCAGGAGAGTGGTAAGGTACTGTTTTCTATCAGTTTGCAAGCTGTGCACACAATCCCAGTGTGGCTCGGCTTGGTTGTTCGCCTTTCGGAAGGTGCCGCTCTCTCCGGCTCCCGGGGCGGAGAAAAGCTTCGCGCTTCTTCGCGGTCGCAAAGCATTGTGCCGGTCGCGGTGTGCTCGAAGCGCGGCTTCTGCCGAAAAAGCCAGGGACCGGCGCTTAGCTCGGGCGAGCGCCGTACCTTCGTCTTTAGCGTCTCTTGTCGCCTACAGCTAAGCAAAAAAGCAAAAGCTTTTTCCACTATGTCTCGCAAGGAGAAACTGTGCCAGTACATCAAATCATCTCCTATCGTGTTCTAGAGGTGCACAGAGCTCTGCAGAGCGTTTTGCAAGAAAAAAAAAAAAAAGTCAAAACGACTTGCATTCGAATGTTAGCGTGAATAAAATCGCAGGAGAGTGGTAAGGTACTGTTTTCTATCAGTTTTGTTTGCTGTGCACACAATCCCAGTGTGGCTCGGCTTGGTTGTTCGCCTTTCGGAAGGTGCCGCTCTCTCCGGCTCCCGGAGGCGAAGGCTCTCTTCCGCGCGCAAAAAGCTTGTTTTTTGCAGCAAAGCCGGTCGCGGTGTGCTCGAAGCGCGGCTTCTGCCGCGAAAAAGCCAGGGACCGCGCGCTTAGCTCGGGCGAGCGCCGTTTCTTCTTCGTCTTTAGCGTCTCTTGTCGCCTACAGCTCTTTTAAAGCTTTTCTTTTCTCAAAAAAGAGAAACTTGTGCCAGTACAAAATCATCTCCTATCTCCTATCGTGTATCGTGTTAGGTGCACAGAGCTCTGCAGAGCGTTTTGCAAGAAGCAAAAAAAAGTAGTCCAAAACGACTTGCATTCAATGTTAGCGTGAATAAAATCGCAGGAGAGTGGTAAGGTACTGTTTTCTATCAGTTTGCAAGCTGTGCACACAATCCCAGTGTGGCTCGGCTTGGTTGTTCGCCTTTCGGAAGGGTGCCGCTCTCTCCGGCTCCCGGAGGCGAAGAAGCGGCTTCTTCGCGCAAAAAGCATTGTGCCGGTCGCACTGTGTGCTCGCGGTGTGCTCGGCGCGGCTTCTGCCGAAAAGAAAAGGGACCGGCGCTTAAGCTCGGGCGAGCGCCGTACCTTCGTCTTTAGCTTTAGTCTCTTGTCGCCTACACCTAAGCAAAAAAGCCACTATGTCTCGCAAAGGAGAAACTGTGCCAGTACAGAAATCATCTCCTATCGTGTTCTAGAGGTGCACAGAGCTCTGCAGAGCGTTTTTTGCAAGAAAAAAAAAAAAGTAGTCCAAAACGACTTGCATTCGAATGTTAGCGTGAATAAAATCGCAGGAGAGTGGTAAGGTACTGTTTTCTATCAGTTTGCAAGCTGTGCACACAATCCCAGTGTGGCTCGGCTTGGTTGTTCGCCTTTCGGAAGGTGCCGCTCTCTCCGGCTCCCGGAGAAGCGGCTTTCTTCGCGCAAAAAAAAGCAAAGCATGTGCCGGTCGCGGTGTGCTCGAAGCGCGGCTTCTGCCGAAAAAAGCCAGGGACCGGCGCTTAGCTCGGGCGAGCGCCGTACCTTCGTCTTTAGCGTCTCTTGTCGCCTACACTAAGCAAAAAGCTTTTCCACTATGTCTCGCAAGGAGAAACTGTGCCAGTACAGAAATCATCTCCTATCGTGTTCTAGAGGTGCACAGAGCTCTGCAGAGCGTTTTGCAAGCAAAAAAAGTAAGTCAAAAAAACTTGCATTCGAATGTTAGCGTGAATAAAATGAATAAAATCGCAGGAGTGGTAAGTAACTGTTTTTTCTATCAGTTTGCAAGCTGTGCACACAATCCCAGTGTGGCTCGGCTTGGTTGTTCGCCTTTCGGAAGGTGCCGCTCTCTCCGGCTCCCGGAGGCGAAGCAATCTTCTTCGCATCGCAAGCATTGTGCCGGTCGCGGTGTGCTCGAAAGCGCGGCTTCTGCCGAAAAAGCCAGGGACCGGCGCTTAGCTCGGGCGAGCGCCGTACCTTCGTCTTTAGCGTCTCTTGTCGCCTACAGCTAAGCAAAAAGCTTTTCCACTATGTCTCGCAAGGAGAAACTGTGCCAGTACAGAAATCATCTCCTATCGTGTTCTAGAGGTGCACAGGTGCTCTGCAGAGCGTTTTGCAAAAAAAAAAGAAAAAGTCAAAACGACTTGCATTCGAATGTTAGCGTGAATAAAATCGCAGGAGAATAAATAAGGTACTGTTTTCTATCAGTTTTTTTCTGTGCACACAATCCCAGTGTGGCTCGGCTTGGTTGTTCGCCTTTCGGAAGGTGCCGCTCTCTCCCGGCTCTCCCGAGGCGAAGAAGCGGCTTCTTCGCGCAAAAGCATTGTGCCGGTCGCGGTGTGCTCGAAGCGCGGCTTCTGCCTGAAAAAGCCAGGGACCGGCGCTTAGCTCGGGCGAGCGCCGTACCTTCGTCTTTAGCGTCTCTTGTCGCCTACACCTAAGCAAAAAAAAAGCCACTATGTCTCTCGCAAGGAGAAACTGTGCCAGTACAGAAATCATCTCCTATCGTGTTCTAGAGGTGCACAGAGCTCTGCAGAGCGTTTTGCAAAAAGCAAAAAAAAAGTAGTCAAAACGACTTGCATTCGAATGTTAGCGTGAATAAAATCGCAGGAGAGTGGTAAGGTACTGTTTTCTATCAGTTTTTGCAAGCTGTGCACACAATCCCAGTGTGGCTCGGCTTGGTTGTTCGCCTTTCGGAAGGTGCCGCTCTCTCCGGCTCCCGGAGGCGAAGAAGCTTTTCTTCTTCGCGCAAAAGAGCATTGTGCCGGTCGCGGTGTGCTCGTGGTGTGCTCGTGTGCTCGCGCGGCTTCTGCCGAAAAAAGCCAGGGACCGGCGCTTAGCTCGGGCGAGCGCCGTACCTTCGTCTTTAGCGTCTCTTGTCTCCTACAGCTAAGCAAAAAGCTTTTCCACTATGTCTCGCAAGGAGAAACTGTGCCAGTACAGAAATCATCTCCTATCGTGTTCTAGAGGTGCACAGGAGCTCTGCAGAGCGTTTTGCAAAAAAAAAAAAGTAGTCAAAAAACTTGCATTCGAATGTTAGCGTGAATAAAATAAAATCGGAGGTGGTAAGGTACTGTTTTCTATCAGTTTGCAAGCTGTGCACACAATCCCAGTGTGGCTCGGCTTGGTTGTTCGCCTTTCGGAAGGTGCCGCTCTCTCCGGCTCCCGGAAGGCCGCTCTTCTCTCGCCAAACTTCTTCGCGCAAAGAGCATTGTGCCGGTCGCGGTGTGCTCGAAGCGCGGCTTCTGCCGAAAAAAGCCAAGGACCGGCGCTTAGCTCGGGCGCCGGCGCCGTACGGCGCTTTAGTCGTCTCTTGTGCCTACACCTAAGCAAAAAGCTTTTCACTATGTCTCGCAAGGAGAAACTGTGCCAGTACAGAAATCATCTCCTATCGTGTTCTAGAGGTGCACAGAGCTCTGCAGAGCGTTTTGCAAAAAGCAAAAAAAAAAGTCAAAACGACTTGCATTCAATGTTAGCGTGAATAAAATCGCAGGAGAGTGGTAAGGTACTGTTTTCTATCAGTTTGCAAGCTGTGCACACAATCCCAGTGTGGCTCGGCTTGGTTGTTCGCCTTTCGGAAGGTGCCGCTCTCTCCGGCTCCCGGAGGCGAAGAAGCGCTTCTTCGCGCAAAAATTGTGCCGGTCGCAGAGCATTGTGCCGGTCGCGGTGTGCTCGAAGCGCGGCTTCTGCCGAAAAAAGCCAGGGACCGGCGCTTAGCTCGGGCGAGCGCCGTACCTTCGTCTTTACCTTTTTCTCTTTTCGCCTCAGCTAACACAAAAAAGCAAAAAATGTCTTTCACTATGTCTCGCAAGGAGAAACTGTGCCAGTACAGAAATCATCTCCTATCGTGTTCTAGAGGTGCACAGAGCTCTGCAGAGCGTTTTGCAAGAAAAAGCAAAAGTAGTCAAAACGACTTGCATTCGAATGTTAGCGTGAATAAAATCGCAGGAGAGTGGTAAGGTACTGTTTTCTATCAGTTTGCAAGATGTGCACACAATCCCAGTGTGGCTCGGCTTGGTTGTTCGCCTTTCGGAAGGTGCCGCTCTCTCCGGCTCCCGGAGCTCGAAGAAGCGGCTTCTTCGCGCAAATTTGCCGGTCGCAAAAGCATTGTGCCGGTCGCGGTGTGCTCGAAGCGCGGCTTCTGCCGAAAAAGCCAGGGACCGCGCTTAGCTCGGGCGAGCGCCGTACCTTCGTCTTTAGCGTCTCTTGTCGCCTACACCTAAGCAAAAAAAAAAACTATGTCTCTCAAGGAGAAACTGTGCCAGTACAGAAATCATCTCCTATCGTGTTCTAGAGGTGCACTAGGCTCTGCAGAGCGTTTTTTAAAAAAAAGAAAGTAAAGTCAAGTCAAAACGACTTGCATTCAATGTTAGCGTGAATAAAATCGCAGGAGGTGTGGTAAGGTACTGTTTTCTATCAGTTTGCAAGCTGTGCACACAATCCCAGTGTGGCTCGGCTTGGTTGTTCGCCTTTCGGAAGGTGCCGCTCTCTCCGGCTCCCGGAGGCGAAGAAGCTTCTTCTTCGCGCAAAAAACATTGTGCCGGTCGCGGTGTGCTCGCGGCGCTGCTCGCGCTTCTGCCTGAAAAAAGCCAAGGACCGGCGCTTAGCTCGGGCGAGCGCCGTACCTTCGTCTTTAGCGTCTCTTGTCGCCTACACCTAAGCAAAAAAAGCTTTCCACTATGTCTCGCAAGGAGAAACTGTGCCAGTACAGAAATCATCTCCTATCGTGTTCTAGAGGTGCACAGAGCTCTGCAGAGCGTTTTGCAAGAAAAAAAAAAAAGTCAAAACGACTTGCATTCAAATGTTTCATGCGTGAATAAAATCGCAGGAGAGTGGTAAGGTACTGTTTTCTATCAGTTTGCAAGCTGTGCACACAATCCCAGTGTGGCTCGGCTTGGTTGTTCGCCTTTCGGAAGGTGCCGCTCTCTCCGGCTCCCGGAGGCGAAAGAAGCGGCTTCTTCGCGCAAAAAGAAATTGTGCCGGTCGCGGTGTGCCGGTCGCGGTGTGCTCGAGCGCGGCTTCTGCCGAAAGAAGCCAGGGACCGGCGCTTAGCTCGGGCGAGCGCCGTACCTTCGTCTTTAGCGTCTCTTGTCGCCTACACCTAAAGCAAAAAAAAAGCCACTATGTCTCGCAAGGAGAAACTGTGCCAGTACAGAAATCATCTCCTATCGTGTTCTAGAGGTGCACAGAGCTCTGCAGAGCGTTTTGCAAAAAAAAAAAAGTCCAAAAACGACTTGCATTCAAATGTTAGCGTGAATAAAATCGCAGGAGGTGGTAAGGTACTGTTTTCTATCAGTTTGCAAGCTGTGCACAAATCCCAGTGGCTCTCGGCTTGGTTGTTCGCCTTTCGGAAGGTGCCGCTCTCTCCGGCTCCCGGAGGCGAAGAAGCAGGCTTCTTCGCGCAAAAAAAATTGCATTCGCAGGTCGCGTCGCGGTGTGCTCGAAGCGCGGCTTCTGCCGAAAAGAAGCCAGGGACCGGCGCTTAGCTCGGGCGAGCGCCGTACCTTCGTCTTTAGCGTCTCTTGTCGCCTACACCTAAGCAAAAAGCTTTTCCACTATGTCTCGCAAGGAGAAACTGTGCCAGTACAGAAATCATCTCCTATCGTGTTCTAGAGGTGCACAGAGCTCTGCAGAGCGTTTTGCAAGAAAAAAAAAAAGTAGTCAAAACGACTTGCATTCAGATGTTAGCGTGAATAAAATCGCAGGAGAAAATAAGGTACTGTTTTCTATCAGTTTTTTCAAGCTGTGCACACAATCCCAGTGTGGCTCGGCTTGGTTGTTCGCCTTTCGGAAGGTGCCGCTCTCTCCGGCTCCCGGAGGCGAAAAAAGGCTTCTTCTTCAAAAAATTGCAAAAGCATTGTGCCGGTCGCGGTGTGCTCGAAGCGCGGCTTCTGCCGAAAGAAGCCAGGGACCGGCGCTTAGCTCGGGCGAGCGCCGTACCTTCGTCTTTAGCGTCTCTTGTCGCCTACACTAAGCAAAAAAAAAAAAAAAAAAAAACTATGTCTCGCAAAAGGAGAAACTGTGCCAGTACAGAAATCATCTCCTATCGTGTTCTAGAGGTGCACAGAGCTCTGCAGAGCGTTTTGCAAGAAAAAAAAAAAAGTAGTCAAAACGACTTGCATTCGAATGTTAGCGTGAATAAAATCGCAGGAGAGTGGTAAGGTACTGTTTTCTATCAGTTTGCAAGCTGTGCACACAATCCCAGTGTGGCTCGGCTTGGTTGTTCGCCTTTCGGAAGGTGCCGCTCTCTCCGGCTCCCGGAGGCGAAGAAGCGGCTTCTTCGCGCAAAAAGCATTGTGCCGGTCGCGGTGTGCCGGTCGCGGTGTGCTCGCTCGGCTCTGCCGAAAAAGAAGCCAGGGACCGGCGCTTAGCTCGGGCGAGCGCCGTACCTTCGTCTTTTTTAGCGTCTCTTGTCGCCTACACCTAAGCAAAAAAAAAAAGCTATGTCTCGCAAGGAGAAACTGTGCCAGTACAGAAATCATCTCCTATCGTGTTCTAGAGGTGCACAGAGCTCTGCAGAGCGTTTTGCAAAAAGCAAAAAAAAAAAGTGTCCAAAACGACTTGCATTCAATGTTAGCGTGAATAAAATCGCAGGAGGTGGTAAGGTACTGTTTTCTATCAGTTTGCAAGCTGTGCACACAATCCCAGTGTGGCTCGGCTTGGTTGTTCGCCTTTCGGAAGGTGCCGCTCTCTCCGGCTCCCGGAGGCGAAGAAGCTTCTTCTCTTTCTTCGCGCAAAAGCATTGTGCCGGTCGCGGTGTGCTCGAAGCGCGGCTTCTGCCGAAAAGCCAGGGACCGGCGCTTAGCTCGGGCGAGCGCCGTACCTTCCGTCTTTAGCGTCTCTTGTCGCCTCTTGTCGCCTACACCTAAGCAAAAAGCTTTTCCACTATGTCTCGCAAGGAGAAACTGTGCCAGTACAGAAATCATCTCCTATCGTGTTCTAGAGGTGCACAGAGCTCTGCAGAGCGTTTTGCAAGAAGCAAAAAAGTAGTCCAAAACGACTTGCATTCGAATGTTAGCGTGAATAAAATCGCAGGAGAGTGGTAAGGTACTGTTTTCTATCAGTTTGCAAGCTGTGCACACAATCCCAGTGTGGCTCGGCTTGGTTGTTCGCCTTTCGGAAGGTGCCGCTCTCTCCGGCTCCCGGAGGCGAAGAAGCGGCTTCTTCGCGCAAAAAAGCATTGTGCCGGTCGCGGTGTGCTCGCGGTGTGCTCGCGGTGTGCGCGGCTTCTGCTGCGAAAAAAAGCCAGGGACCGGCGCTTAGCTCGGGCGAGCGCCGTACCTTCGTCTTTAGCGTCTCTTGTCGCCTACACCTAAGCAAAAAAAAAAACCACTATGTCTCGCAAGGAGAAAACTGTGCCAGTACAGAAATCATCTCCTATCGTGTTCTAGAGGTGCACAGAGCTCTGCAGAGCGTTTTGCAAAAAAAAAAGAAAGTAGTCAAAAACGACTTGCATTCAGAATGTTAGCGTGAATAAAATCGCAGGAGAGTGGTAAGGTACTGTTTTTTTATCAGTTTGCAAGCTGTGCACACAATCCCAGTGTGGCTCGGCTTGGTTGTTCGCCTTTCGGAAGGTGCCGCTCTCTCCGGCTCCCGGAGGCGAAGAAGCGGCTTCTTCGCGCAAAAAGCATTGTGCCGGTCGCGGTGTGCTCGCGGTGTGCTCGAAGCGCGCTTCTGCCGAAAAAAAGCCAGGGACCGGCGCTTAGCTCGGGCGAGCGCCGTACCTTCGTCTTTAGCGTCTCTTGTCGCCTACACCTAAGCAAAAAAGCTTTTCCACTATGTCTCGCAAGGAGAAACTGTGCCAGTACAGAAATCATCTCCTATCGTGTTCTAGAGGTGCACAGAGCTCTGCAGAGCGTTTTGCAAAAAAAAAAAAAAAGTCCAAAAACGACTTGCATTCAATGTTAGCGTGAATAAAATCGCAGGAGGTGGTAAGGTACTGTTTTCTATCAGTTTGCAAGCTGTGCACACAATCCCAGTGTGGCTCAGCTTGGTTGTTCGCCTTTCGGAAGGTGCCGCTCTCTCCGCTCCCGGAGGCGAAAGAAGCGGCTTCTTCGCGCAAAAGCATTGTGCATTCGCAGAGCACTGCCGGTCGCGGTGTGCTCCAAAGCGCGGCTTCTGCCGAAAAAAAAGGGGACCGGCGCTTAGCTCGGGCGAGCGCCGTACCTTCGTCTTTAGCGTCTCTTGTCGCCTACACCTAAGCAAAAAGCTTTTCCACTATGTCTCGCAAGGAGAAACTGTGCCAGTACAGAAATCATCTCCTATCGTGTTCTAGAGGTGCACAGAGCTCTGCAGAGCGTTTTGCAAGAAAAAAAAAAGTAGTCAAAAACGACTTGCATTTCGAATGTTAGCGTGAATAAAATCGCAGGAGAGTGGTAAGGTACTGTTTTCTATCAGTTTGCAAGCTGTGCACACAATCCCAGTGTGGCTCGGCTTGGTTGTTCGCCTTTTCGGAAGGTGCCGCTCTCTCCGGCTCCCGGAGGCGAAGAAGCGGCTTCTTCGCGCAAAAAATTGTGCCGGTGTGCGCGCGGTGTGCTCGAAGCGCGGCTTCTGCCGAAAAAAGCCAGGGACCGGCGCTTAGCTCGGGCGAGCGCCGTACCTTCGTCTTTTTAGCGTCTCTTGTCGCCTACACCTAAGCAAAAAAAAAAGCCACTATGTCTCGCAAGGAGAAACTGTGCCAGTACAGAAATCATCTCCTATCGTGTTCTAGAGGTGCACAGGAGCTCTGCAGAGCGTTTTGCAAGAAAGCAAAAGAAAGTAGTCAAAACGACTTGCATTCGAATGTTAGCGTGAATAAAATCGCAGGAGAGTGGTAAGGTACTGTTTTCTATCAGTTTGCAAGCTGTGCA
Source organism: Emberiza elegans (assembly GCA_024865655.1). Classification (NCBI taxonomy): domain Eukaryota; kingdom Metazoa; phylum Chordata; class Aves; order Passeriformes; family Fringillidae; genus Emberiza; species Emberiza elegans. The sequence goes on from JALJVW010000184.1 coordinate 58,303,607, forward strand.
CACAATCCCAGTGTGGCTCGGCTTGGTTGTTCGCCTTTCGGAAGGTGCCGCTCTCTCCGGCTCCCGGAGGCGAAAGAAGCGGCTTCTTCGCGCAAAAAGAGCATTGTGCCGGTCGCGGTGTCGCGGTGTGCTCGAAGCGCGGCTTCTGCCGAAAAGAAGCCAGGGACCGGCGCTTAGCTCGGGCGAGCGCCGTACCTTCCTTCTTTTTAATCTCTTGTCGCCTACACCTAAGCAAAAAAAGCTTTTCCACTATGTCTCGCAAGGAGAAACTGTGCCAGTACAGAAATCATCTCCTATCGTGTTCTAGAGGTGCACAGAGCTCTGCAGAGCGTTTTGCAAAAAGCAAAAAAAAGTAGTCCAAAACGACTTGCATTCGAATGTTAGCGTGAATAAAATCGCAGAAGAGTGGTAAGGTACTGTTTTCTATCAGTTTGCAAGCTGTGCACAAATCCCAGTGTGGCTCGGCTTGGTTGTTCGCCTTTCGGAAGGTGCCGCTCTCTCCGGCGGCTCCCGGAGGCGAAGAAGCAGCTTCTTCGCGCAAAAAAGCATTGTGCCGGTCGCGGTGTGCTCGAAGCTCGAACCGGCTTCTGCCGAAAAAGCCAGGGACCGGCGCTTAGCTCGGGCGAGCGCCGTACCTTCGTCTTTAGCGTCTCTTGTCGCCTACACCTAAGCAAAAAGCTTTTCCACTATGTCTCGCAAGGAGAAACTGTGCCAGTACAGAAATCATCTCCTATCGTGTTCTAGAGGTGCACAGAGCTCTGCAGAGCGTTTTGCAAAAAGCAAAAAAAAGTAGTCCAAAACGACTTGCATTCAGATGTTAGCGTGAATAAAATCGCAGGAGAGTGGTAAGGTACTGTTTTCTATCAGTTTGCAAGCTGTGCACACAATCCCAGTGTGGCTCGGCTTGGTTGTTCGCCTTTCGGAAGGTGCCGCTCTCTCCGGCTCCCGGAGGCGAAGAAGCGGCTTCTTCGCGCAAAAAGCATTGTGCCGTCGCGGTGTGCTCGAAGCGCGGCTTCTGCCGAAAAGAAGCCAGGACCGGCGCTTAGCTCGGGCGAGCGCCGTACCTTCGTCTTTAGCGTCTCTTGTCGCCTACACCTAAGCAAAAAGCTTTTCCACTATGTCTCGCAAGGAGAAACTGTGCCAGTACAGAAATCATCTCCTATCGTGTTCTAGAGGTGCACAGAGCTCTGCAGAGCGTTTTGCAAAAAAAAAAAAAAGTAGTCCAAAACGACTTGCATTCGAATGTTAGCGTGAATAAAATCGCAGGAGAGTGGTAAGGTACTGTTTTCTATCAGTTTTCTAGCTGTGCACACAATCCCAGTGTGGCTCGGCTTGGTTGTTCGCCTTTCGGAAGGTGCCGCTCTCTCCGGCTCCCGGAGGCGAAGAAGCTTCTTCGCGCAAAAGCAGCATTGTGCCGGTCGCGGTGTGCTCGAAGCGCGGCTTCTGCCGAAAGCCAAGCCAGGGACCGGCGCTTAGCTCGGGCGAGGCGAGCGTGCCGTACCTTCGTCTTTAGCGTCTCTTGTCGCCTACACCTAAGCAAAAAAAGCTTTTCCACTATGTCTCGCAAGGAGAAACTGTGCCAGTACAGAAATCATCTCCTATCGTGTTCTAGAGGTGCACAGAGCTCTGCAGAGCGTTTTGCAAGAAGCAAAAAAAAAAAGTCCAAAACGACTTGCATTCAATGTTAGCGTGAATAAAATCGCAGGAGAGTGGTAAGGTACTGTTTTCTATCAGTTTGCAAGCTGTGCACACAATCCCCAGTGTGGCTCGGCTTGGTTGTTCGCCTTTTCGGAAGGTGCCGCTCTCTCCGGCTCCCGGAGGCGAAGAAGCAGCTTCTTCGCGCAAAAAAACATTGTGCCGGTCGCGGTGTGCTCGCGGTGCGCGGCTTCTGCCGAAAAAAGCCAGGGACCGGCGCTTAGCTCGGGCGAGCGCCGTACCTTCGTCTTTAGCGTCTCTTGTCGCCTACACCTAAGCAAAAAGCTTTTCCACTATGTCTCTCGCAAGGAGAAACTGTGCCAGTACAGAAATCATCTCCTATCGTGTTCTAGAGGTGCACAGAGCTCTGCAGAGCGTTTTTGCAAAAAGCAAAAGAAAGTAGTCAAAAACGACTTGCATTCAGAATGTTAGCGTGAATAAAATCGCAGGAGAGTGGTAAGGTACTGTTTTCTATCAGTTTGCAAGCTGTGCACACAATCCCAGTGTGGCTCGGCTTGGTTGTTCGCCTTTCGGAAGGTGCCGCTCTCTCCGGCTCCCGGAGGCGAAGAAGCTTCTTCTTTTCTTCATTGTGCAAAGAACATTGTGCCGGTCGCGGTGTGCTCGAAGCGCTTCTTCTGCCGAAAGAAGCCAGGACCGGCGCTTAGCTCGGGCGAGCGCCGTACCTTCGTCTTTAGCGTCTCTTGTCGCCTACACCTAAGCAAAAAGCTTTTCCACTATGTCTCGCAAAGAGAAACTGTGCCAGTACAGAAATCATCTCCTATCGTGTTCTAGAGGTGCACAGAGCTCTGCAGAGCGTTTTGCAAAAAAAGAAAGTAGTCCAAAACGACTTGCATTCGAATGTTAGCGTGAATAAAATCGCAGGAGAGTGGTAAGGTACTGTTTTCTATCAGTTTGCAAGCTGTGCACACAATCCCAGTGTGGCTCGGCTTGGTTGTTCGCCTTTCGGAAGGTGCCGCTCTCTCCGGCTCCCGGAGGCGAAGAAGCGGCTTCTTCGCGCAAAGAGCATTGTGCCGGTCGCGGTGTGCTCCGAAGCGCGGCTTCTGCCGAAAGAAGCCAGGGACCGGCGCTTAGCTCGGGCGAGCGCCGTACCTTCGTCTTTAGCGTCTCTTGTCGCCTACACCTAAGCAAAAAGATTTTCCACTATGTCTCGCAAGGAGAAACTGTGCCAGTACAGAAATCATCTCCTATCGTGTTCTAGAGGTGCACAGAGCTCTGCAGAGCGTTTTGCAAGAAGCAAAAGAAAGTAGTCCAAAACGACTTGCATTCAATTATTTACGTGAATAAAATCGCAAAATCGGAGGAGGTAAGGTACTGTTTTCTATCAGTTTGCAAGCTGTGCACACAATCCCAGTGTGGCTCGGCTTGGTTGTTCGCCTTTCGGAAGGTGCCGCTCTCTCCGGCTCCCGGAGGCGAAGAAGCTTCTTCTTCGCGCAAAAGCATTGTGTGCGGTCGCGGTGGTGCTCGTCGCGCGGCTTCTGCCGAAAAAAAAAAAAAAAAGGACCGGCGCTTAGCTCGGGCGAGCGTACCTTCGTCTTTAAATTTCGTCTCTTGTCGCCTACACCTAAGCAAAAAGCTTTTCCACTATGTCTCGCAAGGAGAAACTGTGCCAGTACAGAAATCATCTCCTATCGTGTTCTAGAGGTGCACAGAGCTCTGCAGAGCGTTTTGCAAGAAGCAAAAAAAAGAAGTCAAAAACGACTTGCATTCAGAATGTTAGCGTGAATAAAATCGCAGGAGGTGGTAAGGTACTGTTTTCTATCAGTTTGCAAGCTGTGCACACAATCCCAGTGTGGCTCGGCTTGGTTGTTCGCCTTTCGGAAGGTGCCGCTCTCTCCCGGCTCCCGGAGGCGAAGAAGCGGCTTCTTCGCGCAAAGAGCATTGTGCCGGTCGCGGTGTGCTCCGAAGCGCGGCTTCTGCCGAAAGAAGCCAGGGACCGGCGCTTAGCTCGGGCGAGCGCCGTACCTTCGTCTTTAGCGTCTCTTGTCGCCTACACCTAAGCAAAAAGCTTTTCCACTATGTCTCGCAAGGAGAAACTGTGCCAGTACAGAAATCATCTCCTATCGTGTTCTAGAGGTGCACAGAGCTCTGCAGAGCGTTTTGCAAGAAAAAAAAAAAGTAGTCAAAACGACTTGCATTCAAATGTTAGCGTGAATAAAATCGCAGGAGAGTGGTAAGGTACTGTTTTTTCTATCAGTTTGCAAGCTGTGCACACAATCCCAGTGTGGCTCGGCTTGGTTGTTCGCCTTTCGGAAGGTGCCGCTCTCTCCGGCTCTCCCGGAGGCGAAGAAGCAAAAAAAAAAGCGAAGAAATTTTAATTTCTTCGCGCAAAAGCCGGTCGCATTGTGCCGGTCGCGGTGTGCTCGAAGCGCGGCTTCTGCCGAAAAAAAGCCAGGGACCGGCGCTTAGCTCGGGCGAGCGCCGTACCTTCGTCTTTAGCGTCTCTTGTCGCCTACACCTAAGCAAAAAGAATTTCCACTATGTCTCGCAAGGAGAAACTGTGCCAGTACAGAAATCATCTCCTATCGTGTTCTAGAGGTGCACAGAGCTCTGCAGAGCGTTTTGCAAGAAGCAAAAAGAAAGTAGTCAAAAACGACTTGCATTCAATGTTAGCGTGAATAAAATCGCAGGAGAGTGGTAAGGTACTGTTTTCTATCAGTTTGCAAGCTGTGCACACAATCCCAGTGTGGCTCGGCTTGGTTGTTCGCCTTTCGGAAGGTGCCGCTCTCTCCGGCTCCCGGAGGCGAAGAAGCAAGCTTCTTCGCGCTTCTTTTGCGCAAAAAATTGCATTGTGCCGGTCGCGGTGTGTGCTCGAAGCGCGGCTTCTGCCGAAAAAGAAGCCAAGGACCGGCGCTTAGCTCGGGCGAGCGCCGTACCTTCGTCTTTAGCGTCTCTTGTCGCCTACACCTAAGCAAAAAGCAAATCCACTATGTCTCGCAAGGAGAAACTGTGCCAGTACAGAAATCATCTCCTATCGTGTTCTAGAGGTGCACAGAGCTCTGCAGAGCGTTTTGCAAGAAGAAAAAGAAAGTAGTCAAAAACGACTTGCATTCGAATGTTAGCGTGAATAAAATCGCAGGAGAGTGGTAAGGTACTGTTTTCTATCAGTTTGCAAGCTGTGCACACAATCCCAGTGTGGCTCGGCTTGGTTGTTCGCCTTTCGGAAGGTGCCGCTCTCTCCGGCTCCCGGAGGCGAAGAAGCGGCTTCTTCGCGCAAAGAGCATTGTGCCGGTCGCGGTGTGCTCGAAGCTCGAAGCGCGGCTTCTGCCGAAAAGAAGCCAGGACCGGCGCTTAGCTCTCGGCGAGCGCCGTACCTTCGTCTTTAGCGTCTCTTGTCGCCTACACCTAAGCAAAAAGCTTTTCCTATGTCTCTCGAGAAACTGTGCCAGTACAGAAATCATCTCCTATCGTGTTCTAGAGGTGCACGGAGCTCTGCAGAGCGTTTTGCAAAACAAAAAAAAAAAGTAGTCCAAAACGACTTGCATTCAAATGTTAGCGTGAATAAAATCGCAGGAGAATCGCAGTGGTAAGGTACTGTTTTCTATCAGTTTTGCAAGCTGTGCACACAATCCCAGTGTGGCTCGGCTTGGTTGTTCGCCTTTCGGAAGGTGCCGCTCTCTCCGGCTCCCGGAGGCGAAGCAACTTCTTCGCGCAAAAAATTGCCGGTCGCAGTGTGCCGGTCGCGGTGTGCTCGAAGCGCGGCTTCTGCCGAAAAAAGCCAGGACCGGCGCTTAGCTCGGGCGAGCGCCGTACCTTCTCTTTAGCGTCTCTTGTCGCCTACACCTAAGCAAAAAGCAAATTCCACTATGTCTCGCAAGGAGAAACTGTGCCAGTACAGAAATCATCTCCTATCGTGTTCTAGAGGTGCACAGAGCTCTGCAGAGCGTTTTGCAAAAAGCAAAAAAAAGTAGTCCAAAACGACTTGCATTCGAATGTTAGCGTGAATAAAATCGCAGGAGGTGGTAAGGTACTGTTTTCTATCAGTTTGCAAGCTGTGCACACAATCCCAGTGTGGCTCGGCTTGGTTGTTCGCCTTTCGGAAGGTGCCGCTCTCTCCGGCTCCCGGAGGCGAAGAAGCGGCTTCTTCGCGCAAAAGCATTGTGCCGGTCGCGGTGTGCTCGAAGCGGTGCTTCTGCCTTCTGAAAAAAAAGCCAGGGACCGGCGCTTAGCTCGGGCGAGCGCCGTACCTTCGTCTTTAGCGTCTCTTGTCGCCTACACCTAAGCAAAAAGCTTTTCCACTATGTCTCGCAAGGAGAAACTGTGCCAGTACAGAAATCATCTCCTATCGTGTTCTAGAGGTGCACGGAGCTCTGCAGAGCGTTTTGCAAAAAGCAAAAAAAAGTAGTCCAAAACGACTTGCATTCAGATGTTAGCGTGAATAAAATCGCAGGAGAGTGGTAAGGTACTGTTTTCTATCAGTTTGCAAGCTGTGCACACAATCCCAGTGTGGCTCGGCTTGGTTGTTCGCCTTTCGGAAGGTGCCGTTCTCTCCGGCTCCCGGAGGCGAAGAAGCAACTTCTTCGCGCAAAAAAGCATTGTGCCGGTCGCAGAGCACGGTGTGCTCGAAGCCGCGGCTTCTGCCGAAAAAAGCCAGGGACCGGCGCTTAGCTCGGGCGAGCGCCGTACCTTCGTCTTTTTAGCGTCTCTTGTCGCCTACACCTAAGCAAAAAGCTTTTCCACTATGTCTCGCAAGGAGAAACTGTGCCAGTACAGAAATCATCTCCTATCGTGTTCTAGAGGTGCACAGAGCTCTGCAGAGCGTTTTGCAAAAAAGAAAGTAGTCCAAAACGACTTGCATTCGAATGTTAGCGTGAATAAAATCGCAGGAGAGTGGTAAGGTACTGTTTTCTATCAGTTTGCAAGCTGTGCACACAATCCCAGTGTGGCTCGGCTTGGTTGTTCGCCTTTCGGAAGGTGCCGCTCTCTCCGGCTCCCGGAGGCGAAGAAGCAGCTTCTTCGCGCAAAAGCATTGTGCCGGTCGCAGTGTGCCGGTCGCGGTGTGCTCGAAGCGCGGCTTCTGCCGAAAAAGCCAGGGACCGGCGCTTAGCTCGGGCGAGCGCCGTACCTTCGTCTTTAGCGTCTCTTGTCGCCTACACCTAAGCAAAAAGCTTTTCCACTATGTCTCGCAAGGAGAAACTGTGCCAGTACAGAAATCATCTCCTATCGTGTTCTAGAGGTGCACAGGAGCTCTGCAGAGCGTTTTGCAAAAAAAAAAAAAAGTAGTCCAAAACGACTTGCATTCAGAATGTTAGCGTGAATAAAATCGCAGGAGTGGTAAAGGTACTGTTTTCTATCAGTTTGCAAGCTGTGCACACAATCCCAGTGTGGCTCGGCTTGGTTGTTCGCCTTTCGGAAGGTGCCGCTCTCTCCGGCTCCCGGAGGCGAAGAAGCGGCTTCTTCGCGCAAAAAACAGTGTGCCGGGCGCGGTGTGCTCGCGGTGTGCTCCAAAGCGCGGCTTCTGCCGAAAGAAGCCAGGGACCGGCGCTTAGCTCGGGCGAGCGCCGTACCTTCGTCTTTAGCGTCTCTTGTCGCCTACACCTAAGCAAAAAGCTTTTCCACTATGTCTCGCAAGGAGAAACTGTGCCAGTACAGAAATCATCTCCTATCGTGTTCTAGAGGTGCACAGAGCTCTGCAGAGCGTTTTGCAAAAAAAAAAAAGTAGTCCAAAACGACTTGCATTCGAATGTTAGCGTGAATAAAATCGCAGGAGAGTGGTAAGGTACTGTTTTCTATCAGTTTGCAAGCTGTGCACACAATCCCAGTGTGGCTCGGCTTGGTTGTTCGCCTTTCGGAAGGTGCCGCTCTCTCCGGCTCCCGGAGGCGAAGAAGCGGCTTCTTCGCGCAAAAAGCATTGTGCATTCGCAGCCGGTCGCGGCGGTGTGCTCTCAAGCGCGGCTTCTGCCGAAAAAGAAGCCAGGGACCGGCGCTTAGCTCGGGCGAGCGCCGTACCTTCGTCTTTAGCGTCTCTTGTCGCCTACACCTAAGCAAAAACTTTTCCACTATGTCTCGCAAGGAGAAACTGTGCCAGTACAGAAATCATCTCCTATCGTGTTCTAGAGGTGCACAGAGCTCTGCAGAGCGTTTTGCAAAAAAAAAAAAAAGTAGTCCAAAACGACTTGCATTCGAATGTTAGCGTGAATAAAATCGCAGGAGAGTGGTAAGGTACTGTTTTCTATCAGTTTGCAAGCTGTGCACACAATCCCAGTGTGGCTCGGCTTGGTTGTTCGCCTTTCGGAAGGTGCCGCTCTCTCCGGCTCCCGGAGGCGAAGAAGCGAAGAAGCGGCTTCTTCGCGCAAAAGCATTGTGCCGGTCGCGGTGTGCTCGAAAAAAAAGCGGCTTCTGCCGAAAGAAGCCAGGGACCGGCGCTTAGCTCGGGCGAGCGCCGTACCTTCGTCTTTAGCGTCTCTTGTCGCCTACACCTAAGCAAAAAGCTTTTCCACTATGTCTCGCAAGGAGAAACTGTGCCAGTACAGAAATCATCTCCTATCGTGTTCTAGAGGTGCACGGAGCTCTGCAGAGCGTTTTGCATGACGTAAATAAAGTAGTCCAAAACGACTTGCATTCGAATGTTAGCGTGAATAAAATCGCAGGAGAGTGGTAAGGTACTGTTTTCTATCAGTTTGCAAGCTGTGCACACAATCCCAGTGTGGCTCGGCTTGGTTGTTCGCCTTTCGGAAGGTGCCGCTCTCTCCGGCTCCCGGAGGCGAAGAAGCGGCTTCTTCGCGCAAAAAAATTGTTGTGCCGGTCGCAGAGCACTGTGCCGGTGCTCTCGAAGCGCGGCTTCTGCCGAAAAAAAAGCCAGGGACCGGCGCTTAGCTCGGGCGAGCGCCGTACCTTCGTCTTTAGCGTCTCTTGTCGCCTACACCTAAGCAAAAAAGCTTCCACTATGTCTCGCAAGGAGAAACTGTGCCAGTACAGAAATCATCTCCTATCGTGTTCTAGAGGTGCACAGAGCTCTGCAGAGCGTTTTTTTTTAAAAAAAAAAAGTAGTCCAAAACGACTTGCATTCAGAATGTTAGCGTGAATAAAATCGCAGGAGAGTGGTAAGGTACTGTTTTCTATCAGTTTGCAAGCTGTGCACAATCCCAGTGTGGCTCGGCTTGGTTGTTCGCCTTTCGGAAGGTGCCGCTCTCTCCGGCTCCCGGAGGCGAAGAAGCAGCTTCTTCGCGCAAAAGAGCATTGTGCCGGTCGCGGTGTGCTCGGTGTGCTCGCGCGGCTTCTGCCGAAAAAAGCCAAGGACCGGCGCTTAGCTCGGGCGAGCGCCGTACCTTCGTCTTTAGCGTCTCTTGTCGCCTACACCTAAGCAAAAAGCTTTTCCACTATGTCTCGCAAGGAGAAACTGTGCCAGTACAGAAATCATCTCCTATCGTGTTCTAGAGGTGCACAGAGCTCTGCAGAGCGTTTTGCAAGAAGCAAAGAAAGTAGTCCAAAACGACTTGCATTCGAATGTTAGCGTGAATAAAATCGCAGGAGAGTGGTAAGGTACTGTTTTCTATCAGTTTGCAAGCTGTGCACACAATCCCAGTGTGGCTCGGCTTGGTTGTTCGCCTTTCGGAAGGTGCCGCTCTCTCCGGCTCCCGGAGGCGAAGAAGCAGCTTCTTCGCGCAAAGAGCATTGTGCCGGTCGCGGTGTGCTCGCGGTGTGCTCGAAGCGCGGCTTCTGCCGAAAAAGAAGCCAGGGACCGGCGCTTAGCTCGGGCGAGCGCCGTACCTTCGTCTTTAGCGTCTCTTGTCGCCTACACCTAAGCAAAAAAAGCTTTTCCACTATGTCTCGCAAGGAGAAACTGTGCCAGTACAGAAATCATCTCCTATCGTGTTCTAGAGGTGCACAGGAGCTCTGCAGAGCGTTTTGCAAAAAAAAAAAAAAGTAGTCAAAACGACTTGCATTCGAATGTTAGCGTGAATAAAATCGCAGGAGGTGGTAAGGTACTGTTTTCTATCAGTTTGCAAGCTGTGCACACAATCCCAGTGTGGCTCGGCTTGGTTGTTCGCCTTTCGGAAGGTGCCGCTCTCTCCGGCTCCCGGAGGCGAAGAAGCAGCTTCTTCGCGCAAAAAAAAGTGCCGGTCAAGAGCACTGTGCCGGTCGCGGTGTGCTCGAAGCGCGGCTTCTGCCGAAAAAGCCAGGGACCGGCTTTTAGCTCGGGCGAGCGCCGTACCTTCGTCTTTAGCGTCTCTTGTCGCCTACACCTAAGCAAAAAGCTTTTCCACTATGTCTCGCAAGGAGAAACTGTGCCAGTACAGAAATCATCTCCTATCGTGTTCTAGAGGTGCACAGAGCTCTGCAGAGCGTTTTGCAAGAAGCAAAAGAAAGTATTCCAAAACGACTTGCATTCGAATGTTAGCGTGAATAAAATCGCAGGAGAGTGGTAAGGTACTGTTTTCTATCAGTTTGCAAGCTGTGCACACAATCCCAGTGTGGCTCGGCTTGGTTGTTCGCCTTTCGGAAGGTGCCGCTCTCTCCGGCTCCCGGAGGCGAAGAAGCGGCTTCTTCGCGCAGAGCATTGTGCCGGTTGTGCCGGTCGCGGTGTGCTCGAACGCGGCTTCTGCCGAAAAAGCCAGGGACCGGCGCTTAGCTCGGGCGAGCGCCGTACCTTCGTCTTTAGCGTCTCTTGTCGCCTACACTAAGCAAAAAGCTTTTCCACTATGTCTCGCAAGGAGAAACTGTGCCAGTACAGAAATCATCTCCTATCGTGTTCTAGAGGTGCACAGAGCTCTGCAGAGCGTTTTGCAAGAAGCAAAAAAAAAGTAGTCCAAAACGACTTGCATTCGAATGTTAGCGTGAATAAAATCGCAGGAGAGTGGTAAGGTACTGTTTTCTATCAGTTTGCAAGCTGTGCACACAATCCCAGTGTGGCTCGGCTTGGTTGTTCGCCTTTCGGAAGGTGCCGCTCTCTCCGGCTCCCGGAGGCGAAGAAGCGGCTTCTTCGCGCAAAAAGCATTGTGCCGGTCGCAGTCGCGGTGTGCTCGAAGCGCGGCTTCTGCCGAAAAAAGCCAAGGACCGGCGCTTAGCTCGGGCGAGCGCCGTACCTTCGTCTTTAGCGTCTCTTGTCGCCTACACCTAAGCAAAAAGCTTTTCCACTATGTCTCGCAAGGAGAAACTGTGCCAGTACAGAAATCATCTCCTATCGTGTTCTAGAGGTGCACAGAGCTCTGCAGAGCGTTTTGCAAGAAAAAAAAAGTAGTCCAAAACGACTTGCATTCAGATGTTAGCGTGAATAAAATCGCAGGAGTGGTAAGGTACTGTTTTCTATCAGTTTGCAAGCTGTGCACACAATCCCAGTGTGGCTCAGCTTGGTTGTTCGCCTTTCGGAAGGTGCCGCTCTCTCCAGCTCCCGGAGGCGAAGAAGCGGCTTCTTCGCGCAAAGAGCATTGCGCCGGTCGCGGTGTGCTCCGAAGCGCGGCTTCTGCCGAAAGAAGCCAGGGACCGGCGCTTAGCTCGGGCGAGCGCCGTACCTTCGTCTTTAGCGTCTCTTGTCGCCTACACCTAAGCAAAAAGCTTTTCCACTATGTCTCGCAAGGAGAAACTGTGCCAGTACAGAAATCATCTCCTATCGTGTTCTAGAGGTGCACAGAGCTCTGCAGAGCGTTTTGCAAGAAGCAAAATAAAGTAGTCCAAAACGACTTGCATTCGAATGTTAGCGTGAATAAAATCGCAGGAGAGTGGTAAGGTACTGTTTTCTATCAGTTTGCAAGCTGTGCACACAATCCCAGTGTGGCTCGGCTTGGTTGTTCGCCTTTCGGAAGGTGCCGCTCTCTCCGGCTCCCGGAGGCGAAGAAGCGGCTTCTTCGCGCAAAGAGCATTGTGCCGGTCGCGGTGTGCTCCGAAGCGCGGCTTCTGCCGAAAGAAGCCAGGGACCGGCGCTTAGCTCGGGCGGCGCCGTACCTTTCGTCTTTAGCGTCTCTTGTCGCCTACACCTAAGCAAAAAGCTTTTCCACTATGTCTCGCAAGGAGAAACTGTGCCAGTACAGAAATCATCTCCTATCGTGTTCTAGAGGTGCACGGAGCTCTGCAGAGCGTTTTGCAAAAAAAAAGTAAGTCCAAACGACTTGCATTCGAATGTTAGCGTGAATAAAATCGCAGGAGAGTGGTAAGGTACTGTTTTCTATCAGTTTTGCAAGCTGTGCACACAATCCCAGTGTGGCTCGGCTTGGTTGTTCGCCTTTCGGAAGGTGCCTCTCCGCTCTCCCGGCTCCCGGAGGCGAAGAAGCAAAAAATTCTTCGCGCAAAATGGTCGCAGCATTGTGCCGGTCGCGGTGTGCTCGAAGCGCGGCTTCTGCCAAAAAGCCAGGGACCGGCGCTTAGCTCGGGCGAGCGCCGTACCTTCGTCTTTAGCGTCTCTTGTCGCCTACACCTAAGCAAAAAGCTTTCCACTATGTCTCGCAAGGAGAAACTGTGCCAGTACAGAAATCATCTCCTATCGTGTTCTAGAGGTGCACAGAGCTCTGCAGAGCGTTTTGCAAGAAAAAAAAAGTAGTCCAAAACGACTTGCATTCGAATGTTAGCGTGAATAAAATCGCAGGAGAGTGGTAAGGTACTGTTTTCTATCAGTTTGCAAGCTGTGCACACAATCCCAGTGTGGCTCGGCTTGGTTGTTCGCCTTTCGGAAGGTGCCGCTCTCTCCGGCTCCCGGAGGCGAAGAAGCAGCTTCTTCGCGCAAAAAACATTGTGCCGGTCGCAGTCACTGTGCCGGTGTGGTGTCTCGAAGCGCGGCTTCTGCCGAAAAAGCCAGGGACCGGCGCTTAGCTCGGGCGAGCGCCGTACCTTCGTCTTTAGCGTCTGATGTCGCCTACACCTAAACAAAAAAAAATTTCCACTATGTCTCGCAAGGAGAAACTGTGCCAGTACAGAAATCATCTCCTATCGTGTTCTAGAGGTGCACGGAGCTCTGCAGAGCGTTTTGCAAAAAAGCAAAAAGAAAGTAGTCCAAAACGACTTGCATTCGAATGTTAGCGTGAATAAAATCGCAGGAGAGTGGTAAGGTACTGTTTTCTATCAGTTTGCAAGCTGTGCACACAATCCCAGTGTGGCTCGGCTTGGTTGTTCGCCTTTCGGAAGGTGCCGCTCTCTCCGGCTCCCGGAGGCGAAGAAGCAGCTTCTTCGCGCAAAAAAATTGTGCCGGTCGCGGTGTGCTCTGCCGGCGCGGCTTCTGCCGAAAAAGCCAGGGACCGGCGCTTAGCTCGGGCGAGCGCCGTACCTTCCTTCGTCTTTAGCGTCTCTTGTCTCCTACACCGAAGCAAAAAGCTTTTCCACTATGTCTCACAAGATGAAACTGTGCAAGTACAAAAATCATCTCCTATCGTGTTCTAGAGGTGCACGGATCTCTGCAGAGCGTTTTGCAAGAAGGAAAAAAAAGTTGTCCAAAACTACTTGCATTCGAATGTTAGTGCGAATGGAATCGCAGGAGAGTGGTAAGGTACTCTTTTCTATCAATTTTGCAAGCTGTGCACGCAATCCCAGTCTGGCGTGGTTTTGTTGTTCACCTTTCGGAAGGTGCCACTCTCTCCGGCTCCCGGAGGCGAAGAAGTGGCTTCTTCGCGCAAAGAGCATTGTGCCGGTCGCGGTGTGCTCGGTGTGCTCGAACGCGGCTTCTGCCGAAAGAAGCCATGGACCGGCGCTTAGCTCGGGCGAGCGCCGTACCTTCGTCTTTAGCGTCTCTTGTCGCCTACACCTAAGCAAAAAGCTTTTCCACTATGTCTCGCAAGGAGAAACTGTGCCAGTACAGAAATCATCTCCTATCGTGTTCTAGAGGTGCACAGAGCTCTGCAGAGCGTTTTTTGCAAAACAAAAAAAGAAAGTAGTCCAAAACGACTTGCATTCGAATGTTAGCGTGAATAAAATCGCAGGAGAGTGGTAAGGTACTGTTTTCTATCAGTTTGCAAGCTGTGCACACAATCCCAGTGTGGCTCGGCTTGGTTGTTCGCCTTTCGGAAGGTGCCGCTCTCTCCGGCTCCCGGAGGCGAAGAAGCGGCTTCTTCGCGCAAAGAGCATTGTGCCGGTCGCAGAGCACTGTGCCGGTCGCGGTGTGCTCCGAAGCGCGGCTTCTGCCGAAAGAAGCCAGGGACCGGCGCTTAGCTCGGGCGAGCGCCGTACCTTCGTCTTTAGCGTCTCTTGTCGCCTACAGCTAAGCAAAAAAAAAAGCTTTTCACTATGTCTCGCAAGGAGAAACTGTGCCAGTACAGAAATCATCTCCTATCGTGTTCTAGAGGTGCACAGAGCTCTGCAGAGCGTTTTGCAAAAAAAAAAAAAGTAGTCAAAACGACTTGCATTCGAATGTTAGCGTGAATAAAATCGCAGGAGAGTGGTAAGGTACTGTTTTCTATCAGTTTGCAAGCTGTGCACACAATCCCAGTGTGGCTCGGCTTGGTTGTTCGCCTTTCGGAAGGTGCCGCTCTCTCCGGCTCCCGGAGGCGAAGAAGCAACTTCTTCGCGCAAAAGCATTGTGCCGGTCGCGGTGTGCTCGAAGCGCGGCTTCTGCCGAAAAGCCAGGGACCGGCGCTTAGCTCGGGCGAGCGCCGTACCTTCGTCTTTAGCGTCTCTTGTCGCCTACACCTAAGCAAAAAGCTTTTCCACTATGTCTCGCAAGGAGAAACTGTGCCAGTACAGAAATCATCTCCTATCGTGTTCTAGGGTGCACAGAGCTCTGCAGAGCGTTTTGCAAGAAAACAAAAGAAAGTAGTCCAAAACGACTTGCATTCGAATGTTAGCGTGAATAAAATCGCAGGAGAGTGGTAAGGTACTGTTTTCTATCAGTTTGCAAGCTGTGCACACACTCCCAGTGTGGCTCGGCTTGGTTGTTCGCCTTTCGGAAGGTGCCGCTCTCTCCGGCTCCCGGAGGCGAAGAAGCGGCTTCTTCGCGCAAAACATTTGTGCCGGTCGCGGTGTGCTCGCGGTGTGCTCGAAGCGCGGCTTCTGCCGAAACAAGCCAGGGACCGGCGCTTAGCTCGGGCGAGCGCCGTACCTTCGTCTTTAGCGTCTCTTGTCGCCTACACCTAAGCAAAAAGCTTTTCCACTATGTCTCGCAAGGAGAAACTGTGCCAGTACAGAAATCATCTCCTATCGTGTTCTAGAGGTGCACAGAGCTCTGCAGAGCGTTTTGCAAGAAGCAAAAAAAGTAGTCCAAAACGACTTGCATTCAAATGTTAGCGTGAATAAAATCGCAGGAGAGTGGTAAGGTACTGTTTTCTATCAGTTTGCAAGCTGTGCACACAATCCCAGTGTGGCTCGGCTTGGTTGTTCGCCTTTCGGAAGGTGCCGCTCTCTCCGGCTCCCGGAGGCGAAGAAGCGGCTTCTTCGCGCAAAGAGCATTGTGCCGGTCGCGGTGTGCTCCGAAGCGCGGCTTCTGCCGAAAGAAGCCAGGGACCGGCGCTTAGCTCGGGCGAGCGCCGTACCTTTCGTCTTTAGCGTCTCTTGTCGCCTACAGCTAAGCAAAAGCTTTTCCACTATGTCTCGCAAAGGAGAAACTGTGCCAGTACAGAAATCATCTCCTATCGTGTTCTAGAGGTGCACAGAGCTCTGCAGAGCGTTTTGCAAAAGCAAAAAAAGTAGTCCAAAACGACTTGCATTCGAATGTTAGCGTGAATAAAATCGCAGGAGAGTGGTAAGGTACTGTTTTCTATCAGTTTGCAAGCTGTGCACACAATCCCAGTGTGGCTCGGCTTGGTTGTTCGCCTTTCGGAAGGTGCCGCTCTCTCCGGCTCCCGGAGGCGAAGAAGCGGCTTCTTCGCGCAAAAGACATTGTGTGCCGGTCGCGGTGTGCTCCGCGCGCGGCTTCTGCCGAAAAAGCCGAAACCAGGGACCGGCGCTTAGCTCGGGCGAGCGCCGTACCTTCGTCTTTTTAGCGTCTCTTGTCGCCTACACCTAAGCAAAAAGCTTTTCCACTATGTCTCGCAAGGAGAAACTGTGCCAGTACAGAAATCATCTCCTATCGTGTTCTAGAGGTGCACAGAGCTCTGCAGAGCGTTTTGCAAAAAGCAAAAGAAAGTAGTCCAAAACGACTTGCATTCGAATGTTAGCGTGAATAAAATCGCAGGAGAGTGGTAAGGTACTGTTTTCTATCAGTTTGCAAGCTGTGCACACAATCCCAGTGTGGCTCGGCTTGGTTGTTCGCCTTTCGGAAGGTGCCGCTCTCTCCGGCTCCCGGAGGCGAAGAAGCGGCTTCTTCGCGCAAAGAGCATTGTGCCGGTCGCGGTGTGCTCCGAAGCGCGGCTTCTGCCGAAAAGAAGCCAGGGACCGGCGCTTAGCTCGGGCGAGCGCCGTACCTTCGTCTTTAGCGTCTCTTGTCGCCTACAGCTAAGCAAAAAGCTTTTCCACTATGTCTCGCAAGGAGAAACTGTGCCAGTACAGAAATCATCTCCTATCGTGTTCTAGAGGTGCACAGAGCTCTGCAGAGCGTTTTGCAAGAAGCAAAAAAAAGTAGTCCAAAACGACTTGCATTCGAATGTTAGCGTGAATAAAATCGCAGGAGAGTGGTAAGGTACTGTTTTCTATCAGTTTGCAAGCTGTGCACACAATCCCAGTGTGGCTCGGCTTGGTTGTTCGCCTTTCGGAAGGTGCCGCTCTCTCCGGCTCCCGGAGGCGAAGAAGCAGCTTCTTCGCGCAAAGAGCATTGTGCCCGTCGCCAAGCATTTTGCCGGACGCAATGTGCTCCGAAGCATGGCTTCTGCCGACAGAAGCCAAGGACCGGCGCTTAGCTCGGGCGAGCGCCGTACCTTCGTCTTTAGCGTCTCTTGTCGCCTACACCTAAGCAAAAAGCTTTTCCACTATGTCTCGCAAGGAGAAACTGTGCCAGTACAGAAATCATCTCCTATCGTGTTCTAGAGGTGCACAGGGCTCTGCAGAGCGTTTTGCAAAAAAAACAAAAAAAGTAGTCCAAAACGACTTGCATTCGAATGTTAGCGTGAATAAAATCGCAGGAGAGTGGTAAGGTACTGTTTTCTATCAGTTTGCAAGCTGTGCACACAATCCCAGTGTGGCTCGGCTTGGTTGTTCGCCTTTCGGAAGGTGCCGCTCTCTCCGGCTCCCGGAGGCGAAGAAGCGGCTTCTTCGCGCAAAGAGCATTGTGCCGGTCGCGGTGTGCTCCGAAGCGCGGCTTCTGCCGAAAGAAGCCAGGGACCGGCGCTTAGCTCGGGCGAGCGCCGTACCTTCGTCTTTAGCGTCTCTTGTCGCCTACACCTAAGCAAAAAGCTTTTCCACTATGTCTCGCAAGGAAAAACTGTGCCAGTACAGAAATCATCTCCTATCGTGTTCTAGAGGTGCACAGAGCTCTGCAGAGCGTTTTGCAAGAAAAAATAAAGTAGTCCAAAACGACTTGCATTCGAATGTTAGCGTGAATAAAATCGCAGGAGAGTGGTAAGGTACTGTTTTCTATCAGTTTGCAAGCTGTGCACACAATCCCAGTGTGGCTCGGCTTGGTTGTTCGCCTTTCGGAAGGTGCCGCTCTCTCCGGCTCCCGGAGGCGAAGAAGCGGCTTCTTCGCGCAAAAGCATTGTGCCGGTCGCGGTGTGCTCGCGGTGTGCGCGGCTTCTGCCGAAAAAGCCAGGGACCGGCGCTTAGCTCGGGCGAGCGCCGTACCTTCGTCTTTAGCGTCTCTTGTCGCCTACACCTAAGCAAAAAGCTTTTCCACTATGTCTCGCAAGGAGAAACTGTGCCAGTACAGAAATCATCTCCTATCGTGTTCTAGAGGTGCACAGAGCTCTGCAGAGCGTTTTGCAAGAAGCAAAAAAAGTAGTCCAAAACGACTTGCATTCGAATGTTAGCGTGAATAAAATCGCAGGAGAGTGGTAAGGTACTGTTTTCTATCAGTTTGCAAGCTGTGCACACAATCCCAGTGTGGCTCGGCTTGGTTGTTCGCCTTTCGGAAGGTGCCGCTCTCTCCGGCTCCCGGAGGCGAAGAAGCGGCTTCTTCGCGCAA
Organism: Emberiza elegans; assembly: GCA_024865655.1. NCBI lineage: Eukaryota > Metazoa > Chordata > Aves > Passeriformes > Fringillidae > Emberiza > Emberiza elegans. The sequence goes on from JALJVW010000184.1 coordinate 58,321,230, forward strand.
AAGCATTGTGCCGGTCGCGGTGTGCTCGAAGCGCGGCTTCTGCCGAAAAAGCCAGGGACCGGCGCTTAGCTCGGGCGAGCGCCGTACCTTCGTCTTTAGCGTCTCTTGTCGCCTACACCTAAGCAAAAAGCTTTTCCACTATGTCTCGCAAGGAGAAACTGTGCCAGTACAGAAATCATCTCCTATCGTGTTCTAGAGGTGCACAGAGCTCTGCAGAGCGTTTTGCAAGAAGCAAAAAAAGTAGTCCAAAACGACTTGCATTCGAATGTTAGCGTGAATAAAATCGCAGGAGAGTGGTAAGGTACTGTTTTCTATCAGTTTGCAAGCTGTGCACACAATCCCAGTGTGGCTCGGCTTGGTTGTTCGCCTTTCGGAAGGTGCCGCTCTCTCCGGCTCCCGGAGGCGAAGAAGCAAATTCTTCGCGCAAAAGCATTGTGCCGGTCGCGGTGTGCTCGCGGCGCGGCTTCTGCCGAAAAAAGCCAGGGACCGGCGCTTAGCTCGGGCGAGCGCCGTACCTTCGTCTTTAGCGTCTCTTGTCGCCTACACCTAAGCAAAAAAGATTTTCCACTATGTCTCGCAAGGAGAAACTGTGCCAGTACAGAAATCATCTCCTATCGTGTTCTAGAGGTGCACAGAGCTCTGCAGAGCGTTTTGCAAGAAGCAAAAGAAAGTAGTCCAAAACGACTTGCATTCGAATGTTAGCGTGAATAAAATCGCAGGAGAGTGGTAAGGTACTGTTTTCTATCAGTTTGCAAGCTGTGCACACAATCCCAGTGTTGCTCGGCTTGGTTGTTCGCCTTTCGGAAGGTGCCGCTCTCTCCGGCTCCCGGAGGCGAAGAAGCGGCTTCTTCGCGCAAAGAGCATTGTGCCGGTCGCGGTGTGCTCGAAGCGCGGCTTCTGCCGAAAATTTTCCAGGGACCGGCGCTTAGCTCGGGCGAGCGCCGTACCTTCGTCTTTTAGCGTCTCTTGTCGCCTACACCTAAGCAAAAAAGCTTTTCCACTATGTCTCGCAAGGAGAAACTGTGCCAGTACAGAAATCATCTCCTATCGTGTTCTAGAGGTGCACAGGAGCTCTGCAGAGCGTTTTGCAAGAAAAAAAAAAGTAGTCCAAAACGACCTTGCATTCGATTGTTAGGGTGATTAAAATCGCAGAAGAGTGTTAAGTACTGTTTTCTATCAGTTTGCAAGCTGTGCACACAATCCCAGTGTGGCTCGGCTTGGTTGTTCGCCTTTCGGAAGGTGCCGCTCTCCCGGCTCCCGGAGGCGAAGAAGCTCTTCTTCGCGCAAAAGCATTGTGCCGGTCGCGGTGTGCTCGAAGCGCGGCTTCTGCCGAAAAAGCCAGGGACCGGCGCTTAGCTCGGGCGAGCGCCGTACCTTCGTCTTTAGCGTCTCTTGTCGCCTACACCTAAGCAAAAAGCTTTTCCACTATGTCTCGCAAGGAGAAACTGTGCCAGTACAGAAATCATCTCCTATCGTGTTCTAGAGGTGCACAGAGCTCTGCAGAGCGTTTTGCAAGAAACAAAAGAAAGTAGTCCAAAACGACTTTCATTCGAATGTTAGCGTGAATAAAATCGCAGGAGAGTGGTAAGGTACTGTTTTCTATCAGTTTGCAAGCTGTGCACATAATCCCAGTGTGGCTCGGCTTGGTTGTTCGCCTTTCGGAAGGTGCCGCTCTCTCCGGCTCTCGGAGGCGAAGAAGCGGCTTCTTCGCGCAAAGAGCATTGTGCCGGACGTGGTGTGCTCCGAAGCGCGGCTTCTGCCGAAAGAAGCCAAGGACCGGCGCTTAGCTCGGGCGAGTGCCGTACCTTCGTCTTTAGCGTCTCTTGTCGCCTACACCTAAGCAAAAAGCTTTTCCACTATGTCTCGCAAGGAGAAACTGTGCCAGTACAGAAATCATCTCCTATCGTGTTCTAGAGGTGCACAGAGCTCTGCAGAGCGTTTTGCAAAAAAAAGAAAGTAGTCCAAAACGACTTGCATTCGAATGTTAGCGTGAATAAAATCGCAGGAGAGTGGTAAGGTACTGTTTTCTATCAGTTTGCAAGCTGTGCACACAATCCCAGTGTGGCTCGGCTTGGTTGTTCGCCTTTCGGAAGGTGCCGCTCTCTCCGGCTCCCGGAGGCGAAGAAGCGGCTTCTTCGCGCAAAGAGCATTGTGCCGGTCGCGGTGTGCTCCGAAGCGCGGCTTCTGCCGAAAGAAGCCAGGGACCGGCGCTTAGCTCGGGCGAGCGCCGTACCTTCGTCTTTAGCGTCTCTTGTCGCCTACAACTAAGCAAAAAGCTTTTCCACTATGTCTCGCAAGGAGAAACTGTGCCAGTACAGAAATCATCTCCTATCGTGTTCTAGAGGTGCACGGAGCTCTGCAGAGCGTTTTGCAAGAAGCAAAAAGAAAGTAGTCCAAAACGACTTGCATTCGAATGTTAGCGTGAATAAAATCGCAGGAGAGTGGTAAGGTACTGTTTTCTATCAGTTTGCAAGCTGTGCACACAATCCCAGTGTGGCTCGGCTTGGTTGTTCGCCTTTCGGAAGGTGCCGCTCTCTCCGGCTCCCGGAGGCGAAGAAGCGGCTTCTTCGCGCAAAAGCATTGTTCCGGTCGCCGTCGCGGTGCGTGTGCTCGAAGCGCGGCTTCTGCCGAAAAAGCCAGGGACCGGCGCTTAGCTCGGGCGAGCGCCGTACCTTCGTCTTTAGCGTCTCTTGTCGCCTACACCTAAGCAAAAAGCTTTTCCACTATGTCTCGCAAGGAGAAACTGTGCCAGTACAGAAATCATCTCCTATCGTGTTCTAGAGGTGCACAGAGCTCTGCAGAGCGTTTTGCAAGAAGCAAAAAAGTAGTCAAAACGACTTGCATTCGAATGTTAGCGTGAATAAAATCGCAGGAGAGTGGTAAGGTACTGTTTTCTATCAGTTTGCAAGCTGTGCACACAATCCCAGTGTGGCTCGGCTTGGTTGTTCGCCTTTCGGAAGGTGCCGCTCTCTCCGGCTCCCGGAGGCGAAGAAGCGGCTTCTTCGCGCAAAAGAGCATTGTGCCGGTCGCGGTGTGCTCGAAGCGCGGCTTCTGCCGAAAAAGCCAGGGACCGGCGCTTAGCTCGGGCGAGCGCCGTACCTTCGTCTTTAGCGTCTCTTGTCGCCTACAGCTAAGCAAAAAGCTTTTCCACTATGTCTCGCAAGGAGAAACTGTGCCAGTACAGAAATCATCTCCTATCGTGTTCTAGAGGTGCACGGAGCTCTGCAGAGCGTTTTGCAAGAAGCAAAAGAAAGTAGTCAAAACGACTTGCATTCGAATGTTAGCGTGAATAAAATCGCAGGAGGTGGTAAGGTACTGTTTTCTATCAGTTTGCAAGCTGTGCACACAATCCCAGTGTGGCTCGGCTTGGTTGTTCGCCTTTCGGAAGGTGCCGCTCTCTCCGGCTCCCGGAGGCGAAGAAGCGGCTTCTTCGCGCAAAAAAGCATTGTGCCGGTCGGTGCCGGTCGTGTGCTCGAAGCGCGGCTTCTGCCGAAAAAAGCCAGGGACCGGCGCTTAGCTCGGGCGAGCGCCGTACCTTCGTCTTTAGCGTCTCTTGTCGCCTACAGCTAAGCAAAAAGCTTTTCCACTATGTCTCGCAAGGAGAAACTGTGCCAGTACAGAAATCATCTCCTATCGTGTTCTAGAGGTGCACAGAGCTCTGCAGAGCGTTTTGCAAGAAGCAAAAGAAAGTAGTCCAAAACGACTTGCATTCGAATGTTAGCGTGAATAAAATCGCAGGAGAGTGGTAAGGTACTGTTTTCTATCAGTTTGCAAGCTGTGCACACAATCCCAGTGTGGCTCGGCTTGGTTGTTCGCCTTTCGGAAGGTGCCGCTCTCTCCGGCTCCCGGAGGCGAAGAAGCGGCTTCTTCGCGCAAAAAGCATTGTGCCGGTCGCGGTGTGCTCCGAAGCGCGGCTTCTGCCGAAAGAAGCCAGGGACCGGCGCTTAGCTCGGGCGAGCGCCGTACCTTCGTCTTTAGCGTCTCTTGTCGCCTACAGCTAAGCAAAAAAGCTTTTCCACTATGTCTCGCAAGGAGAAACTGTGCCAGTACAGAAATCATCTCCTATCGTGTTCTAGAGGTGCACAGGAGCTCTGCAGAGCGTTTTTTCAAAAGCAAAAAAAGTAGTCCAAAACGACTTGCATTCGAATGTTAGCGTGAATAAAATCGCAGGAGAGTGGTAAGGTACTGTTTTCTATCAGTTTGCAAGCTGTGCACACAATCCCAGTGTGGCTCGGCTTGGTTGTTCGCCTTTCGGAAGGTGCCGCTCTCTCCGGCTCCCGGAGGCGAAGAAGCGGCTTCTTCGCGCAAAAGCATTGTGCCGGTCGCGGTGTGCTCGAAGCGCGGCTTCTGCCGAAAAGAAAAAGCCAGGGACCGGCGCTTAGCTCGGGCGAGCGCCGTACCTTCGTCTTTAGCGTCTCTTGTCGCCTACAGCTAAGCAAAAAGCTTTTCCACTATGTCTCGCAAGGAGAAACTGTGCCAGTACAGAAATCATCTCCTATCGTGTTCTAGAGGTGCACAGAGCTCTGCAGAGCGTTTTGCAAAAAGCAAAAAAAGTAGTCCAAAACGACTTGCATTCGAATGTTAGCGTGAATAAAATCGCAGGAGAGTGGTAAGGTACTGTTTTCTATCAGTTTGCAAGCTGTGCACACAATCCCAGTGTGGCTCGGCTTGGTTGTTCGCCTTTCGGAAGGTGCCGCTCTCTCCGGCTCCCGGAGGCGAAGAAGCGGCTTCTTCGCGCAAAAAGCATTGTGCCGGTCGCGGTGTGCTCCGAAGCGCGGCTTCTGCCGAAAGAACCCAGGGACCGGCGCTTAGCTCGGGCGAGCGCCGTACCTTCGTCTTTAGCGTCTCTTGTCGCCTACAGCTAAGCAAAAAGCTTTTCCACTATGTCTCGCAAGGAGAAACTGTGCCAGTACAGAAATCATCTCCTATCGTGTTCTAGAGGTGCACAGAGCTCTGCAGAGCGTTTTGCAAGAAGCAAAAGAAAGTAGTCCAAAACGACTTGCATTCGAATGTTAGCGTGAATAAAATCGCAGGAGAGTGGTAAGGTACTGTTTTCTATCAGTTTGCAAGCTGTGCACACAATCCCAGTGTGGCTCGGCTTGGTTGTTCGCCTTTCGGAAGGTGCCGCTCTCTCCGGCTCCCGGAGGCGAAGAAGCAGCTTCTTCGCGCAAAGAGCATTGTGCCGGTCGCGGTGTGCTCCGAAGCGCGGCTTCTGCCGAAAAAAGCCAGGGACCGGCGCTTAGCTCGGGCGAGCGCCGTACCTTCGTCTTTAGCGTCTCTTGTCGCCTACACCTAAGCAAAAAGCTTTTCCACTATGTCTCGCAAGGAGAAACTGTGCCAGTACAGAAATCATCTCCTATCGTGTTCTAGAGGTGCACAGAGCTCTGCAGAGCGTTTTGCAAGAAGCAAAAGAAAGTAGTCCAAAACGACTTGCATTCGAATGTTAGCGTGAATAAAATCGCAGGAGAGTGGTAAGGTACTGTTTTCTATCAGTTTGCAAGCTGTGCACACAATCCCAGTGTGGCTCGGCTTGGTTGTTCGCCTTTCGGAAGGTGCCGCTCTCTCCGGCTCCCGGAGGCGAAGAAGCCGCTTCTTCGCGCAAAGAGCATTGTGCCGGTCGCGGTGTGCTCCGAAGCGCGGCTTCTGCCGAAAGAAGCCAAGGACCGGCGCTTAGCTCGGGCGAGCGCCGTACCTTCGTCTTTAGCGTCTCTTGTCGCCTACAGCTAAGCAAAAAGCTTTTCCACTATGTCTCGCAAGGAGAAACTGTGCCAGTACAGAAATCATCTCCTATCGTGTTCTAGAGGTGCACAGAGCTCTGCAGAGCGTTTTGCAAAGCAAAAAAGAAGTAGTCAAAACGACTTGCATTCGAATGTTAGCGTGAATAAAATCGCAGGAGAGTGGTAAGGTACTGTTTTCTATCAGTTTGCAAGCTGTGCACACAATCCCAGTGTGGCTCGGCTTGGTTGTTCGCCTTTCGGAAGGTGCCGCTCTCTCCGGCTCCCGGAGGCGAAGAAGCGGCTTCTTCGCGCAAAGAGCATTGTGCCGGTCGCGGTGTGCTACGAAGCGCGGCTTCTGCCGAAAGAAGCCAGGGACCGGCGCTTAGCTCGGGCGAGCGCCGTACCTTCGTCTTTAGCGTCTCTTGTCGCCTACAGCTAAGCAAAAAAGCTTTTCCACTATGTCTCGCAAGGAGAAACTGTGCCAGTACAGAAATCATCTCCTATCGTGTTCTAGAGGTGCACAGAGCTCTGCAGAGCGTTTTGCAAGACGCAAAAGAAAGTAGTCCAAAACGACTTGCATTCGAATGTTAGCGTGAATAAAATCGCAGGAGAGTGGTAAGGTACTGTTTTCTATCAGTTTGCAAGCTGTGCACACAATCCCAGTGTGGCTCGGCTTGGTTGTTCGCCTTTCGGAAGGTGCCGCTCTCTCCGGCTCCCGGAGGCGAAGAAGCGTCTTCTTCGCGCAAAGAGCATTGTGCCGGTCGCGGTGTGCTCCGAAACGCGGCTTCTGCCGAAAGAAGCCAGGGACCGGCGCTTAGCTCGGGCGAGCGCCGTACCTTCGTCTTTAGCGTCTCTTGTCGCCTACACCTAAGCAAAAAGCTTTTCCACTATGTCTCGCAAGGAGAAACTGTGCCAGTACAGAAATCATCTCCTATCGTGTTCTAGAGGTGCACAGAGCTCTGCAGAGCGTTTTGCAAGAAGCAAAAGAAAGTAGTCCAAAACGACTTGCATTCGAATGTTAGCGTGAATAAAATCGCAGGAGAGTGGTAAGGTACTGTTTTCTATCAGTTTGCAAGCTGTGCACACAATCCCAGTGTGGCTCGGCTTGGTTGTTCGCCTTTCGGAAGGTGCCGCTCTCTCCGGCTCCCGGAGGCGAAGAAGCGGCTTCTGCGCGCAAAGAGCATTGTGCCGGTCGCGGTGTGCTCCGAAGCGCGGCTTCTGCCGAAAAAGCCAAGGACCGGCGCTTAGCTCGGGCGAGCGCCGTACCTTCGTCTTTAGCGTCTCTTGTCGCCTACAGCTAAGCAAAAAGCTTTTCCACTATGTCTCGCAAGGAGAAACTGTGCCAGTACAGAAATCATCTCCTATCGTGTTCTAGAGGTGCACAGAGCTCTGCAGAGCGTTTTGCAATAAGCAAAAAGAAAGTAGTCCAAAACGACTTGCATTCGAATGTTAGCGTGAATAAAATCGCAGGAGAGTGGTAAGGTACTGTTTTCTATCAGTTTGCAAGCTGTGCACACAATCCCAGTGTGGCTCGGCTTGGTTGTTCGCCTTTCGGAAGGTGCCGCTCTCTCCGGCTCCCGGAGGCGAAGAAGCAGCTTCTTCGCGCAAAAGCAGCATTGTGCCGGTCGCGGTGTGCTCGAAGCGCGGCTTCTGCCGAAAAGAAGCCAGGGACCGGCGCTTAGCTCGGGCGAGCGCCGTACCTTCGTCTTTAGCGTCTCTTGTCGCCTACACCTAAGCAAAAAGCTTTTCCACTATGTCTCGCAAGGAGAAACTGTGCCAGTACAGAAATCATCTCCTATCGTGTTCTAGAGGTGCACGGAGCTCTGCAGAGCGTTTTGCAAAAGCAAAAAAAAAGTAGTCAAACGACTTGCATTCGAATGTTAGCGTGAATAAAATCGCAGGAGAGTGGTAAGGTACTGTTTTCTATCAGTTTGCAAGCTGTGCACACAATCCCAGTGTGGCTCGGCTTGGTTGTTCGCCTTTCGGAAGGTGCCGCTCTCTCCGGCTCCCGGAGGCGAAGAAGCAGCTTCTTCGCGCAAAGAGCATTGTGCCGGTCGCGGTGTGCTCCGAAGCGCGGCTTCTGCCGAAAGAAGCCAGGGACCGGCGCTTAGCTCGGGCGAGCGCCGTACCTTCGTCTTTAGCGTCTCTTGTCGCCTACACCTAAGCAAAAAGCTTTTCCACTATGTCTCGCAAGGAGAAACTGTGCCAGTACAGAAATCATCTCCTATCGTGTTCTAGAGGTGCACAGAGCTCTGCAGAGCGTTTTGCAAGAAGCAAAAAAAGTAGTCCAAAACGACTTGCATTCGAATGTTAGCGTGAATAAAATCGCAGGAGAGTGGTAAGGTACTGTTTTCTATCAGTTTGCAAGCTGTGCACACAATCCCAGTGTGGCTCGGCTTGGTTGTTCGCCTTTCGGAAGGTGCCGCTCTCTCCGGCTCCCGGAGGCGAAGAAGCGGCTTCTTCGCGCAAAAGAGCATTGTGCCGGTCGCGGTGTGCTCTCGAAGCGCGGCTTCTGCCGAAAAAGCCAGGGACCGGCGCTTAGCTCGGGCGAGCGCCGTACCTTCGTCTTTAGCGTCTCTTGTCGCCTACAGCTAAGCAAAAAGCTTTTCCACTATGTCTCGCAAAGAGAAACTGTGCCAGTACAGAAATCATCTCCTATCGTGTTCTAGAGGTGCACAGGCTCTGCAGAGCGTTTTGCAAAAGCAAAAGAAAGTAGTCCAAAACGACTTGCATTCGAATGTTAGCGTGAATAAAATCGCAGGAGAGTGGTAAGGTACTGTTTTCTATCAGTTTGCAAGCTGTGCACACAATCCCAGTGTGGCTCGGCTTGGTTGTTCGCCTTTCGGAAGGTGCCGCTCTCTCCGGCTCCCGGAGGCGAAGAAGCAGCTTCTTCGCGCAAAAGAGCATTGTGCCGGTCGCGGTGTGCTCGAAGCGCGCGCTTCTGCCGAAAAAAAGCCAGGGACCGGCGCTTAGCTCGGGCGAGCGCCGTACCTTCGTCTTTAGCGTCTCTTGTCGCCTACAGCTAAGCAAAAAGCTTTCCCACTATGTCTCGCAAGGAGAAACTGTGCCAGTACAGAAATCATCTCCTATCGTGTTCTAGAGGTGCACAGAGCTCTGCAGAGCGCGTTTTGCAAAAGCAAAAAAAAGTAGTCAAAACGACTTGCATTCGAATGTTAGCGTGAATAAAATCGCAGGAGAGTGGTAAGGTACTGTTTTCTATCAGTTTGCAAGCTGTGCACACAATCCCAGTGTGGCTCGGCTTGGTTGTTCGCCTTTCGGAAGGTGCCGCTCTCTCCGGCTCCCGGGCGAATGAAGCAGCTTCTTCGCAAAAAATTGTGCCGGTCGCAGAGCATTGTGCCGGTCGCGGTGTGCTCCGAACAGCGCGGCTTCTGCCGAAAAAGCCAGGACCGGCGCTTAGCTCGGGCGAGCGCCGTACCTTCGTCTTTAGCGTCTTTTGTCGCCTACACCTAAGTAAAAAGCTTTTCAAATATGTCTCGCAAAGGGAAACTGTGCCAGTACAGAAATCATCTCCTATCGTGTTCTAGAGGTGCACAGAGCTCTGCAGAGCGTTTTGCAAGAAAATCAAAAAGTAGTCCAAAACGACTTGCATTCAATGTTAGCGTGAATAAAATCGCAGGAGAGTGGTAAGGTACTGTTTTCTATCAGTTTGCAAGCTGTTTGACACAATCCCAGTGTGGCTCGGCTTGGTTGTTCGCCTTTCGGAAGGTGCCGCTCTCTCCGGCTCCCGGAGGCGAAAGCATTTGTCTTCTTCGCAAAAAATTTATTGTGCCGGTCGCGGTGTGCTCCAAGTCTTTTTGTTCTCCGAAAAAAGCCAGGGACCGGCGCTTTTTAAATCGGGCGAGCGCCGTTCCTTCGTCTTGCTAGCGTCTCTTGTCGCCTACAGCTAAGCAAAAAGCTTTTCCACTATGTCTCGCAAAGGAGAAACTGTGCCAGTACAGAAATCATCTCCTATCGTGTTCTAGAGGTGCACAGAGCTCTGCAGAGCGTTTTGCAAGAAAAAAAAAAAGTAGTCAAAAACGACTTGCATTCAGATGTTAGCGTGAATAAAATCGCAGGAGAGTGGTAAAATACTGTTTTCTATCAGTTTGCAAGCTGTGCACACAATCCCAGTGTTTTCGGCTTGGTTGTTCGCCTTTCGGAAGGTGCCGCTCTCTCCGGCTCCCGGAGGCGAAGAAAAATTTCTTCGCGCAAAAGAGCATTGTGCCGGTCGCGGTGTGCCGGTCGCGGTGTTTTGCTTCTGCCGAAAAAAAGCCAAGGACCGGCGCTTAGCTCAGGCGAGCGCCGTACCTTCGTCTTTAGCGTCTCTTGTCGCCTACACCTAAGCAAAAAGCTTTTCCCCTATGTCTCGCAAGGAGAAACTGTGCCAGTACAGAAATCATCTCCTATCGTGTTCTAGAGGTGCACAGAGCTCTGCAGAGCGTTTTGCAAGAAAAAAAAAAGTAGTCAAAAACGACTTGCATTCGAATGTTAGCGTGAATAAAATCGCAGGAGAGTGGTAAAGGTACTGTTTTCTATCAGTTTGCAAGCTGTGCACACAATCCCAGTGTGGCTCGGCTTGGTTGTTCGCCTTTCGGAAGGTGCCGCTCTCTCTCAATAATCCCATATGAGGCGAAGAAGCGGCATTCTTCGCGCAAAAGCATTGTGCCGGTCGCGGTGTGCTCCAAGGAGCGCTTCTTCTGCCGAAAAAAGCCAGGGACCGGCGCTTAGCTCTTTGCGAGCGCCGTACCTTCGTCTTTAGCGTCTCTTGTCGCCTACAGCTAAGCAAAAAGCTTTTCCACTATGTCTCGCAAGGAGAAACTGTGCCAGTACAGAAATCATCTCCTATCGTGTTCTAGAGGTGCACAGATTCAAACTGCAGAATTTGTTTTGCAAAAACAAAAGTGAAGTAGTCCAAAACGACTTGCATTCGAATGTTAGCGTGAATAAAATCGCAGGAGAGTGGTAAGGTACTGTTTTCTATCAGTTTGCAAGCTGTGCACACAATCCCAGTGTGGCTCGGCTTGGTTGTTCGCCTTTCGGAAGGTGCCGCTCTCTCCGGCTCCCTTACATGCAATTAGAGGCCTTGAAGCTTTTTCGCGCAAAAAAGAGCATTGTGCCGGTCGCGGTTTTATGCTCGAACGCGGCTTCTGCCGAAAAGCCAAGACCGGCGCTTAAGCTCGGGCAGCGCCGTACCTTCGTCTTTAAAAAGCTTCTCTTGTCGCCTACACCTAAGCAAAAAGCTTTTCCACTATGTCTCGCAAGGAGAAACTGTGCCAGTACAAAAATCATCTCCTATCGTGTTCTTTTCAGGTGCACAGAGCTCTGCAGAGCGTTTTGCAAAAAAAAAAAAAAGTAGTCCAAAACGACTTGCATTCGAATGTTAGCGTGAATAAAATCGCAGGAGGTTGGTAAGGTACTGTTTTCTATCAGTTTGCAAGCTGTGCACACAATCCCAGTGTGGTTCAGCTTGGTTGTTCGCCTTTCGGAAGGTGCCGCTCTCTCCGGCTCCCGGAGGCGAAGAATAAATTCTTCGCGCAAAAGCATTGTGCCGGTCGCGGTCATATGTGCTCGCGGTTCTCTAGCTTCTTCTTTAGAAAATTTTCAAAATTTTAGCTCGGGCGAGCGCCGTACCTTCGTCTTTAGCGTCTCTTGTCGCCTACACCTAAGCAAAAAGCTTTTCCACTATGTCTCGCAAGGAGAAACTGTGCCAGTACAGAAATCATCTCCTATCGTGTTCTAGAGGTGCACGGAGCTCTGCAGAGCGTTTTGCAAAAATATTTTAAAAAAGTAGTCCAAAACGACTTGCATTCGAATATTAGCGTGAATAAAATCGCAGGAGAGTGGTAAGGTACTGTTTTCTATCAGTTTGCAAGCTGTGCACACAATCCCAGTGTGGCTCGGCTTGGTTGTTCGCCTTTCGGAAGGTGCCGCTCTCTCCGGCTCCCGGAGGCGAAGAAGCAACTTCTTCGCGCAAAAAGCATTGTGCCGGTCGCGGTGTGCTCACCGAACCGCGGCTTCTGCCGAAAATTGACAGATTTTAAGGACCGGCGCTTTTAGCTCGGGCGAGCGCCGTACCTTCAAAAATCTTTAGCTCTCTTGTCGCCTACACCTAAGCAAAAACCCTTTTCCACTATGTCTCGCAAGGAGAAACTGTGCCAGTACAGAAATCATCTCCTATCGTGTTCTAGAGGTGCACAGAGCTCTGCAGAGCGTTTTGCAAGAAGCAAAAAAGTAGTCCAAAACGACTTGCATTCGAATGTTAGCGTGAATAAAATCGCAGGGAGAGTGGTAAGGTACTGTTTTCTATCAGTTTGCAAGCTGTGCACACAATCCCAGTGTGGCTCGGCTTGGTTGTTCGCCTTTCGGAAGGTGCCGCTCTCTTTTCAAAAAATTTCGGAGGCGAAGAAGCAACTTCTTCGCGCAAAAATAGCATTGTGCCGGTCGCGGTGTGCTCGGTTCCGCTCCAAAGCTTCTGCTAGAAAAAAAGCCAGGGACCGGCGCTTAGCTCGGGCGAGCGCCGTACCTTCGTCTTTAGCGTCTCTTGTCGCCTACAGCTAAGCAAAAAGCTTTTCCACTATGTCTCGCAAGGAGAAACTGTGCCAGTACAGAAATCATCTCCTATCGTGTTCTAGAGGTGCACAGGAGCTCTGCAGAGCGTTTTGCAAACTTTTTTCAAAAAAGTAGTCCAAAACGACTTGCATTCAATGTTAGCGTGAATAAAATCGCAGGAGAGTGGTAAGGTACTGTTTTCTATCAGTTTGCAAGCTGTGCACACAATCCCAGTGTGGCTCATTTTGGTTGTTCGCCTTTCGGAAGGTGCCAATCTCTCCGGCTCCCGGAGGCGAAGAAGCGGCTTCTTCGCGCAAAAATTGTGTGCCGGTCGCGGTGTGCTCGAAGCGCGGCTTCTGCCGAAAAAAGCCAGGGACCGGCGCTTTTTCTTCGGGCGAGCGCCGTACCTTCGTCTTTAGCGTCTCTTGTCGCCTACAGCTAAGCAAAAAAATTTTTCCACTATGTCTCGCAAGGAGAAACTGTGCCAGTACAGAAATCATCTCCTATCGTGTTCTAGAGGTGCACGGAGCTCTGCAGAGCGTTTTGCAAAGAAAAAAAGAAAGTAGTCAAAACGACTTGCATTCAAGAATGTTAGCGTGAATAAAATCGCAGGAGGAGTGGTAAGGTACTGTTTTCTATCAGTTTGCAAGCTGTGCACACAATCCCAGTGTGGCTCGGCTTGGTTGTTCGCCTTTTTTGAAGGTGCCGCTCTCTCCGGCTCCCGGAAAGAAAAGCGCTTCTTCATTGTGCAAAAAAGCATTGTGCCGGTCGCGGTGTGCTCCGAAGCGCGGCTTCTGCCGAAAAAGCCAGGGACCGGCGCTTAGCTCGGGCGAGCGCCGTACCTTCGTCTTTAAGCGTCTCTTGTCGCCTACACCTAAGCAAAAAGCTTTTCCACTATGTCTCGCAAGGAGAAACTGTGCCAGTACAGAAATCATCTCCTATCGTGTTCTAGAGGTGCACAGAGCTCTGCAGAGCGTTTTGCAAAAGCAAAAGAAAGTAGTCCAAAACGACTTGCATTCGAATGTTAGCGTGAATAAAATCGCAGGAGAGTGGTAAGGTACTGTTTTCTATCAGTTTGCAAGCTGTGCACACAATCCCAGTGTGGCTCGGCTTGGTTGTTCGCCTTTCGGAAGGTGCCGCTCTCTCCGGCTCCCGGAGGCGAAGAAGCGGCTTCTTCGCGCAAAAAAGCATTGTGCCGGTCGCGGTGTGTGCCGGTCGCGGTGTGCTCGCGCGGCTTCTGCCGAAAGAAAGCCAGGGACCGGCGCTTAGCTCGGGCGAGCGCCGTACCTTTCGTCTTTAGCGTCTCTTGTCGCCTACACCTAAGCAAAAAGCTTTTCCACTATGTCTCGCAAGGGAGAAACTGTGCCAGTACAGAAATCATCTCCTATCGTGTTCTAGAGGTGCACAGAGCTCTGCAGAGCGTTTTGCAAGAAGCAAAAAAAAGTAGTCAAAACGACTTGCATTCAGATGTTAGCGTGAATAAAATCGCAGGAGAGTGGTAAGGTACTGTTTTCTATCAGTTTTGCAAGCTGTGCACACAATCCCAGTGTGGCTCGGCTTGGTTGTTCGCCTTTCGGAAGGTGCCGCTCTCTCTCCGGCTCCCGGAGGCGAAAAGAAGCTTCTTCGCGCAAAAGCATTGTGCCGGTCGCGGTGTGCTCGAAAGCGCGGCTTCTGCCGAAAAAAGCCAGGGACCGGCGCTTAGCTCGGGCGAGCGCCGTACCTTCGTCTTTAGCGTCTCTTGTCGCCTACACCTAAGCAAAAAGCTTTTCCACTATGTCTCGCAAGGAGAAACTGTGCCAGTACAGAAATCATCTCCTATCGTGTTCTAGAGGTGCACAGAGCTCTGCAGAGCGTTTTGCAAAAGCAAAAAAAAGTAGTCAAAACGACTTGCATTCAGATGTTAGCGTGAATAAAATCGCAGGAGAGTGGTAAGGTACTGTTTTCTATCAGTTTTGCAAGCTGTGCACACAATCCCAGTGTGGCTCGGCTTGGTTGTTCGCCTTTCGGAAGGTGCCGCTCTCTCCGGCTCCCGGAGGCGAAGAAAAAGCTTCTTCGCGCAAAGAGCATTGCCGGTGTGCCGGTCGCGGTGTGCTCCAAGCGCGGCTTCTGCCGAAAAAAGCCAGGGACCGGCGCTTAGCTCGGGCGAGCGCCGTACCTTCGTCTTTAGCGTCTCTTGTCGCCTACAGCTAAGCAAAAAGCTTTTCCACTATGTCTCGCAAGGAGAAACTGTGCCAGTACAGAAATCATCTCCTATCGTGTTCTAGAGGTGCACAGAGCTCTGCAGAGCGTTTTGCAAAAAAAGAAAGTAGTCCAAAACGACTTGCATTCAGATGTTAGCGTGAATAAAATCGCAGGAGAGTGGTAAGGTACTGTTTTCTATCAGTTTGCAAGCTGTGCACACAATCCCAGTGTGGCTCGGCTTGGTTGTTCGCCTTTCGGAAGGTGCCGCTCTCTCCGGCTCCCGGAGGCGAAGAAGCGGCTTCTTCGCGCAAAAAGAGCATTGTGCCGGTCGCGGTGTGCTCCAAGCGCGGCTTCTGCCGAAAAGCCAGGGACCGGCGCTTAGCTCGGGCGAGTGCCGTACCTTCGTCTTTAGCGTCTCTTGTCGCCTACACCTAAGCAAAAGCTTTTCCCCTATGTCTCGCAAGGAGAAACTGTGCCAGTACAGAAATCATCTCCTATCGTGTTCTAGAGGTGCACAGAGCTCTGCAGAGCGTTTTGCAAGAAGCAAAAGAAAGTAGTCCAAAACGACTTGCATTCGAATGTTAGCGTGAATAAAATCGCAGGAGAGTGGTAAAGGTACTGTTTTCTATCAGTTTGCAAGCTGTGCACACAATCCCAGTGTGGCTCGGCAGGTTGTTCGCCTTTCGGAAGGTGCCGCTCTCTCCGGCTCCCGGAGGCGAAGCGGCTTCTTCGCGCAAAAAGCATTGTGCCGGTCGCGGTGTGCTCGAAAGCGGCTTCTGCCGAAAAGAAGCCAGGGACCGGCGCTTAGCTCGGGCGAGCTCCGTACCTTCGTCTTTAGCGTCTCTTGTCGCCTACACCTAAGCAAAAAGCTTTTCCACTATGTCTCGCAAGGAGAAACTGTGCCAGTACAGAAATCATCTCCTATCGTGTTCTAGAGGTGCACAGGGCACTGCAGAGCGTTTACAAGAAGTAAAAGAAAGTAGTCCAAAACGACTTGCATTCGAATGTTAGCGTGAATAAAATCGCAGGAGAGTGGTAAGGTACTGTTTTCTATCAGTTTGCAAGCTGTGCACACAATCCCAGTGTGGCTCGGCTTGGTTGTTCGCCTTTCGGAAGGTGCCGCTCTCTCCGGCTCCCGGAGGCGAAGAAGCGGCTTCTTCGCGCAAAGAGAATTGTGCCGGTCGCGGTGTGCTCCGAAGCGCGGCTTCTGCCGAAAGAAGCCAGGGACCGGCGCTTAGCTCGGGCGAGCGCCGTACCTTCGTCTTTAGCGTCTCTTGTCGCCTACACCTAAGCAAAAAGCTTTTCACTATGTCTCGCAAGGAGAAACTGTGCCAGTACAGAAATCATCTCCTATCGTGTTCTAGAGGTGCACGGAGCTCTGCAGAGCGTTTTGCAAGAAGCAAAAGAAAGTAGTCCAAAACGACTTGCATTCGATGTTAGCGTGAATTAAATTCGCAGGAGAGTGGTAAGGTACTGTTTTCTATCAGTTTGCAAGCTGTGCACACAATCCCAGTGTGGCTCGGCTTGGTTGTTCGCCTTTCGGAAGGTGCCGCTCTCTCCGGCTCCCGGGCGAAGAAGCGGCTTCTTCGCGCAAAACACATTGTGCCGGTCGCGGTGTGCTCGCAGCTCGAACAGCTTCTGCCGAAATAAGCCAGGGACCGGCGCTTAGCTCGGGCGAGCGCCGTACCTTCGTCTTTAGCGTCTCTTGTCGCCTACACCTAAGCAAAAAGCTTTTCCACTATGTCTCGCAAGGAGAAACTGTGCCAGTACAGAAATCATCTCCTATCGTGTTCTAGAAGTGCACGGAGCTCTGCAGAGCGTTTTGCAAGAAGCAAAATAAAGTAGTCCAAAACGACTTGCATTCGAATGTTAGCGTGAATAAAATCGCAGGAGAGTGGTAAGGTACTGTTTTCTATCAGTTTGCAAGCTGTGCACACAATCCCAGTGTGGCTCGGCTTGGTTGTTCGCCTTTCGGAAGGTGCCGCTCTCTCCGGCTCCCGGAGGCGAAGAAGCGGCTTCTTCGCCCGGAGGCAAAAAGCATTTCTTCGGTCGCAGTGCCGGTCGCGGTGTGCTCGAAGCGCGGCTTCTGCCGAAAGAAGCCAGGGACCGGCGCTTAGCTCGGGCGAGTGCCGTACCTTCGTCTTTAGCGTCTCTTGTCGCCTACACCTAAGCAAAAAGCTTTTCCACTATGTCTCGCAAGGAGAAACTGTGCCAGTACAGAAATCATCTCCTATCGTGTTCTAGAGGTGCACAGGAGCTCTGCAGAGCGTTTTGCAAAAGCAAAAGAAAGTAGTCCAAAACGACTTGCATTCGAATGTTAGCGTGAATAAAATCGCAGGAGAGTGGTAAGGTACTGTTTTCTATCAGTTTGCAAGCTGTGCACACAATCCCAGTGTGGCTCGGCTTGGTTGTTCGCCTTTCGGAAGGTGCCGCTCTCTCCGGCTCCCGGAGGCAAAGAAGCGGCTTCTTCGCGCAAAGAGCATTGTGCCGGTCGCGGTGTGCTCCGAAGCGCGGCTTCTGCCGAAAGAAGCCAGGGACCGGCGCTTAGCTCGGGCGAGCGCCGTACCTTCGTCTTTAGCGTCTCTTGTCGCCTACACCTAAGCAAAAAGCTTTTCCACTATGTCTCGCAAGGAGAAACTGTGCCAGTACAGAAATCATCTCCTATCGTGTTCTAGAGGTGCACGGAGCTCTGCAGAGCGTTTTGCAAGAAGCAAAAGAAAGTAGTCCAAAACGACTTGCATTCAAATGTTAGCGTGAATAAAATCGCAGGAGAGTGGTAAGGTACTGTTTTCTATCAGTTTGCAAGCTGTGCACACAATCCCAGTGTGGCTCGGCTTGGTTCTTTTTCTTTCGGAAGGTGCCGCTCTCCGGCTCCCGGAGGCGAAGAAAAATGGCATTCTTCGCGCAAAACATTGTGCCGGTCGCGGTGTGCTCCAGCGCGGCTTCTGCCGAAAAAGCCAATTTGACCGGCGCTTAGCTCGGGCGAGCGCCGTACCTTCGTCTTTAGCGTCTCTTGTCGCCTACACCTAAGCAAAAAGCTTTTCCTATGTCTCGCAAGGAGGAAACTGTGCCAGTACAGAAATCATCTCCTATCGTGTTCTAGAGGTGCACAGAGCTCTGCAGAATTTTTTTTGCAAAAAGCAAAAAAAGTAGTCCAAAACGACTTGCATTCAGAATGTTAGCGTGAATAAAATCGCAGGAGAGTGGTAAGGTACTGTTTTCTATCAGTTTGCAAGCTGTGCACACAATCCCAGTGTGGCTCGGCTTGGTTGTTCGCCTTTCGGAAGGTGCCGCTCTCTCCGGCTCCCGGAGGCGAAGAAGCGGCTTGCTTCGCATTGTGTGAGCATTGTGCCGGTCGCGGTGTGCTCGAAGCGCGGCTTCTGCCGAAAAGCCAAGGACCGGCGCTTAAGCTCGGGCGAGCGCCGTACCTTCGTCTTTAGCGTCTCTTGTCGCCTACACCTAAACAAAAAGCTTTTCCACTATGTCTCGCAAGGAGAAACTGTGCCAGTACAGAAATCATCTCCTATCGTGTTCTAGAGGTGCACAGAGCTCTGCAGAGCGTTTTGCAAGAAGCAAAAAAAAGTAGTCAAAACGACTTGCATTCAGATGTTAGCGTGAATAAAATCGCAGGAGGTGGTAAGGTACTGTTTTCTATCAGTTTGCAAGCTGTGCACAAATCCCAGTGTGGCTCGGCTTGGTTGTTCGCCTTTCGGAAGGTGCCGCTCTCTCCGGCTCCCGGAGGCGAAGACATGCAGCTTCTTCGCGCAAAAAGCATTGTGCCGGTCGCGGTGTGCTCGATGTGGGCGCGGCTTCTGCCGAAATTATTTCCCAGGGACCGGCGCTTAGCTCGGGCGAGCGCCGTACCTTCGTCTTTAGCGTCTCTTTTCGCCTACACCTAAGCAAAAAAAACAAAACCACTATGTCTCGCAAGGAGAAACTGTGCCAGTACAGAAATCATCTCCTATCGTGTTCTAGAGGTGCACAGGAGCTCTGCAGAGCGTTTTGCAAAAGCAAAAAGTTGAAAAATGTCCAAAACGACTTGCATTCGAATGTTAGCGTGAATAAAATCGCAGGAGAAATTGGTAAAAGGTACTGTTTTCTATCAGTTTGCAAGCTGTGCACACAATCCCAGTGTGGCTCGGCTTGGTTGTTCGCCTTTCGGAAGGTGCCGCTCTCTCCGGCTCCCGGAGGCGAAGAAGCGGCTTCTTCGCGCAAAAAGAGCATTCGCAGGCACTGCCGGTCGCGGTGTGCTCGGCGCGGCTTCTGCCGAAAAGAAGCCAGGGACCGGCGCTTAGCTCGGGCGAGCGCCGTGCAACCGTCTTTAAGCGTCTCTTGTCGCCTACACCTAAAGCAAAAAAAAATTCCACTATGTCTCGCAAAGGAGAAACTGTGCCAGTACAGAAATCATCTCCTATCGTGTTCTAGAGGTGCACGGAGCTCTGCAGAAAAATTGCAAGAAACAAAAGAAAGTAGTCCAAAACGACTTGCATTCAGATGTTAGCGTGAATAAAATCGCAGGAGAGTGGTAATTACTGTTTTCTATCAGTTTGCAAGCTGTGCACAAATCCCAGTGTGGCTCGGCTTGGTTGTTCGCCTTTCGGAAGGTGCCGGTCTCTCTCCGGCTCCCGGAAGGCGAAGAAGCGGCTTCTTCACATTAAACGCATTGTGCCGGTCGCAGAGTGTGCTCAAGCGCGGCTTCTGCCGAAAAAAGCCAGGGACCGGCGCTTAGCTCAGGCGAGCGCCAAATACCTTTAGGTTTAGCGTCTCTTGTCGCCTTTTATAAAGCAAAAAAGCTTTTCCACTATGTCTCGGCAAGGAGAAACTGTGCCAGTACAGAAATCATCTCCTATCGTGTTCTAGAGGTGCACAGAGCTCTGCAGGCGTTTTGCAAAAGCAAAAGAAAGTAGTCCAAAACGACTTGCATTCGAATGTTAGCGTGAATAAAATCGCATTCAATGTTAGGAAAGGGTAAGGTAAGTACTGTTTTCTATCAGTTTGCAAGCTGTGCACACAATCCCAGTGTGGCTCGGCTTGGTTGTTCGCCTTTCGGAAGGTGCCGCTCTCTCCGGCTCCCGGAGGCGAAGAAGCTTCTTCTTCGCGCAAAAAAGCATTATGCCGGTCGCGGTGTGCTCGTGACCGCGGCTTCTGCCGAAAAAGCCAGGGACCGGCGCTTTTAAAACTCGGGCGAGTGCCGTGCAAATTCGTCTTTAGCGTCTCTTGTCGCCTACACCTAAGCAAAAAGCTTTTCCACTATGTCTCGCAAGGAGAAACTGTGCCAGTACAGAAATCATCTCCTATCGTGTTCTAGGGTGCACAGAGGCTCTGCAGAGCGTTTTGCAAGAAGCAAAAGAAAGTAGTCAAAACGACTTGCATTCGAATGTTAGCGTGAATAAAATCGCAGGAGAGTGGTAAGGTACTGTTTTTCTATCAGTTTGCAAGCTGTGCACAAATCCCAGTGTGGCTCGGCTTGGTTGTTCGCCTTTCGGAAGGTGCCGCTCTCTCCGGCTCCCGGAGGCGAAGAAAATGCTAACAAAACGCAACATGCAAAACGCAGCATTGTGCCGGTCGCGGTGTGCTCCAGGCGCATTTCTGCCGAAAAAAGCCAGGGACCGGCGCTTAGCTCGGGCGATGCGCCGTTTTTATTCGTCTTTAGCGTCTCTTGTCGCCTACACCTAAGCAAAAAGCTTTTCCACTATGTCTCGCAAGGAGAAACTGTGCCAGTACAGAAATCATCTCCTATCGTGTTCTAGAGGTGCACAGAGCTCTGCAGAGCGTTTTGCAAGAAGCAAAAAAAGTAGTCAAAACGACTTGCATTCGAATGTTAGCGTGAATAAAATCGCAGGAGGTGGTAAGGTACTGTTTTCTATCAGTTTGCAAGCTGTGCACACAATCCCAGTGTGGCTCGGCGGTTGTTCGCCTTTCGGAAGGTGCCGCTCTCTCCGGCTCCCGGAGGCGAAAAAGCGGCTTCTTCGCGCAAAACGCATTGTGCCGGTCGCGGTTGTGCTCCGAGCGGTGTTCTCAAGCTTCTGCCGAAAGAAGCCAGGGACCGGCGCTTAGCTCGGGCGAGTGCCGTACCTTCCTCTTTAGCGTCTCTTGTCGCCTACACCTAAGCAAAAAGCTTTTCCACTATGTCTCGCAAGGAGAAACTGTGCCAGTACAGAAATCATCTCCTATCGTGTTCTAGAGGTGCTCGGAGCTCTGCAGAGCGTTTTGCAAGAAAAAAAAAAAGTAGTCAAAACGACTTGCATTCAGATGTTAGCGTGAATAAAATCGCAGGAGAGTGGTAAGGTACTGTTTTCTATCAGTTTGCAAGCTGTTTTTGAATCCCAGTGTGGCTCGGCTTGGTTGTTCGCCTTTCGGAAGGTGCCGCTCTCTCCGGCTCCCGGAGGCGAAGAAGCGGCTTCTTCGCGCAAAAATTTTGCCGGTCATTATTGCCGGTCGCGGTGTGCTCGAAAGTGGTTTAGAAAATTCTGCCGAAAAAAAGCCAGGGACCGGCGCTTAGCTCGGGCGAGTGCCGTACCTTCGTCTTTAGCGTCTCTTGTCGCCTACAACTAAGCAAAAAAATTTTCCACTATGTCTCGCAAGGAGAAAACTGTGCCAGTACAGAAATCATCTCCTATCGTGTTCTAGAGGTGCACAGAGCTCTGCAGAGCGTTTGTGCAAAAGCAAAAGAAAGTAGTCCAAAAACGACTTGCATTCGAATGTTAGCGTGAATAAAATCGCAGGAGAATTTCTAAGGTACTGTTTTCTATCAGTTTGCAAGCTGTGCACACAATCCCAGTGTGGCTCACTTTGTTGTTCGCCTTTCGGAAGGTGCCGCTCTCTCCGGCTCCCGGGCTAAGAAGCGGCTTCTTCGCGCAAAAAGCATTGTGCCGGTCGCGGTGTGCTCCGAAGCGCGGCTTCTGCCGAAAGAAGCCAGGGACCGGCGCTTAGCTCGGGCGAGCGCCGTACCTTCGTCTTTAGCGTCTCTTGTCGCCTACAGCTAAGCAAAAATCTTTTCCACTATGTCTCGCAAGGAGAAACTGTGCCAGTACAGAAATCATCTCCTATCGTGTTCTAGAGGTGCACAGAGCTCTGCAGAGCGTTTTGCAAGAAGCAAAAGAAAGTAGTCCAAAACGACTTGCATTCGAATGTTAGCGTGAATAAAATCGCAGGAGAGTGGTAAGGTACTGTTTTCTATCAGTTTGCAAGCTGTGCACACAATCCCAGTGTGGCTCGGCTTGGTTGTTCGCCTTTCGGAAGGTGCCGCTCTCTCCGGCTCCCGGAGGCGAAGAAGCGGCTTCTTCGCGCACAGAGCATTGTGCCGGTCGCGGTGTGCTCCGAAGCGCGGCTTCTGCCGAAAGAAGCCAAGGACCGGCGCTTAGCTCGGGCGAGCGCCGTACCTTCGTCTTTAGCGTCTCTTGTCGCCTACACCTAAGCAAAAAACTTTTCCACTATGTCTCGCAAGGAGAAAACTGTGCCAGTACAGAAATCATCTCCTATCGTGTTCTAGAGGTGCACAGGAGCTCTGCAGAGCGTTTTGCAAAGAAAAAAGAAAGTAGTCCAAAACGACTTGCATTCAATGTTAGCGTGAATAAAATCGCAGGAGAGTTGGTAAGGTACTGTTTTCTATCAGTTTGCAAGCTGTGCACACAATCCCAGTGTGGCTCGGCTTGGTTGTTCGCCTTTCGGAAGGTGCCGCTCTCTCCGGCTCCCGGAGGCGAAGAAGCGCTTCTTCGCGCAAAAGCCGGCATTGTGCCGGTCGCGGTGTGCTCCAAGCGCGGCTTCTGCCGAAAGAAGCCAAGGACCGGCGCTTAGCTCGGGCGAGCGCCATACCTTCGTCTTTAGCGTCTCTTGTCGCCTACACCTAAGCAAAAAGCTTTTCCACTATGTCTCGCAAGGAGAAATGTGCCAGTACAGAAATCATCTCCTATCGTGTTCTAGCGGTGCACAGAGCTCTTCAGAGCGTTTTGCAAGAAGCAAAAAAGTAGTCAAAACGACTTGCATTCGAATGTTAGCGTGAATAAAATCGCGGGAGGTGGTAAGGTACTGTTTTCTATCAGTTTGCAAGCTGTGCACACAATCCCAGTGTGGCTCGGCTTGGTTGTTCGCCTTTCGGAAGGTGCCGCTCTCTCCGGCTCCCGGAGGCGAAGAAGCGGCTTCTTCGCGCAAAAAAGCATTGTGCCGGTCGCGGTGTGCTCGAAGCGCGGCTTCTGCCGAAAAAAAAGCCAAGGACCGGCGCTTAGCTCGGGCGATGCGCCGTACCTTCGTCTTTAGCGTCTCTTGTCGCCTACACCTAAGCAAAAAGCTTTTCCACTATGTCTCGCAAGGAGAAACTGTGCCAGTACAGAAATCATCTCCTATCGTGTTCTAGAGGTGCACAGAGCTCTGCAGAGCGTTTTGCAAGAAGCAAAAGAAAGTAGTCCAAAACGACTTGCATTCGAATGTTAGCGTGAATAAAATCGCAGGAGAGTGGTAAGGTACTGTTTTCTATCAGTTTGCAAGCTGTGCACACAATCCCAGTGTGGCTCGGCTTGGTTGTTCGCCTTTCGGAAGGTGCCGCTCTCTCCGGCTCCCGGAGGCGAAGAAGCAGCTTCTTCGCGCAAAACGCATTGTGCCGGTCGCGGTGTGCTCGAGCGCGGCTTCTGCCGAAAGAAGCCAGGGACCGGCGCTTAGCTCAGGCGAGTGCCGTACCTTCGTCTTTAGCGTCTCTTGTCGCCTACAGCTAAGCAAAAAGCTTTTCCACTATGTCTCGCAAGGAGAAACTGTGCCAGTACAGAAATCATCTCCTATCGTGTTCTAGAGGGTGCACGGAGCTCTGCAGAGCGTTTTTTGCAAGAAGCAAAGAAAGTAGTCCAAAACGACTTGCATTCGAATGTTAGCGTGAATAAAATCGCAGGAGAGTGGTAAGGTACTGTTTTCTATCAGTTTGCAAGCTGTGCACACAATCCCAGTGTGGCTCGGCTTGGTTGTTCGCCTTTCGGAAGGTGCCGCTCTCTCCGGCTCCCGGAGGCGAAGAAACTGATTCTTCGCGCAAAAGCATTGTGCCGGTCGCGGTGTGCTCGAAGCGCGGCTTCTGCCGAAAGAAGCCAGGGACCGGCGCTTAGCTCGGGCGAACGCCGTACCTTCGTCTTTAGCGTCTCTTGTCGCCTACAGCTAAGCAAAAAGCTTTTCCACTATGTCTCGCAAGGAGAAACTGTGCCAGTACAGAAATCATCTCCTATCGTGTTCTAGAGGTGCACAGAGCTCTGCAGAACGTTTTGCAAGAAGCAAAAGAAAGTAGTCCAAAACGACTTGCATTCGAATGTTAGCGTGAATAAAATCGCAGGAGAGTGGTAAGGTACTGTTTTCTATCAGTTTGCAAGCTGTGCACACAATCCCAGTGTGGCTCGGCTTGGTTGTTCGCCTTTCGGAAGGTGCCGCTCTCTCCGGCTCCCGGAGGCGAAGAAGCGGCTTCTTCGCGCAAAGAGCATTGTGCCGGTCGCGGTGTGCTCCGAAGCGCGGCTTCTGCCGAAAGAAGCCAAGGACCGGCGCTTAGCTCGGGCGAGCGCCGTACCTTCGTCTTTAGCGTCTCTTGTCGCCTACACCTAAGCAAAAGCTTTTCCACTATGTCTCGCAAGGAGAAACTGTGCCAGTACAGAAATCATCTCCTATCGTGTTCTAGAGGTGCACGGAGCTCTGCAGAGCGTTTTACATGAAGTAAAAGAAAGTAGTCCAAAACGACTTGCATTCGAATGTTAGCGTGAATAAAATCGCAGGAGAGTGGTAAGGTACTGTTTTCTATCAGTTTGCAAGCTGTGCACACAATCCCAGTGTGGCTCGGCTTGGTTGTTCGCCTTTCGGAAGGTGCCGCTCTCTCCGGCTCCCGGAGGCGAAGAAGCGGCTTCTTAGCGCAAAGAGCATTGTGCCGGTCGCGGTGTGCTCCGAAGCGCGGCTTCTGCCGAAAGAAGCCAGGGACCGGCGCTTAGCTCGGGCGAGCGCCGTACCTTCGTCTTTAGCGTCTCTTTTCGCCTACACCTAAGCAAAAAGCTTTTCCACTATGTCTCGCAAGGAGAAACTGTGCCAGTACAGAAATCATCTCCTATCGTGTTCTAGAGGTGCACAGAGCTCTGCAGAGCGTTTTGCAAGAAGCAAAAGAAAGTAGTCCAAAACGACTTGCATTCGAATGTTAGCGTGAATAAAATCGCAGGAGAGTGGTAAGGTACTGTTTTCTATCAGTTTGCAAGCTGTGCACACAATCCCAGTGTGGCTCAGCTTGGTTGTTCGCCTTTCGGAAGGTGCCGCTCTCTCCGGCTCCCGGAGGCGAAGAAGCGGCTTCTTCGCGCAAAGAGCATTGTGCCGGTCGCGGTGTGCTCCGAAGCGCGGCTTCTGCCGAAAGAAGCCAGGGACCGGCGCTTAGCTCGGGCGAGCGCCGTACCTTCGTCTTTAGCGTCTCTTGTCGCCTACAGCTAAGCAAAAGCTTTTCCACTATGTCTCGCAAAGGAGAAACTGTGCCAGTACAAAATCATCTCCTATCGTGTTCTAGAGGTGCACAGAGCTCTGCAGAGCGTTTTGCAAGAAACAAAAAAAGTAGTCCAAAACGACTTGCATTCGAATGTTAGCGTGAATAAAATCGCAGGAGAGTGGTAAGGTACTGTTTTCTATCAGTTTGCAAGCTGTGCACACAATCCCAGTGTGGCTCGGCTTGTTTGTTCGCCTTTCGGAAGGTGCCGCTCTCTCCGGCTCCCGGAGGCGAAGAAGCTGCTTCTTCGCGCAAAGAGCATTGTGCCGGTCGCGGTGTGCTCCGAAGCGCGGCT
Source organism: Emberiza elegans (assembly GCA_024865655.1). Taxonomy (NCBI): domain Eukaryota; kingdom Metazoa; phylum Chordata; class Aves; order Passeriformes; family Fringillidae; genus Emberiza; species Emberiza elegans. The sequence continues at coordinate 58,346,452 of JALJVW010000184.1, forward strand.
TCTGCCGAAAGAAGCCAAGGACCGGCGCTTAGCTCGGGCGAGCGCCGTACCTTCGTCTTTAGCGTCTCTTGTCGCCTACAGCTAAGAAAAAAGCTTTTCCACTATGTCTCGCAAGGAGAAACTGTGCCAGTACAGAAATCATCTCCTATCGTGTTCTAGAGGTGCACAGAGCTCTGCAGAGCGTTTTGCAAAAGCAAAATTTTGAAGTAGTCCAAAACGACTTGCATTCAAATGTTAGCGTGAATAAAATCGCAGGAGAGTGGTAAGGTACTGTTTTCTATCAGTTTGCAAGCTGTGCACACAATCCCAGTGTGGCTCGGCTTGGTTGTTCGCCTTTCGGAAGGTGCCGCTCTCTCCGGCTCCCGGCGGCGAAGAAGCGGCTTCTTCGCGCAAAGAGCATTGTGCCGGTCGCGGTGTGCTCCTCGAGCGCGGCTTCTGCCGAAAAAAAAGCCAGGGACCGGCGCTTAGCTCGGGCGAGCGCCGTACCTTCGTCTTTAGCGTCTCTTGTCGCCTACAGCTAAGCAAAAAGCTTTTCCACTATGTCTCGCAAGGAGAAACTGTGCCAGTACAGAAATCATCTCCTATCGTGTTCTAGAGGTGCACAGAGCTCTGCAGAGCGTTTTTTCAAGAAGCAAAAGAAAGTAGTCCAAAACGACTTGCATTCGAATGTTAGCGTGAATAAAATCGCAGGAGAGTGGTAAGGTACTGTTTTCTATCAGTTTGCAAGCTGTGCACACAATCCCAGTGTGGCTCGGCTTGGTTGTTCGCCTTTCGGAAGGTGCCGCTCTCTCCGGCTCCCGGAGGCGAAGAAGCAGCTTCTTCGCGCAAAGAGCATTGTGCCGGTCGCGGTGTGCTCTCGAGCGCGGCTTCTGCCTGCCTCCAGGGACCGGCGCTTAAGCTCGGGCGAGCGCCGTTACCTTCGTCTTTAGCGTCTCTTTGTCGCCTACACCTAAGCAAAAAGCTTTTCCACTATGTCTCGCAAGGAGAAACTGTGCCAGTACAGAAATCATCTCCTATCGTGTTCTAGAGGTGCACAGAGCTCTGCAGAGCGTTTTGCAAGAAGCAAAAGAAAGTAGTCCAAAACGACTTGCATTCGAATGTTGGCGTGAATAAAATCGCAGGAGAGTGGTAAGGTACTGTTTTCTATCAGTTTACAAGCTGTGCACACAATCCCAGTGTGGCTCGGCGGTTGTTCGCCTTTCGGAAGGTGCCGCTCTCTCCGGCTCCCGGAGCGAAGAAGCAACTTCTTCGCGCAAAAGCATTGTGCCGGTCGCAGTGTGCTCAATCATGGCTTCTGCCGAAAGCCAGGACCGGCGCTTAGCTCGGGCGAGCTGTTTTCCGTACCTTCGTCTTTTAGCGTCTCTTGTCGCCTACAGCTAAGCAAAAAAGCTTTTCCACTATGTCTCGCAAAGGAGAAACTGTGCCAGTACATTTTAAATCATCTCCTATCGTGTTCCTAGAAAGTGCACAGAGCTCTGCAGAAGCGTTTTAACAAGAAACAAAAAGAAAGTAGTCCAAAACGACTTGCATTCGAATGTTAGCGTGAATAAAATCGCAGGAGGTGGTAAGGTACTGTTTTCTATCAGTTTGCAAGCTGTGCACACAATCCCAGTGTGGCTCGGCTTGGTTGTTCGCCTTTCGGAAGGTGCCGCTCTCTCCGGCTCCCGGAGGCGAAAAGCAGCTTCTTCGCGCAAAAGCATTGTGCCGGTCGCGGTGTGCTCGAAGCGCGGCTTCTTGCCGAAAGCCAGGGACCGGCGCTTTCAAAGCTCAGGGCGAGCGCCGTACCTTCGTCTTTTCAAACTTTGTCTCTTGTCGCCTACACCCTAAGCAAAAAGCTTTTCCACTATGTCTCGCAAGGAGAAACTGTGCCAGTACAGAAATCATCTCCTATCGTGTTCTAGAGGTGCACAGAGCTCTGCAGAGCGTTTTTAAAAGCAAAAAAAGTAGTCAAAACGACTTGCATTCGAATGTTAGCGTGAATAAAATCGCAGGAGAGTGGTAAGGTACTGTTTTCTATCAGTTTGCAAGCTGTGCACAAATCCCAGTGTGGCTCGGCTTGGTTGTTCGCCTTTCGGAAGGTGCCGCTCTCTCCAAATCCCGGAGGCGAAGAAGCAAAAAAAATCGCGCAAAAGAGCGTTGTGCCGGTCGCGGTGTGCTCGAAGCGCGGCTTCTGCCGAAAATTTTCCAGGGACCGGCGCTTAGCTCGGGCGAGCGCCGTGCACCTTCGTCTTCAGCGTCTCTTGTCGCCTACACCTAAGCAAAAAATTTTTCCACTATGTCTCGCAAGGAGAAACTGTGCCAGTACAAGAAATCATCTCCCATGGCTACTCGTGTTCTAGAGGTGCACGGAGCTCTGCAGAGCGTTTTGCAAGCAAAAGAAAAGTAGTCCAAAACGACTTGCATTCGAATGTTAGCGTGAATAAAATCGCAGGAGGTGGTAAATGGTTCACTGTTTTCTATCAGTTTGCAAGCTGTGCACACAATCCCAGTGTGGCTCGGCTTGGTTGTTCGCCTTTCGGAAGGTGCCGCTCTCTCCGGCTCCCAGAGGCGGAAGCAGCTTCTTCGCATTTTTAAAACGCATTGTGCCGGTCGCGGTGTGCTCGAACCGCGGCTTCTGCCGAAAAGAAACCAGGGACCGGCGCTTATTCGGGCGAGCGCCGTACCTTCGTCTTTAAGCGTTCCTTGTCGCCTACAGCTAAGCAAAAAGCTTTTCCACTATGTCTCTTAAGGAGAAATCTGTGCCAGTACAGAAATCATCTCCTATCGTGTTCTAGAGGTGCTTCTCTGAGTTCTGCAGAGCGTTTTGCAAAAGCAAAAGAAAGTAGTCCAAAACGACTTGCATTCGAATATTCCTCCGTGAATAAAATCGCAGGAGAGTTTAAGGTACTGTTTTCTATCAGTTTGCAAGCTGTTCCTGGGCTCCCTTTGTGTGGCTCGGCTTGGTTGTTCGCCTTTCGGAAGGTGCCGCTCTCTCCGGCTCCCGGAGGCAAAAGCATGCCTGCATTCTTCCCTCCAATTCCTAAAGCCAAGTTGCGGTCAAAGAGCACTGTGCCGGTCGCGGTGTGCTCGATCGCGGCTTCTGCCGAAAAAGCCAGGGACCGGCGCTTAGCTCGGGCGAGCGCCGTACCTTCGTCTTTAAAAACAGCGTCTCTTGTCGCCTACACCTAAGCAAAAAGCTTTTCCACTATGTCTCGCAAGGAGAAACTGTGCCAGTACAGAAATCATCTCCTATCGTGTTCTAGAACTGCTGACAAAAGGGCTCTGCAGACGTTTTGCAAGAACAAAATTGAAAGTAGTCCAAAACGACTTGCATTCGAATGTTAGCGTGAATAAAATCGCAGGAGAGTGGTAAGGTACTGTTTTTCTATCAGTTTGCAAGCTGTGCACACAATCCCAGTGTGGCTCGGCTTGGTTGTTCGCCTTTCGGAAGGTGCCCGCTCTCTCCGGCTCCCGGAGGCGAAGAAGCGGCTTCTTCGCGCAAAAAGAAGCATTGCCGGTCGCGGTGTGCTCGAAAAACCAAAAATGACTCTTCTCATTGAAAACTGAAGCCAGGACCCGGCGCTTTAGCTCGGGCGATTTTTACCTTTTCATTTGGTTCTCTTTAGCAAATTCTGGAGGTTGTCGCCTGCAGCTAAGCAAATTTCTTTATTTTCCAAAATGTCTCGCAAGGAGAAACTGTGCCAGTACAAAATCATCTCCTTTCGTGTTCTAGAAGTGCTGGAGCTCTGCAGAGCGTTTTCAAGAAGCAAAAGAAAAAAAAAACGACTTGCATTCGAATATTAGCGTGAATAAAATCGCAGGAGAGTGGTAAAACTCTGTTTTCATCAGTTTGCAAGCTGTGCACAAATCCCAGTGTGGCTCTGCTTGGTTGTTCGGTTTCCGGCTCCTGGAAGATGTTTCCGCTCTCTCTCCGCTCTGCGGAGGGACGAAAAAGCATCATCGTTCGTCTCTTGTCAGAACCTGAGCATTGTGTCCATTCGATGAGCTTAATACAACCTGTTCTAGAGATTATGCTCAGGTTTAACACTGCCCTTTTCCCTGAATAAAACTCAGGAAGTTACCGGCGCTTTGCAGCTCGGGCAAAGGTGCCGTACCATCTTCGTCTTTAAAATCTCTTGTCGCAAAACATTTTCTAAGCAAAAAAAGTCTTTTTCCACTATGTCAGGCAAGTAGATTCTGTGCCAGTACATTTGTTGATCATCTTAAAAGCGTGTTCTGGGGTGCCAGTTTAGGTTTTTGCAGAGCGTTTGCAAGAAAAAAATAAGTTTCAAAACGACTTGCATTCTAATGTTTGCGTGAATAAAATCGCAGGAGAGGAGTAAGGTACTGTTTTCATCAGTTTGCAAACTCTGCACACAATCCCATATTTTGCTCGGCTTGGTTGTTCGCCTTTCGGAAGGTGCCGCTCTCCGGCTCCGGAGGCGAAAATGCGGCTAATTTCAAGTAAAAAGAACATTTTAGTGCCAGATCGCGGTGTGCTCAAGCGGCTTCTGCCGAAAGAAGCCAGGGACCGATAGCTTGTTTCGTTGCACGCCGTACCTTCGTCTTTAAGTGCGTCTCTTGTCGCCTACACCTAAGCAAAAAGCTTTCCACTATGTCTCGCAATAGGAGAAACTGTGCCAGTACAGAAATCATCTCCTATCGTGTTCTAGAGGTGCACAAAACCAGAGCTCTGCAGAGCGTTTTGCAAAAATGCAAAAGAAAGTCTCCAAAACTTTTTGCATTCCAATGTTGATTTCGTGAATAAAATCGCAGGAGGAGTGGTAGGTACTGTTTTCTATCAGTTTGCAAGCTGTGCACACAATCCCAGTGTGGCTCGGCCTGGTTGTTAAAAAGCTTTTAATGAAGGTGCCGCTCTCCGGCTCCCGGAGGCAAGAAAAATGTTCTTCGCGCAAAAGAGCATTGATTTTCGCCGGTCGTGTGGTGCATCATTTTTGCTCCGAAACAATGGCTTCTGCCGAAAAAAGCCAAGGACCGGGCTCAAAAGCTCGGGCAGCGCCGTACCTTGGTCTTTAAGCGTCTCTTAGAAGCCTACACCTAAATTAAAAATTCTTTTCCACTATGTCTCGCAAGGAGAAAATGTGCCAGTACAGAAATCATCTCCTATCGTGTTCTAGAGGTGCACAGAGCTCTGCAGAGCGTTTTGCAAAAAGAAAAAAAAAGTAGTCCAAAACGACTTGCATTCAGAATATTAGCGTGAATAAAATCGCGGGAGAATGGTAAGGTACTGTTTTCTATCAGTTTAAAACTGTGCACACAATCCCAGTGTGGCTCTCGGCTTGGTTGTTCGCCTTTCGGAAGGTGCCGCTCTCTCCGGCTCCCGGAGGCGAAAACCTCCTATTCATTTGAAATAAAATTAACAATCATTGTGCCGGTACGGCGGTGTGCTCAACCCGGCTTCTGCCGAAAACTATGCCAGGACCGGCGCTTTGAAAGCTCGTTAAACCGAATCAGAGTATTAGTTCCTTTAGCGTCTCTTATCGCCTACACCTAAACAAAAAGCTTTTCCACTATGTCTTCAAGGAGAAACTGTGCCAGTACAGAAATCATCTCCTATCGTGTTCTAAGGGTTTTGGAGCTCTGCAGAGCGTTTTTGCAAGAAAATAAAAGAAAGGATAGTCCAAAACGACTTGCATTCGAATGTTAGCGTGAATAAAATCGCAGGAGAGTGGTAAGGTACTGTTTTCTATCAGTTTGCAAGCTGTGCACACAATCCCAGTGTGGCTCCAGTTTTGGTTGTTCGCCTTTCGGAAGGTGCCGCTCTCTCCGGCTCCCAAAGGCTTTTTTTCCAGCTTCTTCATTTAAAAAACGTGTTGCCGGTCGCACCTGTTCTTTTAGCGCGGCTTCTGCCGAAAAGCCAGGGACCGGCGCCCGCTCGGGCGACTCCATACAAAACATCTTTAAGCGTCTCTTGTCGCCTACACCTAAGCAAAAAGCTTTTCCACTATGTCTCGCAAGGACAAACTGTGCCAGTACAGAAATCATCTCCTATCGTGTTCTAAATGGCACGGAGCTCTGCAGAGCGTTTTTTCAAGAAGCAAAAGAAAGTTTTCAAAACGACTTGCATTCAATGTTAGCGTGAATAAAATCGCAAAAGAGTGGTAAGTACTGTTTTTTATCAGTTTGCAAGCTGTGCACACAATCCAGTGTGGCTCAATTTGGTTGTTCTTCATTTCGGAAGGTGCCGCTCTCTCCGGCTCCCTTCTAGAGGGTTTTTCTTCGCAAAAAGATTGCATGTGCCGGTCGCGGTGTGCTCAGCGCAGACTTCTGCCGAAAAAATCAGGACCGGCGCTTAGCTCATTTTGCGAGTCAGCGGTTGTTCGTCATTAGTGTCTCTTGTCGCCTACACCTAAGCAAAAAATTTTTCCAAAATGTCTCTTAAGGAGGCCCTGTGCCAGTACAGAAATCATCTCCTATCGTGTTCTAGAGGTGCCCAGAGCTCTGCAGAGCGTTTTGCAAGCAAAAAGAGTAGTCCAAAACGACTTAAAGGGACAATGTTAGCGTGAATAAAATCGCAGGAGAGTGGTTTTGTACTGTTTTCTATCAGTTTGCAAGCTTTACACACAATCCCAGTGTGGCTCGGTTTGTTTGTTCAATTTTCGGATCATGCCGCTCTCTCCGGCTCCCGGAAGCAAAGTTTTCACCAGCGGCTTCTTTTTACAAAATGTAAGCATTGTGCCGGTTTCAGTGTGCTCCTTGCGCGGCTTCTGGCAAAATTGTGCCAGGGACCTAACTGTTTTCGGAGTTCTAAATTTCGTACAAGTTGTCTTTATTGTCTCTATTCACTGTCTCCTAGCAAAAAGGTTTTCCACTATGTCTTGAGGAGAAACATTGCAGTAAAATCATCTCCTATCGTGTTCTAGTCGTGCAAAGCTCTGATGATCTTTTGCAAAAGCAAAAAAAAAGTAGTTTCAAACGATTTTGCATTCGAATTTCAGTTAATCGTGAATAAAATCGCAGGAGAAAAATCAACAAAATACTGTTTTCTATCAGTTTGCAAAGCTGTTTCACAATCCCAGTGTGGCTCTACTGGATGGTTGTTCGCCTTTTTGTTTTTGCCGCTTTCCGGCTCCCGGAGGCGAAAAAAACTTCTTCTTCTTCGCAAAACATTATGCCGGTCGCGGATAATGTGCTCTTTAGCATCATTTTCTGCTAAGAAGCCAAATTTTTAAAATACTCGGGCAGATTGGCGATCGTCTTTAGCGTCTCTTGTCGCCTACCCTAAGCAAAAACCTTTTCCACTATGTCTCGCAAGGAGAAACTGTGCCAGTACAAAAATCAAAACCCTATCGTGTTCTAGAGGTGCTGGATCCTCTGCAGAGCGTTTCATCCCAAAATTAAGTAGTCCAAAAGGACTTGCATTCGAATGTTAGCGTGAATAAAATCGCAGGAGAGTGGTAAGGTACTGTTTTCTATCAATTTTGCAAGCTGTGCACATTCCCAGTGTGGCTCGGCTTGGTTGTTCGGGGGAAGGTGCCTTTCTCTCCGGCTCCCGGAGGCAAAAAGAAGCTTGGCCTGCTTCGGACAAAAGTAGCATTGATTTGGTCGCAGATGTGCTCCGGTCTAAATGGTTCTGCCGAAAAAGCCATGGGACCGGCGCTTCACAAAAATTTTACCAAAGCGGGATTATCTTTCTCCAACATCGTCTCTTCCCTGTCGCCTACACCTAAGCAAAAAAGTCTTTTTCTCAAAATGTCTCGCAAGGAGGGAAACTGTGCCAGTACAGAAATCATCTCCTATTTGTTCTAGAGGGGTGCACAGAGCTCTGCAGAGCGTTTTGCAAGAAGCAAAAGAAAGTAGTCAAAAACGACTTGCATTCAGGTATTGGCGTGAATAAAATCGCAGGAGAGTGGTAAGGCTACTGTTTTCTATCAGTTTGCAAGCTGTGCACACAAATCCCAAAATGGCTCGGCTTGGTTGTTCCATGATTTCGGAAGGTGCCGCTCTCTCCGGCTCCCGGAGGCGAAAAGCGGTTTCTTCACTATGAAAAGCATTGTGCACGGTCAGCAAATTTCAGTCGGGTGTGCTCCTGTAGCGCGGCTTCTGCGAAAAGAAGCCAGGGACCGGCGCTTTTGGTCGGGCGAGTTTTGTACCTTCGTCTTTAGCGTCTGTTTTCTCGCCTACAGCTAAGCAAAAGCTTTTCCACTATGTCTCGCAAGGAGAAACTTTTTCAGTAAGAAATCATCTCCTATCGTGTTCTAGAGGTGCACGGAGCTCTGCAGAAGCGTTTTGCAAAAGCAAAACTTAGTAGTCAAAACGACTTGCATTCGAATGTTAACAGGTGAATAAAATCGCAGGAGAGTGGTAATTTTCTGTTTTCTATCAGTTTGCAAGCTGTGCACACAATCCCAGTGTGGCTCGGCTTGGTTGTTCGCCTTTCAAGGTGCCGCTCTTCCGGCTCCCGAGGCGAAGAAGCGGCTTCTTCGCAAAGAGCATTGTGCGGTCGCGGTGTGCTCCAGGCAAAGCTTCTGCCGAAAGAAGCCAGGGACCGGTGCTTAGCTCGGGCGAGCGCCGTATCTTTCGTCTTTTAAAGTCTCTTTGTCGCCTACACCTAAGCAAAAGCTTTTTCCACTATGTCTCTTCAAGGAGAAACTGTGCCAGTACAGAAATCATCTCCTATCGTGTTCTAGAGGTGCACGGAGCTCTGCAGAGCGTTTGCAAAAGCAAAAGAAAGTAGTCCAAAAAACTTGCATTCGAATGTTAGCGTGAATAAAATCGCAGGAGAGTGGTAAGGTACTGTTTTCTATCAGTTTGCAAGCTGTTACACAATCCCAGTTTGGCTCGGCTTGGTTGTTCACCTTTCGGAAGGTGCCGCTCTCTCCGGCTCCCGGAGGCGAAGAAGCGGCTTCTTCGCGCAAAACATTGTGCCGGTCGGTCATTCATGTGCTCGAAGCGCGGCTTCTGCCGAAAACTTTTTATTTTGGACCGGCGCTTTTGTTCGGGCGAGCGCCGTTGGCTTCGTCTTTAGCGTCTCTTGTCGCCTACACCTAAGCAAAAAGCTTTTCCACTATGTTTCGCAAGGAGAAACTGTGCCAGTACAGAAATCATCTCCTATCGTGTTCTAGAGGTGCACAGAGCTCTGCAGAGCGTTTTGCAAGAAGCAAAAGAAAGTAGTCCAAAACGACTTGCATTCGAATGTTAGCGTGAATAAAATCGCAGGAGAGTGGTAAGGTACTGTTTTCTATCAGTTTGCAAGCTGTGCACAATCCCAGTGTGGCTCGGCAGGTTGTTCGCTTCTTTCGGAAGGTGCCGCTCTCTCCGGCTCCCGGAGGCGAAGAAGCGGCTTCTTCAAGACCCTCCTGAATTTGCGTTTCAAAGAGCATTGTGCCGGTCGCGATGTGCTCCGAAAGTGCGGCTTCTGCCGAAAGAAGCCAGGGACCGGCGCTTAGCTCGGGCGAGTTCCGTTTCCTGCGTCTTTCTTAGCGTCTCTTACCGCCTACACCTAAGCAAAAGCTTTTCCACTATGTCTCGCAAGGAGAAACTGTGCCAGTACAGAAATCATCTCCCATCGTGTTCTAGAGGTGCACGGAGCTCTGCAGAGCGTTTTGCAAGAAGCAAAAAAAGAAAGTAGTCCAAAACGACTTGCATTCGAATGTTAGCGTAATAATAAAATCGCAGGAGAGTGGTAGGTACTGTTTTCTATCAGTTTGCAAGCTGTGCACACAATCCCAGTGTGGCTCGGCTTGGTTGTTCGCCTTTCGGAAGGTGCCGCTCTCTCCGGCTCCCGGAGGCGAAGAAGCGGCTTCTTCGCGCAAAAGAGCATTGTGCCGGTCGCATGTGCTCGGAGCGCTTGCTTCTGCCGAAAAGAAGCCAGGGACCGGCGCTTATTCTCGGGCGAGCGCCATACCTTCGTCTTTAAATCTCTTGTCGCCTACACCTAAGCAAAAGCTTTTCCACTATGTCTACAAAAGGAGAAACTGTGCCAGTACAGAAATCATCTCCTATCGTGTTCTAGAGGTGCACGGAGCTCTGCAGAACATTTTGCAAGAAGCAAAAGAAAGTAGTCCAAAACGACTTGCATTCGAATGTTAGCGTGAATAAAATCGCAGGAGAGTGGTAAGGTACTGTTTTCTATCAGTTTGCAAGCTGTGCACACAATCCCAGTGTGGCTCGGCTTGGTTGTTCGCCTTTCGGAAGGTGCCGCTCTCTCCGGCTCCCGGAGGCGAAGAAGCGGCTTCTTCGCGCAAAGAGCATTGTGCCGGTCGCGGTGTGCTCCGAAGCGCGGCTTCTGCCGAATGAAGCCAAGGACCGGCGCTTAGCTCGGGCGAAAAGCCGTACCTTCGTCTTTAAGCGTCTCTTGTCGCCTACAGCTAAGCAAAAAGCTTTTCCACTATGTCTCGCAAGGAGAAACTGTGCCAGTACAGAAATCATCTCCTATCGTGTTCTAGAGGTGCACAGAGCTCTGCAGAGCGTTTTTGCAAGAAGCAAAAGAAAGTAGTCCAAAAATACTTGCATTCGAATGTTAGCGTGAATAAAATCGCAGGAGAGTGGTAAGGTACTGTTTTCTATCAGTTTGCAAGCTGTGCACACAATCCCAGTGTGGCTCGGCTTGGTTGTTCGCCTTTCGGAAGGTGCCGCTCTCTCCGGCTCCCGGAGCGAAGAAGCGGCTTCTTCCTTCCAAAGAGCATTGTGCCGGTCGCAGTGTGCTCCGTGGCGAATTTGCTTCTGCCGAAAGAAGCCAGGACCGCAGCTTAGCTCGGGCGAGTGCCGTACCTTCGTCTTTAGCGTCTCTTGTCGCCTACACCTAAGCAAAAAGCTTTTCCACTATGTCTCGGAAGGAGAAACTGTGCCAGTACAGAAATCATCTCCTATCGTGTTCTAGAGGTGCACGGAGCTCTGCAGAGCGTTTTGCAAGAAGCAAAAGAAAGTAGTCCAAAACGACTTGCATTCGAATGTTAGCGTGAATAAAATCGCAGGAGAGTGGTAAGGTACTGTTTTCTATCAGTTTGCAAGCTGTGTACACAATCCCAGTGTGGCTCGGCTTGGTTGTTCGCCTTTCGGAAGGTGCCGCTCTCTCCGGCTCCCGGAGGCGAAGAAAAACGCTTCTTCACTTCGCAAAAAGCATTGTGCCAGGTCGCAGGCACTGTCGCTCTCGAACCGCGGCTTCTGCCGAAAAAAGCCAGGGACCGGCGCTTCAGCTCGGGCGAGCGCCGTACCTTCGTCTTTAGCGTCTCTTGTCGCCTACACCTAAGCAAAAGCTTTTCCACTATGTCTCGCAAGGAGAAACTGTGCCAGTACAGAAATCATCTCCTATCGTGTTCTAGAGGTGCACGGAGCTCTGCAGAGCGTTTTGCAAAAGCAAAAATTGAAAGTAGTCCAAAACGACTTGCATTCGAATGTTAGCGTGAATAAAATCGCAGGAGGTGGTAAGGTACTGTTTTCTATCAGTTTGCAAGCTGTGCACACAATCCCAGTGTGGCTCGGCTTGGTTGTTCGCCTTTTCGGAAGGTGCCGCTCTCTCCGGCTCCCGGAGGCGAAGAAGCGGCTTCTTCGCGCAAAAATGCATTTTGCATTGTGCCGGTCGCGGTGTGTGCTCGAAGCGCGGCTTCTGCCGAAAAAGAAGCCAGGGACCGGCGCTTAGCTCGGGCGAGCGCCATACCTTCGTCTTTTCGCGTCTCTTGTCGCCTACACCTAAGCAAAAAGCTTTTCCACTATGTCTCGCAAGGAGAAACTGTGCCAGTACAGAAATCATCTCTATCGTGTTCTAGAGGTGCACAAAAGCTCTGCAGAGCGTTTTGCAAAGCAAAAGAAAAGTAGTCAAAACGACTTGCATTCGAATGTTAAGCGTGAATAAAATCGCAGGAGAGTGGTAAAGGTACTGTTTTCTATCAGTTTGCAAGCTGTGCACACAGTCCCAGTGTGGCTCGGCTTGGTTGTTCGCCTTTCGGAAGGTGCCGCTCTCTCCGGCTCCCGGAGGCGAAAAGCGGCTTCTTTGCGCAAAAAGCATTGTGCCGGTCGCGGTGTGCTCGAACGGCGGCTTCTGCCGAAAAAGCCAGGACCGGCGCTTAATTCGGGCGAGCGCCCGTACCTTCGTCTTTAAGCGTCTCTTGTCGCCTACACCTAAGCAAAAAGCTTTTCCACTATGTCTCGCAAGGAGAAACTGTGCCAGTACAGAAATCATCTCCTATCGTGTTCTAGAGGTGCACGGAGCTCTGCAGAGCGTTTTGCAAGAAGCAAAAGAAAGTAGTCCAAAACGACTTGCATTCGAATGTTAGCGTGAATAAAATCGCAGGAGAGTGGTAAGGTACTGTTTTCTATCAGTTTGCAAGCTGTGCACACAATCCCAGTGTGGCTCGGCTTGGTTGTTCGCCTTTCGGAAGGTGCCGCTCTCTCCGGCTCCCGGAGGCGAAGAAGCGGCTTCTTCGGTACCGGTCGCAGATTCACTGTGCCGGTCGCGGTGTGCTCGAAGCGCGGCTTCTGCCGAAAAAGAAGCCAGGGACCGGCGCTTAGCTCGGGCGAGCGCCGTACCTTCGTCTTTAGCGTCTCTTGTCGCCTACACCTAAGCAAAAAGCTTTTCCACTATGTCTCGCAAGGAGAAACTGTGCCAGTACAGAAATCATCTCCTATCGTGTTCTAGAGGTGCACGGAGCTCTGCAGAGCGTTTTGCAAGAAGCAAAAAAGTAGTCCAAAACGACTTGCATTCAATGTTAGCGTGAATAAAATCGCAGGAGAGTGGTAAGGTACTGTTTTCTATCAGTTTGCAAGCTGTGCACACAATCCCAGTGTGGCTCGGCAAAGCTTCGCCTTTCGGAAGGTGCCGCTCTCTCCGGCTCCCGGAGGCGAAGAAGCGGCTTCTTCGCGCAAAAGAGCATTGTGCCGGTCGCAGCGGTTTCTGCTCGAAGCGCAGGCTTCTGCCGAAAAAGAAGCCAGGGACCGGCGCTTAGCTCGGGCGAGCGCCCAGTACCTTTCGTCTTTAAGCGTCTCTTGTCGCCTACACCTAAGCAAAAGCTTTTCCACTATGTCTCGCAAGGAGAAACTGTGCCAGTACAGAAATCATCTCCTATCGTGTTCTAGAGGTGCACGGAGCACTGCAGAGCGTTGTTGCAAGAAGCAAAAGAAAGTAGTCCAAAACGACTTGCATTCGAATGTTAGCGTGAATAAAATCGCAGGAGAGTGGTAAGGTACTGTTTTCTATCAGTTTGCAAGCTGTGCACACAATCCCAGTGTGGCTCGGCTTGGTTGTTCGCCTTCGGAAGGTGCCGCTCTCTCCGGCTCCCGGGAGGCGAAGAAGCGGCTTCTTCGCGCAAAAAGAGCATTGTGCCGGTCGCAGAGTGTGCTCGCGGGCTCGAACCGGCGGCTTCTGCCGAAAAAAGCCAAGGACCGGCGCTTAGCTCGGGCGAGCGCCGTACCTTCGTCTTTAGCGTCTCTTGTCGCCTACACCTAAGCAAAAAAGCTTTTCCACTATGTCTCGCAAGGAGAAACTGTGCCAGTACAGAAATCATCTCCTATCGTGTTCTAGAGGTGCACGGAGCTCTGCAGAGCGTTTTGCAAGAAGCAAAAGAAAGTAGTCCAAAACGACTTGCATTCGAATGTTAGCGTGAATAAAATCGCAGGAGAGTGGTAAGGTACTGTTTTCTATCAGTTTGCAAGCTGTGCACACAATCCCAGTGTGGCTCGGCTTGGTTGTTCGCCTATCGGAAGGTGCCGCTCTCTCCGGCTCCCGGAGGCGAAGAAAGCGGCTTTCTTCGCGCAAAGAGCATTGTGCCGCAGTGTGCGGTGCGAACTCCGAACCGCGGCTTCTGCCGAAAGAAGCCAGGGACCGGCGCTTAGCTCGGGCGAGCGCCGTACCTTCGTCTTTAGCGTCTCTTGTCGCCTACACCTAAGCAAAAAGCTTTTCCACTATGTCTCGCAAGGAGAAACTGTGCCAGTACAGAAATCATCTCCTATCGTGTTCTAGAGGTGCACGGAGCTCTGCAGAGCGTTTTGCATGAAGCAAAAAAAAGTAGTCCAAAACGACTTGCATTCGAATGTTAGCGTGAATAAAATCGCAGGAGAGTGGTAAGGTACTGTTTTCTATCAGTTTGCAAGCTGTGCACACAATCCCAGTGTGGCTCGGCTTGGTTGTTCGCCTTTCGGAAGGTGCCGCTCTCTCCGGCTCCCGGAGGCGAAGAAGCGGCTTCTTCGCGCAAAGAGCACTGTGCCGGTCGCGGTGTGCTCCGAAGCGCGGCTTCTGCCGAAAGAAGCCAAGGACCGGCGCTTAGCTCGGGCGAGTGCCGTACCTTCGTCTTTAGCGTCTCTTGTCGCCTACACCTAAGCAAAAAGCTTTTTCACTATGTCTCGCAAGGAGAAACTGTGCCAGTACAGAAATCATCTCCTATCGTGTTCTAGAGGTGCACGGAGCTCTGCAGAGCGTTTTGCAAGAAGCAAAAAAAAAGTAGTCCAAAACGACTTGCATTCAAAATGTTAAGCGTGAATAAAATCGCAGGAGAGTGGTAAGGTACTGTTTTCTATCAGTTTGCAAGCTGTGCACACAATCCCAGTGTGGCTCGGCTTGGTTGTTCGCCTTTCGGAAGGTGCCGCTCTCTCCGGCTCCCGGAGGCGAAGAAGCGGCTTCTTCGCGCCAACAGCATTGTGCTGGTCGCGGTGTGCTCCGAAACGCGGCTTCTGCCGAAAGAAGCCAAGGACCGGCGCTTAGCTCGGGCGAGTGCCGTACCTTCGTCTTTAGCGTCTCTTGTCGCCTACACCTAAGCAAAAAGCTTTTCCACTATGTCTCGCAAGGAGAAACTGTGCCAGTACAGAAATCATCTCCTATCGTGTTCTAGAGGTGCACGGAGCTCTGCAGAGCGTTTTGCAAGAAGCAAAAGAAAGTAGTCCAAAACGACTTGCATTCGAATGTTAGCGTGAATAAAATCGCAGGAGAGTGGTAAGGTACTGTTTTCTATCAGTTTGCAAGCTGTGCACACAATCCCAGTGTGGCTCGGCTTGGTTGTTCGCCTTTCGGAAGGTGCCGCTCTCTCCGGCTCCCGGAGGCGAAGAAGCGGCTTCTTCGCGCAAAGAGCATTGTGCCGGTCGCAGAGCACTCTGCCGGTCGCGGGTGTTCTCGGCGCTTCTGCCGAAAAGAAGCCAGGGACCGGCGCTTAGTTCGGGCGAGTGCCGTACCTTCGTCTTTAGCGTCTCTTGTCGCCTACACCTAAGCAAAAAGCTTTTCCACTATGTCTCGCAAGGAGAAACTGTGCCAGTACAGAAATCATCTCCTATCGTGTTCTAGAGGTGCACGGAGCTCTGCAGAGCGTTTTGCAAGAAGCAAAAGAAAGTAGTCCAAAACGACTTGCATTCGAATGTTAGCGTGAATAAAATCGCAGGAGAGTGGTAAGGTACTGTTTTCTATCAGTTTGCAAGCTGTGCACACAATCCCAGTGTGGCTCGGCTTGGTTGTTCGCCTTTCGGAAGGTGCCGCTCTCTCCGGCTCCCGGAGGCGAAGAAGCGGCTTCTTCGCGCAAAGAGCATTGTGCCGGTCGCGATGTGCTCCGAAGCGCGGCTTCTGCCGAAAGAAGCCAAGGACCGGCGCTTAGCTCGGGCGAGTGCCGTACCTTCGTCTTTAGCGTCTCTTGTCGCCTACACCTAAGCAAAAAGCTTTTCCACTATGTCTCAAAAGGAGAAACTGTGCCAGTACAGAAATCATCTCCTATCGTGTTCTAGAGGTGCACGGAGCTCTGCAGAGCGTTTTGCAAGAAGCAAAAGAAAGTAGTCCAAAACGACTTGCATTCGAATGTTAGCGTGAATAAAATCGCAGGAGAGTGGTAAGGTACTGTTTTCTATCAGTTTGCAAGCTGTGCACACAATCCCAGTGTGGCTCGGCTTGGTTGTTCGCCTTTCGGAAGGTGCCGCTCTCTCCGGCTCCCGGAGGCGAAGAAGCGGCTTCTTCAATATTAAAGCATTGTGCCGGTCGCAGAGCACTGTGCCGGTCGCGGGTTCGAAGGGCGGCTTCTGCCGAAACAAGCCAAGGACCGGCGCTTAGCTCGGGCGAGTGCCGTACCTTCGTCTTTAGCGTCTCTTGTCGCCTACACCTAAGCAAAAAGCTTTTCCACTATGTCTCGCAAGGAGAAACTGTGCCAGTACAGAAATCATCTCCTATCGTGTTCTAGAGGTGCACGGAGCTCTGCAGAGCGTTTTGCAAGAAGCAAAAAAAGTAGTCCAAAACGACTTGCATTCGAATGTTAGCGTGAATAAAATCGCAGGAGAGTGGTAAGGTACTGTTTTCTATCAGTTTGCAAGCTGTGCACACAATCCCAGTGTGGCTCGGCTTGGTTGTTCGCCTTTCGGAAGGTGCCGCTCTCTCCGGCTCCCGGAGGCGAAGAAGCGGCTTCTTCGCGCAAAGAGCATTGTTCCGGTCGCAGAGCACTGTGCCGGTCGCGGTGTGCTCCGAAGCGCGGCTTCTGCCGAAAGAAGCCAGGGACCGGCGCTTAGCTCGGGCGAGTGCCGTACCTTCGTCTTTAGCGTCTCTTGTCGCCTACACCTAAGCAAAAGCTTTTCCACTATGTCTCTGGGAGAAACTGTGCCAGTACAGAAATCATCTCCTATCGTGTTCTAGAGGTGCACGGAGCTCTGCAGAGCGTTTTGCAAGAAGCAAAATAAAGTAGTCCAAAACGACTTGCATTCGAATGTTAGCGTGAATAAAATCGCAGGAGAGTGGTAAGGTACTGTTTTCTATCAGTTTGCAAGCTGTGCACACAATCCCAGTGTGGCTCGGCTTGGTTGTTCGCCTTTCGGAAGGTGCCGCTCTCTCCGGCTCCCGGAGGCGAAGAAGCGGCTTCTTCGCGCAAAGAGCATTGTGCCGGTCGCAGAGCACTGTGCCGGTCGCGGTGTGCTCCGAAGCGCGGCTTCTGCCGAAAGAAGCCAAGGACCGGCGCTTGACTCGGGCGAGTGCCGTACCTTCGTCTTTAGCGTCTCTTGTCGCCTACACCTAAGCAAAAAGCTTTTCCACTATGTCTCGCAAGGAGAAACTGTGCCAGTACAGAAATCATCTCCTATCGTGTTCTAGAGGTGCACGGAGCTCTGCAGAGCGTTTTGCAAGAAGCAAAAAAAAGTAGTCCAAAACGACTTGCATTCAATGTTAGCGTGAATAAAATCGCAGGAGAGTGGTAAGGTACTGTTTTCTATCAGTTTGCAAGCTGTGCACACAATCCCAGTGTGGCTCGGCTTGGTTGTTCGCCTTTCGGAAGGTGCCGCTCTCTCCGGCTCCCGGAGGCGAAGAAGCGGCTTCTTCGCGCAAAGAGCATTGTGCCGGTCGCAGAGCACTGTGCTCGCGGGAGTGCTCTTCTGCGGCTTCTGCCGAAAGAAGCCAGGGACCGGCGCTTGGCTCGGGCGAGTGCCGTACCTTCGTCTTTAGCGTCTCTTGTCGCCTACACCTAAGCAAAAAAAGTTTTCCACTATGTCTCACAAGGAGAAACTGTGCCAGTACAGAAATCATCTCCTATCGTGTTCTAGAGGTGCACGGAGCTCTGCAGAGCGTTTTGCAAGAAGCAAAAGAAAGTTGTCCAAAACGACTTGCATTCAATGTTAGCGTGAATAAAATCGCAGGAGAGTGGTAAGGTACTGTTTTCTATCAGTTTGCAAGCTGTGCACACAATCCCAGTGTGGCTCGGCTTGGTTGTTCGCCTTTCGGAAGGTGCCGCTCTCTCCGGCTCCCGGAGGCGAAGAAGCGGCTTCTTCGCGCAAAGAGCATTGTGCCGGTCGCGGTGTGCTCCGAACCGCGGCTTCTGCCGAAAGAAGCCAGGGACCGGCGCTTAGCTCGGGCGAGCGCCGTACCTTCGTCTTTAGCGTCTCTTGTCGCCTACACCTAAGCAAAAAGCTTTTCCACTATGTCTCGCAAGGAGAAACTGTGCCAGTACAGAAATCATCTCCTATCGTGTTCTAGAGGTGCACGGAGCTCTGCAGAGCGTTTTGCAAGAAGCAAAAGAAAGTAGTCCAAAACGACTTGCATTCGAATGTTAGCGTGAATAAAATCGCAGGAGAGTGGTAAGGTACTGTTTTCTATCAGTTTGCAAGCTGTGCACACAATCCCAGTGTGGCTCGGCTTGGTTGTTCGCCTTCGGAAGGTGCCGCTCTCTCCGGCTCCCGGAGGCGAAGAAGCGGCTTCTTCGCGCAAAGAGCATTGTGCCGGTTGCGGTGTGCTCCGAAGCGCGGCTTCTGCCGAAAGAAGCCAAGGACCGGCGCTTAGCTCGGGCGAGTGCCGTACCTTCGTCTTTAGCGTCTCTTGTCGCCTACACCTAAGCAAAAAGCTTTTCCACTATGTCTCGCAAGGAGAAACTGTGCCAGTACAGAAATCATCTCCTATCGTGTTCTAGAGGTGCACGGAGCTCTGCCGAGCGTTTTGCAAATAGCAAAAGAAAGTAGTCCAAAACGACTTGCATTCGAATGTTAGCGTGAATAAAATCGCAGGAGAGTGGTAAGGTACTGTTTTCTATCAGTTTGCAAGCTGTGCACACAATCCCAGTGTGGCTCGGCTTGGTTGTTCGCCTTTCGGAAGGTGCCGCTCTCTCCGGCTCCCGGAGGCGAAGAAGCGGCTTCTTCGCGCAGAGCATTGTGCCGGTCGCAGAGCACTGTGCTCGCGGCGCGCGGCTTCTGCCGAAAGAAGCCAAGGACCGGCGCTTAGCTCGGGCGAGTGCCGTACCTTCGTCTTTAGCGTCTCTTGTCGCCTACACCTAAGCAAAAAGCTTTTCCACTATGTCTCGCAAGGAGAAACTGTGCCAGTACAGAAATCATCGCCTATCGTGTTCTAGAGGTGCACGGAGCTCTGCAGAGTGTTTTGCAAGAAGCAAAAGAAAGATGCCTAAAACGACTTGCATTCGAATGTTAGCGTGAATAAAATCGCAGGAGAGTGGTAAGGTACTGTTTTCTATCAGTTTGCAAGCTGTGCACACAATCCCAGTGTGGCTCGGCTTGGTTGTTCGCCTTTCGGAAGGTGCCGCTCTCTCCGGCTCCCGGAGGCGAAGAAGCGGCTTCTTCGCGCAAAGAGCATTGTGCCGGTCGCAGAGCACTGTGCCGGTCGCGGTGTGCTCCGAACCGCGGCTTCTGCCGAAAGAAGCCAAGGACCGGCGCTTGACTCGGGCGAGCTCCGTACCTTCGTCTTTAGCGTCTCTTGTCGCCTACACCTAAGCAAAAAAGCTTTTCCACTATGTCTCGCAAGGAGAAACTGTGCCAGTACAGAAATCATCTCCTATCGTGTTCTAGAGGTGCACGGAGCTCTGCAGAGCGTTTTGCAAGAAGCAAAAGAAAATAGTCCAAAACGACTTGCATTCGAATGTTAGCGTGAATAAAATCGCAGGAGAGTGGTAAGGTACTGTTTTCTATCAGTTTGCAAGCTGTGCACACAATCCCAGTGTGGCTCGGCTTGGTTGTTCGCCTTTCGGAAGGTGCCGCTCTCTCCGGCTCCCGGAGGCGAAGTTCTTCGCCAAAGAGCATTTGCGGTCGCAGAGGTGCCGGTCTCTCCGGCTCCCCGGAGGCGAAGTGCCGTACCGTCTTTAGCGTCTCTTGTCGCCTACACCTAAGGCGTCTCAGCTTCTTCGCGTCGCCTAAAAAGTGAAAAAGTTGTCTCGTGCCGTGTTCTAGTCGCACGGAGTGCTGCAGAGTTTTGCGCAAAACGACTTGCATTGCAATGTTAGCGTGAATAAAATCGCAGGAGAGTGGTGCTCGACAATCCCAGCGGCGGCTTCTGCCGAAAGGCTCCCGGAGGCAGGGACCGCCGCGCAAAGAGCATTGTGCCGTGTTCTAGAGCACTGTGCGGTCGCGGGTGCTCCGAAGCGCGGCCAGCCGAAAGAAGCCAGGACCGGCGCTTGACTTCAGGCGAGTGCTTTCGTCTTTAGCGTCTCTTGTCGCCTACACCAAAGCAAAATGTTTTTTCACTATGTCTCACAAGGAGAAACTGTGCCTGTGCAAATATCATCCCCAATTGTGTTCTAGAGGTGCACAGAGCTCTGCAGAGCTTTTTGGAAGAAGGAAATTATGTTGCCCAAAACTGTTTGCATTCGAATGTTGGTGTGAATGGAATGGCAGCAGAGTAGTAAGGTACTGTTTTCTATCAGTTTGCAAGCTGTGCACACAGTCCCAGTGTGGCTCGGCTTTTGTTCACAATCCCAGAAGGTGCCGCTCTCCCGGCTCCCGGAGGCGAAGAAGCGGCTTCTTCTTTCGAGCATTGTGCCGGTCGCAGGTGTGCCGGTCGCGGGGTGCTCGAGGGCGGCTTCCCGAAAGAAGCCAAGGACCGGCGCTTGGCTCGGGCGTGCCGTGCCGTTACCGTCTCTTGTCGCCTACACCTGCGTCTTGTCTTCTTTGCCAGTACAGAAATCATCTCCTATCGTGTTCAAGGAGAAACTTGTGCCAGTACAGAAATCATCTCCTATGTTCTAGAGGTGCACGGAGCTCTGCAGAGCGTTTTGCAAGAAGCAAAGAAAATAGTCCAAAACGACTTGCATTCGAATGTTAGCGTGAATAAAATCGCAGGAGAGTGGTAAGGTACTGTTTTCCATCAGTTTGCAAGCTGTGCACACAATCCCAGTGTGGCTCGGCTTGGTTGTTCGCCTTTCGGAAGGTGCCGCTCTCTCCGGCTCCCGGAGGCGAAGAAGCGGCTTCTTCGTGCCAAGAGCATTGTGCCGGTCGCAGAGCAGTGTGCCGGTCGCGGGGTGCTCGAACGCGGCTTCTGCCGAAAGAAGCCAAGGACCGGCGCTTGACTCGGGCGAGTGCCGTACCTTCGTCTTTAGCGTCTCTTGTCGCCTACACCTAAGGAAAAAGCTTTTCCACTATGTCTCACAAGGAGAAACTGTGCCAGTACAGAAATCATCTCCTATCGTGTTCTAGAGGTGCACGGAGCACTGCAGAGCGTTTTGCAAGAAGCAAAAGAAAGTAGTCCAAAACGACTTGCATTCGAATGTTAGCGTGAATAAAATCGCAGGAGAGTGGTAAGGTACTGTTTTCTATCAGTTTGCAAGCTGTGCACACAATCCCAGTGTGGCTCGGCTTTGTTGTTCGCCTTTCGGAAGGTGCCGCTCTCTCCGGCTCCCGGAGGCGAAGAAGCGGCTTCTTCGCGCAAAGAGCATTGTGCCGGTCGCAGAGCACTGTGCCGGTCGCGGGGTGCTCGAAGCGCGGCTTCTGCCGAAAGAAGCCAAGGACCGGCGCTTGACTCGGGCGAGTGCCGTACCTTCGTCTTTAGCGTCTCTTGTCGCCTACACCTAAGGAAAAAGCTTTTCCACTATGTCTCACAAGGAGAAACTGTGCCAGTACAGAAATCATCTCCTATCGTGTTCTAGAGGTGCACGGAGCTCTGCAGAGCGTTTTGCAAGAAGCAAAAGAAAGTAGTCCAAAACGACTTGCATTCGAATGTTAGCGTGAATAAAATCGCAGGAGAGTGGTAAGGTACTGTTTTCCATCAGTTTGCAAGCTGTGCACACAATCCCAGTGTGGCTCGGCTTGGTTGTTCGCCTTTCGGAAGGTGCCGCTCTCTCCGGCTCCCGGAGGCGAAGAAGCGGCTTCTTCGCGCAAAGAGCATTGTGCCGGTCGCAGAGCACTGTGCCGGTCGCGGTGTGCTCCGAACCGCGGCTTCTGCCGAAAGAAGCCAAGGACCGGCGCTTGGCTCGGGCGAGTGCCGTACCTTCGTCTTTAGCGTCTCTTGTCGCCTACACCTAAGAAAAAGCTTTTCCACTATGTCTCGCAAGGAGAAACTGTGCCAGTACAGAAATCATCTCCTATCGTGTTCTAGAGGTGCACGGAGCACTGCAGAGCGTTTTGCAAGAAGCAAAAGAAAGTTGTCCAAAACGACTTGCATTCGAATGTTAGCGTGAATAAAATCGCAGGAGAGTGGTAAGGTACTGTTTTCTATCAGTTTGCAAGCTGTGCACACAATCCCAGTGTGGCTCGGCTTGGTTGTTCGCCTTTCGGAAGGTGCCGCTCTCTCCGGCTCCCGGAGGCGAAGAAGCGGCTTCTTCGCGCAAAGAGCATTGTGCCGGTCGCAGAGCACTGTGCCGGTCGCGGGGTGCTCTGAAGCGCGGCTTCTGCCGAAAGAAGCCAAGGACCGGCGCTTGACTCGGGCGAGTGCCGTACCTTCGTCTTTAGCGTCTCTTGTCGCCTACACCTAAGGAAAAAGCTTTTCCACTATGTCTCGCAAGGAGAAACTGTGCCAGTACAGAAATCATCTCCTATCGTGTTCTAGAGGTGCACGGAGCACTGCAGAGCGTTTTGCAAGAAGCAAAAAAAATAGTCCAAAACGACTTGCATTCGAATGTTAGCGTGAATAAAATCGCAGGAGAGTGGTAAGGTACTGTTTTCTATCAGTTTGCAAGCTGTGCACACAATCCCAGTGTGGCTCGGCTTGGTTGTTCGCCTTTCGGAAGGTGCCGCTCTCTCCGGCTCCCGGAGGCGAAGAAGCGGCTTCTTCGCGCAAAGAGCATTGTGCCGGTCGCAGAGCACTGTGCCGGTCGCGGGTGCTCCGAACCGCGGCTTCTGCCGAAAGAAGCCAAGGACCGGCGCTTGACTCGGGCGAGCTCCGTACCTTCGTCTTTAGCGTCTCTTGTCGCCTACACCTAAGGAAAAAGCTTTTCCACTATGTCTCACAAGGAGAAACTGTGCCAGTACAGAAATCATCTCCTATCGTGTTCTAGAGGTGCACGGAGCTCTGCAGAGCGTTTTGCAAGAAGCAAAAGAAAATAGTCCAAAACGACTTGCATTCGAATGTTAGCGTGAATAAAATCGCAGGAGAGTGGTAAGGTACTGTTTTCCATCAGTTTGCAAGCTGTGCACACAATCCCAGTGTGGCTCGGCTTGGTTGTTCGCCTTTCGGAAGGTGCCGCTCTCTCCGGCTCCCGGAGGCGAAGAAGCGGCTTCTTCGCGCAAAGAGCATTGTGCCGGTCGCAGAGCACTGTGCCGGTCGCGGGGTGCTGCGAAGCGCGGCTTCTGCCGAAAGAAGCCAAGGACCGGCGCTTGACTCGGGCGAGTGCCGTACCTTCGTCTTTAGCGTCTCTTGTCGCCTACACCTAAGCAAAAAGCTTTTCCACTATGTCTCACAAGGAGAAACTGTGCCAGTACAGAAATCATCTCCTATCGTGTTCTAGAGGTGCACGGAGCTCTGCAGAGCGTTTTGCAAGAAGCAAAAGAAAATAGTCCAAAACGACTTGCATTGCAATGTTAGCGTGAATAAAATCGCAGGAGAGTGGTAAGGTACTGTTTTCCATCAGTTTGCAAGCTGTGCACACAATCCCAGTGTGGCTCGGCTTGGTTGTTCGCCTTTCGGAAGGTGCCGCTCTCTCCGGCTCCCGGAGGCGAAGAAGCGGCTTCTTCGCGCAAAGAGCATTGTGCCGGTCGCAGAGCACTGTGCCGGTCGCGGTGTGCTCCGGAGGGCTTCTGCCGAAAGAAGCCAGGACCGGCGCTTGACTCGGGCGAGTGCCGTACCTTCGTCTTTAGCGTCTCTTGTCGCCTACACCTAAGGAAAAAGCTTTTCCACTATGTCTCACAAGGAGAAACTTTGCCAGTACAGAAATCATCTCCTATCGTGTTCTAGTGGTGCACGGAGCTCTGCAGAGCGTTTTGCAAGAAGCAAAAGAAAATAGTCCAAAACGACTTGCATTGCAATGTTAGCGTGAATAAAATCGCAGGAGAGTGGTAAGGTACTGTTTTCCATCAGTTTGCAAGCTGTGCACACAATCCCAGTGTGGCTCGGCTTGGTTGTTCGCCTTTCGGAAGGTGCCGCTCTCTCCGGCTCCCGGAGGCGAAGAAGCGGCTTCTTCGCGCAAAGAGCATTGTGCCGGTCGCAGAGCACTGTGCCGGTCGCGGGGTGCTGCGAAGCGCGGCTTCTGCCGAAAGAAGCCAAGGACCGGCGCTTGTCTCGGGCGAGTGCCGTACCTTCGTCTTTAGCGTCTCTTGTCGCCTACACCTAAGGAAAAAGCTGTTCCACTATGTCTCACTAGGAGAAACTGTGCCAGTACAGAAATCATCTCCTATCGTGTTCTAGAGGTGCACGGAGCACTGCAGAGCGTTTTGCAAGAAGCAAAAGAAAGTTGTCCAAAACGACTTGCATTGCAATGTTAGCGTGAATAAAATCGACGGGAAAGTGGTAAGGTACTGTTTTCCATCAGTTTGCAAGCTGTGCACACAATCCCAGTGTGGCTCGGCTTGGTTGTTCGCCTTTCGGAAGGTGCCGCTCTCTCCGGCTCCCGGAGGCGAAGAAGCGGCTTCTTCGCGCAAAGAGCATTGTGCCGGTCGCAGAGCACTGTGCCGGTCGCGGGGTGCTCCGGAGCGCGGCTTCTGCCGAAAGAAGCCAAGGACCGGCGCTTGACTCGGGCGAGTGCCGTACCTTCGTCTTTAGCGTCTCTTGTCGCCTACACCTAAGGAAAAAGCTTTTCCACTATGTCTCACAAGGAGAAACTTTGCCAGTACAGAAATCATCTCCTATCGTGTTCTAGAGGTGCACGGAGCTCTGCAGAGAGTTTTGCAAAAAGCAAAAGAAAATAGTCCAAAACGACTTGCATTGCAATGTTAGCGTGAATAAAATCGCAGGAGAGTGGTAAGGTACTGTTTTCCATCAGTTTGCAAGCTGTGCACACAATCCCAGTGTGGCTCGGCTTGGTTGTTCGCCTTTCGGAAGGTGCCGCTCTCTCCGGCTCCCGGAGGCGAAGAAGCGGCTTCTTCGCGCAAAGAGCATTGTGCCGGTCGCAGAGCACTGTGCCGGTCGCGGGGTGCTCCGGAGCGCGGCTTCTGCCGAAAGAAGCCAAGGACTGGCGCTTGACTCGGGCGAGTGCCGTACCTTCGTCTTTAGCGTCTCTTGTCGCCTACACCTAAGGAAAAAGCTTTTCCACTATGTCTCACAAGGAGAAACTGTGCCAGTACAGAAATCATCTCCTATCGTGTTCTAGTGGTGCACGGAGCTCTGCAGAGCGTTTTGCAAGAAGCAAAAGAAATCAGTCCAAAACGACTAGCATTGCAATGTTAGCGTGAATAAAATCGCAGGAGAGTGGTAAGGTACTGTTTTCCATCAGTTTGCAAGCTGTGCACACAATCCCAGTGTGGCTCGGCTTGGTTGTTCGCCTTTTGGAAGGTGCCGCTCTCTCCGGCTCCCGGAGGCGAAGAAGCGGCTTCTTCGCGCAAAGAGCATTGTGCCGGTCGCAGAGCACTGTGCCGGTCGCGGGGTGCTCCGAACCGCGGCTTCTGCCGAAAGAAGCCAAGGACCGGCGCTTGACTCGGGCGAGTGCCGTACCTTCGTCTTTAGCGTCTCTTGTCGCCTACACCTAAGGAAAAAGCTTTTCCACTATGTCTCACAAGGAGAAACTGTGCCAGTACAGAAATCATCTCCTATCGTGTTCTAGAGGTGCACGGAGCACTGCAGAGCGTTTTGCAAGAAGCAAAAGAAAATTGTCCAAAACGACTTGCATTCAAATGTTAGCGTGAATAAAATCGCAGGAGAGTGGTAAGGTACTGTTTTCTATCAGTTTGCAAGCTGTGCACACAATCCCAGTGTGGCTCGGCTTGGTTGTTCGCCTTTTTCGGGGAAGGTGCCGCCTCTGCCGCTCTCTCCGGCTCCCGGAGGCGAAGAAGCGGCTTCTTCGCGCAAAGAGCATCGTGCCGGTCGCAGAGCACTGTGCCGGTCGCGGGGGTGCCGGAGCGCGGCTTCTGCCGAAAGAAGCCAAGGACCGGCGCTTGACTCGGGCGAGTGCCGTACCTTCGTCTTTAGCGTCTCTTGTCGCCTACACCTAAAGAAAAAGCTTTTCCACTATGTCTCACAAGGAGAAACTGTGCCAGTACAGAAATCATCTCCTATCGTGTTCTAGAGGTGCACGGAGCTCTGCAGAGCGTTTTGCAAGAAGCAAAAGAAAGTTGTCCAAAACGACTTGCATTGCAATGTTAGCGTGAATAAAATCGCAGGAGAGTGGTAAGGTACTGTTTTCCATCAGTTTGCAAGCTGTGCACACAATCCCAGTGTGGCTCGGCTTGGTTGTTCGCCTTTCGGAAGGTGCCGCTCTCTCCGGCTCCCGGAGGCGAAGAAGCGGCTTCTTCGCGCAAAGAGCATTGTGCCGGTCGCAGAGCACTGTGCCGGTCGCGGGATGCTCCGAAGCGCGGCTTCTGACGAAAGAAGCCAAGGACCGGCGCTTGACTCGGGCGAGTGCCGTACCTTCGTCTTTAGCGTCTCTTGTCGCCTACACCTAAGGAAAATCTTTTCCACTATGTCTCACAAGGAGAAACTTTGCCAGTACAGAAATCATCTCCTATCGTGTTCTAGAGGTGCACGGAGCTCTGCAGAGCGTTTTGCAAGAAGCAAAATAAAGTTGTCCAAAACGACTTGCATTGCAATGTTAGCGTGAATAAAATCGCAGGAGAGTGGTAAGGTACTGTTTTCCATCAGTTTGCAAGCTGTGCACACAATCCCAGTGTGGCTCGGCTTGGTTGTTCGCCTTTCGGAAGGTGCCGCTCTCTCCGGCTCCCGGAGGTGAAGAAGCGGCTTCTTCGCGCAAAGAGCATTGTGCCGGTCGCAGAGCACTGTGCCGGTTGCGGTGTGCTCCGGAGCGCTGCTCCTGCCGAAAGAAGCCAAGGACCGGCGCTTGGCTCGGGCGAGCTCCGTATCTTCGTCTTTAGCGTCTCTTGTTGCCTATATCTAAGCAGTGTCCCTGCATCTCTCCTGTAGGCGCCTTTTAGGAGACCAGTGGAAGGCCACCATTAGGTCATGCCTAATCTATCTGTTCTCCAGGCTGAACAATCCCCATTTCTGCAACCCGGCCTCGTAGTTGAATTCAGGACCCTTACTTCTGCTTTCTTCCTCTTTTATGCACTTACAACTGCTCTTTCACCCAGGTTTTTAGTCATTCTAGGAATTGGGAATATTACAGCCATCACCATGGAAAACAAGTAACTTTTGAGTGCTCTTTACCCATCCCATTGTGTTAATTAGCAATACTAGAAACTCTGCTGAAAATTAGCAAAGTTCAAAACTGTCAGCTGGGAGTGATTTTTCTCTCATCTCATTTGTCATCATATCTCAGCTATTATCAATATTTGGATTGTTTCTGAATAAACAATAAGTGGAAATAAATGGTCTTTTCATCTGTTGTTATGTAGAGGAAAGATTTTATTTTGAAGCTTCAATTCTCACAACTATAAAATGCATTTTAAAAAAATAAAGGGCAGATGAGATAAGTAAGTGAGTACAAATGTAACTCTGAAAGACAAAATGATCCCAAAACCAGTTATAAAATAATTTTCACAACTACTGAAAGAGCTAACTTTAATATCTTAGATGTCTGAAAACATAAAAGGCTCATGATTAAGCATATATTGGCATTATGTTTGAGAAACTTGTCAAAACAACCCATTTTTATTTTCATGATTTTTAGCTTTCCATTGATAAAAAAGCTTTGAAACAATGTCCTAGGTGGGGTCCTGGTAGTCACTGAAACAAACAGTCACTTACAGGCATGAAATACCACTTGGTAATCTAGCACGTTCAAGATGGCAAATATTGAATAATTGACATTAATCGATATTGCTGTTGACCTCATCTGTCTTCTTGTTTCAATCTAAGAGGAACAAAACATTATCTAACTTCTGCCCACAGAATGGCAGGTATCACAGAAAGGAAAAATTCTTAATTAAAGGCAATTATGAAAATGTGGTCAGAAAGATGATGGTTTCCTCTGTATGGCCTCATCAAGAGCACACACTCACTGGAGAAACGTCACTTAGTCAGTGATGAAATGCAGAAGCTGCATTAATGCAGATGTCGCCTTGCTCTGCTCCTCAACTTCTTGAAGTCTTGGGAAGTCCATTTCCTTTCAGCATTGCTGCCTGACACTCAGGTAGGAACTGCAGAGGGGAAGTGCATGCTGGGCAGATCTTTCCGTCGGGCACAGATGTGGCTTCCATGCACATCTTTAAAAGAACCGTAGAAACATTCATGTAGAAACACACAAGTTTCAGCCGGCAGCATTTTCTAGATCTGTCCCTAACACACTAACCTTGTTCCAGTTTCCTAAGCAATGTCAACAAAAAAGGAACAGTAAATCCTTTTCACATCATATTGTGCAGACACACTTTTAGTTATACAAATAGTCTTTCTCAACTCTTTTACCTTTTTTTAGAATTTCTGTAGGTTCTTAATGTTTCTTTTCAGCATGTGTTTTCTTCATTCTTCATTATACACAGTTTAGTCTAATCAGCATTAGTGTTCTGTTTAACATTGTATTTCATTTTCCATACACTTAACTTTATTCACTGTACACATCTCTCTTAATCCATTTAATGACTAATAATCTTGATGTGGCTTCTGTGTCTTTGCAATGATTATGGTTATATGCATTGCAAGAAAATGTTTTTCTGTAAATATAATTGGTAGCCCTTGTTGTTTTCAGGAGGACTAAAAAACTGGTTAGCAGGCACATCTTCTAGTTGGAGCCTGTTAGAACCTTTACCTATATTTTGTCTTGGGCATGGCCATGACTGTCTTGCAACATTTGTGAAGCTCTCTGCAAATTTTCCTATTTCTCATTCTTTCGAATCACAGAATCCGCAACGTTGGAAAAGGCCACTAAGATCAAGCCCAACTATTAATTTACTGACACCAAGTTCACTGCTAAACCATGTCCCCTATCAGCACTCTTTCTGAACGCTTCCAGGGATAAGGATTCCACTGTTTCCCAGGGAGGACGGTTCCAGCGCCAAGCAACCCTTTCAGAAAAGACATTTTTTTTCCCCCCAATATCTAATCTTAACATAATATTTATAGGAAATTTGGTGTTGAATGAGTTTCATATCTCTTTCCTGTCCAGAAAGACAAATATCCTTCATGAAAAAAGGTGAAAAAGCCATTCTGAAAACACTATTATTTATAGAAGCAAAAATTATTCTGTCTAACTGAGAGAGATACCCTGTACTCATTATAGCACAGGAAGTGAACGGAGAATATCCTGATCTCATTGCTGCACATTTTTTTTATCACACTGAGCTCTGGTCTTCTTCAACAGCTTGTGCTGATCAGTTGTGCAGGATTTTGTGCTTCTGTTAAAAGTATTCACCGTCCCAGATTTTCTGAATATTAATTCAAATAGCCTGCTCTTTCCTTAATAACGTGTGAGTGAAAGTAAGTCAAACAAAACAAAACAACAACGACAGACAAAAAAAAAAAAAAAAAAAGAAAAGAAGAAAATGAAAACATAAACCCAAACAAAATAAACTCCAACAATAGCAAAAACACCCCCAAAACCCCAAAACCTGAAACAAATGGAAGCAACCCAAAGGTTTTTATCTCCTTATGTACTAGTTCCTTTACTCCAGAAAGTTCTTCTCCTCCACGGTTGTACTGCAGTTTAACTGCTAAACACTTCACTGAGTTTAAATTTCTATTCATTACTACCCACTGTAGCTGCTGTATTCTGCTGGGATTTCTCTTTCACCTAATCATGGGAAGATGACTAAGTAGCATCAGTTCTTAGACAATGAAATTGAATTATTCTTCCAACCTATGAGTTTTGGCTCCTAACCAGAAGGCATACTGATATATCAAGTTGTTTGACACAGAGAGATGCTGTCAAGCTGTTTCTAAATGCACTTTTAGATACTAAAGTTTCAGATTGGCAGCATGATGTTGCATTCCTAATTGATGTCAAGATGCTCATAATCACTGTTGACTTTAGGAGAGTTCATAAGTAACGCTTCCCGTATGTTTTTTAATGAGTAATTTTCTTCTATCCTCTAAATGAATCTTCTCTGGTGTTTGCTTAGTTAAAGCAGTC
This sequence comes from Emberiza elegans, assembly GCA_024865655.1. Taxonomy (NCBI): domain Eukaryota; kingdom Metazoa; phylum Chordata; class Aves; order Passeriformes; family Fringillidae; genus Emberiza; species Emberiza elegans. Next base: position 58,376,151 of record JALJVW010000184.1, read on the forward strand.
TTAAGAAGTGCTGGTATAAAATCAGGCCATCTCAGACAGCTGATACAATAAGAGCATTATTAAATCATATTGTAATCTCAGGAGACTATTCCCTTTGATTTCATATTTTCCCATTTTGATCAATTGTTTTGAGGAAAATGTATTTTGGAGTTTCAGGATGAATGCCAAAAAGAACAGCATTTGAGGACCTATTTGATTTTCTCTGTATTCCCAAGTCCTACAATAGTGATGTTATGCATGGTTGGGATAAACTCAGTACTCAGAAGAGGTTCTTTACCCTGAGCTTGCATCTGGAAGACAGAACCTCTTTTAATATATTCTAATATATTTTTATTTTTCACATCAGAGTTTTTGATTTAAAAATACGTAAAATGCCAAAGTACGTGTAGGTATATGCATATCCAGGCTATAAAAACATCCTTGTTCCTATTACTTTACAGCTTCAGCAGAAAAGAAAAGCATTGCAACAAAGAAATCCATATACAGAGAGATTAAGATTTATTAAGCCGATGAGATTAAAATAAATTATGCGGTCTTCTGTTAGATACACATGAATCGATAACCAGTAATTTACTTCAAATGAATAATAACCAGTTCTGAAACTTATCCCTTGTCTGGATCAGATTGGTGGATCTGAGCAGTGAATGTTTAACCTGAACAGAACTATGGTGATTTACATCACCTGAGCATGCAGCTTGCCTTTTGGTCCAAATAACTGGGCACACTCCTGCCATTTCTATGGATTTAAATCTCTCCTCACTAAAAAAACTCATTGCCTGGTATTTCCTCTTGCAGAGTGGAGATAAATAGCAGGGACAGTATATTTTGCACATAGGAAAATAGTCTTGCTTTCCATCTCTCTTGTGATGAGAGACCATGGAGTAAAAATCTACAGTCAGACAACAGAATCATAAAATCATGGAATCCTTTGGGTTGGAAGGGACCTCAAAGATCATCTAGTCCCAAAGCCCTGAAATGGGCAGGACACTTCCTACTAGGTTACTTAGACACCCATGCAAACTGGCCTTGAACACTTCCAGGGATGGGGCAGCCACAGCTTCTCTGGACAGCCTGTTCCAGCAGCTCACCACACGCACAACAAAGAATTTCTTCCTAATATCTAACCTAAATTTCCCTCTTTCCATCTGAAGCCATTGCTCCCTGTCCTATTGCTACAGTTCCTGGATTCATCTCCAGCTTCCCTGTAGGTCCCTTCAGATACTGGGACCTTCTTTGAGGTCTCTACAAAACCTTCTCCTCTCCAGGCTGAATAGTCCAAACTTTCACCCTGGAAGTTGTTCCTTATTGACTTCATGCCTTGCTTTGGACTTGCTCCTGCAGTTTCATGCCCTTCAAATTTTGGGACCCCAGCCCTGGATACAGCACAGCATGTAGCTTCTCCCAGCAGAGCAGAGGAGTAGAATCTCCTCCTTTGACCTGCTGGCCATGGGGCTTGGATGCAGCCCAAGATTTGTTTGGCATTTTGGGCTGTGAGCGCTCACTGCTGGTTCACGTTGAGTTTTTCATCAACCAACACCCCAAAGTCCTTCTCCTCAGTGCTCCCAATCACTTCTCCACCCAACCTGTGGACATGTCTAGGATTGCCCTGACCTTCTACAAGGTGTAGAAACTTGTACTTGGCCTTGTTGAAATTCTTGATGCCCACACAGACCCACCTCTCCAGCCTGTCAATGTCCCCTGCAACCTTGTCACTTGTGCAGAGCAGGTTTTGCTGGAGAAGAACATACGTGCACATCCACCCTACTGAACAGTGTTAGTTGGAAATTATTAAGGGTTATTTTATACAATGCTCTTGTCAGAATGTATGTACCAGCTGTCTCTGGACAGTCTGACCACCCTGCAACTGTCCTTCGGTGTAATATTCCTCTGGAAAACCCTCTCTAAAGTCTTACTTTTACAAGAAGTACAAAGGACGCCAGCGAGGGGGAGCAGGAGTACAGTGCTGGATGCTCCCGGTGAAGCTTCTCATAGGCTGCTAATTTAGGGGTGCAACAAGTCACCAATTAACTCTTTTCCTGAGAGTTAGTTGATGCAGTGGTCTAAGAGTTTCCTTCCTCCTCTTCTCCAAGGTGCTGGCAGAGTCACAAGCATGCCTCTGAAGGGAGTGCTGCTGAAGGGAGCTCCGTGCAGTCCAGAGGAATTTCCTGGGGCTGCAGGGAATACTCAAAGTGGCAGTGAGGTGGTAAGTGTAGGGCCATGATTCGGGGATGAGCTTAGCATGGCTGTGTTGGGATTATGCTGCCAGTGCCACCTCCCTCCTGCCAAACTCCAGAGAAAGTTCTTGACCACTTGCAGAGAAGCATAAAGTCAACAATCCGGTGTGCTCCTGTGGCCAGGGCAGCCCTGGAGGGAGAAAGAGATGGGGAGAAGGAGATATTGGGAAGGAGGTTGTAAGAAGAGGGTGGTTGAGAGCAATCAGAGCCTGCTGGAGCATCCACGGTGCTGGCCATCCTTTACATTGTGCATTTTCAAATACTCAAAATTTGGTTTTTTAGGAACAAGAATTCTACTACTCTTTTCGATTAAAACCTTAAGGGAAAAGGGTTTTCCACCTTCTGCAAAACTCTTTAGACATCACTCAGATTTTCTGAAGAACAGATGACTGTCTATAGGCGTGAGTTCTAACAAGGATGGTCTCAGAAGAAACACGTATAATTTCAGAAGTAATTTTCAAATTCAGTCAGCCAGATCCAAGTGGCTGTACTTAAATCTCCTACTAGCCATTTGGCTTCTAAATCATGAGGCAGAATCATGAATAACAGATGTTTTGTGATGAGGAGTGACTAAGAGCTGAGTACTTCGTTGAGATCTGAGTATTTTAGACCATGACAGCCTTCTAGGTAGCTGGGCATAAAAATTACCCTTCTTCCTCCTGCTCTCAAATCTTATGCTGGAGATGAGAGTGTAGTTTGTTATTGCTACTGAGACTTTTGCTGGACATTTTTTTAATGTCTCCCTGTAATTTTTTTAGAGAATCAAATTTGATTTCTTCCCCTTACTTCTCCCATCTTCAAGAAGTCTACTTTGGAAATATAATGAGCTCTTCAGCATTTTTATTTGGTTCTGCCTTGAAGAAAAAGCACTGTAAATCACCTAGAAAATGCTTTCCATGGAAAAATATTTTCCAAGCAGATAAAATTCACCCTTTCAAAAGCACTTCTCTCCACTGCTGTGATGCACGCAAATTTTGTTTTACAAACAATGGCTTTGGTTTGAAAATGAAAGAAAGGTTTCACTTCACTGACTGACATTATTTTGCTTGGCTTTATAGAAGACTATTAGAAGGCTAAAATCATCACCTACAATTAATGATGCGTCAATGTTTACACAGGTCCATTCATATGATGGTACAACCTGGATAGAGATTATCTCTTTCAAAGTGGGAAAGGCAGGCTCCTACTTTGCACTGCTTAAGCTGTAGCATCTCAATGTTAACAGAGGGTTAAATCTGCACTGGTGAAAATTGACATGAACATCTTGATTTTGATTAAACCACTGTTATGATGGGAAATGGAATGAGAGCTCACAGTGAGTGCAGCCCTGTCTGCTTTAGGGAGTGGGCTCAGGGAAAGGCCAGGATAAAAGATTCCTCTCTGGAAATATGTCAGCTGCAAAACCTAGACCCACATCCACAGAGGAAACTCACAAAAACTCTGACATGTGTGACAGTGTTCACAGGGGTTTTGGATGAGGGAAGAGATGAGGATCTGACTCCATGTTTCAGGTGGCTTGATTTTTTATTATATATATATTACATTCAAACTATACTAAAAGAATAGAAGAAAATGTTTCATCAGAAGGCTAGCTAAACTAAGAATAGAATCAGAATGAAAACAAAGCTTCTGTCTCAGAGAGTCTGAGCCAGCTGACTGTGATTGGCCATTAATTAGAAACAACGACATGGGCCAATCACAGACGCACCTGTTGCATTCCACAGCAGCAGATAACCATTGTTTACATTTTGTTCCTGAGGCCTCTCAGCTTCTCAGGAAGAAAAAATCCTAAGGAAAGGATTTTCCATAAAAGTTGTCTGTGACAGACATGTTTTGCAGAGCTGTGTCCTGATGTAGCCTGCAGAGGACCCAGACTATAGATACCAGGACAAGTGTCCCACCCAGGGCTGGCAAGCACCCAACAATGTTCACCCCTCCTCAAGCTGCCTATAGACAAATCTGTATAGCCCAGACTGGCACAGGCTTAAATTACAGTGGAAAATACATTGGATACATCAAAATACCTGAAATGAAACCCCAGGGAATGCTGCCAGAAAGCAGCACTAAGAGAGCTGTAAGAGCACCCAATAAAGCAGTGCCTCGAGGCAGCATCCAGTAATGTCTTTATTGCAACACTCTGGGAGAACTTTAATCTGAGCCTAGCCAGTCTCCCCACTAAAATATTGTTCCTGGGATTCAGCATGTGGAAAGCAAGCAGGCACCTCTGCTAAGCTGCTTTCAGAAGTTAATGCTGACAGATGACTGGGGATATCTGCCAGCATTGCCACCTCTGTTATGTAGCAGCAGAGTTCCAAATTGCTCATGCTCATCTGCACTCCTTTTCCACCACACTTGCTCAATATGCACCAGCATAATTTAGAAGAGTATTTGGCCAATGTGGTCAGAGATAATCTAAATTTACAAGATGCCCATGATAAGCACCTAGGCTAAAACTACTGATCTGTTTGGCTCACTGAGAACATCAGATCTTAAATGGAGCAACAATGTCAGCAGAAACGTCAAATGTGTCCCTGTTGTCCAAACAGAGCCCTCACAGCAACCTGCACTGCTCCTCTGAGGCCAGAGGAACCAGACAAGCCCAAATCTGGGGTTGGAGCAGTGTGCTGGTGGAGGTGAAGGCAGCCCAGCCGGTGCTAGTCTCAGGCTTGGCTCAGTTTAACCAGACTTGGCTGAGTGTACTGGTGAGTCCAGTTTCAGACAGGTTTGATGGAATGCAACCAGCCAAAGCTGGCAGAGCCTACCAGAGTTTGCCACCCACGTGGAGTCCCCAGGGTGGGAAGGCAGGAGGGGAGGCTGGGGGGGACTGCCAGGACCCACCCACAGCCCCTCTGCTGCCTTGGAACATCAGCCAGGCTGTGACAATGATACCTCCATGCACTGAAACCTCCCAGAGGCTCTCCTCTCTCTCAAATGTTTCAACTTACAATCACGTTCTTGGCCCTGTCTGAGGCTCTCCGCTATCGCTGACATCTTTTCATTAAAAATCTTTCCTTAAGATTTTTTCCTCCTGAGAAGCTGAGAGGCCTCAGGAACAAAATGTAAACAATGGTTATCTGCTGCTGTGGAATGCAACATGTGCATCTGTGATTGGTCTCATATGGTTGTTTCTAATTAATGGCCAATCACAGCAGAGCTGGCTTAGACAGAGAGTCTGAGGCAGCTGCCTTTGTTATCATTCTTTCCTTTCTATTCTTAGCTTAGCTAGCCTTCTGAGATGAAACCTTTTCTTCTATTCTTTAGTATAGTTTTGGTGTAATGTATATTGTAAAATAATAAATCAAGCCTTCTGAAACATGAAGCAAGCCTTCTCATCCTAAGACCCCCGTGACTACCATCACACCCCTCTCTCACAAATGGTGATGTCCAACTTGCAATCACATTATCTGCCCTGTCCTGGAGAAGAGCCCTGGCTGCCCCCAGCAATGTCCCCACCCTCCCCAGCCCTGCAGTGGGTGCAGGAGCTGTCCTGGCACAGCCTCCCTGGCACACCCAGCCTGTCACTGCCACAGGTAACCTGGAGCTCCTTGGGAAACACCTGCTGGGACCTGCCAGCCTACCTGGGGCTCCCCTCTCCCAAAATTCCCAGCACTGCCAAGTTCCCTCCCTGTCCCCAGCTCCCTTGTGGCACAAACACCAGCTTGTGCCCAGCTCCTTCACACAGAGGTGGAAGGATGAGCTGAGTTTCCTCAGGAAGTGAGGAGTTCCTGCCTGAACTCTGAATACAACAGTCAGAATTAATTCAATTTTTGCTGTCAAAGCTACCCCAGACACCAACTTTCCACTGCAGATACCCAGTCTCTCCACAGAGCACGTCCCTTCATCTCCCCAGGAAGATTTTTGTTACCTGCACTCCTCATTCAGAAATCTCTCTGAAAAAAAAATTAAAAAGATGACCCTATTCATCTGCCTCAGAATTTGAAGTATAAATTGAAATGTCACTTCAGAGGCCCTTGACAAAGCCATTCAGGAAGGAGGGCCCCAGCATTTGTGGCCTTTGCACCTGCTGCTTTTCCATTTTGGGAAGGGTTTAAGATGGCTGGAATAGCCAGTTTCTTCCCACCGCCCCTGCATTTGAAAAGCTTCAAAAGTTCATCTGGGAATCACTCCCCCAAGAGGTGAATAATAGTTTAAATTCCTCGAGCTGGATTGTCTGGTGAGGGGATCCAAGTAAATCCCATTGACTTGTGGCAGAATTTCCAGAAGAAGGGGAGAGCATCCCTACACCACAGCCCATGCTATGGGCAGGACCCATCCCATCCTTGAGCCCAAATTGTCTGGATATGATTTGCAGTGACACAAAAAATGCAGAAACCACCATTAATAACAGTGCCAGGAGAGATGCTTTAGCTAAAAGTAATTTATACCTTTTCACACAGCTTCTGGGACTCAGTGTGAATAAAGCAGGAAGGCAACAGGAAAAGTTTGAGGGTTTGTGCTTGCAGGAAAGCAAACTACAAGTCATCTTTCAAACTGGGAATCTGGGGAATCCCGCAAAAGGTAAATAATTATCAGTACCTCACCTGCTGGGCAGGGTTCTGCAAAGCAGCTGGGTTATTTCCATGGCCACAAAGTGATGAAGGCTGGCCAAGCCAAGCATGAGCAGGATAACCCAGCCCAGCCAGTCTGCTGAGGGGGCAGACAAGAACCAGTTTGTTTATGGATACAGAGCAATGGCAGCTTTGTCTGGGATCCTGCCCTTTGTGCATCACACACAGCAACTCCTCCAAGGGTTTGGGGCACAGGAACCCCTTACAGCTGCTGCAGTGACACTGAGGGACACAACCCCCCTCCAGAGATAACCTCTGTCCCTCCCCAGGGCTCCTCAGTGCACCTGGTGTGAAATGCAGGTGTACAGTGGCCCTGCAGCTCTGCCACCATCACCACACCCCCTCAGCTCCTACAAGCTTCACACCCCAGCTCTGCAGGCTGCTGCACCAGTCTGCTCCAGCCAGCCAGCCAGACACCTCCCTGCACTCCTCAGCATCTGGGAAGAAGCTCAGGTTTTCTTTATACCCCAAGTGAATAGGAAATTCTTTACATTCCAGATCTGTATAAGAGAGTCCTGCTTCTAATGAAGTTTTTCTGTGCTTCTCTTTCAATGTGGAGAGCCACAATCGACCTGAGCTGGCCCTTTTCCAGCACTCAGGGCTATTAGCATTTCAAATTATAAACAGTTACGGATGTGGCCACCTTTGTATCTCACAGCACTGGACCTGTTTTGTTCCAGCTAATGGTGCCACCCTGTTGACTTTCAGGCAGGCTGGAGGGAATAAATTGCTGCAGTTTATTCCCATACAGCTGACATTCCCGCCATGCCATCACTCACAAGCATGGATCTGAACATTAGAAATGTAACCCACCACCCCAGACAGCCTCCAGACCTCAGAGGGAGCTGCTGGAGAGGAGACTTTCCACTGCAAGATTCAGCACTGACACGAACTGCTGGCAGCAAGAGCCCCAAACCCAAGCTGATGGCTTACAGAGGTGAGTGACACTTTAATTTCTATTTTCATATTAACCATGTTCTCAGGATATTTGATGCTTTTCAGAGGTGGGGAACAGCGGCAGGGATATGATTTTCCTTTTCAGAGAGCAGCATTCCCCTTGCTGGCGCACCAAGCTCCGCTCTTACCTTTGGGCTCATCAAGGGTGGTCATTTGAGCATCCTGGCAATGCAGGAGCTCCAAGCCCACAGCATCCTTGGCTCAGCCCTGCTGCCTGCACCAGTCTCGCTCAGCCTGGCACCCATGAAGATTGTGCTTTCAGAGCAGGAGAGGACTCCACTGCCCCAGCTCCTCAGCAGAGGCACAAGGGGTGAAGCCACAAGGACCTCTGCTCCCCGAATGTCTCACTTCATTCTTGGGATACTCTGCAAGCAGCCAATCCACCACTGCTCCATTCAGTGTCCTGAGAGCAGGTGAAATGGGCCCCAGACCCTCAGCTGTGACATGGGCTGGGCTGTGCAGCAGAGCACCCATGGGGCTCCACAGCCTGCTCCTAAATGTGGCTCATGGGCAGGGAAAGAGGAAAGAAACAGAGGTGCTACAGGGAAGAAAGGGGCCGGAAATTATAATAGAGCTTCTCAGTGGTGTCTTTGCACAGCACTGTGAGCTGTAGGTAATGCAGGTAACCAGAACCACAGCAGTGCAGTTTGGGTTTAGTCTTTCACCCTGCAGCAGCTCAGGCTGCTCTGTTTCCCTGCCAGCACATCATTTACAGCCACAGAAACTCACTGTCCAGCCCTGTGCCACCAGAACTAATCACCGGCTGCTCCTGTGCCCAGCCAAGGAGGAGGGACAGCCTGTCTGTGCCCCTGCAGCAGGGCAGCAGCACAGGGTGACCCCAGGCCATGGGCAGGGCAGTGCCCTCCTCTCCTGGGGCAGGGCAGGAGCCACAGCCCAGCCCCAGGGCACAACTAACACCTGGCCCAGGTCTGGATGTTGTCACCTTATTGCAGGGGTTCCAGACTGTTGTCTCCTATCACAAAAGTTTCAAACCTTCTTGTTGTTTCTCATGGGGACTCAGAGCACTAACTCTTGCTTCTTCACAAAGCAGCCAACTAACTCCAGTTCCCCTCTCACAAAGCCACCCCACTCTTTTATAGCATCTTCTTCTCATTGGTCACAGCTGTGGCCTGGTAAAGTCAGGCCTGTTCCTAATCTTTGATAATTGGCCCAGCTGCAACTCCTTAGGGGGTAAGATTGTTTTCTACACTATCTTTATTTTCATATATTCTATCCCCCTATGTCTGTAGGCTTAATCCAGAGGGTTGTGACAATGGCCAAGTGTGGATGGGAGTGTGGAGCCTCCAAAGGAGCTGCTGGGTCAAGGATTTCCTCAGTAGATTGGGGTGTGAGCAAACTTTGACCCTTGAAATGAACTTAATTCCCTTTGTTTTCTAAGCATTTTCCTTTTCATGTTTTTCTTTTTGGTTGCACTAGTGTGTTTGTGGTACCCAAGAACTTTGTCCCTAACACTGGTATCTCCTAGAGAAATTCCTCACTGTTGTTGCAAAAGGCACCAAGAAAACTGAGTGGTGTGTCCTCACTGCCTGAGAGAGGAACTTTGTGCACTTCCCACAAATACAATTAACAAGAACTGTAACTCTCCTCTACCTCTGCTGCTAATTTAACCTTTTAACATTTCAAACCTAATTTAACATTTTAAACTCATTTACTGACCAGCTCTTTAAGCAGAAGCAAACTTTTCATTTTTAGCAGTGAGGGTGGGCAGACACAAAGCTGTCCTGTGCCTCACATGCTTTTTATTGGCATTCCGTAATGTCCAAAGGTTCCACAGGGCAGGGGACAGCCCCTTGCTGGGTGCCAGGCCTGCAGCACAAGCTGGAGCCCAAAGCCACGCTGACATGGCTGTACTTGTGACAACTTTCCAATGCAGCTGGGTACACATTAAATCAGGCATTTTTTGGTTTTGAGAGATTTTCCAATAATTAAGCAATTTCAATTGCTTGTGGGACACTTGAGCTGAATGTTGGCACATATGCTACCTCTGCCACTCTCCAGAAGACAGGAAATTAAAGCCCTTCTGTATTTTTAGGGGTTTTCTACCCAGAAAGTTTGTCTAAGCTGCCAAAAAGAAGGTAATCCAAGCACACACTGAGATCACTGCCTAGATGTGCTCTTGGCAATTAGCATGATGTCTAGCAAATCAACTTTTCACTGTAGCACACCTTTTCACAAGAGAGGAACACGGGGAGTATGACCAGGAAACCTTTTCAGCAGTTGCAAACACAAACAGGTGAAGCATAGTAGCAATGCAATAATTACAGGGTGAGATAAACAGGTAAGCCATGCCTCACTTTTCTAAAGAAATGGAATTAAAATCTGAGAGTTTAGGCACTGCATGTCGATGGTTACAAATTTACAGCTCTGATTTATGACGAGTCAAGTGCAGGCTAAAATCAGGCCTGGCTGCTGGTGGCCTTTGGGTGGAAATGAGCAGATTTGCTGTAGCAAAGCACTCGGGTTGCTCACAGCTCCAGAGTTTTGTATGACACCAGCTGCTTCCATATCAAATGCTGTCCCTGGAGTTAAAATTAGCCTGATCCTATTTCTGGGCGGGGGGTTTGGCTGTGCAGCCACTGCCCATGGGCTGCTGGCTGTGAGCTGTCACTGCCTGGCACCAGCTGGGCACTGGGGGTCTGTGGGAGCCCCAGTCCCACAGAATTCATCAAAACCAACCTGTCCTCCTCCTTGGGCACATGGCACTGTCACAGGAGGTGTTTGGGAGAGCTTGGATGGCAGTCTTGATGCCTGCTGGGCACAGATAATAACCATTAGAACTCATTTTTCATTCAAGAAACATCTGTGCAAGTTATTTAATTTTATGCAATCCTTTCTGCCAGCTCAATTTTGTGTGAAATGGCTTGGGGTTTGTAAAGTTATTTCCCTATAAAAGGCTGCCTTTGACTGTACAGTGACAGGTTAATTTAGGCAATTTGAACAATGATGGTTTGAGGAATTGGCACCTTTAACTGCTTCATAGTCTGCACCTTAGCTCTACATAGAGGCTTCCAAAGTACAGAGCTTGCAATATCCTGGTTATTTACTCTTTTTAAATGCACAATTTATGCTCTGTGTAACAGCTTCCAGACAGGAATAGTTTTCTTTACCCCATTTTACAGGGCAAGAGGTAGGACCCTGCTCTGAGTTTTGTGGTGATGCTGCAGCGCATGCAGCAGGCTGTTCTTCCTGACTTGGTTATCTGGTGCATTCTGGCTCCCAGCAGTTTTGGATAATTACCACAAGCCCTGCTGCTGAATCAGACTTAAATTTGGTGTAGACTCAAATTCTCTTTTAGATGCTGAAACTGCCCCAGCTCCTCTGGTGAAGAAATCAGGGGTAGGACCTGAAAGCAAGTATTTAAGAGACCCCAGCTCTGCCCCACTGCACAGCAGCCCTCCAGCCTCTCAAGGCCCATGCAGAGGAAAAAAACATAGAAAATGCCCTACTTATGTTGGCATCACTGCACCCCCTGCTCCCCCTCACTCCACAGCTCTCACAGCCTGCTCCAGCACCACTGGAGAGGGGCTTGAGGTTACTCTGCTGCTCAGGGGACAGCAGAGGGAAGAGCTTGGGCAAGAGCTAGCCAGAGACCCCATGCCTGTGCTCTCCTCCCACTGCCCACAGCACGGCACACTGGCATGGAGGGAGCCAGGTTACACATCCCTGATGCCCAGCAGCTGCTCCTGTGGCTCACAGGCTCAGCACAAACCCCCAGCTCCTGGGGGAACTCAACACTGCTGTGTGCCTCTGGGAAAGGCACCTCTGGCCAGAACCCTGCACCATCACCATGGGGACATGGCACCACCTCTCAGCAGCCCAGACAGACAATTCACTGACCAGTGGGCTAAAAACATCTCCTGGAGTGTCAGGGAAACCAGAAACCAGAGAACCTTAAATAGCATTCCTCCAAGCACCCAGGCTGCAGGGGGTTCTGGGCTCCTGGTTAACTGTGCTGATCCAGATCTCACCCCCTGATTCTGCTCTGCTTTGGAAGGGCTGGCACTGCCTGTGCCAGGGTGAGCAGGGTTGATGGAGCTGACCTGGAACAGGATCTCTGGGCCAGAATTCACTGAGGGCACAGCTGAGAGGTGTTGCCCTATATATCAAGAGTTCTATGCAAAGGTTCCATATCTCATAGGCAGTTTTGTACTGCCTCGGTGTTTCTCATAGGCTGCTCCTCTAAGCACCAACTCCTTCTTCCTCAGAGCACAACCAACAACTGCAGCTCCCACCAAGCCACTCTTGTATAACACTGTTCTTATTTGCTACAGGTGTGGCCTATTAACATCAGGCCTGCTCCTAATTTTTTAGTAATTGGTTCAGCTGCAACTCTTCAGGGGATAACATTACATTCTGTACCACCTTCATTTACCCATACTGCATCCCCCTACAGAGAGATGATAAAGGACTCTGTGCGCAGCTCCTCTGCCTGGGGCACTGTCTAGGAACAGCTCCCATGGAGCAGCACTGGCACTCCCTGACCTCTCTGCAGCCTCCTGCAGCAGCAGCAGCAGCAGCTCAGGATCCTGACGTGCCCCAGGACAGCAGAGCTGACATCTCAGCAGCTCAGGAGCTTTGCTTCATCTCTGGATCTGCCAGCTTTGATGATTTCAGGTTTACATGGCAGCAGCATCAGAGCACCAGCCAGTAACCACTCGAGGGACACCTGTGTGAACAGGAGATGACAGGAGCTACAGCAGGCACTGTGCTGCTTTGCATAGCACTTGGGAGAAAAATGTTGTGCAGGCTCTGCAAAAGCTACCCCACACTCCTATTTGCATCTGAGTGTAACAGAGCTGCTGCTGTCACTCTGGAGACATCCCATTTGAATGTGTTCCCATCTGAGGACACACTTTCCTTTTATTCCCATGCAAATTAAATCAGCTCAGTAAAATCTTGATATTTGGGGACAGAAAAGGCTTTTTCTCCATTTTGGTAATTACTACTACAGCAAAGACATCCTGTGCTACAGGATGCTGTAGCAGTTGTAATTCCTGCAGTGCTGTTCACAAAAATTCCCTTCCTGAAGGAGGGACACGTGTAACAGGTGTGGTCTGGGGCCAGTGGAGATCAGAACTCGCTGCAGAAAATGCAAACGTAAGGGTACAGCCAGGGCAGCAGAGTCATCCCTGGGGCTCTGGATAGCAAAGCCATGAGTCACAGTTACTGCACCGGTCACACAGTTCCCAGTTCCTCAGCCTGCTGGAATGAGAGCCACCTCCTTGGAAGGTGTGCCCCACAGAGAGCATGGGGCAGGACAGGCTCCTTGCTCTCCTCTCTGGCCTTGTTAACCTGATCCTCCTCTGACGAGTAGCAGTGTTACTGGGTCATGGTGGGGAGGTCACTCACTCCCTGCCTGAACAGTGCACAGCACAATTTCTCCCTTGAAATAAAACCACTGTGAGTTTTTGTCTTATGGCTGAGGCTCTATAGTAAATGCAGGGCAACCCTGAGAAGGGGAGAAAGATGAGGTGGCCTCCATTGACATCAGAAGGCTAATTAATTACTACATTATACTATATTATTCTATACTATATTACACTACATCTCAAATGAATCTGCCAAGCACTCAACCACTCAGCTGCCCAGAATCTCGTGACTGTCAGTCCCAACACACACATGGATTCAAGTGGTCAGTGAATCAAAACTCTCCCACCAGAATCCAATCATCAGTTCTCTTCCACAATACATTCCACTTGTGCACAAACACAGGCATCATAAATGAGAAAAAATTGTTTTTTCTTTCTCTGAGGTTCCTCGCTGCGATTCCCAGAAAATATCCTTGGCAAGTTGTGCCTTGCATTTCTCTGTGAAGAGAAATGTGGCCACAAGGTTTTGCTGCATCAGCATCCTGTGGGAATGGGAATGAGACCCTGCAGCAGTGTGCAGGGACAGGCAGGGCTGGGATGGGATCAATGCCCTCCCCAGCACAGGCAGACTGTGCAGCAGCAGGAGCCGATGGATGCTCCTGGCACAGGGCTGGATGGCACAGAACTGTGCCCAGCCCAGCCCTGCCCCAGGGCACCCACTCAGCACTAACTCTGAGTTCTTAGGGAGCAGGAATCCCACAGACTGAGACACTGCGTGTGTTCCCTCACAGTTTTCAGGAAAGAATTCCATCTAGCTTTGTTACAGCGTCTTAACTGCAGAGACAGCATTCAGAGGTTCTTGAAACAGCATTCTTTCCATGGCACATAGGAGTCACATAAGGGACCCTCAACTTCCTCAAACACAGCCTCTGGGATGTACCTGTGCCATGGGAATGCCAAAGATAGAGCACAGTGAAGCAGGCACAGGATGCCCAGAGACTACCCAAGTGCTGTTGCCTGCATTCACACCTGCGCATCCTCTGCAGGTCACAGCCATGGGTGCAGAGCCTTCACCCCAGGGCCTGCAGCTTCACACGTCAGGCAGTCTGGGCTCAAAATCCTCCTACATCTCTGTAATGCTCTGGCATGCAATGAAGTGGGGCAGGGCTGGGGTTTTTTACAGGGAAGAAAGGAAGGAAATTAGCAGGATTTCTGTTTGACATGAATATACTTTAACAAGTATGGAGCCTCGTGACTTCAAGTGGAAGCTTAGCATCTCTTAAAATAAGCCTGAGGCATCTTTTAATGTCGGTGCTTAAAAGGGGATTTAGTCACTTGGTTCTAGGAACTCCAGTTTGACTCAAGCGTCCAATATCTGTCGGCAGTTCAGCTGTTATCCAAATAAGGGGAGGGAAAGCCAGGATTTTCCAGCCCTGAGAAACAGCTGTGCTCAGAAGAGGCATGCAGCACGAGGGATAAAATTAATTCCCCCTCAGCCCTGGTGTGTGAGCCTGCCCCAGGTGCTGGATGGGGCCCTGGTGTGTGAGCCCTCCCAGCCTGTCCCTCTTGCTAGGCGGCCTCCGAGCCCTGCCAGGGACCCTGCTCTGCCCCAGGCACCTCCAGGCAACCAAAAGGAAATTTGAGGGGGCAGATATTGAAGCCCCATCTCTTCACACTGCTCTTGGAGTGGTACACGTGCCTGTGAGCACAAGCACCCTGAGCATGTGCACACCTGCACCCACACGCAATACAACACCACGTGAGCCACACACTGGGTGGGTTTGTTCACCATCTTTTCAGGGATGTGCCTTAACTAGTTCCAAAATTAAGCTTTCCACTGTGATCTTTCCTATATTGAAGTTATTGTTCAAATGCCATTACATTCTGAGAGCTGATGCTCTTTTCTTTGCATCCCTTGCTCTGTAAAATGGACAAACCCAACTTAAACTTTGCAGTGGCTTTGAAGGATAAAACACAGGACACTCATTCCAGCTGCCATGCTGGTCTCTGTGCTTGACAGTCCTTGCCAATTCCAGAGGGAGCCTGTCCTTGAAAGTCAGCACACCTTTCTGCCCTTCCCAAACGTGTATGGAAATGTCCACAGGAGTGCCAGACACAATTCTGAGATGCAAATCTCCAGCCTGCTTCATGGGAGGCATTAAAACTGAATTCATAGAAAACGAGCCTCTGAAATTGTGCTCTTCAGTGCTAACGGTTCTGAAAATATGCCAATAATAAAAGAGGTCTTTGAGACATACTCAGCTGCATTTCTACAATTTAGAAAGACTCTCAGCAAGCTTCACATCCAACCAGGATTCTGCAGTTTCTGTGAATACCTTATCAATGGCTATAATAACCTCTTTCAGCTATTTGATTGTTTTCAGAATATCTCAGCTGACACAAACCTGCCCCACGTCTCACCTGAAGAGCAGTGATTTTAAGAAATTGCTCCACAAATCACAACAGTCTCTGCAGTCCAACTGATCTCCTCAGGATTCTTGGAGTGTAGAAAGAGAAACAAATAAAATCACTCTTTTCTCACTTCCTACTGAAGTCTCATTATTCACACCCCAGGAGCAACAGAGAAGCCACTTTATAATCACAGATTCACACCACTGAGGAACTCACAACTAGAGAGCTTACTACTAAGTGGTGACAATTTCCCTGTTTAGCCATATGGCACAGAAGAAATACAGCTCCAGACAGAGCTTTCTGCAGCCCACTGCCACTGGGACAGCCTTGCTCTCTGCAGACCTATTCATATCTCTGTTAAGCCCTAGAGTAGTGCCACAAGATACCCAAGAGTCTGGCACACCCTCCCAAAGCCTGAACACCTCTGTGAAAATGAGTAGCACCATCAGGTACATGCAGATGGTTTGCAAAATGCATCATTTCCAAAGTGATTGGAAGTTGTTATCCTGTGTATCTATTCCAGGCTGCTTTTTAATAGAAGACAAGCTGGTACATCAGTGTGATGTTGCAGTCTAGCTCTGCCTCACTCCTAAGTGTAAATTTTAAATGTACTCCTCCCCTCTACACACACCCTTTGCAATGCAGTGTATTTCAGATCCAGCAGATGCTCGTCTTGTTCCTAAAACAGACTTAATGTGTTTTCCATGATCTAAACACCTGGCAAAGGGGCTCTGTGCAGATTTAATACTTTCCTAGCCCTGTGTTAAATTTGTCCCAGTGTTGCCCATAGCATAATTCTGCAGCCATGTCAACTATTCAGGCAATGCCAGAGTGTCGTCGTCACGGTTTGGGTCAACAACATGATCTGGATGTACCTTGTAATCATCCTGGTGTTGGGTTGCAAAGGTCCTTGGACTCTTCATTTGGCTGAGTCTAATTCTGTCCCCTTCACAAAGATCTAGAGTTACACTAAGTAAAAGTTGACATTTACATGTAACACCAGGACTGCTAGAATGACTCACCAAGGTAAAACCTTGGCTAGATATTCTTTCAAGGGCATAAATTGTAGGGTGATGACTCTTCACAGACTCGTAACATCACAGAATGGTTTGGGTTGGAGAGGGTTTTAAAGACCATCTCAACTCCCTTGCCATGGTCAGGGACACCTTCCACTACCCCAGGTTGCTGCAAGCCCCATCCAGCCTGGCCTTGGACACTTCCAGGGATGGAGCAGCCACAGCTTCTCTGGGCACCCTGAGCCAGAGACTCACCACCCTCACAGGGAGCAAGGTCTGCTAACCTGCTGTAGAAAACCTCTCTGCTTAGCAAGGCAAACACAGGCAGAGGGACAGGTCACACACAGAGCTCCTCAGGATGTGGGATCAGGAACGCAGAAGTCTGAGAACTGACAGCTACAGAAGCCTGGAGCATCACTCATAAGGAAAAGGAGTTGTGCCAGAGAGAAAACAGATACCTCAGAGTGACCTTCCAGTGTTTTCTTGGAAGCTGAATGACCTCCTCTCATTTGTACTGCTGAGTTGGAGAGCCACACACACAGGACAGCTTTGGCCTCCTACAGAAGCCCACAATTTCAACCACGTGAAACCAATTAGTAGTGGCAGAGCTTGTCAGCATTGCAGCCAGTGCCCAAATGCTCTCAGGACGTTTACTCTCCCAAATACCCTCTGCCCTTCAAAGCAGCACCAGCCATCATGTTCAGCAGGCTTGAGAGTCTCCTGGTTTACTAAATATGATCAGCCCTCAGGTCATTAGGTCTCAATCAAAACCAGGGAATTCAGACTAAAGCAGTGACTGTCCCAGCACTGAAGCTCATAAGCCTTTTATCTGTTCCCATGAACTCTCCTTTACCCAGATCTAATATTAACAGTGAGAGCATCCAACACACTCATGGGAAGCAAACTGTGAAACAGACGGACTACACAAGAGGAGGTGAGAACAGAGCATCCAACATGAGCCACGTGTGTGAAGGATGGGTTTGTCTACAAACAGAGGTGCTGCCAGCAACGTGGATTTCAAGAATGGCTTCTGCTTTTTAGTACACACCTGCAGTAGCCAAGAACATGTAGAATTCCCAGTGATGGGGTCTTCACTCAGCTGAACTGACAGGATGAGAGGTTAACCCAGCCTTTCTCAAGCTCTGGCAGATGCAGCAGCCCACGTAGAGCTGCCTGTATTTACTGTGGGAACACTGGCTGCCTGGTGTGCCACAGCCCATCAGGCCAGGCACACTTGCAGCCCTGACAGCCACCATCCCTTGGCCATGGTCTCTGCCACGTCAGGAGCTCTTAGAAGCAGTGATCACATCGAGGAACTGATGCCATGCAACCGAGGAACTGTCTTGAGCACAAACTCATGAGCTGCTGCTATTCCTGCTTGGTGCTGAAGTTCAGTGCCTCTTTCATCATACTGGAAACTTATCAGGAGCTGCTCTTATCCAATTCAGTAGAGCAGCCTCTCTCCAAGACCTTGCTCCAGACACAGTGTGTGCAATGCCTCCTGCAGCACCTCCATGTGCTGTGGTCCCACACCACAGATGGCCAAGTCCCCTCTGACAGGGGAACCTCTGTGCCCTCTGTTTTTGTGCATGTCTTGTGTGAGTCCAGACTGATCATGGACTTGGAAACAGAGTGGAACATGAAGAGTGATGGCAGTTCTGAGGATACTGAAATCTTTTGTTGTGCAGAAAAAGAAGGGGCAATGATCGTCCAATGCAGTTTTGTTAATGGTGTCTCGGGTGCATGGGACACTCTTTAAAGCAGATATATACTCCTTTCACAATCTGAACATGTCTGACTTTTCATCACTCTTTTTCTTTTGAGGCAAAATAGAAAAAGCCCAAATCATCCAGTATTCCAGGTCCTGAAAACTGACTATACCAAGTGTTACCTGATGGACTGGAAGGCAGCACCATGGGAATCTGTGCTGGAGTCCAGCCAGGATTGGTTTGCAGTGGGAACCCAGAGCAACTCAAAAACATTCCCAGGCCCTGCTCCCACATCCAAAGGTTTGGGATTATCCAGCAGCCCTTGCATCACAGCTCAACCCTGTTGATGGCTTTATGCTATAACCTTGGACATGAGCCATCCATGTAACTTGGGTCTTTTATAGAGGTCTGTATCAATAATCTTGTTGAAGTGTCTCCATGTTCTGGAGGTGACCTGAGCCTACTCTCAGATACTCAGGACACTTCTATTTCCCCTGTGTGACCCCAACCAGCCTATGTCCAGTTCACAGAACAATCATTGCTGTGTTGTAAGGAAAAGGAGATGGCTCTAAACACACGCTGCTTTCTGTTTGTCTCTGTAGGTTCTCAGAGTCAATCCGAAGGCTAAGCCTCCTTCAAGTCTCGGCATCCTGTCGGGGCCAGAGGAATGTCACAGTAAGTGATCCAAATATTACTGGATCAAGTATTCTCAGCCTTCTAAAGCCTCTGTCCCCATCCTGCCCTGTTTTTTTTTCCCCACACACTAGGTAAAAGCAGAAAGTCACCAGTGTTTTTCTGTCCATGGTTCCTCAGCCAGTGCAGTCTCTCACAACCATTCAGCTGACCAGAGTTACACCACTTTAACTCAGCCTTATCTACTGACACTCAAAGAGCAGCTTACACATATTTTAAATTATTATTTACAGCATCCTAGTAATATTTTGCAAGGATCAGCTCAGGCTCATCTTCAGCAAGAGTCTAAGAGGCGAAGGGCAGCATGAATATCAAAGTCTGGTCCCTAAGCCCTGGAAAATGGCTCTCTGGCCTGGAACATTTCCTGGTCAGAATTGCCAGGAGCTGATGGAGCAGGTGACAGGGCTGGAAATGCCCAAGGGGCTGCCGCGGTTACACTTCAAAGATTCACTTCAGAACAGAGAGCTGGCTTAGACCACAAATGTGGCCAAGAGCTGGGAAAGTCAGAACACCTAGAGGCAGATTCACATCTTTACCCAGGCTGGGAGGGAAAGAGATGAAAACATGGGTTATTTCAAAGATAAGGTTGTAAAAAAAGGCCATGACACAGCAAAACAAGCCCAAGCACTTCAGTTGCACATTTATATGCAAGACACATGGTTCCAAAGCTAAATGAGACAGAGATGAGTGCACATCAACACTCCATCATGGAACAAGGACATATCTGGCACTGCAAATATTTGATCATCTCAAAACTGCCTTTCTTGCTTAATCAGAGGCCTTACTGGAACTTCTGTGGCAGCTGAGCTTTAACAGAGAGGACAGACATGCATTTAACAGATGTCAGGACAGTAGAGAAATCCTGCTCATTTCTCTGTGTTCAGCCTCACTGTAGCAACCACAGACACAACCCAAGCCAGGGAGTGCCAGGCCTGGGATCAGCCAAACCAGGCCAGGCTTTCTGTAGAAGGGAACAGCTCTGGCAGCAGCACTGATCTTTCCACAGAGGCTGCAAGATGTGGGCAATTAATTGGCTTAAAGCTCTGAGCAGCATTTACTGGTCATCAGCTCCTCTTCCCACTCACTTGGTGTCTGCAGGCCAGGGAGTTGTTTCCTCTTAAAGCACCTGAGTGGAGGAGACTCTCCATGGGGAATATCCTAGCCCAGAACATAAACAGCAGATAAAACACTCTGAATCTTCTTCTCCTTCAAAGGAAAGTGCCAGCAACACAGCCAGGTTTCTGCATGTGAAAAATTCAATCTACAAAAATCTCTTTTCTTTGCCATCTAGATGCAGAGTCCCTCGCTGAGCCTGTCTGGGTCTGCCTATGGAACCACACCTGTGTTTACAAAGGTAAAGAGCACAAGAACAACACAGCCCACCCTGCAACTCCCAGCATAAGATTTTGCATTTTCTTGTTCCACCAGAAGGCATTTCTAGGCTGGAATATTGGTTCATTTACAATTCAAAAAAAAACTAGCATACTTCCTCAGTGATGCTATCAAACTAACATCTTAATTGGTAAACGATCCAGACAGAGCCACTTACAGGAATTAATCTCATTAACTTCCTGCAAAGGAGGCTGAAGTGGAAACCTCACATTGTAACCACCCTTATTATGTTGCATCCAGTGGAATAGAAGCTTTTCCTGCATTTGTGTCTTTATTTAAATGCACAAGCAAGGCTTTAATGAGTGTTGGAAAAAAAAAATTCCACTCACAACCCACTGCAAATGCATTTAGAATTCAGACAACTATTGTAAGCAAAATGAAAATACAGGTGAGACCATCTTCCTCTCTGAAGGGTGTATCATTTCCTAATAGATGCCTCAATGAGGAAATACTTATATGGGGAAATACTTAGATCAGGCATTTAACACAAATATTTTCTCCTCCAGGGTCTACAAAACGTAAGAGCCAGCAAGGGTCAGCTGGTGGTGTTTGAGTGCCGTGTTCACTCCACTCCCCCCTTGCAGGTTCACTGGTACAGGGAATACGACCAGATTCTGGATTCTGCTGATTTCCGAACCCTGAGGAAAAGTAGGTGCTGCTGCAGCTCTTGGTGCACAGATATTGTACTGGGACAGGGGCAGGATGGGAATGAGAACTGCTATAAAACCAGGAGATGTTCACAGGAACAGAGTTTACAGTATCAGATGACCCCAAGTCACAGGCTGCTGCTGCACAGTCTGCGCTTCCCCTGGCACTGCCTGAGTGGGTCAGGCACAGCAGGGGCAGATTCCAGGCTGTTGGTTATTAATGACAGCCCTGCTGAGCCATGGAGGCACTGCTGCCATGTACTGAAACTGCTGATGAACTCGGGGGGAAAAAGCATAATCTCATTTCAAACAATTTCTTATACTCCCAGGCACGAGGTCAGAGCTCCAGAGGGCCAAACCCACAGCAACCAGCTCCAAAGTCAGTGGAGCTTTTTGTACATCTCCTCAGTGGAGATCTCTGTGCATCACCTCAGTGGAGAGGTGTTTGTACCACCAGGTTCCCCAGCCACACCTGAGCCTTCCCTACCCAGATGCCATTCCTTGTCATGGACAGAAGGGAGAGGGTTCCTTTGTAACCAGGGTCACAGCTGAGGTGGGGAAGGGAGTGAGGGATGAAGGGTTTGGGTTTTTTTCCATTCTGACATTATAATAATTTAAGTTCTTTCTCCCTTATCTTGAGCAGAGGCTTGTTCATCTGCAGTTCCTGGTAAGTACACTGTGCATTTTTTGTTAGACTCCTCACCACACTCAGTATTTCACATCCAAGTTATTTCCTCATCCAAAATAAAACAACAATGTCCAAAGGTAGCCACAGACAATAGTCAGTCAGGCCAAGAGCTTTCAAGTTCTTAATTTTGCTGCAAGCACCTAAAACCCCTGTTTTTTTCCCACACTTGGAAAAAGGTATCAATCCTTTTGCACTCAGCCCTGAGCTAAGAGAAAGCATGTCTACCATTCTGACCTATAATATTTTAAATTTGTGCAAGAAATGACAGAATTTGGGAAAAAAAAAAAAACAAAACCGCCAACAAACAAAAACAACTGAACAAACAAAACACCCACCACAAAAATGTGCTTTGTTTCATTAAGGTTACCCAAAGAGTCTCTTTTAATCTTTCTCCTTCTAAATCCCTTGCCTTCCCATGCCCTCTACATCACTTTTTTGCACTTTATTAGTGCCAATCCCCACCACTAAGTAAAGAGTCCTGTAAAGAGCAGTTCCTACAGGTTAACATTTGCCTCCTGTGCTACAACATCCTGCCAATCTCTTATTTCAGAGGAAGTCTGCACCCTGGTTATTACAGAAGCTTTCCCAGAAGACTCTGGAATATTTAAATGTGTTGCTGAAAATGAATTTGGGTCTGCAGCATCCAGTGCACATCTCTCTGTTTCCCCAGGTAAGTACATGGATTTCTGTGTTGAGCAACTAAACACAAAATAATTTGCTGCTGCTCAACATCAGGCAGAATCACAGACATTTCCCAAGCAGAAGCCAAACAATTTTGTAGGCTCAAGAGAATAGAAATGCCCAAAAAAATGCATTCTGCTTGGGTACCTCTCAGAGCTGGATGCAGGTTGTTCTTTGTTTGTTCTTTTGGTCCCTCTCCTTCCTGGCTCAAGGATGACAAGGTGGAGCTGCTGTTCCTTCTCTCAGAAGAGTCTCATCCCTGAGCTTCATCCCTCCAGGGATTCCAGCTTGGCCCAAAACATTGGCTGTGTCTATACCTTGTTGATGGTTCTACCTGACCTGTTTGGTTCATTCTGGAAGCCATCTGCAACCAGAACAGCCCCTGGCATGTGCCCAGAGCTCCCCAGCCCTGCCAGAGACAGGTTTGGCTCATGCTGGTTTCAGTCTGTGCAGAGCAGAATGAGCCTCATCCTCCTGCTCAGACATTCCAGCTTCCCATCCCATTGCTGTACTGGTGAGCCACCACTGCTCCTACCTGACCTGGGGACAATTCTATTGCACTGGTGAGCCCCCCCTGCTCCCTGCCTGACCTGGGGACAATTCCACTTGCAGGAGCTAAGGAGCTGGACAGCTTTGGAGGTGCTGCCCCCAGGCCAGCTGTGCAGGTCACCATGAAGAGGCCCAGCTTCCCCAGGAGCAGCCAGGCAGGAGCCAAGGAGCATGGGGCAGCTGCTCTGCCCTCCTACAGCCCAGAGAGCCCCGGGCTGGGCCCTACAGCCTCCAGCCTGGGCCAGAAGAGCTCCAAGAGCCAAGCTGAGGAGTTCCATGGGGCTTATGAGACCTCACCTCGGGCTTCGCCTCTGAGGTAAGACAGAGAAATTCACAGCCCTGGGCCAGCTGTGTACAGCACCTGGGGCATGAATGCCCAGGGATCCCAGCTGCACACTGCAGTGCTCCTGAGCCTGACAGGGACCAGGCACAGGCAGCAGCCTGTTTGTCTGGGTGACAATGACAATGTGCAGCACCAGCCTGGCAGTCACAGCCCAGGCTCCATTTGACCAAGGCCGTGACCACCTAAAGCATCAGGGAAGGGCCTGGAGTTGCTTGCAGGAGTGCCTGTCTGTGACTAACCTAAAAGCATCATTCCAAATAATTGTCCTCTAGGAGGGAGACCTTTGGCTCCACACCAGGGCATGAGGCAGAGATCACAGTACCTGGGGAATCTCAAGGTACAATTCTGTTGCCACCACCTTCCTTGGTGGCCTTGCCAAGTGGCATCACCTCATGTTTCTGTTTCCTATTCTGAAAGACAGCAATAAAACTTGAGACTCTGTAAGCGTGGTGCAGGCCAGACTTGCAAAGCACTCTGTGTAGGAAAAGCACTGAACCAGTGACCCACTGCACAGAAGGAAAACTGTCCCACGCCATGGCAGGGACACTCCCCACTCAGGAGATGGAGGTCTTCCCCCAGTAATTCAGTATTTCATTTTATAACAAGAATTGATCCAATTTCCATCCCAAATGCAGCTCTCAAGTCACTGCACACTTATTGCATTATCAGTTCTCCTGTTTGATTGCTGCAGAGAAATAAATCAGGTTGGAAAGCACGGATTGGTGACATCATCCCCGTTTCTGGAGGGCTTCTCAGGGGTTTGTAGACATGATGATGACCTGGAATGGTGACAGTTCAGCCATCCAAGCCCAGCAGAGGATTCCCTCAGCCTGCTAGGGACAGGGAGAGCTGTGTGGGGGCAGAGGTGTGCCTGCTCTCCCAGCTGAGTGCCAGCCTGCAGCTGCAGGGATCCTGTTACAGGCTGTGGGAAGGCTGGCCCTGACAGAGACCATTCCCTGGATGAGAGATTATTTTTGGATGTACTCAGCCATTTTAACAATTCTGAACAGCCTCCTTCAAATTTTAGCATAGGGGAGATCATATTTCAGTATAGATGTCTCCATGCTGGAGAGTTACTGTTTTGCTAAATCACTGAGTAAAAATAGTTTTGCTTCAATAACCAGCATGCAGATCATTAAGAGGAAGTTCTCAGTTTGGCTTCAAGCCCTTCTATGAAATCCAGGCTTGCTCCAGGAAAATCAGCTGGGACCCTAAGCAGACCCTAATGCATAAAGGGATTTACCTTGCCACCAAAATCAGCTATGTAATAGCTTTTTAAAATGTAGGTTACATGTGTGTGTGTGTGTATATATATACATAAAAATAAATGTAAACAAAAAATAATAACTAGTCCAGACTTTGGACACATCTCAAAATACAGAGAAAGCATTAAAATTTCTAGATATATCCATCTATGAGAATTTAAATATCTTTAAATCCCACAGACATACTGCCAGGTGCTTTGAAACATCATTATGAATGTGACTCAGCATTGTAAATGTTGCTGTTACCTCAAACTCAGCAATTATGGCTAATGGCTGGCTGTAAAATAACTGTCTTGTTAGTCAGATTTAGCATATAATTCCCTCATGTAGTGAATGTGGCTGCAACTGCATTACCAAAGGCAGATACCAACAAAGGCAGGGATGACAGAACAAAGCCATTACTGGGAATAGCTATAAAATGAATGAAATCCTTTTACTCATATTCTCCCAATTATTGCCTAGCAACAGGCACTCCACAAAAGCCAAAAACCACAATTCATGACTGTCACCACCAGCTACTCCTTTCTGAGCCCTTTACACCTGCAGCTTGTTCTCCTCAACAGCCTTGGAGCAGAATAAAACCATTGCTGATTACTAACTTCATTAAAGAAACTCAATCCAAGCAAAAGAAGAGGCTTCAGGCACTAATATACTGCCAGGTATTTTAGTATTCATCTTTTAAGTATCTTAATTAATAAGCAACAGGTCTTTAACTCTTTTGCAGACATTTTTTGCTGTATGACTCAAGCTGTGAGGAGAAAGAACCCAATCAGAAGCAGCAGGGCACCACTCTTAGAGAGTAAACTGAAGCAGGACAGAAAATCTGATTTCTGACACCTCGCAGTGCTGGCCACAGTGCTATTGAGTTACTTGGCACAGGAGATGAGATTTATTCCTCTGCCTTCATCAGCTCAGCTTCCAGTTCTCTCACCTTTTTTCCTACCTTCTGGATGTCACGTTTTCCTGTTCCTTCTCTTTCACACAAGCTGTCCCGGTTGTGTCCACTCTTTTAAGTGTGTAAAGCTCTCTTTAAACTGATGCCTCGCAGCTGATTTTAGTGCTAAGTTGAGGTTGGTGGGAAGCCAGGGAGACTGAGCACGGAGCCTGCCCTTTACTGTGCTCACAGCTCCCTGCAGGGCAGTGATCGTAACCCAGGTACCTTTTTCAAGTACTCGCCTCCCTCTGTGCAACCCACCTCTTTTTAATTATTTTATATTTTCCGGGTTTTTTTTCTTTTTTTTTTTTTTTGACGTAGAAAGCAAACAACCTCTCAGACAAGTAGGGACGCATTCCCTCCCTTAATCACTTTTATGCTAGGAATTTATATAAATTAGCGCTCAATTAACACCTGCTCTGTAGTTTTCGTTCACCAAAGACGTTTAAACACCAACACTAGAGGTGGATTAAGCTCGTGAAGGTCTCTGTGCCGACAGACTGCCCGGCAAGGGAAGGAGATGGGAGCAGCGGAGAGCCCGCACGCAGCGGAACTTTCGGGCTTGGGGTGTTGTTAAACAATAGGCGATAAACTTATATGCCAAAAGGATATTTGGCATATACTTATGCCGAAGCATAATTAAGATATTTAAAACACTATAATGTGAATTTAAGATGTAATTAGGCATTGGAGCTGGTGATGAAAGCTATACGAATGACCTCACCTGCCAGCAGGACCTGCTGCTGTTCTGGTGAAAACACCACAGCTGCATTTTTTCATCCATGTAAATAGCTATAATAACAACCACAAACAGCAGAATATTAATATCTCCCGTATTTTTATCATATTCTTTCCACAAGGCTAGTTGTGTTACTCAGTTTATGGCTGCTCAGACGCATCCCTGAGCGGTGCCGCTGCTCCTGACCGAGCTCCGTACCGGAGCGGGGTCGCCCCGGGGCTGGGGGAGCCGACCCTGGGCACGGAGGGAGGGCTCGCTCGGGTCTGCGGCTGGGGGGGATTTAAACCACGTTTAAACCTGGCTCTCGAATATGTGTTAAGCGCACAGCCTTAAGATCGGTACCAGAGCTTTATCACTACACAGGCAACTAGCTACGAATTAGTGAATGAATTAAACAAGGAATTTAGAGCCACATAATGGTTTGGGCTGGAAAGGACCTTAGAGATAACCTTTTTTTTGCCATAGGCAGGAACACATTTCACTAGACCAGGCTGTTCAGGGCCCCATCCAACCTGGCCTTGAACACAGGGGATGGGACAGTCACAGCTTCTCTGGGCAAGAAGGTCCTTAGGATGACAGAGTGGGATTTCGGGACATTCGAGCATATTGCAGCTGTCCTTGCTCGCTGCTCCCTGGTGGTGCTATGGGCAGAACAGCTGCTTTCTGTTCAAAAGCTGCCCAACTTCTGCTGTCCTGCCCCTTCTGCTGAGCCCGGCAGCGCTGAGCAGCGGCCGCTGCCCCTCGGGGCCCGGACAGAGCCGGGGATAGAGCCGGGATAGAGAAGGGACAGAGCAGGGTTGGCAGGGACAAAGCAGGAACAGAGGCGGGATAGATCAGGGACAGAGCCGGGACAGAGCCAGGCTGGCCGGGACAGAACCGGGACAAAGCAGGGACATAACCGGGACAGAGCAGGGTCAGAACCGGGACATAACCGGGGCAGAGCATGGTCAGAACCGGGACAGAGCCGTGCCGGCCGGTCGGAAGCAGCAGCAGCAGCAGCGGCAGCCGGGGCTCGGAGCGCCGGGCGGTGCCAGCGCTGCCGCCGCGGATCCGCTGCCCGCGGGCACCTGCCCAAGCGCCGGCCCCGGCCTTTGCCCGGCGTCCGGCTGTGTAAGGAGACTCTTATTGTGACAGCGGCGGGGGCCGGGGACAGGCAGGGCCCGCGGTGTCACCGCTGGCAGCACATTAAAGCCTCCGGGCTCGTCCCGCCGCGCAGAGGGCGGTTATGACAGTGAATGACCGTCCTTCCCAAAATACCGGCCACGGCCCAGGTGACAGCTCCTAGGCTGTAGGTAAGGCGCTTGTTGGGGTTTTCTCCACGTCACTTTCCCTTGGGAGACTGGTCAGGGAGGCGGCGTGAGGGACTGCTGGGAATGCTAAGGTGGAACCGCACCTGGAGGGTGCGGCGGTGTCACAGGGAACGTGGGCAGCAACACAGCCAAAACACGGGCTTGTTTTTCAACAGGAAAAGTGCCCCTGTTATTACTTACTGTTTTCATCTTGTAAGGTCAAATGTCTCTTCGGATTTACCTTTTTCCCTCCCAAATCAAGGTGGAACGGTTTGAGGGAAACATGGCTTATCCCTTGCTGTGAGAAGTGACGCTGGGCACCAGAGCTTGGTTAAGGGGAGTGCTCTAAAAAACAGAGCAAGCGCTGGTTGCTGTCCACAGCCTGTGGTACAGTGAATGTACAAATCCGTGCACAGGTAGTGGTATAAAAACGGGATAAAAACATGACTGAACGAGTTTTCTGTACTAGTGAATGAGGACATAGTGTGGACATGCTCCAGAAGTTTGAGCCAGCTTCAAATTGCAAGAGTATGACAAGGGAAAAGTTAGGGAATTTTTACTATAAGTAAATTAATTAGTTTGTTTACAGCTAATTCACAACTAATATTGATGATTACCTGCAGGAAATGAAAGCCTTGAGTCCTTAATATCAGAGCAATGTCTCCACTTATCTCCCCCCATGGGAATTTATGACCTCGTGAAGCCCTTCTCTGGGTCTCCAATGAGAGGAATACAATACACTGGGTGTATATATAGCAGTGAAACAGCTGATCTCAGTGGGGCAAGATTACAATTTTTTCCAGCACATGTAACTGTGGGGATTTATATTCCTTTTCTTCTTCCTCTTCTTCCTCTTCTTCCTCTTCTTCCTCTTCTTCCTCTTCTTCCTCTTCTTCCTCTTCTTCCTCTTCTTCCTCTTCTTCCTCTTCTTCCTCTTCTTCCTCTTCTTCCTCTTTTCTATTAGTGGCTTTATGCTTATTTTGGGGGATTATTTTTTTATCCTGGAGCTGAAGTAATTTGTCCATTTTAAAAAGCTTGCTAAATGAAACTCTCCCCAGTTTTGAGTTGATGGAAAGCCCAGATTTTTAGATATGAAACACCTACCTGCAAAATAAATCAGGACTCTGAGCAGCTCAGCTTGCCCTACCTTATCTTGCAGCTCATGTCCTTCTGGCAATTAGCAGCCTTAGTAGCTAGTATCAGGAAATCGCCTCAAACAGAGACACACAGTCCTTGGCAGTCTAATCCCAAATCTCAGCTGGATATTAGAAACTCTGAATTCAAAACCCATTAGAGAAGAGATCAGATTTGGTTTCAAAAGTTTAGTTTTAGACTTGAAAATGAAACTTTCGTGCTTTCCTGTGGTACAAGGAATTTCTTGGCAAAGATATCTGGTTCTGGGAAATAGTACATTTAGCATTTTGACAGGGCACAAAACAGCAGGATCCAGGGATCTGTAGTTAAGATGATACATGGGAAATTACCTGCCTTAGCAGTAGTATCTGTGTTTATCTATAGATTCAGGCAGGTGGTAACCAATTGCTGTTTCCTTTAGCATTTACTGGGCTCTGGCACATGAGACAAGCCCGGTGATCATTTCACCTGAGCCAGGCAGACTGTGCGGCTTGTTACTGTGACCCAAAATGCTCATACACTTGTGGGGCAGTTCTAACAAATCCTAAATAACTTTATTTTAAGTTCAAGCTTCAGTTTAGTTGAACTTTAACTTCATAGTGTTTGGTTTGCTAGTGGCTGCTCAGAAGATGGTATTTTGGTGATTCAGCTTGTGACGTACCATTTATTTTATCTGTATTGTCTTCCTTAAGGGAAAATCCACTCCAAGAAAGCCTCTATTCTGCAAGGCAAGGGTTCCATTCTACCCAGGAGCCCAGCCAGGAAAACTTTTGTGGCCTGTCACCTAGCTTTTACCAGCCACCTATCCAAAGCCAGTTATCACCAACAAAACCCCAGGACAGCTGTGAAATCTCTCCTATGAGTGTCCCTAATCTCCCATCCGTTTCCTCTATGTGCCAACCAACCATGTTTAACTACGAACGTCCAAAACACTTTATCCAGTCTAAGAACGTGTGCCAAGGGCAACAGCAGCCTCCAGGACCTGCAGCAGCCTCCACAGAGCCGAGCAGAGAAATCAAACAGTCCTCCATCCTCATCCAGCCTCGTAACCCCAGCGGGCAGAAATTCTCCTCCTCGTCATCGCTGAGCTCTTCAATCACGCTCTCCTCGCCTTCCTGTAGTGCCCCTAAGGAATCCACCTATCCCATCACTCCTGCATCTGCACAGTCTCCTGCTAGCTCATCATCTGGCCAGAGGCTCCTGCCCATGCCTAACCAATCCCCCGCAGCCTTCCTGTGCTCCGTGCTCCCCTCGCAGCCCGACTATAATAGCCCAGCTCCTTCTCCCGTGGAACCTCAGTAAGTACACACAGCTTCTAACCCTCCCTGCTTCCCTCTGGCCTGTCCCAGCGCTGCCCACCCCAAACCAGCACCCTGGCACAGCTGTGCCCCTGCCCAGCTCCCACTGACTGTGCTGTGCAAGGCAGAGCCTGCATGGCTCGGGGTAGGAGGCTGAGTGCTCACCCTTGTGTGGGAGTCACACTGCACTCTGGGCATGTCACAGGCTGCTGGCTGAGTTTGCTGGAGCTGCTTTGAATTGTTTAGTTGGGTTTGACAGAAGTTTCTTAAGGTTGTTTAGAACAGAAGACAGGCACCTATCTCTAATTTCTTTCCAAAGCATGTCTTATGGATGGGGAGACAATAGTATTCCCAACACAACTTAGAGAGTCCTAGTAAGTCTCAGCAATATTTTCAGGTTCCACATCATGATGTGGATCTAAGCTCACCTACAATACCCTTTTTATCAATCATACATGCAAGAGAAAGGCAGCCCCTTGAAAATTTCACCCCTTTAGACCAAAGAATAAATTCTTTCCTAAATATGTATTATATCATTTTGCCTTTGGGCTGCAATCCAAATATCTTCCAAGGTCAGTGAGCTCTCAAAGGGAGCTGGGCCTTGCCTTCTCACCAGCTTGTATTCCTGCCAATGTCAGGTGGAGGTCCTGGGGAAAGTCAGGGTAGAATACACACAAAGTGAGATATTGGAAAGTTGATAGGGGCAGGGGGTCCTGCTGACTTGGATATAAACCCAGGTTTGAGTGTCAGTTTGCATTCAGGAAATCAGAATATTTCTGTCTGTTTTCTGAATCCCAGCACTGAGGGAAGGGGAAAGGTAAGATGGGGTGGGTTATCTGGGGAGAGTTTCCTGAAGTCCTGCAGGAGTGTGGGGGTTTGGGACACTGCTGAGGTTTGTGTTTGTAGTCTGGGGTTGTCTGTTTCCATAGCAAAGGGCTTGGGTGTCTCGCTATGCTTTTTGTATAAGCTGCTTTTAAATACAATTTGCAGTGAGTTGAGGAATTATTTTCCCAGTCACTCTACTAATGGGCAAACAGGGACATGAGGTGTGCTCATCTGTGGGGCAAATCACTCAAGTTTTATAATTCACATTAAGTTCTAAGTCCAAGCAGTGCTGGGAGTATTCTGGAATTATAACACTTCTACTCTAGTCTAGTCAGCAGAACCAATTCCCAAGCCACAGGAGGAAGAGGATTTGGAATAGAAATAATTTCTGAACCCAAGTGCAGCACAGGAGACCCCACTGCAGGTCACCAACCAGGTTAGACCTCTCAGCACAGAGTGCTGTGACCTCCAGCAGACCTTTGCAACCCATTCTGATGGCTGCTCCTCTTCTCCTGTTATCTTTCAGAGTCAGATGCGGTACCCAGCTCCAGGAGCTGACTGTACCTGTGCCTGTGGATGGCAGGGTCAGGCTGGGAGGGCCACTGCAGGATATAGGGATGCTGTGTTGTGAGCAAACTCAGAGATTTGGCTGCACCATGACGCTTCTTCCCCTTTAGGTTTTGATACTCAATTGCCCAACTTGGTCTGTTCTGCTCCCAAATGCTTTGTGGGTTCATCTGAGCCCCAGTTCTCAGGAGGCAGGCTCACATTTTGTGTGCATTCTCTGAAGGTGCAGCAAATAATCCAGCAGGCCTACAGGAATAACTTTGTTTTCTCTTCCTGTATGAGTAGTTACTCACAGCCAATGTATAACAAACAAGCCAGCATCAACTCTATGCAGAAAACATCAGACCAAGAAATTCGAGGAACAAAGGAGGCCCTCATCCAGGACCTGGAAAAGAAACTGAGATGCAAGGACAGCCTCCTCCAGAACGGCAACCAGGTAAGGGCCAAAGAGCTCCCAGGAGGGCAGGCCCCTGAAGTAGAAAGGAGTATTCTCATGATCATCAGAACAGGTTTGTGTCATATATGTAATTTTAAATATTAAATGGGCAAACAAATGGGTCAAATCTGACTGAATATGCCCCTAAACAGGAATGTCCTATGTGCTGTAGGAAAGCTTGTCATAGCAAGTCAGCTTTTCTTCCCATAGGAAGAAGCCAGGCTAAAAATAAGTCTTATGCAATCACCATGGTGTCCTCCTCCCCTTGTCCTCCAACAAGCCTGAGCCAACTGGCCAATCTCAGCCACACTTGATACACACGTAAGGACCTCAGGGATATTCAGCTCTCACAGGTTTTGCTGAAGATCTTGTGCTCTTTTCTAAAGAAAAGTCCCACAAGGCTCCCAAACCTTTCCCCAGCCAGCAGCAGACTCATGTGTATCTGCACAGAGCAGAAATTCAGTCACAGCTCGCCCTGATGTCACAAAATCCAAACCTGAGTGAAACTTTGTGGGCAGCAAAGTGTCAGGTGTTCTGGTGATAACAAACTTTTCTAAAGTAACCCAACTGACAGAGCTTGGATTTAACTCTGCTCATTTTTATCCCTGTGTGCCACATCCAGACTGTAGGCACTGACTGTGCCATGCCTGAAAGGTGTCCTTGCCTCCTCCCCAGCATTTCACCCTGCAGATGTGCTGGCAGAAACCCCTCCAGTGCTTCCAGGGGCAGTGGTGCTCCCCTCTGGCTGTGCCTGCCTCTGGTGTGGCTTTTTTGGGAGCATCCATCATGCCTACAGCTCCACAGCTGAATGGCTTGGGAAGTTTTCCCAGCCCTGACAGAAAGGTACCCTGGGACTTACTCTGGCTTCTGTGGATGATGCCATCAGCTAGCCATAAATAATCTCAGCAGAGAAAGAGGAGGAGTGGAAGGCCACAGAAGGCATTAGGGAGGCTTTGATGAACAGGCAGTTTAATCTTTTATGCATTTCAGTGCTGTATATATTGAGGCTGACTTCAGTTGGCATCACAGACTGCAAACCCTCTAGGCCAGGCTTCTGGTCAGCTCCTGCTTCCATTGAGAACATCCTGAGCTTGTGGCATATTAATGTGAACTTGTGGCATATTAATGTGCTCTTAACAAGCTGGTCTGAAATAGTGAATGGACTTGTGACTGGAATTGCTGTGCACTGTGCCCCCAGAGACTGACCTATGAGGAGAGGATGGCTCGCAGGCTGCTCGGACCAGTGAATGCTGCCTCAGTGCTGGACACACAGGCTGAAGACAGCGTGCAGAATGCACAGGTAACCGGGCACTGCCTCTGCAGCAAGGGTTTCCTGCGGTTGTGCTTGTACCTGGGAGGGCAGAGATGGGGTTCATTTGGTGCCAGTGCAGGTGAGGGGTGGCTCTCAAAGGCAGAGCCCTCCGTGGCTGGGGTTTGGTGTTTTCACAGGGGGAAAATTCAAGCACCATTCCCTTGCTGTGCCTGATCTGTAGGAATGACCTCTCCAGGGAGGAATTCCAACAGCAGCTGCACAACACAGCACCCAGTGCCTGTGACAGGCAGGGAGCAGCACCATGAGGGAGCCAGGTACCCACTCCCAGCAGCCTGAGTGCAGGCTGGGCCAGGACAACAAGATTTACACCTGCCACTGCTGGGAACAAGTGACATTGGCTTCAAGAGGTCCTGGCCTTGGGCTGGGATTGGTTGGGTTTTAGCCCTTGCAGGGGGCTGCAGCCATTAAGAGAATGCAAAGCAGTTATTTCAGCAGCCCACATGCTGATAGACAAGAAGAATCTATCACTACTGGCTTTTTCCAAACTGCTTTAGTTGGAGACTTGCATCATTTGTTGGTTACTCAAACCAGTTAGAAGCTCTCTTTGGCACTTCTGTGCTCAAAGTTAGTGGAAATGTCCCTGGTGTTGCACTGGGTACCTGTGCAGGACAGAAAACACCCTGCTGCTGCAAGCAGCAGAGAGCCAGGAGCAGGCACACACCTGCCAGAGAGCCCTCTGCAAAACTCCTGCATGGAACAGACACTTAGGATCACAGCAAAGGAGGAATACACAGTTTGAGCTATCTCTCCCCAGCAATCACCTGGCAAGATCAGGAAAGAAGGATAAATCATGAATGTCAGAGAGCAAGGGAAGCCTCATCTTTTGCAGAGAACAAGGAAATATTCAGTCAAAACAGGATGGCTGACAACTTTTCAGCATGTGTGAAATGCTGCTTTAAAAAAAGAACACTGGAAGCAGAGATTGGCTCATGTTTGGGACATCTTACTTCCATTGTTCAGTCCTATTTTTAAATATTGTAGTCACGGATTCATTCAGCCTCCTGATTCCTCAGGAACTTAGTCCATGTAACAGGTCATTAGAATCATCAGCAACTCCACCACTACAGCATATTTCACAGAACAAGTAATAAATGTATAGAACTTGTGTAAATGAGCAGATACAGGCAACTGCCTTTGGACTCCACATGGAACTCAGCCCAGCAAAACCCTCATTCATGTCATATTCCCCTGAACTTTAAACTGCCTCCTTTTAAGAGAATGCAAAGCAGTTATTTCAGCAGCCCACATGCTGATAGACAAGAAGAATCTATCACTACTGGCTTTTTCCAAACTGCTTTAGTTGGAGACTTGCATCATTTGTTGGTTACTCAAACCAGTTAGAAGCTCTCTTTGGCACTTCTGTGCTCAAAGTTAGTGGAAATGTCCCTGGTGTTGCACTGGGTACCTGTGCAGGACAGAAAACACCCTGCTGCTGCAAGCAGCAGAGAGCCAGGAGCAGGCACACACCTGCCAGAGAGCCCTCTGCAAAACTCCTGCATGGAACAGACACTTAGGATCACAGCAAAGGAGGAATACACAGTTTGAGCTATCTCTCCCCAGCAATCACCTGGCAAGATCAGGAAAGAAGGATAAATCATGAATGTCAGAGAGCAAGGGAAGCCTCATCTTTTGCAGAGAACAAAAATATTCAGTCAAAACAGGATGGCTGACAACTTTTCAGCATGTGTGAAAATGCTGCTTTAAAAAAAGAACACTGGAAGCAGAGATTGGCTCATGTTTGGGACATCTTACTTCCATTGTTCAGTCCTATTTTTAAATATTGTAGTCACTGATTCATTCAGCCTCCTGATTCCTCAGGAACTTAGTCCATGTAACAGGTCATTAGAATCATCAGCAACTCCACCACTACAGCATATTTCACAGAACAAGTAATAAATGTATAGAACTTGTGTAAATGAGCAGATACAGGCAACTGCCTTTGGACTCCACATGGAACTCAGCCCAGCAAAACCCTCATTCATGTCATATTCCCCCTGAACTTTAAACTGCCTCCTTGCTTGAAGTTTAAACCCAGGCTTAAATGTTCCACAGGGCTGGGCTGCAGAGCAAAGAACCAAGCCCTGGGATGGCTCAAGGCAAGCACTCCAGAAATTTCCATGCAGAGTTTGCTCTCTCTGACTCCATTGCTAAAACGAGCCACTGGCACCAAACCCTGTCGCGTTTTCCAAACATCCTGGCTCCTACCAGGAATCAATCCTGGGTACTTTAGCAGATTTAGACATGTGATTTCAGAGTTGTCAGCAAGCTTAGCTGGTGCTGTGATCTAGAAAGAAAAGTATTTTCCAGCTCAGCATGTGTCCATGGCTGCTAGTACCATATTTAAGTGGGCACAATACGAGGCTCCTGCCAGCGATTCCACTTCTATTCCTGCTGTGGGGAAGGACACTCTGTACTCAGCTCTCAGTTTAGATATTGCCAGGAGTGCTGCTCCTCTCTCACAAAGGTTATGGGCTGGCAGAAAACTTTGTGTGGCAGACAAAGCTGCTGCACCCATCACCTGGGCAGCAGGGAGAAGTTCTGCCATGGCAAAACCCATGGTGAGCACAGAGTGTGTCAGGTCCTCGTGCAAGTTCCTCTACCTCCTGACCCAAGGACTTCTGAAGTACACCAATTTTGTTTTTAAGCAGCAGGCAGGGTATGAACTTAAAATGGCTTCTCATTCAGTCTACAGATAAATCTTTCCAAGTGAACTCACCTCTCCTCTTTTTCTTCCCAAGCATCAGAATGCAGAAAACATACGGCTGCAGGTTCCTACAACACATGTCAGGTAAAGCAAAAAATTGTGCTGTGCTATTCTTCAAGATCTTACTTCAAACATTTCTGGACAATGTTGGCTTAATCTCACCACTTATCACTTTTCCTAAAGTAGTAATTGCTAAATTCACTCCCTTTTGACAAATATGCTACCATTTGTGAATGGGTGATGATGCCTATGATCTTAATCCAGGGAATTCTAAACACAGCATTAGAGGTTTAAAAACTCCTTGGGAGTTGGGAAATGCAATTCCCATGCACCTTGGAAAAATATTCTTTGTATTCTAGAGGATTAATTTCTAGTTAAAGAAATAGAAATATTGAACTGAATAAAAATTATGAAAATTAGGCAGCCAAGTTTCTCTTGTCAAGTCTTTTGGATATTAGGCCATAATATCCAAATTGTGTGCTGCACTGAACAATTTGAGCAAGAGAAGTGACTGATGAAAAGTTATGAGTTACAGCTGAAAAACCAAGCAGAACTGTTCGATTCCTAAAGGTGCTGAGGGACTCCAGCTGCAATCAGGGCTTTGATACCACATGCGCTACAGCAGCTTTTACACAATAAACTGTTCCTGTCCCATTTTCAGGAGCAGACCATCCTCTAGAGGTGACGACCGTGGACATGACTCAATCCAGGAGAAGTTTTTTCAACCACGTTTCACACAAGTGCCTGAAGATGTGGTGATTGAGGAGGGGCGGTTCTGCAGGCTGGACTTCAAAGTAATGCCAACCTCTCCCAATTCCACTGCCAACCTCCCCCAATTCCATTGCCAACCTCTCCCTCCCAATTTCATTGCCAACCTCTCCCAATTCCATTGCCAACCTCTCCCAGTTCCATTGCCAACCTCTCCTTCCCATTCCATTCCTTCTTGGGGTGTGGGGCGTGCAGAGGGGTCTCTTCAGTGCCTTTGCATTTTCATAACCCAGAGCACTAAGGGCAGATGGTTCAGGGTCTTCCCAGGATATGGAAACCAAGAAGCAGGAGATGGCTAAATATGTCAGCATTTTCCCTTGGAAAATGTGAGTGGAATTAGCGGCATAAAATTATGATTAAAGCTGACTAGTGGTAAATATAGACCACTACAGAATGTGGTCTCTGGACCTCCTTGGCAAGAATGACTATCAATGCCCTGCTGAAATAAGGCTTTTTTGGCAGAGAACCTTGTGCTTTGCACAGGGAGACTCCACTGCTTCAGTGGACACACGTCCAGCAAGGTCTGTGCAGGACTCACCTCCCCTTAGTGACTCTTCCCTGAGGTAACTGTACCCTTGCTGAAGCTGGCAAACAAGGAAATGCCCTAAATAGAAACAAAATTCAAGAATGGCCTAAAACTCCATGGCAGCTGTACCAACCCTGGGGTGAGAAAGGACCCTGCTTTCCCCCACATACTTTGGTTTTCCAAATGACTGCCAGCCTCTTTGCTTCAGTAAACTCTGGCCAGACTTACACACGGCCTTTAGCCATCTTCCTCCAGGTTGCCCAAAGTTCTGGATGCTGTGGAGAAGCTGGAGCATGCCTGCAGGACATCTCATTTACAGCCATTATCAGTTATGGGTGTCAGCACTGCTGCAGTGACAGTTCTGGGAGCGAAAGGCTGAACCCAAAATCAGCATCTTGGGCCTGATCAAAGCCACCTACAAGAAGGGAACAACAGGGGGCTGCAGGAAGAGCATCCACTGTCTTGTAGCTAAAGCTCATCTTTCCACAGCACTCCCTGAACCTTTCTGTGCAACATCACGTTAATATTCAGAACTAGGCAACACTATACAGCACTGCAGTAGGAACATGGTTTGATCACCCAACAGCGTCAGACTCCCTGTAGTGTTGGAGGGACTTTATCATCTTTAACTCTTCCCTGCTCTCCTCTCCCTCACAGGTCAGTGGGCTCCCAACTCCAGATGTGATGTGGTACCAGAATGGAAGGATGGTTCATCAGGATCAGTTCCATAAAATGATAGTGTCAGAAAAGGGGTTCCACTCATTCATTTTTGAAGCAGTCAAATCAGCTGATGCAGGAACATATGAATGTGTGGCTGTCAACCGTGCAGGAGAAGCATCTTTCACAGTAAAAGTGGAAGTAATTGGTAAGACTGAGAGCACTAATAATTCCCTGGACACACTGGGAAAGTCTCAGCAATCTACGGCTTTTCTCCCTGTGTTTGGGACATTAAGCTAATAAGAAGCAAAGGTAGCACTCTGCATACCCTGGCTCAAATAAAAATCAACTTACCTGCTCCAAGACTATTTTAAAAACTACATCTAGGACGCAGTATTTCTTTAAGACACTTCTATTGGTATATTTAGATATAGTGAGATGTCCAGAATTTAATTTAATTCATGTTATTAATTTTCCAGGATTGATAACATATGCTAATTGACTCTCCTTCTAAGGTGGACTGTGTTTACCATACCCTTTAGCTCATGGGAACTGCCTAAGGAGATGCAGTGAGGAACACGTGTCCTCCTGAATTCAGCAGCCTGAAATCTTAAAAAACGAGCATGACATGAGCATTCCACACTTCCAGTAACTCCTCCTTATCTCTCCTCTTTAATTCAGCTAAAGAGCACCACATGCCTCCAACTTTCATTTTCAAGCCACAAAGCAAAAAGGTTTTTGAAGGAGACACAGCCAGGCTGGAATGCCAGATCTCTGCCATCCCAACCCCTCGGATTTACTGGAAAAGAAACAACGAAATGGTACAATATAATACAGACCGAATAAGGTATCCCACTGCTCAGCTGGCCATTGGTGTGTTACAAACAGCAACCAGTGTTTGCTCAGTCAGGCGTGAATGGGCTGGTCTCTGTAAGCAGCAGGCTGCAGGGCTGGATGTGCCCTGGGGTGTGACACAGGGGGCACGGGCCATGTGCTGAGAGTGTGGCTGTGGGGGCACAGAGGGACACTGCTGTGCCCAGGGCTCCTCTCAGTGCCTGCAGCAGTGGAGGGCCCCTGGAGAACCACAGATTCAGAACTGAAATGTGCAGTGTGGGGCTGCACACTGATGCCGCGATGTGAATCGCTGGTGGCTCTAACACAAATGCAGGGTTCATGTCTGAACAGTGTGCAAGGATTGTTCTGGGGCTTTCTCAGCTCCTCAGCATGTGCACTGACTCTGCTTTCTCTCCTTCCCCTTCAAAGCACTTAGGTATTAACACCTTGGTTTTTCAGCTTGCTCCATGACAATACTGGAAGGATTTGCCTGCTGATCCATAATGCAACCAAGAAGGATGCTGGCTGGTACACCGTGTCTGCTGTCAACGGGGCAGGGGTGGCCACGTGCCACGCCAGGCTAGAGGTTGCAAGTAAGTTCCAGGCCCCAGGGCCACAGAAAGTGCACCTTATACTCAGAGCTGGCCCTCAAGATCAATCTCATGAAGTTCAGACTGCTGGGAGGATTTATAGTTACAGAAAGTAACTAGCCTGGGAAAAGCTCTTTTGTTTGGTACAGGACACTGTGGAGTGTCCTTTTGCTCTTTCAAGGACTACAATTTCCCTGACACCAAGCAAGAGGGTGAATATAAATCTCTGGTGTCTGAGATATGGGTTTGTCTGCTAAATCCTTCCCAAGGGCTTGCTGGTTTATATTGCAGATCAAAAGCAATGGGGTTGCTCTGCCATGGCTCTTTGTGCACTCTGGGAAGGAACTGAAAGAGGCTTTTTCTCTCTCTTCCAGCACATACAAATAAGCCACTTCCAGCCCCAAAGCAGTTACGGGTTCGACCAACCTTTAGCAAGTATTTGGCACTTAATGGAAGAGGACTGGATGTGAAACAAGCTTTCTCACCAGAAGGGGAGTTTCAGCGTTTGGCTGAGCAGTCTGGACTGTATGAAAGTGATGAACTTTAACTGGAAATGAAGAGGAAAACCTCACACCCATAAGAGACAGTTACAACATAGATGCAGTTAACTAGTGATTGCTCTAATTAGCAAAATACCTACTTACATATTTTTACTTTGACCCCTGCACATTCAGTTGTTCCTGTTTTACCGTGTTAGATTTTATTTATATGGTTTGATGACTGTAACCATTACTGAGTATTGCATTTTAACTAGAAAGCCTAAGAAAGCAGGTGAATTAGTTTTAACAAGTGTGGGTGGGTTTAGTTCCACCTGTGCTTGGTTACATGCTGAGGTAGCTTGATTTGTACTGCTTCTCTAATATCCCTCGTGGTACTATCAGAAGTCTGTACTGTCTGAATACTAAAACCAAATAGAGTAGAGTGTTTTTATGAGAATAAATTAGAGGCAAATAAAATTTTAAATAACCAACATCAGCTGTGCCTTTTCCTTGCTTGATCTGTTAAAAGCAGATTTGAATGTCTGGCATCAGCTGCAGCCTGGGAAAGATGGGTTCTTACCCTCCTGAGCTTTCCACTTGTACCCTCCCCTGTCTGTTCCCACTGTCATTTGTCATCTGGCATATACCAAATATTTAGCATAAACCAAATGCTGACACCCTATTAACACCACATCATGCCAATGAGGCAACATCAATATTTCTTCTCCTTGCACACCTGACCCAAAAGCTGCCCTCCATGATATGAATCATTAGGGCTATCAGGTTTTCTCTCCTTTAATCAAGG
The DNA here is from genome assembly GCA_024865655.1 of Emberiza elegans. Lineage (NCBI taxonomy): Eukaryota > Metazoa > Chordata > Aves > Passeriformes > Fringillidae > Emberiza > Emberiza elegans. Next base: position 58,416,553 of record JALJVW010000184.1, read on the forward strand.
AGTGGTTGCAACTTATCCTGCTGTTGACTCTCAACAAGCTGTTAATTTGAGTGGTTTGTGTGCTGCTGTTCACAGACACCTTGTTCAAAAACAGTACTAAATACCATGGAATAAAACCCAAACTAGAAACCTTTCAACTGTACTTACTACAAGAAAATTTCTGGGGATTGATCTAGCCTGACCTCCTCATTGATGTGCACAGTCAACAAACATCTCAAGCATCTTCCAGAACAGAAAAAATGAGGTTTCAGTTTCACTCTGCATTGCTGTACCATTAAATAACCCCCCAAATCTGAACTGCATAATGCTGACTGTTAAATTCCCAAAAAATCCTGCAGCTCCACCACCACACATTTCCTCTGGGATGCCCGAGTGATAAAACACACTGAGAAAATTCCCCTTTTGCACATTTGGAGAGGGAGCTGATCACATGCAAAGCAGCACCCAGTTTGCCCACAGGCTGCAGTGTCTTTACACACAAGTCCTGGAATACCTGAGGTGCCTCACAGTCTTTACCAGCAATCACAGTGTCAGCTGTACCTCATTCAGTACTCACTCCTTACCCCATACATCATCCATCCGAAAACATCTCTGCAGTGGAAATGGCTCTCAGTTCCCAGCAGCACAGCTTAGTGACAAGTGGGAATGGCAGGGCAAGGTTAGAAGCTGCTGTCACCCTCCAAATTCAGCGTGTGAGCATCCATCCCCTCCTTGCCCCTTCTCTCTGGTCACATTCAGGTTGCTGAGCACAGACATGAGCAAAGCCATGTCCCACCTCTGCCTGGAGCCCTTCTCTTCTGAGGATGGCAGGAGCAGCTCTGGGAGCTGATTTCTGGAGGGCAAAGCTTTCCTTGCAAATGTTTTCATTTAGAGAAACAAGTGAAGAAGCTCCCAGGGTTAGTTCAGAGCAACCTCAGCTCATGGTTCCCCAAAACCTTGTGCTAAATGTTGTGTTTTCAGCTCAGGAAAGGCAACCAACTCCTTCAAATGCATTTGGAGAAATTCTGGGTACAAACAATGCTGAAACTTCTGAATAATCAGCCTAGGAAAACAACAGGCCAGTGTCGCTGTAGAGCGCGACACAGTACAGTAATACACGACTCCATCAGAAGGGTGAAAAGGGGCGTTTTATTAAATGAACATAACTTTTATAGTCTTTCCAGATATTGACACCCATCTAACACATATACAGTGCCCATTGGTGTTGCCTTTATTGTAAAGACAAGCAGGTGGCCTGGCTCAGAAGAGCAGCATGGTGACCCCAAATTCCAGGGTCGCTCGGGCCTATGACAAAAACGCAAACACCAACATGGCAGACGGTCAAAAGGCGTTTATTTCTTGTTCAGAGGGGTTATATAGGTCACGGGACAGTGCTACGATAAGAGGGGCCTTATATTACCATCTATGGTCAAAAGAGGGTAGAAAACTAACGGGGTTGGTGGAATTCTTTGCTGGAACTAGGGGGTGCTACATTCTTGGGTGATCTTATCAAGAGAGAGGTTGGGGAGGAAAGGAATCTCGGCTCTCTTCCGTGACATTGCGAGATTTTCCGAGACGCCTTACTGTGTCTCACCACATCTCCCCCCACTTTTTTACAAATGAGTGGGGTAGTCATCACTAAAATGGGGTATAAAATTGTGATTTGATAGGGGAAAGGTTCACAGCATCTGTTGCTGGCCTATGAACATGATATTGATTTGTTCTAGACGGGTCTGAACGAACGAGACCAGCTTACTCAACAGACATGGTCCGAAGGTAACTACTAGAAGCAGTGTTGACAGTGGACCTATTAGGGTAGAGATTAGGGTGGTCATCCATGGTGATTTATTGAACCAGGACTCAAACCAACCCTGTTGGGCCTCCCTGTCTTTTTGTCTCTGAGCCAGTCTGTTCCGGAGTTCTGCCATGGAGTCTCTAACGACTCCCGTGTGGTCCGCGTAAAAGCAACATTCCTCTTTCAAGGCAGCACACAGGCCTCCTTGCTGCATGAACAGGAGGTCTAACCCCGCCTGTTCTGCAGGACCACCTCCGAGAGAGGTGACCGACTTCTCCAGAAAGGAGATGGATTTCTCAATCCTTTGCAAATCCTCATCGATCGTTTTCTGTAACTGGGACAGTCCTTGGTGCTGGGTCACTAGGGCTGAGACACCCGTGGCCGTTCCGGCTGCTCCTAGGCCGAGCAGCATTGTGATAGTCATACCAGATATTACTTCTCTTTTGTGGAGCCGGCTGGGTTCTTCTTGGCGATACACTTCTTCATCTGAGTGGTACAGGACCCTAGGAACAATCAGAACCTGGACACAAAAATCGTTAGAATCATCGAATTTGGCAAGGAACACACAGGGGCTCACTCCGGACCGCTGGCAAACCCACATCCCAGACGCGGATGGGACCACCCACTTATTGTTCTTCCTGTCAGGCTTGACAACTTTGGCGCAGATGTTGCCTTTCCGCTTAGCTAGGGTTGCATTTCCGAAGCATTTGCCCTGGCCTGTGACTTGACTCAGGGTAATTCCTTTGCGAGGAGTGTCCCACCTGCATGGGTGAGGGGCGTTTGCTGTGGAATAACTGAAAGGGGTGTTCAAAGCGACTCCTTCATAAAAAGGGGGTTTGACATCATAACAAAGCCAGCAGGAATCGGTTAAGTTAGGGTTAGAATCGTTCAGGGAAAGGAAGGTAGCTTCTAACATGCGAAGGATTGGGTCCGGGTCCAACCCAGCTGAGTGACCTACCTGAAGGGTTTCTACTTGGCCTGTCGGGGTATTGGTGGCCTTTGTGGGCAGGGTTTTGGGGTAGGTTGTGTCTCTCCCTTTCTGCGTGTTTTTAATAACTTTGTTTGGCCCGATTGCTCCAGTTGCTGACAGTTGGAGCTTGACAATTTGCACGTTCACCCACTCTTTCGACCCTTGAAGGACTACTGTCCATGCTTTGCCTATGGCCCAGCTAGGGTGATTTGGCTGCAGAACCGTTATGTTGTAATGAGTGCACTTCCGGATTTTGGGGATTTTTTGACGGTTCCGATAGAAGTTTCCCTGGAGGAAAACGGGTGTTTTGCAGCCGGTGGGTGCCCAGGTGAACTGCAAAAATTTGTCGGGCTCTTGTGGGTCCCACCCTGGCCCTGAAGGTCTGGCATCTGTGACAATGGTTTCACAGCCCCAATGCCCACAATACCCCCACCCCGGGTGATTGCAATAGCTTTTCCCAGGGTTTGAAGCTGGGCACCAATAGGATAGGTACATGTGTGTGGCGTGTGAGGAGTAGGGATCTACCTTTGGTCGTCCTGGAAACAGGTCAGTGACCTGAAACACGAAAGATGGGGTGTTTGGTGTGGTGATATCTTTGAGCACCTTGTCACTGGTAGGGTGTCGCATGACCCACCTGAATGGCTGATGGGGGGTAATGTTCTGGGCTGGCTTGCCCTCTGGCGACAAGCCCCAGCAGCAAAATCACACAGAAACATCGTTGATGCTCGGGTCTCACCCTTACGGGTCTTTCAGGCACCGTCTGGTGGTTCGGTGGTCTGTCACTCTCCTCTGGAACAGGGGCGTACGCATTACGAGGACGCCCCACGAGCATGTCCTGAAAACAAAAACTCACAATTCTCATCAGTCTCATTCTGCTCTTCGTGAAGGTCAGGCTTAATTGACCTAAGCGGACACCACCTGATTTTGCCATCCTTTTTGACAGCTGCATACCCTCGCCCCATGAGCATCAGTCTCCAGCCCCATTCCCATTCCCCTAACTCATTTCTGATTGCGACTCGCGGGCCCTCCTCTAATGCTCGGGTGGCCCAGTGTTTTTGAACAGGACTGTTTGTTTCCTCCCCCCTGGGGAACTGATTCAATGCTAGCAAGGCGGTCACCAGCACACGTGCTTGATCTCCCGGAGGAATGGAATTGGCAAAACCCTCTGCTTTTGCCAACACCTCTAGTTTGGTTTTCAGGGTCTGGTTTGCTCTCTCAACTATGGCCTGCCCGGTACTGTTATATGGGATACCTTGCACTAAAGTGATGCCCCATTTCGAGGCGAACTCTTGCACTGGTTTGGAGGTGAAATTGGAACCGTTGTCGGTTTTGATCTGCTTGGGGATACCAAGCCATGCCATGGTTGTCAGCCAATGGTAAATTGTGGCCTTGGAATTAGTTTTACTGTGCTGTGTGGCTACAATCGTCCCGCAGTGAGTGTCCACTGTCACTGCAAGCCATGGCCGGGGCTTCAGCAGCTGGCACAGAGTGAAGTCCGACTGCCACATCTCTGAAGGCTTGAGACCTCTCAGGTTGACCCCACTGGTCCACAGGGGTGACTTCTGGCAGTGAGGGCAGGTGGCCACTACATGTTTCGCATCCGTTGCCGAGATCCCACATCTCCTTGCCAGCGCTTTTGCTCCGATATGGAGCAATTCGTGCAGTTGGCGAGCTTCCAGTACCGTCCACACACCTTTTGCTGCGGCGTCCGCTTTGTCGTTGCCGATCTGGAAGTAGCCTTTGACTGGATTGTGGCTGTTGATGTGGATGACGGACACGGTGCCCTGTCGCGAGGAAAGCGCTTCTTCCAGCATCAGGGCTGCTGCAGATGTCGACACACCTGGTCCTGCCATGGCTAGGCAAAGCTTTGCCACAAATATAGAGTCCGTTACAATGTTGAGGTGTTCATCTCAAAAGAGTCCGCATGCCAGGACCACTGCTGTCGCCTCCAGCTGTTGCACTGACAGTGTGGGGTCACTCGCTTTGACGCAATGCCATTGTTCTCCTGTCTGCCACACCGCCGCTGCAGTGGAAGTCGTGGAGGAAGCGTCTGTGAAGACCGTTGGTCCTGGTTGCGGTCGGTCCATGACCTTTGGCGGCATGTCCATGTCGACAATGGTCAGCAGCTGGGTCCAAGGTGGTTTGGCGGAGTAGGAGATTTCTCCTCCGAAGCCGGGCAAGAGCAAGGGCCAGGTGCTCGATATCGTGGTTGACTCTGTGGTTGGCTGCTTGTGGAAGGGAAGGTGGATTTTTTCGGGCTCGGTTCCTAGGTGTTTCAGGGCGAGTGTCCTGCCTTTCGTGATGAGGTTGGCAATGCATTCGATTCCCGGGGAGAATGCACGGGCAGGTCTTCCGAGGATCACCCACAGGATCGGCCGGGACTTCTCTGAAGGTCCTTGAGCCAGTGCCCCCACTCCTCCCTTCGGTGTGAAGTGGACGTACAAGTCCAGCGGGATGGCTGGGTTCCATCTGGCCAGTGTGCCAGTGGACATCTGGTGTTCAATGAAGTCGAGGGAATTTGCTGCTTGTGGTGTCAGCTCCTTGGGTTCCCAGGAGTGCTTTCCTTTCAGGAGGTCATATAAAGGGTCCATGACCTCAGGAGGGATTAGGATGATGTTGCGAAGCCACTGCAGCGATCCCACCAGGCGTTGCACATCGTGGAGCGTCTTGATGTCCCGCAGACCTTCACCTTGGGGGTGTCACATACGAACCTGTGATTCCCACTCCCAGGAAGGTCACGCAGGGTCCTCTTTTGATCTTTTGCGCGATCTCGAAGCCGTTGGCCTGGAGGGTTCTCCGTGATCGTGGACACCAGGTGATCCACTTGGCTTGCTGATGGTGCGGCGACCAGGATGTCGTCCATGTACTGGATGATGGTCGCAGTAGGGCAGGAATGTCGGACTGGCATCAGTGCTTTGTCCACGGTGATTTGGCATATGCTGGGGCTGTGCACAAAGCCTTGTGGAAGGACCTTCCATTGGAAACGGAGGTTTGGCCGTTCGCCGTTTAGGAACGCAACAGAAAAGGCGAATTTCTCTCTGTCGTCAGGGTGTAGGGGTATAGAAAAGAAACAGTCTTTGATGTCCAGCACTGCACATGGCTGCCCTTCGGGAACAGCTGAGTTCATGGGCAGCAGTGTCTGAACTGGACCCATGGGTCCAGTGGTTTTGTTAACTTCTCTCAGGTCATGGACAAGACGATAGCCCTCTCCGGACCTTTTGGGGATCACAAATACAGGGGTATTCCACGCGCTGATGGAGGGTTCTAGGTGACCCTTTTGCAATTCGCGGTCGACCAGTTCCAGCAAGGCTGCCGTTCGAGGCTCTGACAAGGGCCACTGCCCAACCCATACGGGATCTGATGATTTCCAAGTCAATTTGATTGGCAGCGGGGGGTGAACGGCAGTGGCCCTCATGATAAATTTGTAATCCTGACTCCTAGCATGGCAAGGACATCCCTCCCTATCAGGGGTGGAGAGTTTTGCAAAATGTAAGGATAGATTGCTACTGTCTGTTCTGGTCCCTCTTTCGTGTGGAGTGTTATGGCCACCAGCTGGGTGCTTTTCCATGCCCGGGATTGTCCCCCCACCCCGTTCACTGGAGGGACTTCTTTGAATGGCCAATGCCCGGGCCAGTGTGCTTGGGGGAGAATCGTGCAGTCTGACCCCGTGTCCGCCCAGAACTGAAGCCCTATGACGTGGGCATCCTGACTGCCATAGAGGCGGCATGTCCCCCACACCCTCAGGGGTTCCTTCTCTATTTTCATGGCCAAGGCCACCCAGGGGTCCCGCTCTGGGGCGCCCCCTGCTGGCCCTGCGGCGCAGCTTGTGGTGGTGGTGGGTACGAGAGCACGGTGGATGGGGTCATGCAGCCCTGCCATTGGACTGCTGGCAGGGGCATGGAACCAGCTGCCCCCTGCGGGAGTATGGGATATGAAGTTCCCATGCCCCACTGAGGGTTGGTATAGGTGGGCCATCTTGCATTCGCAACGGGAGGAGGCTGAACATGGCCCGCCTGCCCCCTCCCTCTCCCGTTTCCCCGGTGCCGGGATCTGCATTCCCTGGCCATGTGGCCCTTCTTTCCACAGCTCCAACAGATCTCTCTTGAGCGTGTTTGGAGCGAGGGTGCTGCCGGGGGAGGTCGTGCCGGCTGGGGGCAGCTCGCTGCAACATGCCCCGCCTGTCCACATTTAAAACATGCCATTGCACTGGTTAGGGTGTGCACGGCTGCTTGGATGGGAGTCAATTGTTCCTCCTTCACCACATGCTTGATCATATCAGCCACGCTGGCCCCGGCCGGCAGTGAACGCAAGATATCTTTTGTGACAGAGTTACATTGCTGACGTAAGCAGTCAGCCACGACTGGCCCTTCGCTGCTATCGGCAAAGTAGAAGAATCTACTGCTATTTGCAGACGGTCGACAAACCGCGTAAAACTTTCGCTTTCCCCTGTTTGATGGTGGACCACGGTGCCGGCTTAGCCACTACCCGAGAGGCTGAACGAATCGCCTCTCTGGCGGCTCGGGTGGTTGCCCGAACCTCCTCAGCCCGCAACTGTGCCGCTTGCTGCTGCGGTGTGGCTACTTCATCATGTTTTCCCTAGCAGCCTAGACAAGCTCGAACCATGCAATTGTTGTCCCTCTCCGGATGCGAGTCCGAGAGCTATGGTGCAATTGTCTCGCCATTCTTGTTTAAATACAATCAAACCAGCTCCATCAAAGAGTATACGGCTTATTTGCATAATATCAAAAGGCAGTAAATCATCATTGCGGAAAGACCATCAAGAGTGGAAACCACGGCTGAGTGAATCCCTTCTCTGAAATAGCTTTTAGCAACCGTCTGGATTTCTTTGGGGTTTATCGGGTGTAATTCCTTTGTTGATTTCCCTGTGCTCCCGTAACCCTTACGGGAAAGCATGTATTGCCACCATGGGGTGAAGTCTGCACATGCTATCTTTATTTTTCCCCAATCGGTAAGTTTATGTTGTACCTGCTTCCCTGGCTTTGTCTAGAGATTTGTTTGGTTTGGCTCGAAACTGCAATGATTCTATGTTCTCGGTTTCTGAGGGCCAGCCGGGTTCGGCAGATTCTTGGAGCTGTCGGAGGAGCTGTTGCTCGACTCCGGAGCCGGAAGTCGAATACCACGACACTTCCGGCCCTCCGTGCCATTTTGTTCAGCTCCGGCCCTGCCCCCCCCCTCGGGGGCAGTGCCGCTCCCGCCCCTGGGCTTGTCCTGCCTCCCGCAGGAGGTTTTCTCTTATATGGTGGTGGCATTGGGCGGGGATCTCGGTCGGGGGAACTCCCTCCGTCGCCCCCCCGCTCCTGCGCGCCGGCGGCTATTCTCGGTTCCGGGCTGTTCGCGCCACGAACAGGTTGGGCCCGCCCCCATTCCTCCTGGCCAGCGCCATGTTGGTCCCATTGGAACGGTGCCGCGGGCAGCGGTGGCGGCGGCGGCGCGCCGCCGCGCCCGTCCGGGTCGGCCGCTTTTTCGGCTCGCCGCGCCTCTCTGGACAATCCCCCCCAAAAGGATTTCGCTCGTTGGTGTATCTCTCGCGCAGTATTTGAAACGGGCGGGCGGCGCCTGCAGTGCGGTGGAGCGGGGGGCAGGGGCGGGTGCACCCGGGAAGGGCGGCGCCCGGCGGGGGCGACGGGACCGGGAGGCGGGGCGCTGACGCGCTGGCAGGGGTAGCGCCGGGGCGGTGGCACTGGCAGGGGCGGGCGGGCGGGCCACGCCACGTCCGTCCGCCACTCGGGTGGCCGCGGGGGGGGGGGGGCAGGGGCCCGCGGGCCTGCGCTTGATATGGGGGCCTCCCTGATGATTCTGGGGGCTGTGGGTCCGACCTTGAGAGGGAGAGAACATCACGACCCCCCGCGTATCCCTGCCCCCCCCCCGGTCCCTCCGGGCGGCCCCTGCTGCCGCCGGCTGCTCCTGCCTGTGGCGCGCGTCTAATAAACACATTCGTGCCTGTGTCCACGTCTCCTGCTCCTCCAATGCCCGGCGAGGGCTTGTTCTACTTTTCCCCACGCTTTAAGACTTTTTCCACTACCTGAGAGCTTGGTATCCTCAGCCAACACGGTGGTATATTTATCCCATAATTCTGAATGTAATATTTCAACTGGACGTTGTATCAAATTCTAAAAAAGCTCGCAATAGTGAAATTGAAATCCTTAAATTCGGCTGATTATGAACTAAAGTTACATGGCCTCCATGGCTTCCAGCCAGGGTTTTCGAGGGCCTATGACAAAAATGCAAAACACCAACATGGCAGACGGTCAAAATTCCAGGTTTATTTCTTGTTCACCAAGATGGGTTATATAGGTCACGGGACAGTGCTTACGATAAGAGGGGCCTTATATTACCATCTATGGTCAAAAGAGGGTAGAAAACTAACGGGGTTGGTGGAATTCTTTGCTGGAACTAGGGGTGCTACATTCTTGGGTGATCTTATCAAGAGAGGGTTGGGGAGGAAAGGAATCTCGGCTCTCTTCCGTGACATTGCGAGATTTTCCGAGAGACGCCTTACTGTGTCTCACCACATCTCCCCCCACTTTTTACAAATGAGTGGGGTAGTCATCACTAAAATGGGGTATAAAATTGTGATTTGATAGGGGAAGGTTCACAGCATCTGTTGCTGGCCTATGAACATGATATTGATTTGTTCTAGACGGGTCTGAACGAACGAGACCCGCTTACTCAACAGACATGGTCCGAAGGTAACTACTAGAAGCAGTGTTGACAGTGGACCTATTAGGGTAGAGATTAGGGTGGTCATCCATGGTGATTTATTGAACCAGGACTCAAACCAACCCTGTTGGGCCTCCCTGTCTTTTTGTCTCTGAGCCAGTCTGTTCCGGAGTTCTGCCATGGAGTCTCTAACGACTCCCGTGTGGTCCGCGTAAAAGCAACATTCCTCTTTCAAGGCAGCACACAGGCCTCCTTGCTGCATGAACAGGAGGTCTAACCCCCGCCTGTTCTGCAGGACCACCTCCGAGAGAGAGGTGACCGACTTCTCCAGAAAGGAGATGGATTTCTCAATCCTTTGCAAATCCTCATCGATCGTTTTCTGTAACTGGGACAGTCCTTGGTGCTGGGTCACTAGGGCTGAGACACCCGTGGCCGTTCCGGCTGCTCCTAGGCCGAGCAGCATTGTGATAGTTATACCAGATATTACTTCTCTTTTGTGGAGCCGGCTGGGTTCTTCGAAAAGGCGATACACTTCTTCATCTGAGTGGTACAGGACCCTAGGAACAATCAGAACCTGGACACAAAAATCGTTAGAATCATCGAATTTGGCAAGGAACACACAGGGGCTCACTCCGGACCGCTGGCAAACCCACATCCCAGACGCGGATGGGACCACCCACTTATTGTTCTTCCTGTCAGGCTTGACAACTTTGGTGCAGATGTTGCCTTTCCGCTTAGCTAGGGTTGCATTTCCGAAGCATTTGCCCTGGCCTGTGACTTGACTCAGGGTAATTCCTTTGCGAGGGGTGTCCCACCTGCATGGGTGAGGGGCGTTTGCTGTGGAATAACTGAAAGGGGTGTTCAAAGCGACTCCTTCATAAAAAGGGGGTTTGACATCATAACAAAGCCAGCAGGAATCGGTTAAGTTAGGGTTAGAATCGTTCAGGGAAAGGAAGGTAGCTTCTAACATGCGAAGGATTGGGTCCGGGTCCAACCCAGCTGAGTGACCTACCTGAAGGGTTTCTACTTGGCCTGTCGGGGTATTGGTGGCCTTTGTGGGCAGGGGGTTTTGGGGTAGGTTGTGTCTCTCCTTTCTGCGTGTTTTTTAATAACTTTGTTTGGCCCGATTGCTCCAGTTGCTGACAGTTGGAGCTTGACAATTTGCACGTTCACCCACTCTTTCGACCCTTGAAGGACTACTGTCCATGCTTTGCCTATGGCCCAGCTAGGGTGATTTGGCTGCAGAACCGTTATGTTGTAATGAGTGCACTTCCGGATTTTGGGGATTTTGTGACGGTTCCGATAGAAGTTTCCCTGGAGGAAAACGGGTGTTTTGCAGCCGGTGGGTGCCCAGGTGAACTGCAAAAATTTGTCGGGCTCTTGTGGGTCCCACCCTGGCCCTGAAGGTCTGGCATCTGTGACAATGGTTTCACAGCCCCAATGCCCATAATACCCCCACCCCGGTGGATTGCAATAGCTTTTCCCAGGGTTTGAAGCTGGGCACCAATAGGATAGGTACATGTGTGTGGCGTGTGAGGAGTAGGGATCTACCTTTGGTCGTCCTGGAAACAGGTCAGTGACCTGAAACACGAAAGATGGGGTGTTTGGTGTGGTGATATCTTTGAGCACCTTGTCACTGGTAGGGTGTCGCATGACCCACCTGAATGGCTGATGGGGGTAATGTTCTGGGCTGGCTTGCCCTCTGGCGACAAGCCCCAGCAGCAAAATCACACAGAAACATCGTTGATGCTCGGGTCTCACCCTTATGGGTCTTTCAGGCACCGTCTGGTGGTTCGGTGGTCTGTCACTCTCCTCTGGAACAGGGGCGTACGCATTACGAGGACGCCCCACGAGCATGTCCTGAAAACAAAAACTCACAATTCTCATCAGTCTCATTCTGCTCTTCGTGAAGATCAGGCTTAATTGACCTAAGCGGACACCACCTGATTTTGCCATCCTTTTTTGACAGCTGCATACCCTCGCCCGTGAGCATCAGTCTCCAGCCCCATTCCCATTCCCCTAACTCATTTCTGATTGCAACTCACAGGGCCCTCCTCTAATGCTCAGGTGGCCCAGTGTTTTTGAACAGGACTGTTTGTTTCCTCCCCTGGGGAACTGATTCAATGCTAGCAAGGCGGTCACCAGCACACGTGCTTGATCTCCCGGAGGAATGGAATTGGCAAAACCCTCTGCTTTTGCCAACACCTCTAGTTTGGTTTTCAGGGTCTGGTTTGCTCTCTCAACTATGGCCTGCCCGGTACTGTTATATGGGATACCTTGCACTAAAGTGATGCCCCATTTCGAGGCTTAACTCTTGCACTGGTTTGGAGGTGAAATTGGAACCGTTGTCGGTTTTGATCTGCTTGGGGATACCAAGCCATGCCATGGTTGTCAGCCAATGGTAAATTGTGGCCTTGGAATTAGTTTTACTGTGCTGTGTGGCTACAATCGTCCCGCAGTGAGTGTCCACTGTCACTGCAAGCCATGGCCGGGCTTCAGCAGCTGGCACAGAGTGAAGTCCGACTGCCACATCTCTGAAGGCTTGAGACCTCTCAGGTTGACCCCACTGGTCCACAGGGGTGACTTCTGGCAGTGAGGGCAGGTGGCCACTACATGTTTCGCATCCGTTGCCGAGATCCCACATCTCCTTGCCAGCGCTTTTGCTCCGATATGGGAGCACCGTGCAGTTGGCGAGCTTCCAGCACCGTCCACACACCTTTTGCTGCGGCGTCCGCTTTGTCGTTGCCGATCTGGAAGTAGCCTTTGACTGGATTGTGGCTGTTGATGTGGATGACGGACACGGTGCCCTGTCGCCAGGAGGCGCTTCTTCCAGCATCAGGGCTGCTGCAGATGTCGACACACCTGGTCCTGCCATGGCTAGGCAAAGCTTTGCCACAAATATAGAGTCCGTTACAATGTTGAGGTGTTCATCTCGAAAGAGTCCGCATGCCAGGACCACTGCTGTCGCCTCCAGCTGTTGCACTGACAGTGTGGGGTCACTTGCTTTGACGCAATGCCATTGTTCTCCTGTCTGCCACACCGCCGCTGCAGTGGAAGTCGTGGAGGAAGCGTCTGTGAAGACCGTTGGTCCTGGTTGCGGTCGGTCCATGACCTTTGGCGGCATGTCCATGTCGACAATGGTCAGCAGCTGGGTCCAAGGTGGTTTGGCGGAGTAGGAGATTTCTCCTCCGAAGCCGGCAAGAGCAAGGGCCAGGTGCTCCGATATCGTGGTTGACTCTGTGCTTGGCTGCTTGTGGAAGGGAAGGTGGATTTTTGTCGGCTCGGTTCCTAGGTGTTTCAGGGCGAGTGTCCTGCCTTTCGTGATGAGGTTGGCAATGCATTCGATTCCCGGGGAGAATGCACGGGCAGGTCTTCCGAGGATCACCCACAGGATCGGCCGGGACTTCTCTGAAGGTCCTTGAGCCAGTGCCCCCACTCCTCCCTTCGGTGTGAAGTGGACGTACAAGTCCAGCGGGATGGCTGGGTTCCATCTGGCCAGTGTGCCAGTGGACATCTGGTGTTCAATGAAGTCGAGGGAATTTGCTGCTTGTGGTGTCAGCTCCTTGGGTTCCCAGGAGTGCTTTCCTTTCAGGAGGTCATATAAAGGGTCCATGACCTCAGGAGGGATTAGGATGATGTTGCGAAGCCACTGCAGCGATCCCACCAGGCGTTGCACATCGTGGAGCGTCTTGATGTCCCGGCAGACCTTCACCTTGGGGGGTGTCACATACGAACCTGTGATTCCCACTCCCAGGAAGGTCACGCAGGGTCCTCTTTTGATCTTTGCGCTCGCGATCTCGAAGCCGTTGGCCTGGAGGGTCTCCGCGATCGTGGACACCAGGTGATCCACTTGGCTTGCTGATGGTGCGGCGACCAGGATGTTGTCCATGTACTGGATGATGGTCGCAGTAGGGCAGGAATGTCGGACTGGCATCAGTGCTTTGTCCACGGTGATTTGGCATATGCTGGGGCTGTGCACAAAGCCTTGTGGAAGGACCTTCCATTGGAAACGGAGGTTTGGCCGTTCGCCGTTTAGGAACGCAACAGAAAAGGCGAATTTCTCTCTGTCGTCAGGGTGTAGGGGTATAGAAAAGAAACAGTCTTTGATGTCCAGCACTGCACATGGCTGCCCTTCGGGAACAGCTGAGTTCATGGGCAGCAGTGTCTGAACTGGACCCATGGGTCCAGTGGTTTTGTTTACTTCTCTCAGGTCATGGACAAGACGATAGCCCTCTCCGGACCTTTTGGGGATCACAAATACAGGGGTATTCCACGCGCTGATGGAGGGTTCTAGGTGACCCTTTTGCACCATTCATGGTCGACCAGTTCCAGCAAGGCTGCCGTTCGAGGCTCTGACAAGGGCCACTGCCCAACCCATACGGGATCTGATGATTTCCAAGTCAATTTGATTGGCAGCGGGGGGTGAACGGCAGTGGCCCTCATGATAAATTTGTAATCCTGACTCCTAGCATGGCAAGGACATCCCTCCCTATCAGGGGTGGAGAGTTTTGCAAAATGTAAGGATAGATTGCTACTGTCTGTTCTGGTCCCTCTTTTCGTGTGGAGTGTTATGGCCACCAGCTGGGTGCTTTTCCATGCCGGGATTGTCCCCCACCCCGTTCACTGGAGGGACTTCTTTGAATGGCCAATGCCCGGCCAGTGTGCTTGGGGAGAATCGTGCAGTCTGACCCCGTGTCCGCCCAGAACTGAAGCCCTATGACGTGGGCATCCTGACTGCCATAGGGCGGCATGTCCCCCACACCCTCAGGGGTTCCTTCTCTATTTTCATGGCCAAGGCCACCCAGGGGTCCCACTCTGGGGCGCCCCCTGCTGGCCCTGCGGCGCAGCTTGTGGTGGTGGTGGGTGCGAGAGCACGGTGGATGGGGCCATGCAGCCCTGCCATTGGACTGCTGGCAGGGGCATGGAACCAGCTGCCCCCCTGCGGGAGTATGGGATATGAAGTTCCCATGCCCCACTGAGGGTTGGTATAGGTGGGCCATCTTGCATTCGCAACGGGAGGAGGCTGAACATGGCCCGCCTGCCCCCCCCCCTCTCCCGTTTCCCGGTGCCGGGATCTGCATTCCCTGGCCATGTGGCCCTTCTTTCCACAGCTCCAACAGATCTCTCTCGAGCGTGTTTGGAGCGAGGGTGCTGCCGGGGGAGGTCGTGCCGGCTGGGGGCAGCTCGCTGCAACATGCCCCGCCTGTCCACATTTAAAACATGCCATTGCACTGGTTAGGGTGTGCACGGCTGCTTGGATGGGAGTCAATTGTTCCTCCTTCACCACATGCTTGATCATATCAGCCACGCTGGCCCCGGCCGGCAGTGAACGCAAGATATCTTTTGTGACAGAGTTACATTGCTGACGTAAGCAGTCAGCCACGACTGGCCCCTTCGCTGCTATCGGCAAAGTAGAGGAATCTACTGCTATTTGCAGACGGTCGACAAACTGCGTAAAACTTTCGCTTTCTCCCTGTTTGATGGTGGACCACGGTGCCGGCTTAGCCACTACCCGAGAGGCTGAACGAATCGCCTCTCTGGCGGCTCGGGTGGTTGCCCGAACCTCCTCAGCCCGCAACTGTGCCGCTTGCTGCTGCGGTGTGGCTACTTCATCATGTTTTCCTAGCAGCCTAGACAAGCTCGAACCATGCAATTGCTGTCCCTCTCCGGATGCGAGTCCGAGAGCTATGGTGCAATTGTCTCGCCATTCTTGTTTAAATACAATCAAACCAGCTCCATCAAAGAGTATGCGGCTTATTTGCATAATATCAAAAGGCAGTAAATCATCATTGCCGGAAAGACCATCCACGAGAGTGGAAACCACGGCTGAGTGAATCCCCTTCTCTGAAATAGCTTTAGCAACCGTCTGGATTTCTTTGGGGTTTATCGGGGTGTAATTCCTTTGTTGATTTCCCTGTGCTCCGGTAACCCTTACGGGGAAAGCATGTATTGCCACCGCGGGGGTGAAGTCTGCACATGCTATCTTTATTTTTCCCCAATCGGTAAGTTTATGTTGTACCTGCTTCCCGGCTTTGTCTAGAGATTTGTTTGGTTTGGCTCGAAACTGCAATGATTCTATGTTCTCGGTTTCTGAGGGCCAGCCGGGTTCGGCAGATTCTTCGGAGCTGTCGGAGGAGCTGTTGCTCGACTCCGAGCCGGAAGTCGAATACCACGACACTTCCGGCCCTCCGTGCCATTTTGTTCAGCTCCGACCCTGCCCCTCCCCTCGGGGGCAGTGCCGCTCCCGCCCCCTGGGCTTGTCCTGCCTCCCGCGGGGAGGGATTTCTCCCTTATATGGTGGTGGCATTGGGCGGGGATCTCGGTCGGGGGAACTCCCTCCGTCGCCCCCCCGCTCCTGCGCGCCGGCGGCTATTCTCGGTTCCGGGCTGTTCGCGCCACGAACAGGTTGGGCCCGCCCCCATTCCTCCTGGCCAGCGCCATGTTGGTCCCATTGGAACGGTGCCGCGGGCAGCGGTGGCGGCGGCGGCGTGCCGCCGCGCCCGTCCGGGTCGGCCGCTTTTTCGGCTCGCCGCGCCTCTCTGGACGATTCCCCAAAAAGTTAGCTTTCGTTGGTGTATGTCCGCGCAGTATTTGAAACCGGGGCGGGCGGGCCCGTGCGGCAGCAGGGGCAGTTTGCGCCCGGCGCCCGGGGCGGGGAGCGCCGGGGGCGGCAGGACCGGCAGGGGCGCTGGCGCTGGCAGCGGCAGCGCCGGGGGCGGTGCGACCGGCAGGGGCGGTGCGCCGCCACGCCTGTCCGCCGCCCCGCTTCGGGTGGCCGCGGGGGGGGGCAGGGGCTCAGCCGGGGGCCCTGCGCTGGTATGGGGGCCTCCCTGATGATTCTGGGGCTGTGGGTCCGACCTTGAGGAGGGAGAAAACACGCGCGACCCCCGCGTATCCCTGCCCCCCCCCCGGGTCGCTCTCCGGGCGGCCCCTGCTGCCGCGGCTGCACTCCTGCCTGTGGCGCGTCTAATAAACACATTCGTGCCTGTGTCCACGTCTCCTGCTCCTCCAATGCCCGGCGTAGAGCTTGTTCTACTTTTCCCCACGCTTTAAGACTTTTTCCACTACCTGAGAGCTTGGTATCCTCAGCCAACACGGTGGTATATTTATCCCATAATTCTGAATGTAATATTTCAACTGGACGTTGTATCGCCCCCAATTCTAAAAGTTTCGCAATAGTGAAATTGAAATGCTTAAATTCGCATTTTATTCCCCACTGATTATGAACTAAAGTTACGACCTTCGCTATGGCCTCCATGGCTTCCAGCTGGTCCCAGGGCGTCCCCCTCCGCTTGCAGTCGATCCCGCCGCTGCAGCCGCCGCCTCCCGACCAGGCGAATCCCGAACCCCTGGGGCTCTCCCAGGGTTTTCGGCACCAAAATGTTGTCTTTATTGTAAAGACAAGCAGGTGGCCTGGCTCAGAAGAGCAGCACGGCGACCCCAAATTCCAGGGTCGCTCGGGCCTATGACAAAAACGCAAACACCAACATGGCAGACGGTCAAAAGGCGTTTATTTCTTGTTCAGATGGGTTATATAGGTCACGGGACAGTGCTACGATAAGAGGGGCCTTATATTACCATCTATGGTCAAAAGAGGGTAGAAAACTAACGGGGTTGGTGGAATTCTTTGCTGGAACTAGGGGGTGCTACATTCTTGGGTGATCTTATCAAGAGAGAGGTTGGGGAGGAAAGGAATCTCGGCTCTCTTCCGTGACATTGCGAGATTTTCCGAGACGCCTTACTGTGTCTCACCACACATTGGTCATAAAAGAGAAACAAAGTTCTCAGTAGACACCCAGAGAGCCACGTCACTCTTGAGCCAGCGCGAGTCCATATCTCCCAACTTTCTCTCCTTCCTCTGGTCTCCATGGTAATGACCTTGGCATTCCTTCAGGAGAGATACAGGGCTTCTCCTTATCTTCAGGAGGCCTTTGCTAGTTCACAAGGACAGCACAGAATGTCTTTCCCACAGGCCAGCTACTTGCTGCATCATATACTCAACACAAGGAAAAAGTCTTCAATAAAAAATATTTTCATAGTTTGCAAAGGGATGGACTCTGCTGGGACAAATGCTATCACAACACAACATTAACCCACCCAAACAATAGCCATATTTACTACAAGAATTTGGTGCTGGGAGTAGCCCAGGTCCACCAGCTGAAAGGAGGCAACAACACTGGATCTATTTACCTGTAATTCCACACTTTTTTAGCATACTTACAGTAAAAGTCATTACTGAGCTGACTTCAGTCTAAGGAATCAATCTGAGCAAGTAATCCTGTCTGAGCACAGAAATGTTTTGAAAGTGCCACGATTCTGCATCAGTAACAGCCATGAGTGCAATTAGCTAAGCTTTTCTCTTGTTTACATTGAGATAAACCATGGATTTGTTTTTGTGCCAACATTAAAGATGGGTATTTGGCATGGGAAATCCATAGCAGAGACAGGAAGAACTGGAAAGAGCAAGCCCAGTTGAGCAGATGTTAGTGCTCCTATCTCCTCTATTATCTCTGGAGGAATCAATTAAAGGAGGCCTGACTTTAAATCACATATTTATACACTGGAATCACGCAAAAATACTCTGGAAATGCTCTGCTTCACACACTTCATTTAGCACTGATTTAACATAAGAGAGACCATGTGAACATGCCTAAGTATGTAAACAATGAACTATGTAAACCAGAGTTCTTTCATTTAAGGTAATGAAATCAGACTTTAAAGTAATAAACTGCCTGGCCCATCTTGGGTGAAATCCAGATTAATAAGCAATTGTTGTTTTGTGAAGATACTGAGCAACTAAATAAAGGCACTAGGAATATGCTAAGGCTGTGTATCTCCTGAGTACTTCATGTAAAGAAAAATGCTATTTCAAGGTCTGCCTTTAGTGGTCAGTTTTGCATGCAGAAGAACACAAGGACTAACAAGGATTACAAAATAAAAATCCAGGCTTACATCAGTTCAGGTTCCATAAGCTGAGCTGCTTTGTTTCCCCTGTTTCTGAGAGATGGAAATACACCTCAGCCTCCTCATTATCCCCATGGAACTGGGATCCATGGGCTGGCACAGCAGTGGAGGACAAATCTTCACCCAAATCAAAGCAAGAGAGTGAGAAGTTGATGTTTCTCAGGCAGAACAGATGGCTCCCTAGAGGAACCAGAGCTGCATTAATCATACCTGTGTTTGTATTTCATAAACATAAATGTGTATGTATTTCTCAAGGTGAACCTCTTCTGGATAATCAGGTAAGCTCTTACCTTTACTGTGTGTGAAATCCAATTTACTGAGGAATGATGCTTCCACAAGGGCACCTCAGGCATTTCCAGCCGCTTTTCCTCAGGTGGCAGCTGGCAAGACAATAATTCATTAAAAATGCAGAAATCAGTTAGATCAGGGAGCAGACCCAGATCCATCCTTCCCATTTTTTGGCAATAGTTGGTATCTGGTCTGTACTCTGGTTGCTGTTGGCTGTTGGGAAAGATTTCTCAGCCTTTTCAAGGCCAAAGACTGGATTATTGGTCCCTGTTATTAGCAATATTGGACCATTAAGGCTGAGATGATTCAAAGGGATTGTATTTATCACCAGCCCCCAGTTTTTCCTGTTACCAGGGCTGCTCTCAGCCCTCCACACCCCTCCCACGTGGAGTCCATCAGATCAGTCACGAGTGGTGATGAATCCTGTGGCATTGACAAGTCTCATGTTGCCCCTTTGTCATTGCACCCATCATCTAGGGAGCTACAAACACAGTAACACTGAGAAAGAAATGCTTCAGAAGTGCCACATTGGCTGCTGTGGGGGTGAGTGACCCCATGATTCCACCTCTGTGTTTGCCAGCCTTGGCCAGCCCTGGATAAAGAGCCCCAGTGTGAGCCTGGTTAAGCTCAGTCTAACCTGTCCTACCCTGAAGGGGCTTCTCAGCCCAGGGTCCAGGGCCCCTTTCTGGCCTTGCTGTGGCTCTGTGCCCTCCCCACTCATTATCCACCCTGCTTGCTTTAGCCTGGATCCTGGCAGAGCAGGGGAGTTGGAGCACAGCAGAGCTGGCACAGTGAAACTGGGATGTGTGACACAGCACAAACACAAGAGGTCTGGCCAGAAAAGCATCATGGATATACAGGTTATGACAAAACTTCCAACAAGCTCAGGTTCTTCAAATCCAGCCATCTTTGAAGCCAATCCAGTTTTCCCTGCGCAGAATGACAGCCTGAGGAGAGGGCAGGGAGCTGGGCTGCATCTCCCTGGCTCCTGATTTCATTCAGGATCCATTCCTGCCCTTGCCTCCAACACTTCCTGCCCTGGAGGAGGGTCCCTAATAAAGGAAGAGCTGCTGGCTGGTGCCCAGCTTTGATGTCTCTCCAGATTTCTGTTTCCTTGCATCCTGGTAAGTTCTTTACAATAACATGTTTTAAACATGCTGTCAACATCTTCCTTCCCTGGATAAATTATTGGCTGAGATTCCCTTTCTCTGTAATCAGGAATCACAGTGCTCCTCAGCACAGCATGAATGTTCACTTTTACTTTTTCATGGGTGAGTTGCAAAGGTGCAGCTCAAAGGGAGAATTCTGTTTATAAGATTCCAGAGGGGTTTAAAATTACCTCCCCCTCATGAACATGGGTCATGCAAATTCCAAGCTCATCTAAAAAAAATGTTGCACGTGGGCAGCTGTCTCCATTGGAGCAGCTGGGAAATCACCACAGGCAAAAGCCTCCCTAACCTCAGCCTTTCCTAGACCCGTTTTAGCCAGGTATAACCTGTACAGACAGCCTGGCTGTAAGAGAGGAAGGCAGTCATAGCTCTGTAGCCAAAAGCTATGAAAAAAGTAGTTTCTTCTTAACTGCAGAAGGTGGCAAAATGTTCTGACCTTGATTCAGGACTGCCTTCACACCTAATTTAATTGCATTTCTATTTGCAAATACACATGCTGACCTCTGGACAGAGAGAGCAAACTTCTCCAAAATTAGGAACTACATTTGTTCCTAACCAGGTGCTCTGAAGCCATCCAATGGAGACAGTGCTGAGGAAAAGGTGGGCTTTATTCTTTCCTGTAATCTTAGAAACTGCTGGTTGCATTTTGGAAATTGAAGAATACAAAAGGAGTCATAGCTGCCCCCACTGTGACTTACAAAAGCTATTTCTCCACAGAATACTATTTTTAACATCATAGGAATAGCAAAACTAAACCTATAAATAAAGAAAAATCATCAATTGTGCCCATAAAGTCAAATAAAAGCTTGTTCAGGCCAGGTCATACACTGTAACAGCAGAATTGGCAGCAGGGCAAGATCAGTGAGTTTTAGTGAGTGTATAAGTTGTGAGCTGGACATTTCCCCAAATGTTAACCAAAAACAAATGTATGGAAAACAAACAATCTATTGGGTCACAGGCTGCATCTACAGCAAGAAGAAATATTATTGCAACTTCTCCTTGCTTTGCTAAAAAGTTTCCAGCAATCTTTGTTCCAGTTCCATCACTGGGGTAAGTCTGTGTCTGTACAACATATTTTCATTTTAAAATCACTTCTGCAAGAAGAAAGGGAAAAGCCCCCAGGCTTGGCCGTAAACATTACTGCACAACAATCCCTGCCATCTCTCTCCAGTCTGAAAAAAAAGTGTATTTCTGTATCCTGTCTTTTTAGAAGGGCCAGAAGGAAAGTCTACTTTCAGCCAGACGTGGAACATTTTTCCCCACAAAGCTCCATGAATCTCTATGAATCTCTTCCTACAGGAGTGATTGTGGTACTGCTGTCCCAGTCAGCTATGCTGGTTTTGTTTGAGACTTCTTTTTTGGTATTTTAATCCCTCTGGTGTTGAATTTGGAGTTATCAAAGCTCCAGGAATGGAAGGAGGAGACTCAGTCCCAGCTCAGAGCGACATCTCCAGTGCAGCATTCCAGCAGGGTGAGGCAGTCTGCTCCTGCAGATGTTGTTCCCATCCCCAGGCAGCTGCAGCCCTTGCTGAAACCTCACTGAGGGACAGCCCGAGAGGCAGAAGAACTGCACCAATTCAGTGATTTTAAGATGCTTTAAGTGCTTTTATACTGGCTGACAACAACTGCCCTCTGGGAGGGAAGAATTTCATAGAGCTTCAGCAAAGAGGGCACAGCAAAATGTCTGAGCTCAGCTGGTAAACAGACTGGTCACACAGTTTAAAACCAACTACCCCCCTTTACTTTCCTATTTCTGGACAAGAGGAGCAGGACTATCAATAAATGTAAACAACATTCTGGGTCTGTTCTGTGAACCTTCCAGGTGCTGTTCTGAGAACTGCCCAGCCCTGCTGGAAATACAAATGCCTGAATGACATCAACTGCTGTGCTGTGTTTTGGGCAGCTCTGAGACTCAGCTGAGCGACCGAGGGGCACATCCCGAGCCCTGGCAGCTCTGACACTCAGCTGAGTGACCAGGGGGCAGCTCTGACACTCAGCTGTGCGACCAGGGGCAGATCCCGAGCCCTGGAGCATCCCGGACCTGCTGGCTCACATCGCCCCGACCCCCGCTCCGTTACTGCACCAGCTGCCGGGGTTAATGCTAATCCCTCAACAATTCCTACCCCGCTATCTGTTACCGTCAGGGAAAAGGGATCAATTTAAGCTTTCAGGGAAATCCCCAAATCTCTCTCCTCGACTCAAGAGCTCACAGGCACCAGAGGGCGCTTCGCTTCATCCTCGCACCAGCAGGAATTCCAGGAACATCATTTTATTTCTCAATCCCTTTATTCCCGCAGCCCAGGGGAGAGGTTACGTGCAGGCCAGAGGCTGTGCACCCCAGATAGTCACTGCTGTCCGTTTATCGCCAGGACTCAGCGGCAGGAGGAGGAGAACCTGTCCGGGCTCCATCCGGACAGTGCCACAGGAAAAGCCGGGACCAGCACTGGGATGCAGCACCCGCCGTAGCCCCAGGCCCTGCCCGGTTCCGCTGCTGCACAGCTTCGTTCCTGCAGGACAGAGCCCCAGCCCCAAAGCCCCTGAATCTTACACAAATCCTCCAAGTAGTTGTATTTCAAAGCCAATATGTATATGTATTTCTCAAGATGTAATACTAACGTGAACCTCTTCTGGATAATCAGGTGAGCTCTTACCTTTGCTATGTGTAAAATCCAATTTACTGAGGCATGATGCTTCCATAAAGACACGAGGAAAGGCTGGGCACCTCAGGCATATGCAGCCACTTTTCCTCAGGTAGCAGCTGGCTACCTGTGCCTTTGTTGGGGCAGCTCTGAGACTCAGCTGAGTGACCAAGGGGCAGATCCTGAGCTCCCGCACCGGCTGGCTCACATCGCCCCGACCCCAGCTCCCTTCATGCATCAGCTGCCGGTGTTAATGCTAATTAACCTCGTTAATGCTAACACTGCTCCATGGGCTCTGCTCTCCCAGTGTCTGATCCCAGTGCGGAGGAGCAGGGTCACAGAGAAGGGAGCAGAGGCATTCCAAGGCTCCCAGGAGGGGATTTCCAGCCCAACAGCACAGTCAGGGAACACAGGAGCCCTGACAGGGGTCACTGATTTTGTACTTTGGCTTCCCAGCCAAGCCAAGCCATCCACTCTCTTCTAAGAGGAGCAGTTTCAAAAACTAAGGGGTTTTAAAAACTAAACCCCTATTCCCTGCCCCTCCAAAGGGATCTTGTTGGCAGGCAGCAGCCCAGGACACTTGTCCCAGAACACAGAGGTCACTGGTGATTTGTTTATCCAGATTACTTAATAGCCTGACAGCAGAAAAGCAGGTGTGTGGCACCTGTGCCATCTCCAACCTTTCCTCTTCCTGGCAGCACTTTCCTCCAGAGCCTCAAAACCTTTGGACACATTTCCTCTCCCAGAACTTCCCACAAGAGCTTTCAAGCTCTCCTCAACCTCACCCCACGCCCCTGGGGCACAGGACACCCTCTCCACACCCTGCCTCGCTTTTCCCTGCAAGCTCTGTGCCCTGCAGTGACACAACAGCTCAGCAAATCTGTTTGGAGAGGGAAAGCTCAGAAAACTCTAGACTTGCATTGTCTTAGAACTGGTTCTCCTGTAATAGATTTTCCTAATATAACTGAGCTTTTTGCACCCTCAAAAACATGCTTCTCCTCCATTTTAATATTGTTCAACACAGTAATTTTCCTCATTAATATCTTAGTTCAATGCACATCAATTTGCAGCAGTTCCCACTAAACCATCTTTGAGGAAATTTTTTCCGTATTAGCATCCTGATCACAGCAAGCTTCATTGAATAAATAATGATTTAAGGAAAAATGGGGGATTGCAGAACAGATCAGTAGGAACCTTGTTCATTCTTCAGGCCAATGTCCCAAGAATTTCTTTCCCCTGCTTTCAGAGAAAGGCCATTGACCACAGGGAAGATTACTCTGTCCCAACCCAAAGAACATGCCCAAGGCTGCCTTCCATCTCCTGTCCCTCCCTTGCTCCCTCAGTTTGCTGGTTTCTTGTTCCCACTTACCTGCAGTGCAGAGTCTTCACCTTCAGGAGTTCTTCAACCCCTGCCACGCCTTAGGCTGAAGAGGTGGATTTTCACAGAACAAAATACAAGAGTCAGCTTGAAAGACCTTGACCACTTTCTGTGAGCTCACAACATCCTGTGAAAGACTGGTTGAGAGGAAAAGCATCCTCTGGTGTGTACAGCAGTGTGCAAGCATCACCATGATATTTTCTGAAAAATCCTTTTGCCAGGATTTCTTCTCCTGGGAAGTTGAGAGGCCTCAGATAAAAATGTAAATAATAATTATCTGATTCTCTTCTCCTGTGTTTGCTGCTTTGGAATGTGCTCTGGAGGTTGTTTACCAACAGGTGCGTCTTTGACTGGTTCCATGTGAATTGTTTTTACTTAATGACCAATCAAAGCCAGCTGTGAGTGACTCTGAAGAGTCAGATTTTTATTATTCATTCTTTTCTAGCCTCTTTCTTTAGTATAGTTTTAGTATATAATTTTTTAAATTAATATAATATCATAAGACAATAAATCAGCCTTCTAAGAACTTGGGAGTCAGATTCTCATCTCTCACCTTGTCCTGGGGACTCTCACAAACACCACATGCAAGAGCAATGTTTCCTGGCCACAAACAGCACTAACTGCTGCAGTACTGACTCCAGGGCTGAGAGATCCTCATGGCTACAGACACACATTCAATGTGCTCAGCTGAGGGCAGTGAGTGAACTGTCCCAGTGGTGGCTCCTGCACCCACCCTGCTGCTGCTGGGGCAGGAAGGAGTCATGTCCCGGTGTGCTCCCTGTCACTCCAGCAGGAGCTGAAGCCCAGCCAACACAACGATCCCAGCTGTCAGTCCAGGAGCGCTGGGGCCCCTCCCCTGCACAGCCTGCACGGCTCCTGGGGATGCAGCTTCACCCGAGCCACCACCAGGGCACATCGTGGAATTCGGACCCTCCTCACAACGCCCTGCAGCTACAAACAGGAGCAGCAAAGAATTCAGCACTCCTTTTTAAGAGATGGTGTGGAGGAGAAAGCATGATGAGAAACAAAAATACAAGACAATAAAGGTTAAGGTACTTTTATTATAAAAGTCTATACAATGAGCACCAGACATAACAATGCAATTATATCTGGTTTAGTTATATATATTCCATATCTATATATCCATATAGATATATAGGTTTTGCTTTTACCAAAGTCAAACTGTTATATCACAAAATGCCTAGCTCTACCATTTATTTATTGCTCAACAAGGATGGCACAAAACACACTCAGCATAACTGTTGCCATGCTTATCTACTATACTGAATAAACAGCCAAACACTGCATAACAAACACAAAGCAGCTGTTAATTCTGAATTGGAACCAGTCTGATCACTCACTCACTTATAAAAATATTGGAATCATATAGATTTAAGCATTATAAAGGAGGAATATATTATTTAAAACATTTAAATAGTGCATATTGACATTTTGCATGTGGTATATAAAACACAAACATTCATGTACAACACTATACAGTACACATTAGTTTCAATGTTTGGATACACCCGTGTCTGCAGACTGATAGAAAAGGAACTGAAGTGTACATTGCACAATGGAACTGAATAAAATTGGTAAGTGGTCTCAAAGACTACTTTAACCTCATAATTCTCTAAGGTCCCAGATCACTTTGCAGTTAAAAAAAAAGAAAAGAAAAAAAAGGCATACCACCAGTGCTCAATAGTTTTAGTGCTTTTTTTTCTGAATTCCAAAAATACATGTCTACAAGCAGAGTAAAACAAATCAAGAAGTATTCTACAGTACACAAATGAAATCTGAGCACTAAAAATCCTACTTCCAACCTATTTCATATGCTTCATGACAGAACAGCAAGTCTCTGAGGTTACATGCGAGCCATTTCTTACCTTGTGAGAAAGTTCATTTTTGGTCTTTCATAAAGCAGAGTGAATCATTGCTATGTTGACATTAGCCAGTCATAAAAACATGCAGTGAGAGTAAGTGCATGCAAAACATGGCCACAATCAAACTGATACACTGAAATAAAAAAAAACCACACAACTGAGAAAGCACCAGCTGAAATTAACATTTTGATTCTGCCAGATCAGAAACAGCTGTGGATGGCTGCTGCAGAGCAAAGCTAGTCCCTAAATCATCATTCAGCACAGCAGATGTGATACTCAAAACATTACTTAGATTCAACTCTGAAGCTAAATCATGCAAGGCCCATGAACTGTTTTGCTTACATCGTAAGAATTAGATAATGTATTTTTATTCTCCAACTGTAAAACAGAGCCGTGATAAACAGCAGTAATCTTTCCACTCCAAACCGATGGTTCTCCCCGTGGTGCATGTTAACTACACTGATTTTAGCCCTTGACACCATACTCATTTCAGGTACAGTGGGATTTTAACTGTCCTAAGCCAGCTCCTTTCTGTGGAGCCACACAAGTTTGAGCACCACCAGATTTCCCAACCACCACAGTGTTCACTGTGCTCCTCAAATCTTCCGAAAGCGGAGATGCCGTATCCAATTCAGCCCAAACACTACGTCACCACTGGCTGATAAACAACAACCCAAAAAGGGATCAAATGAACAACAATGACATGAGTCCTGTAGGCAGCATGTGATTGAACTTTTCAGTTTTCCAAGGTTTAAAAGCCACTAAGAAAAGGTCACTTTCTGGTTTGTCCACTGTCATCTTTATCAAGGAGGAAACGTGACCGTTAATGAGCAAAATCCATAGAGATGTTAATTATTACACTGTACTGTGTACAGGTGCAATTTAGAATACCAAAAAATCAAAGTTGTTCCACAGCAGTCCTTTGAAAGGAATTACAGTCTGTTTAAGTGTTCCAAGAATTAAGAGCTGTACCCTTAATCTGCTGATATTTTAGGCAAAGGAATAGTTCGGTGTAGCATTACAATATTACTAATTTCTTCAACAATGCAAAAGGTTAGTAACAACAAAAGTCTCAAAGTTCTTGAATGCTAAAGATAAAAAAAAGACTATGGTTGTTTTGGGACAGGATGAATGCATCTGGAATACAAAACTTCTATGGAAACTGTGTTTGCTAAAGTTGGATAGAGCAGTCTCAAACTCAGAAACCTTATTTGCTCTCTAGACAGGACCTACTTACCCTTCAAACATGTCCTAGTGGCACCACAGTAAAGTGCACAAACTGGATTCTTTCAACAGTGCATGATACATGAACACAAGCACCCAGTAAGTACAGGGGTAGTATATGGAAACAACATGTTACTCAACAGGTTGGAGGAATATAATTCAAATTGATTTTGAAGAATCTTGTTTGCTGATAAGGACTTCCAACAGCCTCAGTTTGGCTTTGATTTTCTTGTACTCCCTGTACTCATCCAGCATTGGGACCCGATCTTCTTTCTGTACATTCCTGTAAAAAGAAAAACATCAAAATTTCAACTAAATCCTCCATCCTGCAGCAAGCCAAACAGAGAAGCAGCTATATTTTAGGGCAGATGAAAATATTATTGGCAGCTTGTTCACCAATAACAGGCATGACATATTTTAGTTTATTGTAGTTAAACTTGCCATCACCTAAAAAACTGAATTGAAAATCCAGCAGAATTTGTTGAGCACAACTGCAGCAGCATTGGGTAATAACCATTGCTCTAAACTCTCCTGGGAATTTTACTAACAGGATATGAAGAGTTTCATTTCAGATCCTGTGTATACACTACAAAAAAGACACATTTAAGTCAACCTACATTTTTTACCATAAGTAGATTGACCCACAAATTGGCAGCAGAGCATTATTCTTACTAGACTATAATAAATAGTCTATAAATATGATTAACCTCATTATTTGCCATTGAAGTCAAGAGGAGTTTTGTTCCAAATTCAGTAAGTGCACAATGAAGCCACGTTATTGGAATTTGTGTGACCAGTGGTCCAGGAGTTTGTAGTTCAGGAGAAATACAGGAGAAGGCAAAGTCAAGTGAGAACATTTGCCAGTCAAGGAAGTGATTTCTTAGTTTTGTTCATGACATGAGACATCTCAAAAATACAATGGGCAGCAATGCAATCCAATTCATGACAAAACAAATTCAAATAAGAAACATTAAAGAACTAAACTGTATGGAGAATAAAAATTATAAAAAACCTTTACTGGTAAAGCAAATATCCACTGTCAGAACCAACCTACTGGAACAAGTGGCAAATGGGCAAATTTCCCTGCCCTATGTTAAAGAACAGGGATAATATGGGACTTCTAAAATAAAAAAATCATACTTTCTAGTAGGTTTTTTTTAAATGATATTTTTTAAATGGAACTGTTAAAAATACACAAAGTTATCCCCCTCAGGAGATTACTCACAGCAGATCAAAACAGATCAGATTCCAGCTGACAACATTCAAAGTTAGAAAATACACTTGGCTACATAATGAGGCTGCAGCCCAGCATCTGGTATTGTGCTAAACAAACCTTCCATTCTGCTGATAAAACTCCTCTTCAAATTCTCGTAATGTCTTACGTAGTTTCTTCTTCTCAGCTCTGGCTTTCCACAGTTGCTCCAACAATTCAGGCCTAAAAATTTCAAGTGAAAGAAAAATATGTTGGCCTTACAACAGAATTTCAATTCCTCAGAAACAACTGAGCTAGCTGCACTAATAATTTATTTGTCTGGCTCATAAGGAACATACTGTCAGTTTGAAAGTGAAGTATTGAGAACAAACTAGCAGTTAATAAAGGGGTATAAATTTTCTGCTGTCTACACAGCTCAAGTAAGGCTGAAAAAGGTTTAGAAGATACTAAATAATTCACTGAGTACAAAAAGATCTTAGTCAGACATGTCAGAGCAAAGAACACTCATTCAATCCAAACATTTCCTGAGAAGTGCTGAACATGTCACTCCCTTTCACCCAACATCAGAGATTCAGTATCATGACTCTAACTACAATAATTACAACTACCATAGTTAAATTATCCACTTAATTATCCATACATAGAAGCAGCTCGGGTGCTGGAGAGCCTCAGTTCCCGGGTGAGTTTCTCTTGACCATCTTCAAAATCAGACTCAGAGTTTTCAACTGGGCTTAGAACGGGCTGTGTTTGGGCAGCAGTTTTTAAGATTTCATTCAGATCTGTAGACAAACCATCACTTTCTTCCTCTTCCTCCTGAAAATGAAAACAGAAGTTCAAAATAAATAGGATGTATTTCAGTTCCCTATTACAAGTGCTGGGAGTATTTTTAAAGGCACTGCACCTACCTTAATTTCTTCAAAAAAATGGGCAGTTTCACCTTCAATAATGGGCTGTAACATCTGCCCCCGCCTCTTGGTTGATGGTGATCCCTGAAAAAATGGCAATTTGTTTCAAAATGTACAATAAGACATAAAGTGTGTTTGAAGTCAGAATAACATTGAAGTCACCCAATATTTCCTCTCTGAGAGGAATAAAAGACAGTGAACATACTTACAGAGCACAAATAAAATAACCATACAACCCAGAAAGCTCAGGTACCCAAGGTATCCTTGACACAGAAATAATTGTTGTAGCTTATAATTTATTTTAAAATATTAATTTTCAGACTTCAAATAAAAAAAATTTGCTATCTCCATGTTTTGTGGAAGATTCATGAAGTGCAATGATAGCTCTGAATTTTGTATTTATTCTTGCTCCTCCCAAACGAAAGCACAGTTACAGAGGCCAGAGCTGGTTATCTCCTGCCAGGCATCCATTGGGAATAATCCTGGTTCCTTTTCCAGACCACTCTGAAGCCCTGCAGGTGGAAGTGTGAAATCAGAGCCATGTGTTGCCACCTCAGAGCCAAAATCCTTTAAAATCCAGCCTAAAGCAGTGTCCCTGTGCTGTCCAGGTGCCTGTTGCACACCTGCCATAATGTCCTGCTCATCCCTTATCCCCAGACAGCAGAAGCAGCTGCAACAGATAGTCTCTGGACAGGAAAATGTGAAACACAAAAGCCACACAGACCATGACCTGTCAAAACCTTCAGTTCATGAAAGGTAAATAGTCTCCTGCTTCTCTGGACACTTCCATACAGGCTTCAGTGCATGTCATTGGTGTACCAGGTTACAGTAAGAGATCTCATGGAATCAATAGTCATACAAACATAAAAATCAATTCTTGAAATATCTGGCACTGAATAGAGACTACTTAGAAGTTACCACTGATTAATCCTTGGCAATAAGAGAAAGCTCCTCATATCTCTTATAGGTTTCAAAAGCAAAGACCTGTGAAAGAGGTTTTACAGGTGCTGCCTACAGCACAGATTAGGAATCATGTTACTGACATCTCTCCTGAATTTAAAATCTTTCTGGTGAGCTATCACCCATCCCTTTATTTCACAGCCAAAAAACCAGAATGGCTATGGTACAGTCATAAGGCTACCCAGAATGTAAAACCCATCTCAGCTGAAGTCAGATTTCTGAGAGGAGAGATGGGATAGAGCTCCATCAGTCAAGGGCACTACCAAAAATCTGTGACTCACCAGTCACAGAGAAACACACTGGTGCCTAAGAGCAGCCTGTGTTTATGGAGTTCAGAAAGAGATTCTGATAGAAAAGCCCTTAAACCTGACTGTAATTCAAATAATGTTTTTCTTTAAAAGGAGCCACCAAAAACAATGTACGTGCAAGAAAGGCAGAATCTTGACCTGGTCCCTTTATCTCCGTGTACTCCAGCCTAGAGGGAAGAGCTCAGAACTGTCAGTGACAATGTAAACAGCAGATTAAGCTCCTGCTGAGTAAGCCCAGCTACCTGTGTCTGCGAAGAACTGTCTGTATGCAAAGAGATTATCTCATGTCAGCTATGCAGTCCCTTCCTTCCAAAAGGGTCAGCAGCCAACATCCAAACAGGAATTTTGCAAGTCTGGGTCAGTATGCAAGGCTTGCATTATGGCTCATGCAGAACAAAACCAGCTGGCTGTCATTCCCCAGCTGTTTTACAGGTACTATAAACAAGGTTACATCAATTTCCTTGCACAGTATGAAAACTTTTCTTCCTCATCTCTTAGAAGACCACAGAGAGAGGATAGAAAATTCAGAAGGAAATGAAGTGAAAACACAATGAAAAAGCAGGGATGTTGTACAGATGCTGCAGGTGCTGGTAACATGTCTCTCTCTGGGGAAGCATGAAGGAATGAAATGGTTCTGATGGCAATCCTGTCACTCAAGCCTCTGCTGACAGCAACCTGCACTGCAACTGGTGTTACTATTCTGGGGAGGACTCAAAGTACAGTATGTCCTGGGGATCCATACCTAGCACAGCCACTTGGGAACATCTCAGCCACAGCAAGTTAGCACAGCTCACTTACTTCCACAGAGAACCATTTAATTCCCAAGAGCCATCAAGGTCACATACAGCTTGGAACTGCTCTGCTCTCAGCAGTAAATCAATCAAATGCCTCAAGTATAATGACAACAATATCTTGTATCTTCCACAAGAAAGATGTTTCACAGCACAGTGTCACTAGCTCTTCTAAAGGCAGCCTCACAGTTCATAAGTGGGAAAATAAACAGAAATAGCATTTGTTTTACTCACAAGAATAGGAGTAATGCTTGCTCTAGTTAACATTTGTTTTACAAGTCTGTATCTGTCATAAAGTGGCTTCACAATATGTCTTTCTTCTCTAGTAACCTAGAGGCAGAGAAACCAGAGAATTAATGATACCGGTCACTCCATCACAGACAAGCAAACACAAAACCGTGTGCTTCTCCTGCCACGCCACCAACATTCCAGCTAGGAATATAAAACTACCTTACACTGTGTGTATGAAAGGGGGTTTGTGCAGAAAAAAGGGAATAACTGGGTGCTTTTTCAATCTCTCTCACTTTAATACCCTGTATTTTTCAGGGAAAAGACTTAAACGGTTCCTAAAAATTAGGGGAGCCTCAGCACAGGCAAACCCTGTATTTGAATATCCATGGAAAAGAGGCAAAAAAGGGACCAAGAACTGGGGGAAAACATGTGTGCCTGGCAATGATGATGGTTCTACAGAAATGAAAGGGAAAAAAGAAAAAGATGAAACTGTAGAGAAGGGGAGTGGGAACTGTCCTTTCATTTCTGTTTCTGTGAAATCCAGAATAAAATTTCTGGTCTTTTCTGAGGAAATTCAATAATCTTGTTTATTTTTCAGACATCTCTTTGCCTCACAGACATATAAGGCGCCAAATGACTCCCATCACTTTGCACACTCTAATAACCTGCTGATTTCTAAAAAGGGGGCCTATTAATACATACTTTTTTTCTTTTTTTAGAAGTCAATGCAGCAAGTTCCTCAGATGGCAACATGGAGGCCAATAGATACCTTTATGTTTTGGAGAAGGAAAAAGAACCCCCACACCAGCATTAAGTTCTGGTCTTACTATTGCTCAAGAGTTACTGCTGTCTATGCACACAATGGCAGAGTTTGAAATAAAGCCAAGCATTACCGGCCGTCCATGTTGGCTTTCATAATACAGGAGGCTCTTCTGGAGAGATGTTTTCTCTTCTACCAAATGGTCCTTTGTCATTTTCTATCAAGAATAATTAGCATTTAATCAAACACAAGTCACTTTTATTCGCTATCCAGATGCCTAAGCCAAACTTAGCTTAGTTAACATCATACAGCCCACCTTCCTCCATTTAAAGCTGTTCAATACTGTCAGCACAAACTTGTAAATATTTTAATACAGAGCAAGGATAATGTGGTTCATGTTGATTATTTCCCCACTGAGTCTGAAATATGATGGCCTGGCAAAGGGCTGCTAGCCAGAGGCATCATGATGTTGATCAAGTGATATCTCAAGTGTTCCAGTTCCCCCTTATTGTCTCAGAAAGAGCCGATCCATGACCTTCTGCTTACCTTTATATCTTCTGGCAAACACCTCTCAACTCGTTTTTCCTTTAATCTTTTCAAAATGAGTTCCAGGGTAGCCTCCTTGGTAGGCTTCTTCTCTTTCTGCACAACCCGCATCTCATCTTCATTTTCCTCATCTTCTTGGTCAAGAGAGGAACCAAAGCTTTTTGGAAGAGTGTTACTTCTTGGACGTGTTTGAGGTATGAATTCTCCCTCTGAGCTCCTCTGCTTTGCATCTGAAAGGAGAAAAACTGCTCAGTCGAAAGGTTTAAAACAACATAGTTTATTTAACTTCAAGTACAGCAACATAGCAGTTTGCATATGGAAAGTTTCTCTTTTAAAGAAGTAAAGCCATAAGAATAACCTGATTTTTGAATAATGCAGAATGTAGAAATGAAACATTTTTGTGTGCTGTGGAAGTTTACTGAATGACTCAGCCATTTCAGTCATGGAGATAATTTGTGTAGCAAGAGAAGAAGAAACTGTAGCAATCTCTTACCTTTTATTTGCTTTCTCAATTTGGTAAGTTCAGTCATCCATTTTAAAACTTTTGGATTGGCTGCAATATCACTATAGGAGGGCTGAAAAAATACAAATAAACTACATATTAAAACAAACATACTAAATCTTGTTTATAAATACTTCCTTCAAGATTTGGTAATATTTGTGATGGTGAATGTGAACAGTTACAGGAATGCCACTCAGTTCAGATCTCAGTGCTAACATAAGGATAACACTTCTGAAAATAAAACTGAAACAACTTCAGCAGCTGAACCAGAGAGTGGTAAGACACTTCTGCTTTTCCACACATCTGAAATGGCCTCAGTCTCTCAGCAGAACTGTCACTCTATCCTCCTTTGGCTCTGGCATTCTGGCACATTTACTAATATTGCTGTTGCTCAGCCCCCTTTTGCACACAGCAGTGTGTAACAAAATTCTCATTTGTGAACAGTTATTCAATAATGAACTACAAGAGTCACTCAGCCCTCTTCTGCAGTCCTTTGTCCTGAGTAAAGACAGAAGTGCAAACCTACCTTACTGTTTTTCTCTTTTTCAAACTGTTCCTCAAATTGCTTTATTTTTTTCTGTAATTTCTTGACAAGCTGATAAGGTGTCTTATCTTCCCTTTTGTCATCTTTTGAGCTAAAGGATGCTCTTCGTGTTCTGTTTAAAAACATTTTAAAAGTGTCATTTAGATAATTAAATGAGTGCAAACAACAAGTATATTTAAGAAAGAGTTTAATTATTTCATTCTTTATGAATTAAACAGCTTCACTCAACTGTCTCAGGTAAGAGATAATTAAGCCAAAAATAATAATTTGTTAGTCATACATACATAAGATACATATAATTTGTTAGTCTTATTAATACATTTCTTAGATTTTGCTAACAGACTTAGAAAGTACGTGGCTTTATATCATCTTCCACACAGCTCCTTGACATTTGCTGCTCTTGCAAAGTGTTTTTTGTTTCAAGACTGACATGAGAATTTTCCAGAACACTTATTATATATACAAAGTGCCTGAAACATCCCTCAACACAGCCAGTGAAATCTATGTAGTTCAAGATATTAGCAATACTAATCTAATAATCTACTAGAGCAGATCCT
The DNA here is from genome assembly GCA_024865655.1 of Emberiza elegans. NCBI lineage: Eukaryota > Metazoa > Chordata > Aves > Passeriformes > Fringillidae > Emberiza > Emberiza elegans. The sequence goes on from JALJVW010000184.1 coordinate 58,450,840, forward strand.
TATTCGTTTCAGAATGAGAACAGGTATTATCATCAGCACTTTTCTGCAGGTCAGTCTTCTACATCATTTTAACAGTACTTGTTAAGTATCTTCTGTGGCTAATCAGAAAAAACTTGCACAAGAATCTTTTTGCATCAATAAATGTGCTAGACAGACAACTAGAAACTCTAAACTTGTTCCAATCTCCTGTCTCAGGCTTTCACATTTTTATGAGATTATTTCTTCCCTAACAAGCATGAAAATTCTTCTCAACTTCCCTTTCCCAGTAACAGGAGCAGACAGTACAGGTCATGAGTTATTTACAGTTTTGGAGAGTCACACGGCCCAGTTCACAAATACAAATAACCTGAAGCTTGTTTAGTGACAACTCTAATAAACCAGGTTAAAAAAATGCAAGAAAAAAAAGCCAGAGCTTACATAAAATCAGACCAGAGTCTAGCAAAGCCTGGTAAACAAAGGATATAAATACTACTCTCAGCCCAGGAAGTGCCATTTGTCCGAAGCCATGACCAAATGCCAGGGAAAGCTCTGCAATCTTGTCCTATTTTTATCTCGTTCCCTCAGCATCTGTCAAAGGCCACTTGGAGAGCCATGATCCCACCCCAGCTGAACCTCTGCTCTAACTCACTGCAGCAGTTCCTGGGCAGGCAGAGCAAACAAATAGTCACACAATGCTGTGTTTGACCTTGGTCTTCAGCTCATTCAGATCATGAAAACCCACAGCAATCTCAAACAGCTGTATTTTCATCCTGGCATAACACATCCTGCCCACCAGACTGCATTAAAATACACACCTAACAAAAGAAAGTGCTTTGGATGAAGAGTCCAACGTTTCTGGATCATGTAAGAAACGCTGGCTTTGCCCAAAATCCAAACTCCGATGTGACAAAATGGGATGACAGTCCTCTTCCAGTGGATGGTTAGTCATCCTCCCAGCCTGTGGGGAAAGCTGAGCTTCTCCAGATTCACTGTCCTCCTGCCAAGACTTGAAAGCAGGAAATGGATCTAGAAGATAAAAAAAAGACACAAAACGGTACTTATCTGTTACCAGAACTATCAACAAGAGTTGAAACAAAAATGCGAACCCAATGCTTAGTCTTGTATGCTCTAGAAGATGTGGTGTCATACACAAAGTGAATAAAAACAGTGAAATGCATCAGAAAGCTACAAATTCTGTCATATAACTGAAAGAAAAAAGTACTGAAATGAAGTATGCACACTAAGATCCCTTTTTCAAAGTGTATCTTGGGAGTATGCATTTCTGAGCAGTTTGACAGTGTAAGAGAGCCTTATTTATGTATCAGAAATATAAAAAAAGAAGAATATGTTTATTGTCCATTCCAGTATTTTGCTGTGGAAATTCATTTTCATACTGTATGCATGTACTTTGAAAGTTGGTCCTCTTGGTTTTGAAGAGGGTTTTGGGACAATGCTCATTTGCTTAAGTCTTTTTCAAGGAATGTTTTTGGGTTTTATGATAAAATCTACCTTTACAACACTAAGAAAAAGAGATTTCTTAATTTGTGGAAGGTGATTTTTTAGGAGGGAGATTCCAAAACAATCAATTCTCTCAAATCCCTATGAAAAGCTCCTTGCTAACATTCCTTATAATTGACACGGTTTTCTCGCTGTCTTAAAAAAAAAAGCTGACACAGCCTTTCAATTAACTTCAATTTAAAATCCCACCCCCCTTTTCGTTTCAGAGTTGCCTCTTCTTTTTCCTAGTTCAAATCAGAAATTTGAAAACTGGGTTCAAAGTGTGCAGAACAACAATAAAACCCACAAAGTAATCTTCATAAAAAAAATAACCCTTGTACCTGCTTTCCACTGCACATTTACTAAGTATGATTGGGAATTTTTTTGTTCTTTTTCAGCTGTGATCTTGCCTGTTTGCACAGTCCAAGATACAAGAAGGGGACCTTTTGAATCAATAAAAAAGCTGCAGATCAGAATATTCCCAAGATATAAGGGACAGCAGGTGAAGGGTTAGTTAGAAAGCAAACGATCAACTATCAAAAGGCAGATAACTGAATGTATGGCGAACCATACTTACCCTCCCCTTCTCTCTGCAGATGCATTGTTTTGAAATCAATGAGGGGGAAAGTGATAGGGCATGGCGCTAATAAAATGAAAAAGAATGGCAAAAATACTAAAGTGAACACACAGCACAGTCAGAACAAACTATACATAACATGTAAAGCAGGAAGATACAGTACCAGGGAAAAACATCCCATCTTTTTGGACCAGGCCCTAAGCACTCTCAGCTTCCAAGCAATTCCCATGGCAGGTAAGGATGCTCGGTCCTCAGCCAATTTGAACTTTTTACTGGAAAGGTTTACAAAGAACTGGTGGAGGAATAGTAAAGACTTATTGCAGTTTAGTAAGAGACTCGTGCATCCTCACATGAACAAAAGGCAAGCTCTAATGTTTTTGCTCAGAGCTTGTAAATAATAGAGATGGTGGTGATTTCAAAAAGCAGGGCAAATGCAGAAAAAATACTCAGAAATATAAATCAACCATTCTGCATTGTCACCTTAGGCCAGCAAGCATTTGATATTGATTTTCAAGAAGTCTGTTGCATACAAGCCTTTGAGTTTTCTATTAGATTGGCTTTAATAACCCAAACCTTGTAACTGAATATGGACTAGCACAGATTTCTTAACAAAGTCACTCTACTTCAATGGAATGCCACAAGGACTTGCAGTGCCTTGGAAGGCTGAGTTCCTAATAACCATCCTAAACAGGACTGAAGTACAGTCAACGTTCAAATACTTCACAGTGAAATTAAGACCTCTTGCAAAGAACATGATCTAATACCAAGAAGTTTATAATATAAATTTATAAACAGTTACACTGCTTTATTTTCAAAACAAAGGTCATAAAGCTATTTGGGGAAGTAAAACCAAAAGCAACTTCATGAGCAGATTTAAGGAAATAATGAAAATGGATGCCACAAACCTTCTGAGAATACATATTAAGTCATCTTAACACAAGTAGAGGATGCAACAAAGTGTAATGTAATAATTGCAAGTAAGCAATTAAACTAAATAAAACACTGAAAACATAAACAGGATTTTTATGTTTTAGCTTTTGTTCTTAACTTGGGCAACAAGAATGGAAACCTGGGCTCAGTGTCTTTGGGCACCTGCAATTTGACTTCTCTGTGCCATGACATACCCTGAATGTGCAGTTTGCTAGGGCTCAAGAGCACCAACCAGCAAATATTGTACAAAACAAATAAGCCAATCACAAGTTGCAAACCTCATTATCTGCAAAAGGGTTAAAAGGGAAGTGTGGGCTGATGAAGTCAATTAATTTGCAAGACAGTCAACAGCAGTGACAAACCAACAATCAGTTCTCACCACTTGAGCTTCAGGACAAAGCTGTACGTGCTGACAGCTCGAAGCTGCCCTGTTACAGAACACACATTCCAGCTTTACTTCCCTCATTTTAATACTTCCAACACCTCAATCACAAGTTAAGTGCAGTGATTCCTTGCCATGGTTTCACTGTGACACTTAAAAGCATCTCAAGGGACAGCTGTCACGGGAAGAGCCTGCTGAAAGTTAAAACCCTGTCCCTGCACAGTTAACCTGCACTACATCTATCAAGTTGTACTGCAGGTTTTCCAAACCAGCAATGAGTGGCCTGTGGCCATTGCACTGTCAGTGACAGCTCACTGTGGTTTAGCAGCTTACATCACTTGCATTTTTTAAGGTGTGATGACTCCAACACCAAACAGAGGAAACACGATATAGGGAAGACATAAAAAGAGAAGTATTTTGAAAAGAAGGTATTGACAAGAGTGTTCTGCTCTGGTTAGAAAGAACTTATGGTTGTTTTACATTAAACAAAAATTTTAACAGTTTAACCAGACATTTGAGCAATAAAATTCAGCCAAGTCACAAGCTCAGGGGATTGCTAAGCCTGGAAGGCTGTGAAGAATAAGGTTAAAAACATAGGGAATCCTGTCTGAGAGAAAACTGTTACAAGTATTCTTCTCCTAAAATGCAAACCGTGGAAGGAGAAGTGGCACAGAAAAACATCCATCTGCAACTTCAGCCTTCATTTGAAAATTCAGAGCTGCTTCAAGTTGTCCAATGACATGGAAACCAAAACAACTGACAGATTTTTCTGAAAAATTGAAATATGAACTGCTGTGTTTGGCAGGTTAGTCAATTTAAGACAAATTCAACCAATTCAATAGTTTACACGTAATAAAACAAAGATAGACAAGACACAATGATAATTTTAACTAAATTATATACTTTGGCTAAGTGACTTGGATAAGACACTCAGGGTCATGGAACTTTTAAAACAACAAAAAACAAAAACAAAACAAAACATGCCACCATGAATGAAACTTGGGCTTTTTTGCTTTCTCTCTTTAGTTTATCCTTACACTTTTTTAAGGTTCTTAATTAAGTTGCAGATGGTTCTGAAACATGATGACATCTATGTCATGACTTGGTTGATCTTACCATGTGTACAGGAACACGCTGTCATCTCCTGCTTTTACTCTGTAAATAATTTTATTTATCACTCCTCCCTAACTAGAGTTAAAGAGTGAGCATTACCTTCCCATTTGTCACCATCAGACACATTCTTCAGATCCAGATGTGGTACTTGGACAGCCGGAGCTTCCTCGGGAACATTGACGCTGCCATCCCCCAGCACCTCTGAATCAGGGTTTGCATTAAGATCACAAGTCTTGCTACTTGAATCCTGTATTTAAAGAACAATTTTATTATCACTCAGCAGCTGGAAATCAGGTACTTAATCAGTTCCAGCACTTCTAGAAATTTTAAGGAAAAAAGAAATCTTTCCCAAGTCGAGGAGTTAAGAATAGAGACACACACCCCAAATAGCAGTCAATTAATCACATTCCAAAGTATTTCTTACATGAGATGCATAAACTTGCTGTCCTGCCCTAAGTTTCTGTGAAGTGACATGATGAGCCCTCTAACAGAGGTCTTGCAAGCCTTGCAGCACCAACCACCGTAAGATGTTAAAAACTAAATTTATTGTGTTACTTCACATTTGTATTTCTTATAAGATGCTGTGTATCTGTATATAAACAAAATCTTTCTTACCAGAAATGCCTCTGAAGATTTTCTATCATTGCCATCAAGCAATATACTATTTTCCCTAAAAAGAAGACACAGACCTCATTATAATTTTAAATTGATGTTATCATTTAAATGGACATTAAACACTATTCACTCCCCTTATATTTTTTTTACAAGCCCCATGCAGTTTAAGCAGATAGACAATATATTTACTTCAGGCAATAATTAAAACTCTGGGGGATTAAAGTTATATTACTTTTTTTCCACTTCCTGATCTCTTCACATTGGGTTTCAAGTCGTGGCATGTAAACAACAACTAGACTTGAACAAAGCTGAAAATAAAACCAGCTCAGACCTTTATTCTCAAATAGTCAACATTTTAAAACTCAACTGAAAAAATCCTGACATTTCAATCAGTGCTGAACTAAAGCTGCAAATTAACAAAGCTTTCTGGGTAGTCACTGTTGCTAACATTAATCCTTCAATCATTAAGAGTAATAAAATGTGCCAAAATAAATTTTTATTCTTCTGTTTCTCGTGCCCAGAACATAGGGCTGTTCACAAAAAAAAAGCTGTAGGTTAATCATAGAGGTTTGTATGAGTACAGAAAATCACAAACCTTTCACTATTGTTTTCTTCATCAACATCTTCATCTTCATCACATGGTTTCAATAATATGTCTGCAGTCTGTTGGGAAAAACATGTTTAGAAAGATTCAGGAATGACTCTCTCAACAGAAAACATTTCCATAATCATGTCTGACCACAAAACACCCTCAAGAACTAAAACATTCTTGTGTGTGGGGATGGAAATCACACTTTTTAACCATGTGACATTTTTACATCTCAAATAAGGGCAGTGACCAGGTGTTTTAATCACCAGAACGCAGATACTGACTTTCCATTTTCAGATAAACCATTTTTATTATTTCTTCAATAAAAGTTGTACCTAAAATTGTCACTCATGACATGAAGTTTGGGGTGACTAAAATCATGGCAGTTTGTACATCCTAGTCTCAAAAACTTCTGAGTTTTTGTTGTATCTAACATATATGAAATGAAACAAGTCTGACAAACTTTTTAAAGGAAGTACTAATCCCTGTTACTAAATAAAGCATCAAGAATTGGAAAGGGATGAAAAAGTGCTGTCAGTTCTATGACACCATCTCACAAAACAAGTTCAGATGAATCCATGTCACCACTTTGTTCACTAAAAGTATTTATGCCAAAGCCCAGTACTTGATTTCTTCAGAAAAGTGTCTTATTTGGGGGAATACAAGAAATATGAAATATAAAATATGTCATTTGGGTTTAGACTTCAGGAATTCTCACAAAATTATCTTTACAGTGCCTGAAGATAATATCAAGTTATCAGGAGACTTCAAACACACCAACAGTTGCCAGTTTTATGCTGCTGACAGCAACTTAAATCCCTGTCAGAAAAAACATCATTCTTCTGCTAATATTATTTCAGTCCTCAAGTCAAATTCCAATCTGGGGAAGCAATTTTTAATTACAGTGCATTTGTCATACTCCAGCAGGTAATTTCCAGCCTGGAGATGAGCTGTGTAAGTCTTGCACAGTCACACTTACTCGAGTTGTGGAAACTCGAGTGTGTTTCCACAAAAAAAATGTGCTTCCATTTCCATTTTGGGCCCAAAGGAGAACTCACATGCAGAGCTTTCTTCTCCTACAACCTTACACACTCCTCTCAAACTCCTTTCACAAAGGAGAATTACCGCATTTCTCTTTAACCTCCCCCCCCAAAGGTACAACTCTCCAATTTGAAACAGTGTATTAAAAAGATGGAAAAAATTAACATTGAAAAAAACAAAACTCCATGCCAAAATGTCACCTTACTACTGCCAGCAATGGACAGAAGTCCATCAAAAGGCAAAAAAAAGGCCAAGAATGACACCAGGTGTGACAACAAAAGAACTTCTGTTGTGTACTCACAAGCATCATATTCCCCTTTATATCAAACACCATGTTTTATGCATTTTGTGCTATATGATAACAATCTAATTATTTTTTAGACCAAGTTTTGGCACTAAAGGAAAGAACCAGGATGATGAATACATTCTGTGAAATTTAATTTACAGAATGGGATACCAAAACAATATGCTAGTTTGTGGGAACAACTGGAAAATTTGGCTTGCTAGGTGATTCCGAGTCATTTGGGACCCCCAAAAGCAAACAAAAGCCCAAGAGCAGAACACATTACAATAGTGAAAAGCACTACAGAAACATTTTGTTTTAATAAAAATACAGATTCCAGACAAGTCAGTTTCACTGTGCTAAGGAATCCATTCCCATCTTTGCAAGTTCAAAGACCTATTAAATTCTTCTAGTTCATTTAAGTCTACCAACAATAGGTTTGCTTATCTGGTTATCTTTCAGGAAACCCTCAGGAAGATTTATGAACTCACAAGCAAGAAGCTGAAAACCACTGCAGAAACTCCCCCAAATATGTGTGACAAACCTCTCCACCCACAGAATTCATCATTTAGATTTGTAACAACAGAAGTGTTACCAAATAAATAAGGAATTATAGATTTGTTTTTTTCCATTGGAAGGTCTTATCTGACACCTGCATATGCCTGATACAGAGTGGCAGACTACTCTCTTCTCTTGCACTTTAACTGTTATCCTTGATTTCATTTTTGTCAGCACATATTTTACAGAATTCCTTGTTTGCATCAACTAGGGAAGAGATAAAGATGTGCTGAAAAGAACAGGATGTCTCTGCCTATCACAGAAGCAACTGGAAATAGAGAGGAAAGGCTGTAATTAGCTAATGACAAAACCAAATCTTCCTAGCACCACAGCACAGCCAAGAGGCTGTGAAGTCTCAAGGTGACTGCTACCCTTTCCTGATCCATGCAAGGTGACTCTGGGCTATGCTACCATCTCAGCTCTACAGCTTCTACTCCTCAGTAAGCCTCTACTAACAAAGATGCTGTTCCAAACAGTGCTATGCTGCCTCATACTCCAACTTACCTCAGCAGAAGGAAGGGCTGGTATCTGTGAAAGAAGAATGGGGAAATATCAGTCAAAATACACAGAGATTTCTCAGTGCACATAGCACAACAAGGAAGACAACTGACTGCACAGAGCAAGAGCACCATGTAATGCAACATCAGAGCTCCTAGGAAAACTTGGATCTCTAGAGCACTAAAGTTGCAGCAACTTATGATTTGATATACAGGAGATTCTTCCTCTCACCTGAATGCTTTCTTCTTCCTCAGTTACAGTATCATGTTTCATAGCTTCACTGTCTACATCAGTGCAAACCAATACTTCAGAGCAGTCTCCTGTGTTTTCACTGCTACCAGCGTCATTATCTTCAATAACATCATTCCTAAAGATACAAACAGAAAGACTTTAGAAATCTGTTGTTACACCTTTAAAAGAAAAAAAAAAAACCACTTTTTCCCTGCCTTAACATTATCAAGCAACAGGATGTTTTTTGCTTGGGTTTCTTTTTGAACAGAATTATTCTGACCTGTAGGCAAAATTAATTATTAATGTGATGTTTTATACATCCAGACATGATAGACATATTAAGATGTATTTATTTGCTTCTTGTCTGAAGGGCCAGGCATACACCCCACACTTCCTATACCAACCTAAGGAATTAAAACACAATAGCCAGAAGCAATGACATCCTGAAATTCAGGGACTCAATAACTGCTGTGGCTACACTCCTCTCAGTACAGAAGCCAGTTAGTTTATAGCTACTGTCACTGGGCTCCCCTCCAGTGAGAAAACCCATTATTTCCAACATTTAATCTGCTGAGACTTCAATTTAAGGCATGTAACATTACAGCCAGATTAAAACTAATTGACACCACATTTGTATTCACATACACCACATGACTCTGTCATTCATCACAAGCCTTTGACTTCTTTGCCTTCCTTGTCCTCACTCAGAAAGAATTCCAGAGAACAACAAGAAAGCTCCTTCTCTATCAGATATAGAGAAAATAAACAAGATTGGTTGAAAATTAACATTTTAACTGTTTTTTCTTAATTCCAGCCATTACATTATCACTAAGAAATTGGCACTGGATCACTGCTTTTTTCAGTTCTTAATTTAACTGTGTATTTACCTTGTGCACAGTCTGCTGCTTTAAAGAACTCAGACACCCCTTTGAAGAACAATATCATGTATCCTCCCTCACAGTTAATCCACAGTGGAATGATGATCAGAAGCATTTGCAGCAGTGCCTGTGCCAGAGGAGGATTCTGGTTTCAAACCAGCAGTGATGGCACTTGGTGCCTCCCCCTCTGAGATCAGCCAACCTTTACAGCACTTACACCGGGACTGAAGGAATTCAGCTGCTACAGGGCTGTGAGGCAATTACCCACTTACAAATTACTTCAAAGACATTGAATCTCTAGCACTAAACTCAGATTTAATTGATCATTACCAGCAATGATTATTACTTTTATGATCCACTGCAAACTTTATTCCTGTCTTCTAAAACCACTAAAGATTGAACAATTTAGAAAAGAGCATTTGAGTCGCTGAACACTTCATTTGAGGTTCTGTTCATGTATTCCAGCTCTGAGCAACAAAGAAATTTAGGTACTGAAATCCTAACAACACATTCTTGAAATCTGGGTATTAATCACGACTACTTATTTTTAATGAAGTACCAAAATGTACCAGCTTCCAAATGCTGCCATGGCAATCACTACACTCAGAACCTGCCCTGATTTACAAGAAAAATAAAATCTGATCAAATAAGGTTGGAACTGCATGCAAACAGACCCACAGTGGTCATTCTATCCATTTGTGGCAGTTTCATTGACACTGGCTGCCAGAGCAGTAAAGTAGCTATGTTGACATGGAAAGACAGGGTTCTGAAACAGAATCTACAATAGCTTTAATATGTTAAAATTTTGTTCTAAGTCACATTGATGAGATAAGAATGAAAGCACTTGAATAAATTTAAGTTTCTGTGCTATTTACACAGAATTCAGCCGTAAAGCAGACACTTCACAGCATTTTTAGCTACAAGATCAATTTAAAATATTTGCTTCAGGAGCTATTGATTACTGGCACCTGATGGAAGCTGATTTGTTTTAAAATAGATAAAACTGAACTCAACTGCCAAAGTTGTAACTTTTGGGTCAAGGTGGGGGGATTTGGGTAGGTTTTTTTGGAGGAGTTAAGATACACAATCCTACATTGTGTATACATAGAATTCATTACAGACACAACAAAATCTTACTGGTTGTTAGATCCTTCCTCATCCCCACTGGGATTTTTTGTTTCATTGTTACAGCCCAGTCGTTGTTGCTGTATGTGTTTCAGATCGTTATCTAAGCTGCTCTGCAGGTCGAAAAGATGCTGTTCCACAGCTGCTCTGATTGTTCTTTCTAAAATGCTAAAAAAAACGATGGAAAAGTCCTAGTAAGAGAACTACTTTTGCATTGATCATCTAAACAGAAAGGCAGAGATAAACCTTACATGACAGTAATCTTTGATGGCAATACTTTAAGGCAAAAGAGAATTTTTCCAAAAAAGCAATGGAAATTACTGATTTACATGAAGTATTATGAAGTTTATCATCAGTATTTTAAGATTAATCAACACATTACAATAATTAGTCTCATAGATTAATGTGACAGTAAAATCCTGTGTCTTTAGCAGGTCAGAATCAACTCTGGAGCAGGCTCCACGTCATCTCATGTGGCTGCACCCTCTCCTGAACAGGGCTGTCACCTTAAAAGGCAAAAGCCAACAAACAGGAGCAACAGTCAGCAAGTACCTGATGAAGGACACAGGATACACCCAAAATTTCATCAAGAACAGTATTCTTTAAAAACAGACCGCTCTGCTGAGCACCTCTCAGGTAGCTCATCCTCAACACAAAAGAGGCCTCCAAAAATCATCCTGTAAAAATCTTAAGCTATTTAACCCCATTTTAACTGAAATGGTGCTTTTATTTTTTTTCCTCCACGTATGTACAAAGAATTCCACTGAACTTTACTCAGCATCGCTTGTGCTAAAATTACAATATGAATGCTATTATAAAATTAAGTGAAAAATTTCAGATGTATCTAAGTGTAAAACCAAAGTTTTGGACTCTGGATGCAAGCACACTCTGCTCCCATGCTCCTGCAGACAACAACACTGACAGGCATTTGGTACTTCCTGCATTAGTGTTACATGCCACCAGTGAAATCCTTCAGACTAAAATACGTTCTTTCATAACTGTAATCCAACCTACTGCATTTTTTTTGAAAGGATACATAACTTCTATGTATGTTCTAGTAAGAGCACAATTCAAGCATTTTATATTTTCATTATACTTACTCTGCAGAGGCTGGCAAGATACTTATGGGAGAGATATGAGCACTGCAATAAAGAAAGGGAAGTTAACACAATGCAAAAACTTATCACATTAAATAGAAGTCTTGAAGTCAACAGAAAGCAACCTAAAAATACTTAAAATATTGCATGTGATGCAGCTAACAGAAGTAGAATAAACATGAAAGGAACACCCTGATTTGCAGTCCTTTATTATTTAAATGACAAAATCTTAAGGAGCAGCATCACGAGGCAGCAAGTTGAAGTAGCAATGCAGATTTCAGTCTCTCAAGAGCTAATATTTGTTGTGTTATGAAGCTCCAAGCTCTCAGATGTATGGTCTTTCCCATGGGAAATACTAATCATTCTGTAGTCAAACATTTCCTGACACCTTGCTTAAGAATGCAGATTTTAACCTTGCTGCCTAAAGCAAATTCCAAATTACTTTGCTTTCCTCCACAGGTTCTTCCCAGTGTTGCATAATTTTGTTCAGCAACACTCAACAGATCTACAACACTCTTTGAGCACATCTACAATATTTCAAGTAGAAGGCAGATTTTGGGACAGGAGCCTGATTTTTGAAAAGCATCTGGAAATCTCCAGACAAAGCCACTTCAGCCTAGAACGTTCCTCAAGGAGGAGTGGGAGGGTGGAAATCAACATAACTAACACAAGCCAGTTCATTCATGTGTGTGTGGTCCCTCTACATTTTTTCATTAATATAATTAAAATTTTATTATAAACAGAATACTTAAAACTTCAGACCAAGTGACAATAAAGAATGAAAGATGAGAAATCTGCTACAAACAGCCCTGAACTGCAACACATCTCACTCAGAAAAAATAAATATTAATTTTAGCTTAAGTTGGAGGCATGGAGGGAGGTTAAAAAAGGGTTTTTCTTTCTGTTACAGATAACTAACTCAAAAAGGTGAAGAAGATTTTATTCTACTCTTTACCATGCAACAACACTGCTGCCAAAGTTGATTAAAAATACTAATTTCATGAATGCATATGGTAAACCCTGAAATACAAGGGAGCTTGCCACTCCCCTGGAGAACTGAGCAAGTCATTACCTCTGTGAGATGTCCTATCAGTTTTGACTGCTATGAGCCTTGCTTGCACTTGCTGTTTACCCAAGAACAGTTTCAACACAGCAAAGAATACCTTGGTTAGAACTTAGAAGGTTTATTAGTGGTTCCACCACCAGAGAGAAATCACCTCAAGCAGACTTTCTATTTTTGCTTCCTCCAAGTAGGTGAAACACAAGCAATAAAGGGCTTTTAAAATTAAGGTGATAAAGTGGTTAAAGTACTTATTTAAAAATAACTATACTAGTTTGTCTAAGACACCTTGGACCGGGCCAAGAGCAGAGTGCATAGCATTTCAAGCCCATATGGCACAAAGTGAACAAGCAGGTGCTCATAGATGCTTTTAATTTCTTTTCTTCCCTTTTTTAAAAATGGAAACTGGCTGACAAATCAAGTTCATCTTATGATTTGTGTGTGTGTTTGTCTGGTGAAAAGCCAAAGATGATCTATTCCAAATGTATTGACAGAACAGGCAACACTCCACTTCTATTTCAAAGCAGACATAGCTTCAGGAAATTAAAACACCTGACATAGAAGCCAGATCTTGTAGCCACTGATTTCAAAGCTGCAGATCAAATAACTGAGGGGGGACATGCTGACATTTTATATTTTTCTTACCAACAAAAAAATGGCAGGAGGGAGATTACAGCTTAGGATATTTACATGTCATTTGTATTTCCGTGCACAGAAGTTCAGCATAGCCCTATGACCTGTACAAAGTCAATTTCCTGATAAACATACTTTGTATTAACAATACTTGAAATAAAAAATGAAAAAATGAAGCTACAAGTTTAGCTTCATGAACAAAGTAAGATAAAAAAGCATGATCTTGGGAAAAAATCACAGTAATATGTCAAAATATGACAAATGTAGTTTTAAGTATCTATCTCTAAGTTCTACAAAGTAGTATTATAAAAGGTATGCCTGTATTCTAAATGTATAAATATATAATTGTGTAGATTGAAATTGAATAACTATTAAAACAGTCACTCCTTGGACAAATTGGTAGAAAAAATGAGGCAATTAGAGCACAGAACACTGCAACACCCTAATTGCAAAAGGGAGCAAGAAAAACTCAGTCAAGGGCACAAGTACAAACACTATTTCTAGGAAACGGATGACTTGAAAACCTTCTCTTCTACCACTTGAGACAATGAGAAGATGTGTCAAGAATAGGGAAAATCAAACTCATCACCAAAGAATCCAGATGATTCCAGACATGGTTCAGAAGAAAATTTTCCACCCTAATGTGTAACCTTCAGCCCCCAGCACAGGATGGTTCTCCAGTGCTTTCACTCAATACCTTTGGGAGCATTAGAGGTACTCAGCAAAAGCTGCGCATAAATCAGCAATATTACAAATCCTGAAGAATCCTCTTACTACATGATGAATATCTTACATCTTCAACAAATCACTTTAGCAATTAAGCACTTTCTGAAACAAATATGACAATCTTAAGTGAAAAGCCATTACAACTTCTAAGCCCACCTACCACAGTTCCAGAATACTTTTTAAAAGCTGTAATTTATAATGCTAGACAGAGCCTTAACGCAGCATGACACAGCAAGACACAGAAAGGTAAACATCTTTGTTTCATAATGCTAACCCCCTCCTAAGAATCCCTCCAGCATTAGCTCCCTAACCAGAAAAGGTCCCAGTAAAAACATATCTCGAGTAGAAAAATACATTAACTGAAGATAAAACATATCCAAGTTTTTGTTGGTAATTTCCTGACCATACACAGATTATTATTTCTCATTAAAATAATCAGTTGTGGTATTACTTCATTTTGTATCTCCAAACTACATTTAATGTCCCATAGTCTTAAAAGTTAAAGCCTTACTTACGATCATACCAAAATTACTCTTTCTTTTCATATATTTACCTGTGCAGCAGAACTTTGCAGGCCATTCTGATTATTTTTGCTATGCCAAAAGAGCACTTCAAGTAAAAATGCCTCATCTGGAAGGCAGCAAAGCGTGCTGTGGGCTGCTGGCTGTGCATGCTGCTGGCTGTGCTCCGGGGGCTGCCTGCGAGCACCTCTGGAGTGCTGCACTAAACTCTGCAGTCTAAATAGAAATCGACTGCAACATGAGGTCACTCCTGACAATAAGCTGCCCAATCAACACTTGAAAGCTCTCCTAACGTGTTGTTTACACATTTTCCAGGATGGAAGGAGGAAAAAGTATTTGGATGCTAAAAACAGCACTACATTAAAATAATAATGTATTCTCTAGCAGTTTAGGCAACTCTTCTATTCAGTCAGCTATACCATGGATTTTCTCTCCCTTGGCAGGAGTTAATATTATCACTTCTCTGTGATCAGAGCTAGTTAAATAACAAAAGGGTTAACAAAAATATCCCAGAAGCAGTGAGGATGTTGCCCTTGTCACTGCATTTAGCAGAAATAAACTGTTTATATAACTTACTGCCTGTCACATCTCATATTTTTACACATATAATTTTGAAAACTCCAAAACCAAAGAGATTTTCTATTAGGCTTCTGACTGACAACATTTGAGACGAACTGCCCAATTAAAGCAAATATTGCTTGGCAAGGCTCAGGGATGAAAAATTGAATAATGACAGGGAAGGATTCTGAAGTACTTATTTCAACAGCATGTCTTAAAATTTAGCTGCAATGCTGAGTCAGTAATTCTTTACTCCAAAAGTCAGGACAACAGAAGGGAAAGAGCCATGAGGAAAAGGCTTCTGGTAAAGGAGAACAAATTTCCTTTATGTGCTCAACACCAACCTGGGAGCAACAAATGCTCCCTGCTGGGTAATGAGCTCAAAGATCACTCCACAGGTTCATGAGAAATACCATTTTCAAGCAGTCACTAAACCAAAGTGCATTAATGATTATCCACATTCTCACAAGATCTCTAATTCAAAGTCAAATTAACACCATGCAGAGCCGGAAGGTCATAGGGGCTTCAGCAAGAATAAACAGAATGAGTGGAGAAAAAAGAGAGTGAGCAAAATTAGAAGCAAGCTATAGTCCAAATAACAAGGAGGAAGGTCAAATGCCCCATTGTACAAATCAAGATAAACAATCTCTTTTAGTACCCTTCATAGAGAGACCAAAATACACAGAATATTTGGTTCCCAAAATCTGACAACAGCAAAAAGGAAACAAAACCCCAGCTTAAAGAACTACAAGAATCATATTTAAGATCTACTTCTCCTCCTCCTTCCTGTATAAGCTGCCACAGGCTGTACATCAGGACAAAGATAAATAATCCAAACAAATCCAAATTAACATCTACTTTCTTATGTTTTTTTTTTTTTACATTGAGAAACTAAAACCAGAAAAAGGCCACTAAATGTGTACATAAAAGCCATCAGATTTGGGAAAATATTTACAGTATTTATAGTGGTTAAAAGTCTAATAAAGAGCACTTTCTCATTCACTTAATTTCTTTTTAACTGTTTCCTGCAGTTGTTCTGGTTTTACAGTCAAAATTCTCCTTCTTCAAAAGGATTCCTCTTTATCCTTCCCTACAAATTATTTAAAATGCCAACCATAATTAATGCCTATTCGTTTTTAATTAACCTTAAACATCTAGTAAAAATGTTTCTCTTCAGGCTATCCAATTTAAACTCTCAAACATCCTGAGTTTGTCACTACTGTTGAGTTTACACATTCCAGAAAAAACCTAATACCTGCGAATAGTTAAACTGCAACTTTTTTTAAATTTAGTTCAAACTAAAAATAAGAAGCTTTATTAGTAATAAAGATAACTATTAAAATATCATTTCAACTACAAAACAGAATAATGATTCTACCATTATTTGGTATTTTACAGCTTCTTGCCATGAAGCAGAATGAAGCATGCAGCCAGCAGCTGAACACGTTACAACCAAAAATCCACATTCTTGAAACTACTCATTCTTAGGCAGCAACTTACTTGTGATTTTCCCTCCATTTCTTCTGCTTTCAGTCACATTTTTATTATAAATTCCTCCTCACTCATCCCTACAAGTGCAATGCCCATACTAAACACAAGCTGCAGAGGGCAAGAGGTAAAACTCACCACCCTTAGAATGTGGACTCTAAATACAAATAAAGCAGACTTAGCAATAAAACCTTGCATACTACAACACGTAAAATATAAATCTGTGTATTAAGCAAGCACCAATAAGCTCTAAAATGAAAGTATGATTTTATGTTTACACATTATTTTATGGGAATAGCTCTTAGAGCTGGGTCACCCTCCAACATTCCTGTCCTATATCACATTTTGCAACTTCCAAACCTGCCCACAGTTCTCCAGCACCATGTGACAAGAAACCGTACCAGGATTTCCCATTGGAAGGATTATACAGGACAGGTTTGGATCTACCAGTATGCAGATTCTTCTTATTTCTGCTGTAAAATTTACTGTTTAAATACCACTTTACAGTTTCACTAAAATATGCTCTTTTAAAATTTCCCTGCATAAATCCTCACTTAATCTCATCTGATCCTACAGGCATTCCTCTGCTGAATTTGGGAACAGTTATTTTAATCAACATTTTACTATTATAAGAACTGCACCTACTTCGAAAGTTTCACTTTGTAGACACCAACACTTATCTCAAAAGTCTGGCAGTTTCTCTCTCTGACAGAATAAATTACAATCCAAACCTTAAATCCAAACTCCAAGGCAGAACCAAGTTACCTTGTTGATGCTGTAACATTCCTGGAATCTGAGAGACTCCCTGTCATATCTAGATGCACCACAGCTGGCCTTTCCACAGGTTTCTCTGCGCTGTCTTCTGGAAGTTCTTCTGACTGCTCAAGCTTTACATCTTCCTCTTCTTCCAAGAGATCATTGATCTAAAAAACATTTAATCAAAGTTAAGGGATTGAAAAGTTCCTTTCAAGAGGTCCAGGGAATTAAAAGAGCATGAAAGGTACTAAAGTAACATGAAGAAGGAAATACCTTTCAATTTTAGGAAAAAACAGGCACACTAGACTTGTTTTTATGTAAAACTCTAAATTCTACACCATTAAAAAGCTGCTCTTGAACACTGGACAAAAACTGAAAAGCACGAAGCACCTCTGATGCCATAAATGAGCACAAGCAGAATGAAGAAACAATAAAATCCCAACCACACTGAAATAATGAACTACACAACCTTTCTTCTTCTATGTCTAAAACTGGTAATTCTCCCCTATTCCACAGGTAGCCTTATTCATGTATCAGAGCATTTTCAAACCCTCCTAGGCAAGGCAATACAGAAGTCTATGAACCCAAACTTCAAAGCCTGGAATGAACACTTACAAAGTTCTGTGTTCTCGTCTATTTTTGTTTCTTTGTTTCCAAACACAGATGTTTTTACTGAAGCAGCAAAATACAGACAATTTAAAAAGCAAAACAATATAGCCAATGGTAAGTCAAGACCACAAACTTTATTTTTTGAAAAGCAATGTCTAAAACGTGAAAAGGTAAAGAGAAAAAAGTGATTCTATTTGACTCCCAAGCTGCCTCTGTGACTGATTACTGATCTCCCAATATTGCAAACCCAAAAATTAAAGCAGCAGCCTCAAGAAAATATGCTTTATAGTATCTGTCACCAGTGTAAAACAAAAACACTAGATTAAGAAAAATTGAAACTTCAGAAGTTTAAAATTACCCAGAAGACAGAGAGAAGATATTTGTTAGTTTTTCAAAGGGGTGTAACATGTTATACGGCACCACATTCCAGGCAAGAAATGTATTTATCCCTGATTTTCCTCTGTAATTGCAAGAGGATGAGCCAATGAAGCAAAGGCAAGCCCACCCACACACTGGGGCAGCTGCTGTGCCCTGCAGGGACAGCGGCCCTTCTGTCCCACCGCTCTGGCCTGACAGAAGTGCACTGTTGACATCTGGTGGAGATACCACGAAATTAAAGGGACACCCCACCAGCCCTCTAGCTAAGGGAAAAAACAAACAAAACCAGACACCAAACACATTTTGTACTTAGGAAACCCTTTTGCTGAAACACATAACAAGGCACAGCCAAGGCAGTAATTTCAAAGCATGAGAGCACAGAGCAGCTCTGGTTTACAGAGCAGTGATCCCAACTCAGTGACTCCTCCAGCTGCAGGAGCCACAGCCCAGCTTTGCTCAGCAACTCCCTGCATGCAGCAGGGCTGTGGCAGCTCTCAGTGCCAGATTCCTGCAGGGAGCTTTGCAGAAGGGCAGTGTTTGCTCCAGGAGCTCTCACTGCACACACTGCCCACTCCAGAACCTGCTGCCCAGCCTGGCACACCAGATCAGCACCTAGTGCAGGGGAGAGGAAGCAGCCAACTGGCCCAGTACTTGCCTTACCTGTCTTGCTAGAGGAGGGGTTTGTGATATAGGCTGTAAAATTCAGTACTCTTTGTTACCTACCTTAGCAACTGCTTATTTTTCCCCTTTTTTCTCTTAACAGAAAAGACATAATTTTCAAGTCTTAGAATCAGAAACATCATTCAAAAACTTTGGCACAGGAAAGCACCACTGATAACATCATCAAGTGGAGTGTGAGACCCTGCATGTTCCTGTAAGACACACCTAGAAACACTCTTGACCAAGACCAACAACAGAGTTTTTCTTCATTTGATCAAAAAACAGTTCTTTATTCCTAAATTGATAATTAGAAAGCTGTTTATAAGTGTCTGTGTTGGGCAGGATATCACTGTTGGTTTAGTTCCTATGTATTTTTCAATATAGTACAGCTACACTTACTATAAAATCAAGAATTTCACGAGCACTAAGAAAATGCCAGGTTTTGTCAGTTTGCAAGAAACTTCTAAGTCATACTAAAGAAAATGTATTTCAATAAATCTTTCATAAACATAAATGCGTGTAACAGATAGTTAAGTGGCAACATACAGCCATTCAAAATATTCTTACCTGCTCAGTTATTGAACTTAAATCATTAGGAGATGAAAAATCTTCCTCTTCATTTTCAAAAAACTCATAATAGTTCTCCAGAAGTCCCGCCATTATTCTGCTAACTAGTTCCTGTTCTTTCAGATCCTCCACATCTGTGTAAATGCTAAAGATTTCAACACTGTTTTAGTTTAAAAATCTAAATGCAACACTTCCCCAAAGAACACCTCTGAAAATCTTCCATGACTAAGTGCTATACTTCACACCATTATCCCCTACCCATCCTGAACACAAAGAACTTTAGGCATGCCTTCACACTACTGCCTTACAAAGCTTTATACTATTTTATATTTTAAAATCATGAATTAGCAACTATTCAGTCAATTAAATTTTCATGAGGAGTATTTAAAAGTCAAATATTTTCCTGTGGAGAGGAAACAACAGTATAAGCTGGTACTTTACCAGCCTTTTCCCAGAACTGTTTTCTTGCTACAAATAGTAGCCTTACCTACTATCACTAAAATATTTGAACCTCAGAATAAATACAGCAATGCAACAATCAAAACAGTGGTTTCTCATGCCACAGCTCAGAGACAAACTGCTGTTTAAATCTTAGAAAAATTGTAAAACCAAACTGGGATGAGAGAGTGGGTGGGAACAGAAAAGGATTCTGCCTGAAACATATTTTGCACTTTGTTACGGTTGCACAGGGACCGGGAATGACTTTAATTACAAAGAGACACTCAAATTCCCACAGAAACAGTGAATTAATTTTTATAATTAACTTACTGAAAAACATCCGGGCCAAAGACTGCAGCTAAAGAACTTGCTGACCAAATTTCTTCATGATGTGATGCTACGTTAGCTAAAAATTTACACAGAAACTTTAACAAACTGTAATTAACAGGTGGAAGCTGCTGCAAGAGGAACCTCAACTTTCTTCCAAATTCATCTTCATTATTATAATCTGAAAAAGAAATAAAAATACTTTAGTCACAAAGAAGGTATATTTTCCTATTTGACAGTGATCAGCTTTTTGCCTCTGACAATTACTTACTTGGGAAAAGACAACTGATTTGATCAAACCCCAACCTAAAATGTGTTCGTATTTGTTCATTATCCACCACATTCTCTTTTGCCCGTTTTCCCCAATTAATGCCCACTCAAATTCCTGATTTCAGAGGGCAAACTCTGTGTATTTGTGTTTCACCGTTGTTACATAACAGCAGCCCCACAGAAAAGCTCTAGAGACAGCAACAGCTCCAATAGCGAGTTAACTGCCATCTACTTAAATTCTTCTGGTAACAAGCTGCTTTGACACCTTTTCCTTTACAAGCATCCCATTCTCACCACTCTACCTGCTTTTGTAATACTTAACTGATAAATCCAAGCTATCTCAATGTAATCATCTTCACAGTGCTCAGCCTGAAGCTTGCTGATTCAATTTCAGATCTGAGAAATGGTCACCATAAAATCTCCTCATTCTCACCCCATTTAACTATACTCTTCATCAAAATATGTCCCCATAAATCTTATTTGTTACCTCATCAGCCTTACAGGCAGCAAGGTTCAAAGATTTACAGCTGTTTGTACCTGAGAAATTTCATCTATAGGAAAAGAAATGTCAGGAAAGCAAAATGGGAGAAAAATTGATACAAAGAGGCCTCTCTTTCTTTCTCAGACACTTGAAAACCCTTTAAAGATCAGTTAGAGAGGGAAAAGCATGTTTGAAGATGATGAACCATCTCTGCCCCTCTAGATGAAAGAGCAGAGACATCCTAGTCCTCGATATCAGAGCAAAGAGTGAGTAAATTCCCTGTTGAGCATGTACAGGAGCACCAAGCAGGATCTGCAGGATTTCATTTGCTCAGACACAGTCAACACGTACAGCAGCTTGCACAGAAAATGGTTGTCTAAACACATTACACATTAAAATGAACATTTCAGTGACAGTTCTTACTCTAGAAATTGCACTTTGGAAACAGAAAAAAAAAAGTCTTTAAAAAGTACTTTAACAATGTAGACTGTTATAAGAAAGGAACCACAGCAAGGTGATAATCAGACTACTCTGAGCATACACATCTCCATTGGTTTATCCAACCAATCCCTCCTGAAACCTAAGTTCTAAACAACCAGAGACCCAAAGGCAGAACGTTCTTACCCCTAACTGAATTCCTCTGGCACTAAAGCAGGGACACAGGCCCACGCGCTCTGGAATGGTCACATTCACACCTCAATTAGCCAAATCACCTCTCTTTGAGGAACACCTGCCTGCAATGAGCTCCTAATGACACACACAGGCCACACCCTGCTGTGTAATGAAAGTATCCTGAGAACTGTGCCTGACCTAACTGCAGAACTAAAACATGGCTCAACAATTACTACCACCTTCTGCAGGTCTTTAAGCAATTCCTCTGCCTCAAATGCAGCTGATGATGTAATTCTGAAAACTGAGATGTCTATCAGGCAAAACGCAGTTAGAGAAAATCAAAAGTCTCATTTTAGCATCTGAAAGCATTGTTTAAGTGTTTATGTGGTTTGATTTCCTTGTTACAGATAACTTTAAATTTTTCTGAAATAACTTTTACACTTTAAAAAAGTCAGTAAAGACAATAAGCTGCAAGTTTAAGTGAAGTTTCTCCATATATTTAACAAAAGGGAACTCAATGGGGACTCACATGCTAGAAAAAAATCCCTATGTAAACCTAGCCACAGTGATCTATTCAAAGATGAGAGGAAAAAACCAATTTTCACACTAGATCTTACAGTCATAGAAGGGAATTCTGCTGTCACACCAAGCGAATATACTTCAGTCCTATTTCCAGTCCTGACAGATAACACTGCAACCAAAGTGCACAGCAGTATTATCACTATTATTATTACACAGAGCACCAAAGACACCTTAGTGCCACTACAAATCTCAATTCAATCCTGGGTTTTACTCTTAAAATCATCAAATAAAAACACTGAATCAAAAACAGTTATTACCTTGAGAAAGTTGCATCAAATGTATGTGCAAACTGCCTGGAATAACTGGCTCTGGAAGTTCTTGAAGAAAAAATCTAAGAAGGCTAATAGCTGAGGGTACATCTGCTTCTTTAACCAGGTCCACATCTTCCCCGTTATCGTATCGTTGCCGGAGCCACTCCACTGTCTCAGCATTCCCATTGACTTGGAAAAGTCCTTCTTGTTCCAGACCCCCTGAGTCAGAAAAAAAAATTTGCAGAAATAGACTTTTAGCTCTGGTATGGACAAATATATTGGAAAAAATAGTGATAATCAGCTATGCACAATTCCCATACTGATGAAACATTTTCTGGACAACAGTTTTGCACAGTTCTCTTCCCAAAAACACACTTTCCTGTGCCCAGTAACAATAAAATAACATGGGAAATGTTAGCAGTACCTAAACCACAGCATTTCCTATGAGGTGCCCTGCAGAGCTGACTACATCACTGTTGGCTAGAAAACAGTGACACACATAACAGAAGGAGCAAAAAAGGAAGTAACCCAAAACAACCAAATCACATCCAGTTGAATAATTAACTTCAGAAAACAAGTACTCTTCAAACCCCACAATCCATTCTGTAAGAATGACAGTGAAATACATTATTTTAAATAAGGCAAGGTGATACATACCATGTTCCTCAATATAGTCCACGACATGGCGGACTATGAATGGAACCTCATTGTCTGGTTGCCCTTCTTGCTGCAGCTCATCAAGTGGAATTCCAAATATTTTGTTAGCAAGAACAGAGTTGCAGTTACTCAAGGAAGGGGAGGAGCTCTTCCTCATATCTTTTTGCAGCCAAAAATCAAAGCTGTCTTTTCTGTCAATAGGAGATATTAAAACCAAAAGGCCCAGTTCAATGTATGTTTTTGAAAGCATTAATCTGTAACACAAAGTGTTTTAATTACCTAATGCAAATACTCTCACTGCTTTAATGGACAGTTCTGTAATGACTCCAAACACAGCCATCTCAATAAATGACTACCACTGAGCTGTTCTGTCCAGTCCTCAACAGAGGACTGAGAAGAACAAATATATCAGGAAGGAAAATGCAGAAAATTCTAGTTACCACATTTCTAATTAAGTTCTAAGGTATTTTGGTAGATTCCTGAGTACTTTTTCTGACAGTATTTAGTAGCCAGGCTCTCAGAACTCAATACAAAAGCCTCTCAACAGGAAATTAAACCAGTGGATCACACCGAACCAATCATATGAAATGATTAAGTATTTTGTGATACTCAACTGGGCTGTAATAATTTTAAAATATACTTGGCATTTTCTGGTCTACATAATAAAGCTTTCAACACCTGAATCAAATTATGTTTTTTACTGAACAGAAAACACCTAAGGTAGTTTCTAGATGCTCAGTGATACCATTCTATCATGCAGAAGCTCGAGCTTCACTTGCAAGTCTTTGCTTGATAAAGAATCTAGATCAATAACAAAGGGCAGTGTAAGTCAGTCAGGCTGTAATCCTGTCAAAACCAAAATATTTCTTCTAGGAAAGAAAAAACTGTCCTTTCAAAATAACTAATAAAAAGAAAAGAAAACATACTTGCTTAAACGCCAGCAGTCACTTTGACAGAGGCTGGCACACAGAACATGAAGTTCTGTAAGTCAAAGCACTGCAACCAAACTAAAATTCTCTGTTTACCAAGAGGTAAATTCTAATAGATTGGACATTCTGAAATTCACACTTACTTTTATTTTTTTCCCCAGCAAAATAAGTTAAGAAACCCACCTCAGAGTACTTAAACAGCCGAGTTTGAAAAACGCTTTCTGCGCCAGCTGCCCTCACTGACCAAGCATTCTTCTGTCATTTATGGTTGTTTAAGATTATGGCAAAAGATCAGCCTGTAGTTCCTCATTGAAGAATAGCAGAACTCGATCAGTACTTCAGCAGTTAATCTGAAAATAAGGAAAATATTACTGGACCATAAAGTTTTTAACAGTTTTAAACTCAGTCAGGAATCCAAACATCGCGTTAGAGGAATTCTTGTCAAATCATCAGTTTCTTGTTCTGAACAAGAAAGCATAAAGCCCACATTAGCACAGCTTATGAGAGAGCCCGTAAAACAACAAATCCCTCTTTTCACTTATGAGTTAACCAAATATAAAGTGAAAGTTAGCACTGGACATCTAAGTCTTAACAATTATGAAATAATTTGCAGACTCATTCAATCCTCTTCCAAAGAATCAAGGAGAGTTAATTAGGTTACACAGAGTGTTTTAAAGTACCTACCATGCTAAAATATTTAATGGCTATGAAATTTTTAGAAGGATCTCAGGCACTGGTCTAATACAACATCTTCAAACGGCAAGAGCAAAACCAAAATCCTAACTAAGGAACCTTTACAATCAACCAGTTTTTGATGGTACCAATCATCCTTTCTAGGAAGTTGATTACGTGTCCTAACCGCCAGTTCAAAGTCCAAGTGATCATCAGGTCTGGATATGGGAAGCAACTTCCCCCATGTCAGATTCCACAGAACCACCCACATTTTTGCCACTTTTTATTTAGAATCCAGATTATCTGGATATTTTTCATGTTCTCAGCTCTCAAAATAGCTACAAACTACAGTAAATTGCTTTTCTGATTTTGTGTGCTATTAAAAATTTAAATTGCAGCTTCATGGCACAGTGGAGCCAATGTAATGCCCAGAATCAGTCAGAGTCACATCAGCCCCTTGATCTCCCCCACTACCTTGCTCTAAATAAACTCAAGGAACTCTGAATGGGCAAAACAAGCTTGTGACATACACATAACCACAACACTCATCACCAAAACTAGATAATCAAGAGGCTTTCCCCAGCTTAAAAAAAATCACTGAAACCTTTTGTTTCATAACTGGAGATTGATATGACAGCCTGGAGACAAGTACCTTCCCTCCATTTGTTCTCCCACAGCTCCTGCTTCTGTTCCACATCAGGACAAATAAACTTTATCTTCACTTGCAAATTCCTGACAACCAAGCCCTCTGCTTTCAGTACCAAAATGCCAGACCATTCATTAGCCTATCACAACAGGAGCCCAGAGTACTCTCTGTAGTTTGAATAAAGCAGTTTTGCTGCTCCCAACCCGCCCCAAACTGCCTCCATGTGCTAAGGGAGTTGGTCATAAACTCTATGTAAGACTGCTTCCACCTCCTCAGCATTTTCTTGCATTGAGGCCTAGAGGAAAAAATCTTTCAGGCTTAGAAGTGTTTAAATGGTCTCTGTCTATTGCCTTGTATTACACACAGGTTGTAAATCTCTTAAGCCTCACACAAGTGAATCCTGGTCTGAGATCAGGACTCCAGGTGAGCTGACAACAGAAAATGAAGGGTTATATTCTAGTCAATGGGTTTTACTTTTTTTCACCCTATCATATTCAAATCTGTTATTGCAAATTCTTGGTTACTAAAAGATCCCACCAGATTCCCACAATGAAGCAGGGCAATTCATGACCCCCCTATAATTTATGGAAGCCTTGTACTGCCATTTTTCTTTATTGTTCTGGTATTTTAAGTGAAAGTCAACATAATCTTTGCATGTAAGTAGATTTCTATCAATCCAAATATATCAAGCAAATTTTAAAATATGAAGTTGCACACAGTCTATTTTCTCAAGCTCTACCAAAGTCAGCTTGTCCACAGTGAACCAGAAAACCTCACACTGGCCAGCTGTGGGGTTAAGGGCAGCTGGGAGAAAACCTTCGATGGATCTGCCGCAATGCTTCAGGCTGACTTACTAAAACCAACAAGCAGACCTTCAAAACAAACATCACCTGATAAAAAGACCAAATTAGAAGTAACCACTTCTTTATAATTCTGCACTAAATGAACAATCTTACAGCCCAGCTTTCTCAGCAGAGGCAACTTTGTGCTCAGTTCACTGACATAAAAGCTCAGCAGATGAACAGGCTGCCTGAATATTAATTTCATTCAAGAGGCACGAAAAAAGAAAAATAATACAAACTTTTATTTTAACTGGCTTGGCAAGGTAAGAATGAAGTTGAAACAGCCTGGTTGTCTCATTGTTAGAGCAAAACTGGATTTACAACCCAGGTTTATACTTTGAAGAAAGCTTTATATGGCTTATTATCACCTAGAAAAATTAATGAAAGCCTCATTTTCACCTTCTCAGACACACACACAGACACACTTTTACACACATTTCAATATATCATTATACACAACAATCTATTTTCAGAGCATTTTAGTCTTTTCCCTTTTAGTTCAGGCTTTGACATCTCCACAGGCTGTGATACAATTAATCTGACATTTACCAAATCTAGAAAGAGCTAGAAACTCTGAAAGTTATTCAAGTTATTTCAGCAAGTTTTACTTCCTCCTATTTCCAACATTGTAAAAAACTGTTAATAATTAAACATTTTATCTCCCCTTTTTCTATGGATCAGAAGCTTTCCCGCTTGCCCTCCCGTGACTCAGGAAGTGCAGCACATCACTGCAGACACACATGAGAACTAGGACAGGCCATGGAACCTTCAGGATTATTTCCAGAGTCTTTCACAAATTCTAAGCAATGCTGTGGAGTTTTTTAGGGTTTTTTTTTGCCCCAATCAAACAACTCAGGGAACAGGAGCTAACCTATCCAGTCAACTCTTTCTTCTTTTGCCCATATTATCCTGATCCTTTTGAGCACATGCTTCCCCCTCACAATTTCATAACTTAAATGCTTCACAAGTTCTATCAAGAAAAAGATGAAAAAACAGCAACTTAAGAAAAAAAACCCACACAAAAGAAAACTACCTAGCTTGAGTTTAATTATAAACATTCTGGTTGCATTTTTTTCAATCTACTTCCCCTGCTTGTTACTACAAACATTTAAAAACATCCTTAAGCTACAACCATGCTCTATAAAACATAAACACAGGAAAGTAAAAATACACCCTATTATAACCACACATTACACCGCAATTTCACAAGAGACTGAAAAAAACTTACGATGTCCTTTGCAACATGTTGAGCCCAAACATCTTAAATGAGGGTAAAACACAAAGTTCTGGTTTGTATTGTGGACTTCAGTGCTCTCTGGCGTTATTTAAAAAATTTTGGGTTGCTTTTTTTAATTAAGGCAAGTTCTTCATAGAGTCTGCTGGGAAAACAGCACCATTTTGAGCTTCGTTTTGCCATCATAATAGCATTCACTTATCTTGGCAACTCGAGAAGTATTTACACCCACACATGAAATGCCACTAAAAACCCCACAGAATACATGGCTAACTGTTAATACTGGAGGAATACACATGGAAATTTAGACTTCCATTTAGTTCAGCTTTTACATTAATGACTGAACTATAAATAATACATGGGCATAATTTTAATTTAAAGTCCTCAGGGTTCCACCACCTTTCCTTAAAATAAAGGAATGAAGCAACAAGCGAAAATAAACAAAGAAAGACTGCAAACTGAAACTGTGCCATAGGAATGAAAACATTAATTCTGCATGTACAATGTCTGCCACAAGTCTCAACTATTTAAGCAATTCTATTATTTGCTCATTTTATGTAGCAAGAAATTCATATTGTCTCTGAAACAAACCCAAAGCTAACACTGACTGCTGTTTTGCTGTGCTTTTAATATATTATTTCATGGCATTAGCAAACATTGCCAGGGATTTTTTTTTTTATTACATAAAAGTAAAAACAAAGATTTTTAGATAGGGAAAAAAAGCAACAAAATGGCCTGTCCCAGCTTCTCAGGAAACACACCTCAAGTTTTTTGGCTTTTTCAGCTGCAGTGCTGTGACGCTGTGAACCATCACATGCCTGCAAACCAGGTCCCAACAGATCACATACACATCCTCTGGTACAAAGAGATCAATGCTCCTTGTCTGCAACAATTATTTACAAACAGAATTCCACAAAAACATTAGAGTCTCAAAGATTTTCATTTCTTTCTCTATATTTGATGAAGAAAAATAATGTATTATGTTTACTTATAGACAAAACCTGTGATATCCCTCTGGCTGCCTACAGCAAACATACTGTCAATCCAAATAAATAATTGATTTTTTGGCTAAGTTCGAAATTATCAAATTTTAAACAGATTTTCTAAGAAGAATTTCTAAATGATGGCCAAAACTTAAGAGCCAGATTCCAAGCTGGAATCCCAGGAACTCTCCTCATGCAATCATGTCCTCATGACATCACGCAGAGGCAGCTGCCAGGCGAGGGCAGAACAAGAGGCCTTCCCTGGGAACCTCCTGAGTCGCAGCTCACTGCAGAGCACACGGAGCCACTCAGCAACTGCTGAGCTACGCTTATTTCTGTCTCCAAAAAACGGCAACCAGCACTCTTCATTTTACTCTTAAGTTTTGCTGAGTTAAAAGGAAACTGAAGTTTGTAACAATTAGCACTGACTGATTTTCATGCCATTTGTATACTCAAATTACTGTGAGCATTCCCAATGGATGATCTGCTTTTGGGCAAAAGAGTTTTTCCTCGTCTGATTTTCAGCTTTTGTTCAGCTAACAAGTAAAAACAGAGCATTTTGCTTGTTTCAAATAGTCCAGTCAAAATTGAAAAGATGGCCAGGCTGGGGAGGGAACATGGCTTGCAGTAAATTTATACAAAAGACAAACTGAAATTAATCCCACAAACAGAACTCTACCACAAACCCAGGACACAGAAAAGGACAAATTTGTCTCAAGAGTACAGTAAAAGGCATGCAGAGATGTGCCAGTGCTTGAACAGACATAGAACATCCTCTATGTAAAAAGAATAATCACATTTAAGTACTCATTAATACATTTGAAAAGTCAAAACAATAATTATTTAAAACAAAAGCTTTAAAACCAGCAATATTAACTTAAAATAGACTCTTAAAGCGAGATTTCCTCTTTCTGGCTCAGTGAAATCAGCTATCAAAAGGTATTTTAGTCACAAGTCTAGACTGGCAATTTGGCTAAGTTATTATTTTAAATTTAATAAGCTGGTCTTCTTGAGAACACAACCCCCATCCCCATTAAGGCATACTGTTTGAAATTAGGTATAACTACAAAATATAACTCGCAGTGTTGAAGGAATCCATGTTAGAATAAATTGCTTCTCAAGCAGATGTGACTTTGCGGCTCCCTTTGTTTCTCACTATGGTTCCCAACTCTTCACTGCCCTGTTTGCTTTCTGGTTAAGTAGGAATCAGAAGGAAACCAGCCCACTGCAGCTTTGCACACAATCAAAAAGAAGCATGAACAGCAGCTCATTAATTAATGAGCTGTTTGTCTGTGTATGCCTTCACATGTGCATTCACACACACATTAAACCTCAATGCTGTTAAGCAGAAATCCTCCATCGTTTGCCACCAGCACTTCTGAGATAGTCTCAAAAACCACTCAACTGAGAAAACACTGGTTATACTGACACAGCAAGTAGAAGCACAAAAAATACAACACAAGATTTAGTGGAATGCAATTCTAATGCAATTTTTGTTCCCTGGGAATGTGGCAGCAAGCCTTCTAATTTACAAATTAGAACAATTTAAATTAAGCCTTTATGTCGTTTCCATGCAAGAAAGAAACAAAACACCTCATGAAAACTCCTCTGGAAGAGATATAACTAAAACTAAGAGAATTTTGGATTTTGTGGGTGTTTTTTTTTATTTATTCACAAGCCAAGAAACCATAATAGTGATTGGTATTTATTTTCCAGTCATTAAAGTTTAGTCTACAATTTTAGTTGACAGAATCTGAGCACATTCTGAAAATGCCCATCGTTCACGGACCTTCACGAGAGACAGATCCAATCTATTAGAAAAACCTCAAATACGGTGACTGATTTAAGCAACATTCCAAAATAATTCTACACTTTAAAGAACAAGCTGAGAGGTCATCAAAATGTTAGCTGGTTTTGATAAGCAAGAAGAATGTTTTATATTCACTTACTAGATAAAATCCAAAGGCTTTTTAACAGCATTACAGCAACTCAGAATCCTCCAAGTACATTGTAGCAAGAAAATAAAACCATCAGCGATACCAGAAAAAGTAGATGTTAGCTCAGTGCCTCACACCCACCACCACTGCCAGATTTGCTCTCATCTGCTGCTGCCAATGTACATGTGCAGAATTCTAAAGAAACTTCCTGCTCACACAGATCCCATCACACTCTTAACAACAGTAGTTAATAAATAAAAAGGCTTTTGTATCTTGTGTAACAGCTAATTATATTCATCCTATTCGCCACCCCCCAATGCAAAGCTCTACTCCACAGCCACACAAAACTCATTGCCCCTGCATCAGATAATGCAGAACCTTGGTGCAATGGCATTATAAAATTACAGTAAAGTAACAGACAGGAAGAAATTATCAGCAAAACTATGCAACTTGCAAGCTTCACGTTATAAAACCAAAGCAGTTTAACAATTGTCACTGCTGTTAAAAAAGACTTTGGAACAGAAGCCAAGCTATCTCAGAGACACCAAAAAAGCAAACTATAAATATATAATGCACTTAATTCATTATACATAAGTTATCCTATTACATACATTTATCATCACTTTTTTCCTCCCCTCCCAAACAGGTCAGCAGAAACACAAACTCACAAACTGGAACTCAGCAGATCACAAAATGGTTCACAGCCCCTTTGCTATCCAAACGCTGCCTCTGTCAGAACCTTGAGCACGTGCCACCAAAATAAAACAGGCTCAGCACCCCCACTGCAGGAGAAAGACATCATTTCAACGAAGAGTTGAACGCTGCAGCAATGATTCTCTGAATTTCAAGAGATGGGGAAAGAAAAAAAAAAAAAGAAAGACCAAAACAAAAGGGTCTGGTACTGAGGTCTCCCATCAAAACTTGATTATGACTAAATTTGAAGAAATCACAAGGTTAAGAGTTACACTGCAGACTAAAATTAACTAACCTGATTGTATTTCTAGAGTGCCAAGACAACAGAAGATTTCATTAAATGTAAAGTTCAGCAGAAAGGAGAGAAAACCTTTCAAACATACACACTTAAAAAAAGGGTATAAAGGAAGAAAGAACCACATTGATAAGATTCCAGCTCTCACCTTTTCAGTTTTGTCCATGTGCTATTATCCTACACAGCTGAGCACAAAATTTAATCCTAACACACTGCAGGGAACAGTGAACAGAAGAGACACATGAGGAGAGCTGCCAGCGGCACTGGAACCTGGACAATCAGCGCAGGGTTCCCACCAGAACCAGGGCTCAGATCCAGCAGATGCCCCACCCAAATGTCCTTAGAAATATCCAAACAGTGAAGAAAATAAAAACCATTTAAAGCTCTCTATAGGAAAAAGCCTCTGCAACCAAAGTCTTTGTTATAAGCAGTTTGAACACAAACATAAAGCCCTATCTGTATTTTAAGCTCAAATGGCACATTTTTCTTTTTTTCTTAAGACAAATATACAGGATTTCACACATCCACAGGGGAAAGACCACAAGAGTAGAACTGTTAAAATCACAATAGAACTATTTTCACTAATCAGAATATGGGCCTGTAAAATATTACCCATTTCTTGCAGTGAATGACTCCACCCATATGTTGCAAACATAACAGGTTTTGACCTTCTAAACTATGTTTTAAGACTTCAAAACAAACCAGCTCTAGAGAAAAAAAAAGCCTGGTAGAAGATGCAGTAACAAATATATTATGCTTTAGGGTGCAATAATCTCACAGAATTCACTTGAACAAACTGAACTTCCACAAATCTCAAGAGCTGACTATCAAGCCAGTACAAACTGTGAAGATAAATCTGAATTTACCAAGCCTTGAGACAGCTACTAATTCTCAAACAAATTTTTTTATCTCTCACCTAACAGAAAATAATAGTCATGAAGGCTGAATTGCTCAATTATACTAACTTTCCAAGGAGCAATGTAAAATTCTTGTATTCTCTGCCTGAATCCAATTTTGACAAGAGACACAGAGCCCCTCTGCTGAAAAACTGATAGAGCCATCACTTTACAAACTGCACAAGTAACAATCTCCCTCTTCTGCAGCCCTTCACAGAAGATTTAATATTCCTTCTATATCTATTCACTTCTATATCTCCTCCTCATATGTTTTGAATAAAATGTTATTTTTCAGTTCTTAAATAACAGTCCTCACACCTGAAATGATCAATAAATATACAACTAACCCGGCAATGCAAGGAAAAAAGTTTAAAAAGTTTGCCATTCTTCATCCTTACAGATGGAAATGATGAATTGCCCTGCAGTAGTTAATTCACCCCCACCCAAATGGCCGCTAGATTTTTGTGTGCTAATATGGCAGTAAGGTTAACCTGCTGCTATGCACGGAATTAAAGGACAACTTGAACCAACATCACTTCCTCCTCCATGCTGCTACAGCTTCTTTTGTGGGGGATGGGGAAAAAAAGAGAATCACCACACAAAAATATAAAAAACCCAAACTAAAAAAAAAAATCACCTCAGACTTGGCAGGTTTTTCTTACTTTCCCCCTAGAAACGGGCATCACTGCTCAGCTGTAGCATTTGAGCAGAAATCAAAAGTATGAATATTAGAAAAGGAAAAAAACCTACTCCATAAAGCCTTCCCACGCAGCAAGCAAGGACTCAAAACTTTCTGATGTCTGCTCCAAACGCATAGAATATTTCTCCAGCCTCACCTGCTTTTCAAACACGCCATTATATACATTAGAAAGCAATGCTTCACTGCCTGCACAGGCTCTCAGGGTAGGAGCCACACATGACAAATGTTAAATTAAGTCTTTATGAGTGAGAGAAGATCCTCCAGTGTTCCAAGCAACACAAAAACGAAGTTCCCAAACTAACACAGAGTAGATAAAAACTATCATTTGCCAAACTCAGACGTTTTGACATGTTGTTCGTATCAAAATCTGCAAGCATTAAAAGCTACCAGGAGCCTCTCCGAGTCAGCTTCCTTAAATGTAACCATGGGACACTCTACTTGATTGATTTTTCTAAAACAATACTGTAAATTTCCAGCTTGATGCTTTCAAAACATTGAGGTATTTAATTCCTTATTGTTACATAGTCGAGACAAGGAAAGAATCCCTATGGAGCCAAACAATGTATAAAATACAGACAAAGAAGATTAAAAGAGATCTTAAATATTTTCAAGTCTATGCAACAAAGAACACAAAGCAATTTACTAGTTATGAGCAGTAAAAAAAAACTGAAGAAAACAAACGAAATAGCTAAACTGCTTATAATATAGTCCAGCAAATCAGCTTTCTATTCTTTTTATACTGCAGACTAAACTGCATGGAAGACAGGAAAACTTCAAACCTAAACGCTAATCCAGTTTAACAATTTGTTCTGAATTCACAAACTAACAATTCCATCCCTGAGGACATTCAGGAACACATGCCAAAAAAAAAAAAAAAAAACTGTGTAGTTTTTTATATATTCACTTTCTTTTTTTTTTTTTTAACAGGCAAGAGTTATAATGTGGTATTTACTTTCTTCATCTGTTACCCCTTTTCCCCATCTTGAGCCTGGCAGCAGTAAGAAATTTTGTGCAAATTTCTTAAAATGCAGCCAGACCAAGGAACTTGAAAATAAGGGAGCTGTGCATTAAAAGCTGACGTTGCAGTATGCGATGGGAGGTTTTTTATTGTCGGGTTTTTTTCCAAACCTTGAAGAAGCACCCCAACAGTGGACCATCTCGTGTTAAAGCAACTTTTTGATAGCAAGAAACATTTCCACTGAAATATTTAAATCCCTAAGGAGCTTCCATGAACAATGGAAACCCACAACAGCAAACCCCTCGGAAGATACGTTCGGTCACAACCGAGCATTCAATCCATGACCCAGCGCTGCCTTGGTGAACCAGGAGATTGCGACCGCCCTTGTGCCAACTTCTGGGACCCACCGGGCTGTCAGGGAGCGAGGCCGGTGCTGTCAGGGAGCGAGGCCGGTGCTGTCAGGGAGCGGGGCCGGAGCTGTCAGCGCGCCCTGCCAGGGGCACCCGGCCGCTCCGTGCCAGGAGGGAGCAGCCCGGGCGCACAACTCCTGCAGGAGCCGGGCTGTCAGCGCTGCCGTCCCGCCGACGGCAGCCTGGGGGACGCTCCCGGCCCTTGACAGATCTCAGCTCGCGGCTGCAGCGGCTGGGCAGGAGGAAGTTCCCGCGCCCCGCTCGGGCCGGTGCCAGAAGGTTCCTGAAGCCTGACGTGACACCGAGCGGCCCGAGCGGGGACCCCCCGCGCATGCGCCACGCGCCCCTCACCGTTGCCGGGTGACTCGCCCTCCCCGCCGTCCTCAGCACCACTGGCAGGTTCCTCCGCCTCTTCCTACCCCGGGGGCCGGCGCGGGCCTCTCCTCGCCGCTCCGCTCTCCTCGCAGCCCTCCTCCGCCGGCCGCTGCCCGCGCCGTGTGCCGCGGCCGCCGCGCTGCCGGAGCCGACGCCGTCCGTGCCCTCACAGCCGCTCCGAGCTCCGAGCCGCGAGCGGGGGGTCCCCGACGGCAGCAGCGGCGACGGGCGGAAGTGACGCGCTGACTGACAGGTGCAGAGCGCGCGCCCCCCGCCCGCCTCCCCCGGGGGGTCACGTGCGGCGGGGCGGGGCCGGCGCTGAGGGCGGGCGGGATCCGCGCCCTGAGGCGGCGGCGGCGGCGGCTGGGGGCTGCCCGGCCCGGGGGGCGAGCGGGCGTCGCCCCAGAATTAACGTTCTCTTCATGTTCTCTCACGGTAACTCAGCCACCCGCCCGCATCGGCCTGTGCGGGCTCCGAGTCACAGAGTCAAACAGCTTGGGGAAGACCTCTGAGCTCATCGAGCCCAACCTTGGACCGAGCATCACCGCGCCCACCGCACCTGGCGCTGAGTGCCCCGTCCGGTGTTTCCTCAAACACCTCCCTGGAAAGCCCCT
Organism: Emberiza elegans; assembly: GCA_024865655.1. Classification (NCBI taxonomy): domain Eukaryota; kingdom Metazoa; phylum Chordata; class Aves; order Passeriformes; family Fringillidae; genus Emberiza; species Emberiza elegans. Next base: position 58,485,991 of record JALJVW010000184.1, read on the forward strand.
TCCAATGTCTGATCACCCCTTCCGTGAAGAAATCCCTCCTCCTGTCCAACCTAAACCTCCTCTGGTGCAGTTTAAGACTCCCTCTCATCCTGAGGTGCCCAGAGAGTGACCACGGCCAGCAGTGGCACCATGCAGGCTCGTACCCTGCTGGCTTTGGTTGGACGTGAGGAGAAATTTCTTCACAGAAAAGGTGATCAGACATTGGATTGGGCTGCCCAGGCAGGTGGTGGTGTCACCATCCCTGGAGCTGTTTAAGACAAACCTGGACGAGGCACTCAGTGCCGTGGCCTGGTTGACATAGGTTGGACTCAACGACCTCAGATGTCTTTTTTGGCATAATTGATTCTGATATTCTAGTTTTGCTTTTCTGATAACCCTATTAAAATATTTCCTGTAAATCTTCTGAACTGAAGCATCAAGAGCAATCACTGCCAAACATTTCCCAAATGCAAGCGTGCCAGAAGTAATGAAAATGCCCTTTGACAAAGAGCTAATGCATTTTGAAACACAAAATTTAGCACCCTTAAAGTGAGTTAGCATAAGTTAGAGAGGAGATGCAAGATTACATCCGAAGTGTTAAAACCAGTGCCTGGCAGTCTGTGGTTCCCACATGCCACACTGAAACTACAACAGCTTTTTCTGTCATGCAGTGCCAGCAGCCATAGGTGGTGGGTTAATAAGGCATTTAAGGAAACTTGGATTTAGTTAGTAAAAATCCTCTCAGGAAAAGCTTTTTTTTTTCTCTCCTGTGAAAAACTGACAAAGAGTGTATGAAAGGGGGGGAAAATTATTCAGGCGGGATGGGATTAATTGAAACCTCTGTATTTTCAATAGCTGGGAGGATTTTTTTTCAGGTTTTCCAGCATGGATTCTGAATTTTATCTAGAGATACATTTATAAGACTCTTTAAAAGATTTTGCATTTAAAATCTGAAGAAGGGAGAGTCACAACCCCACAGTAAATTTAACCTGACTTTAATTAGATCTAAAACTCTATTTTCCTGCTGGAAGATTTGGTGTCATTAGGAGGTACCACACAAACCCAATAAAACGTGTAGGGTTGGGGGAAATGGTCTGTGTGTGCTCTCTCTCTGTTTCCACAGCAGACTTCTCCACTTGAAGCACTAATAAAATTTCCTCGCATCAGGATGAGGTTTCTGAATTTGTATTTTGTATACATAGCCGTGTTCTTTCTTATTCATTTAGCCTCATCAACAACAATAAAGATACTGAATCAGAACAAGCTGGCAATTTTGTTGATGAAACATGGGGGAGAGTGGACTCCAGCTGGCTCTTCAGCAGATCCATTGGCCGGCTGACAGCAATAAAACTGCAAGGAACCTGACACAGAAAGCACATGCGGTGAGAGGAGACAGGCAGCAGAGGCAGGCAGGTAGGCAGGCACTGCACAGCACCTGTTTGCTAGTTTTCAGTCCAAGGCAGTGGTTTCTCTCCTCTGAACTGACTCTGAATACACCATTTCATGCCAGTTTATCCTACCTCCTTTCAAAGGCTTAGAAGGCTCTTTGCAGGGGGCAGACATATGCAGTCCCAGGCTGCCATTTTAGGCTTTTCTGCTCACTTTGTGTTCTTGCTGTCTACTTGAAAGGTTCAGGACAACCCAGGAGTCAGACAGTCATAGAATATCCCAAGTTGGAAGGGGCCCATAAGGACAGAGCCCAGCTCTCTGCTCCTCACAGGATTGTCTGAAACTAAGCCATGTGACCAAGAGCATTGTCCAGATGCTCCTTGAACTCTGGCAGATTTGGCACTGTGACCAATTCCCTGAGGAGTCTTTTCCAGTGGCCAACCACCCTCTCAGTGAAAACCTTTTCCTTATGTCCAGCCTGAATTTTCCCAGACCCAACTTCACTCCGTTTCCTCAGGTTCTATGACTGGTCATCGAAGAGAGGATCAGCATCTCCCCCTGCCTTTAAGGGAAGCTGCAGGGTGTGATGAGAGCCCCCCACTGTCTCTTCATCTCTGAGCTGAAAAAATGCAGTGAGCTAATCTGCTCTTTTAAGACTTTCCCTTGAGACTTTTCACCATCTTACTCTTTGTCTGATGCTTGAGCCACATTTTCTATGTTAGTAAATAGAGAGAGAAGAGAGGCAACAACTTAATGAGTGGCTGCATTGTTACATGCTCAAAATTCAGCTGTTGAAAGCATCTGCCTCTCAGATCACTCATAGAGCAATGTCCATTAGCTGTTCCCACTGCATTTTCCACTGTCTCAGGCACCCCTGAAGTGTGAAGGCAGCATTTCATATTCCTCCCCCTGTGGTGCCGTGCAGGCTGTGGAGCTCCCACAGCCTCGTTTCCCACTCCAAACCCAGGGGCACACTCAGAGCAGGGGGTGTGCAGAGCAGGGCTGCAGTTCCACCATGTGACACTGCACTGTCACCCCAAGTCAGGAGGTGTGACACTGCACAGTGACACAGCCCCAGTGTGAGGCTGCTGAGGAGCAAAGGAGCATTCCCCAGCTGCTGCACAGCTCCAGGGGCTTGGCAGATGTGACTGGTCAGCATCTGACCCCTAGGACTGAAGAGCCAGAGTGCCATGGCATCCCTGTCTCATCAGTAAATCCATGTTCCAGAGCCACACCATGAAGGGGGAGCCATTTCTGCACCTCAGTGTGTTTTCTTACAAATCCTTGCAGAGACTGACTGCTGAGTGCTTACAAAGTAACTCAGTAGATCTGAAATAATTCCTGGTGCAATTCCCCTCTTTTCAGGAAAAGCCATTCATAAGCACAAATCACTATTGTCTGTATGTGTCACAGAACTAGAGCCATGTTTCCCTCATGTATCCCCAGTTCCCATCATGACCTAGTATGGCTTTAGGATAAATATTCTCTGAAGAATTTAGCTTCCGATTAAGTCTACTTCCAGCAAGAGCCCTGCATTACAGCTCATCAGAATTTGAAGAAACTGAAAGAAAAATATCCTTATCCCAACTGTGCTCAGTGTTGTACAAGGCTTAGTACAAACTGAGCTAAAATACTCCAGCTTTGAAATCAGCTTTGCAAAACCATAGAATCCTTGGAAGGTTGATAGCCTGCCATGCAATTCCTTACCTTCCGATTAGGTTTTATCTTACTAGGAGGAAATGGGAATCTGACACAAGATGTTGTGTTGTAATACCTGTGTATTATATGACCAACAGTTTTTCCTGGAGATTATCTGTATGTCAGCAAGGTGTTTGCTTTTGGGTTTAGTTGTTCATCTACAAATTATTTGATATATTCTTCTGAACTTGGAAGCGCTCAGTTTTTTGCCTTAAGTGGATCCTATTGATACCTTGCAAAAAATATTGACAAATGTGAGTCCTTTCAACACCAAGGGAAAATTAGCAAACCCTTTCCAGCTGGATGCTCTACAAAGAGCTTTCCTTTCCTGTGTATTTCATCCACAGAGACATGTCCCCAAGATGAGTCTTTACTTTGTTCTTTTCCAGCATTACAGCATTTTCTAACAAACATTTTGTTTCAGGATGCCCAGCACATGACACTTGGCCTTGCTGAACATCCATAACTCTCCATGGAAACTCTCATATCAGCAAGTATACAGTTGTTCTAACTCATGGTGTCCAAAAGGGCACCTAAGAAGCAAAGTTCATTTTTAAATCTTTGCCCTGTATTAAAAAATGAGGCTTCACAATGCTCAAGCAAACAGGTTAAAGGATCTGTTTTATAGAAACACAAACTCCAACCGGGACAAAACCATTTATCATTTCAAAGCCTGTCAGCCATTACTAGACACATATGTAAGGATTTTTTAAAAACTGAATTCAGTATCAAAGGCACATGTTCTGCGTAAATGTCACACATTTTTACTAATTTTTTCTACTAGAGTTCTGTGATTAAAATAAACATTTACAGCATGAGATTTTTCTCCCCCCCTCTGAACACTTTTTGGATCTGAATCTTAGTTTTAGAAGATCTGTCTTTAAAGTAGAAATCTAGGAATATGGGTCAAATGTGTCTTTTAAAGCTTGTTCATATTTTAATTGCATGGTTGCAGACTTAACAAGAGATAGTTCTTCCCTCCTTGAAATTCAAGACATCGAAAGGTTAATTCAGTCTTCTCAGTTCCATTTCCTTCCGTCTGTTCCCCTTCCCACACTCCTCCCCACCCCCCATCTGTAGACAGCTGAGTTATTTGAATTTTGTGCGAGCTTGTATTCATCCAAAGGGGAAAATCACTCAATGTGTGCACCAGGCAAGCGAAAATTGCAGTACTGCACACTTGCATTTTTTACTTCCTTTTTGCTTTTCTTTGCATTCACCACCTTGGGCTGTGGACACACACACTCATGCCCCAAGGATAAAGTTAACTCAAATTAAGGCTTGTGTGTCCCCTTCACTGTTGAATTCCCATTCTTTACACTCATGTGGAATCTGTGCTCAAGCTGCTGTGCTGCTTTTACCTTGGGTAAGCAAAGGCTGCAGTTCCCGTTACCACAATTCGTCAGCTGCCAACACAATCACTCTCTGCTGCTCCCATGTTATTTCATGGTGTGGTCACTCATGCTCAAGGTACACTAACTCCAGAGGAGTCACTTTGACAGAGCTCAGGTTAACCCTGGGATGAAGATAGAGCTTTAATCCAACTGATTTTGGCACTTTACATATGTTTGCAAGAAAAAAAATTCATAAAAGTACTCATTAAAAATGTTCTAGTTCACTCAGATTCTGAAGAAAGAGGTGTTCACTTCAGATGCCAGGAGAGGTAAACAGTATCATCTTTCTTTATTCTCTTTTTCACATTTTAAAACAGAAAAACAGTGTTTAATGTAAAATACTTGCAGCTTTCTTGGAAAATGCAGAAGTTAACAGATGTGGAACTCACTTATTACCATTTTCTTACATAATTGTTGACTTCATACACAACATGTAATACCTATGTGTTTGACTTACACCGTATAACAGGCTTATAAAATTGGAAAATTATTTTTGGAAAAGATGATGGAGAAATACAAGTTTTTATTCTGTAAATTGCTAGGAGTAATCAGGTAGAAAAGATAACTTGGCTGCCTTTTCTGTTCCTCTGCTTCAGCAGCCTTGTTTCCTTAAGCCGCTGAAAAATTTCAGAGTTTATCTTCTCCCCAAACATTGAACCACTCAAACTACCAGTGGTCCCAGGCTATTGAGAGGGGAATGATTTGGAAACACAAAGAGAAGTTCTGGTGAGGTGGCCCTCAAAATTACATCCACAGCCCAGTGTAATGAAGAATTCCTCACCTCTGTAGCTACCCCAGCACAGCACGGATTGTAACAACAGACCCACCTATTGTCCTTTTTCCTCTGGACAAAAGAAAAATCTAAAGTTAACATAAAGTTGGTAGATTTCTGGATTTTATGATCTTTGAACTATCTTCTCCTGGATTATGTTGGTTATCTATTTACTGCACAGTGGGTGCCACAATTTGATTGGTAATGTTTTTCCTCTCTGAAGCAAAGAGAGGGAGAATCTCAAGAGTGGATTGTTTAATTTCAGAGCAGCCAGCTACCCTGAGAAAAGCCATGTTTTAGCACACTCCCAATGCTCATCTAAGATTTTCCTGTCTTACATCTTCCCTAAACTGCTGCTTGCAGGAGATGCTTCTGTCCAGAGACAGAAAGGAGGGAAAAAAAAAAAAAAAAGACTTAAAGACTCAAAGTCATGCTAAACTTGTGTCTCTAGACCAGTATTCATCACAAACTGTCATGTGCTCTGTAGCACTAACTAATGTGACTAACACATCACGTGCTTTGTTCCCCACCCTGGCTTTGGGGAGAGAAGCCTGTGCATGGACATTCTGTATTAATTCTACTTTTTCCTTTAATAATTCATGCAAGGGTCAACACGTTTTGCTAGAAGGGGCCAGGCCAGAGCCAAGTGCTTTGTGCTGGAAGACATGCTTTTAGGTCAGTTCTTGAGAAATCTCTGTTGCAAAGAGAGAGGAAATTTCTACTCCCACTAGCTTATGCTTTCTCCTTTTGCTCTGTGCTGCAACAGGGCTTCTGTTATAGACTTGGCTGAACTCCTGAGCTATTTGGAAAACATGGAGTTGACAAAAATAGCCCAAGGAGAAGGACTACCTACAACTGCCTCCCCTCGCCCCTCATCTTCTGCATGCACTTACCCTCAAGGTTCAATGGTCTGGATAAGGAAAATGAAATGCCTTAGGTAATGCTAAAATGTCCAGTGTAAGACAAGTGTGGAGTATTTACTGAGTGGCAGTGCAGCATTACACAGAGAGCCTGCCAAAGAGGGATCAGTGCCTTCCTTACACCCCGAGGATTCATTGTCTCTTAGCCTGGGAACCTGTCTCCGTTCCCAAACAGGGATATTTTTTTTGGCAGCAAGACGGAACAAAAGGCACAAAGAGAACTAAGAAAACTCTTTCAGTGAAGCTGTAGTCTTTTTTTTTCCTGTTCCCCTAAGGATGGGAAACCTTCTAAGGACAGCTCATAATACACCCAATCCTGCTACCTGCCTGTAAGGTGCTCAGTGCTCACAGGGACCTACAGGAATTAGGGTCTGTGCAGATTCCAGCCCAGCTTTCAGCCTTGACAAATTGATCCCCTACCTTTAGCACCAAAAATACCACAGCATTTTGAAAATGAAATCACTGTTATATTTGAGTGGGCGTGTTATTTCGAGACAGCACTAATGTGATTATAAAATCATTTGTGTCAGCTTATTGGCTCAGCTACAGACACTGATCTGCTCGAGCGTCTGTTCCTCTACCCGCCTGCTTGCCTTAGGGTGCTTTGTCCCCCCTCAGCTCCCCGTGGAAATTGAGACTATTTGGTTCCCACGAAAGAGAAAGAAACCCCTTCTTCTGGCAGTTGCCCACCTCACCTCTATGAAACTTGGCATTTCCAGAGCACCTCTTGTGCCAAACATGAGCACAGCATCCCCCAGCCCACTGAAGGCTACAGCCCATATATGTGTGTGTGTGTGTGTGTGTGTGTGTGTGTGTGTGTGTGTGTGTGTGTGTGTGTGTGTGTGTGTGTGTGCACAGGCTGGGCACGCTGCTTCCAAGTGACAGCAGCCAAGGGAAAAAGGCAAGTGGCAGCAGCATCCAAATCTCCCAGCTTCACTTTTCAGACTTTTCACTTGAGCTCTCCCTAAACGTTTCCTCTCACCTATTGCCGAATCCTGGGAGCAAGTGTTTGTTTTTCCTGCTGCTCTGTGGGTGTCTGACAGACTCGGTGCCTTGTGCTGCCAGGCATGGTTTAATGCCGTCAATGGCAGGTGACTCACTGGTATCAGAAGTGTCAGTCCTGGCAGGTTTGACTCAGCCCTTCATCTTTCGGCAACAAATTGAAATAAAATAGAGTTTCCATTGTATGAGGCAGCTTTTCAGGCACAGCCATAGTAGTGTAGCTTTATATGCTTTATGTATAGAGCATCTGCAAAGATTCTACAGTCTGCATGCTCCACTGGCTTCCTGTTTTTTCACATTTTTATACACTTCATTCTTCTGCCTCTGTGCAACACGAAGAAAGTTGAGGTTTTCATTGCAACCACAGTCTTCCCAAGGCCAGGTAAATACCATGTTCCCCTTACTGAAGACAGTGACTCTGAAATCCTGCAATTAAAAACCTGACAAAGAACAGCTTTACTGCTCATATATACCAAAAATATTTCCATTACTAGTGAAAGGAAAAGGCATCTGAGTATGATATTACCTACCCATCTTTACCTCAAAGTATGCAATGCCTCAGGCCAAATTCCAAATTTTCCATATGTAAACTGCATCCAGCTGTGTGTGCTGCCCTGAGTATATAAACATGAGGTTTGAATCCCACATGAGCTGTGTTTGACCACAGCACTGAATTTACAAGCTACAGAAAGTTGACAGGCACTTTATGCAATGGTCAAGATGTTTGTTATGGAGATGAGTATCTCCTGATTTCAGCAGAGTGAGAACATGTAAGTTCTCATCATTATGCTATTTCTCTCAACACTGTTGCACCTTCCTCACAAACCCAACTCAATATCAATTAAAAACTTGGTCATCTTTAGCGTAAAAACCCAAACAATATATCCCAAACTGTTTAAGTATTAGGTTGGACAATAAATTGGGCAATTAAAGTGGTAGTGGTGGTGAAAACAATCATGCTCACCCTGTCTTAGCATGTTTAGAAGAGCCTGAGCTGTGCTGTGGGTCCTGGGGGCAGAGCCTGTGACTGGACACAGAAAACCAAAAGTGAGGTTCTTCTGCTTTGCTATTCTGAACACTTTGTTTGCTGTCTACAACTGAGAGAACTCTTGAAGTTTAAGAGGTTTTGTCCTTTTAGTCTCTCTTCATAAACAGATTTATAATTGTTCTTTTTTAAAATGGACAAATATTTTAAAAACAGTAACTCATTAGCTGCCTGGATTCATGAATCACTCAGATTATGTTTTAAAGTCTTCTCTGATCTAAATCTTGTGTCCAGCCAAACAAGAGGTTAATGCTCTCTCTTTAAACAGACACACAAAGACTCTTCAGTGCCAAATCTCAGCTACGGCTTACACCAAATATTCACCCAGTGGCTGCCTTCCTGCTTTTCCCCTGGGGGTTTCAGTCAGGAACACAGCTTTCTGTTTGTGACAACTGCTTGGATATGTGGGATGGAAGCAAAGGAACCGAGTCCTGACATTAAATGTGGTGTACACACACAGTGATTTAGTGTGGTCAGTGCAGATGCAGAGATAACTGAGCCAGCCGGCACAAATCCCTTAGGCTGGGAAATACCTTTAAGATCAAGTCCAACCACAAACCTGTTCCTTGTTTTAGTTTAAACAAACATTGTAAGAAGAGATCCTTAAGACACATTTAAGCACATTAAAACCATTTACTCCATGCGCATGTGTCAGACTCAAACCCACTCTGCCTAAGCCTATGGTGCCAACAGAAAAATCCACAGATTTTCCAGGGGCTCTCATTCAGCTGAGACATCTCTGTCCCTCTGAGCTCACTCAGCTACCTTACAGTCAGTAGAGAAAACCAGGTACTCCTAGGGCACAATCAATTTTATCCCAACCTCATTGCCTCCCTTGTGACTGTCATGGAGTCTAGACAGGAATTTCAGGTAGAGACACTGAAAGGTACATGAGAGGAAACCACACCAGTATCCAGGAGGATGCACACAGCCCTTCTCTCCCTGCTTCCAGAGCTGTGGGCTGAGGGAGGCACCAGCAAGTGAATTACCAGCTACCAAAACAGGCACAAGCAGAAATTCACTGTATATCCCTTCAGGACACATTCTTGGGTGTCACTATGGTGCCTAGGCTGTGCTAATCTCAGACTTGGCCCTTGGTTGTGGCAATCACACCAAGGCTGTGCTGCGAGCCCTCAGAGCCCCAGGCTTGTGCTTCTGCCAGCCTGGGCAGGGGGATGATCCCCAGGAGTGTTGTTGAATGCACCTACAGTCCCCCCCTCGAAAAACCAATCTGGCAGCAGCAACCCCCAAACCTCAACCTTACCCCAAACCTCAGCACTGGGAAATGGTGGGAAGGAAAACTTCAATGTGATTGTCATGGTAAAAGAAGAGAACAGAATAAAAGAAAAATCAAGATGTAAATTGGCAGTTTTCCATGTCAGTTTTCCCATTTCCCTCCCTCATGCACTTTCTACAGGAGCAATCTGTCCTTTCCCTGAACGCTGAGCAATCCCAGCACTAAACTAATCAATATTAATAGCGATGGGTTGGGGAGGGGAGGAGGAGGAGAGGAGAGGAGAGGAGAGGAGAGGAGAGGAGAGGAGAGGAGAGGAGGAGGGGAGAGGAGAGGAGAGGAGAGGAGGAGAGGAGAGGAGAGGAGAGGAGAGGAGAGGAGAGGAGAGGAGAGGAGAGGAGAGGAGAGGAGAGGAGAGAGGGAGAGGAGAGGAGAGGAGAGGAGAGGAGAGGAGGGAGAGGAGAGGAGAGGAGAGGAGAGGAGAGGAGAGGAGAGGAGAGGAGAGGAGAGGAGAGGACGGCCACCAAGCAGCTGAAGAGAGAGCAGCCAGACGGTAATGCCATGTGGTTTTGGTAGCTTTTCTTTTTTTTTTTAAATTTTTTTCCTTGTGAATATTTACTCTGTTGTCTCAGTGCAGATAGCAATGAAATCTGATTTTCTGCAGGAAGGAAAAAATATAATTATATCAGCCATCTCCGGACCAAGCCTTGCCTTGATGGGAAACTCCACTGAAATAAGGGGAATAATGCCCAGGCTGGATTTTAACTTGAATTTCTTAATAAAAAGAAGAATTGGATTAGGGAAGTTTTGACAGGTGAAATGCTGGTGTGCTTTGTGGAATTCTCTTTATTATAATAGAGCATAATCAAAGCCATTGAGCTGTGACTGGGATATGGAGCAAGAGCAAACAAAGGGCTGGGGGAACTGGTCCTCTATTGTTATGTTCAAGTGTCCACAGCAGCTCAGGGCATGAATGTACTCAGTACAGGGGGCTCAGAATGAAAGACAAATCCTATTAATTAAAAGAAAATCATAATTGAAGCTCTTTGTTCCTGTTGGATTTAGGGTTTATTGTAGATTTTCCAGCTATCAGCATTTCTAAAATACAGGTTTATGTCAGGGGGCACTGTGGATTACTGGCAATTAATCATTGTCTCTTCTATTACCGATTATTCTTGTTGCCATGTGCAAAATATGATTTTTATTGCATCTGAGAAATCTAGAGAAAATTCTATTTATGTGTTTCTTCTTTTCCTCTAAAAGAGCCAAGCCTCCGGGAAAGGTCCCAGATTGAGTGTTAGGTTTGTGGAGGTTTTTGAATAAACATTTTTAGGGTATTTTAATATTTTTTCTCTTGAGGAGAAAATGCTTTGCAGATGGCTGGTATCACAGCACTAGCTAATGAAGCCATGGGTATGTTTTCCCTTTCTTTGTCAGGACCCATCATGTCCAACAAACCAGATTTTTCAGAAATTGAAACATTTGACAAGACCAAGCTGAAGAAGACAGAAACCAGAGGGAAAAATCCACTGCCCACTAAAGAAAGTAAGTGCTTATGAGGCTATTTGAAGTATGAGTAGCAAGGACATAATCCATATTGCAGTTCATATGCAAAATGAATACTAATCACAGGATTACAGGCTCAAACTCATCCCTGAATTTAAGTGGGGATAATACTAAGACTCTATGCTGGGCTTCCAAGGATATCAGTAATTATAACCAGCAGTGCATTTTGTCTGAAAAACCCTTTCTGATGTGATTGCTCTTGCTTCTGTTAAAAGCAAGACCAATGTTCCCACTGGGTGCTGGTAACAGGATCAGTCTGTTTGTAATTACCTTGTTCCCAGCCCCCCTGGAGGCACAGGGGACCCTTTGCCCATCCCTGGCAGGCCAGGCAGCATCCCCAGAGGCTGCTGGGCTCTGGATTTAATGTTATCAGGCAGATGAGCTGCTGCCTCCCACTGGTACCTGCTGTCAGCCCTGGGCAGGAGACCTGCAGGCACCTTCTGTGGGAATAAGGCAGCAAGCAAACCCATCATCATCCTCATCTGACAGGCAATCTCCCTCAGAAAAGCATCCCTGAGCTGTTCTCATGCAGGGTCTTCTCCCATTCCTGCTGTGCACAGGCAGCCAGATGAGGCTGGGATTCATGTTCAGCTTCAGACAAGAAAAGAGCATTTGGAGCTGTTTTTTGTGAGCAGTTTCCTTCAGAAGAGAACTGCTGATCACTGTGGATGTGTGTGCTGATAGCCATGCACACACACAGTCTCAACATTAGATACCTGTTTTTTCCCCTGTTTTTTCCCCTGTTTTTTCCCCTGTTTTATTATCCTTGCCCATGCTGAAGCTGTAAATACAAGAGGAGCTTTGTACACCATGACCTGCTCCCTTCTAGCTGTGCAGATGTGGGAAGGAGTTGTCATTTTCAGGGTGATCAAAACAACCAATTATGGATTTAATTCTCTGGCTTTGAGTATAACCATAGAAATTGGTATCGTGCAGAACCATTATCATTGAATCACAGAATGGTTTGAGTTAAAAGGACTTCAAAGATCATCTTGTTTCAACCCTGTACCATGGGCAAGGATACCTCCCTCTAGATGAGGTCACTCCAAACCCTCCAACCTGCCCTAGAACAGGGAAGTTCCAGGGATGGGGCAGCCACAGCTTCGCTGGGAAACCTGTGCCAGGGCCTCAGCACCCTCACAGGGAAGAATTTCTTTCTCACATCTAATCTAACATTGCCCTCTGTCAGTGTGAAGCCATTCCCTGCTTTTCTGTCACTCCAGCCTCTTGTCCCAAGTCCCACTGCATCTCTCTTGCAGCTCCTTTAAGTGCTAGAAGGGATTCTAAAATCTGCCAGAGCCTTCTTTTCTTCAGGCTGTACACCCCCAAAACTCCCTCAGTCTGTCTCTATAGGAAGGCAGAGTTTATTGCTCATAAACAGTAAAGTTTACTAATGGTGTTTTTGTTTCCTGTTTTTCTGCCAGCTATCAAAAAGGAAAAGCAAAGTGAAAGTACAGCCTGAGCATACAATTGAAGATGTGACTGCTGCTTCTTCAGTGGGGTTTTGGCTTCTCAGTTGGGTTGCTGTTTTATTTTGTATTGTCCCTTAGGGAAGCAGGGTTTTGAGGATGAAGAGGAGACGAGAATCTTGACTCCATAATTAGAAGGCTTGATTTATTATATGATATATATGTTACATTATAACTATACTACAAAGAGATAGAAGGAAGAAGTTCTCAGAAGGCTAGCTAAGAATAGAATGGAATAGAATAGAATAGAATAGAATAGAATAGAATAGAATAGAATAGAATAGAATAGAATAGAATAGAATAGAATAGAATAGAATAGAATAGAATAGAATAGAATAGAAAGAATGATAACAAAGTAGCTATCCTGGGCTCTGTCCGGGACAGCTGAAGTCCATGATTGGCCACCAACTATAAACATCAGAGATGGGCCAATCACAGGTGCACCTGTTGCATTCCACAGCAGCAGATAACAATTGTTTACATCTTGACTCTGAGGCCTCTCAGTTTCTCAGGAGGGAAAAATCCTAAAGGAAGGATTTTTCACAAAAGATGTCTGCAACAATTTTGTCCCTCCCACCCCATATTTGTTGCCCATTTATTTTAGGAAACATTTGCTCATTTAATGTTCCCCGGAGAAGTTTGTTTTGTGTTTGTTGAAGAAGATACTATGTATTTGTATTCTTAAAATTTTAATTCCAAGTTCTGTATTAACCCCATTACTTGACAAAAAAAAAAAAAAAAAAAAAAAGAGCAATTTGCATAGAAATTGTTTTCCTAAACCTCACAATAAACAGTTTCTTCTGACCAACTGTCTTTGAGCCTTGCAGAAATCAAGTTTACACTGCAACTCTTACCAACATCCTTCCCCCTTTGTTTGCATTTCCTCAGCAGCTCAGGGCTTTAGGCATGTTGGGAAGGGTCACCCCAGGCACTCTCAGGTGCCTTGACTGGAGCACAGCCCCTCTCCATCCCCTGGATCCTCACCCCAGGCACTCACAGGTCCCTTGGCTGGAGCACAGCCCCTCTCCATCCCCTGGATCCTTACCCCAGGCACTCACAGGTCCTTTGGCTGGAGCACAGCCCCTCTCCATCCCTGTATCCTGCAGAATCCCAGAGCCCCAGATGGCACCAATCCACAGGAACCCCCTGAGTGCCCTCACAGGAGCCTGGAGACTTCACCCCCATCCCTTGTGGCACTCAAAGTGTTTCATGGGAGCCCTGAGTGACAAACTGTGGGTGCCAGGAGCTTTGAAAGCCCCAGCCTGGCAGCAGGCATGGGGAAGCCACTGGCCTGCTTCAGCCTTGCCCAGCAGGGGATTAGAGGTTCCAGAGACAAGTACCCACTCACAAATTCCATGCCAAACTGATGATTGGGCTGAGGACATATTCAAATTCACATTCCAGATGAAGAAAAGGGCTGCAGCACCCTCTCCACAGCTTTTTTATCTCTCTAACTTGCAAAGATCTAGTCAGCCTTGTGATAACTGCAGCACAAACACAGCCTTTGGCCCATCTGATACCAAGCAATACAAGAATGAGGGAAGGTGGAAGGAAGAAAGAAAATTAAGTAATGCATTGATTTTTAGGGATGAGAGAAAGATCTTTAGCAGCACAAGGGTGTAAGACACAAACCTTCATAGCAAGAAAGGACTCCCTACATCTTCATTACTGGTGGAGCAGTAACATCCTCACTGGTCTGCAGAGGACTAGGCAAAAATAGACTCTGGTACCAGCTCAGGGGACTGTCAATTACATGGTATCACATTATCTCTGGAATTAATTTGCAATCATATTAGAAAAACAAATGCTTACTCTGGGCAGATAAACTGCTGTCCCTGGAGCTTTAGTTTGATCCTACTTGTGATGTTAAGTGAGAGCAGCTCTGTGTACTTCAGCAGGGTTAGTCTAGGCTTGTACCTGCATGAGGTGAGGCAGAGAGCAGTCTGCAGGCTTCAGGAAACAGAGGGGAATGGTTGGGATGATGTCCAGAAAGCTCTTGTTTGCTTAAGGGCTGTTTGACACTTGACATTGAATGTGAATAGTCAGAACTGAAATTAAAAGTAGCAATGGATCCACAAGACTGTGACCTTTCGTGGGAACAGAAAGTAACCAGAGGTGACCAGGACACCAAAGGTAAACACAGGGCAAGAGGAGCAATGATTTCTGTCAGGGCTTTGTTAATGTGGTGCTGTCCAAAGGGATCAGACTGCTGTTTCAGTCCATGTTCTTCAGTCCAGCACTGATGATGTTTTCTTTTCATGATGAAGGGTTTTTTCACATTCTCATTTGAGAACCCCTGACTCAAAGGGGTATTTATTTTCAGGTCAGCTGGATTTACTAATACTGATTTTTTTATAAAAGGAATGCAAGAGGTTGAGCAACAAAGAAAATAGTGATCTTTTGTTTGTGACTCCTGGCCTCCTCTCACCCCTGCACACTTCAGGGTCAAGGAGCCTCTGACATTATTTAAATATTTGCTTTGATGATAGTTCTTTCATGGAGGAAGCATTTAGAGATAGCACTTAGAGCAACACCACCTATGGAAATCTGTAGAGTTCCTACTGCTCAACCAGATTTCATCCAGCCTGTTCCTCTCCCCAGGATGGTTTTGAGCTCTGTATTGCCCTCAGCAGTAAGGCCATAGATGAGACTTTCTCCTTGGTTTTGTCCCACATGATGATCTCCCTCCACCTCTGCCAGTTCAGAGCATCTGCCAACTCGCTCAGCAAATACACTATAAATCACCAAAAACTTCTTTGGCATCACTGAAACAGGGGCTGGTCTCTGTGCCCACAAATTCTCCCAAAAATCAAAGGCCTGGGCTGTGTCCTCAGCCTGCACTTTTTGGGCAGAAAGGAAGGGAGATCTGACCAAAGCAAGAACACAACAGAGACATTCTCCTCTTGTGTTTGCAAGATACAAAGGATTGGCAGCACAGCTCAGGTTTGCCCAAGCACTTGGCTCAGGGCTGCTCCTGGTGCTGCTGCAGGGCTCAGTTTCCCCTCATGGAGCCTGCTCTCAGTTTAGCTGTTTGAATTTAAAGCCTGAAATGGTAAAACCAACATCTCAGTGCTTTTGTCCACACATCCCACCCCACTGAATAGGCTGAGAAGAACTTTAGTCACCTTGCCCACCCCGGGATCTGACTACAAAGGCTGCAAACATCTGCTCACCTGGAAAAACTCCCCAAGTTTAAAGGCCAGATCTTCCCAGCTTTCCCCACCTGCCTGGGTGGAGCATGGCTTTATGGCAGGTCTTGGGGAGGGCTGCTTTCACAATCAGCAGCTCAGAGAGGCTCAGAGTGGCAAACACAGAGCTGCAGTACTCTGGTTTGAGGAACATCCCTCTCTGCGGCTGGGGGAGAACATTTCAACCCAGGAACTGCATCAGGAGATTAAAGTTTGTCAAGAGCAGGGACAGGTTTGGCTCCCTGTTATCTTAAGAGCATTAAAGGCGTTATCTGGGGCAAGCTAGGGACACCAACCAGGAAACTGCTCATTACTTCAGGCTGAGAGAAGGAATTTTCATCCTTCCAGGCATTACACAAGGAAATATTTGTTGCTGCCATTGAGAGGGAGCTGTGAGCAGAGCCAAGCTAAGCTAAACCAAAGCAAACACCTTACCCACACCTAGGAAACACCTTCTGGGTGTTAACCTGACCTTCACTCCCTGGAAGAGCATCTTCCAGCTCCAAGGCTTCCCAACATTCACCCACTCCAGGAACTGAGGCCCTTTCCCAGCCTCCATGGTGATGGAGACAAGCTCATCAATAAACAAAGCCAGCTCCAGGTGAGAAACTTAAATATTTCTGCCAAGCAGCAGCAGCCCCTTGCTGGCATGTAAAGATACAGAAATGGTGTTACCTTGCAACTCCTCCAAAGGAAAAATGCCTCCTATGCTAATGCAGTTACAGCAAAGAAAAATCATTATATGCAGCTGAACATTATATGCAGATAAACACCCACCTTCTTGGCATCACCACGAAGCCAGTTGTGCCCCCTGGATGCCAGAGATAGGGCCAGGCCCTTCAGGATCTTGGCCAAGTCCACCTGCCCCTGTGAGTCACCTCTAATTGCTGTGCACACTTGCAGCAAGCCCTAGCTGGGCAGAGAGATCTGCATTCCTGTTGTTGTTACACCAAAGTGAGTTGATTTAATAAATCTCATTAGGCAGGCATTTGATAGTGGTGAAAGCCAGGCAGAACAAGCCCTGAGCCTGGTTCTCCTTAGGCAAAGGGCATTTGTGTGTTCCACCAGAGCTGGAGCCTGGTGGAGGCCCTGCAGGTCCTGCTCAGGTACCACGGCCGAGTCTCAAAGCACATGTGGGATTTTATCAACTATATTTGGGTGTTGTCTCTTATTTGGGTCATTAGCCCCAAATGTGACTGCTGAGACATGCCACAGCTCTACAGTGACAAGGGCAGTGGATTTTGGCCAGTGCTTGGCCACCACAGCAAAAGCTGCCATGCCCATGCAAGGCCAAGGCTAGAGAAGTCTTTGGAAAATGCCTTTGTGTGCTTGTTCTGCCCTAAGAGCTGGTCCTGATGCAGCAGAGACCTCTCCTGCTGAGAGAGATCAGGGAAAGAAACCAGGAGAGATGTGAGCAAAGGAAGATCTGCAAAAGCTCTGTGGGATCAGGAGTCTGAAGCACAGCACGTGGGAAGGAGGTCAGGGCTGGGAGCACAGCCAGGGAGGTGCCCACGGCAGCAGAAACCCCAGGCAGAAGAAGCCAGGGTGGTTCTCATGCCTCTGCCTGGCTCACCCCTAGTTTTTCCAAAAACACAAGGTGAAAACAATAGCCTTTTGAAAAGCACTAACCTTCTGGTGCCAAGCTGGGGGAGCCTCCCATGCTGTGCAGGGACAAACAAAGGCTCTGTGTCCTCCTGGAGCCCTGGCACGGGCAGCAGCCCTGGCCTCACCACCTGTTCCCAGCCAAAGCTGGGGCTGTCCCAGCCCACCCAGGGCACCAAGGTGTGTCCAGCAGCACAGCCTGAACGTGAGAGCCCCTGGGTTGAGCCAGGCTGGGTGGGAGCAGGTGTGCTGGGGGTGTTCCTCCAGCCCCAGCCCAACACTGCTCAAACTGACAGCAGGGAAAGCTCTGCTTCCATCTCCCGTGCCTGGCTCCATGTGCTCCTGCCTTGGCAGGAGAGCTGGCTCGGGAAGGAACAGTTGCTGGGGATGGTTGGTGCACATCTTGTAAGCTGTGCTGACAACAGCTCTTGACAACTCCTACCATCAACTGCAAATCTCCCAGTGCTTCGTGTTTGCTTCAAGACCCGGGGCCAGAATTCATTCAGTCTGTGGGGAATCGGGAAGGGAGGAAGAGGAGGGGGGAGCAAAAGGGGGTTTCTAGCTCTCTGGTCAAAGGGACACGTGAAAATGAGGTCTCTCAAGGCTCCAGCAGTATGCACTGAACAAAGAGAATGAGAATTTTCAAAATAAAAAAAAACAATTTCAGGAATTTTAAGCTGGTCTCATGAATTCAGAAGCCAACTCAGTATCAAAATTTTTGATTTGGAGAAGTTGCAACAACAAGGGGGGAAAAAACTGTGTGTGACTCCAAGTGGGTGTTTTCAAACAGCATCTTGTTTGGGGAAAATAATCCTCCTTGGTCTGCTTTGTTTTCTCATGATGCTGGAAATAATTCTTCTCCTCAGAGAGAAGAATTGGGCTTTTATTTTTCTATCTAATCATGGGAGCTACTTCAGGTCATGCCTGACCACAGCTGGTCCCCCCATCCTTGCTAGCACTGGAGGAGTCACCACCACAAAGTGTTAAAGAAACACGTGTGCAGGTCCAAAATCACACATTTCATTTAGCAATGAAGAAATCAGGCATGAGGAGCCTTGGCTGAAGGTGTTGCCTGTGAGGCTGAGCCCAAGGGCAGTGATGGAGGCAGCAGGGACACCCTGGGGCAGCAGCATCACTCCCCCTGCCAGGAATAGCAGTTGCTTGCAGTATTGCAATAGCTCCATAGTGGCTTTATAATAGCTCCAGCCTCCTCACTGCTCCCCCAGATTCCCTGTTTTATTCTGTCCTGTCCAGGCAGTTGTTTCAGTGGGATCTGGGTGATCCAAGCCCACAGTGCTGCTCCTGGACAGCAGCACAGCCCTCACCCGGTGCCAGCAGAGGCAGTGAGGAGCACCACGGGCACAGGGAGGGAAGAGGTGTCACACAGCGTGTGCCAGCTGCAGCCCCTCACGGTGGCAGACATCCCCAGGAACACTGATGGCTTTGGGGGCATCAATCCAGAGCCTGATGGGGCAGTAACAATGAGGTGACCCTGGGGCAGCTGGGTGCTGCTGGAGGATTGCTCTTGCCCACGCAGCTCCATCACAGAGCACAGAACCCACATGAACCACAGACCCATAGCAGAGGGATTTTTTTTTTTCTTTTTTCTCAAGACATCTTGAAAATCCCAGGGCTCGGCCAGCCAACCCAAGCAATGAGCATGGGAAACTCCAAACTCCCCGGGGGCTGTTCGGGCACAGGGATTGCTGCACAGCTTGGGGTGCTTGGCTGGGGACATTCTGCAAGCTGTGCCACCCCGGGCACTGCCAGCGGGCACGGTGGGCTGGGGACACTGCAGGCTGTGTCATCCAGTGTGCCCCCGGGCACTGCCAGCGGGCACGGTGCGTGCGGGACGGGCTGGCGACGGTGTGCGGTGCGGGGATGTCCCACAGGGGGGAGCCTTGTCACCAGCCTGCGGGGACACTGCGGGGACACTGTCAGGACATGGTGGGGACACTGCCGGGATACTGAGGGAACACTGTGGGGACACTGCGGGGACACTGCCAGGACACTGCGGGGACACTGCCGGGACAGTGTGGGGACACTGCAAGGACACTGTGGGGACACTTTGGGAACATCCCCAGCGTCCCCTCCGCTGCCAGCCCCTGGGTTGGTCCCACGCTGGGCTGGGATCCGTTTCCACCCCCCAGAGTTGACAATGCAAAGCCAGCCGCGTTCATCCTCACAGGGCAGGGCAGAGATCCCTCCAGAGCCACCACGGCTCAGGTGTTCAGAGCCAGGCTGGGATTTACCAAGGGAATGTGATCCAGGAAATCTGTCTCTAAATTCACCCCTGGAGTGTCCTACAGTTCTCTGTGCCTGGAGGATGTTGATGGGATGAACCCCTGAGCATGATCCCCACCTTAGACATTCCCATTGGATCAACTTTAAACTGAACAGCAAAGGCCTAAAACTGGTTTAGTAAAACCAGAGACCTTGTAAAGAGCTGTCATTCCACTCTGGCCTCAGGTAACACTGGAGCTGTCTGCTCCTGCCTCAGAGATGGAGAAGTGCATGGCATTGCCAGGCGGATGGAAGTGAGGTATGAACATGGCATCAGTGCCCAGCTGCACTGAGAAATGGAAACACAGAGCTCATCCCAGCTCTGTATTTCCAAGACAGGCAAAACAAGAGGGATTTCCTTAGGGGAAGCACAGCAAAGTGCCAGAGCCCAGGTGGGCATGGGGGGAACAAACCCCACAGCAGCCCAGGCTCCCCACTGCCTTTGTGGGCAAAGCTGGTGCCAGAAGCAACTTTTCTCCTCACTTTGTTTTTCCCAGAAAAACTCAAAGAATTTTTTAAGTTGTTTTCAGCCCAGATTCCTCCAGAGGAAGCCACAGCTTTCTGCATTTGGAATCACCTCTGTCCAAAGAAACAAAGACAAGTTTAAAGAAAATATTCGTGGCTCAAATCACCATTTCCTTCTGTGAGTTTCAAAACCTCCCACACTGAGTGTGCCAGACAAAGCCTGCAGCAACACCCATATCATCCAACTCAGAATTTAAAATCTTTGGGCTTGATCTGTGACATGAAATGGATGGGGGACAGGAGGGATGACAAAGCCTCAGCCACAAAGGCGTAATACGAGGACCCATGCTGGGAAAGGATGGGGAGCTCCACATGAGTCAGGTTGTAATCAGTTAATTAAACTTGAGTTTGGCTAGGAATAATTAAGAAGGATGTGATAATTTTCCACTGTATCAAGTGCCCAATCTCTTCCTGGACAGCTTTCACCTGGGAGGTGATACCTTGCCAGGACAGAGATCTGGCCCCTGCATGCATGCCCAGGCAGTAACCTATCACTGCACTGATTCTGTTTGCATGACACTTCCTTTAAAGAGGGAGAGAAAAACAAAAACACTTGTCCCTGCTTTATAAGGCTGCTGTGTAAACAGCTCTGTGGGTCTTGGAGGACACACCTAAAGGAGGCAGGTGAGGTGAGGCTGATGGGATCATGGGGCAGCCAAGTGCTCTCAGAGCTTTCCCCAGAGATGGGCACAGCTGGGCTGGAGGGGTCCTGACCCACCTCTCAGCCCTTCCTCCCCACTGCAGTGGGGCCAGTCTCATCCACCTCCTTCCTGACACATGATGAGCCCGCAGCAAGTTAAATCTACATCTTGAGCCCCTTGCTCTGCCTCTTGTTGACGTAATAAAAGTTTTCTCACCCTACCCCTATTTTCTCTATTTTCTCATTTCTAGCCTAAACACATGCACACAGATCCAAGAGTTCTGCAATGTTCTGACGCCTTCTCTACAACCCCAATCAGGACATTCCCAAATCACCTTGACAGCCCTTGCTGGGAAAGATCTATGTCCCTGGCCAGCTTGTGTCTAGAAAGATCAGAATTTCGTTCCAAACCTCATTGTTTTTTTCCTTCCTAGAACCAAAAGGTACAGCCTGGAGCTTCCTTTGGTGCTGGCTTCTATCCCAGGTTGGGTTTCCTTCAGAAGAGGCTCTTACCTTGGACTTGAGGCCATTTTTTGTGGCCTCACTGATGAAGTTCACTGCTCACCCCATCACACTGCACAAGGCTGTGCTGGGAATCAGGGTCAAAATTAAGACAGAAAACCTGGGTGCATTGGCACAGCTGAAGGCACAAAGTGCTGCTGAGAGACAGCAACTCCTTGGGATAATTTTTTTCACTGGGAAAACACACCCTAAGCCAGCTCTGTTGGGTGGTTTAATCTTGTTTTCAGTAAATATTGGGCTGCTTCTGTGTGCCAAAACAGGCACGAAGAGGACCAAGCCTGTGGAGTAGGTGTGGCACAATACCTGATTCCAGTTACATCTCCATCCCCAATTACTATACATTAACCAAAACATATTCATTATACAGGCAAAACTCCCCCCAGCACTGCTAGGTCCAGGGTTTGGGTCCTGCCTCTGTTTGTTCCTGCTGGGAACTGCAGCAGCCCACAGGGACTGTGCAGCGGGCAGAACAATGGGGACATATTTTCCCCAACACAGGAAGTCTGAGAAGACTAAAAATAAAAATTCCTAGAAGAGCTGGGTGTGCAGGAGGGCTGCCCCACAGATGCAGGGCTCTGGGGTGGAGCAGCACAGGGCCACATCCCCTTTGCTGTGTACAGACCAAGGGTCTTGGGGGGCTTCCCGGGGTGAGCAGTGTGGGAGAACACCATAAAACATCCTGCACCTCACCAGAGAGGGGGTGGCTTTCTAATTGCCCAGGTGGGTTTCTATTGTGAGGAGGGCAGCAATGCAGGATTTGACGCCAGGGCTCTGAATGTGTCACCTGCCAGGGGCAATTTAGCAAGTGGCCTGTGCTTTATTCTCCTGCTGTCCACAGCCACGGAGCAGCACAAGCCAAGACCCCACCCCTGTGGGACCTCCCACCCTGATAAACTGATTTACATCATGTCTGCCTTCCCTGAAAACGCACACTGTGGTGTGAAAAGGGTTCTGTGGGTGCATAGGGCTGTATATACTATTGTTGTCTCTTTAATTAGGGCAGATACCAAAATGCTTTAGGATTTTGACCATCCCATGAAAAGCACTGCCTGTTTGGTTACATAGCACAAAAATAAGAAACAATGCACCAACATTTCATCAGTTAAGTCGAGGCGCTCCAGCTGACACTCAGGACACTGCTTTGCAGGCAGCCTGTCCCTCAGCACCACTGGGTGCAGGCTCTGGTGCTGCCTCCATGCTGGGCAGCTCATGGGTCCAGGCTGCCCAGAACCACTGACAGCGCACATTCTTCACAACAAGGTAAATTCAACAGAATTTGCCTTCCAGATTTTTTTTCCCCATCCAGAACCAAACCAAAAGCAGTCTCTAGGCAGTGGGAAAATCAAAGGGAAGCCAGCTTCAGCATAATTTCTCAGATGGCCCACGGGGGGTGGGTCACCACGGGGTGACCAGTGGGCTGTTCCCAAGGGTGATGGGGCAGCACCCAGCCCTGCAGCCTCCAGAGCCACGTGTGCCCAGCGACTTACAGAGCAAAGCACCACAATCAGCTTCTAAACAGCTCTGCCCAGCTCAGCTCTGCCACTGATCCACCCCGAGATCTCCATTCCTGTGCCTCAGTTTACCCAGCTGCAAACAGAGATGTGAACATTTAATCCCTTCTCCTGCAAGGACATTGCACAAAGTGGTCTATGAGTGCAAAGACCCAAGTCTGCTTTTGCTTAAGGTGGAAGAGTCAAGCAGAAATAGAATTGGGATCAGTGCACTCATTGCTGGGTACCCTGCACAAGTGCTGGCTCCTGCCTGCCAGGCCTGAGCAGTTACTGTGGAAAAAACCTGGAGCAGCGTGGGGAGGCTTGTCCCAGCACGCTGCTTTGTTTGCTGACAACCAGTGCAAGTGACAACGTTATGAGTGACTTTTAGGGTGGCTGTGACTTTAATTAGAAAGGACATTTTTAATAGGCTGGGCAAAGAGCCGTGTGGTCCTGCCAGCGGCTGCTCACGCCCAGGGACACTGTTATTCCTCTGGCATGTGAGAGCAGTATCATGTGTGAACTGACAGAGCAGACATGCCAACATTTTTTTTAGCTGCACAGGCTGTCTCAGACAAGAAAAAAGCCCATCTAAATGGCCTCAGGGGCAGCCAGACACAACCCCCCAGAATTACCTGTGTGCACGCAGAAAATGCACGCAGATTTATAGGCTGTAATCAATGAGCTCCCCTGATACATGGGAAACACTTCATTCCCAGTAATTGTCCTTTGACAGCTCTAACAAGTAGGATGTGTTTGGGATGGTAATGATTAAAATGCTGACTCACAGAGGGTTTTCCATGCTGGTGGGACTGCACCAGCTTTGTGCTCACTTGGAAGGTATTTTGCATCCCTGCTTTTTAACCAATCTGCAATTTTAATCCTCTGGTTACAAAGGGGTTGTTTGTGGCTTTGCCCAGCTGACTCCAGGTTTCCCTAGTGAAGAGTCTGCAGGGAGAGGGTTCTCCCCTCCCTCACTGAGGGGCAGCAGGGCAGGGAGAATCCCTGTGCTTGCTGCAGCCAGGAGCAGAGAGGAGCTGGTCTGTCCCCAGGCAGGAGAGAGAGGAGTGACAGGTCTCCAGCAGCAGGAGCTGTGCCCACAGACCTGCCCCTCACAGACCAGCTGTGAGGTGCCAAACCCCGGGCAGATTACTGGCTCTGCAGTGCTCTTGAGCATTTCATGACAGGACAGAAAACTGCTTCTCAAAGGTATTGAGGTGCATCGCCCTGCCTGGCCATTGTGCTGCTGGCTGTGGCCACTTACCTGCATGTGAAGATGGGGTTTGTCCCTGTGTGTCCCCTTCTGCTTGTGGGGCAGCTCCCCAAGGGCCACGTCTAGTGCAGTCCTGTTCCCTTGAACCTCACTTTGCTGCCCTTTCATCAGTCCCCTTGCAGCAGCAGTGATTAACTCGGGGAGGTGGGGGTACCCCAGGGTCAGTCAGGGAGCTGAGGAGGAGGAGGAGGAGGAAAAAGGCAGCACCCCTGCCTGCCATGGGGCCAGAAAGCCATCATGGGCAGATGCTGTGTCTGTGTGCCATGGGACAGTGACAGGGGGCTGTTTGTCACTGCTGGCACAGCACAGCGCTGCTTTGGGGCCACACTGCCCCATGGAGCAGCCAGGATTCCTGCCCAGGGTGAGCCAGCCCCCAGTGGGACCATCCACCCACAACAAAACAGACCAAGAAGATTCCATAAACACCATCTCCCCATTTCTCCATCAGCTGCATCACAGCTCCTCACAACCCTTAATGATACTGGCTGTAACTACCAAAAGGCTTTTTGGGTTTCCTCTGATAAGGATTTTCCTTTCCCAAGCCCAGATGGCTCAGCTGCAGCAGAGGCCCCTCGTTCTGCTCAGGCTATGGGCAGCTCCTGCCTGGAGCAGCAGCAGCAGCTGTGCCTGTGCTGCAGCAGCCTTCACCAAAAGGAAATTGCCAGCCCCAGAAAACTGCTCCCCTAATTACAGCCTTGGATCATGCAGAAAACCACATAAATGATTCACACAGTGTTCCCAAGCTGCAGCCCTGTAAATGAGAGAGATCTCCAAATGCTACCGAGCCACGCTCGCTGGTATCAGGATGGAGATGCAGAAACTTTCATCATAAAGAGGAGCGAAGGAAAATTCCTGCCCTTAAACGCATCTCTGCAAACCAAGGAGACCTGGGAGGTCCATCCCCTATAGATCCTTACAGAAGGGTTGTTAAAACTCCTCGGGGAATTGTCATAGGAGAGAGAAGGCAGATAGCAGGGGAACTATAGAAATGCATCTGCTTGTTATTTCAGAGGGACGTGGGGATGGAGCCTCTGCTGGCAAGCAGAGGATGAAAAAGAGAAGGCAAGAGGACTTGGGCCAGCAGAAAGGGATGGCTGGTGGCGGGGAAGAGAGTTAAAAGTGTCCCATTGTTAGGGAAGTTTGCTCTCCTTCAGACCATCCCTCTCCCAGGGACACCCGCCGCCTTTTGAAGTGCAACCTGAGGCGGTTCCTTGCCACCCATTGGAGAGGGAGCTTTTTTATCACATTAAGTCATTGGGTAGCAAATGAATGGGGGGTTTTGACTATTCACAACTTCACCTTATAAATATCAGGGTTGGAGGTTCCTGCAGCTTTGCTCCATCCCCATAGCTCACCTTGGGAAGGAGCGGAGGGAGGTGGCCCTGCTTGTGCAGAGACCTGCGGTGTGGAGAGCTACGGAGCAGCCAAAGGGATCCAACCTCACTCCTTGTGACAGCCATGAAGAGAAGCACCCTCCTCGTCCTCTCCATTACAGGGGTCTACAGTGCCATTCTCCACTCAGCAGCATGGTAGGGTCCAACTTGGTGGAAAGGGCATTTTTTTAGAGATGCTCTTCAGCCTGTGGTAAGGTGATTTATTTTTTTTTTCTCTGTTTCAGGTCTGTGAATAACTTTCTGATGACAGGACCTAAGGTAATTAACACATGGACTGTCAGGAATTTAAATGGAGTGATTTTGTATTGCAAATGGGAATTAATGCTTTCCAAGGAACCGGACTTCCCAGAGCATATCGGCTCCAAGTCGTGCCAAGTACAGAGGGAAAGGACTCACAACGTGCTTATCTATGTTCTCACTGATAATCGCTAAGACAGGGTGGATTTTAACCCCGCTGTTTCCCGTGACAGGCTTACCTGACGTTCTCCAGCAGCGTGGCGGCCGGGGCGCACAGCGGGATGGAGGAGTGCAAGTTCCAGTTCGGCTGGGAGCGCTGGAACTGCCCCGAGAGCGCCCTGCAGCTCTCCACGCACAACCGGCTCCGCAGCGGTGAGTGCGCACCTGCAGCCCCGCTCCCGCCCGGGCGCGCCGGGGCAGGCGGGATGCGCTCCGGAGAGAGCCGGTGCTGCCGACTGACTGACTGATGGAGAAGGGCCTTCCTGCCCAAGAATCACTGCTGCTTTCCTTTATGTGTATTAACTGGGGTCATAAATAGCACTAACATTTTCCTAGGGATCCCAGGCTCAGTGTTTCCCTGCTCCATGGGTCTGCTCCTGCCCCTTTGTGTGCAGCATCCCGGGGGAGTGCTAGAGACACCCGAGCTTCCAGTGGGGAGAAGTGCAGGAGAGGCAAAGGGAGAAACCAGAGATGTGCACTAAGAAACTGCCTTCATAAGAAAACTGTGGATATATTTCAATATTATCTATCTCAATGGGCAGAAGTCTCCTTCCACCCAGAGCAGCATCTCTATTTGAATGTCTTCAGAAAGCCAAAGAGGACTACACTAGGAGTGTGAGTGCAGACAGCTGTTAGCACAAGTTCAAAGGATCAATGACCATTTTCTCTAGCAGGCAAGATCAAAGCACAACATACCCCCAGGCAGGGAAGGACAGAGATGAACTGAATGCCACGTGAAAGGAGAATTAACTCACCTTGGCCAGAGCAGGACCATGGCATTTCCTTAAAGTCCTACCCCTGGCAAGAAGTTTCAATCCCTGTATGGATACCTGAATAATATAACAGCAAATTGCTGTGGCCTGTGATGCTGAAGCCTGAAAAGATCCAGTCCTGAGCATTTAATTTCTGTAGCACCTTTCCTTCTGCACAGAGCGTGTGGGTATTTTCTCCTTGCACTTTCACAGCGCAGGAGATCTTCATTCCTGATAATCCGGGATTGATGTCTATATTTGCATGTGACAGCTTTTGCATGTGACAGCTTTTTTCCCTACTCTCCCCCAGCGACCCGGGAAACCTCCTTTGTGCACGCCATCAGCTCGGCCGGGGTCATGTACACCCTGACCAGGAACTGCAGCCTGGGAGACTTCGACAGCTGCGGCTGCGACGACTCCAGGAACGGCCGCGTGGGTGAGCGACCGCCCAGGACAGACTGACCCGTCCCTCTGTCTCACACACAGCCCCACGGACTGCGGGGCAGGTCAGTGCGTAATCCTGTGTCTGTGCTGCAGGTGGCCGAGGCTGGGTCTGGGGAGGATGCAGTGACAACGTGGAGTTTGGGGAGAAGGTTTCCAAGCTCTTTGTGGATGCCTTGGAAACGGGACACGACACCCGTGCGCTGATTAACCTGCACAACAACGAGGTTGGGAGACTTGTAAGTAATAATAATTGTAATAGTAATAGTAATAATAATGTCTACATTGAAAACAAGATCTAGGCTGTTCAGGTGCCCATTTGCAGGCCCCTGTGAAAATCCAGACCCGCTAGTGGTTGTATGGAGGAAAAAAGCCCAGCCAGAATCTGGCCTTGAACCTCAACACAGGGAATAGCAGTAAGAGTTGTTCCCCCTTCCGGCTTCTGCAGCTGTGTAATGCAGTTAACTGCTGGCACACACCACTTATTCAGAAATGCATGGGATTTGTGCTCCCCTCTAGGCTTGTCTGGTCTGTAAAACAAAGCCAGAACCACCTTCCTTACTTTCTTGCAATATGCATTTCCAAGCTCTTTGGCTGGGAAGCCAGGTGTGAGCTGGTCCTGCTCACAAGCCTGCCAGACTCACCCCCACTCCTGCCTGGGCCATGGAAGCTCTCAGCATCTTGCCAAACCTCCTTGTCTGTAAAAACAAGGGTGACAACACTTAACATACCTATCTCATAGGGTGTGTCAAGGCTTAATCTCACATAGATACCAGTGATTGGGACCTAATAAATACCAGAGGGAGATAGGCAGATAATATCTGTGAAGTGCTTGGCCTGGAGGAGATGCAGAGAGGTTGGGTATGATTATTCCAAAGGAGTTTCACACATTTTGAATGAAACCTCTGAAAGGGACAGGGGTTGATGCTGGCAAGTGGTGTGTGAAGGGCATGACCTGATAAAGGCACTTTTTTCCTGGCCTGGATTCTCCTGGAAGGGGTGGGAACAATAGCTTGTGCCCACTTAGCTCTGGGACAGATGTCTTCCTGGAACTAAGAGCAAAAGGTGCAAGGGTTGATCTTTGCTGTTCATAGCTTAGTTTTTATTATTTCATCTTTCCCTTACGGTACGTAGTCTCTATTGCACCAATGGGGTCTTTTCTATCGCCTATACTGGGACTAGTAAATGCTTTAGTTGGGTGTGGGGAGTAGCTTTGTTATTCCAGGTCATGGAATTCCAGGTCAGCTCTTGGAAGGATCTGAAGTCATGTTAAGCACGAGCCACTTTAGCTGCAGTGTCCCCAAATTACAAGTGTCATAGATCCTGATCTTGAGATTCCCTAATTTCTTCACCTCACCCCACCAAGGCGGTGAAAGACACGATGAAGAGAGCCTGCAAGTGCCACGGGGTGTCGGGCAGCTGCAGCATCCAGACCTGCTGGCTGCAGCTGGCCGAGTTCCGTGAGGTGGGCAACCTCCTGAAGCTCAAGTACGACCAAGCGCAGAAGCTGGAGATGGACAAGAGGCGCCTGAGAGCCGGCAACAGCGCCGAGAGCCGCGGGGCCACGGCCGAGACCTTCCACCACATCCATGCCACCGAGCTCGTGTTCCTGGAGGACTCCCCCGACTACTGCACGAGGAATGCCAGCCTGGGCCACCAGGGCACCGAGGGCCGCGAGTGCCTGCAGAGTGGCAGGAACCTGTCGCAGTGGGAGAAGCGGAGCTGCCGGCGGCTCTGCACCGAGTGCGGGCTGCGTGTGGAGGAGCGCAGGACCGAGGTGGTGGCCAGCTGCAACTGCAAGTTCCACTGGTGCTGCACCGTGCGCTGCGAGCAGTGCCGGACTCTGGTGGCCAAGCACTTCTGCACCCGCCGTGACCCCGCCGCGCCCAACCACAGCAGGCAGAGGAGCAGGGCCCACAGGAGATAGGGGAGGCTCTTTGGTGTCCTCACATTGGGGAAGGAGGGTTGGGTGTGCGCCGTGTGAGGTGCTGGGGTCTTCTGTGGATGGAGGGAGCACAAGGCGTGAGCGCTGGGGGACCACGGTCCATCTTGCTTCCATGTTTTTTCCTCGACATTTACCAGTAGCTTCTTTCTTCTTGGGAGTCACTTTATCTGTGTGTTGGACACAAGGAGGAATTTCATGGTTTATGTGGGCTCGACCCCTCGTGCCCTTGCCAGTGGGTCTGCCAATGGCAGCAGTGGGGCTCCAGCTCCCAGCCACAGAGGTGGGAATGGGTGCTGTGGCAGGTCCAGCCGGCTGATCCCACCACTGCAGCCTCTGGTCCCCGCTGTTGGTGCACCTGGAGCATCTCTGGAGCAAAACTTATGCACTTTGTGATGTGAGAGGAGGTTTGACAGTGTCGTGGTGTGTATTACCACAGCTGCAGCCTTTTGAGGGCTTTGGAAAGTTTACAGTCAGTGTTTACATATTTCCCTCCCCACCTTTTTTTTCTCCTCCTTTTTGAATTTTGTATTCTGGCACAAGAAGCCTTGCTCCAAATAGACAATAGCTTTGTGTATTTGTACTGGAAAAAATTAAGCATTTTACACTTCCTTTTTTTTTTTTTAATTAGCAGTTAAGAATTCAGAATTCTTTATGCCTAATGTTGTTTATTAATAAATTGTATTATTGCTTAGCACAATCTGTTTTCACTATATATTTTGAAGGTATCCTTTAAGAATTAGATTTTGGACTGTATTTTGCAATAAACCACAATGAAAATAATTGGCTTTTTCCTTTCTGGCTTACTAGCAGTATGATTTTAGGTGCAAAATTATCCCTTTCTGTGTAAAACCCAGCACTTCCAGGAATTTCCTCATCATTAATCCAAAAGCCACCGAGGGCAGTGAGTTCAGTAGCTGGATCTCAGTAAGTTGGCTCCAGCCTCCAGTCCCCGGAGGGTTGGCTTCAGTACCTATCGCCGTAATCTCGCCCTTTCCAAGTGCTGAGTATGCAGACACAGCCCGGCTAAAGCCGACTCTGAAGCTCCCAAAGTCTCTTTAATTCGCCTCGCCCCGACATCCCCCAGACAATGCGAGGCTGCCCCGCTTTGATGTGGAAAGCGTCACCAGCGGCGCTCGCTGCGGATTTCTTGGAGGCACGAGAGGAACCCTTTGAACTGGAGCAGGAGAGAAACCTCGGGGACACTTGTGAATGTGTCTGCTGGTTCCCTGCTGGTTCCCTGCGGCTCCGGGTGCCAGCAGCCCGCGGAGGGCAGCAGGAGACAGTGCTGGCTGCTCTGTCCCAGGGCAGCTCCAGCTCCTGGGATCGGAGCTGCTCCGGAGGGAGCCGGGCTGTGCTATCACCCACACCCACCGCGCAGGGCAAGGATGCTCGGCCAAGTTTGCTCTCCAGCCAGGGGAGGAGGAGGAGGAGAGACAAGTGTAAAAATCCCCCTCCAGCTCTGCCAGCACGCTGCACCCACGCTGCAAATGCTCCGCTGCTATTTTATCCAGGTCTCCCTATGGCTTCCTCTGTAAACACAGCCTCGGCACACACAAGAGCCAGAGCAGGGAACTCAGCTTGCAGAACACACATTTGGGAAGCACATTTGGGAAGCTGACTTCCATGCAGTTATTTTATAGAAAGTTGGTTTTATTGAAGCTCCCATCAGTTAGGGGAGCTATGCTGCCTTCAGGGTGGCTATTCCTAGTAACTTACCCTACCAAACCAAAATACCCCAAGATTTTTGCACAGTGTTACCACAAGAGCAGTTGCAGCCCCCAAAAATTTAGGCTGAACTGGGAGTGATAAAAACAGACAAGGAAAGCTGCTTTCTTGCATCTCAAGGACTGATTGACTTGTCTGCACAAATATTATCCCCAGGCTCTCTTTTTGTACTGGTTTGGACTGTGCTCCAGAGCCCCAGCAGCTGCAGGCACAGGGTACCACCAAAATCCCACCAAATGAGGATATACAGAGCACAGGACAGTCCCTGCTGATGTGTCTCAGAGAAGGGAAACTATTTCACCAGGATAACTCCTAAGCACACAAAAACCTTCCTGCTGTATACCAGCAGCAGGTTAATAAAGCACACAGGAAAATCCTGGGAGATGAGGGCTCCCAGAGAGCAGGAATGGGCAGGACATGCTGTGTGTCATCTTACCCATTTCTCTGCAGCACCTTTTCAAACTGACATTAGCACAGAAAATAAGAAGGAACAGGTTTGCAGGTGGCAACAACACCAGACCAGACCTCTGTCCCACAAAGGCTCCTTCCCAGGGAGATGGGGCTGGAGAGGGAAGTGGAGACATCACTGCTGAGACCAATCCTTTCCCACTGAGCCCTCCCATTCCCACCAACTCAGCATCCATACCCATCCCATTGTACTTAAATGCTGGAGATGAACTATCCTTCCTTAAATTTGTCATCAAAGCCATTTACATTTCTGGTTCCCAGACTCTCTAAGGCAATGAGCAAATCACCCCAAAAGCCAGAGACCAAATGCAAACTGAAGCAAACTCAAGAGAAAGTTACACACCATCCCATGGCACAGATTTCAGAGATTGCCTTTCTCATTTTGTACCTTGCAGAGACAATACCAAGAGTGAACAAATACAAAAATCAACTCTATGGCTTAGAGTGGCACCTTGCCAGAGATATTACAGTCCTGGAGAAGCTGAGGCTTCCTTATCCTCCCCCTTGTTGCTTGGATACAAGAGTCATCAATTCTCACTACATTCACTACAAAACAATAGAAATTCAGGATCATCTTAATCCATCACAGCACTGTCAGGGAGCCCTGACACCCCTGCCTGCTGCTGTGCTTTCTGTAACAACCCTCACAAATGCCATGGGGCACAGGGGAGCAAACTCTGAGGATGCCACAGGACTGAGCTCATCATCTCAGCTGTGGTTTTACCTGGGCAGCTTTGTTACCCCTGCAGAGCAGCTTCCAAAGCAAACACGAGCACACACAACAGAGCACAGTCCTGTCACTGCTGCCTGTGAAGGATCCTTGTCCCACCACAGCTAAAGAGCTCTTGCAGGGCCTGGTGATGCCTTTAAACCTGCACAGGTTTGCTTGTGATCACACAAGTCAGCTCCAATCTGACTGATCCCAATCCCTGTAACTCACTGCACACCTGGAGGAAAGGGCTGGGCTGGCTCTCTAGGGGCTTGAGGAGGGACCTGACACTGTCTCACAGTAATGGCATTTGTAAGTGTTGATCCTAACTACAATGAAAAGCCAAAAATCTTAACTGGACTAGGTGCTGGATGAACTCAGAGCAAAATCTTGCTGCCTGTCCATCAAGAGTGACAGCACCGCTTCTCCTCTGGAGCAGGGACACTTTGGGCGGGGCTGTGGGGCCACTTGGATAGTTCTGGAGCAGCATCTTCGTGTTTGATCAGCCACTGACATGGATAGAGCATCCTCTGGGGTGAGAAATCTGTGGAATCAGCTGTTTCACCACTGCCTTTCTGGAGGTTTGACACCAGGGTCCCCCCAGTGTATTTGTGCCTTTATTGTGGGAGAGGGATGCTTTACAATCCATTTCTAGTGAGAAAGGGAAACATACTCCAAATGATGAAATATTATATTCCAGCTATAGCATTGCCACAGACCAGGGCAGGTTTATGTCAGAGGTGACTGCTCAACTAACACAGGGTCAGTTTTGGGGTGCTCATACCATGATAACAGCCCTGGCTAAGCCCACAAGCTTTCCCAGCCCTTCCCATCTATCCCAGGACTATCCCTGTCCCTGTTTCACCAGCTGCCCTTGGCCATGCTGTGCTGCTGCCCAGGTGTCCATCCCAGCACCCTGACCAGGGACAGCCACCTCCAGGTTTGTTCTGGTTTCTCCTTCCCTGCAGCTGGAAATGCCTGCCCAGCCTCACTCCCCTTCAGGCAGGGGCAGGGGCACAACACAAGGTGACCCCTTGGCTGGGGTCACCTCCACCAGTGCAGGCAGGAAGGTGAAGTTTGGGGTGCAGGTGCCAGCCTGTACCAATGGACACAGCCATCCCAGGGCTGCCCAGCACTCAGAGCCAGCCTGGGGCTGTGCCTGTGGGGGCTCAGGGTGGCACCTGGCACAGCAGCTGGATCTGTGCTGTTTCCTTTGCTCCCTCTCCTAGAAAAGAGAAAGAACGGCTCTGGCAGGGAATTCACACCACCGTTGCCCCTGTGTGCCCCACAGCCCCTCCCAGCAGGCTGGCAGGGACACTTGTGCTCAGAGACTGAGGCACCTGCCCCAGGCTCTCCCCTCCACAGGTCACACTGCTGCACAGTGCCCATCAGCAAGCAGAGAATCTAATTTATTAATACACAAAGTGCAGGTTCTGCAGATGATTTTGCCAAGCAGTCTGGAGGGGGATGGATTTTGGCCTGGCACTGCTCCCTCCTCCCTGGTCCCACCCCAGCTGGGGGCTGATCCCTCCTCCCTGGTCCCACCACTGCCCCCCCTGCATCCCAGCAGCATCCCTCCTTTCCCCCAGCCTGCTTCCATCCAGCTGTTCAACTCCTTGCCTGCTGGATTACCTTTAAATTATGCCCCCAGTGCCCTTTCATGGATTATAATTCTGCATGAGATGTTTGTGCTGTATGCTCCCCCAGTATTAAAGTGTCAGGAGTGTATCCCCAGGCCATCCATCTTCAACACTTCCGCGAGGGCTTGGCAATTCCCTGACATGAATATTATGGCTCTCCATGCAGAGCCTCCATCACTCAAGCTGACAAGTGTTAGAATCTCCTCTCTTGAGCAGGGTAAGTGACCTTTTCATATGCAGTGTAGATTCCTGGTCACGCTGCATCTGCTGCAGGGAAACCAGCGAGTGCCAGCAATTCCCTCAAGCCTTAGAAAACAAGTCACAGGTCCTTTTCCACTTGCAAAACCAACCATCAGCAGGAAAAAGTTAAAAAGGGCCTGAATCAGCCCCTGGTTAGCTGCTGCTAGTGCCAGTCCCAGAGAGGAGGATGGAAAAACATCCATTTATGGGATTAAATCCGTGGGATTTGTCAGCAGGAATTTTCAGGGAAAGATAGGAGGACTTGGGTGTCTGGCTTGTTGGAGTATTCAGGAAAGATTTTCGTGACCAGTTATAGTGACTTTAGTGACTTGGAAACCTCAACTCTAGCTTTCAGCAATACATTTTTAAGTGAGATACCTAAAGTTAGACCCCTAAACCAGCCTGACTTTCAAAGCTGCTGAACTCCTGGGCTTCCCACAGCTGCGTGCAGGAGCTCCCCTCTACCTGGGCCTGGGGAGAAGCTGAGGCAGAAAACGACCTTTAAAGCTCTTTTGCAGCTCTGATTTCCCAGCTGTGCTGCCCTGGGGACACTCCAGTCCCTGGAACCGACAGAAAGGGAATCCCCTGGAGCTGAGCTGTGTGGCCATCCAAGTTAAATCCCTCCTACAAAATTCACACGTTACCCCAAGTCTGCAGCTAAAGGGGTGCCTAATTTTTTTTCTTCTCTAGAGGGCAAAGGAACTTTCAGAGGAACTTTGCCACCCTCCCCTTACAGAGGGACTGGCGCTGGCTCGCTGCCAGCACAGAGCAACGAAAACTTGTTAACACCTTTTCGGCTCCCTGTTAATAAAGTCAGGGCAATTAACAGCTTCGCTATTTACAAAACAAATCCTCTTTGCAACACCTGAGAAAAAGAGTTACAAGTGTTTCCCAACCATTTCTCAGTTGGGGAGGGCACCTACAATAACTGTCGGCTGGGATGAGCTGCATCTGCTTTCCATGGCTGCAGAGAACGTGGAATGCTGCATATTCTGTATGAATGTATGCTGCACTTCCAGCCAGGAGCCCTGATCAAGCACAGATCTATTGGGAAAGGTTCTAAAAGCTTCTCCAAGAAGAAGGAGGTGTACAGGGAGCCAGGGTGTCAATTTATTGCCCACTGGCTGGTCTATATTTCTGGTATGAAATGGTGCAAGAGATGGACACAGAGCAGGTTGGTCCCCTCCAAAACCCCCCACGGGGTGGCTGGGAGGGAGTTGGTGATGTACGGGGTATTTACACCTCTGCTGGGGGATGCACAAGCTCCCCCACCTCTTTTTCTGGCTCCCTGCTCTCTCCTAGGATACAATCCACTTTGCAAATCACTGCTGGCTTACAGTGCAGTAAATTCCCCCTTTTCAAACAAGCCCCAAGGAGTTCAGCCATATAACAGAAGATTGACGGATTAGAGAAAATCAGATAAATGTAACTTGCAATGTACTTTCAAAGCTAATTCCTTCCTTCCTTCTCTTTTGCTCTCCTATCCCATTCCCCCTTTACCAAACACACAGAGCGGCTCATATTTTATGAACAAGAAGGATGAGGTGCTCCCTAATTAAACAATTATTTATCTCTAGAGATGGCTGCTGGGACAGCTTCACACAAGAGTTCTCCCAGACAAAGTGGACTTGGTCCAAACACTCCTGGAGATTAGAAAAGACCCTTTTAAAGTGTGCACCAGGACCCACACTCAGTGGATTCTTGGACCCACACTCATTCCTCCCAGAGGGTCTGAAATGCAGAGAGGAAAGGAGAGGGAGTTGATGGTAACTAGAAGTGAAGTAAGAGGCAGAGATTGACGGCCACAGCTAAGAAATGTTCACCAAACGCAGTCAGGATGCAAAGATGAGTTGCAATCATGTGGAACATAGTGAATCAGAGCCAGAAAATGAAAGAGACTAAGTCTAAATCTGTTATAGAACAGGATAGCGGGGCTAGTAGGATGTGATGGGAAATAGACAGGGAGATCTCTAATAGTATTTTAGCTATTCTTTCTCTTTCTCTCCCTATTCTTCCCTCAGTGTCCCATGCAACATTAATTGAAGCCCCTTGTGGGCACGGCCAGGAGAGAATAGCTCGTCAGGGGACGTGTGAGCACAGGGCCTGGACAGTAAAGGGCCCTTCATTTCCTCCTCTGATGCTTTCAACAGCACATGGGATGCCATAAAAGATGGTAATGATGAGCTCAGTGCAAAGACTGTAAAACAGTGGGGAGAGGCACAGGGGTTACCTCACTTGGGCTCAAACTCAGGCCATGCATGAGCTGAGTTTGCTGGTTGTAAGCTCTGCTGGGACCATGGCTGCACTGCCTGTCCCATCTGCCTGGCTGCCAGCACCCAAACTGGGCTCTGATGAGGTGCCTGGTCTGAAATGTTGGGTTGTGATGTCAGTGGGACTCTCTTATTGACTCAGATCAAGCCTGGACACATTTCTTCTTCTCACATCTCTTCTCAATTCCACAGGCTTCTCTAACTCACAGAGCTGTGGCTTCTGGCCTGACACTTCTAGGGGATCATCCATCAAGAGCTGAGTTGGCAGTTTTAAAAGCAATAATTTCTATTTCTTTCCCTTTTGCCCAGTGCCTTGAAGCTAAACCTACTTGGCCCAGCTCTTAATTCCCACTCCTGCCAGGCAGATTTCTGCTGGCCAGCTGCCATCAGTTGTGATAGGGACAAGGCACCTCCTCCCTAAGTAGATTTTGAAGCCAATGAGCAGGAGAATAATTGAATTAACTCAGCCCCGAATACCTCCTGAGGTGCCAAGCACTCCCAGCATTACAGCTGCACCACAAGTGTCTGGAGAGCAGGTAATTCCAGTCAGGGCCAGGCTGCAGATGTGGCTCCTAGGGACATCTCTGCTGGCACAGGAGCACCAGCCAGTTCTGGACAGGAGCACTGGCAAGAGATTCTCAGGATGGCTTTGCTCAAGCCAGCTCGAGTCCAGGAGTATGCCAATACATTTATGCTTTGATGTGCTTAAGTTAATAAGATTTTTCCCAGGGCAAACACAGTTGTGCTTCCCAGCCTGGACTACTCCACTCTCCTATTTCTTGTTTGCCCCATGGCTTTCCCCCACAAGCTATGAGCTCTGACATCTCAGGCCTCAGCCTCTGTTTTACCAACCAAGCTGCTATTTGAATTCCCTGAGAAACATCCGTACGCTTTTGGCTGCAGCACATTGATTTCTTTCTCTTGTCTAGCACAGGCCATGAGAGCTGAGTGTGGAATTCAGGAATGATCAGAAATGATCAGGAATGATCAGGTCCCAGCCTGCACCCAGCTCCAGCTCCAAGGTGTGCAGAGGAGCTGGCCCAGCTCTGGCCAGGGTGGAGGCAGGGCAGAGGACATCCCTTTATCTCACCCATCACCAGAGAGCTCACAAATCACTGTCCAGTCCCTTTCAAGCTGTTGGGAGCACTAAATTGTACCTCTTGCATCCAGACACCATCCAATCTCCCAGCACCAGGCCAGGTACATTGATAAGGAGATTGTGTAAATGGTCAAACAGGATGGAGCCAAAATTCACAATTTCCTGTGCTTTAACTCTGCAAGTGCCATATCAACAGGGAAGGTTCATGGATTATCCCCCATTCCAAAGGGGGCTGTTGTGGCCAAGACCTGCCACTGTACTGCTCCAGTGCAGAGGATCCCTGGTTTCATGTTACACTAAGTACAGAGTGCTCTGTACATTTTCAGCAGAAATTTAATTACAACTATGATCCAATAAATATTTGGGAAGAGTAACAAACAGTGCTACAAAGAGAACAGAGTGGCAGCCAGCTCCTTCCAGCTCCTTAGAATTTTAAACCCCAGATTGTCTCAGGGGCACTTCCACTCTCTCTGTCCTGTGCAGAAGATGAAATTAATTTCCACATCACCCTAATTAGTTCAGTATCATATAAACCATCCTGCCTCCTAACCAAGCTAACCACTGACAAACCCCTTCAACTCATTCTTTTGGCTGTAAGCAGACACTGACCTCACCCCAGGGAACTGTTTTCCTGGAGATGACTTTGAGCACTAAATATGCAGCTACATCTTGGTAGGTTATTAAATCCACATGTGAAAATAAACTCATCTATCATCTCATGCATGTGGTTTAGCTTCCTTTTAAGAAGATATAAATGTACTAGAGCACCCCATTAAAGCAATTTATATGTCTTGCTTTATTTTCCCAGACAGGACATGCCTTCCTTGGAGATTACTGGCTTTTAAGAAAACATATCAATTAAGGAGTCATGGAATAACAGAATTGACCTTCAGGTGCTGCTCCTTGAACAAACAGCACCCTGACTTGCATTTTGAAGGGTGGGTGACTGATTTCTTTTCAAAGCCACACGGTGACATCAAGGCCCAGAGGTGGAGAAGGGAAAGCAGAAAGCAGCAAAGCTCTGCTGAGATGAGCTGCACAAGCACTGAGTGCCAGAGACAGGCAGAGAGCAAGGGCACATTCCCTGCTCACCTGTGGCACCAGTGTGCAGCTCCCTCTCTCAGGCACCAAACACAAAACCTCATTTTCTGAGACACCAGGGCCGACACTTCTCTGCTGCCTGAAAGATATGAACTCTTGAGACAGCTAAATAAATGAAACCAGAAAAGATCATTAGAGAAAAAACAACCAAAATCCTTTAAAGAAAGGTTTGGATGTGCTAGTCATCCTTCTTAATTCCAGCTGTGTCCCTGTCACCATGGACATATTGGCTTTCACCCTGCTCCTCAAAGGTTTGACTGCTGATCCACCCCCCAGCTCCTGAGGAATACACCCCCTGGAGACATCACCTGTGTTAGAATAATCCTCACTTCCCAGCAACAGCACTTTATGGCCCTGGCTGCCTCTGCTATGGCATGTTTTCTATTGCAAGTCTCACTGTGACAAATTACAAACTACTTAAAAACACTCCTTCCACATTAATCATGGGAGAGGAACAAAATACTTTGTGCCAGCATTCTGACACTTGCCCTGGAGAGCCCTTCTCTCCTGGAGAGTGGAGCCCATTGGTTTGCCAGAGCAAGATAATCAAAGCACAATCATCACATCAGGCTTGGACATCTCAAGGAGGGATGGAAGAGAAGGTTTAAGGAAAGAAGCAAATTTATGCTGCCTGCAGTGATGAAGACAGATGTATTGATTGGGCCTGAAGGGATGTAAGAGAAAAGGTTTATTTTCTGTAGAGCAAACCATTAGAACTAAGAACATCCCATTTCTTCTCTCATCCCCCAGAGCCTTACTAACTTAGCTGAATGGGTTAATTGTGACTCATCTTATTATTTGTTCCAAAGAAAAGATCCAAAAAGTTACTGCATTCCCCTTGGATATCTGCACCTCCTGCTGTGGCCTGAACTTAAGACACCAGAGGAGCTGCAATATTAGCTGCACTGGAATGTTTTGGTTTTCCCTTGCAAAACAGCCCCATCTCTCCAAGTGTGGATGTGCTTCAGTTACCTAAATATCCTTGAGAGGGGCAAAAAGAAAGGAAATTTCCATTTTTCTGTACTTAACTGAAGAATTCCCACTGTTGTTGAAAGCAAACAGAAAAGGGCATGCCTCAACATGTTCCTCCGGCACTATGGACCAAGGGAAGCCAAAACTTCTAGAAGATATTTCTTTTCTACAAAAAATAAGCAAATTCTCATCAGTAATGTGTCACCTCTGGACCAGTATGGAAATCCTACAGCCTCCATGAGCAGAAACCCTCTAATGGTACACATGTGGGCACATAAAAGACATACTGTACATTTGGAAAACTCCCCCGGCACCAAATGCATCTATTTCACATCCAGGGGTGGGTTGGCACAAACAAATGAAAATTATTCTATTTAAACTTTCTCAACCTTAAAAGAAAATCTGCAGCAGAACTGTAAATTAATATTAGGTGACAATGAAACTATTAATTTTCATTGGAACTGGATATATAGATAAATAAAGATCCAATTTCTTGTCAGTACAAGGGAATGAAAATCAAAAGCTGCCAGTTTATATTGTCAGGATGTTACCATCTCAGGTTATACCCAAATTAATATAATCTGTGAGTAGAATTATACCAGATGATAGGACCCAAGGACATGACCAAACACTATCTTCTGCAGCAAATCTCTAAAAGCACACATAAAATAGTTCAACTTTAAAATACACTTTACCTTACACCTTTTTCTTCATGTCAGCTGATGAAAGTCACATCAACTGTTTGTACCTAGAAAGAAACCCAACAGCTGGAGTAGAATAAAAATGGCTACAGATTTTAATTTTCTGTCAGCCTTTGCTCTCTGTGCCCAGGCCAGTCCTCCTGAAGCTGTGATCATGGCTGACCTGAGAGGAGCTCAGTCAGAGTATCTGAAGGGTGGATCTCCTTGTTTAGGGAAATATTTAATTTGTGTGCTGTTGGAACAGAGGAAGACAGAGCAGAGAATCACACATGTCCTCATTTGGCCTTTTCTTTACCTGTTCTGTTCACAGCTCTAAACGCAGTGTCAGTGAACTCCGTGTGATTTTCCCTTAGATCATCACCTTTGGTGGCTGTAGACAGCAACACAGAACAGAAAATAAAAGAAAACAGTTGGAGGTGCAGCTGGGGCAGAGGAGCGCAGATCCTCCCAGGCCCAGGCCCATCTGTACCCTGGAGAGGAATTGCTCCCACCTAGCAGTTGTGCTCAAACCTGCTCATTCCATGCACAGCTTCACAGCTGTGCCAGCTCTGCCTGATTCCACTCCCAGAGATGAAAGAAAACTGACTGCTAATTTTTGATGACTGCTTTATGAAGTCCAGAAGCGATTAACAGACTTGCAACAGCATTACTACAGTGATAGAGCTATCTTCATTAAAACCTGATACCACAGAGAGAAACCCTCTACCCATATTCAGGTAGAAAAGATTCCAAAGAAATGATTCAACATGAAAGATGCCAAGTGATCCAAACCACTGGCAGACCTTGAGAGCACAGGTGTCAAACTCCCCATCCCTACCTCCAAGGAGGCACTTTCACAGAGCACATGCAGTAACCATCTGCTCACGCATTTGCCCCTATTTTCCATGATTCTGTGATTCTAGATCCTCCTGCTGCTTCAAGGGAGGACCCAAGGAGGCTTTTCACATCTCCATTCCTCACCTTCACACTTGTACCGCCTGTGTACTGCCAGCTGCTCTGTACATCATTGCCCATCCACTGAGGAGAGATATTATAAAGAAACAAAGTAGCATTATTAAAACCAGGTTTATGGATGACTTGTTCATTCCAAGAATCCCAAATCACCTTAAAAAGGAACATTTTGCAGGGAGACAGAACAACTAGTAAAGATATATCATGGCTGTTCTGTGCTGTGATGGGTAATGACTAATTAATACCAATAATAATGCTAAGTTTGGAGAATGCCTCAGCACTGGGTCAGCACCCTGGCAAGGCAACGTTTTATTGCAGCTCATTAAAGGAGAAAAAAAAGCAATAAAAGCCTTAAGAACCATCACAGATCCTGACTATATGAAGCTAATAAACAGTATGATGAACTATCATTTACATGAATAAGAAAAGAACTGGACATTTCATTTCCTATGCCTTTGTTGCTCCCATTCAGTTGCACTGATGGGGCTATTTAGGGAAGCCCCACAGAGCCTGTTTACAAGAGAACTTTGCAAAACAAAGACAGTCACGGTCAAAACTTTGCTGGTCAATTCAGTATATTTACATGGAAGAGCTGGGAAGAAAACAAGTATTCTGAAATAGCCTCCTGGGATTGTTCAGTTGGGAACTAGCAGGGAAGGATCTCATGGCTACCTAGATGTGTGCTGGCCACAGAAAAAGCGTCTGGTTTTCAAACAGAGGCTTGATCAAACTTTCTTCATCCAGGCAAAAATACCATTGCACAACTCCCTGAGCAAAATGGCAACTGCCAAAGTGTTCTGCATGCAGGGAACAGCATTGTCCAAGTCTGGCTCCTGAGAAATCAGACACAAGCTCTTTGCTTTCCATAAATGTGGAAACTGTGCCATGCCAACACTTGACAATACATTTCAGATGCACATACCCC
Organism: Emberiza elegans; assembly: GCA_024865655.1. NCBI lineage: Eukaryota > Metazoa > Chordata > Aves > Passeriformes > Fringillidae > Emberiza > Emberiza elegans. The sequence continues at coordinate 58,527,771 of JALJVW010000184.1, forward strand.
ATCTGAGCAGCTTCCAGAAACAACACCGTTTTCCCTCTCTCTTTTAACTAACAGAATGGAATTGCTGCAGATTTACAGCAAAGGCACCTAAAAGCACAGCTGAAACCACTGTTTTTAAGAAGACCTTGTTATGCCATAACTTTTCACAGTTCAGTTGCTAAATTACACATTATAAAAATAAGTAAGTGCAATTGAGAGACTGTGTTAATCTCAGAAGTTTAAACACTAGTCTGTAATGAGTGCTTTATGGTGGCCAATGGTAAAGTGCTTTATGGGGCATGCAGGAGATTTGTCCGCACGTGTCTGTTAAACACTGCTGGGAATTTTCTCACACAGAGACCAGGCCTGGCACAAAATTAAACATGGACAAAACACTGCCTCATTCACACAGCACCAGGAATGCCACCCAGAAAGAAAACACTTTACAGCACCTAAGAGAGATAAGAACCACCAGCCAGCATAGCAGTAAGATGCTGCTTTTGACAAAGCAGAATTTCCTAACCTGACAATCCATGCAGATTCTGGAAGGATGACAAAAACACAACTGTCCCCTAGCAAAGAAATGAGAGCTTAAGCATTGATTATAAAGAGATGATAAAGAAGCATGGGTGGTTTGTAGAGTAGTTTACTAAAGCTAGGAGAATTTAGAGCCAAATTAGGTTCTTGCACATAAAAACTCCCTGGAACTTAGGCTGAGTTCGCATGTGATTGCTCTCTCAGGCAGTCTGTAGCTGATAGACTGCACCCAACTGCCTTTTCTCTCTGGCCAGACAGGATCCATCCAGGCTGACTCAGATCCCAGGTGAAAAGACTTTTCAATAAATTAAATATGATGATAACAAAGTTGCAGACATGTACCAGAGCTGTGTTTTGGTTTTATTTGTTTAATAATCATGCATCAGAATAACACCACAGCTAAGCAAGATGGGGTTCTCAGGGGCTCTCAAGGGGTTCTCAACTTGATGCCACACTAGACAAGTATAAGCACACCCAGCAAGGCACTGCATGAAGATCTTTGTGAGAAAGCATTGCCTCCCTCAGCCCTAAAAAACTCACAAGCACTGAACTGAATTCCCAATCCTTCAGTGTTACCATTATTAGAGTATCATTCACCCACTTGTCTGCAAACTGCCTTCTTCTCCCACCAACTGCTCTGTCTCACAATAATACCTCATTTCTGGCTCAGAAGACCAACAAAAAACTCTCCCCTGAGCTTTGGCAGTGTCCCCATGATCACTTGGCAGGAGGCAGCATGACAATGATGTGACAGGCATCCCCCCAAGGAGACTGCACACATCAGTCACTGCTGCTGACACGCTCCACACCCAGAGGAGCTCCTCCACACCAGGGGAGGTTTCTGGGTGTAGGCAGCTGCTCTTGATGGACCATCCTAAAGCAGCAGGCTTTCCTGTTTCACTAACAGCAGAACCAGGAAGCTCCTCTTTGCTGTGATGGTGCTGGTGACACTGCCACGCTGGCTTGTGCCAAGTCTGCTTGAGTAAAGCAAAGCAGCTTTGCTTTGAGTAGAGAGGTCTGAAGTCCTATTTCTAGTCCAAGAACAAATCTACTAAAAAGAAATAGCACTGCAAAAGCAATTGCAAGTTATCTCTTTATGATGATCTTTATATGATGTGCAAAAAGTCTTTCCAACCAAAAAAAAAATCTTCTGATTTTGTTTTTTTAAAGGAAACTGAAGAACCACTCTTACATTTTCAGAGGATGAGCTGTTGTTGGGTACCACCAAAAATAGCCAACAGTTACTGTGCAGAACACAAATCATCTTGATCTGAATACTCTGACTGAATGACTGAACACTGACCCTCATCAACTGTTTAAAGGATGGTCAGGATTAATAGCTTAAATGAAGGAATAAACACAAATCTTCTCTTCTTTTCCTACATGAGAAAAGTGGGGGCTTGCAAATCTCCATGAAACAATCTTAAATCTCCTGAATGACAGTGTCAACCTCTGGCCAGGGACTCATTTCTGAAGCTTGGCACGCTGAAATGCTCTGATAGATGCAGGCAATGGGAAACTGCCCTTGGCTGAGGCTTCTGCCATCTTTAAAGTATGTCCAACGTTCCTGGCAGTTTAACTTTTCCTGAAGATAATAAATCTCTTGTGAGACAGGAAGGCTGAACAATCACATACTTCAAGACTAGCTCAATCTGTATAGTTCCAAGAACAACTTCCAGTGCAGGTGATAGCAAGCATATGATAAGCAAAGTTCCAGGAGGAGCTCTGTTGAAAAAACAGAATTATGGGAAACAGACTGAACTGCTCATTTTATGGACATAGCTCTATTTCAGCACTCAGGCAGTAAAACTAAAATGAACTCCCTCAAAGCTAAAAATGCCCAACAGAACTCAAAAGGCAAGGTAATTATTTTGGCTTGACAGAGGGAGAGGACAGGTCACTCGTTCCCACAGAGAATATCTCACCTTGCTGACATCAAACGGAAACACATCTTTCAGCTAATCTGGGTTTTTTTTCCCAAAGCTCCGCTTTCTGTGCTACAGATTTATAACCCTGGCCAAGCCTGTACCACTCTGGGCTAAATAAAAACCCTGAAGTCCATAAGAAATGTAGCAGCACATGTCCCAACAACCTCTCCTGTGGTGTCACAGCTCCCCCCACGGGATCAGGCTGCTCAGCCACTTCACATTCCCGGCACTGACCCTTCGCCCACACATCCCTGTTAATGCAGGTTCCTCAGGATCTCAGCTGTGACATCTGCTGATCAATGCTTGTCCTGTGTGCAGGGACACAGGGAGTCAGGATGGCACCCATGGGATAAAGGCAACTTCTCTCTTTCCACCTTTTTCTTAGGCAAATGGAAGCAAACACCAGTCAGCAATTGAAGGTGTTAGCTCCAACATGAGAGAATAATTCCATGATAGATGAATGACAGAGTCTGTACTGTGTGGGTGACAAAGGTGACATTTGCAAAACCAGCTGCCCTTGTCATCTCTCCCACCCCCCGGGTAAGGACCCACCTACTCTCATCCAACAAAACACAGCTCTGGCATAAAAGCAAAACTGAAAACTCCAGCAGGAATATTAAGGATGTATTTATTGTCAAACAGTAACACATCAAAATAAGCAGGCAAATGTCATAGTAACTAACAAAATACAGGGGAATGCCTTGTGAATTCACCAGATTTTAGTTTCTGACATCTTTAGAAAATGTATTTTCTGACAGGAAACCACAAAGCACAACCGTCCTGTAATTGGAGCAATCAGACACATATGGGAACAACAATTATAGGCAAAATAAACTGGTTGAAAGCAGATCTGTTTACTGTATTTCTAACCACCTCATAGTTTTATTCTTCATTATTTGAGGGTTTGAGCTTTCTTTTTTTTCCTTATCTTGGCAGTCCCAAGATTTTTAGGTTTTGGTACTGTAGGGACCAGTTTCTAAATGTTTATTATCTGGGCTGGCAATAGTGGCTTGTTCCACTGAAAGGATAAACAATTCACTTCAACAAAGTTTGATGTTACAGAAAAATGACTTATGTTTCTCATAATTACTCAAATCTGGGAAGCAAATTTTTTCATGAAACAAATTATGAAATTGCTTGTTTGTTTAGTATTAGTCAAGCATACTCCTGTTTCAGAGTTATGAAAATTACAGCTTTCTTCATTATAGCCAGTCAAACCATAAGATACAAAGCTTGAAGTTTACAGCATAAGTACAGCTCTTTGAAGAAAATGAAAAAGCCCCACATCCCCAAAAAACAGTTTAGTTACTTCATAAAGGAAATAGCATGGGATTTACCCATTGCCTGTGGAAGAGCACTCTTGTGAAATTCTTCAACAGAACTCATGGAAGTTTGAGGAAAACAGAAATTTGTGTACATTTAGGAGCAGAACACAGAAAACACTCTTAAGGTGAGCTCTTCCAATTAAGCACCTTTATTGCAAACAAATGTTGGAAGACAACCTTAGTCCTTGACTAAAATACATCTTCTTGTTATTTATAGTCCCTGAGCCCTTTGCCACTGAGATGGGGAAGGTGCATTGAATGTACCTTCAAATAAATCCTTCAAATTACATTCTGACAAAATACATCAGAGAATATAAAATACATAAGGGAATCATCTTCAAGGACAACCTTAGCTGGGTGATGTAATCACAATTAAAATTCCAAAGTTGCTAACATGCCTCCAGTAATTGTTTTCTACATTATATCCAAGTACCTCCCTTCATAACTGAATTTATGCTAAAAAATTGCTGAAACACAACCCTTGGCTTCACAAAGCATGGGCCAGGTAGATTTCATTTGGGAATCCACTCTGCTGTAAATGATTTTGTTCTCCCACACAGCCAAACCAAGAAAAATGTGGACAACAGCCCTAAGTCACACCCACTGAGAACATTGTCTTTTTCTAATCACCCAATGCCATAAATTTATTGTGTAATTCTACATTCCCTTTGTCAGTAGAGAAAGTATTAGAACCACTACATCCATGAGGACACAAGCAGTTATGACAAATGCATTTACTTTAGACAGTGTTGGTTATACAGTGAAAGGACACACCAAAAATGACAATACACATCTGTAACTTGGAATGTGTGAGATGGTTTCCACCAAGCTGTCACTGCTGATGCTCTTACTGAGAGATGCGATATTGTAACTTAGGTTTATTAGGATTGTGTTCAATCAGCCAGTCAGCAAGCCAAATCTGTGAACAAAAAAACCAAAACCCAAATGTTTTCAGCTTTCTGTTGCTTTCTATTAAGTTCATAGAAGAATATTATAAAAGCATTATTGTATGTAAAAGCATTATTTTAAAGCTCTGCTACAGATACTCTCCTACTGTGCTGCAAAATTCAGCCCTTTTAGAAAGAAATGGACACGCAGATGACCTGTTTTTTAAAAATGTTCTGTTAAATCTTCCCAGCCTATACTGCTTTTGAACAATGCACCATGACCTTCGGAAGACAACTTGTCCTGGCAATGTTTATCTTTGTGAAAGTATAAGACCATTTGAGCCATACTTCAAATAATTCAGCCAGCTCTGTTTTGGAATGCTGCTGCACAATATGTATTAAACTGCTTGATGAAATATTACTGCTGACAACACTCAGAGATACTTCATCCAGTAATTATTCATTAAGAGTGCCAGCCTTCTGCCCTGAACCACCTTACAGTACCTAAAACATAAAACCCACACATGGCTGCTTTTCAAAATTCATCTTTTAAGTTTTCCACCATTGTACTTAAATGAGAATGTGGGAGGCAGGAATGCCTTGAGTCCTAATTCTATCTGCTAGTCTGGGCCTGGCCTTAGGCAAATTAACCTTTTGCCTCGATTTCTCCACTTGTAAAGCAAAGTTTTTAACACATCCTTATTTACTTCACAAGGCTGTTGACGACTGGTTTCTGGAATGCTGAGAACAACAAACTTCATGCTCACTTCGTATTCACTGTGAAGAGCTGACAGAACAGCAGACAGCCAAGGTAAGCAACACTCTGCTTTTACTACCACGAATAAAAGGTTCGCAAAGGGAGAGCCAAGCAGAGCACTAGGACAGGTAAAGCAACAACAGCTCAGTAGTAAGAACACAAGACAGAAATGGAAAACAAACAAAATAGCCTAAAACACAAAACTCCTTAGGAAAACTACTTTGGAAAAAAAGAAATCCTCAAATCATTTGAACAAAATAAATGCATCCTGTATTGCTTAAGGAACTGGTTGAGAAAACCTCTGTGCTGACAGCAAGTATTTCTGAGTGCACAGATACTTTCTGATGCCATCTGCAAAAGGAGAGGAAAGAAGAAAAGGATACTGGAAAAAAAGCATTCCAATAGTCTCCCTGTAAGCCACCTAGCAGAAAACAAACTGAAAAGCAATAGGCAATATCTATTTCTGAAGCAGTATTAAATCAACACTATTTTCCATCTGTTACAAGGTCACTTTGTCCTTATGGACAAAGAAGGTGCAAATAAAATGTTTTTAGCAAAGCTGCTGACACTGCTTCATACAGCTTTCTTACAAGCACGGAAGGAAAGCATTGTCTCAATGAAGTTACTGTCAGATACCTCATAATTGAGTAGAAAATTATGCTAAGAATGCAGATTAACTGGAAGCCAAAACAATGAGTTAGAAAGATGGGACATGCAACAACAAAAAAATCAGTATTTAACATAGTAAAGAGAAAACTGAAGGGAAAGAAAATGGGAATACTCTTCAAATATGCAATAGGTTGTTTAAAAAAAAAAAAGATATTATATTGTCTCCAATGTCTTTTGGGGACAGTAAAAAGGAAAAAAAGGTAATGAGCTTAAAATTGGAGCCAGGAGACTTAGGCTATCCTTTAGTGAGAGCTTTTAACAAGTATAATTAAGCACTGAAACAGATTGCCTGGGGAAACTGTAGATTCTCCATCATTTGGAGTGCTAAACCATAGGCCAGACACACATTTGTTAGGAATAGATACAATTGGTTTGCCCTTTGGGCAAAGGAATGGACTTCATCTGTGTTTTCTAGATTTCTATGGTAACAGTGCCAGACATACCGATAAATTAAACAAGTTACAAAGCTGGAACAATCAAAGTACATTAAACATGGCCTTATGTATATCACATAGTACACAGGAACATCCCAAGTGATTATTAAGGCTTTTTTTTCTGAAAAGTGTCTTTTAGAAAAATGCAATGTTGTCTATAAATGTGATAATGATGTAAAATCATTACATCAGTTGCTGTACAACTGCCAGCAACTTGCACAGATTAATTATCTGCATGCTTAAATAACTATTGGTGTGAATGACTGGAGCTTTAACGTTTTTCCAGATGTAAGAAAACTATTTTTGTTTAGGGACTTAAAACACACTCATGTCTCTAACAAACAAATCAACTTACTGAAACCAAATATTAGAGTATCTCATCAGTTGACAGCAGAGCTCTTCATCAGCAGAGCAGTTCTGCTATAAACAGGGAGTTACTGACAGCAAGTGAGTGCATCCCAGAGCTGCCAGCAGAGCTGGACACTGCACGTACCATGGGGTCTGCTGGCTTCTCTTTGCACAGGGCAGTGAGCCCTGCTAGCAGTGTGGGCTTCACATACAGGTTCAGGTAATCCCGAGCCCTCTGGCCAGTGGGAAGTGGCTCCAAGATTGCTGCAGGGAGGAAGCACGGGTGTTAGAAAGCAGCCTCTGGAGTAATGAAACACAACATCCTTTCAAAGATTGTTTGTATGTGAGCTGTTCTTTTCCTTAGTAAGTTAATAATACATCATGGGTTTTATAGCTTCTCCCACAACAAACTGCAAAGAAACTCCCTAAACTTCTTCACTATGTCCCTGAGGTAATTGTACTAATTACAGTCTATTATGAAAAGGGAGGAAGTCAGATCATCTGGGGAAAACCTGAATCCTTGAAGATGCTCATGGGGCAGAAGACAAACTGTATATCCCTTGTTTAGCACTTTCTTCTTCCAGTGTGAAGCTGGTTTCTGAAGACCCTGAAAATCTCACCTTTAGCCTTGCTCTGTTTGTGAGGGTTAGAAGGGACATGGTTTACACAATGGGTAAGATTTTTAACGAACTGCAACATCTTTTATTAAACTCACTGATACAACTGACAAAAAGTATCAGTAGACACCTCTTTCTAGCAGTGTCACGTGCTTTCTGTCTTTGTGTCAAAGAGCAAATCCTGTTACATTACAAACCAGAGACCCTCTTACAGCCTTTCCAGGTTCTAAGGCCCTTTTCTCTGGCACTTAACTTTGGAATTGCACTGTCATGTGAGCATCCAGTTGCTTTTGAATAGTAACTACTCAGCCCGAATCCAAGAAAAGAGTCAGTCTCTCAAGTCAATCAAGGCTGACTGTGCCAGAAACACTTGCTGGAGTGTAATAGCTTCCCATTTCTTCTCATTTACCAGCTTTGGCTGCTCCAGTTCCCAGAGCAGAGTTTGAAAAGTGGAAGCAATCTCTGTAAATACACTGGCTCTTCAGACAGATTTTTGGTAAGCCTTTCATAGCAGAAAATCAGTTTATACATAGCAGAAAGTCAGTTTATACATAAAGAGATCCACAATCCTGTAAAGCAAACAAACCCAACCTCTCCTAAATCAGTTGTATCTGGAGTTAAAGCAGGACAGGGAAGAGCTCCATCCTCCCCAGGACTGGCAGTGAACCAACTGTACCCTTTTACCTTCTGGAAATATGAACCGAATTTCCTTCTCTGCTGAGGAGATGCTGACACTGCCGTGGAGCCCATTCCTCAGCTCGTCAGTGCCATAGAGTGCTCTTAAGCTGAAAACAAGGAAAATAACTGCTTGGAGGGCAACTGCAATCCCTGCCAAGTCTCTGCAGCCTGAGAGCACAGAAAAGCAATAAATATGGACTAATTAACAAGACATTGGCTTGCTTTTGTTTTAAACATAAGAAGTAGCTACCTAAAATTTAATATTCATACATTTAGAATTCCCCATAAAATAGGCGAACTTTGCATACTAAAAAACAACAGTGAAAAGCTGTTGCACAAAACTGAAGAGATAAGAAGCCTGTATCTGTACTGTACAAACAAACAAATTTTAAAAAATGAATTCTGGTTTCAATCCAAAGAATGACAAAATAATCCTACTGACTTGCCCAAGGCCAGTCAGTGAGTTACCTGTGAGGGTGAGTTATTCTAGCTCTTAGGCTGTTGGATGGTCCAAGCATTTCCTTCCAGTATGAGACTGCACAATTTCTAGCAAGAACCATAGCAACTATAGGACCAGAACTCATATAAGCTGTTAAATTAGGAAAAAACATTTTTCCAAATTGTTCTGCATAGAAGTTGCTACATTGCTCGGGGCTTAACTGGAGCTTCCGTTTCTATAAAGTGTAGAAGGAAAAAAAAAGGAATTAAAATGGCTTGCTACATTGAAACAGGTTAGAGCATTAAAGGCAGCACAGAGTCCTCTCCTCCAGTCATATCTTCAAGTGCAGAACAGAGTAACTTCTGAAATTCCTCTGATTCACCCACATACGGTCCTCTTCTAGATAGAGAGTAACAAAGAGCAGAAGTTTTCCAAGTTAATTAAGGCAAGAGCCCATGCGAGTAAGATGTGATTTTAGCCCAGGCAAACTACAGCCATTCCTAGCTGCCAGATGACAGAGCACTGTACAGAAAAAGTGAAAAGCATTACAAGGGCAGGATTTTATTATTCAGCTGCTACAGCATAATGTTCTACTTTTAAACAAGTTTCTCTCCAGCCCACACTATTAATTATGCAATTGTTCTATTTTTCATTCAGAGCTTTGTGACTCTCCCAATAGCTGCCTAGCCTGCCGGTGGCCAGGATCAGGACAACTTCGGGAACTTATCAGAAACCACAGTCAAGAAAAAATTTTAAAAGTGCATTCTTTGAGCTCAAACTTGTACAACACAAGAGTTCCATATACTCAGAGTCGTAATAATTTTGGGGTCCAAAGTCACTGCAGACATCAGACATATTGCAATTAAATAAATAAATTTTCTATTTTGTTTCATCTTCTGATGACCAGGGGGCTCCAGCCCAGGGAGCATCCTCATTAACTCTTCTGGAGTAGCTCCAAGAGATCCATAAATAAATAAATACAAATAATAAATGCACATAAATAAAACAACCAGAGGGGTTAGGGAGGAAGTGAAAAAACCAAAGCAAACCAAAACAAACCAAGACTTCGCGGGGAGGAGGAGGAGGAGGGGGCCCCTGCCGCCCACAGGTGCGAGGGAGCAGCGCCCCCCAGGGGCCGCCCGGCCATGCATATTTAAATATTCATAAGCTCATTTCAATATTCATAAGTCTATTAACCGTAAAAACAATGGAAACAAAAAATTTGCTAGGCTGCAACTGGCCAGCTATCGAATTCAATTAATTCTTTAATATCCACTTTCACACTGCACAAAATCTTGCAAGATCTGAATATCCTCTCCAAAGAGTTGCCTTGGAAAGCTCACACATCTGCTCCATATGTTTGCTAAATCTGAGTTTATTAATAAAGTCTGTGTTTTCCTGTGGTCAGCAAAATAGTTGGTGTGCTCTGTTCCATCCCATGCACCAAAAAACATCTTCTTACAGAATTTGGCAGCAGTTTAATGACATGAAGAACATGAATCGATTTTTGGACACACAAGCTCCTAGTTACTGTACTAGCTTGATTGCTAGAAGTTAAATATTTTCCTGACTTATAAACTACAGCTATTTTCTCTGGAGCACAGCCTGTTACCTGAAGGATGCGGAATCCTGATCGGAGAATGACATCCTCTATTTCTTCTTCTTTATCAATGACATCTGGTTTGATGATAGCCAGAGTTCTCTCCACATAAATCTGAGGTTCAGGCATTAAGACCTCCATCCTGGCTTCTAAATTAGAATTCACTTGCCCCTTTTGTACTGCAACGACACCAGTACATGACATTTGGAATTTGTCTACTGCACAGTCATCTACGGTGACACTCACCGTGTACTCCAGGAACAGAAAGGGTCACACCCACCTCACAAAATCCATGAGATGTTCTCTGGACAAGTTAGCACTCTGTAGTTCACATTCCCATTTTCAGTGCAGTGGTATTTTGTGGAAAATAAGGCCAAAATTTAATGCTGTTATTCACTAAGTTGGACAATGTATGAGGAGAGAAAAGCATTATCACACACCCTGATGTGGGCTCCCTGTGCTCCCACACCCTCCATCCACCATGGGCTCCTTCAAAGCCCAGATCTGTATCCTCACACGCGACGTCTGTGGGTGGGACTAATGACTTCGAGCTGGTTCACGGTAAGCCTCGGGGTAACTTCTCAATGGTTATTTAATTCCTGCATTTATGGGCTCCAGACAAAGTGCTGGTTTTCTGACTGAGCAGACACCCTGGCAAGCTGAGAGCACAGAATTGTGTCGTGAGTGGTGGAACCAGTGAGGAGGTTTCTGACAGACCTGTGTCCACTTGTAACTTTTCATAATGGAACGGTTTGGATTGGGAAGGACACTAAAGACCATCCAGTTCCACCCTGCTATGGGCAAGAACACCTTCCAACATCCCAGGTTGCTCCAAGCCCCATCCAACCTGGGCTTGAACACTTCCAAGGATGCAGCAGCCACAGCTTCACTGGACAATGTGTGCCAGGGCCCCATCACCCTTAAAGCCAAGAACTGCTTCCCAGTATCCCACCTAACCCTGCCCTCTGTCAGTGGGAAGCCCTTTTCCTGCCTGTCCCTGTCCTTGTCCCAGATCCCGCTCCATCTCTTTTGGAGCCCCTTTAGGCACTGGGAGGGGGTCGAAGGTCCCCATGAAGACTTTTCTTCTCCAGGCTACACACCCTCAGCTCTCTTAACCTTTTAGAGAGAACTGCGAGAGCAGGATGCTGCGGGGGCTCCCGACGGTGCCTCAGAGAACGGCACACAATGGCACCTGCAACCCTTCCCTCGCCCGCTGCCCGCCGTGTGCCCACGCTCCCTGCCTCTCTCCATCCGCCGTGCACAAGACCCACACACGCAGACCCTGCCTGGCTGCTCCCTACTGCAAAGTCCGCTTGTAGCCCCTAAATCCACCTGCCTTGGGGCCCGGCCCGGCTTTGCTATCCCGGTTGCTATCCCGGCCTCCGGGACTCCGCCGGACTCGGCGCGGTTGCCGGGCGATGGTGGGGCTGGCCCCGAGCACAAGATGGCGCCCGCGGGCCTCGGCGGGGCAGGACGAAGATGGCGGCCGGGAGCGGTGCGGTGATGGCGGCGGAGGCGGAGCGTGCCTCAGGGTCCGGGACCGCCGCGGGCTCCGCGCACACAATGGGAGACCGTGGCTGCCGCGGGATGGGCTCCGCGTGTGGTGCGGGAATAAAGAGCGGAGTGCCGTGATCTGCGGGGCTCATCTCAAAAACCTCATTCCTCCCTGACAATAAAAGCTTTATGTCAGTTTCACCTCACGCTCAGAACTGCTGAGGAAGCCACGCGCTCACAGCAAACGCTCGTGAAGCGACGTAGCGCGATTTATTGGCGGGGAAAGAATAAAGGAAAAGCCAGCAGCCGTTCCAGGTCATTTATCAGCGCTTGTGGGGAGGGTTCCTGCGGACGCGCCTGAGCACCGGCGGCGGGCGGGAGCTCCCTCACAGCCAGAGTAGTGCCCCGAGCCACAGCTCTCTAATGGTGGCTCTCGGCACTGCGAGCCACTTACAGCGGCTCCCCGCGCCACTTCACGGTTAAAACAAAAAGGTGTAATGAATAGGAAACCTTCACTGTTCTGTGCAATAAACCATCGTGAGCTGGGCATTAAGCAAAGCTGGGGAGCCGCATTCTCTGGGGATTTTCCCCAAATTTTACCACGCCGTGGTGCCAACGCGTTTGCTCCCTACACATCCCCTATTTCCCCGACTCTCTGGGGCTTTCCGCGGGCAGGAATTGCCTGTGCAGTATCCACTGTCCACCCACCATGACCCGTAGCGCCCCGGTGTCACCTCCCGTGCTTGTTTACCGGCGCTCCCGGTGGAGCCGGGCCAGCTGGCCCCGCGCTATCGGGGCGTGGGTGGGGAACGGCCCCGATAACTGCGGCGCTGCCAACGCCGCCCTGCTCCTCTCTCCCTGCGCCTCGTCCCCTCTCCTCTTCACCGTGTGCCGATTAAACTCTGCCATCCCAGGTGCTGCAACACCCGGGGCTCGCGGCCGAGTTCAGCAAAACTGCACTCAGACCCTTGAGGTGACACTGACAAAGGGACACAGAGAAAACACAGGTGTGCAGGCGTTAAATTTTAATGGTATCAGACTCAAAAAAGCAAAGGAGGAAAGACAAAAAATCCCCTAGGATTTGGAGCCAGAGGTGCTGACGCTATGTGCCCTGGTTAGGTGAGGAAATAGCGAATTTACAGCAAAAGCTGGTTTTAGTGTAAGAAAAGCCCATTTGCCTTAATCTTTTTAATGAGTAATGTGAATAATATAAATATAGAAACAAGAAATAAAAATATGCAGGTATTTCCTTGCGGCCAACTTGAAATATATTCAAAAAACTGAAGACTGACATTGTTATTCATAACCATAAAAAATAAGGGCTCCAAGTGCACAAGACAAATTCAGATACAGGCTTTCCTTCACCAACATGGGCACATGGCATTTGTTTCTTTAACCCTATCCAATACTTCATTTGAAGACATTGTAAACACTGCAACTTCACAGAGATAACAGATAAACATGTTATATTTTTTAAGAAATGCTGATAGAAAGAGTCCACCAATTTTTTAGTTTAGTTCAGAGTTAATTCAGCAACTCATTTCTTTTCAAAGTCAATGAGCACAAGTCTGACAGCCCCTGCTTAAATTTAGCAGTTCAAAGGCTTCCTCTGCCTGCATGAACACTTTAGAATTATTATTACATAAGAAATGTTGAATTTAATATCCATGTTTCACTGTGAACGTGAATCTCCTGCAGTTTCTTTATTGTATAATTTTTTTCCAGGCACCCAGGACACGAACCCCAGAACACCTTCCAGAGCAGCCCGAGGCTCAGTTTGGGAGCAGGGCCCGCACAGCTCTTGCCCTCCCCAGCTCCCCAGGCCGTGTCACAATTCCTCCCCTCACTGTTTCCAGAAGCATTTCTGGAGGGCGGGGATTGTCTAATTTTAGTACGGGAGAATCCTCCTCTCTCCAATGAGCGAGCGGCTGCATCTGGAGCTGCAGCCAATTACCCGGGTTTCCTCCTGCTGCACTTCCCACGATGGTTTAATAATGCAGAAGCACAAATTTAAAGTGGCCCCACACGTTAAGAGAAAATAACAAAGCTCACTAACAAAGCTGGTCAACAGCAGTAGAATCTCCAAGGTTTCTCTAAAGCCTTGGATTCCATAAACCTGACCTTAAAACAATGTGTTAATATCATTATGTTTATTGTCTTTACAGAGCTTGAAATAATATTTCTGATAACTAAAAGGCTGGTCTGAAGCACCTTCCATGACCTCTGTAGGCCAGAGATATGCTTTTAGGAAAAGAAACAAAACAAAAATTATAATTACAATGCAGTGAACCACTGTGGTTCTTAACACTTCTCAGGGCACAGCCTGGCTGCTGTATCTTATCTGTTAAGCGGTTTAACAAGCCTTAGTTGCCTCACTTATTTTAAGCTGGCATGAAATATACCACCAAAAGATTGTGGCTGCAGGTGCATTTACATCCCAGCAACACCAGATAAGTAACAGTTTAAGGAAAAATATTATTTCAGAGCTTTGCCCTCTGATAGTGCAAGAAGGTGCAAAAACTAATGTCTTACAGACTGTTAAAATTGAAGAAAACCAGAATGATGAAAATAAGTGACGCTAAAGAAGTAATAACAACTAGTAAAACTGATTAAAAATGAAGCTTGCACATATTTTAGCTTTGTTTGCATTTTGACATTAAGTAGAGAAAAATGTGTTTGCTCCAGCAGCAATGTTCTAACTATACACTCACCACACATACAACTTTCAACCACCATGGGCTCTCTTTCCTTTATTTCTTTTCATGACGAAGCATCATACCTACCCACAGCACCAGCTTACCTTCACTGCTTGCTCCACCCATGCAGGCTCCTGCAGTGCAGGAAATCCTGTGATCAAGGCAACTTCCTCTCCCACATGCCTGCTCTCTCCATTTCTGCCTTCTCACAACTAAACAATTCTCCTTCTGCAGCTCATCTGCACACTTGTAATCCCAGTGAGCTTTTCATTGCTGCTGCTTAACCCTTGTCAAACCTTCCTGTCTGTTTTCCTCTACTTGATATCTCACCATTTTCTGTAAAGATAAAAGTGATAAAATATTCTCTTCATGCTTTCTTTGTCTACAAGTCTCTAAGTGGCAGTAACAAAAAGCTTATCAACATGTCTTCTGTAACTCCATCACTTGCCCTGATAACTTCACCCCATTTCATTTCCTGATCTTCCCAACACTCACTCCTTCATTTGTTCACAGCTTTAGTCATTCAGTCTGCTCTGATTCTTGGCACCCACAGAGATATGCTTGTCTCTTTTATCACTAAAAAAGAAGGGAAAAAAAGTGCCTTTGGTATAAGTGCCTCTTGTCACCTGACAGGTTCTTCCAGTCACACCTCTTTGTCTCTTGTTGGATTCTATCCTAAATCCCCATCAAACTTGGTTTTGCTTCCTCTTATCTGAAAGCTTCTCAATCCATCTTAAATCAATCTCTTGTTTGCCCTTCAGTCATATTTAGCATATCTAGCTCATGTCTCAGTTTTTGCAGTTTTTCTCACTTTTTGCTTCTCCAGTCACTGTTTCAGCTTGGCTTGTCAGTCCCTTCTTCCCTTGTGTTTCCTTTTGCTGCAGGAGCTTTGGTGAGCACTGTCCTTGATTCCCCTCCCTTCCCTCCAAGCTCACAGCTCAACATCCCAATGTACCTTTGGTTTCACCGTGCAAAGACACCTCCTGTTTCCTGCAGCCCTACAACTGAATCCCACTACTGCCCTTTCCGATAAACACCCTCCTGCTTTATCCCACCTTGTGGCTCAGGATGAGGTCTTGCTGAACACCTATAAAGCTTCTCTCATCTATATACAGATATTCTATATAAATACTGCAGATAGGTATCAGGCTTTCACTTAATAAACCAATAAAAATATTTTATCTAACAAATTAAAAGAGGCAATTTGTTAAATAATGTTTTTTAAAAGATATATTGTCAATTCCTACTTAAAGACATCTGCTACTCATCTTAATTCCATGTAGCATAAGGAATCCTTTTTGCCATACTTATTTTGAGCCATTACATTCAGTCCTATCATTAAAATATATGAGATTACTTGCATAGTTGTTATTATTAATAATAAAATGTACTTACTTATGCTGTGCATAAAGAAGTTTCCTATAATGTGGTGTCTGGTGTAGAGTAGGCAGTCTGTGACCTGAGATACAATCAACTTAGACAAGACAGGCATAGGATGTGGGAAACAGAAATTACACCAAGTTTCAAGGCAGTGGATGATATGTTGTTTCTCCCTCTTTTCTTTTTTTTTTTCTTTTTTAGAAGAGAAGCTAGAAAAATCAACAGAAGGGAAATAATGAGGAAATGGAGAGGATGACCAAGAAAAAGAAGGAGGTAATGAAAATAGGTATGGGACAAAACTCGTATGAACAGACAGCAAGGGCAGGGCTTGGCATAAACTGCAAGTCTGATAGAACAGCAGAATTAGACCCAAGATCAGAAGGCCCATATGCAAGTAAAATTCAGTGGAATTTCAGTCAACACCATGAGTAAACATAGCAATTACAGGATTAAAAAATGGCAAACAATCATAGTTGTTTTTTTTTTCTCAGCAGTAAATGTGTCATATAGGGAGAATTACCACCCAAGAAGGTATGTGTGTACTTTTCTTTGATTAACCACAGTCTTTGAGTGGGGAGTGAAAAGCAAGACTAAAACCCAAGCCACAGCCCAGAGGAATTCTTTAAAATTACCTGTGGCATGATGGGGCCTGGTGAGACAAAAAATAATCACAACGACCGATATTCTCAAATTTCTCAGTCCTTGATGTCTAGATGCATAAAGAATGACTCTGTTTGTTGGGCCAGTCTCAGATCTCAAACCAGGCTGCTTAGGCAGTCTACAACCACATGGTTATCCTGCTCTTGGATATGGGACTTCAAAGGTTTAAGCAAACAGCCATTAACATGGGACAACTGGGAATCACAGAGAGCCCTGCCAGCTAGGGCCTGCTGGAATTGGAATTGGAACTGCCAGGGTGGGAGATGGAGAGAGACCTGACCAGGAGAAATGGGCAGTTGGAAATGAGCAAGGCTTTGAAGAAAACACTGTTAGTCAGAAACAGGAAAACACTTAACTAAGTGCCAGTGGTAGGGAATGATGAAACAGGTTCAGCAAAGCAAAAAAGAGAACTGGAGAAATAAAAAGAGAAGAGAAAGGAAAGGGAAATGTATGTAGAAGTCCTACTGAGATGACAGACATTCACATTCTTAGCAAGACTGGGTGAAATACAAAGCAGATGTTACGGGCAGTGAATCTTGCAAGAAAATGAAGTTATAAATATATAATCCAGAGCACTCAGGTTATGTCCATCAGCTGAGCCTGACAGACCCATGCAAAGTGCTGTAAATTTCATTTTACTCTCAGGTTCTGGTCTGTAAACTTGTAACTCAGCACAGATGCATTTCTGCAGTCACCTGCCACAGCTACATGCACAAAAGCTGCAAAAAGAAGGTGGGCAGGGAATCAGGGCAGTGGCATTCACTACTTCAGCCCTGCAGCCTCAGCGCAGCCTTGGCTCCCTGTGGCTTAAACAAAGGTGTGGTATTTCCCCACCAGGCAGGCTATCAGCACAGGCTGAGGGAATGGACTGAGCTGACAGATGGTTGTAATCACAAACCACATCTCTTTGGTACAGACCTGAGGGGTTTAAAATCTAAGCTAAAGCTGCTTGAAAAATCACAAGAAGCCTCCTTGCTGGATGTGGGGTAAGCTCCTCTGACAAAGTATAAATTATGGTATCTTATAAAAAATTATTTGCTTCCAACATTCTATTAAAAGTTCAATACAAGGAAACTATATAAAAATATGTTCTCATAAAGATGAGCATCTCTATCAGGCAACATCTACAATGTCCCGAGGACATTACAACTTTCAAGTGTACTGGCCCTGCTGTACTGTCTTTACTGCCCTGACTTCATAGAACTTTTTTTATGAAGTCCAGCCTACAGATGTGGTTGAGAGTTTGTGTACAGGATACCCTACCCTGTCAGTAGCCTATGCTGAGACAGGCATCCCTAAAGATGAATTCTGATCTACTGTATGTAGGATAAAAACTGTTCTAAAAGCAGCTCAGCTGAAGGACAATTAATGAGCCAGAGCAGATCACTTAAACTGTTCCTCCACTGTTTCAATTCACAAGTGGCTGTGGGCACTCCTGAGTTTTAACAGCAGATTAAATTGAGCCACAAGCCATATTTGACAGAGGGTGGAGCATTAACGTGTGCACTCATTACTGCAGAAAGTTTAGGTAATAATTGTTACTTTTTGCCCACAAGCAAAGGGCTTAATTTTCAGTTTTATTTAAAGATGTGAAAGCTTTACCTGGATATCTAAAAGGCAAAATCTGCCCCTTTGGCATGGACAAACAGAACATTATGAGCTGTATACCCTAAAATAATGTCTGGTTACTGGGAACAGTTGTCTTCTGGACTTCTCACCCACAACTCAGCCAACAAGGCTGACATATCCTTGGGCAAAAGGAATTAAGGCCCGGGCACGTGCTCAGCGCTCCAGCCCCGAGTTATGTAATATCCAAAGCTAAGTTTAAAAACAACAAACTCTGGCCCCGCTCGGTTGCAAAACCAGAATCATTAAGCAAACCTCTGCTCCTGGAGTAACTGACTCAGTGCCCGTAACAAACCTCGGGCCGAGGCAGGGCGGCACTCGGAGCACAGCCCAGCGCTCCGGCCGCAACCGGACCCTCCGTGCGGAACCGCGGGCCCGCTCCAACGCGGCCCAACCCGCACAGTGCTGGGAGCGCGATCCCCGATCCCGGGCCGCGATCCGCGATCCCGCCCGACCACAGCGGCAACTCCCGGTCGCGCCTCGCCCGCCTCGCCCGCCTCTCCCCGCGTGGCCCCGCCCACCGCGGCAGGACAGCCAGCAGCGAGAGCAGAATCCCCTGAGTGACAGGCGATAAGATCCAATCAGAACGCGTCTTGTTGCGGTGTGGCGCAGGCTCCGGCGGTATAAAGGCGGCCACGCGTCGCGGGCGAGGGCCCGAGTACGTGTCTGAGGGGGAGGTGGCTGTGGCGGTGGGGCCGGTGCGGAGCAGCCGCGGGGAGCGGGATCGGCTCCAGCGCCAGTGCCGGGGCGGTTTTAATTAGACTTTGGTCAGCCCGGGTTTTATCGGGAGCGGATTTTAAAAGTGAGTACGAGCGGGATGGCGGCGGCGGGAAGGGGGAGGGGTGTGAGCGGACCGGATCAGACCGGCCCGGCCGGGGAGGAGCCGCCGCGCTGACCCGCGCTCGTCTCTCGCAGGCGCCTCTCGTCCCTCTGCCTCTGCGGACGGGGCACCATGTCGGAAGCGGAGCAGCAGCTGGCGGCCGGCGCCACCCAGAACGGGCATGAAGCGGCCGAGAGCGCCGGGGAGCAGCAGGCCGAGACCGGCGCGGCCGCTGCGGCGGCGGGAGCGGCAGGAGCAGCGGGAGCGGCGGCGGCGGGAGCTGGCCCGGCGGTGGGAACAGCGGGCACGGCCGCCAGCCAGAATGGGGCCGAGGGCGATCAGATCAACGCCAGCAAGAACGAGGAGGACGCGGGGTAAGCGCGGGCGCCATGTGCGGAGCGCCGGGCCCGGCGCGGCCCTGCGGCGGCAGCGCCCCCGGCCCCACTCGGGCCGGCGGAGAGGGCGGCGGGAGCGGCCCCGCCGAGCCGGGGCCTTGCAGCAGCAGCGCTTCCTTTGTTCTGGCGCTGCCTTTTGTTGGCGCCATGTGGCGGCTGGGGGAGGGGCGCCGAGCGGGGCTGTTGCCGTCTCACGCTGTAAAATGGAAGGGGATTTACCTCTCCCGCGTTTTCTTCATCCTTTCCCTCTTTAGCCAAAGGGGCGGATGGAAGGAGTTGCTTTCTGTTGGGGGAGGGGGGCTGGCTCAAACTTTGCGGGGATCGCGTGGCCCATCGCCGGTGGCGTCGATGTAAATATGAATGTTTTGTGTAAAGCACGTAAAAAATAATCCTGGCCTTGGAAAGCAGCGTTGATAACCTAAGTGTTTTTTAAGGGAAGTAAAAGGAAAACCAGCACGATTGAGATAATGCGCGGTGTGTTTAAATTGGTAAGAGCTATTTTGGTGTGCTACTTTGCAGCATTGTCAGAAAATGCCTTAAGTCTTGCAAGGGATTTCTGGAGGAGTCAGTGTAGTTTCGCTGTGCTTTGGTGGTGGAATCCTTGTGTATACAAGTGGAATTTCTTCCTATCGTAGTTGGTCTGTTCATAAACACGCGTAATTGTCACGAACATTACCTGGCTATTTCTCAAGCAGTTCTTTGTTATTCGGGCTACCCCACGTATTTAATTGGAACTCCCTTTGTTACCGCTGAGCTCTGAACCAGCGGGTCAGATCCCTTAGGTTAAACTGAGCGCTGAAGCCAGTGTAATAGATTTTTGACTATAAAGGAACGAGTAACACTTGCACAAGCTTCCCACGAGCTGGGGCCGGATGTACTCTTTGCAGACACTGGAAGGATTACCAACCAGGCCTTTTAGCTCTGTACGATTTTTTCTTTAATGCTTTTAGTGTTTTGTTCTGAAAAAAGGGCGATGGTATTTTCCTTTCATGAATAGGAGGTGACAAGCTTCAGACCCAAATCGGTATGAAATGAAATTTCTTAGAAAAGCACTTATTCAGAGGGATTGACGTATGTGAAAAACGTAGTGCTGTCCAAGGCACTGATTTTACAGTGTTTTGTTATGAGCTAAAATAAGCTTCAGTTTAGCTGCACAAATACATTCAAGAGGGAAAAGTGACTGCATGTTAAGGGTGCAGTTGTCCAGTATGTGACCTCTAAAGGAAAAGCCAAATGCCGGGTTTTTTGTGTCAGTTTCAAAGGTTCAAAAGTTTTAAATACTGTGTTATTTAAATTAGGTATCGGTTTTTCCAGTTACAAAACAAAGCACTGCAAATTGCAAAGTGTAACACATAGTGCTGTGGTGAGAGGTGAGTGTAGCACGTGGCAATGCCATACAGCAGCCAAAGCTGCCTCCAGACAAATTGCTGTCATCCCACATCTCTTGATTGTTCTGTAGGTGTGCTCAGCGATGACAGGGTGTGCTGTCAGTCCGTACAGGTTAGAGCAGCCACAGGCAGCTGTTGGGATGGAAAGGAATCCCCCAAGCCCCTTTCTTTGCCCTAGTGTTGAAAGACTGATTAAAGTTGGCTAGGCCGTTCCTCCAGGGCACTACTGTAATGGCTGCAGGAAGCACACGCTGTATTGGGGCCCGGTGCTTCCTGCTGCACTCACCGAGAGTGCACAGCCTGCTCTGCTGAGTAAACTTGACTTCAGCAGATAAATGGTATGGTTTCACCCAGTTTGAGAAAAAAAGGAACCCCCCCCCCCCATAAGATTCCCCCCACATTGCCTCTTGTACATAAACAGATGCCAATTATTGCAAAGTTACACATAAACACCAAAAGCCAGTTTTATCTAAGCATAGTTTAATTTTTGAAGTGCTGCTACCTTCCAATGTCAATCTAGGTTACCTCCAAACAAGAGTAATGACAACCTGAACTGCTTCAGTCTATAGTTAGATAAAAAGGCTCGAATGCTTTTAAAAGCCTAGTTTGTTACCTTGGAAACTATGAAAATAGAAAATGCAGCCATGTTATTAGTGTTTTCATTTGAAGTAAAGCATTTGAAAAATGCCTTG
Source organism: Emberiza elegans (assembly GCA_024865655.1). Lineage (NCBI taxonomy): Eukaryota > Metazoa > Chordata > Aves > Passeriformes > Fringillidae > Emberiza > Emberiza elegans. The sequence continues at coordinate 58,549,120 of JALJVW010000184.1, forward strand.
TTGCCTGCTATCACTGTTTTGTTTGTTAGCTTCACTTCTGTATTGTGCCTCAAATTTAGTTCTTTGAGCTAGATATCCTCCTTCAGAGGATATTTAGTGTGGGAAAGTGGGCAGGGAAGAACTGTATCCGCCCACTTGGAATTAAAGACTGAGGATGGAGAGACTCCTGTAGTACTGATGAAGACAGAACTAGAGTCAGTAACTAAGCAGGAAGAAGTGCACAACACAGTAGTTAAGGCAGGTCCAAAGTCCCATTTGTCGTATGTGACTGTTATTGGAGGTCACAGATAACCTGGACTAAAATTTTTACAGCTGCTTAAGCAAAACCTAAGAGAGCTCAAATACTTTGCTTTTGGTACCTTATTCTCTGCTGAATGTTTTCAGAGCAGTAGGAATGATCCTAAGTTTTTTGCAAAAACTGAGTTGGCAGTACTTGATAATCAATAATGCTTTCTTGCAAATTATAGAATACTTTCATTAAGAACAAAAGTTACTGGCAAGAAATATTTCAGGCTATGCTTACTTTTTGTATACTCTAAACAATGGCAGGGTACATTGTGGCATTCCCTCAAAAAGAGGGGGAGAAGCCCACCCTTGTGCACTCTGTAATATCAGCAGCTTTTGACAAGGTGCAGGTGTTGCACTGGGAACAGACAGTCCTGTTCTGACAATGCTGCTGAGGTGTCTACCACTGAGCATCTTACTGCATGGCCTTTTCTCACTGCTTCCTGAATCTGAATAGCTCTTCTCTCCTTGAAATTTCAGGAAGATGTTTGTTGGTGGCCTCAGTTGGGATACAAGCAAAAAAGACTTGAAAGATTATTTCACCAAATTTGGTGAGGTAACTGACTGTACGATAAAGATGGACCCTAACACAGGAAGATCCAGAGGCTTTGGATTTATTCTCTTCAAAGAACCTGGCAGTGTTGAAAAGGTGAATTTAAGCTAAATATTTTAGATCTTTAACTTCTAGGGGAAAGTTTTCAGCTTGAGTTAATCATACCAAACTGTCTTTTAGGTTCTGGAACAGAAAGAACACAGACTAGATGGACGACTAATTGATCCCAAGAAGGCCATGGCAATGAAAAAGGATCCAGTGAAGAAAATATTTGTTGGTGGGCTAAATCCAGAAGCTACAGAAGAGAAAATCAGGGAATACTTTGGAGAGTTTGGAGAGGTGTGTAATGGTACCTTAGTCAACTCTGAAAGTATAGTCTCCAGTTGCTGTTTAGTTTATTAATAATTTGCAAGTTTCAAAGTGAGTTAACTTCAGATGTATCAAGCCTTCTGTAACATCCAAAGTTTCCAACTTGAGAGCAAAGGTGGCACTTACTGCACTAGGTGCTTCCATTGCAGTTAGAGACCCTTGTCTTTAACTCAAAGCATTTTAGCTGATGTTAACACCAGTTTGAAGAGTTGTAAAATTGAAATCTTGGATCTGAAAGCCACTGTTAGCATAGAAAGGCTTCCAACTTTAATGTTGCGTAATATGCATAAAGAGAAAATTTACAGTTTTGCTGTCCCAGTTTCTGTGCATTTAACTGTTCATCTAAAACATGAATCTGAAAATAGTATTTCACATCTTCAGATTGAAGCAATTGAACTGCCAATGGATCCAAAGACCAACAAAAGGAGGGGGTTTGTGTTCATCACTTTCAAGGAAGAGGATCCAGTGAAGAAGGTTTTGGAGAAGAAATTCCATAACGTCAGTGGAAGCAAGGTAGAAACTCTGACTTGTAGCTCTTTGTCCAAGGATTATACCTCTACATCTATAACCTGAAAAGGCTTTTGTAGGCCTCTTGTGTCAAAGTACCAAGTTTGCGTTAAGGACAGTTTGAAGTTTACCATAGCGGTGTTTTGCCCCAAGTTCTGTCACAGAGGCTGCCAAAGCTCTTTGACAATACTTGTGGCTTTCATTGCTGGATTTTAGGGCCTGTTGTATATTAAGTATCTAATTGCATTCATTAAATAGATGTGGAGAAATTGGCTTGTGTAGCAGTGTAAGCCATTCCAGCAGGTAGATGCCTATTTTCAGCATAGAGCACTTGCATAAATGAAAGCCTTGCAGCTGCCTAATTTTGCAAGCACCTGGCTGAAAGTGGCTCTGTCTGTTGGGGGACAGCTTCTGCTTTCTTCTCTCTGGAGCTCCTTTCTGCAGCCCTCCTACTTCCCAAACCTTGTCATATAAACCCACTACAAGGATCCAGGGAGTGAATGTATAGTTGAGGAAGCTTATGCTGGGTCAGCTGGTTATGGGAGCTATGTAAGGGTGGTGTGAGGTGCTCTGACCAGCTGACTGCTCATCTGAGGGAATAGCTCATGGAGAGAGGCTCATGGATCAACATATGTAGAGAGACTGGAGGCAAATGATGTGTACTGGCTTGAGGTGTCCCTGTTCCTTTGCTCTGAGGCCAGTGCTGACCACATAACTTTAGAGTTTATTACACTGGGTCATACTGTCTGACAGGGACTTGGATTTGGTTTAAAACTGGTTTTGACACAATACAGAACAAATTTTGGCAAACCTAATGCACTTGGAAAGTCACTGGTTAGCAGTGAAGTTTGTTTTCAGGAGAGATGAATGCCTAAATGCCAAGAGCTGAGAAATTTTTGTATCATATCTATGACTTGTTTTTGTGTTACAGCCATAGATAATAAAAAGCAGATAACCTTAAAGGTCCTGTGGTAAAGAACTCCAAGCCAGGCTTGCTCAGGTGCTGTTCCTTTTGCAGCACAGTAGCTTTAATCTTGGACTGTGCACAGATCCAGGAATAAATCCTGGCAATTGGCTGACAGCTTGAACTGCAGCCTGGGAACCTGTCTTGGAAATGTCAGTTCTGGTTGTTTTTATGTGGTAGTATTTGATAAGTGGTGATTTCAGGTGTTGGTAGGGGTGTGGTACAGTCCATCCACATACACAGTGTGTAGTGTCTACAATGGCTGCCAGGAAAACTCCTTTCTGTGCATTTCTCAGAATCCTGTTCATTCAGTGCAGGTCAGGTGAAGCAGTGTGATAGTAACAGCCTTGTCCTGGAGCTTGTGCCAGGTGAGAGGGCAGCCTTGTGGCTCTTGCAGGAGAGGTGGGCTCAGCACCTCTTCATGGTGAGACTGATGGTAGGGAATAGGCAGGATAAAATGCCCTGACAGCAGTGGCCTCTTGGAAAGGCTGACGGGGACTTACCTTTGCCCACGTGGCACAATAAATCAGGTATCCCTGCATTAGTGCTGCTCGCCTGACCAGGAGCACAGCACGTACACCTCCTTTGCCTCCAGAGGAACCTCTGGCTTCTCCAGGTGCTCAGGTGGGGCAATGCTGCTCTGAGACACTTGACAGACTCTTCCTTGTTTTTTATTTGCAGTGTGAGATTAAGGTAGCACAGCCAAAAGAAGTGTACCAGCAGCAACAGTTCAGTAGTGGAGGAGGAAGAGGTAGCTATGGAGGAAGAGGCAGAGGTGGAAGAGGCGGCGGTAAGTACCACACACACTACTTTAGTATGGACACATTCTAAATAAGTTGTATGTACTAAAATGGGATTTTGTGGATGGTTTTCCCTTCTATAGCTCAAAGTCAAAATTGGAATCAAGGTTATGGCAATTACTGGAACCAGGGTTATGGGAATCAAGGATACGGCTATCAGCAAGGTTATGGTGGCTATGGAGGCTATGATTATTCAGGATATGGGTATTATGGATATGGACCAGGCTATGATTACAGTAAGTAAAGAGAACTGTATTGGGTATAAGCAAGCATAACTAATTAGCAGTTTAATGCATTTGTTCTCTTGTTCATAGGTCAAGGCAGTGCAAATTATGGGAAGACACCAAGACGTGGTGGTCATCAGAATAACTACAAGCCATATTGATCAAACTTATTCAGGTATGCAGTGGCATGGTCTCTTTTGGAAAATGACTGCATAGGTTTTGTATACAATGCTGTAGATGGATACTTCAGTTCTGTACCAAATTTAACTTTACAATAAATTTCTATGGCCTGTTAAATGTGCATCTTACTTGGAAGAGCTCCCTGGAAATGTTTTACATGTTTAATACTTACCAATAACTAGTTGTCTAGACAGTGTGGTGTGTAATTTTCAGCATTGCTGAAGATATTAATTAATGATTTTATTAATAGGTTAAACTGAAACTGATTTTGAGGGTCTGCTTAAAGCTGCAGCTCTGCATCTAGGGACTGCCTCTTGGAGTTAACTATGGACTCTGCATTACTCCAGTTGTACAGAATGAGATGCATCTTAGGGAACCAGTGTCACTTTCCACCTTTTTATTTTGTATTGTTTTTGTGTCACACATTTCCTGTAATGGAAGTGTTAATTTTACTGTACTTTTTGGTACCTTTTTGGAATCTAATGTATTGTAAGGTATTTTACATGTGTTCTGATTCACCATGACATGGATATTGAAGCTATCCTAGCTTTTGAAATAAAAAAGGCATAATCTAGTGTCTTGTGCCATTCTTCAGCTCATGTGTTAGTAAAACACCAGTATCCTGTTCCCAGAACTTAGTTCATGGCAGTACCTTGATAGATTAAGAGTTGTGCTTAAATGTTTTTAATCTTAAAACTAGAAGGCTGTGTTGGTAGTTGTGCTCACTTGCAGTTTAAGTGGCAGCTAAAACCTGCTGTCACTTGTGCCTGAAGGTTGTGGAGGAGAGCTCAGGTGAGAAGCCCCAGCTGTGGTGGGGTTGTGCTGGTGATGAGGTGGCTCTGTTCTAGGCAAGCACAGAGGCTCAGAGTGACTGGAGTGGTGTGTGCTTTGGGCTCTGTGAGGAGGAGCCAGAGCTGTAGGTTTCAGGTAGGGCTTGGGAGACTGGACAGCATTGCAGGAGGGAGCCAAGAGGTGTGCAAGAAGCTGGCTGCACTTCCTCTATATTTCACTGTCTTGCGGCTGAGACTTGCCTGCAAGTTGTTAACAGACTGTATATACCTGCCTTAAAAGGCAGGTTGGATGGACATTCAATTACCAATGCAAAGTCTGATTTTTTACAGCCTTTTTGTATAATAGGAAAGGCTAAAAGAACTTCCACTGCAGTTGTGGGTGGGAAAAAATATCTCTTTCTCTAGAGATGAGTGACCAGCTAGAAATACTCTGCTTTTTTTGACTTTACTGTTAGTTTACTGCTATTTTAAGGCAATAACTGTCATGTGATTGGCCTGTCTTGTTGCAGATTATAAGTACCAAGCTCTACTGCACAAAGTAAACTTCTAATCTGTGTTGCAGTGATCAATTTGATGTTAATCTCCTTTTAAAGCTAAAATATAGCAGTATTTTTTCTTGTAACAAATTCTCTTTGAACAAGTAACACGTGCAAGTGGAATCAAACCAAGTAACTAGGACAAGAAACAAACACATATTACTAGTGACCTTTCCAGTTTTTTTAACAAGGGATGCAGCTATTTCTGCATTAACTATAATCTGCTGCTCCCTGCTGGTTGTCCTTGAAAAGAAAAACTTGCTTGTAAGTTTAGAAGTCTGTAAGACTCTTCTGGTGTTAAGTGGAAGTCTTCAGTATTGGAAAAAAAATCAGATTTTAAATCTTATAGTTGACAACTTTACAGCTGGACCATGTAACATCCAGCCCAACTTAATTGTGAAAAGAAACCCAGCAGATCACTGAAACAAATGAGTACAGTATTTAGAAGTATTACTGTCTCAAGATTTAAAATTTAAATACTTTATTACATATTCTGAATATTTTTATTTTTTTTCCTGTGAAATAAGGGGTAGCAGAATATTTTTCTAGCAAGCACTTGGCCCTCCAGTGGGAAAACTGCATGGTACCAGGACTGTTGTGATGCAGTCCTTCTGGCTAGTAGTGTCCTAGCAAGAGTTTGTCAGCTGGTATTGTGGTGGTTTTTGTAAGTAGATGCTCAGGTAATGCTTCCTTAACAGGTGATGTGGCCTTAGGCAGGAACTGAGGATACTGGTACTTGAATGCAGAGCTGGCTTTTCCCTTTCTTCTTTGCATGAAAAGTTTATGATACAAAGAACTGCTTGGTGAAAGTAAAGGCTTGTACACAAGGTTGTTGCTTATGGCTGTAAACTACTCTTAATTTACTAATCCTACTTGGGTATTTCTTGAGGACAGACTGTGTTTGTAAGAGGTAGTTTGGGAGCCATAGCCCTCAGCTGTCTGTCCCTCACGTGTTTGATGTCAGGAATTTGGAACTGAAGTTTTTGACTTAACCTGGTGGCTTGAGAGTGTTTGTTGAATATAGTGCTACTTAGGGACCTTGTTCTGACACTGGCTGCTGAAACTCATCAGAGTCCTGGGAAGGACTGGGTGTACTGGCACCTGGAATGGTGTTTGCAAAGATAGCTGAAGACTTGAAAACATCAGAACACCCATTGGCTCATCCTAATTTGAAAAAGTCATAACCTGAAAGTACATAAATTTAGCAAATGTATTTTGTAGTGGCTGTTTAAAAATTCCTCCTTTAGAATCAGTTTTAGATACGCAGTTTAAATAAAAGCCAATTCCACACTGCCAGAGTTAAGACAAGCTCTTGTAAAATTTATTTCTCCTAGAGCTTTTACTAAAAACAAGATAAATGAAAACAAAAATCAGGTGACTTATCTGGTCTAAGACATACTAGGATGAAGATTAAATGTGCATTATTATAGTAGAATAATGTTTCTTAGTAGTAGATCTTGAACATTGTTTGAAACCTATGGAAAGAAAATAATGTTATGGGTTTTTTTGTAAAAGTATCATTAAAAGAAATTACTTCATTGCCTCTCTTTCGCTTACATTACATGTAAGTGTCTTACTACTACTGTACTTAGTAAGAGGCTTTTTGCATTCTTGGTTTCCTGTAGAAAATAAAGGCATTTTTCTTGCTTAGTTTAGATCACAGATAAGTACATTAAGTCATTAGGCCTCTAATTTGCACTGGCATTGTTCAGTAATCTTTCTGTTCCTAAGAATAAGTAGTATAAACAGCTGTATGTCTTTCCATTAACTTGCTAAATAAAATATTAACACATTTCTCTTGTGCCTGCTATACTAATATACACTGAACTAAAATCGTATTTCTCCTTAGCTCAGGGCCATAGCACTGTGATTCTAATGGTGGTTGAGGCTACCAGTGATTACACTGCTCACAGTGACCACATTAGGTGCACTCCTGCCCAGCTATCCAGAGTTCTACCAAACATGTGGCTGTCTTTTAGAGTAGTTTGGAGTACTAAGTGTACAAAGGGTGTTGTTACCAAGGTGTTAACTGTGAGTTACACTGTGCTCACGGGTGTGCAGCAAACTGAGTTGCAGCTAGATGTGCTCTTGGCATCCTACTGAGAGACCTCAACAGATGAAGACATAACAAGGCTTTGAAGACTTAACAAGACCAATCTTACTCTGATACCCACAAACTTTTGAGTCTAGGGGTAAATGGATCCTGAAGGATGAGATGCCAGCTGGGAACCTGAAATGACACTTAAGGGGAGATCTGCTGAGAAGTGGTTATGCAGCTGGAGCCTGAAGGCACTGAGCAACAGGCAGAAAAGCTGTTTGCGTGGATGTGCAGTCATTTGCATGCTCTAGAGACAGCCATGTCTGGGACATGTTGGCCCTTAAAACCAGTGATGCACACTGTTGCTGGGAGGGTCAGAGTGATGGAGAGCAGTTGTGAATGCTGGATGTACACAAGTGTGGTCCATGCCTGGAGATTTCCAGAAATTCCTGCAAACTTTGAGTAAAAGCATCTCTGTGGAAGCTTTATTCTGACAGTGCTTGTGAAGTTATGTTTAGGAACTTGGCTTTAAAATAGTACTGGGTGACTATAGGTAAATACCTGCTCAGCTGGAACAAATAGGTGTTTTCTGTTGGTTCAGACATTCTTTTTCCATATCTGAAGAAAGAATAAGAAAAACTTAGAAAAGCCATGACTTTGTGACATTTTTTACACTAACTTTCTTAATGTTAAGAGTGTAGAAGTTGTATAAAAAAACTAAGCGGCAAAAGCACATAGATTACAGCTTTCAATTTTACAAATTGTGCTTCTTTCGATAAGCTAAAAGCTCAAACCTCAGCCAGAGCAAAGCTATCTTAAAAGGCACATGCATCTGCAAAGGAAGTAGTTTTGTTGGAGGAGTTCAGCACAGAATAACTGAAAAGGGAAGGCTATGTGCTCAGCATTTACCATCTTGGCTCCATTTTAGCATTTCTGAAAATCAGCCTCAGTAGCTCAGCATTGTCTTCAAGAAAGTTCAGAAACCACCCGCTATTTTTGAGGGTTTTGATCATTTTTTACCTGTTAGTATTTTGTCAATTGTCTCCACAACAAATTTTGCATCCTCCATATTAAAGCACATCGGGGGCTTGAATTTCAGCACATTTCTTCCGGGCCCATCTGTACTCAGTAGAATATATTTTTCCTTAAGTCTGGAAAGGGCAGTAACAAAGAATTACATTTTGCTTTGCATTGTAGCTCAGGAAAACGTGCAACACCAGCCTGCGGGATGTCGTGACACTTTCTACACCGACTGGTTTCAGTTTTGGCCAGCTGGTTGTGTTTTAGCAACTCCTGTACCTTGTTACTAGATCCTCTGCTTCTGCTGGGGCTGGAGTCCTTTCTGCTTGGTCCTTGATTAAGTCCACTCCAATGAAGAAGCCACAACCTCTGTAAAAGAAATAAAAACAGTCTGTCAGTGTCAGAGGAAGGAACTACAAGTGAAGTAAAAAAAAAAAGGATTTTTTTTTAACACCAGACCTTTACTGCATAAAAATTACCTGATGTTTGGCTACTGTTAGAAAAAAGTGTTGATGTTCTGAAGAAATGTGGTAATACAGACTTCTGTCTGCTCACCCTGGCAGAGCAGGACAGAATATTAAGTATGTTTTCCATCTAGCTCATCACTTCTGTACTCTGTGCACTTGAACTTTGAGTTCAAACAGCACTTTGAACAGTAGCAGTTCAACAGTTTAGCAGCTAATAAATAGATAAAACAGTAGTGGCCCAGAGTGACGAAGTATATGAGACTTTTGGTAAGCTTGTTTTTACTTCATTGTACAGGAGGCTATTTTTGCTGAAAACACAAAATTTTAATAATTTGTCAAAACATCATCTGTTGAGTTGTTGGACTGACTGAACCAAAGAGAAAGCAGCTAAAAATGTAAATAAGGCACTGATACCTGACATCCCCAATGATGGGATGCTTGATTTGCTGCTCCTTGAGTGTCTTCATCAAGAAGTTGCCTACCTCTGTGGCATGAGCCTGAAGGTGTTCCTTCTCAATTACATCCAACACAGCTAATCCAATGGCACATGAAACAGGGTTCCCACCAAACTGAGCCCAGGAAAGGAACACACAGAGCCATGGAAAGGGAAGAAAGATGAAATCGTGTCACTGAAAGTGTAGCCTCAATGATACAAGGAGCACATTATTACTTTTATCAGATGGAGCCAATACATAGAGTCACAGGCTAGAAACACAGATAGAAATAGTACAGTGACACAGTTCCTCTTCAGTTACTGTGTGGTAAATGCTAATAAAAACACAGCATGAGTATGTGATTTAATCCTTAGGCTCCTTTACAGAAGTGGGCAGCTGTTTACTTACTGTATTAAAATACTCCACTCCTGTGGCTGCAAATGCTTCTGCAATTTCTTTTGTTGTTGCTACACAAGCAAGTGGGTGCCCATTTCCTATTGGCTTCCCCATAGTGACAATATCAGGTATAAAATCTCCCTGAAGCTGGAATGCCCAGAAGTGCTTGCCAACCCTGCCAAAGCCAACTTGAATTTCATCAGCAATAAATACACCTCCTGCCTTGTGCACATGCCTGTAAGAAAACAGATTTGATTGTCTCTTAAAAGGAAAGAGAACACAGCATTTATTGTTTAGGAACATGCAGAAAGTGTTTGCAAACTTTGAGGAAACAAACATATACAAGCCTATATTGCATACTGTGTGTTTATAAGCAGATCTTTGCCGTATACAAAGTTCACATTCTAACATGAAGGCTTGGGTAATTTCCTACCTATCAAGCTCTGTGATACAGCTGGCAGAGAATTATCTATTTACCAAATATGTTAAGTTAAAAAATAATGAATGACCACTTACTCTGCAACCTTCTGAAAATATCCTGCTGGGGGAATGATTTGACCACCAACACTTGGCAGAGATTCAACAAAAAATGCAGCAATCTAAAACACAGCATATAATGTTTGAACACATTACAGAAAGTTGTGGAGCAAGCTCTTTGTCCTTAGATGGTTTTTGATTATTAATGTGATCTTTCTGACAAGTCCGTACCACTTAGTTTAGTAATTCTGAATTGCACTTACAGTCAGGCACAGTCATTTCTAAGACAAGACAAACAGTTAAGGAAATGATGTCTTACATTTCTGCCTCTCTTATGTGCATCCTCAATAATATTTTTTACTTCATCAGCATAGGCTGTTACTGGATCTTCATGGTCTTCTCTATAAAGTCCTCTGTATGTGTCTGGAACAGGAGCCTATGCAAAGGAATAATATCCTACATTCAATATATCATAAAAACAACTCCACTCAATTGACAAGTAATTGATAGGTATAGGCTGAAGTACATACCACGTGGACCCATTCCTTTTGTCCTCCTAGATTTCTGAACTTATATGGGCTTATGTCAATCAAAGATGTCAGATGTCCATGGTAAGCACTTAAAAAACAATTGGCAGAACTAAACAGTAATTTTCTCAGTATCAAGAGTTATTTAGTATTAGCATTCCAAATAGTACAAAGTAGCCAGCTGCTATCACCTGGTAGGAAATTGAGTAACTTAGGCTGAGAACAGCTCTGCAATTTCTTTTCTATCAATAAGCTTAGTACTACTTGGATTTTTTTTTCATATAAAGGATGCAGAGGGACAGGACTTACCACTGGTGACAGGAATCACAGCAGGGAACACCTGAGCAGTATCACAAGGTTGCAGGATGGGAAGGGCCTATTTCTCAATATTCTCCAGCAATGGAGTTTTCAGTGACTGTAGGCATCCTGTTCTAGTATTTGACTCCCTTCAAAAGACTTTTTTCTATGTCTCATCAAAATTCCTCAGGTTTGAACTTATATCTGAGGTATTTTTTCCTGTCACCATACATCTTACAGCTGGCTCCCATCCTTTTGCTCCTTCCATTAGACAGTTGTAGTTGCAGTGAGATCTATCTGTTTGTCCCTTGCAGGTGAACAAACCCAGCCCCTCTCACTGCTGTCGCTCCTTCCCCATTGTGGCAGGTCACTGATAGCCCCTCCTTGCAGCTGTCAAGTACTGGAGAGCCCAACCACAGCTCTCGGGGCTGGGCTGGCAAATACTCAACAGAGGGAAAAATTACTTCCCTCAGCTTCCTGGTTACAATCTTTTTACTACAGGAGAATTTCAGAAATGCTCTGACCATGGGCCAGAACTGAGCCTTGTACCCCCAAATTGCCGATGTACTCACTGGTCTAAAACGATCACATCCTCATGTTTTGTGTACTGCCGTGCCAGTCTCAGGGCAAGGTCGTTGGCTTCAGACCTACAAAGAAAAAATTCAGTAATTGTTTCATTGTGGATATCCTGAGTTTTGAAATCTGACCTCCCTTGCACTGCTCTTTGTGTCTGCAGAGAACAGATGGAACTTGCTGCATGTTATGCATGAATTCCTCAGTAATCACTCACTAGGTAGGACTGTTCACCAGAACAGAATCTGTCTTAAAAAGCCAGACTACAGGAACTACTGAGTACAGGAACTACTTTCTGAAAAACAATTTGGCTTTTTTTTTTCTTCCAGATGAAGTTTGCTTAAGAATATATCCCCCCACTCCCCAACAGAAGCAATGCATTGGTACATTTAATTTTGAGAATAACTGTCAAGTCAGAAGACAAATCAGATAAGAAGAAACTAATACAGCAAATATTTACATGAATGTTTTGAGGTCCAAGGTCTTACAAACAGAATAAAACCCTTCTTAAATAAAGCACAAGTTTAGTTCCCAGATTGAGAGCTTGCAGAACCAAACCCATGTTTTTGTCAGTATCTAGTCACCCACACCAGAAATTGGTTGTTGATAAGAAAGTGTGTACTTGTCTGTATATACCTTGTAAAGTGCCTGTATCAATTCTAATGTACCCAACTTACCCAGAATTCAAAAAATAGAAGATGCACAATTTCTCAGGTAATGTTTTTGAAAGTCTCTCTGCATAATCCACCAAGTTGTCATGAAGGTAACGAGAATTTGTATTTAACAATTGATTCTGTTCATGGGCTGCCTTTACTATATCAGGGTGACAGTGTCCAACTGCAAGAGAAGGTGGAGAGTGCTTTGAGAGTTCTTCATATTACCCATGGTGTTCATTCACGTGCCAGATTAACACTCATATTACTCTTAATATTACAGAGATATTAACAGTAGGGCTTTCAGAAAGTTTGAAGTTGCCTCGCACTGTATTTAAGGTTTGTAGTTAGTACTGGAAATTGATATGCTAAAACAAATAGTGTCTGATTTGATGCTTGGATTTAGGCATTGCCAAAGTTAAGGAATTTGGGAAGGTGCAGGTAAGCTTTAATATCAAAGAATTACTAGCCCTGGGGTAGGAGTTAGGTTAGAGAAATTTCAAATCCTGTAAGAAAGCAGCAGTCAATTATACACAAGGCACCACACTGAGCAGTGGTTCTGTGACTGTATGCTTAACAGTAACTTTTACAAAAACAACAAAATGTCACTTGTTCATTTTACAGTGAGGTGCTTTACTTGAGTTTCCATGGAAAAAAATCTGTATGTTTTAGACACATTTCTAGGAAGACAGGACAGGAAGCAAATCTGGAAAGCACATTCGCACACCTAAATTCAGGAACACTGTAATTCCCCAAACTACACGCTCAAGAAAGTTTCCTTCCACTTTTTCCAATTAAACACCCCCTCCCCCAGCACAGTGCAACCACAGTAAAAGTACTGGTTGTTCTTTGTTCTGCTTAAAAAAACACAGCATTAAATAACATCCAGTACCATGACTTTAGCTTACCATGAGCCACATTGTTTATGCAGTCAAGGTACTGTCTCCCATTCTCATCATACATATACTGGCCTTTGGCCTTCGTGATCTTCACTGGATCGTTAGGAAAAAACAGCTTGCAAGAAGAGCTATGACAAGCATCAGAAAGCAAAACATCTTAGTGAGTTTAGTTTATCCTAGTGGTAGAAGGCATTTCTCCAGTTTGCTGGCAGAGTCATCCTGCTTTTGGCCTCTAAACCAAAGGCCTTGCACTTTTTGTAGATTAACAGGAAAAAAGCACGCTCCAAACCTGAAAATCCTACTCTAGGGTCTAGCCACAGCAGCAGGATTCACCTCTACAGCTTCATCCTGTTGTAACTGCAATTCCTTACTGTCTGTGCTGTCTGCCCTTTCTCTTCTTCTGTGTCTCTTACCTTGTCCTTTGTTCTTTTTATTATTCTCATTATGTTCTTGCTATTCCTGCCAACATCCTGATTTTCCAGATAGTTTGCTGCAGGTGATTGTTACAGCTTCACTAACCATAGCTAGAACACAGAGTGATTTTATAAGGCTGGGTTTACTTAAGTGCATTTTGTTACACTTTTTAAATGGATTGCCAAACAAGTAAAATGGAAACGCGTCTGCCTGAGTAGGAGTTGCAGAGATCTGAGACTGAAGGGCAATGCCAAACTTTCGTACTTCACTTAGTAAAAGATGGCTTACACAGAAATGAATTGACGATAAATACAAAGCCATTGTCAAATGGATGACAAAGGACAATGGTGAAGTAAGAAAGTGCTTAATTATTCTTCCAGCAGGTATCATGATACTTTCTCTGTGAGCTGGCCAAACAGTTGGGGGTTTTTGTAAGCTTCTCCTAACTGCTCAAAAGATACTAAGAAAGTGCTTGCAGAGGCTGGGTCTCTGTTGCCAGTGGAAGGGCAAATCAGTTAGAAAAAGATTTGATACCCAGTGTAGTATTTTTCAGGCACATGTAACTGGCATAATTCTAATTTCAGCATTTACTTTCAGCCCAATTTTTGTATTTATAGAGCACATAAAGTTAGCCTTGGATTTGAATATATGTGGTATGAAAATATTCCCACAGTTAAATAAAAAAGTTGTGTTGCCATACTTGGCGATGGTCTATAGAATTAAGTCTTTCTTTAGGCTGGTTGAAACACCATCGGTAATGGAAGTTGAGAACTGAGTCTTGTCCCTCATTCTGTCAAAGAGAGCAAACGTTTGTTGTTAATTCCATTACGGTTTTGGTATAACTTTTTTCCTGAAAGACGGGCTATAATAGTGGCTGAGCCAGAACCTCGCCTGGCCCAGCACGGCCTCAGCCCCATCCGTGCCTCCGCCGGGCTCGCAGAAAACGCTTTCTAAGCACTTTAGTCTCTAAACAGGCGCCCTCGGTATCATACGGGTTTTACAGGGCAGTTTCGTAATCCCCTCCTTAAGAAAGGCTAATTGCTGTTAATTACAGCAGCGCACCGGGCTGTGCGGGCGCGGCGCTCCGGCGCTGCCGCTGCTTCCAGCCCGGCCGCGATGGCGCTGCCGCCGGGCGGGGCCCGCGGTTCGGCCCCGCTCCCGGCCACGTCCGGCGGCAGCGCCCACCCGGCCCCGGCCCCGGCCCCGCTCCCGCAGCACTCACCCGACGAGCTGCCGCCGCAGGGCCAGCGTCTGCTGCCGGGAGCGCGGCTGTGCCACCCGCATGGTCGCCGAGCCGCCCCGCGGGCCGGCAGCGGAACGAGGGGAAGGGAAGGAAGGAGGGAGGGAAGGAGCGGCCGCCTCCCGCGGGGGCCGGGCCGGAGGGGAGGGGAGGGGAGGGAGGGACGGCTGCGGCAGCGGCAGCGGCGGTGCAGGAACGTGGGCACTGCCCGGCCGGAGGGCCCGCCACCTGGAGCAGGGACACGGGCACTGCCCGGCCGGAGCACCCGGGGCGGGTCCTGCGTGCGCCCGGAGCCGGGCAGGAGCTCACCCAGGGACCCGGCGGGGCAGCGCAGCGCTTCCCTCCCGAACAGGAGTGGGGACAGATGGCGCAGGCTGCGGCCCCTGGGGCCCTGCAGGGGCTGCTGGCAGCTCACCCTTAAACCGCACACCCCAGGGTTTTACCCTGCTCGGGTTCATCCAGCCCCGCACCCCACTCACCTCGGGCTCTTCAGGATCATTAGTACAGCTGTAGCACTCTTTGTTTGAAATACACATTGAGGAAGTTTCTTTTATAGTTGAAAATATTTAAGCGGGTAGCTAAGGTAGTAGAACTGAAATCATTCTTCCACATCACTGTTAAAGCAGAAGTAAAACCAGCCTTTTACATGTTGTAGCCCTGTATTTGGTTGGTGGCAGATAGGGAGACACCTGGCTGACTCCTTCAGAGCCAATCCTAAAGCAGGTAGTAGTTAGGATTAAAAGAGGAAATGCTGTCAAACAGATTAGAATGATCTTTCTTCCGTTCCTGTTTGACTGGAATTATCTAAAGAAAATAGGATAAAGAACCAGAAAGGAGGTTCTTTGATGGATTGAGTTCTGCTAGGTGTATCCCATCAACGTTTCCAGCTTGATTCTAGAAGATGACACATTTTTTTTCCTTCCAAATACATGTTCACATTCTTTTGGTTTAAACTGACAAATAGCTTTTAAAAACTCTAGAAAAACAGAACTGATAATTTTAAAACTACACTTGGCAGACTTTGCTCACTAGATATAGCCACCAATAATTATCTCTAGCTGCAATTACTTGATGAGCACAGGAGCAGTTTAAATTTTCTGCAATATGGAGAATGCAAAACCAAATTGCTATGTACTTAAAGTTAGATTGAACTTAGTCTAACTACATTGTTTCATAAGAGTCAGGTTTTAAGTAATAAAAGACAGTGGAGAAAAAGTTAATAATGGCTGTTAATCTTTATTTGAACTCTTGTCTGGTTAAAATATTTACTAGCTATTTATAATAACCGCCTGAACATTTACAATTTGGAAAGTTTACTCTTGGTTACAAATGCAGAGTTCATTATACATATTCACACAATTGTAAAAGTAATCTGTACAGAGAGACCATTTTTTAAAATCTAGTCTTTGCTTTTATAAAAAAAAGCACAAGAAAAAAAGGTTTTTTAGGTCTCAAGGTAATGTATTGTCCATTACAGCTTTAAACTAGAAATACATGATGCAGTACTAATTAATACCATTTAAACATGTTAAAACAATGGATAAGAAATACTGTTATTAATGCCTTCATTTTTAAAGTAGTTGTTCCCCAAAGAAGAGTAAATAGAATACTTTTCATGGCACATACATGATCAAAAGTCACAAAAAGTTTGCAAATGGAGATGTTAAGTACATTTTCTGTAATTTTAATATCTATATATTTCTTTTCAAAGGTCATATACAGAGATTTAGCCAGTTTTGTATAAAATATCATGTAAATACATTCAAAACTAATTTTTGGCAAGCTGCAAACACACAAACAGCCCTTTCTCCTCTGAACAGCCTCCCTGGAGTGATGCAACCACTCAAGTAAATAAGGGACACTTGCATAACGTGGTGGAGGATTAAGCTCTATTGACATAACTTCAAAACAAATATGGACAGATAAGGCACATGTTGGATTATTTTCCTAAACTGTATACAGATTTGAGATATCAGCAGGTACAGTTTCTCAAATGCGTTGTACACACCAGTTTTGTATCATTTCTATGTCCAAAGTCATGTAACGCAGCAAAGCACGGGGCTTTCAGTTTTGACTGGTATTTGTGCTGAACATTTTTCATATTCAGTATTTTTGATTGTTTTTAAGATAGCAGAAAAAGAAACCCAAACTGAAACTCAAAAAGCTGTTATGAAATTGTTTATAAAACTGCAGACTATGAAACAAACCAGGAAACATAACAGGCTCCAGCTCTCATTTGCACTGATGGCAGCTTAGGACCTTTTCTGCTAAATTTACAAGTTCAGTGGATATCATGGGTGCTTTTGCTTTGCAAAACCAGACTTTAATTTTTTAATGTAATTTTAAAGAAATACAGGTTTGATAAGCACTCACCTACACTTAATAAATTCCTGTAAAATGAACTTTTAAAATACAGTGTTTATAATAAAAAAAGCAGTAGATGAGATCAGTGTCATTTACAGATACTTGGGTCACCTCCTTTTAAAGTTTTTGTTCACCAATATCTAAGTTATGTAAGAAATCACACAAGTGAGCTGACACAGAAGTGAGTTGACTGTTCCATGAAATCACACTTGAAGGCAACTTCTAGAACTTAAAAAAACAGGAATTAATTGTTTGTCCTCAGTCATAGGAAAACCACAAATGTTACTAATGTATTTCTTACTCCACTCTCTTGTCAATAATTCAACTTCTTACGCATGGAAAACTCGTGTTCCCCAGCCTTGCTGTGGTTCCCCCAGGCTCTCTACAGTAGTATACAATAATATCATAAGTCCTTCCTCCATTCATATCTAAGTGACAGATTTTCAGCACTTGCTTTAGCTGCAGGTTACACAACAGTCCCACATCCCCTGAGTTGTGCCATCTGATGTGACACAAGCACATGGCAAAGTTGCAGTAGTTCACCTGGGGATGTGAAAGTACTAAAAGCAATTTTTAGCCTACAAATATAAATTATCACCAGGGAAAACAAAGTTTAGGAATTTTTTTTTTTTTTACTCACTGGCTTGCTTCAGTCTGTAGTAGATTCCCCCAGGTGGAGCTCTGGAGTATTTCAAACTGAAATATTTATGGTCAGGTCCAGTACAGTGCCAGGGACACGGTTAAAAGGCAGGTGACTCCAGTGACACTGAGACTGGACTAACTAGAGTGACCAGTTTCTCTCTGCCCCTTCCTTTTTGTTAAAAAAAAAACAAACCAACCAACGATTGCAAAGGGTCAAGAAATGTGCTTACATAAACACTGTCCTGTAAAGGTGCCAGGTTCAGTGTGTGCCACAGTGATTGCCTTGGCAAGTTAGAGTGTCACTGGCCTTTTGAAATTACCCATATGTGTAACTTCTCACTTGAAAATCTCCTGGTTAAACCTCTGCAAGGCTGGCTGTGCTGCTCAGCATGTCAGCCTGTCCTGAACAGGTAAAAAGCAGGAATTTCAAATTAAACAAAGCTATACTGAGGTTCTTTCCACCTCTGGACACTCCTTCCTCCGCTAGAGCACATTGGAACCAAACTCACTGATCTGAATTCAGCCACATACCTGCAATATTTGTCCAGGATGAGTGGTTTGGGGACATTTAAATTTTTATTTCTTAATCATTTTTAGTTATTTATATTTTGCATATCTTAGAGAGAAATCTGTGGCCTACAAAGAAAATAATTCAGACCTTCCATGCTCAAAATTTTAAAAATAGAAATGTGTCAGGAAACCTACTATAGGTAGATTTTATGTACATAATGCTGTAAATTACCTGGGCAACAGATAATTTACAGATATGTGTCCCAACAGATATCTGGGACTGAAAAAATGTGAGAATACTGTTGTATTTCCCAAGAAAGAAATAGCAGATTTGGGGGGCAAAAAAAGTTTCTATCCATGCACTCCTGGTTTTACAAATATCTATTCAGATCGTTGAGTTACCCAAAAGTCAGGTGTGCTGTTAATTAAGAGACACTGTGACAGCACAAAATTTCCGTAAAATTGGCTTCTATTAAAAAAAAGTCTCCTCTAGAGGGCAGCATTGAACCAGCATTCACCTTTATAATGCACAAATTACATTGACAGGCCAGGGGAGTTATTTACCATTATGAGAAAGCTGGAAACTTCATGGCATCTTAATAGTTCAATTAATTTTTATTACTTATTTTAATCAGTTGTGCATTATAATGTGTGAGTTCTTGCATTCTTGCCCAAGACCTGCCATATTTGGCTGAGTGCAAAACCAAAACTTTACCCAGAATAGTGGTTACTATAACAATCTTAAAACCACAGGTATCATTTCCATGGATTACTTTGCCTTGTTGCATGGGATGTCTTAAACTACTGAAACTTCCCACATGTTTTGCTGGTTTGCTTAAGGATTTCAAATTCTGAATTTATGAAATTACAGAAGACAAAAGCTCATCTAAGTATTTTATCTATTGGTTTTCTAAAAAGAAAACACATCAAAAAGTCACTTACCATTAAAAGAAACATTCTTGTTTTTAAATACACAGGAGAAAAATCCATACAGAAATAAATTCATCACCATTATATATACAGGAAGTGTCAGAAGCAGTGCATACAGGAGAGTGACTCCCCATGGGAATAAAACAAAGCATGTGGCATTGTCTTGATTATGATGTTTTTAAACTAAAATGTTGATTAATTGACACTTGAGAACAGTTCCAGTTTGGGGTCAGATGAGGTATTCTCTGCCACCTGTTTTGTAATCAAAAAATTCCTGAATTCACTGGCCAAGCCGTGACTGAGCTGCAAAACTCTTAATTAATCACATTTGTCCCCATGAGCACAGGCCAAATTATTGGGTTCATGCTCTGGCAAGGTTCCTCTCAAGCTGTGCTGTTACACACATGGGGTTTTTTGCCTTATTCCTGTCTTCCCCAAATCCATCCTACCCAGAAGCTTTAGGGAGTGCTCCCATACTCAGCTGGGTGCAGCATCAGCACTCCTGGAGCACCAGCACTGACACAAACACAGCCAGCAGCAGCAGATCCTCAGTCAGAGTGCACACCCTGTGTGTCACAGCAAGGCAGCCCTGCCTGCAGAGCCTTGGGGCTGAAAAACCTTTTAGGGGTCTCAAGAGAGTTCTTATGCCGTTATGGTTCAGTTTGGGAACTTTGCTTCCAAAACCCATTGGGCTACAGTGTGTTAAGAGAGGATGTTGGTGGTGACTGGAAAGATGTCACTAGCTACAGTTTGAAATGGAACAAGCCTTACAGAAACCTGTGTGTCCTCTGCTCCATGGTTGCCTTAACCTCATGGAAAGCACCATGCTTTCACAGGCTGTTAAATGAGAGGCAGGAATTTTGTTTTTTGTCAACTAAAAACCAAAATATTCTTGTCTGAGTTTCAGGTTCCCCCCATATCAGTAACTTGAGTGTGTTACCCAGAATGTCTATTGATGAATCCATGAAGTTACACCAAATATTTTTTAGATATCAAGAAAAATCAGTGTCTCAGTCTCAGCCTGACCCACATTTCATAAGCATTAGCAGCTTCTCTGTCACTCATATTCATTGCTGCCAACATATAGTGGTAACATTCAGCTGCTTTTTGGAATTGCTGTAAAGCAGTCTCAGATTCTTTCAAACCAGAGGGGAAAACAAGAGAGATTTCCTGGGGGAAAAACTCCGTAAGCTTTGTGAAAGGCTGAGATCATGACTGAGTTTTGAGCAAGGCTGCCAGTACTACGTAGAAGTAAACTTTGTCTTTGTGAGCTATTCACAAAGTATTCAGAAAGACCCACATAAACATTTTCATATGGAAGGAGAAAATAATCAACTGATCTGGCATGAATTTGCAGAGCAAAGCACATCTTTTCAACTCACTGCAGCAAGATCATGACTGCTCTGTATTATACAATTGCTCTTCTAAATATGCTTTGTTTGTAAGGCACATAGAAGTCTAAACAGATTTCCTCCTAGACTCTGTAATCAGTACAAAACCCAGCAGTTTCTCTAATAAAGTCTGTTGATCTGAATGATATGATTGTTAATCACAGAATGGCTGGGCTTGGAACAGTCTTTAAAGGTGATTTAGGTCCAGCTCTGTGCTATGGGCAGGGAACCAGGGACACTGTTCAGAATTTAAAGGCCAAATGCACCAATCTGAGCCAAGGACCAGGCAGGGCTTCAGGTGCCAGTGAGAGCCCTGCTGGGGGATCTAGTCCCTGCTCTCATAGGGCTCTGCTCCTTTGGTGATGAGGGGATTGCAGAGTGATGTAGCACCCCCAATGAGTGGAGAGCGATCCAGGAGACCTGCTGGCTCCTCAGATGAGTTTCTGATAGCCAAAGTGGCAGCAGTGTGCAGCAGGATCTGTACCTGCCACCATTCCTGATGGGAGTGGCAGCAGCAGGAGTCCAGAGGAGCCACTGCACCTGAGCAGTGAGTGCAATGTCCTGAACATTCCTGAGTGGCTGCACGTGCACAGATGATCTCTGTACATGCAGAACCAAGGGTCTTTGTCTGGGAACTTCCAAAGGGGATCACAAAAAGGTTTGGTAGCTGAGCTGCAGCACTGGTGGGGGTGGATACAGCTGTGCTAGAGTGGTAATTCCAGCCTTCCTCCACTACAAACAAATGGCTTGGGTGCTGTGGCAGACGAGGCTCTGTGCTGGGAGGGGGATGGTGGCCTTGCAGAGCTGTGAGAGGGTAAAGCACTATTCTGGTATTCTGTGTCAATGTTTTGCAGGCCTGGCAGTGGTCACAGTTGATGCCTACAAGCACTGGATATTCCACAAGTTGAAGACGGAATACTGACTTGTTTACCTGAAGATAATAGGACTTCGGGGTATTTCCTCAGAGAAAATATAAATTTTAATATAATTTCATAAGCTTTGGAGGTTAGCTTGTCTTGTAGCTTCAGTGATATCAAACTTCTTCAAGTAGGAGCTAGATAGAAAGCTGTTTAGTTTTTGCCAGCGTATGTAAAACAAGACTTTTCTATCTGCATTGTAGATTGTTTGTGGACACTTCCAGATTCTTGTGCTTTCTGCAGTCATTCTGGGGACTGAACTCTCATTGGTATTGAAAGAAGTTCCATGAACATGACATGTGCAGGAATTTGAGTGTAGAAGCCCACAGTGTCGTTTGGAATAGTGAACTGCTTTTAGTTTGGAGATGACTGGGGGAGATGGGAAGAGCAACTGTACATTAAGGGAACAATTACAGATCTTCCTGGTGACATCAATGAGAGATTTGCCTTCAACCCTTCACAGAAAATTTTTTAGCTTTAATTTGGGATATTAAAGGGGTTTTTCAAAAGCATTAAAGGCCAGTGGAAGCTTGTTAGCTGCTCCTTATGCCTTTAAAAACCCCTACACCAAAAGTGATAGCCGAGAACATGAAATGGAAGTAAATAAAATGCATTTTCATTGCTGTTTTGAGTTACATAATTGTTGTTTCTTGATTTGTTAGTTGGTCTGAATTTAACATGGATTTAATCTGTATGGTGACCAAGGAAACGGTGAGTAACTGCTAGAGATGCAAAGTACAGCCACAAAGCCAGTGATGTGTAGGAGCAACCCCTGAGCAGCCACCCAGGTACCAATGCAATGCCCACAGCCCTGAGTCTGTGTCACCTCTGCTGAGCTTGGTGGCCATTCCAGCATTGACCAGCACAGAGCACAGCCTGACTCCTGGGATAAGCTCAAGGACACCCAGAGCCAACTGAGAGCTCAGACACCAGGCAGCACCCTGCCTGTGTGGAGCACAAAGCACATTCCCATGTTGTTCACAATATCAGAGCAGGACCTCCAGCACTAGGTCAGCTTGGGCAGGGCAGGGAGCACCTGGATGGTCCCATCCCTCTCTCAAGCCCTCTCTGGCAGTAGCTGCAGTGAGAGTGGCAATGAAGCAAGAATCTTAACAGAGGTTTTGGGTCTGTTCAGTGCACCAAAACTGCCTCCCTTCTCTGTTCTCTAAAATCAAGGCCACAAAGAGCCATAATACCATCTGATATTACAGTCAGCTCCCAATTTCACCTAAAACTCCCACCCAGAACCCAGCAACTTGTATTGAGCAAGGTATTTCGTCCAGCCATGATCTGTTAAATGAAAAGGGCATAAGGGTGATAGCAATTTATCACTGGTCTGGTTAGGATTAACCAGTTTACCAATAAAAATCCACAGCTTACTGTTTTCAGTTTGTGTGGCTTCAACTTCTACTCATTGGATGAATATTTGTGTATCTTTCTCTGTGCAGTTTAAAAACTTGTTAATACAAAGTATCTCCTCCCTGTAAAGCAATCTGCTTGCTTCTTGATCTTCATTGTAAGCTGAACAGACTCGGCTCTAAGCCATCTTCTTCCTCTTTGAAATATTTTTTTATGCCTATCTGCTGCACAATTGCTGTTTTTTCAACATCTTAAAAATGTTGAACTGTGGAATAGTTTGCAATTTTAATTGATCCCACAGTGGCATATGCAGATATCAAAATAATAGTGATTTTTATCCACTACCCTGCTCTGCATGGGATGTGCCTGAGAAGAGATAATTTAACAAAATAGACTGAAAAGGTGAAGAAAAATAAGACAAGAGGAGAGTGCAGAGTTAGTTTACAGTTAAAACCATGTAAACCAAGAAGAAATAAAAAGCAAATGAACCCCACAAACCAAGTCAATTAAATACTCCAAACTCCCAAATTCTGGGAGCCCCAAGAGCAACATTATGTGCTCTGTTGTTTAAGGAGGGACTTGAGCAGAGCCTTCCCTGTCCTGCAGCTCCCTGCACTGAAAGCATTGCCAGGTTTTTCTGGTTTGAAATTCTGCAGCAGAGGCTTCCTGGGGAATTTGTGTTCCACAGTGACAAAGTGCTGGCACATCTTCAGGCTCAGACCCCAGAACAGGACCCAGAGAGGTGCTTCCTCTTGAGGATAAAAGTTTCTCTTGATTGTAGAGGAATTAACCACAGGCAATCAAGGTTGTTCAGTTTAGCCCCAGAATTGCTGTTTCCATCACACCCACAGCAGGTAGTGAGAGATGGAGCTTGGCTTTGTTTCCTCTGCAGGTTTCAAATCCTTCTCCCGCTTGACCAGACAGCAGACAGCAGCTTCTTTCATTTTTAGGGCTGCATCCTCCTTTTCTTTGTTTTCACCCAGGTTTTTTCACCCTTTTAATGTGCATGTACAATGCAAATATGAAGCTGAGAGCCAGATGAGGACAGGGATTTGCCCTCCTTCATGCAGTGAGGCACACGAGGCTGGCTCAGTACTGTTAGTTCACACTGCAGCATGAGCAGGGAACACTGTTCATCCTCAGCTACTGCTATCAGTACCTTTAGCAAATCCTGGTGTTACCATGCAGTGGTATGGGTTTGGGAGCTTTACATTATTTTCCAAGTCCATAAATGTCAGAATCCAGTATAAAAAAAGGTCAATATATTACTGTCAAAAGTTTTTTTTTCCTTTTTTTATACAAAAATTAAAAAGATCAAAATATATCACATTATTTACATATTGTGCTTCATGCTTAGAGATCACTGAAAAAGAACACACAAACAAACATTTTAATCAGAGAAATGCTCCATTCATTACACTTACTAATTTTACTGTTACTATAAGGATTGGCATTCAGATTTCTTTATTATTAATGGTACATCCAAATAAATTACACAGAATTAAAACCTTTGATATACTAAGAGTGTGCTCACATTCTAACTGAGGGTTTGCAATCAGTTAGTGGCATGCTGTTAACTCCAGCTGTGTCCACATACCACATGTTACAGCTGGGTTTGTAATTCCACTCAGCTTCAGTGTCATACTCTTGTTGGAGAATGAGGATTCTCCCCTAAGTCTGGATCAAATCCTCATTTTACAGGAGGACACATCTCTCCTCGTTCTCCCAGGCTGCCAGTAGCACTTCCAGCCCCTGGCTGCTCTGGGTGCTTGAGATGCTACAAATTACCTGAGCACTGCACCCAGGGTACTGATCAGAGCACTGAGGAAGTGCAGTGCTTGTGATTTATAATTACAGTGGCAGAAGAATCTTTGTTAGAAAATAAATGTTTGGAAAATAAACTCTGCCACAAAGAGACAGCCCATTGTTACCTTCTCAGCTGGGAGGGTATGGACTGAGAAAGGCACAGGAGCACCTGATGCAGTCTTTCCTGGGTGCGGCCTTTCCTTGGCCATGATAAAAGCCTGAGCAGGCCTGTAAAAAGGTATTCTCCTGTCAGTGTTAACAATGATTTGTCATGCTCAGCAAGTTTTTGGTGTTCCCAGCACCAGTCTAGAGCTGGGGGGAACAAGACCTGAAGCTGTTGGAATTCTGCTCTCCCAAGGCATAATGCCATGTCTGCCAGGCCTGTGAGCTGCTGCTTGAAGCATGTGCAGCAGTGCAAACAATCATCATGCAGGGAGCAAAATCACTCAGGACCTGGTCAAGAATAAACAATTATTAATGTTACTGTACCTTATGCCAACATCCTGCTACTGGCAGTCCATCTGGTCCCTGCAAAATTCAATTTACAGGTTCAGTTTTCCTGACAGTGACTCAAGTGTCAGACCCAAAAACCTGAAGCCCATTTGTCACAATGAAAGGCTTAGCATCACTGTTAATTACCATGCAAAACCCATTTACTGTATATGCACAAAAATGAATATGCAGGCAATGTAATCCATATGTCACACATGACACAAAATTAAATACACCTCAGGGGAAAAAAAATAAAAATTGGAAATCCACACTTTTTTTTCCTTTAAATAAAGAAAATGTGTACAAATAGATTTGAAATCACAGGTCATTAACTTCATAATCTGCTTTATAAGGTAGTGTATTTTGCAATCAGACATATATATGGAAAGCATGATGTGGGAATGTATTTTTTGTTAAAATGTGCTTTTCTGTTTGGGGGAGGTGATGTAGGTATTTTTTTCCTAGATGGTATCCTAATTGTGTTAAATTTGATCCGGCACTCCTTAGTTTCTTTAAGAAATCTTGAGTTGCTGAACTGAGAATAGGATGAATTGTGGACTGTGCAAAGGGAGTGAAAATATTTGTCTTGTTCCTGGAGATACAAGAAACATACAAAAATCAGAAAGCCAGAAGAGCTCTGACTCCAGGAGGAGAACACTGGAAAGGAAGGAGCCCTTAGAAGAGGAATGAGCTATGTATGACCACCTCAGAAGAAATAGCTGACTTCAGCTGCCTTTCCTGATGCTGGATTTGTTTAAGGCTCTTGGATCTCCAATTCCGTGAATTTCTGCATGTAGAGCCACAGAGAGTACACAGGCACTGACCCTTCCCTCAGAGCCACCTCCAGACTCACTGGGGCTGGGAGGATGTGGATGCAGCAGAGAACTGCTAGTGCAAATACAGGTCAAAATGCAATTTTACATTTTTTACTGTAAATGTTAGTCATCACATTTTTTTGTATTCTGTATTGATTTTATATGTAAAATAGCCTATGCCAAATAAAACAGATGCAGTGAAGTAAGGTAACCCTCTCCAGCTACTTGGAGTGTAAGCAGTCATGCTTTCCTGTAACTTTTCCTTAGTTAGAAAACACACTTTTTTTCTCTGCAGACACAGTCAATATTTTGATCCAAAGCTATTAAAAAAAAAAAGGGTAAAACATGTACATTTGCCAGAGTTGTCTGGTGTGATGGGTACAGGGGACAAGGTGCAGGGTGGTTGTTTGACCTAAAACATCCTGACCTGCTGTTAAAGTGCATCCTGACACTGATGGTCAGGGGATTTATCTCTGCCCTGAGCTACT
The DNA here is from genome assembly GCA_024865655.1 of Emberiza elegans. Lineage (NCBI taxonomy): Eukaryota > Metazoa > Chordata > Aves > Passeriformes > Fringillidae > Emberiza > Emberiza elegans. The sequence continues at coordinate 58,575,478 of JALJVW010000184.1, forward strand.
TCTCCTTCTTGTGCACTCAGAATACTTCTTTTGGCCGTCATAAAACTCCACATCTTTCTACCATGTTTCACTTGAGTGTCTCCAAAATGACTCTTCATGGCGGTGTATGGGGCTCATGCTGATGCTCCTGGACTGAAAGCCCAGCAAGCCTCCTCTGCACCCTGGGCCGCAGAACAAAATCAACATTTCAACCAACCTGCAACTGAGCAGGAAGATGCACAAGAGCTTTACTGACTGGTCATGTTGTAGTTAATTGGAGGAATGTAGTTAATTAGAGGAGTGTAGTTAATTGGAGGAATCATCTACTGCAGTTCACAATACCTTCATCAGAGATGGGTCCTGTGATTTCCATGTAGTTAAGATGGGAGATGCTTGGGAAATAGAACATCTCTGGGGAGTAAGTAAGAAGTTGGAGCAGGCCTGCTGTTAGGAATTGCTTTCTTGGATACATCTGAAAGTAATTTAACTTTTTGAAAGAGAAACAGCTTACTGCCCTTTTGTTCCTCTGAGGACAACTGCAAATCATCTAACACGCAGCGTTTTCTATGGTTAAAAAAATGAAAATAAAACAATGACCTCTCCTAGCTAGTGGTGCAGAGCCCTTTTGGGGAGCAGAGCACAAACCTTCCTTCATAAGCACTGCACTCAACCTGAGCTCTGGGCAGAGCTCTGTGCTGGCACAGCAAAACCCTTCTGGTGCCAGAGTGCCTGTGGCCCTGCTCTGCTCTTTGAGGAAAGCTTTTAAACCCCAGCTGGGGATGGGACTCAGGGCTGCAGTGCACAGGCATGAGGGGAACCAAACTGGCCCATAGGTACCGAGAGAAACTTTGAGCATCTGTTATCAGAGTTTGAGCATCTAAAAAAGTTTGAAAGCATCTAACTTTGAGCATCTGTTACCATAAAGGGACTGGCATCCCCTGCATGATCTCACAAATAATTTTTAACTGGGGAGAAGTTAAAAATTCTAAATTTTAAAAATTCTAAAAATTTTAACTGGGGAGAAGAAAGCACCACACACTGGAATCCTTCCCCAAATGCCAGAGTGAAACATTCCAGCTTTGCTGCCCTGTGTCCTTCCTCACCCTGCAGGGGTTTGCTCCTGGGGACACAGCAGGAACACACACAAACCGTGCAAGACACAGCAGATACTGTACCAAAGGGCAGGGCAGGCTCAGCCCATCCAGGCCTGGCAAACCTGGGTCCCTTTTGCTGCCTGCAATGCTATGATCTCCCTGTTTGGAAAAATAACTGCTTGTTGAGAATGATAAAGGACACAGGAGTTACACAGACAGACACCCATGTTTCAGCACAGGGGGGGGAGGATGGGTCTAGAGCTTCACAGCTCCATTTCTGATGACACAGCAGTCAGCAGAGTGGTTTTATGGTAGGGAATTCACATGACATGCAGAGTCTGTCACCTGGGAAAGATCCTCTGTACACAAACCAGAGATTCACATTTGCAAAAATGGGCAGTTAAAGAGATAAAGGGTAAATCACCCAACATGTCAAGAGAGGAAAAAAATTAATGCAGTTCACATTCAATCTCCAGGCAAAATAAAGCATATTGACTAAAGGAGCTTATTGCTTGGTGTAGTGAAGCTACACACAGCCTTGGCTGCCATGGCTGTGCTCAGAGAGTGAGGAAAAGTCACGTGTTCAGAGAAGAAATGGGGTTTGAATTGTCAGGGAGCAAGGAACTGACACTCTTAATTAGGTGCTTCTGGACTAAGTTCTAAACAGCTACATTTAAATCCCTTCTGTTCCATGTTTGATATGTCTCATCCTGCAGCTTCAAAGCACTTCAGGGAGAGGATCTCTCTAGCTGTAGTCATTATATGAGAAACAGTAGTGAAAAGGAGGTAAATTTTACCAGGTCAAATAACTTCTTATAAACCACTCTAGATCTGGGTTTTTTGTGTGGGCTCTATCTAATGAATGAGAGGTTCTGGAGGTGGACTTGGGAGATGCAGCTTCCCCAGCCTCAAACAGCCAGGAGGTTTCCTGGAAAGCCCAGTGGCTCCATTCTGCACAGCAGGGCCCAGGATGTGTCTGGGAAGGGACAGCTCTGAGCCACAGGCACAGAAACCAGGGGAGGTCTCTTCTCCCAGGGGCACTTCTTGGCAGCCTGGGGAGCTCCAGCTCATGCATCACTTGTGCTTGGCAGAGCTGTGATGCTGTCAACCCCAACATGCTTCCCCAGGCTCATCCCTTGTTCAGTTTGCAGGGATGAAGGGATGGAGCTGGCCTTGTTTTCAGATCAGCTCCCATCTCCTGCACCCAGTTATTCCCTGATTTGAAACATGCCCAGAAGCCAAGCCAGCAGCATCACACTATCTCCTGAAGAGCTCTACTGAGGTCCATTGTTCCTGACTAGAATAAGAAGGTCTTCACACAAAGATGCTTTGTTTTTACTGCTGTGGCTTGCTCCCATCTGGCCAGTGAGGAGCCCTTACAGCCAGCAGTGAACTTCCAGCAGTGCAGATAAACCATTAAGAAAAGTGCGAAAACAATAACCATCTGCTCTGATTTACTGCAAAAGAGAGAACTCCCAAATCCTCCCTGGCTGCAAAGCTGTGTCTCCTTTTCAGCCCTCAGCCTGTGCTTAGGATGAGTGAAATGAAAGACTTACCACAGGACAAGGCTGGTCCAGTCCAGGGGGGCCTGGCTCCCCCTTCTGTCCTTTGGCCCCTTTTCTCCCTGGTATTCCTCGTTCACCCTGTCAGCACAACAGGAAGATATCAGGGCCCAGGGGAAGAAAGACCTTTGGTTCATGTCTCACAGCACTCACAGAGTCCCAGTCCTAACCCACAGTAAGGACACTTGCACTGGTGTGACCACAGCTGAGCAGTGGAATCACTGTGAAAATCTTCAGTTAAAGCTGGGTGGAAATATTGCAAGAGATAATTTTATAACAGATTGACTAAATGGGCAGTTTCTGCTGGAGCCCAGGTTGGAACCTGACAGCAAATGGGAGCAGCAGCTCCCAGCCACTGCCCTGTGCTCAGCAGAGCTCCTGGCTCCACCTGGGCACTCCTTTGTTTAAAGGTCCCTGTAACAAAACCCTTGACTTGGATCCATTTTCCAGGTCTATAAACCAAGACCAGTGATTCTGTGCAACCTGGAGCTGTCAGGCTGCTCCATTTCCCCACAATGGTCAGGCTGGGTTGGGGTAGGGGCAGGCTTGCAAAAACCCTTCCAAGTGGGTAGGAATTAACTGCCTGTCCTGCCCTGGGCTGGGAATTTGCAATTCCTTGGGCTGCAGTGGCTCCCAGGGCAAGCAGCACTGCCTGCCAAGAAGAGCAGCCTGTCCTGCCCCACAGGATCAACACAGCCATAATCCACTCACCTTCTCGCCTCTTTCACTTCTCTCTCCTTTCTCTCCTCTGAGACCAGGGAAACCCTGTCGCCACAATTTTTAGGTGGGAAAAAGGAAAAAAAAAAAGATTTTTTAAGTTTAGTGTGTGAATGGCTCAGTTCAACATGAGCCAACTCCAGCCATCAGCCTGTCCTGCCATGGTGAAGAATGACATTTTCTCCCTGTTGACTTGGTATGTCAGCAATTCCTTGGGAAAATGGAGTGCTTCACCACAGCCCAGTAACATTACAGCTAATAGAAATTTTCATGTCACTGAATCCAATACAAATATTCTCAGCTGGAAAGGGAAGCCCTGGCAGCACCTTCAGGTGAGCAGTTCCACTGTGCAGTGGAAGCAGCCCAGCAATGGGCCCAAATTCAGCCCTTCCTACAGCCATCATTCCATGGCCATTGTGTATAGAGTGTTAGCTGCATATTTTCCCAACAATCTCAAGTTAGCTGTGTTACTTGTGTTTCTACCATGAATAATTCATGGTTTCCATACTCACATCCAATCCTGGCTCCCCTGGCTTTCCCTGCAGATGTAAAAATAAAAATTAAGATGTGCTGTGTTGAGCTTGCTGCTGCAGACAAGCTTAGATCCAGTTGGTTTAACATGGCAGTGAGGGCAGGGCTCACCCAGGAGCTCTGGGACTGGAGGCTGCTCCTTTGCCACCCACCAGGGCAGGGCTGATCCAGCTCTGCAGCTCTGGCTGGACTCCCCACAGCAGGATTTTACACCCCTATTTTAGGATTGCAGCCCAGTATCCCTGCTCCTCTCCCACACCTGTGATTACCTTTTCTCCTTTGGTACCAGGTAATCCAATGAGCCCTGGAGCACCTGGGAGACCCTTAAATTAAAAAAGAAACAAAGTATTGGGATTGTTTCCTGTGAGACAGGTTTCTGTCAACAGCCAGAAATGAGATTTGGGAAAACAACTCACAGCAGGCCCGGTGTCACCTTGGTCCCCCTTCTCACCACTGTCACCTTTCTCTCCCTTGGCACCATCCAGACCCTGCAGACATGAAATGGATCAGCCAAGGATCACCCCCCATGCACCCCCCACCTCCTGCCCCTTCCCTGGGCTCTCACACCCACATGCTGCTGAGGTTTTGCTCTTGACCACATCATCTAAGAAAACAGCTGAAAATACAGGTTTTAAGCCTTTTGGTTTGGAAACCCTGGCTCTCACCAGCCCTCAGGATTCTGTGCTGGAGGAGGGGTTTGGATTGTAAATGCTTGGAAGGAAAAATGGCTTGTTTTCCAAAATGCCAACTGCTGAACAGTAACCAAGGGATGTGTTGTGACAACAGGGACAAAAAACTCAGTCTCCAGAGCTGACAGGCCTTTGTGAGCCTGTAAATAATGCACTAGCAGCTGGGAAACTGGGTGACATTTAATTTATTGACTTACTTTAGGCCCCTGGATTCCTGGAGGACCCTGTGGGAAAGACAGTGATGCATTTGAAAAAAAACCCAGAATTTAAAAACATACCCTAAACTTTCCTTCCCAAACCATTTCTTGCTCAAATTACAGGCTGACAATGGCCAAACACTCCTTTTCAAGACAGGTGGCAGTTTATTTTGTTCTCCAGTATCAGATCAGGGGGCAGGGGAATTGAAAAGGAGCATTCTATGTAACATGGGACAATAAAGCTCTGCAACACAAGCTCTGGGGAGTGAGAGCCCCCAGAAGCTTTGCTGAAGAAAGTGACAGGAAGCCCTGGGGGTGTCATGCTGCCACCACAGCCCTCCACACCTGGGCAGGGCTGGGATACCTCCCAGGCTGTGAATGCCACCTGAAATGCCACCTGCTTTTAAAGCACACTCTCTGAAGGTGATACTTGCAACCAGCAGAGGCATCCCAGCTTTCCCAATGTCCTTGACAGCTCCTTTTGGAGCACCAAACCTCTTTGATGTCTCCATCAAAAATGCTCTGTGTGTTTATCACCATCTGCACCCTCTCCCAGTGCAGCTGATGGCAGAAAACTTCACGACTTGGGTGAGTTTAGTGGAATATAGACACTGTCATGGTGGGGAACAGATTTTCCATCCCACAAGATTTTGTCTTTTCTCCCAAGGAACAACTTGGACTTTTGCAAAATGAGCCATAAATGCTGATGTACTCTCCTAAATTGGGTGCTTCAATTTCTCCAAAGACAGAACAGACTGTAGCACTTCCCTGACTTTTTTTTCCCCAGATTCAAGACAGCCCAAAATGATTAAACAGAACAATCCACCCTTGTCCTTTATCACATACAATAATAAATCTGCAGGGATCACTTCAGAGTCCTACCATAGGGCCAGGTAATCCAGGGGGTCCAGGCTCAGGGATGATCTGCAGAAGGGAATTAAACAGCACATTAACAAGGCTGTCAGGAGCGTAAACCTCACAAAGCCCAGAATCATGATTTTATGCCCAATTTATTACAACAGCAGCATCCAATATCTCAGCCACCAATACAAAACCTAAATAACTTTGCAGTGCTAAGTGTGTGAACTGCTCTTCCCTAAGGAATAAACCCCATTTAGACACTTGTAGGAAACAGTTGGCTTTTGCTGATGGATATGGGACTGGTGGGTGTATCCTGCACCCCAACTTTGCCTGGTTCTGCGTCATGAAAGAGACTTTATGTTGCCAAGATCTTACATGATTATTCTGCAGACATGGTGACCCAGTGTCTCCTTTTTCTCCTTTGTCTCCTTTTGGCCCTTCTGCTCCCTGAAAGATAAAAATGTGACACTGACATGGTGCATCTTCAAGGAAAGCAAAAATGAGAGACAAATAGGTTTGTCTCCCTCTAAACACCAGCCTTGGCTCAAACAAAGCTCGTGGTCATCTCCAGGGGACCTTGAAGAAATATTTTCTCTTCCTTGATACATTCTGAATAGGCTGGTTAGAAATGGAAATTCAAAGCTCCCACATCCACTAGCTCCACAGTAAGGTGGTGTGGAGAGGTCACTGCTTAAATCAGCCAGCCCAGCTCCATTCTGAGCATTTGCAGAAATGAGTGCATGAAAGAACCAAGGGCAGAGGGACAGGGACACCAAAGGGACGTACCGGGGGACCTGCTGAGCCCATTTCTCCTGTCTCTCCTTTCTGCCCCATGGTCCCCATGCTGCCCTGGTCACCCTTTGCTCCTTTGGGACCCTGCAAGTTGAGAAAATACAACATGTTTAGGAGAAAACTCTTAAAATAACCTCCCACAGCAGCCAATTCTGCCTCTCTGCTGTTTCCCTCCGCATCGCGAGCTCACGAGAACATGTTTTAACATTCAACCTCACAGATGACAATTTTGAGGGTGCAGCAGAATTTGGCTGGGCTGCAGGAGGGATTCCAGCCATTTGGGGTTGAGAAGGTTTACAGAAGGATTTGAGACAGCATCTGATGAGCTGCTTGTGAAAGGAGCCCCTTTAGCTGAGCAGACACGGCCACAGCAGCATCAGCACGCTCAGAGCAGAGCAGGGGCTGCAGGCACAGGGCCATCAATTCAGGGAGTCATAGCTGCCCCTCCACAGCAGAGCTCACTCCTGGCATGCTGGATTTGCTTTTCAGACACACAGGAAATGTCCTTTTCATTTGGCTCCTGGCAAGGCCTCGCTCGATCCAGCTGTGCCTCGCTCACCTTTTCGCCATCTGTTCCAGGTGGACCTGGCAAGCCCAGCTCTCCCTGGAGGGAGACAAACAAAGGGGAGCCCATGGTAAATTAAATTAAGGATTCATCCTGGGAAAGCATTGTGCAAGGAAATGAGTTATTCACACACAACTGTTGTGGTTATGGGTTGTTTGCCACTGCCGAGCTTAGGACCAAGGAGGTGTCAGTGACCCACCAGCATCACCAGCTGATCTGAATATTGGCACAGAAACCTCAAAAGGCACCTGCTTTTTCAGCCAGAGAAAGGGCTAAATAGCACACACAGCCTTCAACTCCTCCACAGGCAGCTTCAGCTGCCTGATTTTGGCTTGGGAGACTCTCCATGGAGAGCTACTAAGGACCGTGTAGCGTGGCAGAGGTCAGGCTCACCTTGGGACCTGGAGTGCCCTGGGGGCCTGGTGGCCCTGGGGGACCTGGTGGACCCTGAAACACAAACAAAACAGGTTTGGTGATGACTGGCATGGACATGGCACGCTGTGCTCGTGCTGTGGGGATGAGCACTCCCAGCCATGATCTGCCAGAGACACTCAGGTCAGTGGGATTGCCTGAGCACTGAGATGAGCTCAGCTGCCACACAGAGCCCCAAGTTCCTCTGCCATGGGGCTGTTCATGCAGAACACAACACAGTGGGAGCCACCCAGGTGTACAGCTGCAAAGACATGGGCTAAGAGGCAAAATGCCTTTAGCTGGAGGTGGCACCCCAATCTGATGGTCTGTTTTTGCATCCTGCCCACTCCAGCCAGCCAGCCTGGGAAGCAGCATTGTGCTGAAAACACGTGTCAGCCAGCCAGGGAGGTGCAATTAAAGAGGGGAAAAAAGGAGTTTGTGTGAGCACTAACAACAGGAAAACCTTGCACACTTAAAGAAGTTATTTTTCCTGGGCACTGCTGGATGCAAAGACCACAAACTACCTTGAGATGAACAAATATTTTCCAACTTGCAAATCATTTCAAGCAGCAAAATTTGTGGTCTTGCTCAGATGGAAGCCAAACCAGTATCATATCCTGGAGCACCTTTCTCCATGGCTGCACACTCAAATGCTGTTACACTTAGTCACACTGGAAGCCTTTCCAGAGCCTTGTCCTTGAGACAGGTCAGTGCACAAACACTGCAAACAGCGAGTAAGCAGGAGAACAGCAAAGTTAGTGAGGTTCCCCTCAGAAGTCCCTGCATGCAGAACAAGGGACAGGGTCTTGGTCCAGCAGATGAAGCCTCCAGACATTTGATGGAGCCTCTCCAAGCACTGCACTCCACTCCCAAAGCTGCGTGCCACACGGACATCTGGCAAATGGAAATTACCAGCACTTTGTGTATCCCTGCAGCCTGTTATAAAACAATTAGGATGGTTCTCAAATATGCCTGTAATTAAGTATTTATTCTATTCAGCTTATTTCTTTCTAATGAGAAGGTCAGGGCACTGTTCAGCTGGGCAGGTTAAGGCTTGGGTGTCCTTCCCCTTCCTCCCACATCCCAACTGCTGCCATTGAGCTCTGTCACGACTTTTGCTGCTGCACCCTGAATATCCTCATCCCCCAGAGGCAATCAGCTCTTTCTTCCCTCCCAGCCAGCTGTATGCCAAGACAGAGATCTCAGGAGGAGACACAGGACAAGGGTGGACACATTGTCACAGTGGATGTCAGTCCTTTCCCACGAGCTTTGGTGCAGGGCTCACCTTGAGCGCGTCCAGGATTCGGCCGTCGTAGTCGATCACGACGGTGTCTCCCTGCTCCCCTTTCAGCCCAGGGGGACCCTGCAGGCAGGGATGAATCCTGGTTAATCCTACAGCATGCAGAGGTGGCTGCTAGGAAAGCAAAGACCTGACATGCAGCGTTTGGGGGTTATCACCTTACAAACAACATGGATTTAACCAGTCCTTAGTCTGGCAGCTGGAACTGTCAAACCTCAAAAGGCCATCAGTTTGTGTAATGGAGAAGAGTAAAAAAATCCTCACTTGATTACCCCATTCGCAGCTTCCGTCTTGCAGAAAAAAGGGTCACAGAATGGTCAGGAGTATAAGAAAATTGGACTTGACTGATTTCCCATGCCAGCATTTAGTACCTGTGCAATCATTTGTTTAAATATGCACCATCTCTATTTTCTGACACTGAATAGATCCTGAAGCAATTCATCCACATACTAAGCAGAAAGAGGTGGTGGGGAACAGCTAAGGCTGAGAAAAATATTGTTTCAAAATGAAATCCTGAACATCCATACCCGGGGTCCAATGGAGCCAATTCCTCCCTTCTCACCAGGTTCACCCTGAAAATCAAAAATCATTTTTCAATGAGACCAAGTAAAATATAAAATATTTATCCTAAAAATATTGTAGCCACCCACAAAGATATGCTTTAGATTAAGAAAAATTATGACACCAACAAAGGACTGCTTCTCCTAGCAGAAAATAGATTTGACCTGAGAATGAATATATTTAGCAAAAAACAATAAACAATGTTGTTGTAGCAACAAGAGGAGTAAGAGGAGATCTCATTGCAGGGGGAGGGGAGTGGCCAGCTCGGGGCTGTGCTGCTCTCCAGCTCCTCGCCCTGCTCCCTGTGCTGAGCTCCATCTCTTTGTGCTGCTTCCACATGGCTCCCTTTGCTTCAGGCTGAGTTTTGCATGTGGAAAGTTTCAGCTGAGATGTTTAAACCATTTTCAAAGGGAAGTTTAAGGAAAAGTTCTGTACCAAATTGTTCCTTTTTTCTTCCTCTTTTTTATTTTCCCCCCTACCCTCCTTTTCATAATTTTTTTGTTTTTTTTTAATTGGAAGATTTTAAAAAGTCATAGTCCTCTTACAGTAATGACCTGAAATTCTGTTCATGATTCAAAAGATGTCCCATTTGTCACACCCATGCCGATCCCCTTGCTGACCAAATTAAAGCTCTCCAAAAAGTAAAAAATGGTAAAAATGTATAGAAAAAAAACTAAGTTCAATCACCACTGCCTACTCTGGTTCTAGAAAAAAGTTCACCAAAGCCCTCTTTCTTCCTCACACACATCATCTTGCCCAATAAGGGAACACAACTCTTTAATACAGAAAATATTAGTGCATCCAGATCCTACTAAATCCAAAGCAGCTGAGGGGTAAATAACAGCCCATGGATGCTGTCTGGGGCTTCTCAGCACCACCCAACAAACCCAGATAATTTTATCTCTCAGCAGCTTTGGAGGTCAGGACAGCTCACAGGTGCTTGGGGCTCTGAGGCAATTCCACAGCCATCAATAACATGGGATCAAAATGTGATCAGAATTCTACAGTTTTTGGGGGAAAAGGCAATCCAGTGGAAAATGTGCAAGCAGATGACTTACAAGCTCTTATACTGATCTTTGCTTGAACCCAGCTTTCATCAAATCACCAGGAAAAGTTCAAACACTCCTAATCTCACTCTTTTTATGTCAGTTTTGGCACTTTATGAGGCTTTTAGAAGGCAAAGGTCCAAAATACCTCCTCAGCTGGAATCCCCTGCCTCAGCAGTGCTGTGCCCAGAGTTGCAGCTTTTCCTTACCTTCAGTCCTGGGAAGCCATCTGTGCCATTCTCTCCCTTGGCACCCACGCTTCCTTTTTCTCCCTGAAAACAAAGCCCTTTAGACAAATGATGTACATGGAGGATGGAGAAAAGATTTCTTCAGGTTATCATTTTCTTGATTTATCTTCACTTTACATACACGAGAGAGCAGAGCTCTGCTTTCAGCTGTGAAACACATCCACCTTGCCCAGGCGCAAATGGGGAGTTCTTGAGAAAAAAGATTTCAGAATCAGCAGTTTGGCTGCGGGTGGTGTGTTCAGCCATGAAGCTGGCCCCAAAAGCACAACACAGAATAATAAATTCACAATGTTTTGTGTTGGAAGGGGTCTTGAAGATCATCCAGTCCTACCCCTGCCATGGGCAGGGACACCTTCCACTATCCCAGGTTGTTCCAAGCCCTGTTCAGCCTGGCCTTGGACATTCCCAGGGATGAGGCAGCCAAAGCTTCTCTGGGAAACTTGTGTCAGGGTCTCACCACCCTTACAGTTTTTTGATCTTTTTCCACACCAGAGGGGAAATGTTTCTCATCCTGCCCCAGCTGGTGCAAAAACCAGACAGCAAAAGATCCCACAGAATCACACAGAATAATGAGGTTAAAGATACTGCCCAGCATGTGCATTAGAGGGACACAGAGCAGAACATACCTTAGGGCCCACCAGTCCTGGTTGCCCAGGGATCCCATCATCACCCTGATGGAACAAAACACAAAAAGTGAAATACACAGGCCTTGCACACACACTTAGTAGGTTCCATACTGATCTTTGCTTGAACCCAGCTTTCATCAAATCACCAGGAAAAGTTCAAACACTCTAATCTCACTCTTTTTATGTCAGTTTTGGCACTTTATGAGGCTTTTAGAAGGCAAAGGTCCAAAATACCTCCTCAGCTGGAATCCCCTGCCTCAGCAGTGCTGTGCCCAGAGTTGCAGCTTTTCCTTACCTTCAGTCCTGGGAAGCCATCTGTGCCATTCTCTCCCTTGGCACCCACGCTTCCTTTTTCTCCCTGAAAACAAAGCCCTTTAGACAAATGATGTACATGGAGGATGGAGAAAAGATTTCTTCAGGTTATCATTTTCTTGATTTATCTTCACTTTACATACACGAGAGAGCAGAGCTCTGCTTTCAGCTGTGAAACACATCCACCTTGCCCAGGCGCAAATGGGGAGTTCTTGAGAAAAAAGATTTCAGAATCAGCAGTTTGGCTGCGGGTGGTGTGTTCAGCCATGAAGCTGGCCCCAAAAGCACAACACAGAATAATAAATTCACAATGTTTTGTGTTGGAAGGGGTCTTGAAGATCATCCAGTCCTACCCCTGCCATGGGCAGGGACACCTTCCACTATCCCAGGTTGTTCCAAGCCCTGTTCAGCCTGGCCTTGGACATTCCCAGGGATGAGGCAGCCAAAGCTTCTCTGGGAAACTTGTGTCAGGGTCTCACCACCCTTACAGTTTTTTGATCTTTTTCCACACCAGAGGGGAAATGTTTCTCATCCTGCCCCAGCTGGTGCAAAAACCAGACAGCAAAAGATCCCACAGAATTACACAGAATAATGAGGTTAAAGATACTGCCCAGCATGTGCATTAGAGGGACACAGAGCAGAACATACCTTAGGGCCCACCAGTCCTGGTTGCCCAGGGATCCCATCATCACCCTGATGGAACAAAACACAAAAAGTGAAATACACAGGCCTTGCACACACTTAGTAGGTTCCAACACATCATTTGACCTCACTGAGTGCTGCACAGACCTGAAACCCACTCAGGTTTGCAGGCAACCAGGGGAGAGCAGCAGCAAAGAGCACAGGAAGCTCCAGGGTGCTCCCCTGCTGCCACCCAGCCCTGCCTCCCCTGCTCCTGGGAAGTGGATGGGCATCTTCCAGAATTTGCTTACAGCAGGCCCTGGCAAAGATCTTCTCCCACCTTCAACAGAAACTAAACATTAAATTCCTGAAGGCCCTTTGGGTCCCAAAGATGTCCTGTAGCTGTTTCATGGACTTCATCACAAGCCACCAACACCCTCTGCCAGGAGGAGGTTTTCTGGTTGTGCTTGTGTTTGTGGTTCTCCTGGAGTAAAGCCACCTCATGGATGCTGACAAGATTAGTTTTACCAGCCAGTTATGAAATGTTAAAACCAAATTCTGGCCTGAAGAAATTCTGGCCCACCCGTGTTTTGGGCCAAACCAGTAAAAAGGAAAGGCTGGGCCTTGTCAGTGCTTTGACTTCTCTTAAAGGCAGTTATTTATCACCTTCTCCACTGGGGTGGAGAGCTTGGGCATGTGAATCTCTCACAATCTTCAATGCCACACTCCAGCAGCATTCCTGGCCCTCCAGAGGACATTTCCCACAGGACCCAGTGCTGCTGGGTGATGGCCATCCCAGGAATTCCAGACCCCTTCCCTGGGCAGAGAACATCCTCCAGGCACCTCTTGGTCCATTGAATTATTGGAGAGAAAGGGCTGAGACCTACTGCTTTGCTTGGCATTTGCGGTTTTATTCTTTGTCTCTTGGGCAGATGTGGCTGCAGCTTCTGGCTTGCTGGTGGAAATGAAAGCCAGGCTGCAGGGACAGCCATGCCCAGCCCCAGGATGGCGTGGGAGGGAAACTGAGGGAACACAGGGAAGGGTTGGTGTGGACAGACACGACCACAGCCTCTACACCAGTCTCTGGCAATTGTTTTCTGAGCCAAGCACAGAGCAAAGCAAAGGGGAAATAAATAAATAAATAAACAAATAAACAAATAAATAAATAAATAAATATAAATATAAATGTAAATGTAAATGTAAATGTAAATGTAACTGTAATTTTTGAATCACGATTTTACCTTTTTCCCCTGGACACCAGGCTCACCCTTCAAAAGCAACATCAACAGAAGAGAAAAAAATTTAGAGACGTGACAGAAAATAAGGTAAATTATGTGGATAATCAAAATAATTGTAAAGTTATAATACTTGGCTTGTGCTGATTATGTTTCTCCCCCCTAAATGCAAGAAAGCGCATTCTCATAGCTCAGTAGATTGCAGCTCCCTCCAGCCCCATTTCCAGTTTTGAGCATGGGCAGTGGATGTGATCTTGAGGAAGTGACACATTCAAACATTTACACCCCAGTCAATGCCTTGGAATTTTATATCTGATATATATCAATGGGTTCAAGTCCACTGCAAAATGCTATTTTCATCCCCACGCCTTTTATGCACCATTATTTCAAGAATTCATGTTAAAATTAGGCAGATTATTACCCACCTTTTGCCCTGGAGGGCCTCTGGCACCCTGTTGAATAGAAGAGTGATAGATACATTTGTTTGACAACAGAGTAAAACAGAATAAAAACATTTCTAAGAGCATTTTAATTCCAAGAAAAAAAATTACACATGTCAACTTCTCATCTTTCCTTACAAATAGAGCTGTCTTTGTTCTCTGTGCTACCAATAAATAATATCCTTTTATGGTTCATGTATTTTTTGTGTAATAAACACCTTTTAATCCAATGTAAACCTTAGCAATTTGGAGTCACAATGCCAGGTGGCTTCAGAGAGGCAGGAGTCAGGATACAGGAGCACCACCTCCCTCCAGAAGAGCCCAGGGGACAAAAAACTGGCCTCTTCTCTCCCTAGGGCACAGGTAGCCCTGGACAAATCCATTTTAGGGCACCTGTAATTCCATGAGTGGTTTTTGTCCTCCATAAGCAATGACACAAACCCCCTTGCTGCAGTGAGCTGAAGGGTGATGTTCAGTGGGGATGAGGGACACACACACAATTGCTTCTGGGCAATACTGACCATGACTCCATCCTCCCCTGGCTCGCCTTTGAAACCCTGCAAAAAATAAAAATGCCAACATTGAAACTATTACCTGTCATTCTCCAAAATGCTCAGAGATAATTTTCAAGGGGAATGTTCAATGTTCAGTATTCAATGTTTCAATGTTCCACTAGCCTATTTTTTTACTAAATAAATTGTCAGTGGTCTTCAGATTTGCAACAGGTCATCCAAAGGGTATGGACTGGGGAAGAGATCTCCTGGCTGTGTGAGTTACAACCAGTACCTGCAAACACACACCCCAGGCCCAGCTCTTTGCTTCAAAATTGAGATGGAAGGTTCCCTCCTGCTCCCCTGCCCTACACCCCAAGGCTTTGCTCTGTGAGCAGCCTCTGGAGCCCAGCTGTGGCTCAGGCTGGGCTCAGTGGCTGTGGTGGCAGCGCTGGGGAAGGGGACACCCTTCACCCTGCTGTCCCTCGTGGGGTGGAGCTGCCTGGCACGAGCTCACTGCGCATCTCCCATCCTTACAGGGGAGCCTGGGGGTCCTCTTGGGCCATCCTTTCCCGTGTCACCAGGAGGCCCCCGGGCACCTGGGGGTCCTGGAGGACCAGGGGGGCCCGTGGCTCCATCTCGACCTTGATCACCCTGGAAGAAGTTCACATAGACATGGTGAGACGAAGCAGGGTTGGCAACGGGTGCTCTCAGGGTGTCCACGACACATGCACTGCATGCCTGGTGCCCCAGCACCCTAGCCTCTGCTGTCCCAGAGAAATTTAACTGCAGCTTCCAGCTGTTTAACTTTCAGCTTTCCCAGCTGCAGCTGGGAAAGATGAAAGTGAGCTCACCAATTTATGCCATTTGGGCTGGTTCCTCGACCAGGATCGTGCTCAACAGCGAGATTTAATCTGCTTAATCCCTTACCCAGTGACTGTCTGCATGGAATCCACCAACCCAGCAGCACCCAGAGCAGCCCAGGCTCACACCATGCTGGCAGGGAGCATGCACATACTGCCATGGCTCAGTGCACCACGCCAGAAAACCACACAAAGAGTGGCAGTGCTTAATGTCACCCTCTAGAGCCAGCCACAGTCACACGCAAACCTCCCGAGCTGCTCGCACCCTGTGGATTTTGGGTGCCCAGAACTCTCTGTGTCCCTGTGGGTCTGTGGGTGCCATTCCCAAGGGGAGCACCCTGTGGGGCTGTTTCCAGGCTGGGAATCAGCTCCTGCCCCCCCAACAGCTAGCCCAGCCCAGCCCCGGGGCCCAGCCTGGCCCATCCATGGGCTGCACAATGGGAAGGGCGGGCTCGTAAATCATTTAGCAACATCTGGGAGAGTCACCACCGAGGGCTGGGTTTAATATGCGGTCCACCCTCAAATCAGGGACAAGTGTGGGATTTTTCAGAAGTCCTTAAGTGACTTAGCAGCACAAGTCCCATGGCCTTTCAACAAGATCTGGGCTCCTAAATCACTTGCATCCTTTTTTTAAAAAACCCAATTGTAAATGCTGAACATTGCAAGCAATTATATTGAGTCTCCCACTGAATTTTTCCTAATCACAATGTCCCATTTAGAGTTCAAGGATTTAGATTACTCCAGTTTTAATGCATTTTATTTTACAATACCAACACTGTTTATATCAAATTTACAGGACTTTGCTGCTTGATTCCCAAATCTCACAAAGAACCAAATGCTAAAACCCATTAATTTTATGTCCCTTTACTCTGCCCCCTAAATTCCAATGGGATTTCAGTTAAACGTGCTCCCAACAAGCATCTCTAAACACAGCCATGGTTGTGGCAATTTAAAACAGCAACAGTCAGCCAGAAAGAGAAAGCAAAAGCAGCTCAGTCACAGCAAGGCAGTGGCAGCAGGTTTGGGGTCTACCTTGAGCACTCGCCGGCTAAAGACAAGCTGATCATTAGCCAGAAATCCATGACTGAGGTGGGGAAAAACCATCTATATCCAGGGAAAGTGGGAGGCAGAAGAAGAAAGAGCAGCAGTTTAAGAAGAAAGCACAGCAGAAGAGTGAGTTTTAAAGGCTGTAGCAATATGTAAATTTATTTTTAATAACTAGTTGGTACATTAGAAAGTAATAGTCTAGAGGTAGCCAACACTGGGGTTTAAGGTTCTGAGTACACTGGATCTTTGTAACAGGACACAGGCTGAGGGAAACAAGTATTTTTTCACCAGTTTACTGCACAATAGGACATTCAAAGCAGCTGGAGCAAGGATTCCCCTACTGCAGAATAAAGAGTATTATTCCAGTAAACCCCATAGGGGATGATATATCCCAGCATTTCCCTGAGACCAAATACTGCATTTGTTTTCAGAGGCTCAAATGAATACTGATGTATTCCCAGCCTGCAAATTGCAGATAAATCTCCCAGATTTATATGATGCAAAGACAATGTATTTAGGCTGTATCAGTAGTCATTGTTATTGTGTTTTAGCCTTTCCAGTCATCTGTCTGGGGAGAAGCAGGAAGACATTTCCTTTCTCAGGACACCACGTGCATCTCCCTTTCCCCCATCCACCCATCCATAGGGGAATCAAGAGGGTGGAGTGAAGCCACAAGAAACCCTGTGGGAACACACAGCAAAGCCTCCATTAGGGTTTTTGGAGGTTTCTGGGGAACAAACCTATTTTCCAAATTGCCAAAGAGCTTTTAAACCTTGCACACCAAGAACAGATAAACCCAGACCTCAGTTTTGGGGGGAATAGTGCACTGGCAAGGCCACCTCCTGCCCAGCCTCCCACTACAGATGTTTTAACACCATCATGACAAGAGAAGGGAAAAGTAAAGTCAGAAAAAACTAATCAACCCCAGAAAATAAGTCCCTACCAAGAATTTTTTTCAAGATGTAGAGAGGGGCTTTAAACTCAACACTCAGTTAAACTCAGCTACTTTTGGGAAGAACAGCACTGAAATACTGAGAAATTAAAATTAATGAGGACACAGAACACTTGCACATGGCCAGGTCCTCCAAATAGTACAGAAACCACCAAAAAGTCTCTACTGAGAGTGAAAGGTTTTGTGGTAGACAGAAGGGACACAGTTCTGTGGCTCATTATGTGCATAAAGTACAAGAAAGCATAAAGTGGGATTTTTATAAAACCCCACAGAGCAAAACAGGAACTGATTTTTTTTCTTGTCTCTCAGACTGGTGGGCATCATCCAAATAAGCACATTCCAAGCCCAGCCCTATCTGTTTTAATGGAAAAATAACAATTTGCATTTGCTCTGAGGCCAAACACACCATATCCCACTAAATCCAGCCGTCACACATTTAATTTTAAACAGCTCCTGTTACAGATGGGCCCATGAGAGGTGAACAGCCCTGAGGGATATTAAATAGAGAGACACCATGCCTGGTTCATGAAACATCCAGACTCCAGGAGAGGGGTTAAGTGTGATGGAGTAACACATTCCTGCTCCACAGTTCCCAGAGCATTGGGTTGCAAGGCACTGGGCTAACAGGCTGTTGGGTCTGACCCCATCTAGCAATGGAATATTGGAGCACAGAAACCTTGAACACTGGTAATTTCCACCTTTACAGTCCTCAATGTAGCCATTTCAACATAACACTCCAAAGTCAGCAAATCATAAAATAAAAGTATCCATAGGTCTATGCTGACTGTCACAGAGAGCTCTGCAGAATGCTTCCTGTGCTGACGTTTTATCTGCAGTGTGAGCTTGGCCAGCAGTTAGAATATTGCAGAAAACAAGGGAGCAAAAGCTCCTTTTGTGCCTGCACTGAGCTGCAGAGCTGCTTCAACCACACCAGTGCTTGGCCCCCAGCAGCTCTGGGTACAGGAGATGCTGGAGCCACCAGCCCTGGCCATGGGCAGGCAGTGCCACTGGGCCATGCAGACAGAGCAGTTCTCCCACTGGAGAAGCTCATTTTGCCCCTCTGGAGAGCAAAGCTGGTGCTGCTGCCACAGGCACTGTGCATCCTCTGGCCCAGATGTGCAGGGATCCCTCAGCCCCCCCATTTGTCTGAACATCTCATCTGTCAGTAGGAACAAGATCACCCAGATGAGTTCATAAATCCAGAGCAGCTGGCCCAGTGCCACCTCAGGGAGCAAGTCAGGCTTATAATTCCAGTCTTTTCCAGGGGTGCAGCAATGTATTTGATTGGGAGAGAAGCACAGGCATGAATTCTGTGATTCTGTGATTCTGAATATCAGGGCACAGCTGTCCCAGCCTTAGAAGCATCCTGATTCAACTCTCTCTATCCTCCCAGGAGCAGAGGGGACCTGTTAGTGATTTCTCCCTGTAAATACACTTCCATGCATTCTGTCAGTACATTTGGGCACATTTATTCCCCATCCTGAGCAGGCGAGGCTGCAGAGCATCCTCCCTCATGCTGCTTACAACAAGGAGCATCCAGTGATGAAGACAAGCCAAGGTGATCTCCTTCCTCAGCTTTCCAAAATCACCCTCCAGCATCTCCCACCAGGCACACTCCAACATGCAATAATCTCTGGTTTTGTCCATGCTGCTGGCAGGTGTTTATTACAGAAAGAGAAGCAGTGCAGACATGAGCAGATTCAGTAGCTAATCCCTAATTGCCACCACCTCACTCCCACCACAGACAGTCCCTCCAAAGCCACCCCAAGGACTATTCTCTTTTAATCCATCATTGCTAATGATAGTGTTCCAGTGCTCACTGACACACTCTATCCTCATTCCACTGCCCATGGACATGACCATTTACAAGGAAGAGGGCACTGGATACAGTTCTAGTTATTTATCTTCCCATTGATGCAGTGAATTGCATTGACACATCTTTCAAAATCAAAATCAGCTAAACAAAACTACCACTGAAACTTGAGGAGTAAGATAGATTAAATTCAGAAATAAGAAATAATCTAGACCAGATGGTATTAAGAAGTTTTGCCTCCTATTCAGAGCCCTGAATGTTTGGAGACATAAAGGGAGCTATTTTCAAAGTCAGGCACCTGTTTTTAAGTCTACTTGTGCATGGTTCTGCCAGGCTTTTCTCTCTCACTTTTCTCCCAAATTGTTTTTGAGCCTTTTTCTCATTGTTCTGCAAAAAGTCATAAATAAATCAAAAACTGAAGCCAAATCTGGACAAATGCAGACCAGGACAAAATATGCCCCCAAAACCCAGCACATTTTTCTTGGTAGGTGAAAACAAAGGACAAGCGTTACCTTGAGAGCTGGTACCTGCCCTGCAAGTCCAGACAGACCCTGTCCCAGAGCACCTCCTGCAGCAGGAGGTGAGTTCCACAGCACCTGACAGCACAGAGCCTTTGGAGCCTGAGCAGCTCCTCCTCCAGCATTCCCGAGCTGCCAGTCCCAGAGTCACCCACAGCCCTGGCCAAGGAGTGAAACTCAGGTCCCTGTGCTGCTGAATCACCTCTTAAAGGCTGTTCTGAGCCCGTGGGTGGGCACAAAGTGAGGCCTTAGCTGAGCCCCTCCTTCACCACACAGGCTGTAAATCCATCTGAGAAATTTTAGGGGCTCTCTGAGCCCCAGGGTGACATTTCCAAACACACCCAAGGCAGTTGGGAGCTGCCTCAGAATATGACACCAACTTCATGATTTTACAACCTCCAGGGGAAAAAAGAAAAATGTCTCTGAAGCATCCCTATTTAACATTAACCACTGAGGTCCAGGTTGTGTTCCCAGCAATGACATCTAAGCTAGATCAGCCAACTCTTGAGTGGCAGCTCCAAATCCAGCCTCCTACAGTGACAGGTACACCAGGATCCCAGCACATCCCCACAATGGGTTTTGCAGCAGGGCCCATAATCCACAGACAACCACACCTCAGAAATACAGAAATACCTCTGCAACAAGAGCCCACACCTCGTGGTGGAACTCCCATCTCATCCCCAACATGGGCCACATCCCCTTGTGCCTCTGGAGACCTGTCCTGATTTACTTCAGTAAATCTCAACTTCGTGCATCTCCATGAGAAGAAATTTCATGAAATTCCATTAATTTCTGTATGCTATAGCCAAAAGAGTTTTCCCTCATCACACAGTTACTTTAACCCCTTTATTTTCAAAGGCAGCCTGGATATCACCTGGATGCCATCCTGATCCCAGGTGGGGAGCTCAGCAAGGGAGGAGGAACATTCCACCCTGCACAACTCTGTGCTGGACCTCTCCTTGGGACACCAGATCCTACCCCCACATACTGGTGCTCTAATGGCATCAGATAAGGAGCACAGCCTCAAGAGAAATTTCAAGAGAAACATGGAGTCTGTCTCTGACACTGGAAGAGGAAATCAGGGATGAGAAGGTTCAGTAGGAGCAAAACCCTCCGTGAGGTACTCAAAGATCTTCCACTCCTTTTTCCTCATGGCCAAAGTCAGGAAAACCATCTCCACAAAGAGCTCCAGAGGCAAAATTAAACATTTCCACAACTGTTACCATACTGTTTGCAGCAAGGCTTTGTTTTGTGCAGGGACTAAACCCAACCAGATTTTAGAATAAATCAGTGTGCTGTGTCACCACTTACCCTTGGGCCAATGTTTCCTGCTTCCCCCTGCAAATCAGGAAAAACAGCAGAGGGTTAGAGTTCAAATCTCAGCCCTGAAGGACTGAGCACAGGGTCAGCTGGACATGGGTACAGCACACAAGGGAAGGGGCAAGAGTCCTTCCTATTGTTTAATGTATTTAAAATGAGGGAGGAGAAGGTTTTGAGGCAACACAATAGGGAAAGATTCTGCCCTGGCAGGCAGTGAAACAGATAATAAATCAGAAATAGCAGTTTGTTTCCAACTCTAAGGCTCTCCTAGCGACTGCTTATGTCCTTCACATGTGAAAATTAACTTCACTTTCAGTAATGACCTTCTTTGGCTCCTCTGCACGGGTGTCATGCAAACATGATGGAGCCCAGACCCCTTGGGGGAATTAAGAGTTTTATACTCTCATCACCCTCACTGGCTTACCAGAGCCCTATAGCATAGATGAGCTTTAAGACCACACTTGTCCCCCCACCTTTTTCTGCAAATTCTTCCTGCCCTCCCCTTCCTGGGGCTTTTCCAAGTGCAATGTGAGAACCCACTCTCACAGCTGCAACAAAACCCAACTGGGTTATTGGGGCAACATGAACTTGAAAGAATTACAGAAACAGGAGGATGTACAGGAACTGCTTCCCCAAAATTCACATATTATTGCAGCCTTTACCTTTTCCCCTTTTGGTCCTGGAGGTCCCTGGAAACACATAAGAAGAATCCAAATTAAGGAACAGCAGAATCACCAATGCATGTGACATTAAAACCAAGGAAATCACATTCATCAATTCACAAACCTGAGACACATTCTCTATTATTTAAAGGAATACATGGTACTATTTTAAATTGTGCAGTGCTTGACATAAGCAACATTTTACTAAAAAGCATCCAGTGCTGGTCCTGCCTGCTCCAGTCAGGACAGAGTACAGAGGACCAGAGCAGGGCAGGCAGCGTGGCAACAGCTCACCAGCATGTGACTCTAAAAGATGCAAAAGGTACCTGGAGGTATTGAATCACTTCTAGAAAAAGCACATGCTCAGTGTATCATTACAACAATTATACATCTGTTTGAAATAAACAAGGAGGATGGGCTGCTTTCCTTGGCCTGTTGCTGAAGGCATCATTCATCTTCCCACTGAGCAGCTGTCTGTAGGACAGGCAGGGGCACTGCAGCCCCAGAGAGAACCCCAGAGCAGCACTTTGATGTGTCTGTTCTGCACTTGCCTTCCAGCACAGAAAAGTACCAAACCTTGGTACCAGTGCACAGGGTGTGCTGAGGTGGGACCGGGGGGGAAGGTCAGCAGCATCTGCATTCCCATGCAGCCTCCCTCCCACTGCTTTCCTCTGAGCAAGGCTGCTGGCCCCTTTCTGTCATGGAAGAGATCATCAGCAGTCTGGTTTGAGTCTGGCTGTGTGATAAGTTTGCTGTGTCACTGAGATTTGCCCTGCCTCTCCCTTGAGGTCTCACTCCTGCCCTGCAGTGACACCCCAGCCTGGGGGTGCTGGGCTGTGCTCTGGGGTCTGACTGCCCTCCCAGCATGAGGTTTTGCTAATGAAAGCCAAGTCCTTCCTTCTTTTCTTGTCTAGTGCTTTATTTCTAGATTTTATTCACATTTGCTATCCTCAGGGTTAGGATAAAAACCAACCACAGCAATGTATGGCTATAACAACACACTCCCTTACTGGATGGAAATAAATGTCTGGAGTGGCTTTTCAATTGCAAAGACTGAATGACTTTTACCCACTTTGAAATCCCACTTAGTTTAGGACCAGAATTTAAAAAGATTTCATATGGGGCCCTGTAGTGGAGGTGGTGGAAGAGAATGGGGTTTGGAGACAAAATATGGAGCTGTGACCTTCTGTAGGAACCATTCAGTGGAAGGAATCAGAGCTGGCTAGGGTTCAATTAGCATAAAAATAAAAAAGTCTGCATTTCTGTAAAATAAGTAAGAAAAGAATGAAGCACCTGAATATCCAAAGGGCTTCCAAGCAAAAATGAAATCAAGAAAACAGCTCATAAATTAATCCAGTCTGTTCCAAAAACTATTTAATGGACACTGGGCACCGTCAAGCAGTTCCCAGCTCAGGTCCTTTGGAGGAAAATGGAACCTGCTTTGGGATCAATTATTTTTATGGTATCACTCTATAGTGCCAGAAGCACACAACCAAGATCATTGACTTTGCTCTTTGAATGTGCTACTGGAGTTTATTCCCCAAATTTGTCCTGATGCCCATCTGCAGTCCGTGCTCCCTGAGCTGGGGCAGGAGGGGAAGAGGCAGCTGAGATGAGCTGACAGGTAAAGAAAAGTTCACCTCCAGCTCTGCTGGCCAGCCCTGGCTCAGAATTCAAACTTCATGGAATAATCTTCCCAAGTACAATTGTTCCTCCTGAACAGTTATATATGTAGCACTAAATGAGTAATAGTTGAGATACTGCCTATTTATTGTGGAGCAGCATGAACAAAGACATGTTATATTTGGCACTTGGTGTTACTTACTGGTTTGCCATCCAAGCCAAGAGGCCCCTGAAAAAATAAGAAAAAGAGAGTATTATTAAAAAAAAAAAAAAGAAAAAATGTTTCAAACATAGCATTATCAGGTATGCTCTGAAAGAGACTCTACTTACTTAATCTTTGGCTATGATTCTATGATTTACCTACTCCTCCATCCATGCAATCCAGCAGGAAGGTTTCACAGAGGCACAGTAAGAGGCATCAAACAATTCGCAGAGTGTGAAGGAGGGTGAAAGGAAGTGACAGGATTAGTGACAGGGGTAAGGTGACACTGCTCTGGCACTTGGCCTCAGACTCCCTGAGGTTTTGAAAGTCAAAACCAGCAGCAGTAAAACATGCCCAATTTGTTAAACTGAGCAGATCCATGAGTGATTCACATCAACCTTGGATCTGAGCTATTTTCCTAAAGCACTCAGTTATCCCAGCTCTTCCTCAGGTCTCCTGTTCCTAGGGTTGCTGAACCAATATAGAAAATGGTGAATTCCCCAGCATTTCTGGCACTTAGGCCCTTAAATAACACCAAGCCACTGAATGTGTTGGGCCAAAGAAAACATTGCTTTTTATAAGGGATGTGAGGAGGGAGGAAGCACAGATGCTCTAAGGCCAAATCTGCCCCTGTCATCAGCGGGAGCGGCACTTTTGGGACAAAGTGACACCCATCAGTTACTGTGAATCCACTGCCTGTGGCAAATGCAAGGGTTCCCCCTGCAAAGCTGCACCTTGGGATCAGCTCCAGCTCTTTCCCAGCCCTCCCTGCACAGCCACACATGTGGAATACGCACATCCTCCTCCCAGCCTGCTGGGATGAAACATCTCCCACGTTACAGCCCTGAGAACAATGAGGATCCACCAAAGCAAAAGGGGTCTGGACTGTGGTACAGTGCTAAAGCACCAAAGGACTTGTATTTCTTAGGGAACTGACTGGGGTGAGTGTTTTTAGTTTATCTTGTATCTGTGATAGGGAAATTGAGCAAAAGAGGCAAAGGTGGGTAAGAGGAGGCCAATGGCTGCATTAAAAAGAGCATCCTTGCAGCTCACAGCCATTGATAAAGAGTAAATGGCCGTTGATAAGGAATAAATCAGTCTGGAATGGTTATGCTGATGGGGCCTGGAACATGAAACTCTAGGGAACACAGGTCTGTAAGAAAAAAGAGGTAAATACAGATGACCCCGGCAGATCATCAGTAGCTTGGTTACAAGGGCTGGGGGACCTGTGCAAGAGAAGTTCGCTTGAAAATAAATGAGGATGTCTTTACACACATGAGATTTCTGAAGTCATCAAGCATAGGTTACATTCCTTATGTGATGTGTACTTTTTCTTCTAAGGAACCATCAGTACTCAAAGCTTCATAGTGGTCATGAAAAATATACATAAAGAAGTGGTGTCTGTTAATTCAAAGGCTTGCAGGTCACAACTAAACTACCCTGACACCTCCTCCACACTTTATCTCACCTCAATTCCTTAGATTCTAAAAGCTGGGAATGGCATCAGGTTCACAGAGCTTCTTTCCTGAAACTCTGATTGTTTGAGGTCATTCATCTGAAGCTCCTGATGCAACTCCCTGGCGTTCAGAGGATCAGACATGGGATATGAGCAGAGAACTGGCAGCACATTCAACTTCTCAGAGGACTGGAAGTCCCAGAATTATTATTTTTTAAAATATAAAATGCCAGTTCTTCAGCTTTTAGCTATTCTTGTATCAGTCCACAAGGAGACTTCCAGAAGCAAAAACAATGGCCTATTCAGAAAATGTTTGAGGGAAAGCATTTAATGCTTGAGAGAAACAATATCCATCAGGCTTCCAAAGGGGCTCTTGGCCAGCCACAGCATTGAATGGACAAGACTAACACAGAATTTTAAACATCTTGTTAGTCTGGGCTGGAGATTGAGTTGACTTCTTTTCTACCTGCCCAGCCAAATGTCCGTGTGAGCAAGGCAGGGTTCCCAAGAGCAGCCAGGAGATTTCATCTGAAATCTGGGCTGCCTGACTTGACACTCTGCAAATCTCAGGAGTGCCCATGTGTTGAGATTGTTATTGTCTTTTATTTGAATTCTTCTCCATGTCATTCTAATTAAAGATTAAGCAATCTCTAATTTATTTGATAAATAAGGACTGGGGAAACAATGAGTTTCCCTCTATTCCCCCACTTAAAACCAATCTCTGTAGAAGTTTTCACTTTCAGAGGACAAAAAATACTTCAGCTAAACCAACCAGGAAATGTGTATGAAAAAAGAGAGTTTTCTTCTTGGACTCCTCGGCAATAGAAAGCATCACTGCTTTAGGCTCTGCTTTTTTCACTTGTGCCTTCATTCACTCTTGATCACAGTCCTTTGCTCTAAATAACACACAGTGATTGCAATTCAGGTAATTCATTATTCTCTACATCCAGAGGGGATGAACTTCCTGCCTAGGACAAACTCAATGCTTTAAAACAAGGTAGAGGGAAAATTCAACCAATTTCCCCCAAAACATAGTTCTGACCAAAACCATCACTGCACTGACTAAATGGGACAAAATACTTCAAGGAAGAGCACACTGTTGGGGTCCCAGATGACCCTAGAGGCCCCTTCCTGCTGGTAACCAACTCACATCTCATTTTCTGACCACACACCAGATGTGTTCAGTGCCTGGTCAAACCAGCTCTGTGGGACACCTTCCCCATTAGAAAAGAAAAATTGTTGCTGTCAGTTTTGCAAAGAAAATACATCTGCAACATCTGCCTGGAGCCCTCAAGTTGCTGGAGCAGGAGGAGCTGGATTAGTGGGGACAGTTGGTGACACACAGCTGGTGACACAGAGCTCAATCAATCACTCACAGAGCAGAGGTGATAATTGCAATTACACACCTTGGTTTCACCCCTCACAAAGAGTGACACAGGCACAGGTGTTCCTGTAGGAATAATGATCTATGGTGATCCCATGGTGCATCCTCCTTTGCCATCACCAGGGTGAGGACATTATTTATAAATCTAATATATTTTCTGGTACACATTGATGATCTATTATTAAATGATTTATAATTACACCTTGATGCTGAGAATGCAGACAGGGGTCAGATAAAATGTGAAATCTTGAGCAGAGGTTGTTACTATATCACATAGTCTCAATGCATGCCTTGGTTTTGACACACAACATTTCAATTTCAGAGTAAGGGGCTGCATTCAGATGCGTTTTTAAACAAATTCTGATGTGTTTTTCATTTTGTTTCACAGTAGAAGCTCACGAGTCTTGAGATACAGCACCAAAATGCCACCTCTCATTGCAAAAATGAGATTCACCCATTGCTGAGGTCAGCTGAAGGCTTGAGAACAGTTTTGAGCTCACCCAAAAGGGATGATGTGGAGTTTGCAAGCTCTGGTTCACATGCAAAAGCTGCTCCAATAAATAACAGGCACTTCCCACGTTCATCACTCACCTCTGGCTCAGACAAGCCCAGGTGCCAGCCTGGCTCCCTGGCCCTCTGCCATCCCCCCCATCCTCACTGCAGCTGGCAGGGGTGGACTTGATCTTAAAATGTTACAGGAATTTTAAGGGGGGAAAATATATAGTGAAAGCAAAGCCAGAGATTTTTAAGAGGACAATCCTTCTGACTTGGGAAATCTTCTCTCATGGTTATTTTTAATGTTTCCTGCTCTGCTAAAAATTAGCACAGGGGTTGGAAGGAACCCTGCAGTCAAATTTTGACAAATTCAAAGGGCTGCCTTTCCATCTCTGGCTCTGTGGTTTCAAAAAAGGGCAGAATCTTATATTCCAAGGAATGAACAAAAGAGCATGACAATATTTTAGTGTCCCTGCAAAGGGCCTTGGGTCATCTGCAGCACAGGCAGGGAACAGGGACCATCCCTTCCTATAGGCCATGATGTAAATCCTCACAGGCAGGAGAGTGTCTGCTGGCCATGTGGTTCCTCAGCACATTTTTGTGTGAGAAGAAAGCTCTGGCAAAAACTGTGGCCAAGCACACCCTGCCAAGCCTGTCACAAGGAGAGTGGAGGAAGACAGCCAGGTTGCTGTGGCTGGTCCCAGCTTCCCAGCTGAAGGGAAAGGGAAGAAAAGGGACTGAGAAACAAAAAATGAACTGTGAGTCCTCTAAATAACAGCTGAGAACCACTGGCACTAACTGTGAATAAACTGAGTCCAAGAGACTTGCTCTGGGATGTCACCTCATCCCCAGTTACTGCTGCTCCTCCTCCCTCCCCAAAGTCCTCAGTGCAGAAGGATGAGAAACCCTGACAAAATAACAAATTTCTACTCCATACAATACCACTGCTGCTGCACTAATCATTTGTCCTTTCAAATGCATTTAAATTATGTTTTATTGTTCATTTTTTATCATTATTATCTATAATGCTAAATAAATTTATTACTACACTTAAAAACTTGTGAAGAGTATGAAATTGTTCATACAAGTGATTACCCCAAGCACACACCACTCAATCACTGCTGTGAGCCTGGAGGTGTCTTGGGCAGAAGGTTCCTTCTTCATCAGCCCTGACCCTCTGGGTCCCTGGTGTGAGACCCCAAAATCATATCAGTCTGCAGCATGAAAAAACACTGGAAACATTCCCACCAGGAGCTGCCATGGTTAAGCATTAAGATAATTTATATCACAACAGTTTCATGTTTAGTTTTATATATAGCATGGAAAGCCTCACTGCAATGGGACGGGATTGCTACACATGGGAACAGTGCTGCACTTAAAAATAAATAAAAATTTTTAAGCAATGAACATGATTATTGACAAACCTTTGTTAACAATTTTCTTTTTCTTTGTTTGAAAAAAGTTAATTGTCCAACAAAATGTATTGTCCAACACAAATCCCCCATGTAGCCAAATTTCCTCCATGCAGTCATGGAGCAAACCATGACTACGTGCAAACTGGAAACCCATTTTCCATTGCTAGATGAGTTTTAAATATTTTTTTAAATATTTTAAAAAAATATTCCAAAACCAAACAGCTTCTATGATTTTCTTACAAGCACTAAACAGCAACGATGATGAGACATTATTTTTTAATCCTTGCAAGACTAATTGTTTCCATT
Organism: Emberiza elegans; assembly: GCA_024865655.1. NCBI lineage: Eukaryota > Metazoa > Chordata > Aves > Passeriformes > Fringillidae > Emberiza > Emberiza elegans. The sequence goes on from JALJVW010000184.1 coordinate 58,603,812, forward strand.
TGGAAACAATTTACACATGCAAGCTGCATCCTGCCTGGCCTCGGAGCCAGGCTATCCTTGCTCTGAGAGAAAACCCCATTTCTTTTTATGAGGAAGGGCATTTAGGGGTTCCCCAAAATCTAGTAACACCAATCCCAGTCTTGTGGGAGATCCCAAAGGATGGGGCTGTCTCAGGTTTCTGTGGTTGAGATGACCCTGAGGTATTTTTCTGTCTTTTTTCCCAGCCCCATGACCGAAGAAGTCATTCTGCTTTTCAAGGTTGTTTATTTTCTCTTATCTGTTACATTCCTTCTCTGACCTCCTGAGATCTGTCTGGCAGGTTGTCTTGTGGCACACTGTCTGCTCTTGGGGTGGTGTTTGCTTTTTATACTAAGAGCTGCCTGTACTTTATTTACAATAATTTTCCAATACCTATCACCTATGTTAGACAGTCTGTCTCTACTCTAAACCAACCAAAAAGTTCCACCATCACAGCAGAAGATGGAGGGCAAGAAGAAGAAAAAGAAGAAGAAGAAGAAGGACAGGACACGCCCAGATTCCTCCATCCTGCTTCTTGAACTCCCATTTTAAAACCCCGAAATTCCACTTTTTCACCCTGTGACAAATTAACATCTACTCATTCTATCATCTATCATTCATCTTATCATTCTACTCAAACTCTTGTGGCTTGTAAATCTTCACACAAGGTTGGTAATTGTTTCCATGGGCTAAAATGGAAGGCACAGGTGTTTTTGACTCTGTGCCAAGGTCTCTGAGCCCCTTGCCAGGGTCTCAAATCACCCAGGGCAGCCAGAGGAATGTCCTGGGTTCCGACAGGGCAGGAGGATGAGCTGAGCCCTCCTCACCCTCAGGTTGCTGCAGAAACCCTCACCCCTCTCCCTCGTTTCTTTCCAAAAAGGCCACCTGAGCATTGCCCACACAGCCTGGCAGGGTTGGGCACCAAACCTTCAAAGGCTCTGAAATATTTCCTCAGAGGGAGTCGTGTCCCTCAGCCCAGGCTGCCAGCCATAAATCCCCAGCAGAGGTGCCAGGTAAATGGTGCAGAGCAGCCTGATAAGGGCCAATTGTGCATTAGCAAGGCAACAAAACCCCCCCAGATCTGTGCTCTGCTCCAGAAAATCTGCCCACAGACCGCTGGGAGGCCTCTGCCCATTCTTTGATGGAAACGGAGCAGAAAGGAGCAGTAATTTGCTAAAAACTTCCCCCGTAATGCAAACCAGACGTCTCTGCAAGGGAGCAGCCGCCTCGGAGGCCGGGCCAGGCCCGGGGGCATCCGGGCCCTCTGCAGGGACAGCCCCTCTCCCTTCCATGGGGCACCAACGCCCCCAGCACTCCTGAAAGCCTTGGGAAAGAAACAAACAGACAGACAAAAGCAGAAAAAACAGGAAGCTTTTGGGCCAGAACTGGGCTCTGCCCACTGTTCGGCCCCTCCTTTGCGTCGCTAGCCTGAGCTCACCAGAGTGTTTCAATTCCCAGCTGTGTTCCAGACATGTCATCCACATTCTGCAGGGTTTCAAATGAGATAAGGGACCCTTTTCCCTGCAGGAGCTGCCTCGTCCTTAACCACAAGATGTGCCGCCTTCTGTCTGTGCACAGAGCTTCCTCTTTGTTCTGGATGTCTTCTCAAAGATGGTCAAGAAAAATTCCTGGAATCAAACCCAACACTGACTGGTCCAAAGGGGTGGGAAACAAACCCTTGGCTGGAGCTGCACAGGGCACTGCTAGGGGTTTTTAGGAAGGTCACTGGAGATGCCAGAACAGAGCCAGTTTGGTCACTTCTCCCAGCACAGACTGCTGTGGCTCCTGGGCAGACAGGCCAGATCCCCATTTCAGAGGGGAGAACTCACTCATCTGTGCATCACACTGCACCTGTTCTCTTCCAAAATAGCAAAGTACTCTTATGGAAGAAAGAGCCCCCAACTTCCCCAAATTTCTGAGGCTTAAATGAGTCCCTTGTGTTCTGCACAACTGCTTTCTTCAAGCATTTGATGTCCAGTTGGGCTTTGGATATATTTTTTTAATATCCACCTATGAGAGAGGTGATGGCCTCTGAGCTGGGAATGCAATTTTTAAGTAGGTAAGTAATTTTGGAAGAATGTTGGTGTTCCAAGCAAACACTTCAGTGCTTACTGCCTTTATGATCTTTCCAGACCAGTGTCATTGACAGCTTCTGTTTGGATTACCTCGCTTTGGTGGTTAATGAGAAAACTTCTTCGTTTTCTTAGTTTTGCTCTGCCTAGACACCAAGCCTCTGCACCACAGGGCTGGACCCAAACACACTGGAAACAGATATGCAGATCCACCAGCTGCACTCAACACTCAAAACAGGAAACCAGAGGAAAAGCTGCATGAGAAGCCAGAAACCAAACCTCTGCCCTGCCAGTACAATTTGGGTTGCACAGTTCTCCTTGCCATTGCTGTCAGCACCTTCACCAGGCCCTCTCCTCTCCCCATCCAGAACCATTGGAATACACAGGATAAACAAATGCATCTGCAATTCCTCTACTGTGTGGGATGGAAGACAACTTTTTATTATCCCTGTGGAGAAATTACCTTTAAATCAAAAGGAAAATAAACTGCTGCCACGAAGAACTGGTCTTCACAAAATCATTGTTGCTTCCACACCAGAGAGCCAGAAAATGGATGTAGCAGGAAAACATGCTGGATCTGCTTCCCCTGTTTAAAGAGGGTTTTCCCTCTAGGCAAATAATTACGTGAATTGGCCACAAAACTGATATTAAAATAAAATGAAAAAGACAGGAACTACAAAGTTTGCCATGTAAAATGAATGTTTGTTACTTCTGTCTTTTGGGCTCTTACCAGGAGAGGTATGTGTGCAAATGACTTCACGCACAGGAGACACTCCTTGAAATCTGGATATTTACGAGTGAAACACGGGAACAAACACAGGACTGAAACCTAAATTACAGTTATGACCTTGAATAGCCTAGCTAAGAAAACTAAATACCTCACCAACAGAAGCCTCCATCACACCACACAGTGTTTAAAAGTCTAGCAATGCATAACAAGCCAGAACACCCATGCAATGTGTTTTGGACACCACAGGAACTGTGTCCATGCACGAGCTGCCACCCAAAGTCTGCAATCAACTGCCCACAGCAAAAAACCAGGAAAATTTGGGGTCCACACAGCCCATGAGATCTGGCCATGTAGTATGGCCTTCCATACCTCACATGGGATTTCTGGCAGCCCTCCTAAAGAGCTGAAATGCTGCTGCTGCTCAAAACAGAGCAATCCCAGAGCTACACCAGGCTCCTCCAGCCACTCTCACAGGTTGCACCTCAACAGCTTTGAGACAATTGCAGAGGTGGAGGCAACCCATCAAGACATCAGGCAGTTCAATTTTAAGCCACTCCCACAGTTCTCTTGTAAAAGTAGTTTGTTATTAATGCCACATGTGGTTTTCTGGTGCTGCCATTTCCAAAATGCCTGGTTAAGTGCATGCCTTGGAGCTTTCTGGTAAGAAAGGAACCACAATGGCACAGAGGAGTTGCCACCAGGAAGAGGCTAACGCATGTGTTCCTCATTTCCCACACATCATCCTGTCTGCATTCATATTATATTTATGGGTCACACACGAAAAGCTTGCACAGACTTTCCCTAAGTTGTGTACTAACTGAAAATTTTAATTGCTGAGGAGAGAAAACCCCAGACTCCACTGTTTATGGTCAAGGTCTAGATCTGTAACCAAAGTTGCTGTTCCAGTGCTTCACTGTGCTGGGTTTTTATGTCAGGGAACCATCTTCCCTTCTATACATGCTTCTTCAACCCCACTCACAGACATCAGCCTAGAAAAACACATTTGGCTTCACTTTATGTCTTGAAAATTAATTAAAACCAGAGTTTTACCATCCTTACCAGTTCATTTCTGGCTTATACATTACAGATGACTTCAGTGGATAGATCTAGATTTACAGCACTGCAGCCAAAGGAAGATATTAGCTCACTGTCCAAGGCTCCCAAAATAAAAGTTTCTGAAGATGCTGACCTGCTTAGCTCCAATAGCTCCTTAGCCTGAGTTGGACTATAAATATGTGAGAATGGCCTGCACAGGAGTATTTCAATTCTGGCAGAGCAATTATTCCCCAAAATGAAAAGCCAGCATTGAGCAATGTCTGTGTGGTGATTCTTCTTTACCTTAAGTCTATTAATTGATTATATTGGTGCAGTTAACTATTAATCACAGAATCATGGAATGGTTGGGGTGGGAAGGCGCCTTAAAGACTGTCTAGGCCCAGCTCCTCTGCCATGGGCAGAGACACCTTCCACCATCCCAGGTTGCTCCAAGCTCCATCCAGCCTGGCCTTGGACACTTCCAGGGATGGGGCAGCCACAGCTGCTCTGGGCACACTGTGCCAGGGCCTCAGCACCATCCCTATAGAGCATTTCTTCCCAATATCCCATCTAACCCCCACCTCTGTCAGTGTGAAGCCATTCCCCCTGTCCTGTCACTCCAGGCCGTTGTCAATAGTCCCTCTCCAGCTCTCCTGTAGCTCCTTCAGGTACTGTACAGCTCCAATTCGAATGTCCCAAAGCCTTCTCTTTTCCAGGCTGAAAAATCCCAGTTCTCTCAGCCTTTCCTCATAGCAGAGGTTCTCCACTCCCCAATTTACCCTGGTAGCCTCCTCTAGATTCATTCCAACAGATCAATATCCTCCCTGTGCTGGGGACCACAGAGCTGGGTACTCAATGCTGAATTATTTTGAGTAACAAGCTGCATTACTTCTAAGCAGGCAGAGCATGGTGCCTTTTCTCCCTGCCTTCTCAAAAGGCTCCCTGCTCCCTGCTCTCTGCTGCAAGATGTGGGCAGGACAAAGCCTGAGGTCTTCCAGGCAACGCACAAGCAATTTACAAAATTCAGAAGGCAAACATTATACACCAGAGGGACAAAATGGGCAACACACCTCTCAACTAAAAATAAGTCCTAATATTCCAAGGGAAATGTATAAAAGAGGAGACAACCCTGTTTCATATCATACTTTTCTTCTGCAAAGCCTCTTCCCTGCTCTGCTTTCTATTAATGAAGACATGCACATGAAGTAATTCCCCTCATTAATCAACTTCATTCTTTTGGTTTCTTCCCACTTAAAGTGACAGCCCTGCATTTGGGATGTCACGTAGTGGTGGAGCTGAGACTGATTTTAGGGATGAGTAGTAGAGGCAGATGAAACTCTCAAGAAACAGAGACTTTGGCTTCAAAAGGCTTCTCCAGTAAGTGAAGAAGAGAAGGGAATGGGTTCTGGTGAACAACAAGGGCAGCATCTTACCAGGAGAGAGGAGGAATATGTAGGAGAACAACTGATAGGTTGAGGGCAAGTATAGAACCATCCCTGCATGAGGCAGAGAAAGAGATGGGGGCAAGTCTGCTAAGAGCACTGCACAGCCATTGCTTAGGACCACAGACTCATTCAGGCTGGAAATGACCTCTAGAATCATCAAGTCCAGCCATTAATCCAGCACTGCCAAACACACCACTAAATCAAGAGCCACATCTTTTAAATTCCTCCAAGGACAACAATTCCACCACTTCCCTGGGCAGTCCAGACCAATGCTTCACAACCCTTTTGGTGAAGAAATGTTTCCTAACATCCAATTAAACAGCTGTGCAATGCAGAGATCCTCCTGCTCTCAAAGGTCAGCTCTAAGCCTACTCACAGTTCAACTCTCCCATCTGCTCCTCATTTTCTCTTTTTGCTCCTAGCCAGATGCAGCTGCCTGCCCTGCTCAGGAAAGCAACACAGCCCCTCTGCCCCCTGCCCCCTCCCAGCTCCCAGGACAAATGGCCCAACATGCTGAGAGCACCCAGGTCAGGGGGAGCCACTGCAGCAGGGATGCTCCTGGCCTCAGGAAGCTCAGCCTGGGACACGTCCCAGGGGCTCCCAGGGCCTGGTCCTGCCCAGCAAGAACCACATTTCCATCATTGTGGTGGCTGCACATCTGCTTTTCCTGCTTTTCTGCTGCCCCCATGCAAAGCTGAGATCAAGGCAGCTCTGTGGCAGCCTGGCTCCTGCCTCACCCTGGGTACCAGAAAGGCTTTTTCTCTTAGCCTGCTCCCAGCATCAGAAGTTAAACTGTTCTCTACAAAGTCTTTGTCCTCCTGCAAATCTGGCTGAAATTGGCCAAGTTCAAGTGTTACAGGGGAAAGAGAGGACAGACCCATACAGCCCTCACACTGAAATTCAGGCTGAGGTGTCTGCTGTGATGCATGATCAGTGGGGTGTCAAAACCAAATCAAACAAGAGCAGAAGAGCAACAAATCCCAGCATCCTTCATAGCTGTTACAACAACGTCAGTAGGATATGTCATAGGGTTAAAAATGGAAACTAAAATCCTTTACGGGATTTTAAAAATAACATAAACCTACAGAACTTCATAAAGAAAAAACTGTTTCTGCTATAAAGTTTTATTGTAAGGCCCAAACCTCTCCTCTTAAGATTTAAGTATAAAAATATTGAAATCATCTTATGGAAGCTGTTTTCTCCCTCAGTCCCATTTCCAGAGCTCTGGATCACTTCATCTCTTTAAAGCTTCCTTTGCTTGCAGCTCAGTTATAAACCAGCAGCTCAAAGCTCTGCTGGCCAAGGGATGCAAGTGACACCACACAACACTCAATGTCCACCTTCTACCTCTGCATTTTCACCACCATGAAACAGCTCAGAGTTTATTTGATCGCCCTGAAGGGAACTAAATAAGTAAATTCATTTGAATATGCAACTGAATTTAATAAAACCTGCCCATATGCTTCTGCTAAATTATACTCCCAAGCCTTCTTTATGTTTTGTTTCCTCCTTCTTCAGGGATACATCTTGCTTTGGAAATACAATTATCCTCACCTCCTTATTAGATACAGTTAATTAGTGCAGCTACAGCCATGTGGATGCAGTAATTCAGTGTTTGCTGGTTCCAAAGTCAGGATAAGACCAGCCTGGACTAGGACCGCAGGTCCTGGGGGTAAGAGAGAGGAGGAAAACCCTTGTGGTGATGTAAATGCCATTTTCCCAGTGCAGATGTGGCAGCAGAGTTAAGGTCATTCCCAGTCCCTGACACCATCCAGAAGTGCTGGAGCATCCCTCTCCAGGAGCTGGGACAGGCAAGGTGCCAGGCTGCCCAGGGGACAGTGCTGATCCCCTCTCCCAGGGAACAGTTCCTGTTTCCTCCCAGAGTTTCTGGTTTTCAGAGTTCTGCCATTAAACCACATGACTGAGACAGGAGAAGGGACAAACCTGCCAAGGGCACTGCTGATCCAGCAGGGTTTGCCACACCCCACAAGGGCAAAAAGCCACCCTAAAAATGACAATCAACAGCCCATTAGAGTGAAATTGCACATCTTAACTTGTAATAAATTAAACTCTTAATTTCCAACAGACCCCTGAGGCATCTGTACAACCTCCTGGCTCCAGCATCTGCGGGTAGGTGCCACCTGAGGGAGACAAAGCCCTTCCCTGGACACGGAGCCCTGCTGGCCACAGCCTCCCCTCCCAGCCAACCTCATCTGTCCTCATCCTTTGGTGGAGTCCCCAGTGCTTTCATGTCAGGGATGCAAGGGCCACACAGGCTGGTTCTGCAAAATTAACGCCATCTCCCACCTCTCCACTTCTGGGGAAACACTGCTGCCCTCCCCAGGGAGCATCACAGGCCTCCAGGGGAAGTGAAAACTGCAAATATCCCTGGAATTCCCTTCCAATCCTCCTCACTTGAGCTTCCTGGCACACATAAAACTCAATAGGTGTCTCTGTGGCTTCTGGGCACTCAAGGGGAACCAGGCCAGGGCATGTGGTGGCAAAGACAAGCAGGGAGTTTTCCTAACACACGGATTCAGGAAAAAAAGAAAAAAAAAAGAAGAAGGAAAAAAGGGGAAAAAAAAAAAGGAAAAAAAGGCATCAACCACAGGAAGGGAAAGGATAAGGAAAGCCAATAAACCCCTTCCAGAGCAACAGGCAGTGCAAAGCTCACTGCATCAATTCAAAAAGCAGGAGCAGAGATGGAAGCTCTCTCTCCATGCCATGGAGAATTTACAGTGCTTTTTAGCAACCTCTTTCCCCAAGTTCTTGCCTGGGAGTGGCTCCCTGATGAGCTGCTGAGCCCCTCGGAGCTGGAGCACTGCGGCCATCCAAGGCCATCCAAGGGCATTGATGAGGGACAGGGCAGGAGGCTGAGGTTTGGGGTCTGGCCAGAACAAGGACTCCCTCCTCCTGCACAGCCAGCAGGACAGCTCTGCACCCATGGAAAAATTTCTGGATATGGGCAAATGAGGATCTATCTCAACACCTGAGGCTCTTTCACCAGCATCCCTTCTTAGAGTTCTAAGTGGGACAAACCCCAAAGCCTTCACTCACTTTGCAGTCCAGTGAACTCTTAAACAAGAGTATGAATACAACCATGAAAGGGCTCAAGTGTTTCATCCCTATAAACATTAAAGGAGATTATTGCTCAGGCTTTTAAGTTTTAGGGCTGAATCCCTCAAAAGCTATTGCTGATGAAGAAAGAGAGGAGGGAAAAAGTAAAAAAAAGCAGCTTAAAACAGGCAAGGAAAATCATGGAAAATGCTGGAGAGGACCACAGATTAGAAAAGAATAAAAATCAAGGAGCAGTGGAGTTACCGGGTACCCATCGCGTCCTGACTGCCCCTGTGGGGGGAACAAGGGACATGAGTCAGTCAGTGCACCTGGAGTAGCTTGACATCACAGAGCAGCAGGCAGGACATGGGGCCATTGGCTCTCCAGCCAGCCCTGGCACTCAACTGGACAAACCTCTTGGGGCAACTTTCCTATCAGAGGGGTCACACCTACATGGTATTTCCCTGAATTGCAATCTCCTGCCCCCCTTTGGCTACTTACCAGGGTTTTGCCAACTTGCACCCATCCCTGCTGCCTGTCCTCAGCCCCTGCTGGCCCTGGAGCCACAGATATGCATGGCACACACTGGGTCCTGGCCATAAAGCTGCCCTGAGATGGGGGTGCCAAGAAGAAAGAAAGCACCCCAGTGCTGGGGAGAGGTCGTGGAGGCTGAGGCAGCAGCAGGACTTAAAACTCCTGATCTAGTGCTTGATTTAGTAAAGGATTACCCCTCTAAATCCATTAACTTCCTTGCAGGATGCACTCTCCCAGCTCATGTCTAAGCTTTGCTTTATTTGCAGGGAAGCAGAAAGCACAGCTGATGCTGTGGGGAATGACCCTACTGCAGTTCCTAGCAGCAGCTGCAGGATCAGCAGAACAAAACACAGCCCAGTCAGGGTATTTCATCTTTCCTGCTCTCCTCAGGGGTTCCCAGAGGCATTTACAGCCCAAGGGGCTGCTGACCATGCCATGAGCTACAGCAGACCCAGGAAGGAGCTGGTGGCAATCAGCTGGCACACAAACAGGCAGTGAGGAGTGCCTGTGCAGCAATGTCACCTGCTGCAGCAATGTCACCTGCTGCACAAACACAGGTGGTGTCAGCGTGCTGTGGATGCACAGTCAGAGTCAGGCTTTGCTTATGGCATGGGACAGCTCCAGCAGCCCCTCCACACCACTCATGGGGGCTCTCCCTTCTCCTAAGCACCCCTGCAGCTGTGATGCCTCCTGCAGCACTCCTGGTTCATCCAGGATCGACACTGACTCCAGCAACTGCCTGTTTAACCAATTACAGCTTGGGATAAAGGGTACAGGGAGGTTTGTGGAGAGGTATGGCAGGGAGCACACACAGATAAATAGGAAACACTTGGAACACCCTGCCCTCGCTTGCTGGTGAGTTCCCCAGCCAGCACATTAGCACATAAAGTGTTTGCTAATATCTGTGACTGTAAATGCTTAATTACTGTCTGTGGTAAGCCTATATTTCAATTGTAGAAATTTCCTACCCAGCATGTGATTTTAATACTCTCCAAAACAGAGGTTTTATAGTATATCTGAGCAGAATACCCCTTACTCACAGACAGGACAATCAATCATCCATGAGCCACAAATCCTGTAGCACAGATTCTAATAATTTTATATACATAACTAACTTATGACAGCCAAAAGAATAAAATACCAGAACAACTGCTACTAGGGAACAACATAATTGGGGATACAGTTAGAGCAGTGTAATGCTGTACATGTAAGAAGTAATCAATTCCTTCTGGCCTAAATCAAGAAACAGAAGAAACTAATAAATGCAGTACTGTTACAATAAAATAATATTGTGGTTCTGTGGGTTCTAGGACTTGTGTTATATTACGCTTAAAGAAGTTTCTGGCAAAGGCCATTTATGCTAAAAAGCAGGATTAAAAAACCAAAACCAACCAACAAACCCCACCCAACCCAAAAATTAACTAAACCAGGAGTTGTCTTTCAAAGAAGGGCAAGGGGAGAGGAAAGAAAAAAAAGGTCTTGTTTGTGTTAAATCTCCCCTGTGCTCCGTTTGCAATTCAATAGTGCCGTGGGAACCAGGAAATGAAACCAACTAGAGACAAAGAAAAATTAATAGTGCACCATATGTTGCCTGTGCTGGATGGCCGTAACAAATGTGAGCAGACAGCACAGGTGAGGCAGCACCAGCCCTGGCTGTGTGTGGGCTCAGAGGAGCCTCTGAGCACGACCAAACAGCCACACAAACCCACTTCCAACTGGCCAAAGTGCTTCAGTCAATGGGGAGTGTCCCTTAAAGGTGTATTTGGGGAGTTTTAAACAGGCAGTGTCCCACTATCCTCTTTATTTAATCCCAAATAATTGTTTTGCTCAACTCCCTCTTAAGTATTTAGTTTAAAAAATGAACTTGAAATAGAAGCAAAAATTCAAAGGGCTGAAAACTCTTCGCTAAACCCACAGGCAGTGCTGCCAGTCCCAGGAGAACCAAAGCCATGGTGCTGGGACAGCCCCCACTCCTTGTCACCAAAACAGAACTGGGAATTTATTAGTCCAGGAATAGTTGCCAAATTTATTTTCCCTAAAATAAGCCCTTTCAACCCAGTGAGGCTCTATAGGAAGAGAACAACGTGAAGAAATGCCTCTGCTAGTGCAATGACAGACAGGGAAATGTGGCTGCAAACAGCCTGAACCCCTCCTCCTCCTCCTCCTCCTTTGGGGGAAGAAAGGTAGAAAACCAGAAGCACCTAATACCCATAATTTATTTTTTAAAGCAACCCTCAGCAACTTGGAGGGCACAAATAAAACATAAATTCTCACTCCAAAACCAGCAGGAGAACAACAGATTTGGATGTGGTGGCACAGCCAAAGGCACGTCTGAACATTTGAAAGGAGGAGTTGACACATTTTCAACTATTACCCCTTCAAACAACTATTTCCCCATAAATTTTCTGGTTGCATTGGTAGGAATGCTCATTATTCTACCCAAGACTTCAAAGAAAGAAGCAAGCAACCTATGGTTTTCCCTCTAGCCCCCCTTGCGAGGCAACCAAAGCCATATTAAATGCTGGAAACACAACAGATAAGAAAAGCAAGACAGAGCTTTAGAACCAATAAACCCAGTAACATGTTAAATATTAGTACAGCACTCTTTCTGTTAAATAGAGGCAGACTAAAGAACTCTTTAAAGGGAAAACTCCTTTTTACTGAATATTTTCTGAGTTTAAAATTAGTAGAAGTCCCTTGGAGCAGCAAGTTAAACATTTTAAAATTCCCCCCACAATTTGTCTACAATCATGAAAAAAAAATCCAGCAGCATCTGGTATTGATTTTGTTTCCAGACACACCTCCACCGAAAAATGCTGTGCTTTTGCAAGGGCACTGAAAGGAAGGGGAAGGGGAAGCCTTAACTTTGTTGATCCAACAGTAAAATCCACGATACTTACTGCAGGTCCTGGAAAACAAAAGAAAAACAAAGAAAAAAAAAGAGTTGATTACAAAGAAAAGGTATAATCTGACAAAGCAACACAAAGCAGGAACCAACACCAGAATGATTTGGGACTCTTCAGTCCAATGCCTATGCCATGACTTTGCAGATTCACTCAGCACCATCCACATCCTCCTGTTACAGCCCCATCTCACCCGTGCTGCTGGCACAGCTGTACTGACAGGGGTGTAAAACCACTCTTTTCCCATTTTTTCACAGTAAGACTCTGTTTCCTCTCCCCCCACAAGACCCTGGGCATGTCACAGGCAGGGCCCATGTGCAGGGCATCAGGGCCTTGGGCACCACCTGTGGCCAGCAGAAAGGAGACAGATGTGGCCAGAAAAATGTGCAAATTTTTATGAATAAAATCTATATTTTCACCATGGACCTTATTTATCCTTTGGGTAATGCAGGAGGAGCAGGATATAACCTCACAAAAGCCAGAGGAGCAGTGTGGTAGGGATCTGACAAGGGCAGTGCTGCTGCTTCCACAGACCCCAAATGTTTCTGCAGGATGTGCCCACCTTTCCCCGGCCTCCAAACATGTCACACAACCCCTGTGCCACCCTCATGTGCCCCTGCTCGTGTTCCCTGTGTCCCTGCTCAGTGCCTCAGCTCCAGGGAAGTTCCCATCACCCCCACAATCAGGCTTTGGGGGCCAGGGGCACAGTCTGAGGCTGCCTCTAACAGCAGTAGGAAAAGACACATTCCCCAAAGTCCCCCTGCAGGGCAGGGTGTTCACCACAGCCACAGTAATTCCTGCAGTTTTCCCACTGCTTGCCCAAGCTGGTGCTGCACTGAGGTGAGCACTGAGCCCTAATCCAAAGCAATCCATGTTGCACTCCTGTTCATGAGGCAGCCCATAGCTCTGTCTGGGATTTATTCATGCTCTGACTCTTGCCTGATCAAAACCAGAAACTAGAAGCACAATTAGAAAAGGAAAAAAAAGAAGTGGAAAAGCTTAAAATGGAGGCAAAAAAATTAAAAAAGCTTTGTTCATCTATGTTATTCAATAATATTATTCAAGAAGCATATTTCAAGTCAATGCCTTTTCAAGGATTTTAAAATTAATTTTAAAATTAAAAACATCGCTAAGTTGAATTAAATAAAAACCAAACAAGCCTACGAATGAGGGGTGGCAGCAAGCAGTGGCTGGCAGTGACCAAGAACCATCCCACTGACCTGTGTCTGTCACCTGGAGGGGGTCAGTGCCACACAGCCACACCTGGGGCAGGGACAGCCTCCAGGCCAGGAGCACAGGGGCTTAACTTGCTCTCCTTGCTTTAATTTCTTCTGAATACAGAAGCCAGTGGCTCTGTGCCAATTTATTAACTGAGAATCATAAACCTGATTTATTAACTCACACCAGGCTACCCACAAGAGCCCTTTTGTGGAAAAGTCAAGACTTAAGTCTCAAAGAAGTGTGCAGGAAATTATTTTAATATGGGATTTCAATCATGTACCAATTATAATTTCTTTGGAATTTGTTTCCTACTTTCCTCTTCTCAGCTACTGTTTTTTTCTCCCCTTCATGTGCAGGCAAGTGCTCTTTTAAAGTGCTTCCTCCTCCCAAATTCAGGAATCAGTGAAATGGGAGGGTCTGTAAATGCACCTCTGGATGTTCTCCAGCCCCACCAGTGGAGTTACACCCATCTTTCACTGTGCTGCTGGCTAATTGAGGCTAAATAAATCTTCATTAAGGCATAAAGTTAAACCTATTGAACTGATCTTCTCTTCTCCTAAGAACAACATATCTTTCTGGTTTGCTGAATGCGTTTTTCAACAGCCCCGCCACAACGCACTTGTTTCTTATGGAAAAAAAGTCAAATATTTTTGCAATTCAACAATAAATAAAAAAGCTGATCCTGTACCCAAGGGCTGCCCCTCATCCAGCCATCTCATCATTGTGGGAACATTGCAAAAGATTTATGCTCTTTTCAAAGAAATTTGCCAGAATTTACTGCTAATAATTTTGACTGGTGATAATAATTTTGAGAGGCTTCAAGGGAGAATGAAACAACTTGGAAATTCTTCTTACAACAAATAAAAGTTGGAAACAGCCTTTGTGTACTGAAAACTACATGACAAATTAACTTGGGGGCTGATTTCAGAAAGAAGAGGAGAAAGACAAAAATAACCTGCAAGTGCAGAGATTATGGTCTATGATTGATTTACCTGACCAGGGAGGATGCTGATGTAACCAGGAGTGCTCAAGCATGCAAGGGCATGGAGATATTTGGAAACACAAAAAGATTCCTTAAGAACATGCACAGCTGTGCTAGCAGGAGGTGAAAATCAAAACTCTTAAAAATTAATGACCCAGATTTCCTGATTGACCAACATGAATGTTATTTTGTATATCCAGAGCCCGAGTGGGTCACAGCAACATCATCCCCAGCAGTACACAAACATATGGGAAATGACAGATCACAGTCATTTATTTCCAAGTATTTTTTCAGCTTGGAAATTTTGGGATAAGATGATATTTCTGTTAAATCTGCAAGTCATTTATCATGCAAGCTCTTCTGCCATGAGAGGAGAGAGCCAGGCAGGGGAAACAAAACCAGCCAGACATTTTCAACAGCTCAGGAAGAGTCAGAGGGGATTTGCTGCAACTCTAAAGGGCAAATAGCCCATCCCCAAGGTGGCAAACGTGCACCTGTGGCCACCTGAAGATGTAAAAAAAAAATAGTAAAAAAGATCATCTATATTAATACATGTCTATGTGTATTTAAACACACACACAATGTATATACATACACATAGAGCTATTAATTTGGGATGCTGTAAAGGGAGTAACAGAGCCATGGGTAACAATAGGTAACAACTGCTACAGCCATAAAAAGTCACAGAATCTGGGAAAAACTTCATTTGTCGCTGTGTCACCTCTAACTCCTATCTGTGCTCAGTGCTGGGGCACACAAGGAATACGCTCTCCTAGGAAAGGCTCATTACTGAGAGCACATTATTGAGAGCCAGATTAGATTTTCCTGAGGTTCAGCAGAAGTCCTTGGGTATGAGCTTGTCACAGGCATTTCATAGTGAGAAATAGGGGGAGCAATAGAAATCCCCAAATAAATACAATTATCTATGTGATTTACCCACATGCAACCCTATGCGTACTTACTGAATAGCAACAATTGTATATTTACAATTGTCCATTCAATCCCAAGGCTAATGGGTTTGAAAGCATCAATCTTGATATGTAAAATATGGGATTTTAAGTATATGTAGGGCTGGGAGCGAAATAAACCTTCCCTGCATAGAAATCACATTGGTTTTTTTCCTTTTAAAAAAGCTTTAGATTCCTTCTTGTTCCAAATCAGGATATTTGCACAAACAGAATAGCTGTTAAAAAAAAGCCCTCCCAAAACCAAAAAACTCCTCTTTGAATTAAATCTTTGTTAGAAGTTCAAATTAAGGCATTACCTGCAGCATAATGTAAAGAAAAATAAAAGATCGTGGGTGGTGGCCAGAAGACTTCTATCCCATAGCAACATTTCAACACATTTCCCCAAAAACTGCTTTTGAGATGAAAACATTTTATAAACAAAACTTTTTTCTGGCAGAAACAGAAATTATGCCAAGTCAGGATTTTTCAATGAAATAACACTTCATCAAAAAAATGCCCACTCTGGACCACCTGTAAAGGGAATTTTGTGCCTAAACCAGCCAATGTTTATCCCTCTGGGCTGTAGCTGTGCACAGCTGATGCAAACACCTGCTGCACAGTTCCCCAGCCATCAGCTTTGGGTGTTTGTGTCCTGGGGCAGTTCTTGCTTCATGTGAGGAGAGCAGAGCCTTACTGAGAGACTTGCCAAGCTGAACATTTCATGTGGATTGTCTCCTGGTTTATTTTGAGAGATTTTCAGCTTCAGTTTTTGGATCAATCATCAAGCCAGGGGAAGAAAGCAGAATGATATTCCAAGAGACAGGAACATCATCTCCCACCATCTAGTTGTGCAAAGCCTTTGAACCAATACTCCAGATAAGCTCCCAAATCCTGGATTCTGTTCCTCCATCCTTCAGGAACACCCCAGCATGGCTCAATCTTTAAAACAATAAACACAAAGCCCCGTGAGGGCTGTGCATCCCGACCCCATCCTGCTCACACAGCACCAGATGGTAGCAAGAGGGGAAGCAAAACCTCCCAGGTCCCTGGCCAAAATCCATGTGATTTCACAAATGCTCACTCCAGCGGTTGAACTGTGTCCTCACTGGGACATATCACATTGGAAAAATAAGCTAACATGACATTAAACCTGATTTTGCCTTTGGCAAGGAAAAGGAACTGCATCTGAGATGAGCAGGCTGGCTGTCAGGGCCAATCACGACAGCAAGTGCTGCAAAACCTTTCTTCCACCCCACAGCGAGAAAAGGCTGAAAATCCCACATACAATTGTATTAAAAGATGTTTTTCTTTCTATACACCACTTCCATGGGTGGGTACATTTGACTCTTCAAGGCTGTGCTTGCTTTCCAGCTGGAAAAGAAACTGCTGATGATCGTGTGCAGGGATGAGGGTGCTGGGATTTGCTGGACCAGACCAAACAGCCAAAGTGACATCTCCCAGGGAAGCTGCTGGTGTAAATTTTCTGGCCTTGTGGTAGCAACAGTGGGATAAATTGGTTTTTAAAGTAGCCTCTTTTGCAGTCGTTGTGCCCAGCCCCAGGACTGCTCCTCTGCTGCAGCAGTGATTCCCACAGGGCCAGATGATGGAGAGAGGAAATAAAGTGGGTTGGAAAGAGCCATTTGACTCATTTACTCCCTGGTTTGTTCAGCTGGGTTGATGGGGCAGAAGCACTCCCCAGGTACTTGATCCTTGTGTCTGAGCTCAGGGCAGGGGCGACAGGGGGACCTTTGTGCCACCACGGGGAGCTGGAGCTGCCACCAGAGATGTGAACCTTTCAAAGGGAGGCTGGGGTTCAGTGCAGCCCCCTCTGCCCTCCAAGGGTCCCCAGGGGGAAACTTGTTGCCTTTATGCTTCCCTACAGCAAAATAAACCATCAGCCCAGAGGCAAGGCCCCAGCAGGACCCCCTGCCTGCCCTGGGCAGGTTTTGGGGGCAATGGGGGTTCTCCCCGTTGGTTTAACAAGTCCTTTTGAAGCATGTGCAGCCAGGCTTGTCCCATATCCAAATGGTCTAAATAGTTAATTTTTTTGCCAGAAATGGTTTAAAAATTAATCTTTTATGGTATGATGCATATCTGTGAAAGAAAGCAGTTGTCCCAATGTGTTTTCATGATGATGAATTCTTAGTTTAGAGAAACAGAGCTGTAGGATTAATTTATTTCATCTGAATCCATCATGGCAGAAGAAAAAAGCAAAATTCAGTCTTGGTTTAGATCAACAAGAGGGTGTGATTTAAAAGGACAGGAGTATCTCTTAACAGTTTCTCTGCTTGTTTCTCAGAGATATACATTGAAACTTTCAATATAATCTGAAAAGCTTTTTCAACATGACTATTTTAACAAAGGCCAAAGAAAAACACTTCCCTTGGCAGGGCTGAGCCTTCTGGCTCTTCAACAGCCTTTGTCTGGAGGCTGTGAAGCCCTAACCAGGCAGGGTCCCTGGGGATGGACACCCGCATGCTACACAAACAAAGTTTTATTCACATTTATCAGCTGTAGCGAGGGAACAAGGGCCCAGTTTATGTGTGGTCAGGTTCTCAAACAGATATAGAAATATATATTCAAGTTATCTGGAGAAACAAACACCAGTGAGCTCAGCCAAAAGCAACACACAGCAGGATGCCTACTGCCTGTGTGTCTGCAGTGGGGCAGCGCAGGCTCTGCACTGCATTCCTGGCATTGCACTGGGAGCCCCAGCGTGTGCCTGTGTGCAGTGGGTGGCAGCTGCATGCTGCTCTATTCTCCTTCACAATCCCAGAAATTTTAAAAAAAGTTGTTACTAAGGTTTGGATTTTTTTATCGCCAATAATTAATTTCTTCTTCCTTTTTTTTACAATGTTTGTTTTCTTGCTGGCTCTGCATTGATTCCCTGGCAGCTTTCTGTTTCATCAGAGGGATGTTCAAGTGCATTTGCAGATGTGTCACAGCACGAGGGAAATCGCTGCTTTTCAAGAGTTTTGCATGAACCAAGGAGAAGACATTTAAGGTCATATGTGAGCCCAGTGTTACCTCCCAGATTTTTGTATGGACCAGAGACACATCGTGCACAGTGTTTACACAAATGCCTGCATATAAAATCAGACCCACTGGCTGACCTCTCCAGCTGCCCTTGCTAGAATGCTGTATTCCACTGTGCTCCTTAAAGCCCTTAGGTGTTTTTTTTTTAAAAAAAAACCCAAGAAAATAATCAAAGCTGTCTGGTGGCTGTTCCTACAGCCTGGCTGCTGGGAAAATGAAACAAATTAACAAAGCTGGCTGGGATGCACCACCGACCCATCAGCATCTACCCCTTGGCCAGGAGTAAATCCCTGATGCTTCAGGAGCTAAAATATCTGAGAAAACCCCCAATGCACTCAGGAGTACAAGCAGTGGAAGAGAAGGGAAATGCCTGCCTGCCTTTCTTGTCCCTCAGTCCAGGAGTTCAGGTGCTGCTGCTGGTGGGCAGCACATACCCACTCAATTTCCTTTCCTCAGAGTTAAAAAATTGTTTAAAATATTGGTGATCAGAAAGTTATGGTGCCCTTTTTGAAATCCCAGTTGTGAATTTTCAATAGCAAGAGGCAGCAGAGGACAGAATTCAGCCTCCCCACTGAATGAAAATCCACTAGTTCCTGTTCATTCTATCAGTGTTCAAGAGCCTAAGAGCTGGGATATGTAATTTCATGTGCTGCTTTCTGGCACAGTGAGGCAATCCCAAAACCTGCCTGGCTCTCTGGGCACATCCCAGTCTATTTCCTGAGAAAGAGCAACACCAGCTGCATCTCTCACTTCTCCAGTAGCATTCAGACCCAAGAGCAGGATGCAAACACCGCCTCTGCCCAGCTGAAACAGGGGCAGTCCTTTCCCATTTCAGAGACAGGCACAAAGCCCCAAACCTCACCAAATACACTGAAGTGACAGAGACACAGAATTACAGCTCAAATGAACCCCCAGCAAGGCTGCTCTGAGGTTTCAGCCATGCTGAGGGCAGACTGATGCTCAGGGGATGTGCCCAGGGCTGGCGGCTGAGGTTTGGTCATCCCTGACTCCCAAATGCACTCACCACCACCCCATGGCTGGAGGCAGCACAGGGACACGGCCACATGCAGACAACAAGCCAGTGCACACCTCCCATCCAGCATGGCTGGGGAATTCCCTATTTCCATGCTCCATTCCCTATTTCCCTATTTCACTGTCCCTTTTCAATGTTGGGTGGGACGGTGATGAGGCTGAATGCTACAAAGAGAAATGAAAAGATGGATAAAAGATGCAACAGCTGTGGGTGTTTTGAGTGGAACTGGTTTTTTGTTTTGATTGGCTGGTTTCTTCCTTTTATGTTTTTAAAATTTGGTTTTGGTTTTTAGGGGTTTGGGAGCTGATTTTGGTTTGTTTTTTTAAAGGTTTTAATAAAACACTTCATGCCCAGCACACAGGGGTGAGGGAAGGCCCTGTTCCACAGCCTGTTAGATGGAGGTGGCAGGTGGCATTAGCCAAAGGCTCTCACCCCCATGACACCCCCATGACCCCCCATGACACCCTGGTGCCCCAGGGCAGGTGATGTTTACCGGGTTCTCCACGCCGGCCGGGCTTCCCTCGCCGCCCCGGGGGCCCTGTGGGAGGCAGGCAGAGAGCACAGGGTTAGTGATGGCCATGGACAGCCAGCTCAGCAGAGCATCTACCACATGTCCTCTCCTTTGGACCCACCTCATGTCTTCCCCCCTTTCACAAACACCAAAACAATTAGTATGCAGCACAATTTAAATAGCACTTTTTTTTCCCCCTCACAATGTAATTCCAGTGAAAAAAACAAGGCAAGCTGGGAAGCAGGTATTGAAGTTATCAGTATTGTAGATAGTAGAGAACCCCAGATCTAACATGATTCAAAATTCTGGAAAAAATCTTTTGCTGAGCAAGTAGCATTGCTGTGCAGTCCCTGCATGCTGCAAATGGCTGTTACAGGTTTGCAAATCACAATATTTAAAGTATTGAAGCAATGAACATGAACCTCTTGATACTAATCATTATCTGAGTCAGAGCTGGTTCTGGGCAACTGCTGACACAGCCTAGATCTGGTCACACATTTTAAATTTTATATATAAATCTTGCTTGTATTCTTACCCTACTGGGTAGCAATGGCTAAGGAATCAATAAAATGCCATAAGTGACAAAATACCCTTAATTAAGGAAAAAAAGCACTGAGTAAACTCTGATACAGAGTACTGCTCCAGCACACACAGAGCATCCATGTCCCTGGCAAAGCCGTAACACCACGTCCTTCATGCCCTCGTGTTGCAGCCTCTCTGCTGCAGCCAGCATTCCTTGCCTGGCACCTGGAAGCATCACTTCTCCCACAACACGTGCATTACCAGGCTAGGAGAAAAAGCTCCTTTTTGCAGCCTCCTGCAGCAGGTCAGCCAGCTCTGGTGGAGTATTTGCTGAGTGACAGCAACATTAACAAAAACAAGAACTTGCTTTTTATCTGTGAAACAACACTGCTCCCTCTCCTTTCTGCTGGAAACGGATGATAAACAAAGACCATTAAATATTTCTGCACTCCTATCAGAATTTCCCCTGTTGCATAAACATTTCTGTGCTCAAACGTGCAACTGCATCTCCAGAATTTCAGCCACAGCCTGAAGTTCTCCTCCTTGAAGTTTGGATACACTGTCCAGCACTCCCCCTCCCCAGCCCACCAGGGAGCTCCAGAGGACCCCCTGCCCTCACAGGGGCTCCAGTGGGAGCCCAAATCCCACCTTCTTCCCTGCTATGGGATTGGCAGCCTGCAGACAGAAGCCCTGGGTAGTCACAAATGATTGGTATAAACATCTACCTCTACTCCCTGAGTAACTTGCTCACAAGTTTCTACAGGGGAGACAAAAAAACCCCCAACATATTTGCAGGCTCCCTGAAAGCACATTACAGCCAGGAGAGAGGTTTACTTCTTCCATCCCCAAGGGCAGCTGCTTTGGAGAAGAACCACAGCTCTGATGAAGCACCTGATGGAGACCTCTGGTGACTGAGCAATTAAAGCCCCTCTACCTGCACCACCCTCTGGGCTAATTCTGGGGGTCTGACCTGCAGGCAGAGCCTGAGCCTCAGCAGCTTCCAGCCTCCCTCAGAGTGCAGGGGGTGCTTTAAACACCAGCCTTGCTTAATCCTTCCCTGCCTTTCCAAAGACTCCTCCTGGATCTGTTTAATCTAAATTCAGTAACCATTCTGCTTTCCCTCCTGCTGGCAGAAAGCACAGGCTGCTCCCCAGGGAGGAGGAAATGTCCTAATGGAGGTGTAGGAGAGGGAGGCCAAGTATCTGAACAAGTGAGTAATGGCTCGGTATTGATGCTTTTAGGCAGCTTAAAGGAGAGTTGATATCAAAGGGTGGATGCACAGAGCTCCCACATAAAACTTGGGTTGGAGCCATTCAACTGAGAATGTGAGAAACTTGCAAGAAACCAAAGATTCTGTATAAAAAGGG
Source organism: Emberiza elegans (assembly GCA_024865655.1). Taxonomy (NCBI): domain Eukaryota; kingdom Metazoa; phylum Chordata; class Aves; order Passeriformes; family Fringillidae; genus Emberiza; species Emberiza elegans. Next base: position 58,625,225 of record JALJVW010000184.1, read on the forward strand.
ACCTTAATACTAGGTTAGAGTTTTTTTCCATGTTTAAGGAATTTCATAATACTTCACACCACATGGGAAAAATTGACTCTTGCCTACACCACAGGTAGATACCCCAATCCCTGGAAACATTCAAAGTCAGGTTGGATGGAGCTTTGACTGACCTGACCTAGCTGAAGACGTTTCTGCTCATTGCAGGGGGATTGGACCAGACGACCTTTAAAGATCCCTTCCAACCCAAACCATTTTGTGATCTTATAATTCTTTCCCTACGGTCTTCCAGAAAATCTGTAAAGTAGGTGCAGCACATGGAATTACAAATATATTTTAGAGATATTGCTTGTGGCAAGTGAGATAAACCAAAATTGGGAGAGAAAAAAATTCAAAAACCATTTTCATCTGTTTTACTTGCTGTTTTTATCTGAAAGCAATTTGATTTTTAAAAAAAGTAGCATTTTGGAAACCACATCTAGAACCCTGCTGCTATTCAGTAGCTGGCTTAGGAAATGCTTCTGAGGAGAAAAAAAAAATTGGTGGGAAATAAAAGGAAAAATATCAAACCCAGCGCTTGTCCAAAGTAAGCGCTGCAAGTGTCAATTCTGTGGCGCAGGTGGGGGTGAGCAGGACAGAGACTGCCAGCTCCCACAGAGAGGAGCAGCCCAGGAGTCACTAATGCCATCTGCAACCCCAATCTGTGCACATTGATAATATCTATGCTCAGAACAATTGGAAATTATTATTGTAGCAATTTCTAGCTTATTTTGGGCTCTCAGCTTTAGATACTGCTTAATGAACCTGGCATAAAGTGAATCCATACTACATCTCTTGTTTTCAACCCCTTTAAGAAGCTACAAAAGAAATTATGGAGGCCTGGGAATTTGCTTGAAGATTAATGTTCCCTGTAAACTGTTCCCTAATGGCTCCATCTCCCCAGACCTTGCAGTCTGATGTTTGTTCAATAGAATTAAGATTCATGCTGCACTAAAGTAAATTGGGCAATGGCCGAGTCTTTTCTTCTAACTGTGCCAGCCCCACTGTATCAGTCCTGGGAGTCCTTTATTTACATTGTTATAAAGAGAGTTTTGGAGTGGAGAATGAATACAAAGCATAACAGTCTATTTTTAAACAACTTGTCACATTCAAGCTAAACAGCCTTAATCCAGGGCATAATATGCAACTTCTGACAATACCATAAGTTTCCCAGTAAGATGATAGATTTAGTAACCCAAAGACAGAGAATGAAATATATTGGTATTTGAAAATATTTTGAGGAAGAGATGATGGATGTATCTAAAGAATAGCTCCTCAGAAACAAGGTAAAAAGTTCATAGTAAACACTCACAATTGCTGGGTAGCAGCCACTTATGTCATCTACTGTGAGCAAGTAAATGAAATACTAAAAATCAACATCACTTTATTATTCACATAAAATATTGTCAAAAGCCAAACCCATGTATTTGTCCACAGTACAGTAAATAACCTTTGTTTGAACTAATTTAACCATTGCAAATTGGGCTGCTCAATGAACACCATAATCCATCAACACCAAGGAGAACAGGCACTATGTGTGTTTAATGTCTTTTTATCCCCTGTAATTAAACCAAATCTAGTCCTTGACCCATGTTCCCATGGCTGGGAGGCTGTATTGATGCCTCCCAGCCCTTCAGCTGGATGGATAAATTTCTGCCTGGGCAAATTACTGTTGGGCACAAGGTAAAATCCATGTTTGCCAAGGACAAAGTGAGTTTAAAGTGTTATCAAGAAAGGGAGTCCAGCAAAACCTTGCTGAATACCAATGCTCTGTTAAATGTTCTGCCAGTGAAGCACATTTTAGCCAAGAACTTGTGCCCTTCCCTTAAATTTCTCCTACAAATCACCCTTTTCTGCTGAGAACACTTACACAGAGGTGTTCCACAAACCTGGGTCCATCTCTTCCTTCAAGCCATGTGCTGCTGAGGCTCTCAGGGGTTTTTTTTTGGTTTTTTTTTTGGTTTTTTTGGTTTTTTTTTTTTTTTTTGTTGTTGTTGTTGTTGTTGTTGTTATGTTGATCCAAAGAAGTAGTTGAGAACAGCATTCAAGTAAAAACCTTGGCCAAGTGAAACGATGACCTATCTCAGTGGATCTGTAAACCAGAGGGTTTTTTCCCTTGCAAGCACAGCACAGCAAGCTGATCATGTTGTGAAATCTCAATCATAAATATTAGGTTATTTTAGGGCCTCATTTTCTAGAGGAACTCTAATCTAACACATTGTGCTCTCACATGGGATTAAGTATTACACCAATTTTACACCACTCATGTGGTTGCACTTAAATGCTTTTTTTTTCTTCTTTTATGAGCTTCAAATGGTTTAACTTGTTTCCCCTTCTTCCCTTTTGGCATTTTTCAAGTTGTTTTCAATATATCAGCATTTTTTTCACTTAAAAATGAATCACCCAGAAGAATGGCTTGAGCAAATTGGTTGGTTCAGCCACTCTCAAGAATAGATTTTTTTTTTTCTTCATATGGCTTCACTTAGAAAGAAGGAGAACTTTGCAGCAGAGCACCGTGGGGTCTGCTATTGAGCACGAGGAAGCCACGGCCCCAGCCTAGCTGGGTGTTCCTGCACAAAGGCCAATTTACTTTCTTATTCCCTGAGGAAAACGTTTATGGTTCATGGGCAGGAGTCAGACGCTGTGATGCTTGCTCAGCTGATACTCATCAGGTACTCAAGTCAGGCTGTGTCTCCGAGACTGCAGATATGAGATTAAACAGTTTTGGGTCACAACACTTTGCATGAACCTTCCTGGTTTGGGATTCCAACAGACCCAAAGACTCAAAGCAAATACCAGGTGCAGATTGGAAACATGCAGCACCTACATTCTGCAGAAGTTTTCCAAATAAAAGGAAAAAAAAAAAGGAATATCTAGATTCATTTCAAATTTGGCCCAAGTACCCCAAAAGCTCTCTGAAATCCTGGGCTACATTATGTGTTAGCAAAAACCACACAGAAAGCAACCTCTAGTAGTTAGCTGGGGAGAGCTGCTTGCACTTCCATACCTGACCCAGTTGCTTTCAAGGTACAAAAGAAGCAAGAAATGGTTTTCGTTCTTAGACCTTCAAAAGCATCTTCTTCATGGTGCATTGGGTAACTGTGATCAATCTCAGGGAACAAAACATCCACCCCAGGATCCAAACTGGAATATTGCTGCTGCTGTTGGGATAATACAGGGCAGTATTCAAAACCTGTTTTGACTACAGCACCTCAGGACCTCAGCACTAAAGGTTTACAGCCTCAAACTCTTCTGTACCTACAGCTAAGCTAAAATGGGGGTACTCCCAAAATAAGGGATATCCAGGAGGGGATAGGGTGCAGATTTAAATTGATCCAACAAGATGCAGCAGAGCAAATCCAAGCCCCTAATCTAACATTCAGCAGCACTGATAAAGCCTGCGCACAAGGTGTAGTAGCTCAAGATGGCAAAATGTTTCAAGACCAGGGAGAAATTTACGGTGTTTAAGTGTTTTTTACCTGTAGCCAGAAAAGTCCCCTCTTACCCTGGGTGGATACTTGTTGCAAACGAAATACAAATGAAATTCAAGCCCATTCAAAGTGTGAAATGATACATACACCCACTGAAACCAAAGCTCTGATTTTGCTCCATTTAAAACAACCAAGATGGTGCCACTCACTCCATACTCTGGATTCTCCACCCTCCACCCCTAAATAATAATTTTTTTCTTTTTTTCCCACACCCAGAGACAGTTTCTTCAAACAGTCAAGTGCATAAACTGAATTTGAGATATAAATTAAGAAGTGACTGGAATGAAGCCACAATTGCACGTACATCAAACATGGGATTTTTCTTCTCTTGTTATGGCTAGTCTTACTCAGGCCATTCCCAGATAATACACTGGCACAGCTGCACTGCAGGGCAGGAGCAGATGTTCTCAGCACACCCCCCTCTATTTTTAAAACAAGAGGATGCATATTTTGGCAGCTGTGGGGGCTGCTATATGCAAGGTAAAAAAGTTTTCATGGCAGATTTCAGTTTTCCACATCTGCACTGAGACAGCTGCCTCAGTCCAAGTCTTGGACAGAGATGGGAACTTTGAACATCTTTCAGAAAGTGCCTATGCACAAACACGCACACATATTTGGTTTCATGTTTCTTCATGAGAACAGTGACCAGCTCTGTTCATCGTCCCCATATGCTCCTGCACACTTAAAACACTCAGAAAGACTTAAAAAAACATTCAGGTCACAATCTCTTCAGAGACTTACTGGTTAGGCAAGTCAGACATAGCTGTACCAACATGGATCTGGGAAATGAACACAGACTCATTTTTCTTCTATGGATACAAGCTAGAAATCCATGTAGTGATAGAGCTGGGCAACAGAAATTATGCCAAACTCACACTACATCTGATTGAAAATCATGATCTGTATATTATCTCCAGTACTAGATAACTGAAAGCAGCACAGCCCAGAACAACAGATAAGCAAACAGACACCTTTGAGGTCTTTTTCTTGCTCAAATAATTTCTAACACAAACTCACCTCTGGGAAGAATCTAGAAGTCACCAGCAATAGATTTATTCAGCAGATAAGGATGATGATTGCTCTACTCGAATCACTAAGTCTGCCTGATGAAACACCAGCCTGTTTACCAACACAAGGAGCAGATGCTCATCTCAGGAGCACCACTACAACATGAGGTAGCTGTGTATTTCTTGCAGGAATAAGACAATTTTCTTTTTTTCCTAACAACTGCAAGACACTTCTGTAAGGTAAGGAAGATAACGAAGCACTTATTTCTTCCTTCAGTTTTCAGTTGCAATCTCACATTTAAACAAGTTTGACATGTTGGATTACAAAATCTCTTGTGAAACATTAAGATCTGACACAAAGTACTTGGGTTTTGATGAATTGCATCTTCAGAGCACGGAAGTACTCAAAGCTAATGCGTCTTATCTACAATCAGAATTAGCCTTTCCAGAGCTAAGATCCCACAGAGAAAAAAATTAAAATACTCTTTCTGATTTTCAATATGTGAAAAATGAGAAACCAGCAAATCAAGGCTTTGAGAGCAGATAAATAACACAGTTATCTAGGGAAGATCCCAGTAACTATAGAGCAGTGTATATATTGGAGACTTTGGGCAAAAAATCACATCCTTTGCATTTAAATGTTATTCCCACACTTGCAGACACAGTCTGTGGATAATGCCCCTTCTGGCAGGATTTTCCACCCTCATTGTTTCTCAGTTTCCTGTGAAGGAGAGCCCAAGCTGCCATGTGCAAACTATAAAGCATCCAAGGGATGGGGCCAAGCACATCCTAAGAACACGCCCACAACCATCACAGTAATATCACCAAGAGAATTTGCTTCTATATAACAAATCAAATTCAACATAAAAATCAAAGTTTTCCTGTTTCCAGATTCACCCAACACTGCACTTACAAGTGACTATTTCAGCATCTCTAAAAAAACTGTTAAGTTCTTCCTCCTGTGGTCTTCAAAAGAAACATTTTTCTGCTGTGTAACCCTCTCTCCACCCCAAATCTCCTGCATGCAGAAGGCATTTCCTCCACCTTTGTAAGAGCTATCTTGTTTTCTGCACCTTATTCCACAAGCATCATCATCTTTATAGAGAGAGAAGATCAGGAATAGCCTGTCAAGCAAATATGAAGACAGCTTCTGGAGCTGTTTCTACTTCCATTATCTGCATTAACCCTTGACCAGGGCTACATGATGCCATATGCTTCAAAAGACAGGGAAAAAGCACATCCTAGTGAAACAGAACCAAGCAAAATGCAAACAGCCAAATTCTCTCCATGTGCATGAAGCCTTGTAAAACAGAAGTAAAAGCTGTACAAAGCAAAACTAAAAAAAAAAAATCACATCATTTTATCCCAATGACAGCAGTGTCACACAAATAAGCAGCTGTAAGTTACAGATACTAACAATGTTGTCTGCTTTAAAATAATTTTACCCAATATAAAACATCCAGTGAAACTCCCACACTGTCTTCAACAGAGTTAAGTGGTGGAAATTAGACATGGGTGATCCTCCTCCCAGACACTCAAAATTAAATTGATGTGTGAATTCATTCTGCCCTCAATTATCCAACAAGCAGTTAATCTAAGAATCAGACTCATTTAGGTTAGAAAAGACATCTAGGATCATTAAATCCAACCATTAATCCAGCATTGCTAAGTCCCTAAATGCCACAAAAAGAGAGCAGACCATCTGCAAGCAGACTTGCCCACCCAAGGAAAAAAAAAGTCTTCTCTCTTAAGTAGGAAAAAAAACCAATAACAACAAGAACTTGTACACATACTCAAGTGTCCTCATTTTTAGTTTCTATTAAATAAGCAATTTTTAGAACAAACAAGTAAATCTCAGCTTTGCCATAAGAAGAGTAAGGCTGGGGTCACCCTGTGATTTCTCTGGGTGCAGCTAAGGGTGTCACCATCATGGGAGAGGACATGACATTTCTTGGCCTCTGCATTTTTCTTCTCCCTTCTGCTAATATGTTTGCAATAAATCAGACAGGAACTTAAGCTCTAGCTGTACATTTAGAGCACAACTCAAATTCTTTGGAAATTATAACCTTTTGTGAAAGGGCAAGTGCATAACCATATATTTGAGGAATAGTCTCTGTCTAATGCTGTGGGAAATTGTCTTTTTTATCACTAGAAAAGTTCTCTTCTTTGCAGTATTTCCAGGCAGGGGAAGCCTGGAGAGCAGCTGATGAAGAGCATGGCAAAAGTAGAAGAAAAAGATTGAGAATAGAAGATCTGAGGAGTAAAATAGTGGAGTAAATCAAAAGCCAGAAAGAGCCTTCAAGTGCAATAAAATATCCCTACACATCCTGTCAGAGCAGCCTTGCAAGGAGGTACCTTCCTACTTGGGACACCTCCTGGAGGTGAGACATCAACTCCAGTCTTGTGGAAGCTTCTCATGTCAGGCCTGAAATTGTAGTGGAAAAAAAAGGCAAATGAAGTGATTCCAGTCCCAGAGCAGCAGAAACAATATACTTTGTTCTCACAAATTGGGACCAGGTAGGTTGGCACAAGGTCTTTGGCAGAGAAAGAATTTCGCCTCAAATTTGAGACCAGAGCAATAGTATTAGATCACTTACTCAGACTTAAGTTGTGAGCAGCTGTCTGGCTTTTATTTCACACAAAAGTTTATACTGTAAAAGGAATTCCTGGCCCACATTCAGATGCTATATTTGCTCCTAAGCAGTGTTTCTCATTTGAGTCATGATAATGCAATGAAATCAGTGATGAAAAATTTTTACAGAAGAGATGCAGAGAAAAAAAAAATTTCTTTAGAAGTACTTGGGTCTTGTTCTTTGCTAAAATTAACTTGTTTCAACTGAGAATATAGTTAAAAGTACAAGTGTCTCCTCTCCCTGCTGACCTTGGGCAAACACCAGATTGACTGTATGTAAACAATTTGCTTTCCCACCCATCTGAGATCCTTCCAACAAAGAAATACATGAACTCTATGAAAAATTCAGTTTCCATTCTATAGGCAGAACCAGCACGTGCTACAGCCATGTTCACTCCCCAGAAAGAATATGGAGTTTCCTGTAGCAAGTGTGAAAAAACAAAACAATATAATCCCTTTTACTGCTGTGTACCTGACCTACATAGCACAGCTTCCAGCAGAAATAAGCTGAGGCAGTTGCAGATGAGGTCTAAATGGCCACACTCATAAGCTCTAACAAATAAAAGTAATTAATGACTAACTGAAGAGCAGCATTTGTAATAAAGAATTAGGCTTCCATCCATAATGCTAATCCATGCCAAGTCTGAATTTAATTAACAAGCAGGAGCATGATAGCTAATACAAAGGAACTGATTAGCAAAAAAACCTCACCAAAAACCAAAACAAAACCAAAAAAACCCCAACAGAATAAAATCAAAGTGAAAGTGCACTTTCAGGCTGGGTAGAGGCAATAATTGCACAAGCCTCTGGGCATCTCCATGAAATATAAAAGTGCTCCAGAATTTAATCCCAGCTTCCATGGGAAGGCAAGACAGCTCCAACCTAAGATACCTGGCCACAGAGACATGGAACCTCACTTTGGCCATGCCCAAGCCTGCAGGATCAGGCTGCAGGGATCAGCTCAGGGTGAAGGGTGCTCACTCCAGGCTGGGAGTGTGGATGGGAAAGGACATGGTCGGCAATGGGGCTGAGTGCAGAACAGCTACAGGAAAAGCAGAATTAAAACAAGAGGTGTATTAGCGTGTATAAAAGCAGAGTTAAGATACCAGAGAGCCTGCTGACACTTCTCTGGCACAGGCCATGCCTCAGAGGTGGGGAACAGGTGCAATTAGTGAAATGGCATGAGCCAACACTCACGAATTTGCAAAGGCAAACTCTGTTACAGCCCCTTCCTGCTGTGCTCCTGGCCTGCTCTGGCCCAGAATTCAGTGGCAATGGCTGTTCCTATTGAAGTGCAAAGAGGGGATGATTTATTGCCCACACATCTGGGAAATGTTTCATAACAAGTTCATTTTGGACCAAAGTCTCTGGGCCAATGTGATGCACAAGGTGCTTCCAAGCACACCCCTGAGCCGATGCCTGTCGAAGACACAGGTACAGTGTGGAGCTCTGCAAGTGCACACTAAACCCACAGATTACCAAAAGGAACACTGTAATTTGCTTAATCGGGTAATTTGCCTACTCAGTGCATCTTATTTGATGACCAGTCTGGTTTATCTGAGCTCCCCAGTCTGGCAAACAGCTCAAAAAGCCATAATTAAGTGTCTGATTTTGCTCAGCTGCTTCTTCCAGATGCTTAGTTCATTACCAATTACCCAAATGCATCTTTCAGAGGTACCTAAACCATTTTCAGCTCCAGAGTTTTAGTTGTCTGTAAAGCAGTAGGTCTATAAATATTTTAAATGGCAGCTAAACCTATTCTTTCCCATTTTAAAGTAAAAAAAGCAAGATCAATAGGACAGAAAGGCAGCAGCATGGGAGGTGTACAACATTTTTCTTTTTTAATAGTGAAAGGCATCTTGAAGATCAAATGGAAAATTTAAATTATTTCTGACAATCCCAAGGTGCAAATTTTTACCTGTGGATACTTGAATTGTGTCACTTGTGCTTTTTGGAGCTCAGCTAAACAAATGCTGGATCTCTAATTTAACTCACCAAACGATATCCAGGAAAGGTTCAAAGGTTTAGCAGAGATGAGTTATTGTTGCTCTTTAAACACTGAGATGAGATGAAAAGAAAGAGGCAATTATTCTGAGCAAAGCTATCCAATATGTTACTAAGTTTGGATAAGACCATCAGTTTCCACTTGTATTTTAAAGAGTCCAAGTTTGGGAAAAACAGCACAAAACATGGTGAGAGAAGGAAACCAAGCCAGAAAAATGTGCAAGGGAAGGACAAGAAGCATCTGACATTTTTTGGTTTGGTGTTAAGGACAAGGGCAGTGCTGGGATCATATGGACCCAGGAGAGACAGAAAGACCTTTTGGCACAGTAAGGGACCAAAAAGAATCAATGAGTGAGACTTCACTTCCCAAATATGTCAGTTTGAGACTTGGCTGAAGCATTTTATCATTTTATGAGCACTTTTTTTCCCATAGGCCACTATTTTCTTAGTCATGTGCTCTAGGTACTCTGCAAAGACTTTTGCCAACCCTCCAAGTTTACCTTGTTCTGGAAAGACAATGAAAAATGGCAGGTTTCTCCTCAAAGTGAAGCAGCAGGGTTGGCCTTCATCTTACATTGATTAATATACAATGCCTATTGCTGGATCTTTCCAAGATTTTAACTGAAATCAGACTTGGATTTTAAATGCAACACACTAAGTCAAATCCTGCTTTCAATTTTGCTTTCTGGATTCCAGGATACATTTTTACACTATTGATATCCTGGATGTAATTTCACCTGAGGATCAAAAAGTATTTCAAGAAGAAACCTTGAGAGTCTTGCATGAATACAGATATATTGCCACTGAATTCTGAAATAGAGTTAAATGAAGACTTTGAAAGGGCAGTTAACCATATAGTGAAGTGTAGCAGATGGAAATTAACACTGAAAGCAGAAAAACAAAAAGAAAATGCTGGTAGGGGTCAGAGGATTACAGTGCTTTCCAAACCACTGCTTCAGATGGTGTTTTTTCTCCCAACAGATGAAAATCTTCTAGGACATCTGGCAAATTCCTCCAAGAATTTTGTTGGTATAATTTGAATATTCTTCAATATTCATAATCAGCCTTTCAGCATTTACTGCATCCATAGATGAATAATGCAGAACCCATTTGTGTTGCAGGCCAGGACTTTGAGGGATGTAGGGAATACTGGGCAATGAAGCTCAGTCTGAAGGTGAAACCAAATCCCAACATTTCCACACTCTGTAGGCTTCAGAAAACATTCCAAAAATCCTCACCCTAAGAATAGAAATACCTATAGATCCCAAAGGGCTTTATAGAAACTAAATATGGTTCTGTAGAACTAAGGTAAGAATTTCTCATTTCCTCCTCCCAAATTGTTCAACAGTCTCAGAATCCATTCTGGGTTTGGATTCTCCAGATAATTAGAAAGACCACAAAGCCAGAATAAATTCCCAAAGTATATTTTGCTTTGCAAGCACATGTCCATGCTGTCTTAGCGCTGCTCCCAGCCAGTCCCACCCTCGCCAGCAGCCTGTGGAGCAATGCTGCCATGCAGCAAGAACAGGTAATTCACACCACATAGTCCTCAGCCTTTGGAAAAAATGACCCTAAATTAATCTGAAGCAGAGCAATGACATCTACTGAAGTGGTGAGCAAGAAATCCTGTCCCAGCAGGGGGCTCCTGGAGATCCCTGTGTCCCCAGGGAGCATCTCCTACCAAAAGAAAACTCGTGGGAGTCTCAGGTTGCGTTGCACATCACTGCCATACACATATGAGTGATTGCACAGACCCATAACCAGGAATCCCACTGAAAGCATGGCTAAAACTTGTCCTAAACCAGGATTTTTTCTGGGAGGGAGATGTTCCCTCACCCTGAGGCAGAGGTGCAATAACCCAAGTTTCCCGGGTGAAAGCAAGCTCTGAAGAATGACATCTGGTTTCTGCACAGCTTGGCTGTCAAACCTCTCTTGCTGATGTTTCTGTTTCTTATCTTCTCCCTTATGTTTGGAGCCCAAACAAGCTCCAGCTGAGTGAAAGAGCTGGCTGCTGCAGGGGTCAGACCCACAGCCCCTGTGCCCCGGGTCCCAGGCAGGGAGCTCACCAGGATCCCTCCCCATGGCCAGTGCTGGGCACCCTCCAATGTGGCACAAGTCTCCCCTGACTCCTGGCTTTGCTTTATCTCTATTTTCCTCAAAAGTGACCCATAGTCTTCCTCTTGGAGATAAAAAAACCCCAACTTATTCTCAGTCACCACTCCGCCACATCTCTCCTTTTCCCAGCTCTCTCTAAACCCCTCCTGCTGCTGGCAAAGATTATTTCCCATCTTCATTTCTTCTGGCACTGTGTTTACATTTGCTGCAGTACCATAAAGCAGAGCAAATTTTGCAAGCACTCTGCCTGAATCCATATAATAATAAATCACACCCTCCAAGAAACTACGTGTCACTTGTATAAAATAGGAATGTTTAAATGCCCCTCCCCCCCCCCAAATTATCACAGCTGCTTCTCCCCTCCCTCCAGCAGCTCCTCAGCCACCTCTGAAAGATGTTATTGCTCTGACTGACAGGGGGACATCAACAACCCAACACAAGCTGAATGATTGACAAGACCCTTTCCTTTTAGAACTGATTTTCCTTGGTAAACCATTTAAAACACGTCAAACAGTTCAACAGTTCCCTGTGAAACTACTGCCAACTCCATTCCCTCTGGAGAAGGTAATTATCTTATTTATAGAGGTTGAGGAACAAATGCTGAATTTCTTTTCCATAATCATTTATTAATTGTTCTCATATTGAAAAAATTACTTTGGTAAAATAAATAAGATCCAGCCTTTCTTCATGTTGCTGCAAGGAAAATTAATTTTGCAGAAGTAGGGCAGCCCAGGACAGGAGCCAGCTCTCACTTGCTCACAAACTGAATGGGAAACTGTAGAAATCAGTTAGGAAAGAGTACCTTTACAATGGGAAGGGGAAGAAAAGAAGAAAAAAAGAAAAATATAGTCCCAGATTACAGATATTCAGCACTGTTCACTCTAAGCATTTATTGTGCTGTTACTGTTACAGCAACCAGGAGACTTTTATCAGTTTTGCAGAGGGCAGGCATACAAGACTCCTGTTTTAAAGACACTGCTGTTGGATATACCCACATGACAACAAAAATTAGTTTCAATAGGAAATGGGCAGTAAGAACAAAAGGATAAACAACAACTCAAGTATGACCATAAATTTCCCAAGGTCACTTAACTCCGGCTGTAGTGACTCACTCAGGTTTTACTGAACCATTTTACAACCATGAAGGAGAATTCACTCCATCATGTAGATGCCACCTCTTTTTTCAGTTCTCAAATTATGAAAAGGTGCCTTTGAAATTTCAGGGGTCTGGGTTTTGCCTGAAAAAGCAGAGTTTGATGCTTATGGGAAGGGTAATTTTATGCTTTTACAAAAAAATATTTTAAGCTACAGCAGTAAATTGCAAGCAACTAATGTAAACTGGACACTTGACAATCACTAGAAAATATTTACACTAATACAACTATAACTGCCCAAAGGAAACAAACAAATGCCAGAAACACAACTTAAGTTGATGGAACGAGAAATAAACACAAGAATAATGGATGGGTTCAGCCCAAAACCTTGGTGCACATGTGTGGAGCAGTCCCTTCTCCTCCAGTGCTGCTCCTACATCCCCATCTTCCTGGTCCTGCCCAACAGACTCCACTTCAGCTGTGCTCTGGGATGTGTGAGTGCCTTCATTTTAGCCATTTTAAACATCAAAGTTTGGCCCCATGTTGCCCCACGGGAAGTTTAGATTATATAGCAAGAAAACTTGTTCATTGAAAGGGTGGTCAGGCATTGAAACAGTTGCCCAGGGAAGCAGTGGAATTGCCATTCCCAGAAGTGTTGAAAAGGTGTGTGGATGGAGAACATGGTTTAGTGCTGGGTTAATGGTTGGACTCAGTCTCAGAGGCCTTTTCTAACCATAACAATTCTGTGGTTCCATGATTCTTAAGCATTTTCTCATTTGAAGAGGTGATGATGAAGTCCAGGAGAGAGAAGTATCTCACAGGGACACTGTGGGAGCTTGGCTCCCCTGAGCACTATGGAAATTATAAAATTCTCTGTTTGGAATGACTGAAAACGCAGTGCTGCTTTGTTGTTTCCACATGGCTGCACTGGTGGTGCTGGAGAATCACAGAATGGGCCAGGTCAGAAGGGGCCTCAGTATCTGATCCAAACCCCTGCCCAAGCAGGGCCATCCCAGAGCACATGGCACAGGATGATGTTTGGACAGGTCTTAAATATCCCCAGGGAGGGAGGCCCCACATTCTCTCTGGACAAGGCGTCCCAGGGCTCATCACTGACCACTGAAGCTGTTCCTCATATTCAGGTGGACCTTCCTGTGCATCAGTTTCTGTCATTGTCTCATTCTATCACTTGGTACACCAGGAAGAGCCTGCCTCCATCCTCCTGACACTCCTTTCAGGTACTTACATATATTTATGCTTATATACACTGAAATCATCAGATACATTGTATAGGGCCACAGAGTCCTGCAGGTCATACTGTCCCTGAATCAACTGCACAAACCCTGAACCTCTTTTAATGGGTGTTTAAGCAGAATCACTGTGACACCTGAGAAATGGCTGAGACACTTTATTCCTGAAGTGAATAATTCCTGCCCAGAGCTGAGGAGGTGGTAAAACTCACACTGAGTGCTGCAGGAGCAGCATTGTCTCTGGTTTTAGCTCTTGTTGACAGTGGATCAACTCCAGATTTGGGGCTGTGCATCCAGAAATTCCAATCTGCATCTGGGGCCTGGCTGATTACCCGACAAGGGGAATGTATGGCAGCCTGGCAATGGGGACAGGAGCACTGAGCCACCACTCTGGGCTCATCCCACATCCCAGCCCGGAGCCTCCAGCACAGTCCAGCCAGCAATCCAGGAATACCCAAACACCAGGCCAAGGCTGGCTTTGTTTTGCTTGTGGGAACTTCATACCATAAACTGCTTCATTTTACTCGGTGTTTCTGGTCTGCTGTCTTGCTCTGGAAGCTTTGCAGAAGCTGTTGTGTCTCAGATATGCACTTTGCAAAACAGAGGAATTTCCACCTTGTCCAGTGAAGGGCAGAGCCCTTTCACCAAGTCCCTCAGACCTCGTGGCATGTGCACAGAGCAAGAGCCAGCAGAAGAAATTAATTCAGCACATAAGGAACAAAGGATGTCAGGACTGCCAAGAGAAATATTAACTTTTCTCATATGTAAGTGTGTTTGACATTGGTTTAGCCATATTAATTTGCATACAATGCAAATCTTGCACAAAACTGGGTGAACTAATGACAAAGTTCACAAAGCAAACAATGTCAGGGCACAAAAGTCAGTTTTTCGTCATAATACTTCAGGTATTTGAGCACCCACAAAGCAAACAAAACAGGATCAAACAAGCCTACAGCACCATCACTTCCCAGCTAATCCCTGGTAAAAAACTGTGCTGAGCACAGGTAGCAGCCCTGTCATCCTTCCCTCCCCACTCCACTGGCTCAAAATTCCTGCAAATACCACAGCCCATTTGAAAATGCCCAGTATGAAAGATGCTTCTCGTATTTTCATCTGCATCCTCACTCACAGCAGCCCCAGACTCGCAGTGGTGCTGCACTAATCCCCAGCTCAGCCATCCCCAACCTCTGCCTTCACTGATTACCCCAACCCTGACCCATCGAGCAGCAGGATTTAATCCTCCCCTGAAATCCTTCCAAGCCAGATTCAAACTGCCAAGAAAAGGTCCACATTCCTCAATTTCTATCACCCTTGGCTATGTGCTTTGTTGGCTGAATTATCTTAATAGAAATATGTAAGAACTCGAGTGTGAGTGTATGTTTATCCCTACCTCTGGAGAGAAACCTGCCTTGCCCTATAGCCATCACACCCAGGGGAGCCCCTTTTCCTTACAGTGCTCTGGAGATTTGCAGATTAATCTCACCAAACCAGCTCTTTTGAACTCGGCAGCACAGACCATTCAAAACAGCTTTTCTGCATAAAAACAAAGACCTGTTTCCAAACATTATCCACCACTTCCATAGGGATGACTTGAAGTTTGCTCTACATTTTTCTAGAAAGGAGGGAAGATTTTTTTCTCTGTCCCTTTGGACACATTGAATATCCCAGTACATGCCCAGAACAACCCTTTCACAGCCCAAGTCGAAATGGGTCCTCACTTTGACCAAATATTGATGATGCTCCTCTGTCTCTCTCTCCTCCTTCAAATTCCTTGGACAAAGATGCTGAAGGAAGAGAGCCCAGCTCTCTTTGCCAAAGGGATGCGCAGAATCCCTCCGTGCTTCCTAACACAGATGGTTTCCAAGAGAAAGTCACGTACAAACAACATCTGCAAAACTGCTATAAGACTTAGACCTCCACAGCATCCTAAACAGCTGTCTGCCACAGAATAAACAAATATTTTTCTTGGTTTATGTCTAGCAGCACATTTTATCCAAGAGATCTATGGTGGTGACTTCTGGGAGGGAGAAGTCGTATTGGGGGAGACGGGGAGAGAGCTGGGACAATCTCCTACTGAGAAAAGCAGTAGCTCCTGTGTATCTCAAATTGTGCTTTTGACTCCAAATAAAACTTTTTTAAAGTTGGAGAAGACTAGTCATTAATTAAAAAAACAAATCCTGATATGATCACACAGATTTAAAATACCAGGGGGCCACTGGGGCTGCCTAGTAAAGAAAGATGTACTTTCCAAATATTGCCTTTAAAATTTCATTCCCTCCACAATAAAATGACTGTTTTTTAATTCAAACATCCCAACCCTCCATATAAAGATCCCATCTTCACTAACTTGAGGGGCACAGGTCACTGTAGCTGTGGAGTGCTCATCACAACAGGAATTTCTTCATGCCCTGGACAAAGGGTGCATACCAAAAGAACTGGCAGCATCTCCATTAAAATGAAATGTTCTCTTTCCCTTTTTTGTGCCACACGCAAGCTCCCCCACTAAGTTTCAAACTGGTTTTTAATCTAGTTATTAAATTAAGTGTCTTTTTTATCTTAGAAAAAAGTTTTATTTGTTTATTTGTTTATGATTTCTTTTAGAATCAATGTAAGAGGTCAAATAAATTCCAGATGACTTCCAGAGTCTTCTGTATTTGATTTTTTTTTTGTCTTTTCTTTTGAAATTCATGCAAAGGAACAAGTGAAGATCACAGTAAAATGCAATTGTCTTTAAATCCCTGGATTTTCATCTTCTGCTTGCAACAGCAGCACTCTCATGGCAGGATCTGTGCTATGTAATACCAACTTCTGTTAAACAAGGTTTAATTATCTTTATTTTTCAACATGGCTCGCAATACTCACTAGTTCTTCCTATGCCATGGGCTGAAATTCATATGATAATAGGAATTTGTGGAGAGTTTTGTCGAAACATGGTTAGCTGAGCGAGGCCATGTTTAAGATACAGTGGTCAAGCAGTAATTTTCCAGCCTGCTGATCAAGCAGGAGCTTTCCAGATGAACAAACAGTAGCTTTTTGCTGTGAACAGTAAGTGTCTTTATAAGTAGATATCAGGAGACCCTACTGTCCTTGAGAGACAAATAACAAGATGCTAGAATAGAAACTAACCTTGCTTAAGAAACCACAATTATTGCAGGAATGTAGAAAAAGGGGCAGGGTTGCTTTCTAATGCTTGGGCCAATGATGAGCTCTAGCTTTGCAATATGTATGAGCCTTATTAACACGCATATAAATGTACAAGCTGAATAATCAGTAAATTGAGACTTGCTGATCAAAGGATGTGCATTGTCTCTCGTCGATTCCCACAGGAATTGTATCAATATATATCAGTACAGCCAAAGGTTTTTCCAGTTTAGCAGTTGTGGCCATGAAGTTAAGAACTGGGAACATGGAGAAGCTACAACACAGCAATGGCAATCCCAACAAGCACATATTATATTGAATATATAATGCTTATTGTGAGTCTTAATACTCACAATTACTAATTTTAGACCTCTAAGTCAGTCCATGGAAATGCTGCACACATTTTAACCAAGGCTTGATTTCCTGACAATAACCACAGCTCAAATTAACCAGCACAACTCCTGGAGAGACAATATGCTGCATTTTAAAGCCAGTCAAGACTTAATCCATGACTTAACCTAAATCATTTGGCAGTTCAGGAGCATGGAGGACACTCTCCCTGCCAGGTCTCTTTGACCAGGAAGGTCTTTGCCCCTTGGCAAACTGACTTTCAAGATTGCACCACGCATTTTAGTGCAACAAGACTGAAGCTCAGGATCAAATGCTGGAGGCTTGGAAATAAAATATTAATTAAAAAAAAATATTTTCCTACTCTGTTGCCCTGCCTGTGAACAGACTACAAAGGTTCTTCCTTGCTCTGAACTGCTGGTTTCCCAGCATTTACAAATTCTGGCCTCAGCTGTAGCTACTTCAAAGGCAATAGATATGGCTCAGAGAGAAAACAAAATTGGAAAGAGAAACAACGCTGGCATTTCAGCAAAATGCTGGACACTTAGTGAGAAATCCTTGGGATCTCAGAATTAATTTTGGATTGCTTGAAATTTATCTCCCCGCATCTTTTTGATGCATCCCATTTTCTGCTGAGAATTTCCAAATACTGCCATGATAGCTCTGTCTCCACAACCCCTGAAAATTAAAAAAACAAATCAAACTGCCTTCCACAGTCATGCAAAGTACAAGCCAAATCTTGAATTCCAAGCTTTCATTTTAAGCAAAGAGCTGTCATAAAACAATCACTAGCTCAAACCATGAATCAGTTCCAGGGCAAGGACACAGGTAGATATTGGGAACACTGAAGTGAGAGTCCCAGGGAGGCTTTGGCAGAGCAGCACCTCTAAACCCTGTGGGGCTACATGCAAGGCTCAGCTCCACCTTCCCTGGACAAATGGGGGTTTAACTTACAGGGGCTTGGGTACAGAGCTGGTTTTCTGCCAGTCTTACTGCACTCTTTGTTCAGGAAAATTTGAACTGAATTTCCATCCCAATTCCTCCTCAATTTGTTTTTTCATCTCTTAAGAGCAACAATTGCAGCAGCACACCACAATCAACACAGGAGCTTCAGACCCATTTTTTTGTAAAGCATTCATATTAACAGGCAGGTAAAAGTACACATTTTGGATAATTTGCAGTTTTTTTCTTTGCTCTGATGAAGTTTGAACCTAATTACATCCGTGCCCATGTCCTAAACCAGGGACATAGCCAAGGAGCTAAGCTGGTACCTTCCAAGTCTTTCTTATTTTGATAGCCCCAAGCTAACAAAGTCAGCAGCAGAAGATTGAAGATGAGTCTTCAGATTACACAGGCATGGATTTGCTGTCTCCTCAATCTCAGCAACCTCAGATGCTCCCTCCTGGGTTGTACAAAGGACAGCCAAACCCTCTCCCCTGGGTGTTGGGTGTTCTGGTCCCACCCAGCTGGGTGGGAGAACAGAGGGTGCCTCAGGGCATGGTCCAGGAAAGGGAAGGGAGGAATACTGGCAGCTATCATGAACACAGTTTGAGGATGTAGCTCTGAAAGTTTGCCAGATTCCTCCACAATTGCATGCAGCAGGTACAGCTGATGGAGTCAAATAACTGCAAAGATTAATTTCCTGCTCTGTGGTGGAGAAGGTGCTGACTGGCCAGGTTTAGGGAAACAATGAGCACGTCAGCTAGACCATAAATTGGGTTAAATGCTAGAAAAATTATCTGTTGGCTGGCAGGGCTTAATGCACAACAAGCTGTCTGGTGTGGACACAAATTAATCACACTCCAAAATGGACAGCTCAAAGCCTTGCAGAGTGTCTGCATACACGCAGGCATAACGAAAAATTGAGATTTCATCAAACTGGATAAATAGCCTGGAGCACAAGGCATCATTCTTGAGTATTTCCCTGCTGAGCATTTTTAATAGGTAAATGGTATTTTCATTGCTGTTATGATGAAAGCCATTAAGTTCAGCTTGCAGTTCCTAAAGACGAGATTGATGGCAGGGAATCAAGGAACACATGAGTTCAAATGAGACAAGATGAGGTGCCAAAGCCTGAATTGCAGTATCCTTCTTGACTTACATTTTATGATGGTTAAACCAGCAATAACCAATCAATTCTTTGTTTGACTTGGAGAATTACCATTTCAATTCCTTTCTCATGTTGGGACAGCTCTCTCTTCCAGTGCTATACAGTCATAGCCAAAAGTCCTGCCTCAGAATTACTCCAGAGCAGTCACCAAAGCCATATTACTGCATTATTCCTCAGATCATGGCATTTTTAACTACTGTAGGAATGCAGAGATTAAATTTGTGTTTAATCACTGCTTCTTAGAGAATTTGCTTTATTCTTACCACTCATATTTGACCACAGTAGGAAGCATTAACCATGCCAAATAAATATTTTACTTAAAACAACAAAGATAAATAACTTAGGCTCAATTTACAAAGGTTAAATCTAGCATTTATTATCAAATTCTTGGAATTTCCATAGGGCTTTTAATGGGAAGAGATCTAAGAACATTTATACAACATTGTTATTCATATTTTACATATAGGCAATGCAACTCCTAAACATGTGAGATGTTTACCCAATATTAGCAGTTATGGTCAGGAATAATGTCAACTTTCTTGATTTTCACTTCAAAAGACAACTCTCCTATCCTGGGGACCAGCTGGAATGCTTGCACTGCTCTGTTCACCTATTTACATGTTCTGTTGCTGGGTACCTTTAATAATCACTTATTTAACAAATATATTCCCTACTAATTAAATTCTATACACAAAAACCTTGAAAGCAAGCAAATTACTCATTTGCAGTCAATCTTCTGCAACTACCTTTGGTATATATACTCTCATCTGATTACTGAAAACTACCTGCAAAGATTTATGAAAACCCAAAACTACAAAGTATTTTTATTTTTAATCCTCTATGTGAAATAATTCTCTATCATTCTGCTGATTTGTCAGCCTCATGACACTGCTTCTGACCTTCAAAGCATCCATGAAAGGCCAGCATTGTTTTAGGTGGCGCTTCTGCCACAGGAAACTGAGACCACAACCATTGTCTTGGCCAAAGCACAGAGGCCCAGGTACCAGACAGAAAGCAGGGCTATTTCCCAGTAAAATCTTTTATTCAAAATAAAATAGTCAAGAATTCAACACCAGCATTTGCATTTTCCAGTCAAAACAGTATGGAAGTGTTCTCAATTTTGTGGAAGATGTTTTTCCTCTTTTCTTTTAAAATAAAAAGTGTCCAAAGCAGACAACATATTAATGGGCATATGCTGCTCTTCACTATATGGCTGTGCAAGATCTCAGTAAATATCAACAACATTCCAGGAGAGGAATGAGCCACAAGTGACGGTTCAACATCCTCCCAGCAGAGATCCAGCCAAGCCTCTGTGCTGGATGATTTGGATTTGCTAGAGGAGGAAAGACCAGGGAATATGTGATGCATATCACACTTACCCATCACTGTGGGTCTTCCCTCCTCCTGCAAATCTAAGACACTTCACTGAGCTCTTTCCCAGATCCACTGAACACCCCTAGAAAAAGCCATCTTTAGAGAGAAAACTGAATTTTCTCTCCCATCTTACAGTTCTGATTCTGAAGGAAATGTATCCATTTTGACTAAAAAAGCCAAGCAGCACATGGGCTGTTGAGAGCATTTTCACAGGATGACCACATTGAACTGATTTCTGGCATTAAGGCCCCAAAAGCTTGAGCAGCAGCATGCTCCCACATTCCTTCCTCCCTAGTAACAAAGATGGACAGTGACAAACATCCATTCTGCATGAGGTACACATTAAAAAAAAAAGAATTTATCTGGACTTAAAACATGAAGCGATGCCTTGAGAACAGGGCTCTTTACTAGGAACATTTTTCTTTTTACCTTCAGCTGATTATGGTTTCCTTGCCTTTCAAACACTAGCTTCAAGCCATATGTGTCTCCACATCAGTTTATCTGCTGCTTTCAACTTCTATCAGCCCCTGTTTTTACTCAAACAGGAAAGAATACAGAATGTTCTAGTTAAAGTCTATTTTTGAATATAATGAAGCCATGCAAGCCCATTTCCATTTTCTGGTGTCTCCAACAAACAGACTACCCAAGTTCATTAGGACGACAGTTTCTTGGCAATCAAATAATTTCTCATTGTGTCTATAAGAACTTATTTCATTAATCCTTTGGCTCACTCACAAAACCCCATGCTCAGCACCAAACAAAAGGACCCACATTCTGTCATCAGGTCCACACCTTGGGCATTTTTTTCCTCAAGTGTTGCTGGGGATGGTGGGTTGAGGGAAGAAGTCAAGCAAGGGAAGAACTAAAAGTCAACCTAAGTGGTTTTCATCCTCTCCTTCCTTTGTACTCTGCCTCATTAATAACCTAATGAGGGATGGGATTTTATTTATTTGGTTTGGAGGTTTTATGGGAGCTTTTTTGGCTTGTTTTTTGAGTGGATTTGGGGTTGGGGAGGGGGGGAAAGGGAGTGAAACATATGCTTTTAAATTCATCCTGTTCTTTAACCATCCCTCTCAGAATCTATTTCAGAAAACAAAGCTGCAATCTGGTACTAAAAGATAAGGAAACATTTCTGGAGCCTTCTCAAACAGTTTATCCCATGATCTGCACTGCATAATTGCAGAACTGCACGTTTCCATGCTATCAGCAGCCCTGCCTCTGCTCTGGGTTTATTTGGGGTATTTTAGCAAGGGCTCAATGAAGGGCACCCATGATGGCAGTGTGGATGGGCTCCTTGGCAGCTCCTTCTGCTGAACTGGGACAAAACAGGGCACAGCTTGTGGCTGAAGCTCAGAGGCATGAGAGTAATGCAAATGACAACTGCTTAATATTAAATAGTGATAAATATTCTCATAATACCCGCAGCAAGAGACATTAATGTGGACATGTGCTCACCATACAACTGAGCCTTGCAAAAGGGAGCCCTCCCTGCCCTAGTGCCCACACTGGGCAGGAGCTGGAGCACTGGCTCCTGGCACTGAGAAGGCTCTGGGGCTCACCCCACCTCAGACATCCTCACTTGGGGATTTTCCACTCAACTGGATTTTGTAAACAGCAACCCTCTGCTGTTCTGGAACCTTTATATTTAAGTTAAATTAAAACTTGCAAATCAAACAAAGTGGACCATTCATCCTTGAGGAACACACCCTGTCCTTGTCTTTCTCTCCTGGACAGCAGCATAGATATCCCTCCATGCCAAATTCACCAGCCCAGTCCACCCTCATTATCTTGTTGGACACCTCCATGGTGGAGTCACCTCTTTAAGATAATTAATTCACTTCCACCCACAAAATTCAATGAATGTATTTAACTTCTGGTTTCTTTTGGTAGCTCTCAAGCCCCAAGGACAACTCTGAAGAGCTGGGCTGGGCTGCAGGCTGGGCAGCTCCAAAGCTGTTCTGCTGTTGCTGCTGGCTCAACCCTCTTACTCCTCACCATCAAGTATTAAACCAGAAGGATGTGTTGCCTTTGGAAGCAAATTTAAGCAGAACATCCAGCTTTAGCACAGGATTGAAGAAAGTTCTCAACCTAACCTCCAGGGTACAAGCTCTCCTCACATCCATTGGAACTCCTCCTTTCAGAAGAACAAAAATAGTGGATAAACCACTGAAAATTGATCTTGCTTTCACCTCAGTGCCCATTTCCATCAAACAGGGAATGCTGCACACAAGAAAACCTGGTCTTAATGTCAACCATCAACCACCACTCTGACACACAAAGCCAGGAATAAACTAATCCAGCACAGAAGGACAGCAACAAAACAAGGTCCTGCTACAAGTTTGCTCAACAGAACATAAACCAGGAGGGACTTCAAAGCAAAACCCTCCTTGCACAACACCCACAGAGCCCCACCAACATTGTGATGACTCAGAAAATCCCCAGTGACACCATCCTAGTGCTCTGAAGCTGCCCAGGCTGAGAGCAGGGAGGCTGGAAACAAGGCTGGCAGCACCACAGGGTGACAAGGAAAACCAAAAAACAGGATTTTGTGCATATCCTCACGATCAATAGGAAGCAGAGAGGCTCAGTCCTTTTTTTTTTTTTTTTTTTTTTCATCTGATGGTACAAATTCATCTCTAATTTATAATTTCAGAAGCCAGAAGATCACTAGGAAAAAACTGCTTTTCAGCAGTTGTGTAGTATAAATACATTACCTGTTGCTGCTTCCTGCTAGAACAGATATCAGCACAGAGCCAGGAAGCACAAATCTCTTAAGATTTCTGGGAAGAAAGCCTTTATATGCACAAGAATCATCTCACATTGAGCAAAATAAACCTATAAACTGGCCCTTGTAAAGGATATCTGCTGAGACACACGTCTCCTACCCTTTGCAGAATCACCAGGCTCAGGCAATGAACCCTTTTCAGATGAGGTCTGAGCACATCAGTTTTAATCCCATAGCCATGAGGCAACTGAAAGGGGATTAAATTTTCTTCCCTCAAGCTGGGAGGGAAACATCCCTTTCAAAATGTTATTGAAATAATAAAACATTTCAATAAGCATACAGCTGTGGAGCAGCAGTGCTACGAGTACACACCACGTTAAAGACCCTGCTAGAATTTTATGAGTCTGCTAAAAAACAGAACCCGAAATCCTCTGCAATTCCACAACATGCAGACACGCACACAGAGCCCCCCCAGCAGCAGCTGGCTTCAAAAAAAAAGGAAAATCACAGTGGTGGAAAACCTCCAGTCAATACCACCAGCACAGCCACACACCCCTTTGTGCTGACGTGCAACTGATGTGTAGCAACAGTGAACAGGGACGTCCACAGCCACCTCCAATGTCTGAAAGAGGCATAAAAGGACAAAATCCCTCAGCTTCACACTCAGAAGGATGGCCCTTTTCTGGGGTCTTTTGGGAGTTGTATCCCAAGAGCAACAGGCAAACCTCTGAGCACTGGGACACCTGGTGCTACAGGAACCCAAAACTTAATTTTCACTCCCGAAGTCCCACAGCTCCTTGTTTCACAGATCCATGCAAATAGAGAGGAAAACAGCCCTTGCTCTTCTATATTAAAACACATGCAAACCCAAATTCTCATTGGAGCCAAGTGAGAGTAGATTATTATGCAGGGAACTGGCAGTGCCTTGGGATTCCAGCATGGGGAAGAGCTTTTCCAGCAGCTCCACTGTGATTTCTGAAGCAGTTATTGCCACAGGTCCTGACTTATGTGACTCCCTGGGGGAGCATGGCCAGGGAGTCAGGAGCTGAAGATGCCACTGCATTTATCTCCCAGCTCGAATATTTTAAACAAAAGAGAAAGGGTGGTCTCCTCCCCGGGATTAGCTGCAGCAGGGAGGTCCCTCTTCCAGCAGATAACAGACCCGGATTGCCGTGATTTCTCACGTCCTTACAGCCAAGCACTTTCAAAATCAGAGCTCAACCAGCCTGGGGTGGAGCAGAAAGGCAACCAGGGCCAAGCACTCCGTTTTTGCACAGTGCCCATGCACAGGAATCCCTCCCCAGACACAGGGCCATTCAGCAGCCAAACTGCCTGGAACTTCATCCTGACAGGGAGCAGGGAGAAACCGAGCAGAATGGACAAGAGGGGCAAGACCAGGAGCTCATTGAGTTGTTTTCATTGCTTGCAGCCTCAAGAATTCTGCTTCTTGCAAGTTGAGTGGAGATGCCCCAAAAGAAGAGGTCTGGGGGCAGGCAGGGGAACTGCTGGTACCTCCTGAGCAAGGACACCCACCCTCTGTTTGATCTGGAAACCCTCTGGCTTTGCAGCTGCCAAATGTCTTTTAGAAAAGCAAGGAGAGCCTGTGTCTCCAATTGCACTACAATTATGTTCTTCAGTGGTGATTTCATAGAAAAAAGTCTGATACCTCCCCCACAGTGTCCTGTGTGGATCCAGCACAGCTGAGGTGCACGCAGAAGCGCTGCAGAGACCTGGAGTGCTGGGGAGGAAATGAAAGAAAACCAGAAAAAACAGATTGTGCTTTTATTTAAATGAAACAAAAACAAAAAAAAAAAAGGAAAAACAGAAAAGAGAAGTTGCATACACAAACACACAACACACATGCATGTCTTTTGTTATAGAAGTTACTTGTGCTTTACTCCAGGCCGAGTTTGTGGCTGGAGTAGTTTAATCTGCAGGGCAAAGACATCCACATCACCATTTAAAATAGGATTTTCAACCTATTAGGCACACAGAAATTACTGTGGAGGCACAGCACTGCCCAGATGATGAGCACAAAGTCATCACACACTAAAATCCTCATAGGTTTGGGCAGTGCAGATCTGCTGCCCAAGCATTTGCTCACCTGCATACAGAGAGCCTTACACATCGCACCTGGAAAAATAATGTCTGGAGTAAGCAGATATACCAGTCTCTGCCTTTTTCTGTGCTCATCCATGCCATAACACCCCCTGAGAAATAAATGACCCCAGTACTGCCTTGTGGCAGAGCAGGAAAGCACAGAGTGACATGAGTTAGAAACGATGCTCAGGACAGCGGCACACGTTTGAACTTGGAGTCCAAGCTCCAGAAAAACTCCAGAGATAAAACAGAATCACAGCAAGTTCATTTCCTGCCACAATTTTGAGGGAAAATAATAGCATTTCCTTTCCAGTTTTATTGAAAAGCAAGTTCAAATTCAATAGTAACAAATAAACTAAAAACATTCATGGCTCTGGAACAAACTGCATCCCCCTCTGCCTTTACTAACCCTGAAGCTGTTTATCTGCTTTGCAAGCGATACATATTTATAAAAACAAAAAGAAGAAACACAATGAAACTATGATTTATGGTCCCATAAAGGTTCCAGTTGAAAAAATCTGTAAAAGATTTGCAGAAACATTAAAAAGACAACAGAAGCAGGAAAAGTTTTCTAATGTCCCATTTTCCTCTTAACTAAGCAAACATTTCTACTGGAAGAATTTACTGAAACACTGGATGTCCTCTTGGCAAAAAAAATACAAATTACCCAAAAGTCCATAATTTTTAAGGGCTCCTGTCTCCCCCATTCAGCACTTGGGTCCTGTAAACCTCAACAAATCCCAGTGAATTGAAGAGCCTGGGACAACCTTTGCTTTCAGTTCCTGTATCTCATGAGAAGCAGAGAACAGAATGACAAAACAGACTTTCCACCAAAGTTTGTGGAGATTGCCCCATCTTGACAAAGAAATAGTTCATATCTCCACAATCCAGACCTCTTTGGTACAGACTATATTCTGTATCATACAAAATAAACCTACAGTTCCTCTTTGAAGCTGCAGAAAGTCTCCTCATTTAGATTCAACTTATCAGAACAGCAGCATACTCCCTGGATTTCAGTATCTGCAGCACTTCAGAGAACACTTAAAACATTTGAAAAATTTTGAGATGAATCCTGTTAGAAAATGAGGTACCTTATTTTATATCCCATTTATGAGTCAATTTATCTTTGCTGAAATTCTTTCAAGTTCCTGTTCTTTCTCCATTATTAAAAACTCAGTAATGATTCACAGTTTATGAGAAATTATTATTTCAGGTGCTTTTCTTAGCAATCCATTAAACAAAATTAAATGCAATTTTAGAATTAGTTCTTTTTGAAGTCAACATTATTTTCTTTTTCATCCCAATCTTCTCTCATTTTGCATGTCAATCATCTTTGCATAATTTCTTTCAGATGGAATATGAAAAGTTCATCTATTTTAGTGTAATGAGTGTGAGCAAACAGTGCACAGTTTCCTATTAGCCAACACAATATATAGTAGAGGGAAAGAGTTCACTCCCCTGCACACACATACAAATGACTGTCAGGATTAAAGGAGGTGCCACCTTTTACAGTGTGCAGGACTGAGCAAGCAGAGCCACAGGCTCTTTTGTCACCCATAGGTACCTCCACTATTAAGGTTTTGACAAAATTTTCAAAGAATTTTGAGCCTGGACCAACATCAAGCATCTGTGTCCATATTATCCACAGTCCCAACTAAAAAAAAAAACAAAAACCAAACAAACCCCAAACAAAACAAAACCCCAACAACCTCCCACCAACACACACAAGCTGCCATTTTTTAAGTCTGGATGTGGATCTTGGGCCATGCCCCAGGAGGATTTCACTGCATGTGCGCTTGGTCAGCCCTGCACTTCTCATGAACTTTTCCAGGTTTGGGGAGGCAATCAGTGGAAGAAAAGCTCACAGTCACTAAAGTACCAAAATAACTCACTAATTTATTAGTGGCATGGAATAACTTTAAGGGATTTTCGGTTTTTTGGGTTTTTTTAAACTCTTTTATTCATCACTGGCTACCTTCAGGTGAAGGTATTTCTAGTTTCTTCCGCTTCAGAAGAT
The DNA here is from genome assembly GCA_024865655.1 of Emberiza elegans. NCBI lineage: Eukaryota > Metazoa > Chordata > Aves > Passeriformes > Fringillidae > Emberiza > Emberiza elegans. The sequence goes on from JALJVW010000184.1 coordinate 58,652,651, forward strand.
ATTATTTCTGATTTCCTACATTAACCTTCATGCCAGCAGCTTTGAAACTATAAAACACAGACCCTGTGTATAAATATAGCATCCAGGGAGAAACATCTTGGACAAAGATATACAACAATAACAAGTCTCCCTTTTTACAGTCTTTGAAGATGTTTAGGCACTAAAAAACAATCCAGCTGCCAAGAAGCAAAATATTTCTTTTCTGGAAGAGATGATGCTTTGCCCAGGAAACCACTCTTGTGGCATCCAACTCACTTTGCAGAACCTTGCAGAGAAAGACAGTAAAGCATTAAAAAACTTTATTTTTAAGCTTCAAAAGGAGTTTATCATAGGAAAATTTCACATTGTACTTATGCTGCAGGATTCTCCAGTGCAGTGGCTGCCTTTTATTGCCACAGCAGCCTCTGCAGGGGATGGATGGAGCAGCCCCTGCCACAGGGGAGGAGAGGCAGACCTGGCACAGGAGCCCCTCACTGAGTGTCACCCCATGGCACTGCCACCCCTGCTCTGCCCCTGCTGACAGGAAAAGCCTTTAAAGCAGAGACATCACCTGGCAGGAGGGAGGGCAAGGAGCAAAGCCACTGCCTGGGATGGAATCCTGCCCTGCTGCCTTGGCCAGTGGCTTTCAAAGCAAATTCTGTGCTTTTTATTGGAACATTCCAGTGGGGAAGGAGCCTGCTGCAAGCTGGGGCTGGCTCCCTGCCAGCCACATCAGCTGTAATCAGATTATACAGTAGTGGCTTCAGAAAGCAGAAGCATGTTTATTATCAAGCCACTAACCAGACTGACATTAATTTGGTCAAAGCTAAGCTAAAACAGTCTCTCAGAATAATTTTCTGATTCAGATCACATTTACTTAGTTGATGTAAGTATTTTTTGCAAATTATGTTTAGGGAATGATAGTGGTTACAGGCTATTATTTCATTTGTTATTGTAAAAGTCAGTGCCTTTCTGAAAAAAAAAATCCACTTAATTAAATTCTACTAATTAAAAAAAATAAATTAGAAATCAGAGTGCAGATTGTCCTTCTATGGGGGACAAAGCATGCAGAGCATCAATTTAAATATAGGTTTGACAACTATCTCCAAAACTGGAGTTCTGGGGTTTTTTTGACAAGTGTTAACATGTCCACTCCTTACTTGTAGGTAGACCCTGAACAACATGTGAATATTTTTGTCTCCCATCTCCTTAGGATACACCTATTGATAAAAAGCTTCTAAGATGCCTAATGATCACTAAAATAAATAGGAAAAAGGTCCAGGTGCAATAATGCAGAAGTGGTGTGCCAGATCACTATTGATGGGAGAGTATCAGCCTAATCCCAAAAAAGATCTTTTTGTTTGGCTGCAGATGTAGCACCCACAGCAGTGAGTACCAGGCAGATGCAGAGAGAAACCCAGATCCTGCAAAGCTGCAGGGATGAGAGCTCAGCACGGGCCAGGCCACTCAGCTCCTCTGCTGAAGGAGGGAAAACACATCCTGAGCCTCCTCCAGGGCAGTGCTTACACAAATCCTGCCTTTGGACACAAGCCTGGAGGTTCACTTCCCTCCTGACTTCAGGCTGGTTATGAAAAGTTAGTGAAAGGGAAGGAAGAAGCCAAAATTAAAACAGGGGCAGTCCAAACTCTTCACTAAGATCCTTCCAAGTGATCACAACCTGCCCCTGTTCAGTTCTGCTCTTTTCCAGCCTTCAGCAAGCCTTGCCATAGGGCTCAGTCCCACTCTCCTGCCATAGTAATTTGGTTTTCTTACTTTGTAAAAAGTTTCTTCATGGCTATCTTGAGCAGAATAATAAATGTGCAAGCAAGACATGGGATGATGCATCTTCTGCATGTGGTAGATGGGAAAACTCACGTGTGGCTGGGAAGAGCTGTGCTAGATTCTGGCCAGAGGAATTTCCTCCAGCCCATTTGAAGAGTCCCCTGCAACCTCAGCTGGACACCTTTTAAACATTTATTTTCTATTCTCAGTCAGCACCAATTTAAATAGCCCCAAGGTGCATTTCAATAGCAACCCAGTGAGTTCCAAGCTGCTCACTCACAGCCTGCACAGCACGTTAGGGTGGGGAGCAGTGCTGCACATCAGAGACTGACCCCACAGAGCCCCTTTCTCAAGTTCCTACATCAGCTGAGGTTTAAAACCAGCACATGTTGAACTGGAACATCTACAACTCACATTAGACCCACTCTAACCCCTCACACCCCTGTGGTTTCTAAGCTGTAGCTGCAAAAACCCTCTGAGCTGCCATTTGCCAGCCTGGAACCAGGGTTTCCCAACCAAAGATTCTGCTTTTAAAATCTGGCATGCAAACTGAGTGGGTGATGCCTGCAGAGAGTTGTGAAGATAATGCTTTGGTCCACCTTCTACAAGAATTTCTGTGTTTAATTTCAGAACATTAACCTGAAATTAATATGTTTCTGTACCTCAGAAAGACTATGCATTCCTTAGGGCACTGCATAGGAAGGTGCTGTTTGGGTAGGTATTACCCATTTAGGATATAGTTCTATGAATCCATACTGTTTTAAGGCTATCAGTGTCCAGCTCCTGCAGGATTTGTAATACAAAATTTAATAGAAAGTGAGAGCAAACCACATAGTCCACAGGGCATATTACTAACACAGCTCTGATGGCCTCCCTGAATAGAAAATAAAATACAAAATTGCAATGGAAAACTACAAAAGCCACAAAACCAAAGCTTATTAGCATGTACCAGGTATCAAATAAGGAAAAATCTGAGCTGGAGTTATAAGAATAGTGAGGGAAGAGGGCTGCTCCCAGCACTTCTTCCAACTCTGAAGATTACACATGGATTTAAATCCAGACTGGTCCATATAAAACAAAACCAAAAACTAACCAATCAACCAATGAAAACAAAAACCCCACCAAAGGACGTGAGTAAATCACCTGCTAGGGGCTAGACCTGCCTCCAGAACAATTCCTCAGGAGCATCAGTCACAGGCCACAGCTGGAACAGTCAGCCAAGATAATTTTGTCCATTCTGGAAGAGCAGCTCCAGTTCTGGAGAACAGTTTTAGATGGACTTTAGATGGTTTTAGATGGACACTTTTTCTGGGCCCATTAAGATGTAACTGAAGTGCAATAAATCTTTACTGACGAGAGTTTATTACAAGCTTAGAAACACCCACTGGATTCTCAAGCTGCAGAATGAAAGCCCTTAGCAAACAGGAAAGCAAAATCTTCCTGCTTATCTTGCTCTAGAGAAAGTCACACTGATTTCCTGCAAATTATTCCAGCAGATTGAAAAATAGATTACAGCACAGCTAATAACAAAATAGAAACTAAAACAAACACTCAGGTTCAGAGAGCTCCATCTGCAAGGTCTGCAGCACAATTCCCAGGTTCATTATGGAAAATGGGAATGACACCCCAGAGATTTGGGTGGTCAGGTGCTGGGCTCGCCTGCCATGCCCTGGTTGCTGCATGTGACATCTGGTCATCTGGTAAGGAAATTCCAGGGATCATAATTTAGTTTTGATTCTGACCAATGTGACAGCAAGGGCTCGGCTCTGCTGCAAAGGAGAGTGAAGGTCCCCTGTGGAGTTCCATGCCGGGAAACTTCAAACTGCAAAGATCTTTTTGCTAAGGAAAAGTGAATAATCTGGTATGGCAAAGGGGGCTGGGGGTAGGGGAAGAATAACAAATCAGGAGGGGAAAATGAACCCAAGTATTTACACAGCTGGGTTTTCAAGACAGTGCTCTTAAGACAGGCTGTTTTTCAGCCACGTAGATAAAAAAGTAGTCTTAATCCATAAGAAACATTTCAACTGCTGTGAGAAAAATCAGCTCAGCAAAACCTCTGCATGGGCCATATGTGACTTTGCTAGCCCTGTTTCAAACCCAGGTGTCTTCAGGAAAACATGACACTATCATCAACCTAATGTTTGCAGGTATTTTCTGGAAAGGATATGTCGACATGTTGCTTCAAATTATTTTTGCAAATCCTCCTCAAGAAACCAATCAAATTTTTTAAAAAATATTCCTTTTAAAGAAAATATCAGTATGATTTGGTACCTGTGAAGGTATTAAAATAAAATAATTCCGAATTACTGAGTTATTCAAATGTGAGTTAACACTGAAAACACAAAGAGCTGAAGAAATAAACTCACATCTGACTTTGCTTTTATTCTCTACAAATTAGCATCAGTACAATCTCTGCCTGAGGGGCATGGAAACACCACAACATCCTCACCAGTGCCTGGACACAGCACACACAGACCAGCTTCATTTCCAGGGCAGCCCTTTGGATCCACAACTGCTTTCTCACATTTCTCACATGTGCCTTTTTAAATTGTTATCAGGAAACAATAAAACTAAGCCAATTAAGGTCCAGAGAGAAGTTTGGCCTGGTGTTTGCAGCTGAAGGCTTTCAGTTGAAACTTGTATTCCTACTTTTATTCCTCAGCCAGTGGGAGCCAGAGAGGAGCAGGACAGTGGAGGTTCAGCCTTGGCCAAGGGACCAAAAGAGGCTTAGCCTTGACAAACCAAGACAGATGGGACAGATTGCCATCTACAAACACAGCATAAGGGAGGGACACCCAGTTTGTTCCCAAAAACTTGTTTAAACTATAGAGCAGTGTTGGCATGAGAATATTAAACTGACCAGGAGTAAGATGATGTTAAAAATTAGGAGTTTTGCAAGCAACAGAAGATCTGGAGTAGTTTTTGGACAGCTGAGTCCAGACAAAAAAAAAAAAAACAAACCAAAACACCAAAAACAGAGCTTCCCTGATTTAAACCAAGGATTAAACAAATGTGATTGCTGGGAAGTGTTCTCAGGAGTTCAATCACCCCTGTGCAGTTCCCACCTTCCTAGAGCATCTCTGAATGACACAGAGGGAGCTAAATCACCAAGTTCCCTGCAGGGAATCTCTTGGGACAAACCTGGCAATGCACAGTCACCAGTTGTGAGCTGTGTGAGAGCCCCTGCTCCCAGGGTAGCTCCCCTTCACACGTGCTCCTGTTCCAGCACAGAAACTGGCTGGCTTTTGCTGGATATCTCATTGAAGTGTTGGCTGACATCAGCTGTTGGAGTGGGCTCCAAACCTGCTGCCATCAGACCATTGAAGGCCACCAGAACACATCAGCCCAGGTGCAGCAGGGGCATCAGACAGCAAATCCACCTAGCCCAGGTGCAGCAGGGGAATCAGACAGCAAATCCACCCAGCCCAGGTGCAGCAGGAGCTCTGTGGCACAGACACCACCCAAAGTGCATTTCCCACCACAGAGATCTCTCTGTAGGAGCTTCTTGTTCTCTCCCTTCCAAACCAAGCCAAAAGGGTTTTTTGTACCCAAAGCCCTTTCCATTCAGTGCATGTGCCCATGAAGAGTTTCTTAAAGGGGGGTGCTCTTCCTGCACTGCAGTTTAATGTTAGAGATGCCTGTCAAACAGAGGATTTGCCTCCATTGGAAGGACGTGCTTACAGCAACACACGGCTGATTTTTCCAAGAGATTACAACTGCACGACTCAAAAACAAACCACAAGGGGAAGCAAATGAGGTGCAATACAGAAGGATTACTCAGGCATCCCATGTTCTAGGTCTCATCACTAAAATGATTGTCATTTTATAAAATATTGTCTTTTAAATAAACTTGTTAAAGATAAAACCAGCAATCTGTTCCAATTTCTTTATGGTATTTCATTACTTCATTGGTTTGGGGTAAAAGCATGCAAAATACTCTGATTCTAAAGCAACTTTTCTTTTCTCTCCCCAGGCCTCTTAGCCTACTTTCATGCTTGAATCACAAACACAATATAAATCACTTGAAAAAAGTCAGAGACATTTTAAAATAACACGAAACAGTAATGTATTTGTTTTTTTAAGCACGTGTTATCATTTGGAGCTGAAGTACATGACAGTAGCAATTTAAACAAAGCAAAAAGAACAGATATTTTTATTTTATGCATGTCCACTAACTCATTAGTTTAAGATGAATAGATTTTTAACGTATGGTGTAATGGGATCGTTTGTTAGTTTTTTGAACCCTGTTGAAAAGTTTATCGAAGCAGCTATGGAGAGTTCAAGTTCTTGTAAATGGAAGGAACAGTACTCAAAAGTTTAAGATAATGTATCAGTGCTTTAATAAGCCTTCCCCTGAAAATGCTGATTAGAGCAGGCGATTATTTCTTTCACAGTTTAAAACTTTTACATTGCTACATAAATGTTGATACAGTGCCAAGAATAGAATGTAATTTTTGCTTTATCCCTTTCAAAAGAGTGATTTTAGCTTCCACAGACCAAACACAGAAAGTTTCCAACAGAATTAAGTTGTCTTAATTTCAGCTTAAAATCAGTACACAACCTAAGAGACACAGAAAACTCTGGCTTTAAGTTCAGGTTACTTTTGCCTGTATTATCTTGTCATACAGAAGGGGAAAGCCACAAACATCACCCTCTCAGAGCCATAGGCTTCACTCCAGCAAATATTTCATCAAGCCAGCAAGGGCAGACATATACTGGGGGAACAGGGATTTACTGAAAAAATTGCAGAACTGGATTTATCTGTAGTTGAAAGGTTTTGGTGTGGAAAGACAGCATTTGTAGGCAAGGATTACTGATTAAGTAACTTCATGGTCTTGGAAAGACCATTAGAGTTAAGTACAGAATGAAATATTTGTCTTCTGGACACACACACAGTTTTAAACACACTAAATACGCAGCTGAAAGTAAAGAAACTGTCCTCAGGCAGACTTCAGTGGTAAAGCCAACTCTTACAGAGGGCAGTTGTGTCACTATACAGGCTTCAACTCTGCCCCAAGGTGTGGACAAAGGATAAGAACCTTTGGATATTCTTTTATTGTTTCCACAACATTAAATAAGCATCAGGGATTTTGTTGCTTCTAAAACAGACAAAGCCCATTTTAACCAAACCTGAGTAACATCTTCATGTGCTGCTCAGCTGAGGGCTGGAGGGAATAGGAGCTGCTGGTCCAGCCACCACCACATCCACCCACAAACTCTCTGTATAACACACATGGCCAAGAAACAGTGGACTTGGCCATCTTGTAGAAGTCAGAGCTCTCCTGATTTACACCAGCACAGGATCTGGACTAATCATCACAACCTGTCCATGCTTATTTTTACATCATGCAAAATGAAGATGAAATTATGGAAAACAAAATCTCCTAAGGACAAAATGCAGCTGGAAGAACATGCATGATACCCATGCTGATACACAGAAACATCTGGACAAGCTGGGAAGGAATCCGAGGTTTTCTCCCTCCACATTAGCAGGAGCACATTGAAACCTGACAATGGCTCTGTCCTGTGGAAATACCACAGCTCTCGTCATCCAGGCAGTCAGGCTTGAAATCCTGACATCAGCACTGGGGCTGGGGGGAAATGACTCCACTCTTTCTGCTTTCCATTGAAATAAAACCGTTTGCAACAAAAGGCAAGCGCATGCAGCTTCCCCTCAGTGTGTTTCCAATCACAGCAGTGTGTTTAAGTAGTCAGGCTGCATCCAAGCCCTAAAGCTCAACAGTGCAGAGAGGGCAGATGACATCCTGATGGCAAACACGGCTGTGTAAATCATCTCCAAATGACAGTGTCATACACAGAGAGCTGCTTAATTTGGAATGTGCCAAACGGTGCTTTTCCTCATCTGGCATCATCTATACATCAGCCAACAATTCCTTCAGGGATTGTAATTCTTGCCATAGACAAATGCACAACAGATGTTGAGAAAATAATAAAAAAGGCTCCATCGAGGTAGCACAGCAGCCACTCCTGAAGTCAGCAGCAAACTTGCAAACAGCCACAAGCCCCTCTCAGGCATCTGGCTCCCAACCTGCAGCACTGCCTGGCAGTCCCTGTGCAAGAGGGTGAGGAGGGACAAGAAAACAACTGAAAATTCAGACCCTGTGCACCTCAAAGCTCCTGTTCCTGATCGAGGGTTTCCATAAGGACACATTTTAGAAGTGTACAAATGCTAGTTAATTTTCTTGCTCATTTTTCCCCCAAATGACACAGGACCATATTCTTCCTGTCCATTTCCTTCCACGTCCTCTCTTAGGAGATGCTTTGCCAAGTTTAAAAGTTACAGGCATTACCAACAGTGTTAAATAAAGTATGCTTTATGCTGCTGTGTTATTAATATGCTTTGAAAGAGGGGTAAACCAGATCCCTTATTTTGAGTGAGCAACATCTATCCCAAAGCATCTATACGATTTCAGCATGAACAGACTCAGTACTTCAGCATCTCAGGCCAGTTTGTGCATTTTGTCAGAGCCCTGTGCTTTGCAGCCTCTGCACCTTGTAATAAGGAAATCAGCACTGTGAAACCAGTCTGCTTATTTCCCTATTTACACACATCCATGTGCCCAGTCCTTTGAGGACACTCATACCTTCATTTAAACCATCTCAATATTCCATATCTGTAGAGGAGACAGTGCAAAAAACCACCAGAGGGAGCAGTAATTTTGAAGGATGGTGGTTCCATATTGATACATTTTCTGGGTTTCTTCAGGAAAAAAAATGCAATAATTTTGTAATTTTTGTATCTTAACCATTAAGATACTTTTCCTGTCTCTTACATATACTATTTTCTGTATTGGATAGAGACATGAGAAGCTGAGCAAGGTACATACAATACAAGGGAAAACAGTGCCCAAAGCCACCACAGAGCAGTCACAGTCCAGGGCCAAGTGTGTGCCTTGCCCAGGCACAGCTGTGCTGACAGAGGGGGAGTGATGGCAGAAGGCTGCACAGGAAGAAGGGACGCTGGTACAGTCCCTGAATCCTGCACAGAACATTCAGCCTGGAAACTTCAGGTGCCAGACTGAACTTCTGATCCCAAAGGAGCCAGAAGGGCTCAGTGACAGCCAGTGGCCTCAGGGGCCACCTCAAGGGCAAGATGCATTTCAAGGGGGTATCTTTTATGTATTTAAGGTAGAAACTCATGTCAACAGACCTGTGAATAGGAATTATCCAATCCAGCTCTGTGTCAACAGACAGGTGTGAGAAGCTGTAAAAGCCTTGCAGGTAGATGGCACAGGCTCATAAGGCACACTCAGGAACCACCTGCTGAACTTCAGAGGGAACTTCTCCACAGCTCTTTCTGTGAGAGTGCCCTACAGGATGTCTTGCTCCTCAGCCACAACACACCAGATGCTTTAGGTCTTCCAAAAAGCCAAGACTTGCTGTTACAGTTGATATTTTTCATCACTTCAAAGCTTGGGCTGAGATTTGGTGGCCTCTCTGAAGCCTGCTATCTTTGGCATCCCCAAAAATTGGGGAAACATCAGTTTGGCTATTTTTGCCACTGGCTTCCCAATCTAACATTAACAGCCAGGGTCCACAAACTGTATCCTGCAGCTCTTACTCAATCCCATGGAAAGTTTGCTGGAATAAGGGATGAGTAAAGGTTACAACATAGTTGTCTTATTAATACTAAGGACACACAACAGCTGTACACCCAGGCTTGGTGTTTTTACAAGCCAAAGAGCAATCATGCTTTCCTAAACCTTGGCATGTCTTTAGCTCACTGTGCAGAAGTTCCAGGGGCATGAGTCATCTTACAAACCCATAAAAATCTAATTATGGCTAATGATCATCCTTTTGTTTACACTGTATGTAAAATGCTAACTGTTTCTGATACTCCCTGCAGGGGCAAGATTTACCATCAATCTTGAAATTATTTCTGTCACACCAATAGACTTAAAATGGCCCATTTAAGATAGAACAGAGTCCACACCACACACAAAAGGTTTTGACTTGTTTGCCAAAAAGTTGATTTCTCTCTCATGAAGCTACTGAAACATTGTGCGCTCTAGAGCTGCTCTTAAATTTAGAAAGAGGGTCAGAAAACCACATAATTCAACTAAGTTCCAGTTTAAAGAAAGCAACGTGGGGCAGATCTTCTCACAGGCTGCATGGCAGCCCACCAGCTTCAGGCAGGGAACTGTTTTCTGCTCTGCCACAGACCTGAGCAGGGCTGAAAGAATCTCTGGATAGACTCAGCTGGAGCACAGAGAGCAAACATGTCAGTGATCAGGATTACAGCCATCCCACCATCCCCTGAAGGAGAAGGCTGGAGAGCTGATCCCATGGGAGCACTGCTGATGGGATGCAGGGCACACAGAACCACTGCAGTGGGGAAAGGAGAAGGCACCAATCCTCCCCTCACAGGAGCTCCTTGCAGCTCTCTGATGTGCTTCAGGGGCCGCAGCACACTTAACCCAAATCACATCAGGAAATGTTTGCCCTATAAAGAAAGCATTTGCTGGTCCAGATTGGACCGCAGAGAAGTGCAAAACACCAAATAAGGAGGCTACTGGCAAAGGGGTTTGTATTTCTCCCTTTTCCAGGGACAGGTGGATTTCTTTAACTTAAAAAAAACCCAAAACTTAAACTCATTTCAAATCTGCTTGCACAGCTCTTGTAGAAAATAACATCCTCCTGCAAGCTTGGTCTAGCTTAAATCTGAACAACTCTCAGAGAATCTGCCAACATGAGAGTTCTTGGAAAGCTGCACAAGTGCAGATGAATGTGAGATTTCTCAAAAGAATTCCATCACATCTATGCACTGCTCATAAAACAAGCTCAGTAGCTGGCAAATGCACCAAACTTTAAAGGTTAGAATGGGATGGGAGGCATTGGGCTTTCTCCTCAGTGACAGTTTATGTTCAAGTTGCTTTTTCACACTGCAGAATTACAGGTACCATGGGAGCAGCAGGTGTGGGTGCTTTCAGAGAGTTGCCCAAAGCAATGCAAGATAAGCTCATGCCCTTGCTTGTGCTCACAAGCCATGCTGTGGCATCCCAGCTATTAAAATCACATTATCAGCAAGCATCTAAGTGGGGGCAGAAGGGACAAAGACAATTTATCCCCACAAAAATGTTAGTCTAAAATAAGCACCCTCAACAAGGGATCCTGTTGTCTGCAGTCATAAATGCCAGCTGGGCTAAGCCAAGCCCTTAAATAACAGGCCTGGTTTTATTGCTCCCAACTCCCACTTATTGAGAAATAAAAACTGGTTCTGTTCTCCTCACTGCTAGGCTGGGGATTCAAATAGCTGCTGCTGTTCAAATGATAATAAAACAGGGAATATCTTCTATAGTGACACTGCACTGTCCCTGACACAGAAAGCACAAGGCAAAGTTGGTGGAAAACCTGGTCTTTGACACAAATATCTGTGATATTGGTACATCCAAGGCCAGGCTCCTCCCAGAGTCCATTCCCTGCTGCCCTCCAGGACCATGGCAGAGGCCAATAGAGAAAATCACCCACTCCCTGCCCTTCCTTCCCTCCTCCACTCTGCTGTTCCCAACTACACACACCTGTGCACAGACTCCAGGGTGAGCAATGAGCCAAGAAACAAATGCAAGATTTAATTACAAATCAGGAATAAAACATTCCAATGTGATGTGATTATAAAACAAACAAATCTAACACTATCTCTGCATGAAAGAATAAAGACTTGCAAGGTATTATCAGGAGCTGCAAAAACTCAAGTAAAAACAAGATCCTGAAAAGCAGTATTTCTCTTCCCAAAATATTTTCATAAGGAGCAAAAGAAACCAAACCAAACAACAAAGATGACCCTATGAGTATTAAACGTCTGGCACCGTACCATGAATTTCTCCAAAGAGTTTCTTAATGCATCTTAGCAATTCATAGAGGAAGTGACCCTCTGGCACAAACACCCAGTTGTCTGGACTTTGAAGTTGTGGAGGCTTCTCAAGAATGTCTGTGTGACACTTGCCCTGATGCCCTGCCTCTGAGCACCAGCTTTTGACCTTTCATCCCTAGGAAGGCTTTCCAACTCCCAACACTGTCTTACAAGACACTACCTTCTGTGCTTTTACTGCAATATTCCAGTCGCTAAGGCTTACAGAGGGGAAGGGAAGCACTAATCCATCAGTCTTTTACCACTATTCCAGCCTCACATATCAGTCATGGTAGATACCCTGTTGTCTGTAAAATAAAAATAGAGTGCACAGATCAGACATGAAATATCTCAGTGCCCTGTAGCACTGTAGAATTATGATTTCCTTTAGGTTTTCAACTATCAGTTTTGAAGAATCTTTTGGTCTCTTGCAAGTTTCAAATGCATCACAAAACCAAATTTTCTTCACATGACATTGTAGTTAACCTAGGTACTAACCAGGTACTGGGACCAGTGAAGTTTAACAGATTCCATTGTTCCTACACAAAAATAAATGAGGAATTTGATCCTGTAACTACACTAACATCCAGTTACAACCCAAGGAACCCAAAATATTCATTATTATCCAAGGTAACAGCCCTAATGAGAGCCGTCTCATGAGCAAACTGGTGCTGCTTGCGAAATACCAGGAGTCACACAGGAAAAAATGTTTCCATAATTTTGGTAGCATTTGAACCACTGTTAAGCACCCAGTAAAGAAAAATAGCAGCTTCCCTTCCAAGAAGTGACTAAAGTAGCAGATGATTCAGTAAGTAGAACGGTAGGTTGTGTAATGTGAGATTTAACACACTCTCCCTCTTTTGCCAAACTGCCAAAAGATTACTTGAAGGCCCTTTCCAGCAGAGGTTCTTGTGCCCTGGGTTAGGATTAAGCACAGATTGTGAATGATGCCTGCCTTAGCATATTCTGGTTTAGGCTCTATGGCACAGGCTGCTCAAAAGCAGGGAAAGGTCACTTGCAACATTAGTAGGCAATTGTGACTCCAGGTGCGTGGTTAATTTCAGCACCAATTACCACTTGTAACACTAATGAGGATCTTCACATGCCCTTGTGGAATTGTAGCTCTCACAATGTAGCATTTATGTAATTTGGTTGGGGGTTTTTTACCCTCAGACAGCAATGGATTCACAGAGATATTTACAATCTGCCTGATCCCACAGTGAGATGTGAACCCAGCTTTCCAAACCCTCAGCTCCATGTCCCAGCCATGGGACCCTGCCCCAGCCCACCAAGCTGCCATGTGCTCCCCAAATCCACAGGAATAGGAAGTTTTCTATCTGCTGTTCACAGGAAATACAGAAAATTCCCCCATTGGTCATATCAATGACAGACATGCCTGAAAAGTGTACAGAGTGCACTCATGTGTGGGAATGACCTGCCTGATTTCCCAGCCAGACCAGAAATGAACTCCTGTCCCGAGCCAAAGGAGTTCAGAAGCAGCAAGTTACTGGCAGCAAATCCTTATTATCAGGGGATCCACCACAGTCCTTTTTTCCCAGAAATCCTTATTGCCTGCTACTGCTGAGTTCAAAGAGGAAAAACTTTCCAAGCCTAAGGAGGTGGCGCATTAGAGTGAATATTCTGTGAAGGAACAATATTTTGGAGTTTGTAGCTGCTCAGTTTAAAAGAGCACTGCAGTGATTGAAAGAGTCAGCTAGAAAGTAATCTGAAGAGATAATTTTATCTGCTGTCAACACAGAACTTCCCGTCTGCATAGCATTTATCTCAGTGGGGAAGTTGCTCCCTTTCTCGTAGTGACTAACACTTTAAAAATCAATATGAGCATCCCTTGAGCATTTTCCCTTCAGAGGCTGCTGTGGTGTTTAGTAGTAAGGCTGCCCAGGCAGTGCTGCCCAGCCCCCTGCAGCCCCAGTGTGACACTGCCAGGGGTCCAGTTTCACCCATCTGAGTTTTCAAGTCTCCAGATGCGGCTCAGAGCTGGGCTCTCATTTCACAGGCGGTGCCGCTCAGCTGCCTGCACACATCGGCCATCACCCCCCACAACTCGGGCTGAGGAAATGCCTGTGTGTAACTCAGTAGCCCTGATGATTTGCACCATCAGGAACTGTTTGGAAAGATCAAAGTTCCACCCTTTTCTTTTTAACCAGTAACACCTTCCCTTTCCCCCTGTAGCACAAGCTTTGGTCATTCTTCATGTTGTATTATCTTCCTCTTCAGTATTTAACATGAAATAATTTTTGTGCATGGGTTTTAACCTCATTACAAAGCAAAAATCATTCCACATTCCTCCCTGAGACGCCATTAAAGCTTTTAAGTGGGACTAGACATACCATGGTGGAGCACACAGATATTTGAAACACGGGAAAGAAGAAAACACAACAGCCCATGGGTTTGTGCTGAGACCTAAATACGGAACTTATTACTGTGTTTGTGCAGCAGATGCAATACCCCAGTGTCATTTTCAAAGGAGGCAGATTTTTGTTCTTGTAAAGGGTATGTTAAGAGCAGTATAAAAAAATTAAATAAACTATTTTTTCATTTGACAGTTCAAGCCACAGCTTGAATAAAAGCTGCTAAGCTTTTTTTCCCTCACTAGCAAAGCCAGTGGCTCAAAGCACAGTGAAAATCCTCCCTGCAGTACTCATAAGTAGCAGGGCTATGGATTTACTGCTTCAGAGCTTCCTACAGCTGCTTCCCAATGCTGTAGCTCCTCATTTCCTCTAGACCAAAAACACCTGGCTGGGAAAGGACAGCCCTGGAGACCTGCTTGTAGATGTCAGCCTGGATTTACTCTGCTCAGCCCAGAAGGAAGGAGCTCAGCAGGTGAGATGTATCAGAGATGTACAGCTGAAGCTCTGAATTTGCTATCAACAAAACCAAAACCAAACTTTTTTGGTTTAATCTGCAGTTGGGAAAAACAATTTTAAGTTTTTCCTTTTGGCACATGCCTACAAAATCCTTGTATCTAGCCAGAAATTGGTGTTAAAACCCACACAAAAGGTCTGACCTGACCAATACAAAAAGCCACTAACTCCCTTGGGTGCACCCAACACAAGCAGCTGCAGTAGGGAGAATGTTGCTCACATCAAGCCCTTTCCTCTCTCATTCTCTCCAAGACAGCACTTAGAGATCTGGGACAGGGCTTCCATGCTTTGAACAGCAAACTTTTTATACCACCATTCCCAACAGCAGAGCAAGCATCCCAACCTCACAAAGAGCAAGAAACATTCCCAGCCTGGAGTCCCCATGCTGTCACACCCCATCCCTCCCCCAGCACCACCTTCTCTCACGGGATAAACCACTCTGTTTGTGTTAGGGAAGATTAATTTATGTAGATTTAGCTGTGCAGCTGCCATAAATCAAAATGAACAAAAAATATCTAAAGCATAATCCCTGTTTATTTAACAGTTTCTGCCCATGTCTCTCATTTCTTCTTCACTCCATGCTGGAGCCCTTGTAGGGTTTCCCATCAGCTGAGGCCAGTCCATCTGCCAGCCGTGACCCCATCCCACTGCAGTGCCCACAGAGGGAATACCACAGCCCACCAGTGGCTTTATTGGAGGGCTCTGAGTGAGCACACTTGTCATCAGATCCTGGGGCATCTGAAGAGTCACTGCAGCTGCCTTTCATTGCCCATTAGCACATCAGTGTTTCTGTGCACCGATAGCACACAATGGCTCTTGTATGTGCTTTATCAAACAGCCCAGCCTAATCCTCATGAAAACATTGGCTGCTGAAGCATTCTGGCGTCTCCAAGGTCTGTGTGGGCTGTTCAGCTGCTTTGTTCTGCTTGGCTGTGCTTCCCCTCGCACGCAAGCAGTGCCAGTGCGGCTCTCCCTGGCACAGTGGGCACACAGAGCTGTCCTTCTGTGCTTTGCAAGGGCTCCTGTCCAGCCTTGGAGCCCACAGCCTGCTGGGGGATCTTCCTGACATGAAAACAGGATGGAGAGGTGCTTCCCTCTCTTCTGAAAGTATGCCACAATGATCTTTAATTTAACTGGGAAAACCACTTAACATGGACTTAATGTTTTATCCGAATGTTGCAAGTCTCATGGTGAGACTCTCCCAACAGTTTGGTGCCAGCCACAAATCTAGAACTAGTAATAAACCCCTCACTAAAGCCCATTGTAAAACATCCCTATAAATCCCACAAATACCTGCTGTGGTTCATGTTCTCACAAGTACAACAGTGAATCTCACATACATATGGGTTACTTGCACCTCCAAACAATTTTAGCACTATCTGGAATAGAGTTTCTGGACAACAAATTCCTTGAAAGTGAATATTGCACTGTTGTAATATTTTTCACAGACGTGATTGTGTTCTTAGGTCAGTTGTTGTAATTAAAAGTTAAAGTTTTTTCAGAGGGAAAAATACTCAGATCCTGCTCATTCCCTCATCCCAGTTATTTACAGGACACTTTGACTCTTCAGTGTCAGAACATCTTGGATTCAAAGGTAGATAAAAGCCCTACCAAGCTGTCCAGCCCATCACAGACCTGTTCTGCATCTCCTGAGTCACAAAACTGTCATCCAGAAGTGCATGAGAGAAAAGAAATTATTCTTTTTTAAACAGAGAATTTACTTTAGGTGATTTCTGGTAAACTGTGCCAAGCAATCCCACAGCTGGGACATTTTCCACACACATCTATCTTCTTTGCCTTTGAGGAGGCAATGTGCTGTCACAACTTGGCCAGTGCTTTCAGGCTGAAACCAAGCCAATCTAGAGCTGTTATTGTTGGGCTTCTGAGCCTGGAGGAAACACTAATAAAATGACAGTTCCCAACTTGCTAGAGGTAAAATGCCCGAATTCTCTGCCTTGGCTTTGCCACTTATGTAGAACCAGCACGGCTGAGGGTGAAAAAACATTTTCTGTGAAGACACTTCATCCAAAGGTCCTTCCCCTGCTTTTTGCCAGAGTGAGACCATAGCCATGAACTAGCACCACACATTGCAGTAATTACCCTGAGGCTGCCAAAGCACTTCTGCAATTTATAGATAGGAGACAAAAAGATAACAATTTGTCAAGCCTCGTTCACACTGGGCTTAGGGTAGAAACCAAACACAAGTGCTCAAGTCCACAGCTGGATTCCTCACTGGAGGAGGAAGGAGTTCGCTGTCTCTCTTTCCATCCCAAGCTGCAGGAACCCATCTTGGTGGAAACTACATCCAACCTGCAGGCTCCTATGCTAAGGCAATAGGTGAATAATTGCCAATTAACCATGCTTTGAAATCTTTGTTTTTCAGCAAAGGAGTCTGTTTTTCCACGCTGTGTGTGCAAGTACACACAATAAGAACCAGACCCATCCTGGGTGGTATGGAGACAGTAAACTCATCAGGAACAGTGTACTCTACCATATGAGACATCGTTTTATTTGATGCCAAAGAGGAAAAGGGGGTGGGAGGAAGGAAGATATGTAGTGAGTTTTCTCCCTCCTCTCTCTGCCCAGGCACAATCAATTTTTGTAAACTCACAGTGGAGCCTGTTTCCACCCAAAGGGCACTCATGCAGCTCTTGGACATATGTTCTATGTCTCAACAAAACATCATCAGAAACAACAGACAACAAACACAACAGTCCATTCTTCTGAAATTTCTATTAGGAACACTACTGAAAGGGTTAAAAGTGATCAGTAAGGATCCTATAAGATACTCTACGGCACTTAAAAAGAAAAAAAATCTATAAAAATATGCACAATTCCAATATTATGGAAGTTATGTTCACAATGAAGAGCTAAATCACCAGAGCCAAGAAGTAGTGAGCAATTTTGTTCTCAGAGCACTTCTATAATAACATGTTTTACAACCACTTGACTGACGTCAAATTCAATAACACATCATTAATAGGATTTTTGTTCAGCTTACACTCAGATGTTTTTCCTGTTTTAAATCTCTCCTTATAAATCTCAAATTAGATTTTATACAAGGAGATTTATCAAGGTTTAAAAGAAAATATGAACATAGCTGATGCTTGAATTGACACACTATAAAAGCGCAGCAGGATGAGTTTTTATCGCAGACAGGATGCAAGTTAACACATCACAGCCCTGTGCTGTGGTTATTGCCAGGTAGGACCAGCACCATCACTCCCAGCAGCTTCTCCAAAGGGAGAAGAAAATCAGAGAAGCAATAACTCCACAAGGAAAATGTGAATAAAAACTTCTGTCTATTAGACAAAGGTTGCAATGTAACAAGCCTGCATATGATGAAAGCTCTCTCATTTTGGTGTGCCCCCACCCAAAACCAGTGTGGCAACAGATCACTTCTCAGTTCATCTGCAACCATAGTATCTTCATGCAGGGGAAAAAAAACTTAAGGGGTAGCTAAATGAAACCTTGAAAAGGACCTTAATAAATTGACCAAGAAGAGGCACAAAGAGGACAGCCATGTTCCAGTGCATGCTGCTACCTGAGCCCTAGGAAAATGGAAAAGATAAAAGTTCAGCCTGGCAGGCAGGAGAAACATCCCATCAGGACAATATATGAGATCACCGTGGAAGCTCCCATGGGGAGAGACAGTAAAGCAGTTTCTTACCACTTCTAAAATCACCCAAAGAGCTTTGAGGGAGGGCATAATCCTGCACAGGAGAAACCATAATTGAGGCAAGATTAGGGCGATCAAGGAGATTTATCATTATGCACAACCAGCAGGTTTGCTTAGGCCATGGCAGAACCAAGCCCCAACAATCTGTCAAGCAGAGATATCCCCCCAGCAGGAAACTTGGGCAGAGTGCCCTGTGCCTCCCCTGAGCAGCCCAGAATAGACCTGGGATTCTGGATGGAGCCCATCCTCACACAGACACTGAGAGGGATCGTGGGGGAAGCACAGAATTAAAGAACAGCAATAGGCACCACGCATTCTACCTCCAGGTGATTGGTAGGGGGCCAGAACATGCTGGAAACAACTATATTTTTTACTGTTCAATAGAGATTGAAGTAGTTGTTAATGAGTGCCTGGCCCCGAGCCTGCTGCTGGGGAGATGTCAATCAGTCTGGCCAACATGCCCAACAGTAGGAGAGATGTAGGAGCCAGGCTCTGGGGAAAAGCCAGATTTATAATTGCACAAAAAACTTTGTGAGAAGGTTAAAAAAAAACCCCAAATATTATTTTGAGTCAGGATGAGCATTTGTGGCATGGTGGCAGGAAAGGGTGCCTGGGAGTGGGAAGCCCATCAAAGACAGGGCTGCAGCTCAAGCTGGAGCACACAGCAGCCACCCTGGCACACACCAAGCCATGGCTGTCTCACCCAAGACCAGCAGCATTCCCAGCCAGTCCCAGGAGGTTGCAGGGTGTGTGGCTGCTGCATGCCAGCAGGACAGCAGGGACAGACGTGCCATGGACTGAGGAGCAGAAATACCCATCAAGACACACCAGCACCAGGAAGGCAGTGGGGGATGACAGCTGGGTCACATCTGACTTGTTCTAATTTTTTTTGGAGCCTGTTCCACCAGTTGCTCCAGCATGAAGCAATGATGGAGCAGCAGGAGAAGATCAGCAAGCCCAGCACTGAGGTACTTGTGAGTGCTGCGGAGGGTGGCTTGGCCATAGCTCACCTCTGCCATGTAAATACCACAGGAGAGATGAACCAGTGGAGGAAGGTGCTAATAAAACACCAAGACCCTGGTGTTACATTAGTGTGTGACTGCAGAAGGACTATGTCGACATTGAGGGAGAAAAGGCAGCACTGCCTCAGCCCCACAACTCTTCTTTGCAGTCCCCTCCCCTCAGCAAACCTTCCCCCAGCTCAAACTCATCCTCTCTGCAAATAAATGAAAACCAAACTTGGACTCTCAAATGACTAATTTTAGTTTTGGATTTCTTCCTCTATTTTTTCCCTCCCCTAAAAAAGAAGAAAAAAATGAATAAGGCTGTAAGGTATAATGAAAGCAGCATGTGAAAGCAATAAACCAACTGCAGAGCAACCTAGACACCCATGTGTAGCTGATGTGAATTCTGAGTTGGGGGAGATGCACAGCACAGCTCAGCTCTGGCTTGCCCATGCAGCAACACCCACAGCCCCCATCAGAGACAGGCACATCCCTGCACCCAGACCCAAACTGCCACGTGCTGCAGAATGCCACAACACACCCTTGCCCAGGTAGATTCTCCCCTGGTACTGCTCACTTAATTTCTAGACATGACTTGAGATGTGTTTCTCCATCCCCTTTGGTCAGCTGAGAGTCCCAGTGCAGCTGGGGGTGGATACACAACTTGCCTTGGCAAAACTCCTTGTCCCTGTAATATCTGACAGAGCCCAGACACCTCTGCTTGTCTTGTCACACTAAAGCAAAGTGTGGAGCTCTGCATCCAGAGCTGGGGCCACCAGCATAAACAGGACATGGGCCTGCTGGAGTGACCAGAGCAGGGCACAAAGATTCTCAGAGGGCTGGGGCAGCTCTGGTGGGGGAAAGGCTGAGAGAAAGGCTGGGGCTGGAGAAGAGAACACTGCAGGGTGACTTTAGAGCCCCTTCCAGTCCCTAAAGGGACCCCAAGAGAGATGGGGAGGGACTCTGGACAGAGGCCTGGAGTGACAGGACAAGAGGAAAGGGCTTCAAACAGAGAGGCAGGGTAAGGTGGGATTCAAGAAATAAATTCTTCCCTGTGAGGGTGGTGAGACCCTGGCACAGGTTGCCCAGAGAGGCTGTGGCTGTCCCACCTCTGCAAGTGTTCAAGGTCAGGTTGGGTGGGGCTTCTGGTCTAGCAGAAGGTGTCCCTGCCCACGGTAGGGGCAGATAAATCTGGATGAGCTTTATGGTCCCTTCCAACCCAAACCATTCTGGGATTCTATTTGTATATCTGGGGTATTCGGATCCTTTTCCCAGAGCTGCAGCACCATGGCACAGCCTCCTGCTCCATGAGCTTGAAAGGCCCAAATACACAGCAGCATGTCTGTGCTTTCAGTCAACATGGGAACATTTCCAAAAGGAAAACCACAAAAAGCGTGCCTCTTAACACAGGAGACCCCAGCACCAACAATAAGCTTTTATCAATTAAAAAAACCAACAAAACAGCTCCCAAATCCCCCATGCAAGAATCAGCTCTGCATTCAGATGGTGTTTCGAGATAAACTTGCCTTAGATGCAGCAGGTAAGGAAAAGTTCATCCCTTGGGTCATTGGGTTTCACAGTCCAGGCAATATTTCCCATACTACATGAAACATGAACACATTGTGCTTTACAGAGATCAAACTGAGTAATTAATTATAAATGTGATACTGCAACAACATTGACATTCAGCTGGATTCTTCTCTGCATTTCCAAACAATATGGGAAGTATTGACTTATTAAGGTGAAGGACATCTGTGTATTTCAACAAAGTTAATACGGCTCTAGCAGTGACTACTAACCTAGAAGGGCCTGTGATCACAAAAACAAGCCATTTATCCACCACATGGCTCAGGGCAGATTGTGGTGAGCTTCCCTGTGCCTTTGTCAGCTTGAAAACCCAACTAAAGCTCAGCTGAAAACCAGATGCTACTGCTACTGAACTGACCTCTCCTGGAAAAATCAAGTGCACGAACCTGAGTCCCATTGGCACAGCTGAGCCTCAGTCCAGCACCAAACACTTGCATCTGTGAGCAGAACTGGACCGAGAGCCCACCCCAGCAAGCCCTCTGTGCTGCAAAATGTACACCCTCGTCCTTTTTTCACAGCAGCAGGCTTGAGGTTCTGGGTTTTGTCTAGAAAACCAACAGTTGGCCACATACAGCCCTGGTTACTCTGTGTGGTAAAAGGGCTGCTGCAATTACTGCAGTGTGCAAGACAAGAAGCATCTCCTTGGGTGACAGTGCCAGTGGTACCCGACCAGGGCCTGGCCCAGGCTCAGAAGAGCCATTTCCATCTGCTATTTTCAGTAACCAAGCCAGTTCCCAGCCCATTTCACCACACAGAGCTGCAGACACTACTTGTGCTGGTATTGCTGTTGTGAGAGGCTTTGGTTGGATGACAGCTTGAAATAACTCCCTGCTCCAGCAGGGTAACCAAGAGCAGACCTTGGCTCCTGCTTCTTGCCGCTCCTTTGTAGTGCTGGATCCCAAAATAGAACTGGGGATGTGTTTGCAAGTTCTGAGGTTTTTGTTGTTGTTGCCTTTCAAACCCTGGTCTCCAAGCCCATTTGCAAAACCACAGACCAAACACAAGTCGTGATATTTTGTGGCGAGATTAAAAAAAAAAAAAAAAAAAAAAAGCCTGGAAGGATCTCCTGGTAAACTACGCATACAGCATTTCAAAGCCACGTATAACTTGGCTATGTAGTAAATTAAAATTACTTCAGCATTCAAGCAGCACAGTGCTCCATGAAGAGACTGTTGCAGTGCAGAATTTACAGTCAGCCCAAACGTGAAACGTGGGCTGGGATCACGCAAGGGGATCTGCAGCCCCAGGAGGCGCACGGAGCATCCCCAGCTGCAGCAGGGTCACGGGGACAGTGGGGCTCCCTCGTATGGCAGAGCACGTGGGGCTGGGGCTGGGGCCAGCACTCCCCTGCACACACCAGCACCTCACCTTTCTCACTGAATAACCAGCAAAAAACCAGGAAAATTATGCTTTTAGTCCCTGGAAAAGTGTTCATATTTTAACACAAGGAAGTGTCGCATCTGCACACACATACAGAGGTAAATTCCATCCACCCTATATATTAAAAAATAGACATGTGCAACAGAAACATTTTGCATTACAATGCAGATCTATTCAGAGTGGAGGATGGTAGTGAATTGAAAACATGGTAATTTAATTCTTCAGCCATGAATTCAAAGCTACAACCTGTGTTATTCTCTCCTTCCTCTTCATGGAAAGTGGGGGGAAAAAATGACCTCCACAACCCCCCAGTGATGGAGAGCTCGAAGCTTGTGTGGTTTCCCAGCAGAAGCTCTTCCTTGTGAGCCCCAAAAGCCCTCTCCAGGGTTCCTTCCCTTCCACAGTTTCCTCCTCTCTGCTTGCCACTGGCATGTGCAGATTAGACCCAGGGCAAACAGAGGGGAAAAGAGAAGGTGCTGAATCTCCAGGCACCCATCACTGTCCTTCAGAATGCCCTGATGCTGCTGAGCTGCCAAGGCTGCTGGTCCAGCTCCCCTTCTCTTGCTGGACAGTTGGGAACAGAGCATTCATTTCTGGAGTGGTTTTGTGCCCTTGAGTTACATGGCCAAAGAAGAAATAAAGGCTATTTACACCAACCAACATTTGCTGTTGATTAATTCTTCAACCAGACCATTTCTTCTTCAAATCAGGATATTATATCCAAGACCAAAAAAATGTAGTGTTCCCCAACAGTCTTTTAACAATACTGAACAAACTATCCCTTTTTCCTCAAAAGTAGTTGTGCCAAGGACTTGTGCTGCATCCTTTTCCACCAGCCCACACAAGCACTATCTTGCTCACACAGGTACCTGGGCACAGCCAGCACAGCTCTACACAAAGTAAGATTAAAATGCTAAAACAGGCATAGTTTCAGATACAAAATATCCTTTCAATCCTGCCTTACTGGGTTGTTTCAACCCTAACCTTGGTCTGCTGGACTTCTTAGAAACAGGGCCTTCAAACCTAATTCAGAATTATTCCCTGGTGAGCTGCCAAAGACAACACCACCACCAAGGTCCATTAATTGGCACAGTTCCTAGAAAGACCCTTGTAATTCCCCCAAATTGTACATTCTCTATGGATGAAAAGGAAAACAAGCAGTACACCCAGGGTTTTTTTCCTGAAAATGTCCTCATTGGAAAACTATTGTGCTTGGAGCTGTGCCACTCAAATTCATCAGAGGGGAGAATCTGTTTATTTGCACATCAAGTACATTTTATTGTTTCTGGACATCAGTATGTAAATTGTCAAGTATAAATTTATTTTTCCACTAGCTTAAGTTTTTCTCTGCTCTATAATTGCCATAAACCAAGAAACAGCCTATGTTTCAAAGAATGCCATTTTAGTGTGCTACAATCCCATATGATCAGAAAATTTGATTAGAAAAATCTCCTACTGGTATTTAGGATCTTACTTTTCAGCTGTCTCAGAACAAACCTCTCCTTGGCTCCAAGAGATATTTGACATGTCTTAAAATAAAATCCTTATTGAAAAAAACCAATGACTAATGACTATTTTTTCTGTGCTGATGAAAACAGACATGCACACATATTCTTCTGTCAATGGCACCATTCCAGGGCTCAGATTAATCAATTCCTGCACAGTCAGAAATGTTTCAACACAGCACAGTTACCAGTTTAAAGCAACACACATGAAGAGAAAGTGAGTAAAATCAGAACTGCAAAGAGAAGAAAAGAAAGCCATTGGGAGGGGTCTGAAACAAAGAGCAATCACTTGACAGAATTCAAGAAGCTTTTGGACATCACTGCCAAGCACATGGTATGATTTTTGGGGTCATCCTGTGGTGAGCCAGGGGTTGGACTTGATGATCCTTATGGGTCCTTTCCAACTCAGGATATTCTAATATTCCATGAGCCTAATCCATGGGGCAGAAGACCTGACCATGTCCCAGGAGGTTTGGGTTTACTCATTACTGCCCTTCAGTAGCAATTTGCTCAAGGTTACAATACTGTAGCCTTCAGCAAGACATTTATTTTTGAGCTTACACTTCGTAGAAGGGCTTTTAAATTGGTAAATACTAATTTGTTTAGAACAAGGCATATCTTCCTGTAGTTTAGGTTACTATCAGGCTCTGCAGTTCTTAATTAAATGCTGCTGCTACTAATGAAAGGATATAGGCCTAAGGAATGGAATTAATTTACTCCTCAGTTGCCCAATAGCTGCTTTTAGTAATTGCAGACAATTCAAGGCTATACAGGTAACTGAGAAAGACCCAGCTATCCTTGGACAGGGCACAAGTTTCTTTCAAGCTACAAAACCAGCAAATAATTAATTTTGAAAATAATCGCAACAAATGACTTCATGTCCTTTCAATACTCCAAAGGTGTGCTTCTTGCCTTGTCACAGATAGAAAACTAGTTCTGAGAGAGTTCTGACAATACCAGATTTTGATACAGAAAATAGATAAAACTGATAAAAGCACACAGCTGGGATTGAGAGCTGTTTATCCTTCATATTCCACACAATATTCTACTTTCCTGTCCATAAGAGACAAATTCTATAGCAAGCCTTGGCAATAAACACTTCTGCATGATCCTGATGGGATTTCTACTGGCCTCTATGGGACAGGACAATGGGGTATCTATTTTGGAATTAAAGCCTGCTTTTCAACAACAAAAAGGCCACTTAATGTTGTCACATTTCATTGAAGGCTTTAGAATTGGGCAGTGATCCATCAGATCAAAATGCACAGTGTTTTTTGTGAACTCCATAACTATTACGTTTTGTGGAGGATTTCCCTCACATTCACATCCAAAACTCAGGTTTCTGCGTACAAAAATATTTTCAGATAATCCCCTTTTGGTAACAAGGAACAACACTTCCATTTCACAGGACTGACATGAAAATACATTTAGGAAAGGATTTTCTTTCTGCATGTAAGTTTAAAACTGAGTGACAAATCATTGCCTGTTTTGGAATAACCAATATCCCTGAGGCTCAGAACAGCAGCACTTGCAGACTGAAGTGTTCTTTTTATGAGCAAAGTACTTATGCCAAGTCAATTTTGTATATTATAAAGTTGTTATGATGTGCAACTACTATGCAATATAAGCAAGACCTAAAACTATAAGAAATGGGGGTGGGTTTTTGTAATCAAAACCAAGGTGCAGATAATTTCTTTTCCAGAGTTTTTCCAGATATAGTCCCAGTGACTGTAGGCAAGGCTTAATAGGCTGAACACATAACTAAAGCCAATTTCAGACCCAAGTTTAAAAAGCTTTCACTTTAAGAGTAATTCTGTCACCATCTGAAGCAAAGGGAGGACAATTGCGTGACTGTTTTAGAGTGCTCTCTGAAATCACTGCTGCAGAGGTAGAATTTCCAGTAAAACCCTAAGCCTGAGTGTGAGGACTCAGACTACATGTACAAGTTTGTGATGTTCTCTGGAACTTATGTCATACGTTAGGGTTTGGCAGTAGCTTTACTTCCTCCTCATTTTCTGTTCTTCATTAAAACATGTTGGGAACAGGGCTTAGGTTGTTCATGTCTCTATTGCGTAATTCTCGCTTTAAGTACTTCTCAGAAGGTGGGAAGTCAAAGGGAATTAAAACAAAGGGAAACTCCAGTGATGAGAGCAAAACTGTGTTTGGGGATAACCATCCCACAAGGAACATGCCAGCAGATGTGTCAGGTGTGCTGGAGACAGAAGGACAGGCTGCTCCTTTTGGCTCTGGGTCTGCTCCTTAGCGGGATGGAGGCACAATGAGCAGCAAAGGAGCAGATCTGGTGCCAATTCTTAGGGAGTTTCTGTCGACAACATCTGTGCTCATGTTGAGCACTCAGAGGATATCAAGATAAACTGGGCTTTCCCGCAAACAGCAGTTTGTAAAATCTAGAAAGGAAATCTGGAACAGGGCTGAGAATTAGCATTAGAGCTCCTTTAATCATCTGAGCTACAGAGCGAATTCTGCTCTATTTTCACCCATTCCTGTGCTGCCATGGTGTGACAGCTCAGCACCAGCATGAGATTGAGCTGTGTTTTACTCCTGTCCTCAGCTTCCCAGTGATGACAGTTCCTCGCTGACTGATGTGGGACTTGTCTCTTCCTCAAAGCCATCATGCCATGGTAACTGCTCGATATTTTTTCACAACCCCTCAAGGCTGAGACCACCTCTCCAGCCCCTGCAATGCTCGTCCCCAAGCCTTTTCCACAAGGCCAGTGTGTCAAGACAATTCTCAGGCAGAGTTTCATTCAAAAGGATCAGATCACCCCCAGCCAGCCCAACAGCACCGTTCCCATGTAGAACAGTTAGGTAAGAATGCAGCTCTGTTTATTTGCAGAC
Organism: Emberiza elegans; assembly: GCA_024865655.1. Taxonomy (NCBI): domain Eukaryota; kingdom Metazoa; phylum Chordata; class Aves; order Passeriformes; family Fringillidae; genus Emberiza; species Emberiza elegans. The sequence goes on from JALJVW010000184.1 coordinate 58,679,179, forward strand.
TTTGTACCAATGTGGTATGAATCACAGCAAGGGGAAGGGGCACACATCCCTAATTGCTCTGGGAATAGACTGGTTTGCTTACTCTAAAGGAAAGCAGAGAATTTATTTAATGCAATAGGTCAGTTGTGCAGTACTACATCTCTGGGGAAAAATTCTTCTCTATCAACCACTAACAAAAATAAATAGATCATTCTGTTCAACAGTCACTTAAAAGTGCTGCAGCCCATCTGTACATGAAAGTAGATTTTAGAGAGTTACCCATAATAAATTAAACTCCAGCTCCTCATTTAATAAGTTATAGTCCCTCTACCAAAACAAGATAATGGGAAATGAGACTATAAGGATGCACCATAAACCTAGAGGGACTTTCATCAAATCCTAAAATTATAAGGAATATCAGCAAACTGCATCTCACTACATCATTAAAGTAAGCATTTGATACTTTAATCTTCCTATGAAAGCATGCCATCCATCAAAACTATGTTTTTGCTTAGGAAATGCAAGGAGTATCAATTTGATTCTTTAAATTAGAGGTTCTAAAAAAATATCCACACTGAACTAAAAAATAGCCCCAAAGTACTTACTCAAAATGCTTGTTACATTTTACAGTGCTGGACAGAGACTGAAATATTCAAGCCAGCCCTGAGCAACAAAGAGCCTACTTAAAATTTATGGATAGATTTCAACTTATTCAGAAGAGAATGCATTATTTAATGTCACTAGAAAAATATTATTAGAATATGTTTCTTTTATTGATGAAATATGAGCAGAAGCACACTGAGGGAATTGATACATAAACACACAAAGACCTACATTGTTCCTTCTGGAAGTGACTTCTGAAAGCATAAATGAAAACTCTTCACTGCTCTGAGCTTCAGAAGTAACCCACATATAAAAAATATCCTGATGCTTGTATCTTTCCTATCAAAACCCAAATACAGCTCCTGTACTTTGTCATCAATGCCTCACAGCTTTCAAAAGCTTGCTGGATTTTAGGGAAAACAGATGAAGCCCAAGAGACAGGGCTCGGGAGCACACAAACAAGCTCCTGATAATCCACAGGAAAGGAGATAAGTAGGTTCAACCTGGACCCCTTGAGAAGAAAACAAGAGGAAAGCTTCCTTCAACACCAGTGCCTGAATCACATGCTGCTCCATTTACCATCATGGTGGCCTGCAGCAAGAGGCTTCAGCAAAACAAATAACATCTGAAATGCAGCAGGGTTTAGGGCAGTTTTCTCCAGGAGCTGAGAGGGAGGAAAGGGAGAAGCAGACAGGCCGTGCTGGAAGGAGCATCTCCCAGATGCTGGAGATCCATGCCTGGAGTCCCATCAGGTGTTTCTGGGTTGGACCCTGGTGACTTTGCACCATGGAGAGCTTTACCTGGACCAAAAGAAAAGAGCAGAGAGCTCACCCTTGACTTTTCATCACCACTGGCTGGAGGAATCACAAGCACAGTGGGAAGCCTGGTGGGCTCAGACACAAACAAACTTCTCTGCTTAGTGGGAAGCAGGGACAAAGGTTCCTATTTCCACTTAACTGCATCTTGACTTAAAAACAACAAAAAAAACCAAACCCAGGCCTCCCATCATGCCTTTTTTTATTTCGCTCCCTCCAAGGCTCACCTAGCAAAGTGCTCTAAGACAGCTCTTGCTTTCCCAAGGCTGGCACATCCCCATACCTCAAACTGTCACTGCTCAGGAAGCCATGAACAACCTCTTCAGCTATTTTTGGCAGGTGAAGAAAGAGCATTTTTCCTTAGGAAACATCCCCCAAAAGAGGCTTGTATTTGGTACAACAGTTGGTGGTTTTTCCTTCCTGCAGGGAGCTCTCAGTGCAGAGGAGATGCTCCTGGGAGGTAGCCAGGGTCAGTGCTTCAGAGCTCAATTAGTATATTGAAAATCAGCATATCATTAGTCATATTAAAAATCAAGGTGCCAGCACCAGCATTTAAAACCAGGGCGATTCACAAAGCTGAAGAACAGGCTTTGTGTTCCTCTGATGGCATTCAAAGAGTGCCAGTGCTTTCAGACTCATTCCTTTTTACATGCCTGTACTGAAATTATGCCACAGGAACCTACAACTCAGGGAAACAAATCCAGACAGAAGGCAAAATGCCCTTTGATGGTTTGATAGATGTCACCATTTTTCAGTTACTGCGTGGGGAACAGCTCCTCACAGAGATCCCAAACCTTGCAGGGATCTCCCTAAATCTCCACCTGGGTGGTAACAGCCACTTCTCAATCAACACCACTTCAGCAGGAGTCAGACAAGCCCATGGAGTGACACAGGGTGGAAGGCTAACAGGAACAATGGTTATGTCATTTTTTAGTTCCATGATATGAAGGTTGGGGATGACACTGCATCCTAATGGGAAAACTAAAACTAAGGAGATTTATTCAGTTAAAGCATAAACTCATAAATCCATGGGCAGGAACCCAGGAATTCTCAGGGATGTTTATTATTCTCTGAATACTTTCTAATAAATTCCCTCTTTAGTACAAAGCCAGCCTGATCCAACTGTACATATTTACTTAGTATTCTCTCAAGTGGCTTACAGACTTGCTCAAAAAAATTCCCATAGTGCTTTTTGAAGAAAAGCTGGATACACTGGTTGGATGCAATGGCAGATTTCTTTTCATTCCACTCCAGATGGTCCTGATGCTGAAACCAACATCTACCAGACTCACAGGTTTGCAAAGATCCAGCATCCAGCAAACCCACAATCCAGCTGAGCACTGAAAATCCTGGTGAGCACTAAAATTTCCAGCTGAGCATTGAAAATCTCTACCTTGGGGCAGAGATTGCCAAACAGAAGAAAAAAAAAAAGCATCTTTGCATAGTGTCAAAAGGAAAAGGCAGCAGCAGGACATGTCCCATCAGGCCTCTCAGTCCTAGAGCATCTTGTTTCATATGTCAGCAGCAATTCTTCCCCTCCAGGATGTATTTTGTATAAACATGAAAACAGAATTTTAAATGGCCATTTTCCCCCATTATAATACCTTTTCGGGTTTTTTTCTCTACATAACACACTCCAGCAATTATGCCAATAGTGATTAAAATCACTTATCTTCTCCTTGAGGACTTCAGAAAAGGTCAGCCACCCACCCCACAGAACTGCTGACAGATGCCTGAAAAAATCCAAACCAAAAACCCAACATTTCAGTTCAACAACTCTCCTGGAAAAGCCAACCCATGCGTTCTTCACCTCAGGGTGAAGAAGAGAGGAAGCCTCAGCTATTTAACAGACTCAGAAATTTGGATGACAATCCTCAGTGCCACATGTGGCAGCAAGGGTTACTTCATTCAAGATAAAACAACATTTAGGAGCTTTTTTTTCCCCCCCCAACTGCAACATTACTTAATGGATGAATCAAGGAGAGCAACCCTGAAAGGCAAGCTTCTCTTAACTGTGGAAAAGGCATGTTATATAAGTAGTACAACACTTCTGAGATGCATTCAGCATGTCCTGGCTGCAGGCCCAGGAACATAAATCCATTCCTTACACTGGACTGAGTTTGCTTCAGTCTTTCCACTGGATGCATTCCAAAGCCCTGTCCATCCCAACAGCATCTCCACATCCCTCCATCCATCCTCATGTTTTTCAAGAGTCCAGTTGACTAAAACTTCTTGATTGTCCCAAAGTAAGTCCAGGCCTCAGAGCTTGTTAGTTGCCCAGTTAGTAACTCCTGAGGTGCTGCCAACATCAATCCAGGGATGCTCCCACATATGGGGACTGTTCAGAACATTCTTAGCAAGGAGGAAACCTCTTCAACCCATGACACCATCAATTACACTCAACAGCAGTGATAGAGGGGGGGGAAAAAGATTTCTCAGGGGAAGACGAGTCTGAACTCACATTCGTGCAGACAGGCTCATCATCCCCTTTCCTTGGGTTTCTTATTATAAGAGAAAAATATAAGCAAGATCCCAGACGATCAAAAGACAAAGTGTCAGTGTCAGATGATTCATGACCGCCCAGTTCCTCTTCATTTCAAGAGTGACAAAGTAAAATAAATTAAACCCAGCTGACTAAAACAAGCCATCCTAATTCATGGATGAACCAGGAGAATCAAAAGCGTATGACAGTGTTAGCAGGAAGGCCTCCTTTTACATGCAAACAGCCCTCACTGTGTAAATGGCCAATTAATTTATGGAAGCCAGATGTCCCTGTTTAGGGCTGTTGTTTACCTTACTGCTCTGCCCTTTGATGGATTGATAGATGTCACCATTTTTCAGCAGCAAGGGAGCAGCAGGGCCACTGCCTCCCAAGCAGAAAGCTCTTGCTATCCCAAACCTGATAATTCTCCTTCTCCACAAACTACATTCTCCTATTTCCATACTTGGCTTGTAGTGAAACATGTTTCCCTCAGTAGATGAGATGAGAGATGATCCTCCTGCTTTTAACAAATTTTTTGTGTATGGAAACCAAAGCCAGACTCTCCCCATATCAAAATGGGCAGAGGTGATGGTTCCAGACCTGCACCACAGAGTGTCAGCACTGCTGAGGCAAACATTCAACACAGGAAAAAAGCTTCCCCCAAACATATTGCCTATCAGTATTTAAAAGCAACAAGAATAGTAAAAGGAAAAAAGAACATAACAAAGAGGCAAGAGATGTAGCTGAATCACAGCACCAAGACAAGCAGAGGACATTTTTCTTTTAAGAAGATATGCCAGAAGTTTCCAGAATCAGAACCCAGTTTTATATTGGCACTATAGGCTATAAAGTAAAATCTAAGTCTAAGGACAACTGGTATAGTACAGGAGGCTGGCAGAGATCAAACTCTTCTAACCTCCTCGGTTCACCACTTAAATCCATAGATAAACATAATCCATATGATAAACAAAAGGAAGAATAAAAACAGCTACAAGTAGAAGCTAATTAAGAGATATATTGTACAATGAGAATGTCCATATCCTGTGCTAATCATTTTTAGCAGCTGCTAAGCAGTTTAATATGCAAACTGAACTTGAAAAAAGAAAATTGAGTTGCCATAAAATATCAAGGTCCTTGTGCTCTATCAATGCACACATCCAGCTGCTCTGCTCACGCTCTCACGCAGCAATGCAGAAAACAAGAGATCAGGAAGGGCAGAACTCATTATCTGGCATATCCCATCAGTGGTGGTGCACATTTGTCCCCTAAACACTCATCTGCAGTAGATTTCCAATCAATATGTTGCTCCAGCCTACATGGCAGTCACAGTGCTCCCAGCAGTGCCCCTGGGGACAGGCAGAGCCAGCTGTGCCAGCCCCATCCCTTTTGGTTACCCTGCCTCCCTGACAGGGAGCAAGCTGGAATCCCACAGTCCTGAACCTGTGGGAACTACAGGAAATTCTCCCTCCAAGTGGTTCTCCACCTTTCTCTCCTCATTGCCTCATTTCAGTTTGGTTGTTTTTTGGTTTTGGTGGGGTTTTTTGTTTGTTTGGTAGTTTTTTGGTTTTGGGGGGGGGGGTTTGGGTTTGCTTTTTTTTTTTGGTTGGTTGGTTGGTTGGTTGGTTGGTTGGTTGGTTGGTTGGTTGGTTGGTTGGTTGGTTTTTTTGGGGTTTTTTTTTGAGAATAAAGAAAGAGAAGGGAGCCTGGAATACTGAAGTTCACACATTCTCCAGTTTTAGGGTTTTTAAGTTTGGTTTGATTCATCTTTTGTTTAGTTTTGTTGCTGTTGTTTGGGGGTTTTTATTTTTTAGTGTTGTTTTTCTGTTTGCTTAATGACGTTATCTATAGCTGTGCTTCAGCAGATTTTGATCTCAGATTCCTTTGCAATTGTCAAAACACCCACTTTGAAACAGGCAGTAAGGGAGGCTGTTTGGCACCTTCACGTCATGCTTGGAATCTTAACAAATACCTCAGGACACTGAAGCCCTGGGTCTGGAGCCAGCCCACATCCCCAAAGCACTACAGAGTAATTTACCACAACACATCTCACTGAATAGCAAAGGTAATCTCTCGTCAAAAGCCCAAACTTCTAAGTGTCCATGCAATTTATTTCCTTGATTAGTTCATTTTTTTTCCTGTGGTCTGTGTAACAAAACAGTATAATTCATGGCTGAATCTCGAGGCTTTCAGGTCAGATAAAGCCTCTATTGCTTCTAATCTGTTTGTAGTAAAAGCTGATAAATTAAACAGAAACAAGAATTGAGCCTAACACTAATAAAGGAGCACTTGATAACACAAGCTCCATCAATCTGAGCAATGTTTCCACTTAAGATGATGCAGCTGAGATAGGAGAGACACCTAAGCCTCAGTATGATTTTATATACTTGCTCACTTAAGTGGCATTCATGAGGATTAACACAAACAGCCTAATTTCTTTGTGTGACCAGAGTATTCTATGATACAGACCAATTTTCCCATTTTTTCCTCTTGCTACTGCTGTATGTGGATTTCTGCAACTGCCCAGTCACTGCAAAGCACCAACTGCTAAGAGAGGGAAAGCTGTGCTTGTTATTTCCCATAGACTCCCAAGTTTAAAGATCAATTTTATATATCATATTTTCCTCTATGGATTTTCATCTGTTCTGTCTTCAGTTTGAAATGTTCTCAGCGGTGAACATCTGTTAGAAAATCTCTTACAAAACCCCACTTAGTCTATGGCCCTTTAATCAAAGAAGGGTGAGGGTATTAAGAATATAAAATAATATATCCAAGTTTAAAAACAAATACATGTGTTTTCTATTTGAGAATGTGTGTTATTACTTTCACATTCTGACCTGTTAAGTACACATGCTCTACCACAAATCTCTCTGGAATTTTGGCAAGAACCAGCATTTATTTAATAAAAGGCCTTATTAATCGTAGGACTCTATCCTTGATACTTTGCATTTACACAGCACATTACATTTTCAAAGCACTCCAACATTAAATAATTCCAGCAGCCTGTTTATTTGCATAGATGAATGCACACAATTGTAGAGGAAATTATGAAACGTGTTCGCATGTTTCTGTCTGAAAGGAGTTATAAAAACTGAATTCTTGAGTAAATTGAAGATAGTTCACTATTTTTGGCACTGCATTATGAGAGAAAGCCTCAAAGCACAGCAGAATTATTCCAGCATGTTTGATAAGGATTTGAGAGGGGGATTTCTCTCACCTGCCTCGATTTTCCTTCAAAGGAGAGTTTTCCACTAGAGTTGTTTATCCCAACCCCTTTACAGTCCAAAGAAAAGGCTGATGACAACCTCCAGAGAAATCCCCTGTCCTCAGGTACTTCTAACCAGCTCTGTCCAGTGGACTCAGACCCAAGGAAGAGGGACATTTAAGGCAGATTAAAACAATGCAGTCTCTGCCCATCTCTGGCCCACTTAATTGGACAGCATGAATTAGAAAAATGAATGTAGCACCTAAAAGGACAAAAGGCATTTTGTTGTTACTGAGCAGCATCAGTAAAACACACATTGCAAATTATTCTGAGCCAATCACCAATACAGACTACTTACAAACAAGGGGTGCTTTGATCCCAAGATACAGACAAGATTTTAGAAGCCCAGAAACCTTAAGTGTCTTACATGCATCCAGGTATCTTACATCAGTAGTTCAAATATTTGGACATTTTTCCCTTATTTTGATATGAAAAGGGTTCCCTTCACAAGCAGACAAGCAAGACCAGATCCTGGGTCAACATAAGAGACAACCTTTTGTGCTGCTACATTATTTTTAATTAAGACCAGGAAATCACACCTGCAGCTGACTGAATTTGAGATGGTATCTTTTTATTCTACAGGAGAAAACCAAGATTTTTAAAAAATCACCCAACCACAAAAGCCCTCATGTAACTTTAGACCCCATCAGAGTTCCAGTGAAATCAATTGGAAAATTGTAATATTTACTTGGTTTGGGCAGCACAGCCACACAAAAAATAGCTTCAACATAACTCAGGTTATGGACTTATTTCAGAGAAAGAAAAAAAAAAAAAGCTTAAGTCTAATCAGAATATCACTACTGGATTATTTTAGTGAAAATAAAATCCAGAGAATACCCAAAACAATCACCTCAAAATTTGCTGACAGAGGTTTTTGCTAGAGGACAGCTACTGTTTGAGTGCTGCCTACCTGCCTGGGCTACCTGGTGGGAGCTGCTGCCCAGCTGTGCAAGGATTTGCCTGGGCAAATGCTCACATGCCATCACAAGGGATGGGCTGCCAAAGCCACAAATCCAGCTTTCTCCACGTGCTATGGCTGTGAGCAGGATTCTGTGCTGCACCAGGGAGGGCAGGGCTGGAAGAGGGTGTTACAGAGTTCCGCTGTTGGCAGCTCTGCTGACGCACATGACAGCAATGGCAAGAAGTTGAAACATGAACATGTGTGGGATGACTCTCCTCTTTATTATTAACCCATGTCCAACAGTGGGGAATAGGGAGAATGCTTTTCCCAGGTTGAGAAGATCATCTCTTGAGCACTTGCACCAATTCTTGTGCTTGATTACCCTGGGGGCAGAAAACAACTCTAGGAACTGTGCTGGGGGACTGCATTTGCACTCTTTTCTGGCTAAAAACTCAAATCATGCCAACCAAAATAGCAGGGAACTCTTCCTGCTCTTGGACAGGTACTTGAAAACACAAAAGAACTGTATATTCAGTGTTTTTTTGCTGTCCCTTAAATTCATCACCCTTTTCATCTTCCTCTGCACACTTCAAAGGTCCTCTGTCTCCTTTTGGAGAAAGGAGGAGACACACATTCTGTCCCAAGATGTAGGTGAGCCTGAGATGTCTCTTGTCTTTCCCAACCATTACTCACCCATCTCCCACACACAGGACTATTTTATTTATCTGCACCACATTTTGTCTGTCACTTTATCGCCTGGCACTCAGCAACTGTTGGGGAATTACTACACGGACACACCACATGTATCTTGTCATTAGAAAACAACCCCCAAAAACCCCACATAGCGCAGTGAAACCCCAACCCAACCACACCCAAGCTCTTCACAACACATGTTCAGCTCTAACTTCAACGAAAGCTCCCTGGAGAGCTCTAAACAGATGTGTCCTGCAGGCTTGTCCTGGTTTTATAGGAACTGCTTAGTCAAACATTCCACCACACCTTTCAGGTTACTTTGACAGCTGTATCTTAAGGAGTTAGAGGAAGGCTGGTTAGGAAGAGACACAGAAAGAGCCAAGATTGACCAGACCCATGCATTTCAGAGAGGTACTTTACAAAAACCACATGAGATTCTTATTTGGGATGTTAGAAGTTGCCTACACAGAGGTTAACTCCTGGATGCATGATCATCACAAGAATTCAGCAAGTTGATGGCATATCTCACTTTCTTCAAAGTCCACAGCTGGATTATGATAAACCAATTCATTCTCCAAGAAGTTTGAGTCTCTTTCCCTTTTTTATTTCCAAGAAAAGCACACTCACCTTTCACTCATACCTCATTACTTCTCCCCTTCACACTGCAGGATTACAGTAGTTTATAGCATAGAGAGCTTTCTAACTTCCATTTTTCAGTTTATAATCACAAGATCTAAAAGCAGCTTGCTTTCTATGTAAGTCCACAGGCCACCTCATTTCTCAATGTGGACATGAAAGTACACTTCAGAGCAACAACACTCCTGCTCCAAAACCCAGAACAGGAATATTTGCAGAAGAGTTAAAACCATGCAGTTGGATCATGTTCTCAATAGGAGACAGAGTCCTGAGTAAATAAACACATATCTCAAAGTGTTTCTACTTTTTTCTTTAAAAAAACCCAAAACCCCCACAAAACAATTTTCCTGACTCCCAAACCTTGAAATAATTAACACAACCCTGATGTCCTGGTGATATTCACCATGGAGAGAAGTATGAGAGCTTCCCCACTCCCAGGGTGTGACTGCAGTGCTGCCCTGAAGAGCACAGCACCAAGGGATGCTCTGTCAGATGGAGGTTTACAATTATTTGACCCCAAATCAAATCATCATCATTTTCTCTTTTATGGAGACATGATAGTATGCTGTGTATACCAAAACCTCCCTAATTACTGTGGTTTCCTTTTGGATAATAATCAGGAAAATATATGTGTCCATGAAATCTAAATGGTAAACAACATGCAAAGGGGGGAAAGAAATTATAATGGGAAAAGCACTCATATTCTTGCTCTTATTTGTGTATGTAAGAGCCTCCTCCTGGGACTAGAGCCTGCTAAAGTTCCATGTTTACACTGCTTATGAAATTCAAGGATAGAGAGAACATATGATTGGACAGACTCCTTTAAAGTTTTTATTACTTTGAGTCCAGGTCTGGTAGAATTATGAAGACCTTCCCAAGCAGAATCAATAAAGGCTTTACAGCATCCTTGATAGTTGGAAAGTTTGTTTTTATCTTCTTCCTAGTTCTGTTCTGCTTCTCCCCCTTTGAAGCTGGCTGCAGAATAGAAACATTTTGGTGTTTGATGGTACTAGTCAAAAAGTTTCTGCTGCACACTGGTAATCCACTAACCCTTTTAGGAAAGAGGACTGTACATAAACTAAGGATAACTATTAGAGCAGTCTGTCTTGTCTGCAGGGGAAAATAGCTGCTACTGACAAGCTGCAGAAAATAAAATTGGTTTGGACTATGGAGAGGAAAACTGCCACAAAATCCTTGTGCCTTCACAGCACCAGCCACTTCTCCTGTGCAAAGCAGCAGGGCCATCAAAGGCAGCCAGCAGCTGAACATGAAGCTTCACCCCACACAAAACAGAGAGCACAGGAGATGTGGAGCCCCAGATAATTCGTGACCACCTGTTCCTGGGGCAGACTCATCGCGCATCCCGCTCATTCCAGCACACTCACGGGGGGTATTGTTTCACTGCCATATGTACCAGCCATAAATCACAGCCAGAGCCTTTTAGTTAGTGTTGTTAGCACTGCATTTACATCTGCAAACCACAGAAACTGTTGTGGTGCTAGCAGCACACAGTTCCCTCACATGCTTCTAAACAAAAAAAAAAAAAAAAAAAAAAAAAAAAAAAAAAAAAAAAAAAAGTGAGTTTAAACAAGTAACATAACCTTAATGGGCAGAGTCGAGCCCAGAGCTTGAATTCCTCCTCTTACTTTTGATCCTCTGCTTGTATTTAAAGACCTCCCAAGTTATGAAGCTGTCCCCATGAAGAGGCTGCAGAATGACAGCTGCAAACCTCATGCTGCCCGTCAAACCCAGCACAGAGTTCAAGAGCCCATGAGAAGAACATTGCTTATTTTTATTGCAACACACAATATTTTTCTCCTGTGTTTATTCTCCCAACTCCTCCTCTCCGTGCATGTGTAACTGACTCTTTGCTACTCTGGAAAACTGCTGCTGAGACCATGAACCACGGTTTATATTGCAAACACTTAAAATATCTTCTAAAGCAAAGAACAGTCGTGACCCCTCGTTTCATTCTTAAAAAACTCATTCTGATGTTCAGCACCAGGAGATCCATTAATGAAAAGGAAGTATCACTGGACTCATAGAAGACAAATTGTTTCCTCTCCAACCCTTGAGGAATGACAGCTATGAGTGTCCCCAGCTATGAGTGTCCTCAGGAGAGAGTGGCTTCAGCAGAAGAACTTCTGCAAGCTCTGCTGTGGCATCACAGAGCAGCAACAGCAGCCACAGCAGCTGTGCCAGTGGCTTTCTCTCCAGCCCAACCCCTGGCTCCATGTTAGGCATCCTCAAAACCCAGCAGCAAGTAGGGAGGAGAGAAGTGTTGGTCTCCTGTAGTGGTTTTTCCAGAACAAAAACCAACATTTTCAGAGAGGAAAAGAAATCCAATGGCTTTGGGAAGTGAGCACGCCAGTACCATCCATAAGGGAAATCCATTACTCTCTTTGGAAAGCTGGGAGCTTATAGCCCTGACAGGCAAATTCTATCCGTATTACAAGGATTTGTGTTTTTCAGAGCTCCAGTGTTACCCTGTCGCAGTCACACATAAAACTATGGCAAGTACTGCACAAACAGAGTGCCAAAGGTAACCCATTGCCCAAAGAGCTCTCAATTCATAAAGCAACAGCCCAACCAAACCAAGACAGAAGTACCTAATGATCAATGTAGTAAAAGTGTCTTACCAGCCAAGACTTTTCCTTTATTTTTTAAAAACCTTGAGAGATTTATGAGTGGGACTCAGGATGGGAATGATGAGATGGTTCTGCAGATGCCTGCATGCAGCTGCTCCCAAGCATGAAGGTGCTTGTTTGAAATAAATGTGAGAATTGAGCAATAGAGCACTGGCACCAGCTCCGTATTATTTTTTATGAAGATAATTAGTTTTCCTATGGAGTTGCAACACAAACTGAGGTAATGCTAAATGTATGTTTGCTCTGAGATTATTTTAGAACTCTGTATTTGAAAATTTAACATAAATCTCTTTCTAAATACAAGCAGAAATAAGCTTTTACAAATGCTGACAATCAGTTGAAAACTCATGTGGGATTCTGTGTTAAGAAACCAACAGAACAAAAAAACCTTTTGAGACTGCAGAGTCCTTTACACACAATCTTCTTTAAAAAACATTCAGTGCAAGGCCACAGGAGAGCTCACCTTCAGGGATATTGGAGGAATACCAGTGATTACTAACCACATCATAATTAAACAATAAAAACCCCATCCAATTATAATTGTATCTACATAAACACAGAGGGTAAAGAAGGTGCATCTCATTAAGAGGATGCTGTGTTAGGCAGAAATGCATCTTTCTCCTCCAAAAAATCAATGGCAGTTTGGCAACTGATCTGCTTATGACTTGGAAAGTCTTCTGCTAAGATAAAGCAAATGTTTAATTTGACAGAAGTGCCAAAACTGTTCTTATCTGTTCTTACTAATTCTTAAGCTAATGGTTTATAAATGTTTGCTCATTAGCAGTGCCCAAAAAAGCCCACTACATGCAGCTTTCTTTTTATTTTAAGTCATACAAAACAAAAATCATAACAGAAGGAAAAAGAAAGGAAAAAACTTCTTGTAAAATAAAGAAGCATGAGATATTTCAGGCAAAAAAGATATGTGGAACTAAATTATGTAATTCAATCCAGGAGAGAAACCTGCACAGCAGATACAGAATTTATTACTCATAAAGAAGAACTAACCAAAATTCTAATTGAAAAGCCCAATTCTCTATTATTTCAAACCATGACAAGGCAATGCAAAAAAAAAAAAAAAGGAAATATTAATTTCCAAATTTTTTTCCTGGTAGTTCACTGGAGTTTTCGCAAGATCACTAACTATCTGGCAAAAAACTTGATTAGCACTTGGGAAAACATCCTTGTGTGGTAAAACTCCCCAAGCTTCCATGTGTCAGCACCCACAGGGTGGGTGCACCCGCCACATCTTGGGAGCTGGGGTGCAAAATAAACAAATAGTGATTATTTACTATTTGCAAACACACTTAAAAAAAAAAAAGCCTGGAGGACCATCCTTCAGAGCACTTTGCTAAATTTGCATCCCCACAAGGGGGGGATGACTGGGCAGCCTCAGCTCCTTCCTGGGGCAAAACAGCTGCAGCTCATCAGCAAGGCCAGCTCTGGCCATGCCAGGAGCTCATCACTTCTCAGCCCAGCCCCAAACTGAACAGGCACAGCTGTCACATATCCAAATAACAGCCAGTCTTCCAAAGAGGCAGAGGTGTTTAACCTGGGACGGCTCTCTCGGCAGCCCCAAATGGGTTGGGCATGCATGGAGAGGACAAGCACCTGGAAGTTGTGGCTGCACATCCTGTGTGCAGCACAGGGGGATGCAAATGGGCTCTGGGATGGGGCCAGCCAGGAGCAGGGTGCTAGAGGAAAACAGCTTTTCCTGTTTTCCAGTCCCCTCTTCCCAGGCATGCACCCTGGTCCCTGGCACTGCACATCCTTCCCCTGTGCCTTGTTCTCCCCCTCATTTCACTGACTTTAGCTTGGACAGGATATCACACACTGGCACATCACAGTGTCTGAATAAGGCTTAGCTTAAACCAAGGCTCAAACTGAGTAAGGTCTCTTCCATTTCCAGGCATGCCCTGAAAACCAAGAATCCCTTGAGAATCTGCTCAGAAACCCTCCCTACTGATGCTGTGAGCTCTGTTGCTCAACTCCAGAGTTATATAGAGAATGTTTAAAAATATCCTCTCATACACTGAACATCACCAGGAAACTACAAGAGGACACTTGTAGCTTGTGATTCAAGTTCTCAACAGTATCTTGCAGTTTTTGATGACAGCTGATGGGCAAATTAAAGACAGCAACAAGGACACAGCTCGAAAGGTAACCCCTATAGACCTTTAATGGCATCACATGGAATTTCCTGCAGTAGCCACACTGCTCCTACCCAAAACACAGCTCTGCACTCCAAATACAACACCCAGCTCTACACAAAGTTATATTCCCCTTTTGGAAGGGCTGCACGTTAATTTTTTTTGGCTTGGCTATTAATGAATCAAGATAGAAATGCTTCTAAGTACATTCAGCCTCCTGCTTTTGCATCCAAGCCTGGAGAGTCACGGCAGGCTTTCAGCAGGCAGGTCCTTAGCACTCCCCAGGCACCCCTGACCTCTCAGCCCTTTCATTTCCTGCCCTGACTTCAGAGATAGCTGCCTTGAGAAAGCAGCAGGACAGGGGAAAACTAAATAAAATAAGATTCCCAAAGCTGGGCCTCCCTCCTCATGCTCCTGGGAACCCCCAGCACATGGCTCAGGCTCCCTGGGAAGCAGCTTCATAGAGGAAAAAAAAATCAAATAAAAACCTGAGGGTCTTTGAGCTGCTGTCTGTCAATTCTTGTGTAGAACTGAGCAGGGAAAGGACAGAACTCCCAGAGGCAGCATCAGCCAGGCTCTAACAAAGGACACACAGCAATGTGTAAAACCCTTGTCCCACTCTCCCTCCCCATTCAAAGGGGTATGGGATGGCTGGGCACATTTTCCCCCCTCTCCTGTTCTTTAGGAGATCAGGCAAAGACCCTCCCTTCCAGCTGACATGTGGCACTGCAATGAGAGCCCCACAAGCCCACGAGGCAGCTCTGCAGGGATTCCTGCTCTCCTGGGAAGGCACAAGCACAGTGAAGGAAGGCAAACACACATCTCTGTTATCTCTGGTATTTGCAGTGCTACAAAGCACCCCAGCCCCAGTCCTTTAAACGCTGTAAAAGGGTTTTATGGTTTTTTCCATGAGCACAAAGCATGGGGAAAGGCATCCCTTGTGCTTGTCCCATCTGGTGCCCCAACACCACCACTGATGTCTTGTCTGCTCAGCACTGGCAGCACCAGGGCACCAACTCAAAGGCACCACCACTAACAAGAAGCTGAGCAGTCTCAATCAAACCCAACAGTGGTTTAGTTTTATCAACATTAGCAACTGCTGCTGCTTTTCAAAATCTTACTCTAGAACAGGCATTTTCCCTGCAGACAGCAGTTCCTGGAAGCAGGGCATTGCATAGAAATCTTACTTTCCACCAGAGAAGATTCCCATCCTCATGGCCCAGGCTGGGAGAAGAAGGACCTGATGCAACAGGACTGAACAACTTGAAAACTCTTCAAAGATACCCTTGAACTATGGTGAAAAAGCCCAGGAATTTAAGACTCTGTGATTACTAACTCCATGGCAGAAAATCAAAGTCCTTCTTAGACAAGTTAATATTAAAATAAAAGTACACAAATCCTCATTTAATACATAATAAATATGAATTCTGTACTGCAACCCTTGTGCATCATGTCTCTGTGTGGGGGGTTGGCCCTGGCTGGTCTTTGGGTGCCCACCAAAGCTGCTCCATCACTCCCCTCCTCAGCTGGACAAGATACAGCTCTGGGTTGAGATAAGGACAGGGAGAGATCACCCACCAATT
The DNA here is from genome assembly GCA_024865655.1 of Emberiza elegans. Taxonomy (NCBI): domain Eukaryota; kingdom Metazoa; phylum Chordata; class Aves; order Passeriformes; family Fringillidae; genus Emberiza; species Emberiza elegans. Next base: position 58,694,928 of record JALJVW010000184.1, read on the forward strand.
ACTGTCATGAGAAGCCCAGCCTGAGCTTGGGAAATCAAGCACAGCCATGACTGTCACTCTCCAGCACTGGTGCAAAGAAGTATATAGAATATACAGGAATACTTCTATATTGGGAGCATATAGGAACACCAGGGGAAAGTAGGGAGTGTGTCACAGGAGAGCAGAAAAGAGCATCCTGATCAATGTTCTCCAGTTAAATAGGAGGCACTATGAATGTACCACCCATTCCATCATTTCCTTACCTTCCATTCAGTAGAAAAAATAGATTTTTTTTTTCCTATTCCTTTAAACATTATCTCCAAGAAAAGGCATGTAAAGCACATTTCCTTAGCACTGGAGCACCATGAAATGCAAGGCATGATCAGAACATCATCCAGAGCTGTTACTGAACTAGGGAACAGAGCTGCTGGGGCAGCACCATTAAGTTTGACAATTCCCTTTAAGAGATGGAGCCTGAACATCCAATTTCATATATGGACCCTAAACCAACAGCCTCCCCCAGATGAGGAAGGGCAGTCAACACAAAAGGCTATGAAGAGCTTCCTTTGCAGCGGAACACTCACACCCCAGCACGGACCAGACCATTTTTCTCCAGGTCACATCAAAATCATAACAGTTTCCATCCTTTAGCCCAAAACACAGGCAAGGACAGGAAATGCCACACAACCAAACTCACCCTAGCTGGAGAAGAGACAAGAATCTTTACTTGAAGGCCAAAGGAAAGACAATTTTCCCATCCTTGGCATGGAGATGAAAACTAGGGCAAGAATTGCTGGTTGCTGCCCAAATTCCCACATGGAATGCTGACTTGTGTCATGCTGGGGAGCCTTCAAAACAAGGCTGAGCCCAAGGGAGAAAAGGGCTGGTGACCAAACCCTGGGGCAGAGAGGGCTGGGGAGCAGAGAGCTGGGACATGGAAAGGGACCGTGGTGGAGAAGGACAGCAAAGAGTCCCAGGAACAACCACAGGGTGTCACACCCATGGACAGGGCCATCCCTGGGGACACAGAGCCTCTTCCAGCAGCAGAGACAGACCCTGACAACTCCCAACCCCCTGCAAACACAGATTATTAAACACCATACAAACTCCCTGGTCATTGAACTATCCTGGACAAGATCATTCCTTCATTCACCCTGGACAAGATATTTCATTCATTTAAAGCTCAAAATTCATCCTCACCACAGACTGGAGTTGCAGAGTTTCAGAAGAAAATGCCAATAGGTCACGTGCAAAACAAAGGTAAAGCTCCAACCTGGTTAAGTTTCTAGCATGTAAGCCTTGAAAAAAACCTAAAAAAGAGAAAATCCTTAAAATTCCTGCCATTATGGTTTAGGGTTTTGTTTGTTTGTTTTGCAATAAAATGTTAATTATTTGAATTGCTAGAAAGAATTCTGGGGTGTCATGCAAGCCCCAGGCTGCCAACCAGCCACTGCCTGGGCTGCAGTCAGATTAAATAACCAGCAACAGGCCAAGGAACAGTGCCTGGCTGGTGCTGCTGACACCAAACCAGGCACTTCCAGCTCTGACACCCTGTGGGACTTTGACGAGACCCTTGTCTCATCCTTTCCAAGCTAACTGCTTGTTTTCACTCTGCAGCTGATTTTGCGATTAGCCCCTTAAGAAATCAGGGTCAGGCAGGACAAGCCTGTCAATTACAGAGCTGATAACACTGGCTGAGATCTTTAGAAGTGTGTGGCTTCTCCAAGTTTTACTGTGACACAACCAGAGAAATCCATGCCATCCACACTGACTTTTTAAGAAAGCTCTCTGCTGTGCAGAATCCTTCCTTGCTGTGTTTTGGGAGCAACACATCTCCCCTCTCTGGGTAACCCTGAGCCCAGGCTGTGCACGAGCTCAGATCACCAGCACTGAACCAAACACTCCCAAAGCTCCTTCTCACACCAGAGCCGAGCAGTGATGGAGAGAAAACAACTGTGGCTGGCACTCCTGCTGCAGGAATGTCTGTGGGCAGCCAGCACAGCCCTTCCCAAGTGCGTCTGAAGGCAAACACAGCCACGAGTCCATCCCCTGCAGTCTGGGAGGCTCAGGCAGGACCCCAGAGGCTCTTTCACAATGAACTGCCCAGGCTCAGGCCAGCCCTGCCCCATCTGAGCTGCCCTCTCCAAAGGCCAGCACTGCATCTCAGGACACCACCCTTTCTGCAGCCAAATTTCTTTATTTATCCCCAGGATGGCAAGGGAATGGAGCAGCCACTCGTGACTTGAATGCTTCTCTTTCCACAACACTAGATAGTCAGGATTTTAGCATTTTTGAAAATTTGACCATTTTCTGTGCCAGCATTCCAATGCCAGGAACAAAGTAAGCAGAAACCTAAACAAGAGAATGAGACACGGGTCTGCTGTCAGCCAGAGAGACCAGAAAAGGCTCTAAAGGCCACTGCAGCCAAGATTTATTTGAAACAAAAGCAAAGCCTAAATAAAAAGAAAAAATCATTAGTAGTCACTTACAAAAGGTTCAGAGAACTTTATACAAAAGGGAAATTCAACCCAATGTTAGGTCCTAATGACAGAAATTCCTATGAAGAAAAGTTCTTTGTGTAAAGAGCAGAGAAGAAGGATTCCTGTGTCACTAAACCTCTTTCTGCAGCTTTTCACCAGTTAGAAAACACCTCATTAACAGTTAATGTCTACATAATCATTGTATTTTACCAGCACCTGATTTTTCTAATCCTGTCCAGCCTTGTCAGTAGACACTGCAACTTCCATCACTGCACTGACCATATAACCTGTCTGTCAATATTCCCACCTTTCAAATACACCTCTGGACCATCTAAGCCCTCCTTGTCCTCAAATAACAGCCACTCATATCCCACTTAAGGCTGAAGTTTACCATACCAATCAGGTATCTCTCAAATCCCTATAAACTACATAATATTTTAAAAATAACAGACAGCACAGATGCAGTTTATCTGTCAATGAGCAATGCAGCCTTTCCCCTTTGAACTGCTCTGTTTCTCATGGGTAAATTGAACTTTGAATGAAAAACATTAAGTCAAGCTTGTTGAATTTATGCTCTCCTCATTTTAGATCTCTTTCCCTCCCTTACTGAACTACTCTCCCATGGGCACCGTGACATTCTCTGGTTGTGACAGGTTGTTCTGCCACTGCAGCTTCTCACTTCTCACTTCTCACTCAGGAAATTCAAAAGCTGCTGACACAAGCTGGGACACTGGAACACTCACTTCAGTACAGGTTGCTTCTTCACCACAGCTCCTCAGGAGTAACAAATGGATTCATGGAAAAAGTGGGAAAGTTTAAACCTGTACACCTCTGGCATAGATTAAATCCAAAAGAAAGGACACAGAGATGGTTCCGGGCACATTGTGTTCCTGGTCATGCTTTCAGCATTATTTGGAATGTGTACATGGAGGAGTGATGGCTCAAACAGAGCTTTGACATGCAGTGTAAAACATCAGCTCCTGCACTGCATCCTTCCCAAAATCCAGGTATATTGCTCTGTTCTGTACTCAAATACAGAGAAAATGCTAAGGCAGTTCTGTGCAGCCATGCAAGGAGGAAAGCTGTTCACTTCAGCTCCCACACTGAACCCACAGGCTCCAGGGGTCTGGGCTTGCCAGATAAGCTCTGAGCAAGAATGTGAAGCCTGGGTGCTGCTCCAAACCCAAATGTGAAGTCCCTGCTGCTGGCCCATCACTGTTTCAGTCTGTGATGGATGACTTGACACTGCTTGGAGTCTCACAGAGGAGATTAGATACCTCTCCAAAATGAGAGGTTTTAATCTGGTTTCTGGCAGAAATCCTGCACTGGGAGGCATCAAACACAGATTTAACAACCCTAATAATTCTTTCTGGCCTTAAAAAATAAATCTAATCTGTAATCTGGGAGTGTTCAGCATCTGTTATCCAGAGCTGAGATTACAACCACACTACTCCTTCACAGTCACAAACCTACATAAAAATCTCACAAAGGAAAAGAGGTGATAAATATGAGATGCTTAATAACTACTGGCTAGCTGGCCAACAGATGGCCACTCCAAACTGCAGTGCATCTGGAGCTCTTTTTTCCCAGAAATCCAGACAAACCTTGACTGTGCAGCCACCAGACATCTGCATCACGTGCGCAGTGCTTCAGGTGGCCCCACAGCTCCACCCCTGAGCCCCCACTGGTTCTCACTTACAACTTCCTTTATACAATTTGGGCCAATGTACATTTTTACCCAACATCCCAAGGACACACTGACCTTCATTTGAAGACGACACTACTTTTTCAGAGGTCAGATATTCCCTGTTGCCTTCCCTCCAAAGAGGAGCTGTGCAAGCCTGCAGCTCACAGAGAAATTACTAACACCAGCTAAAGACAAATTTAAAAAATCAAGGGTACACATGGCTGCTTGAACTTGGATTTCCCTGAAGTCAGCTTTGCACCAACGTAACAGAGCAAGAGAGCTGGAGAGGAACAAGAGCATGGAGTGACAGGATAAGGGGAAATGGTTTCCCACTGACAGAGGGCAAGGTTAGATTAAACATGAGAAAGACATTCTTTACTCTGAGGGTGGGCAGGCCCTGGCACAGGGTGCGCAGAGCAGCTGTGGCTGCCCCATCCCTGGAAGTGTCCAAGGCCAGGCTGGATGGGGCTTGGAGTAATCTGGGACAGTGGAAGGTGTCCCCGACCATGGAGGGGGTGGAACAAGAGGATCTTTGAGGTTCCACCCAACCCAAACTATTCTGGATCAAAAAGTTCCTCTTGGAGCCAGCCAAACTCAGTAAAGCCTGCACGACAATGCAGAACCTCCTCCCTTGTCTGGTTAGAGATCTTCCTTAGAGATTCAGCTTAATGTGTGAGCTGAATCTGTTCATCCTATATGGGATGACATTAGGTGCCTCAATATCAACAAACACGAAATCTCATTTCTTTCCTCCAACCACTTCATTCACACAATTGCACCCATTGCCAGCCCAGGTGCAACAGCATTAACTCACTAACAAAAATGTCATTTTGCACTGCCGGGAGGCTCGGGGCAGCAGATGAGCCACATCATGCCTTCCCTGACCCCTACAGAACAGAGAGAAGGCTCAGAGATGCTGAAGTTTATTTGTTATTTCCCAGCTCTGATTTTGAGCTAAGTGTAGCCCTATTACTGAAGATTTAATTATGTTAGTGCTTTTACAGCCATAGATAGTGCATTTATCCATCTAGATTTAAAAGGCTTAACATTACATGGAGGAGGAAGAAATGCGGAAGACCACATCAAAGGGGCTGCAAGGGCTTTGTTTCACGTTAATTAGCAGGAGGACTAATGCCAAACGTGCAAACAACACCAGAGATATTCAGTGTGGAGATACAGAGCCACACAAGGTGTTACAGCACAAACACTGAGAGCATTTCCCTCCTTTGGAGTGAAATCCCTCCTTCACAGCAGGCAGTGGAGCTTTGGGGCTCAGCAGTGCAACCAGAGGAGACAAATCTGCTGGGAGCACCCAGCAGGGCAGGAGACAGACACCAGCAACCACATCCCTCCATTCACCAAGGGCTGAAGCAGCTTCAAAACACTCCTCATGGCTTCCTACTTAGCTCAATAATCACGGATCAGTGTGGCTTCCAAATGTGCTAAAAGCCTGAAAACCCCATTGAGTTCAGCCAAGCTTTCAGGTTCAGCACCTTTGGGATGAGAAAGAAAGCCACCAAAATATGATGTATTTTAAAGCAGGCCTTACAAGTATCACTTTGTTCAGACCAAACCCTGTCCTCCGACGTGCACAATCATCTCTTCTAGAGAACATGAGCATTTATAAACAGTCTTAAAGATGGGCCTTTGATCTGGTTCCCAGTTATTTATTGAGATTCACCCCAGAGAGCAGTAAAATGCAAGAACTAGTGGGAGAAGGCAGATTTTATATTTTACCAAGTTAAACAGAGCAGAGAGAGCCATGTCATCCTTAATGCCAGTTCTGTTACAATACAATCATACATTTTAGATCAGAAAAGGTCCAAAGTCCTTCTAGACACTTGGGATGTCTCTGCACATTTCAGAGCCCCTCAGCTCTCCACCGTTCCCCTCCAACCCTCAGCAATACAAAATGCCTAAGGAAAGCAGAAAGATGTATTATACATAAGCCCAGGCTGCTTAACAAAATCTGCTTCACTAACAAAATTACACACACACTGCTCTTGCAAGACCAGAGACCCAAGAAGGGTATTAGCTCTTCATTTACATTCAGCCCTAATCTAACATGTCATGCAAATGGCACAGGAGGGAAAATGAAACCAAAAAGCCTCCCAGCCCCTCTCTTACCCCTGAACTACCAGACCATCTGTAGTTTCAAAGAAATTCTAGCAAGCACAGCTCAACATCTGCACCTCATTAGGACCTAATTTGAAACAATTGCTATTCCCTATCTCTCTTGGTTTTTTTTCTGGGTAGAACAGCTTTGATGTCTCGCAGTTGACAAAAATATATACGAAATAGGCATTAAAAAATATCAGCTGGAAGGTAGGAATTCATTCACATGAACAACAGGTATCAGTGTTCAGCAAAAAGGAACCAGAGCCCAGAGCTCTTGCGCCTCCCCCAGCCACAGCTCCTGCACAGGGCAGGCAGATGCTGCTGCACTTCTTCACAACTCTCCTGTTAGGGGCAATCGCCCCCCACTCAAAGGGCACAGCCCCACCCAGGCTGGGACTGGGAATCGTGGATTCCCTCTTATCCCTGGGACAACATTGTCATAACTCGTTTTGCAAATATTCATGATAATTGCAAGTTTGATTTGATATAAGCAAGAAGTGGCAAAACAAAGTGTGAACCCAGGTGATTCATTTCTTGCAGATATAAACTTCATCTTTTCTTTTTTCTCATACCTCAGGTATGATTTTGGATGTCTTCAGAACACACACACATTTTTCTCATGGAATATTAAAGGCAAGGCAATTTAATCAAAATGAATTAGTTTCAAGTTCAATACAGTAGATGCCTGTTATTTTAATCAATGGGGCAATGGCTTTCCACTTTTTTACCTACAAAAGAATATAAGCATGTTATGAAAAATCATCCATCAGCTTCCAAATAATCCATGTAGCTGAAAAGCTGACATTCCCCCCATGTGTTTAATCCTATGTGACTCATACCTTTATTCTTACAATGAAATTATTATTACTGGAAAACTTCACTTTGCTAAGTCAGGCTCTGTAGGTGCCACACATGAGTTGAAAGCTTATGAAGTCAAAGCAGGCCTTTGGTTTGCAAGCTAAGTCAGCTGGTGACCAAATGGCACATGTAGCCTTTAAATGCAGATTTCATAAAACAAAGCAGTTGCTTGCTCTGCAAAACTTTGCCCAAGCTTAGGCTTCCTCATCTGGGCCAGGTGGCTGAAAGTGTATTTAGAATATGAGAATTTTCTGATTTGTTTTCTTCAGAATATGAATAAGAAAGACCAATCCTTGCGTAAGTGTGGAAGAAAAATCCAGAACTAAACAAAAAAGCCTCAAGGCTCAGATGATCTAGAACAGAGCTGTAAGGAAGGACAAGCTCCCTGCAGCCAGAAACTTGGGGTGGCAGCACAGCAGCAGCACAAGATACAACCCACTTTGTGTTTGGCTCTGATGTTATCCACACCAAAGTGCTGCCTGCCCAACAGCACAGCCTCCACTCTGCATTTCACCTTGGAAAACCTGCTGGTGAGGGGCTGGATGGGGAGGCACCAACCTGGGCACACCAGTGCTGCTGGCTCTCCAGGGGCTGTAGCAGGAACAAGATCCACCAAGCCACAGCCCAGAGCTCAGATTTGTCAGAATTTTTGGGAACACCCATTTCATCCCTGCTGCTCCCCACTCCAAGATCTCCTGTTCTACCCTGACTCTCCAGCATCAAACAAGGAAATGACCCTCTTGGCTTTGCAGGCAAATCAACAAAGACAGGAGAAGGCTCTTCCCTCACAAAATAGAAAGGGGAAAAGGGGGCACCCAGCACAGGAGCACAGGGTCCTCCAGAAAGGGCTGAGGTCTCTGACTCTGCAGCTTCCGTAACCTCAACCCACACATCATCCTTCAGTGGCAAAGGAGATGGGGGAAGTGGGATGTGTCCTGTGCTTGCCCTGGCTGGGTTTGGCAGAGAACCAAAAATTTAAAGAACAGAAGAAAAGCAACTTAAGGAGATAAGATTTACAAGTAATTGGAATATCTTCCACCAATTTGACAGGCAGGGGACCAGGTCAAAACCAGATGTGAGTTGCCAGTAAATTTCTAGCAGCCTCTCACCCTCTTTGTGCAGAGAGGCTTTTCCCAGAATTTCACACTAATGTATACAAACTTGAAGAGAAAAAGCCCCAGCAACAGTGCTTTGGATTAAACCCATCCCAGTCAGTTTAATGTAGTTTTAAATTGTACATTGTGCCAGAAAACACGATTTCCCAAGTTGTAGATTGTAAATATTTAGAATTTCTGCAGTAACAAAATGAGAACAAAAAAACCTGCATACAGTTCATCAGGAATAATGCTTAATGCCAGGCACGAGTCCTTGGACATGCAGTAGTTTCAGTTTCTTCCCCTGTGGATATTTCAACACATTGTTTAACCTGCTGCCACCATGGGGAGAGGAGCTTGAACCAGCACTGTCCTTGGAAGAGGCTCTGCTGCTTGGTCCCAGCTCCAGCTCCATCCACACAGACCCACAAGACAGACTACGCTGGGCAAACTGAGAGAATAAAGTAGGGCTGAATCCCTACAATTCATGCCAACAAAAGGGAAGAGGAAAAACTTCACAATTTGAGTAGATCTGATTCATGTTGCCTAGGGAAATGTGTTACAGAGAGGTTTCATGTTGTGTCTAAATAGATGTAGGAGCAGGATTTTCCAAGAATGGCCCTTTTTCCTTGTCATGGCACCTGGGCAGAGATCAATGCAGAGACCCCCAACACCAGCACACCACCATGGACAGAGGGACCTTTTGGTGGCAGCTTATTGTTTATGAATTGCTGCAGTGTGAACCCAGACTGGAGGCTCTCCCCTGCACTCAGGGCTGAGGTGCCTTCATGCATGACCCCACATATCTGTACACATGCATCTGCATGTGTAAACACATCTGCAGAAAAATAAACAGATAAAACTTGGAGCTGGCAGAAGCCTCCAAGATGTTCTCCTTGGAAAGCTTCTCACGCACTAAATCTGAGCAGGATGCTCTTCCTTGTCCTTCCTCCCTATAAAGACCTGGAACACACAAGGCTCTAAGAGACCAGGGATGCTTTAAAATAGGACATTTTTTTACCTGTAGCCAAGATCAGAACAGAGATCCCACAATCCAACCACCACCACACACCTGGAAACAGCTGGGGCTGTGCCTGTCCAAAGCTGGGGAGCAGCATTTCCTGAGGCATCTGCTTTGTCCCCAGCATTTCCTGAGGCATCTGCTTTGTCCCCAGCTTGAACAAGCACTGAGTAAAGGCTGACACCAGAGGCTCCTACTACCTCAATGTCCCACACAAAATTTATCAATGAGAGCTGCACACTTCCAGGAAAGCCACAGCGTTTCATGAGAGCAAAGACATCTTGAGTTTACATAACTAGATGGACTTCTGAAATCCCCTGTAAACCAAATGAGGCAAGTCAGCTCAGAAGTATCCCCTAATTAAAAGCACTGGTAAAGCAAGTCTCACGCATGGATATAAAACAGCCTGAAGAACCAGCAGCTGCTGAAGGAAATACAATAAACACCAAACACCCACACACACCCTGATCCTCCTTGCTCACTGCTCAGCATCTGCTCTCATCCTTTTTCCACTCCTTTTAGGAAAGGGTAAGAATGGATCATTTTAGGACTCCTGTTACTTGGAGGTATTTTTCCAATCACTCCAAGAGCACAAGGGAAGATTTTCTTACCACGTTTTGTCCTCCCATGACATGGGTAAGCAAACATCCTTCCATGTATTGGTCAGGGTGCCAAGCTCTCCAAAGGCCAAGAGCATCTGCAAAAGGGTCTGAAAATGTCTTGGGCAGACCCAGCTATGCACAAAGAAAGAGGGGAGTCCATGCCCTCCTTGTGAGCTGCACTCTGCCATCACATTACCAACAGTGACATTTACTCTTTTATTAAAATACCTCTTTGGTTATTTAATAACATTTCTCTTTTTCCTATAGAAAGTGGAAAAGAGACACTGGGAATCACTTCCCCATAAGACTGGTGTCCTCACACTTGTGCCAGCCCACTGACAGTGAATTTGGAAATGACACACTTCAGTGATTCTAATTGTTATATTTTAAACAACAGCAAAGCCACCATGAAGGATGCTATCATTAGGAATCTATCAAATACAAGAGAAACTTCCATTAAGATACCAGGCAGCACAAAGCCAGGTTTTTATCAGGAACATATTTCCATGGTCCTGGAAATCCAGAGGTTTTCCTGATTTTTATGAGCCCTCCATATTCCAAGGCAGCTCTTGTAGTCCAAGAGGAAGAGCTTCTCTTTTCAGAAATGTTTTAAGTTCCACCCTTTGAGAACACTCTGTGCCATTGCATTTACCTTTTAAATTTTTGGATGGTTTGTTTTAAATCACAAAGTTTGCTGGTAGCTGTCCTGAGCCATGCAGCTGGTGGGGCAGAAATACCAGAGACACTGATTGCCTCCTGCCACCCACCTACACTGGGTTAAAAATAATAATAATAAAAGTCCAAATATCTCATCAGCCCTCTGACTAGTCCTCAGGCTTGAGGAGGTATGTCAACAACAAGCATCATGCTCTGGGGAAAGCTGATCTTTGAGCTTGAGAGCTCAGATGTGAGCTGTAAACAACTGCCATTAATTCTCCCCCGAGGAGATTTGCTCTCCTCTCTCCATCTCACTCTGCAGAGCTCAGCCACTCTCCTGGTCAACTTGCACTAAAGCCCACCTTGTGTGTGCCAGAGGAATCCTTTTGCTTGAAATTACATCTACTATTGCAGCATAAAGCTTTATCATAACTCAAAACATTGTACTGCACAGAGATTGCAACATTTATGAAACCCAGGTGTTATATTTGTTTTGCTTTATCTTCTTTAAAAACACAAACAAACAAAAAATTTTGGGGAATCACTCCTTCCCAACAGCTTCTTTCTCTTCCCCCCACATCACCTGGGAAACTTGCTCATCCTGATACTATTTTCAGCAATTCCATGATGTTCCAGAGGAATTTCCTGCAGCAAAAAAATTTCTCACACCTTCCTTCCATGCTTTACAGGATGTGTTATTGCACTGCTCTGACAGAACAGAAACAGCACTTTATGGCCACGCAGAGCACCAATCATTCAATATTCAAGTGTTCTACACCGAAAACATTGGGGCTGCAAAGAAAAACCCCTTTGGACTCAGGATATTGAGCCACTTAAGTGAAGAGCTGGTGGTACCAGCAGCAGCGTGGCTACAGCAGTGACTGGCTGGGGAGGGGAGGATGGAAACTGCATGGTCAAAACCAGGTCTGCCTTTCATAAACAACCCTACTGAAGCAATGGAAAGGTAATTAATTGCCTGTGCCCTGCAAACACGGTACTGGTGTACCATGAGCATCACTTGTGTCCTGTGAGTCACACAAAGACCACATTTGTCCCCGTGACCACAGGGCAAGAAATTGTCCACTCAAACTCTGTGAAAGCACATTGCTAATTGCCTCTTTTATTATCAAAATCCCTGATCAGTGTTGCCAAGGCATGAGCTGTAGAGGGAATCACAGAATGGTTTGGGTTGGGAGGGACCATTAAAGGTCATCCAGTCCAACCCCTGTCATGGGCAGGGACATCTTCCACTAGATCAAGTTGTTCAGAGTCCAGTCCAACCTGGTCTTGAGTATTTCCAGGGATGGGCCATTCCCTGCCTCAGATGTGGTCTCTAAACACAGACCTGCAGGGTTTTATCTTGTTTTTATCCTTTCTGGCCAAGCCACTTTGCTCAGTTCAGCAGCTCAGGCTGGGTTTGGCATCTGCTGCTTCTTGCAGAAGACTTTGGCTGTCACCAATGCAGTAATTAGGCTGTCCTGGTAATGACAAGCACAAAATGCAGTGTATTTAAGCTGACTGAGTTGGCCAGGAAGAACCCCCTCAGTGACCCTCTTGAGAGCTTGAGCTCTTCTGGCTGCCCAAAATGATTTTACAACACCCAATCTGATTAAAGAGCTGTAAATGCAACCACTGCTTGTGGCTCCAGAGGCTCTGTGACTGATGGCACCAATGCCATGCCCACATGTCAGAATTGAGCACATTTTACACCAAAATGTTTTGAATGGCAAGCATCCAGCTAAGTGAGTGGGGAAGTGTTTCATGGTCCTGATTACAGCCCAAGTCCTTGTCACCAGCAATGAGCTGGACGATCGCCCTCCTTTTAAGTTCTGCCGTGGTAATATAATTCAGTCCCAGTCACCACCAGGCAGAGGGACTGGGGTGCAATGCCATTTTTGGTTGTTTTGGATGGTGCCCACAATCAAATAAAACCCCAATTTCTAACCATTAACAGAACTATTGCAGAGACAACCAACAACAACAGCAGCTGAGCACCTACATCAAACCACACACCACAATTGTGATCTGCAGAATGAGTGGTACAAGTCTCAGCTTTTCTTTAATTTTCTTTTTTTTTACCAATTAGGTTGATTATAAACAGAGGGATGCAATGACTAATTCTCAAAATAGAAAAAAATGTTGGGTCAGAGTGACTTTGGCAGAAAAAAAAGCTTTTGGGGACACAAAGATTTCTGTACCACTTTTGCTCATCAAATTGTAAACTGTCGTTTTAGATTTGGACAAAACCACAACTGTCTATTAAAAAATTTTTACTTGCTGAAACTATTAAATTTTAAGTTCCTCAACAAGAGAAATTTCTTTAGGCAAGCACAGCAGCAATAGCACCATCTGAACCCATATACTTTAAAATCACCTTTTAAATCAACAAGGCAAGAGACATGAATCCAAACAGATCTTAAGGTACTAAACTCAATCCTGTGCTTATTCACAAACTAGAACACAAAAAGTTTTTCCATATTTCCTTTTTTCAAGTTGTAGATGTGGTTCCTCTCTTTGTCAGTATATAAAATGAGAGCCCAGCCACGGGTTTTTATTGCAACCCTCCCTCTGCCTCAGGAGACGTCACAGAAACTTCAGTGACGGTGCCAGTTCAGAGAACAGTGTCCACTCTTCCAGGTTCACTCTGAGCTATCAATAGTGCAGTTCTGGTCTGTTTACTGACCAAAACAAACCCAAAAAAAGAGTACAGCACTGAGAGAACCAGCTTTTCTCATAGCTTTGTCCTCAGTCTTCAACTACTCTTGTGTAAGAAGAGAATTTTTTCTATTCCCCTGCTTGTTTACAGACAACTCTCATAATTCTAGATTAAATTAAAAGACCTTTTACAAAGTCCAGTGTGGGCAGTCCATTCAGAGTGCAAGTACGTTAAATGCCATAATTTTATATCCTTACTGATCATGGTAATTTTGCAAGACTCTTCACTATTTTCACTAAAAGAGTTTCCTTGAACATTTACCTGTGCTTGTATAGTTACATGTGCCACTCCCAGCTTCAGCATCAAAAAATGAACATATACTGGTCAGTCAAACACACATCTTGAGGCCAGACATGAGGGACTTTGTACTTAATCAAATATTAATACATTTTCTGTGTTAACACAGAGTACTGGTGCAACCAGTCCCTCCTTTCTGATGCTTCCAGTTCCAACAAAGTACAGAAATAGCAACTTTTTAAAATATCTGAGTCCAAGCAATGCATGTGAATGTAATTGCTGGGGCATTTTATGTGCTGCAAGGCTGTATTGCAAGATGATTGATTTCTTATGGCTGGAACTGTCATGTTCAGGCAACATTAAGCTCTGAGTTATGGTATTTAATCTGCAACGTGTCACAAGATCTAGATTAAAGAGGACAACTGAATATTCATTTCCAATCCTCCAAAAACTCAACAAAAATACACCAAAGGCAACAAATTAGGGAATCTGTGTGTCCCCTTCCCTTTCCTGGCTACAAAATACCACTGAACATGTAACTCATTCTGTTTGAGGAGTCAGAGGAGATGAAATACGTAAATCACTATGGGATTTTATTACTCAAAAGCAACAGGGGGAGGGATAACATTTTCCTCTCAGACCCCCACAGAAGTTTGGGGCTGTGACACAGCTCTGGCTCCATGTGCCAAACTCCCAGGGAGAGTGAAATATCAACCAAATTCAGCTGAACAGGTTTGAAATACCAAATTATCTTCTTAGCCATTAGATAATCTCCCCAGTGAAAGCACTGCCCAGCACACCACAGGAAACCAGTTTCCACCCCATCCTAAACCAGGGATTAGAGCCACCAGGGTTGTGTTTTATGGTCTGTTTCCTAGACCAGCTTTGGTTCACAGCACTTGGTAACATAATACAAGGGTTTTCTTTAGGGAACAGCCATTTTCCTCAGACTTCTAGGAAGTCTGCATATGAACCCAAAAGACCAGAGTAACACATCAAATGGTTTCTACAAACCAAAACCACTGAAAAATTCACTGAAACAAAAACCAGAAACAGGCCAGAATCTGGGGATACACTACCAGCATCAACACTGGGCTGATGTACAGTGCAGGGAGAGATGGACAAAGCAAAGGTCTGCATAATTGGCTTTACCAATGGCTGACTGTGCTCTGCATCTCTGTCAGTCCCCATCACAGCCCAAGAAATGGCTTAATTAAAATGCTCTGATTTCACTTAAATGAAGTATACACCAGCTTTCTTCTCAGGTTACCAATTTAAAGCATGAGGCTAAAACGCCTCATAAAAACACTGAAAGGTCCAGAAGTGCCAAAAGCTGTAAGGAATGAGGGAAAGCAATTACCCATCATTTATTTAAACTTGTTCCCTAAAAATATTTAAGCAGGAATTTCACACAGAGATAAGCAACTCAGTAAGGCAAGAGGTTATGATAAAGATATAAGGTATTACATGTGTGCAGGCACAGGTTACAGCAGAGAGCATCAGGACTAGATGGCATCTCCAATTTAATCTCCTTTTCCAGTTGCAAATAGCTTTGTTAAATGAATTTTGCAAAGGACTAAAGTTTTCCACACACTGTCAAAGCCCAAAGGCAGTTTTCCTTCTAAAACTTTAAGCAGCATTAAGTCAGAGTTATGAGCACCAGAAAATAAGAAAACACAAACCAGGTTTTAGAAAACCCATTGATTGAAGGAGGGGAAACAAACTCATGGCAAAATTTATTCACAATTATTTTTATTTAAAAAGCAGAATACTTCTGAACATATGGGCATCTGCAATTCCAACTGGGAGAAGGGAAACCTCTGGGCTTGACAGTCCACACATAATGAAATACAATCCCTTCCTCAAAGGCCTGACAATCAGGGCTAAATCCACAGAGCCAGGCAGGCCAGAAAAAATCAAAATAATTCACTCCCAGCCAAGATTTTGAAATATGGAGAAAGAACAGAAAGTATTACGATAATTAACACATATTATATTAAGTAAGACAAAGCTAAAGATTCTTGTTAAAGAAAGGCAGTATCACAGCAATGTCATCAAAGCATTTAGGCAAGAAACTAATTCTCAAAATAACAACTCTTAATTCCCCCTCAAATTTTATCTTTGTAATTAATATTGTGCAATTTTCTTCCAAAACAGCAAGCAGGAACCTGCCATTCCCCACAGCTCCCCTTCCCTCCCTCATTTTTCTTCTTTCAAGAGAAAAATGTGGTGGGAAAAAACTGCTCTAAGGAAAGCAGAGCAGTGCTTTCACATGCATTTCTCTCCAGTTATTCCTCTTCTCCCAACATTATGATGTAATTTCCTCTCCAAGGTATTCTTTATCACTGCAGATTAAAGGCACATTTTGTGGCTGTTTTATTTGGCCTCTGCTCAGATAAACGAGTAAACTTCAGGAACACAGAAGTCGACAATCAAGATCAGTTGAGTTGACAGCAACCAGATAAAAAGAAGCAGGTCAGGGTCTGGTTTGCCTCATTTTCCTGCACATCCTCTTATCCTGCTACAGACAGGTCTCTGGGAGGAATTATTGCTCACTTAGACAAAACTACCATTTTTAAAAAATAAAACAATTGCCTTCTGGAAGAAATTTACAGCTGAAGTCAGCATTCAACAGCACCCATTTTATACCTTACTTTTTGCTGGGAATTTAAAAAGAAGGGGGGAAGGAGAGGAGGAGAGAAGAAGAAGGAGAGAAGAAGAAGGAGAGAAGAAGAAGAGAGAAGAAGAAGAGAAGGAAGGGGAAGCTCTTCTACCAAGAAATTCACACCACAGGTAGTGATGATCTTCCTGTCGTCTTCTGCCTTCCTCACATGCTCTAAAGACAAAATAGAGCATGTGCTGTCTTCCCTGCTTTGAAATGACAGAAGGCATAGAGGGAAAGATTTTAGAGCCAGCACTGGGAATAGGTGATGTGCTATACAAACAAAAATATACCTGTTGAATTGCTCAGGCATTTTTATTTAGATGAAGGCCACCACTGGTGCACACAGAAGCAAATCCAGAGTGCAGCCCCAGGACACTGCACTGAGCCAAACCTCGATGCCTCATCCCAGCCCTCACCTCCCCAAAGCACCCAGCTCTGTCTGAGCTCAGCCTGCACAGGGCAGGGTTTGGGAAAAATAACCAAATCCATCCACCATCCCCTTCCCAGACCTCAAGCCCCTCACACAGGGGCTGATCCTGGTGCAGAGTGCACCTGTGTCCTGTGCCTTGACTTCTCTGTCACTTCCAGAGTCACCAGCTCAACCTGCACTACTTGCTGTATCACACTAAACCTGACACCCCCACATGATACAAGTCAGAATTTCAAGACACAGCTGTAAAACCACCCCAGAGCAACCCTACAATGCAGCTGGGGCAGCCAAGATCAGCAGCATTCACTCTGTGTTGGATAAATCTGTTTTTTAGCCCAAAAAAGGGCCAACGAGGCACACAGTTTGTTTCAACCCAGTTATTTACCACAAAGAAAACCAAGCTGCCAAAAGCTCAAAGTTCTGCAAATTTGATCAGCTCTAGAGGATTAAACTTCCTGCATCTCCAAAGACAAGTATGGCAGGATGCCCATTCAGGAAGTTTGCCAAAAGGTATTTTAGGGCCATTTCCTAAATTTGCTCATTCATAGTTTTGTTATTTCTTTTGGCTTTTGGAGTTGTTTTGTTTTGGTTTTTTAATTAACCATTCAAGAAATGAGGCTAGCAAAAAACCCCTTAATTTTAGGATAAAGAAACCTCTCAAACAATAACTGAAGTTCCTATAGTTCAAGAAATTAAAAAGAGGCATTCATTGTGTTCTGCACTGGGAGTTTTACTGATGGTTAAAGATGATGTTCAGTTCAGCAGAGATGAGGAAACAATATTCATAAAAGAAAACAGACTCAAGCTAAGAAAACAAAGCCCATGAATTTGCACCTACTGTCATAAATAGTTTAACTGAGGTAGTTTAAAAAACTAGAAAGTGGAGAAGAGTTTTTTAATAGAAAGTGGAGAAGAGTTTTTTAAAAGGAAACAAGAAATCTTGATTCCTTGTGGATTTACAGAGTCTCTTGCCTGGTTGGACCATACTGGAAGGGGAAGATGAGAAATCCAGGAAAGCAGAAAGAAACAGAGCTCTAAGAAATAAAGATCTTGTTTTTAGTATGGGATTATTTCTCTGAAAGAGAGGGCCAAGACTAACATAAGAGCAGTTTAGAAGCAAGACTTTATCAGACCAGAAGGAGTTTATAGTTTTCCCTGATGGACCACAAAAGATTTATGTGAAGTTTAGGGTTGAGCTCTCAGCTCGTGGCAGATCTTAACAGCTCCAAAAAGGAGGTTTTGCAGGAAGCTGCCCTCCAGCCTTTAGAGACCCAGCACACAGGGCAGCTCCTGCTCTCTGCAGACAGTAGAGATTGATAGATTTGCTGGTTGATTCAGCAAACTGGGGGATTTGGTGTTAAAGTTCACTCAAGAACAATGTGACTCCTTCAGCCTGACCACAAAAATTAATTGCACTAATTGCCCAGTAATTGTACTGTCAAGGCGCTTCAAGCACACCAGTGCTGCCCATATTGGTGCAGGATGCCATAACAAGCCCAAATCCCACAGTTCTTCCCACTATCCACCCACAGGGGTGTTAGGTGTTAGGAGGAAACACAAGGGACCAAAATAAACCCCCATGATCTGAGCCTCCAGAGCATCTGCCTTGCTGCAGCTCACCTTGGGGAATGAGAGAAGGGTGCACGGGCCATGAAAAGTCAGGGGACAACCAAAGAGCTAATTCACGCAGCTGTTGCTGAGGTTACAGGTTGAGAAAGAAACTCTCTGCTTGAAGGAGCAGAATCTAGCCAGAAAGAAAATATAATTATGGATGGATCTTAATTTACTCTCCAAAATAGCTTCCATGGATGCTACCTTGAGCTGAAGTCAGGGAAGGATCAGTCATTGTGTTTTAATGCCTCCATTAGCCTGCCTAAATGGAAACCCAGAGCTGAGTTTTGCTCTTCAGTAAATTTGAACATGCATTAGTTTGGCGAAAGAGCACATTTCATTTCACTTCACAAGTTTAAAAAAAAAAAGTCACTTCTTTTGAAACCAGAAAATAACAAAGAGAACAAGAAATACATAAGCAGCATGATGCTCATTTATTCTTTTATTTAGCCCAGAAGGAATGTAATTTGAAATGTGAACTTTGGCAATTCATCACAAAGTCTTTCAGACCAAAGAATTTTCAAAGAAGGAACTAAAATGAGTAAGAGGTTTAACATTGAGAAGTGCCAATCACAAGCACCAGAACTATCAATCACCAGGAAATTTGCCTTAAATGCACCAAGCTCAACTCATCTCTAGCACAACTCTCCCAACTTAGAGACATGCAAACCTGGCCTGCTGTTCTGAACACATCCATAGAATAGCATTTATATCATCACATCCTAAAATCAACAGATTTATACAGAGGAAGACTTTTAATGAAAATAAAGATTGCAGGTGACAGAGCAATTTAAACTTGTTGGATAGGTCACCCAGGGCTACCCAACACTTGCACAAGAGTTCATGTGACTGCTGTGTTGAACACTCCTCTGTTGGATAACACTGAGCATTGATAGTAAATATCTACACATGGGACCTATTTCTGAGCCTGCTTTTGCTTACACAGCAGTTTGTTGTACAGAAATAGAGAATTCAGATCAGTGATTTTCACCTGGGACAATTGAGGTCATCCTGGACAAGTGTCCCCCGGACCAGGAGAGCAGCAGGGGCACCCCAAGACAGAACTGTTCCAGACAGGGTAAAACATGGCAAGCCATTGCATAAATCTGTTTTATGCTACCACTGGTGGAGGAACAGAGTTTTTTTCCATAGGATACACTGAAGTAACCAGCAAGTCCATTCACTGCTTCCACTTAAAATTAATAGGCAACCCTGCCCTCCCTTATCTAGGCTGCAATTATTCCCTAATACGGGCAGGGAAGTCATGCCAATTTTGCCCTCTGGGCCTCACAAAGTACACAGCCTAATTCACATTATCCAGGAGCAGCCAAAAATTTTTTAGAGGCAGAGATATTCTTATATCTGCTCTCATTAAGCAATTTCCTGTGGTATTTACTGAGTGGCTACAGTCTGCCAACATGCCTGGCAGCCAGACCCCTCCCAGCCCCAAGTTTTTAAAGGTATTATTATTATTATTATTATTATTACTACTACTACTACTACTACTACTACTACTACTACTACTACTACTACTATTATCAGTGATGCCCAAACAGCTGAGAAGTCTGGACAAGAAAGCATAACCTGACTGTTTCCAGACTTATTCCTGCTGCTGGCCCTGCAGAAGTCTGATGGAATGCTATGCTCATCTACCCCACTAGGAGGAAAAAAGTAAACAAAAAAAAAATTTAGAAATCCCCAATAAAAGTAATCTGCTAGAAAACACTGAGAATGAGTGTCAGATTTAAGTCAAGCAAACAAGCTCCTATTTCTCCTGTCACTTGCCAAGTGTACCAATCCCAACTAAGCTTTCTGGACTCCCGCAATAACAACCCAACTTATTTCACACCTTATCCATCATTTTTCTACAAATTTTGGATACAGCCATACCCTTGCTTGTTAGTTTGGGGTGGTAATATTTGACTCCAATATCACCCTGTGGAAAAAAAAAAGGCAGAAGTGACTTAAAACATTCATATTGTACAGATTTCTGATGTTTTAGGTTCTTATTGCTGTTAAAAATCAGGGGTTTTTTGCTTTGCTACTGTAAGAACATCTAGTGAGGACTAAATTTCTCCTGCAATTAAACAAAGCAACTGAGAGGGTTAATTAAACATTACAGCACTCAAACTGCTGAGCATGCATTGATTGTAAGGGAGGAAACAAACAGATATCCCAAGATAAGCACAAGTTGGATTGAATTAAATTTAAGTCAGGCTGGACTTGGTGACAGGCTCTGCAAGGGGACTGAATTCATAAATGCCTCATGAATTTGGGAAAATTTGAGCTGAGCTTGCAAGATAGCTCCAGTGGACTGTTTTTCACCACTACAAATTATCATAATTTTCTCCAATTTCTCTACAAAACATCTATTTTCTTTCTCTCTTACAGACCAATATCACCACTGTAGCCAGTGTGGTTGTACACTCAAGTTTGCTGCCAGAAGTGGTACAGAGCACACCCTTCAGATAAGGGCTTATTTTTTTTTTATATCCTAACAGAAAAAAGCAAAAGCATTTTCTCCACATTAAGTGGTCTTAAAGATGGGGTTTGAACTGCTCTGGAAGCATTTATATAATTGAATTATAATTTGCTTCATTTAGGCTTGTGGTCTCTGGTGCGCTGTGTCCAGTGCACAAATCAGGCATTTTGTACAATTCAATTACAGATATACTCAGGAACCTTTTAATCTCATATTAGGTTTCATAATTGATTCCTGCTGTCAGCATTCAGTCTCTGGATTTGGTGAGTCCCCTCAAATTGTATTCAAAGTCTAATGGTGAGTTATTTCAGATGTTTGTAAGTTAAAATAGATATATATATAATTAAGTGTAATATATAGATGAAGGCAGATTCTAAGGACCAGATCATAATTACAAGAGTAGGTATAGTCTCTCCATGTGTGCAGAGTGGGAATATTCAACAGAGCAGCAGCAATTTGTACTCATGATAATTTATACTTGTGCTTCTTTCCTTGATATTTTGGCTCTGAGTTTTCCTTGGAAAAAGAATGTATACACACTATTGAGCTACAAGGCAAAATAGCAGAGTGAAATTGGTTCTCTCCTACTAGAAAACAGAATATTTGTATTTTTGGAAACTGGAAAAAACTCACGGTAGTACATCTGCTAATAAAACATGTTCAAACTCTTGCCTAAAGTAATGGAAAATGTAATGCTCTGCTGATAGAGCAGCACAGGCAATGAGCTCCTTTAAAAACTAAAACCAGGTGTTACCACTCTGGATTTTAGGAAGACTAAGCCCTTCCCATATTAGTTTACAGAGTGAACTCTCAGTGAATCATGAGAGTATTTTTCCAGAGAATCCCCATTTTCCCTGTTATTTGGTCTGCTCAGGCAGCACGGAAGAGCTCACTTCCCACAGAAGCTTGCTCCTTTCCAAAACCATCTGAAAATCAGATATTGTGTTAATCAAAATGGTTTTTATACAATTAGAATAGCTTTAACAACCAAAAGCAAGGCCAGGATTTGGAATTATCTACCAATTCTTCCATGGACTTGGCTGATGAGTAGGTTTTTCTGCAAAAACCTTACCTTCTTATAAAAAAACTATTTTTAAGTGATTAAAATGTCCTAAACATATACCAAAACATGTGACTAGCTTTGCACTACCAAAGCTTCCCAGGACTATCTCCTAGTCTTCAGGCTGCAGATTCAGCAGAGCAGATCCAACTTTGCTCAGATTTCTACCTAAAATCATTATTATTGATGTTGGCAAAGTCCTCTAAGATCGCAGAGCCCAACCATTAACCCAGCGCTGCCACATTCACCAGTAAACCACATCCCCATGTGCCACATCAATGTCTTTTGATCACCTCCTGGGGCATGACAGCCCTTTCTGTGTAAAAATGTTTCCTGGTATCCAGCCTGAACCTCCCCTGGAACAACTTGAGGCCATTTCCTCCCATCTCCCTCCACACCTCAATGTGTTTTTGCAGCAAGGGGCCCAAAAATGAACACAGCATTTAAGGGGCAGCCTAATCTGCAAAAAACTCACAGGTCTTGAAGGAGTCATGTTATGTTTATGCTTCTGTAAATCACACAAATATTGGATTAGACCAAACCCCAGCAGTCTCCAGGATCCATGCCCTGACCCACCTGGATCAGTTGCCATCTTTCCACAAGCTCAACACCTGGACACATTTCTCCTCTCTGCTTATTCCCTCATCGCAATCTCCTGCAAAAATGCAAACTTCTGAATAATATAGTTCATCATTTGTAGCAAGTGGTGGCCATCGCACACTGCTCTACTCCAGTGACAAAAGGCAGTAACCTCCTCCCTGCAAACAGACCAGAAACTGAGATGGGGCTGGGGTTTTTGCTTTGCTACTGTAAGAACATCTAGTGAGGACTAAATTTCTCCTGCAATTAAACAAAGCAACTGAGAGGGTTAATTAAACATTACAGCACTCAAACTGCTGAGCATGCATTGATTGTAAGGGAGGAAACAAACAGATATCCCAAGATAAGCACAAGTTGGATTGAATTAAATTTAAGTCAGGCTGGACTTGGTGACAGGCTCTGCAAGGGGACTGAATTCATAAATGCCTCATGAATTTGGGAAAATTTGAGCTGAGCTTGCAAGATAGCTCCAGTGGACTGTTTTTCACCACTACAAATTATCATAATTTTCTCCAATTTCTCTACAAAACATCTATTTTCTTTCTCTCTTACAGACCAACATCACCACTGTAGCCAGTGTGGTTGTACACTCAAGTTTGCTGCCAGAAGTGGTACAGAGCACACCCTTCAGATAAGGGCTTATTTTTTTTATATCCTAACAGAAAAAAGCAAAAGCATTTTCTCCACATTAAGTGGTCTTAAAGATGGGGTTTGAACTGCTCTGGAAGCATTTATATAATTGAATTATAATTTGCTTCATTTAGGCTTGTGGTCTCTGGTGCGCTGTGTCCAGTGCACAAATCAGGCATTTTGTACAATTCAATTACAGATATACTCAGGAACCTTTTAATCTCATATTAGGTTTCATAATTGATTCCTGCTGTCAGCATTCAGTCTCTGGATTTGGTGAGTCCCCTCAAATTGTATTCAAAGTCTAATGGTGAGTTATTTCAGATGTTTGTAAGTTAAAATAGATATATATATAATTAAGTGTAATATATAGATGAAGGCAGATTCTAAGGACCAGATCATAATTACAAGAGTAGGTATAGTCTCTCCATGTGTGCAGAGTGGGAATATTCAACAGAGCAGCAGCAATTTGTACTCATGATAATTTATACTTGTGCTTCTTTCCTTGATATTTTGGCTCTGAGTTTTCCTTGGAAAAGAATGTATACACACTATTGAGCTACAAGGCAAAATAGCAGAGTGAAATTGGTTCTCTCCTACTAGAAAACAGAATATTTGTATTTTTGGAAACTGGAAAAAACTCACGGTAGTACATCTGCTAATAAAACATGTTCAAACTCTTGCCTAAAGTAATGGAAAATGTAATGCTCTGCTGATAGAGCAGCACAGGCAATGAGCTCCTTTAAAAACTAAAACCAGGTGTTACCACTCTGGATTTTAGGAAGACTAAGCCCTTCCCATATTAGTTTACAGAGTGAACTCTCAGTGAATCATGAGAGTATTTTTCCAGAGAATCCCCATTTTCCCTGTTATTTGGTCTGCTCAGGCAGCACGGAAGAGCTCACTTCCCACAGAAGCTTGCTCCTTTCCAAAACCATCTGAAAATCAGATATTGTGTTAATCAAAATGGTTTTTATACAATTAGAATAGCTTTAACAACCAAAAGCAAGGCCAGGATTTGGAATTATCTACCAATTCTTCCATGGACTTGGCTGATGAGTAGGTTTTTCTGCAAAAACCTTACCTTCTTATAAAAAAACTATTTTTAAGTGATTAAAATGTCCTAAACATATACCAAAACATGTGACTAGCTTTGCACTACCAAAGCTTCCCAGGACTATCTCCTAGTCTTCAGGCTGCAGATTCAGCAGAGCAGATCCAACTTTGCTCAGATTTCTACCTAAAATCATTATTATTGATGTTGGCAAAGTCCTCTAAGATCGCAGAGCCCAACCATTAACCCAGCGCTGCCACATTCACCAGTAAACCACATCCCCATGTGCCACATCAATGTCTTTTGATCACCTCCTGGGGCATGACAGCCCTTTCTGTGTAAAAATGTTTCCTGGTATCCAGCCTGAACCTCCCCTGGAACAACTTGAGGCCATTTCCTCCCATGTCCCTTCACACCTCAATGTGTTTTTGCAGCAAGGGGCCCAAAAATGAACACAGCATTTAAGGGGCAGCCTAATCTGCAAAAAACTCACAGGTCTTGAAGGAGTCATGTTATGTTTATGCTTCTGTAAATCACACAAATATTGGATTAGACCAAACCCCAGCAGTCTCCAGGATCCATGCCCTGACCCACCTGGATCAGTTGCCATCTTTCCACAAGCTCAACACCTGGACACATTTCTCCTCTCTGCTTATTCCCTCATCGCAATCTCCTGCAAAAATGCAAACTTCTGAATAATATAGTTCATCATTTGTAGCAAGTGGTGGCCATCGCACACTGCTCTACTCCAGTGACAAAAGGCAGTAACCTCCTCCCTGCAAACAGACCAGAAACTGAGATGGGGCTGTGGGGAAAACAGGCAGAGACACAGAACATGGGGTTTGACAGAAGCAGAGACTTCTGTACAGCAAGTATCCACTTCAAAGCCCAAATTTAGCAGAATGGCTGGTACTCCTTGTCCCATTTGTTCTGTTTCAATGGTTCATGCGTGCAGGCACAGGAAGCAGCATCTAGTTTTTCCCTGAAGGCTCTTTTAAAAACAAGCCAGGGAGAAAGAAACTTCTGAACAGCTACCTAAAGTGAACCTCCAGAGTCATCACAAGCACCAGACTAAGTTTTTCCCCTGTGTACTGGGGTGGGACCATAGAAGACAAAAGCTTTCCACCTTCCACACCATGTGTTGTGTGTTTAAAAGAAAAAAAAAATGTAGTCTATGTTTTCAACACATGAAATTCATAATCAGACCACATGAAACAATTATAAATGCTCCTTCAGCCTAAACACACTTAAACAATGCTTTTCACAAGAGAATTAAACTGCTGTGGCTTATCACAATATAAAAGCCAGTAGCTCTGGTGGGGGTCCACAGACCTGCAACAGTTTGTGATATGCAAAAAAAGGGGGGAAAAGCCTCTCCAGCATGGGGGTCTGAACAGCTGGACGTGTGCAAGCACAACTGTGCACCTAATGGCTGACCCCGTGTTCTCCCACAGGCATTTGAGGATGTCCAAACACAAATGATGGATTTTACAAGGCAGACTGCTAAATGTCACATCCTTGGACAGGCAGGCTTAGCCTGACAAACCAATATCCCAGCCCAGGGATGCACAGGGTGGGGCTGGCTGGAGGAGCCACATCCACTGTGGATTTTTTGGTTTGCATTGCTCAATAGCACTGACAGGGCAGTGGATTGAGAGCAGCACTGTGCCCCCTCTGCCCAGGCCAGCAGAGCTGCAGATGGGGGCTGGACCCAGCTTTGGGCCTCCAAATCAAGGGGGATGTTGATCAAATCCTTCTGTGTGATGGTGTTCACAGGGGTTTTTGGATAAGGGAAGAGACGGAGATCTGACTCCATGTTTCAGAAGGCTTGATTTATTATTTTATCATATATATTACATTAAAACTATACTAAAAGAATTGAAGAAAAGGTTTCATCAGAAGGCCAGCTAAGCTAAGAATAGAAAGGAATGATAACAAAGGCAGCTGTCTCGGACTCTCTGTCCGAGCCAGCTGACTGTGATTGGCCATTAATTATTAACATCCAAGATGGGCCAATCACAGATGCACCTGTTGCATTCCACAGCAGCAGATAACCATTGTTTACATTTTGTTCCCGAGGCCTCTCAGCTTCTCAGGAGGAAAAATCCTAAGGAAAGGATTTTCCATAAAAGATGTCTGCGGCACTTCTGCACAGGAGCCTGGACAAGAGCCCTTCACCAACCCCTTCCCACCAGTGCTGCTACAATCCAATGTTGTCTTAGGAAGAAACAACAGCAGGGCAAAGAGTAAACCAGGATTTTTGCTGGGCTGACAAACCATTCTGCAGTTTTCTCACCAGCCTCATTTCAGGCTCTCCAAGGCTCCTGTCCTGCAGCCAGCGTGCAGCCTTGTGCCCTTGAGGAGAGGAGGGTCTGCTCCAGGATTTTATTGCCATAAAGTGATTGTTCACTTTTGAAGTGTTTTTTGTCACTCCAATTACAACTACCAGGGCTTTAACCAAACCAATAAAAGAACATTTTACAGCACTTTAGGGATGCTCATGGCTCTGCCCCAGTGTGACAATCTGGATAGTGCAGATGTTACCACAGCAGTTCACACTGCTGCACTCTCATCCAGGATGGCCTCGTGTGGCTCATTTTGGAGAACTTATTCTAAATATTAACTTTGCCAAGCCAGAATGGGATTATTTCTACCCCAGTATGTCTTTATTATGAAAAACCTATTGAGTTGTTCATATCAGCAAGGCTTTACAAGTGAATGAAGAAGAGATACTTAAAGCTTATCTGGGGGTTTTGACTCAATTTCAGAGTTATAGATATCAAGAAGAAAAAAAGGGGATTGGTTAAGGTCCCAATCCCTCAGGATCACCCCAAGGCTGAGAAACCAAGTTAGGTCCTTGCTACAGGGTAGGAAAACCCAGATAATGGTACATGAGCCCAAGAAAAATGAAAATGAAATTTTAAAAAAATCCATCTTCTACTTAACTCAGTTCACCTATTGTACTCAAGGAGACCATTATATCAACCCATTCTTAAAAAAACTCATATTACTCAAATACACCTGCTTTCACTTTACATTATGTGAGGTAGGGCAGGGTTCAAAAAGACACCCCAAGTACACGTGAAATACATATTGCTGTATTTTCTCAAAGAAAAATGTGAGGCAAAAAATATTTTTTTTCCAAAATACATATAAAATAGGATATAAAAGTGCAAGAGACAGAGCCAAAAGCATGTATTTTGTGAATCTCATTGATTTTTATGTCTTGCAATCACATCAGCACAATTTCATCCATGGTTTACAACTTCTCACAACAAGAGCAGAGAGGGACTGAGACTGAAACAACACCAGAATTCACTGTGCTTTAAGAATCCATTTCTCACTTAGTCCCATTTGTAGCACCATTATTTCTTTCTAGACACTGCGCTAATACTGAGCTTTTGGAAATGGATTTTAACATTACAAATTTGCTGGACATGGTGAGAAACAAAGGAGAAGGCAGCCGGGGGAAGGGCCAGGGCAGCAGGAGGTGCAGCCCAGCCCTGCAGCACACACCTTCCAAATGAGACCCAGATGGATTTCCTGCCCTGCCAGAGGATGGGCCAGACTGTCAAAGAACAAGTACAGTTAAACATCTTGTTCTTCCACACAATGAGACTGAACTAAAATGTGCATGCTCAGGACAGACAGGAGTGAAACACCCACACGTGTGTCTGACAGATCTCATTATCCTCTTCCATCCTTTATGGCAGAAATTAATTTGTCAAGTACTTTCTGTATTGCTGTGTCACACAACCAAAAATGTCAGGAAGTATTACTCACACTATTTTTTTTTACCTGCCAGTAACAGCCAGGTGAGTTACAAGCCCTCAGGGCACTTTATTTCCAGGCTGTGGATAATGATGGTCCTTAACTGAGGTTTCTGGGTGCTGTATACATATCACTACATGTGCAAGAACTGCTAGCAAAGAAATAACAATGCATACCTTGCCTCTCCCAAAACACACACCCACACTCTGCAGAAAAATGCCAGGGCTTCAAGATAATTCACTTCAATTACTGATCTCACAGAAAGCTTCAGCAACAGTTAAAATTACTTCAGGTTCAGAAGCATCCCAGTGAGCTCTGAGTGCTTCTGCATTTCTGCATTCAGATACAGCAGCCCAGCCCATCAAACCAAGGCCAGGAAGTCTGCAGAGAAATCATTCCATGGGACTTATTTGTATTTTCCCTTTATTTCTTCCCACTACCCCTCCACAGCTGAGGTTTGAGTGCCTCATGAGCGATCTTGGGATATACCCCCAGCTCTCTAACCTCAAATCCCATGGAGAGGTTTTGCTGAGCACTCCCATGTTAATGTGTCACACAGCCAAGGAAAAAATGTGTCTGGAAAATTTCTCACTGGAAGTGAACCAGGCACAGGCATGGATGTGCTCTGCAAATGGGAGCCAGTTGGTACCACAATGCAAATATATTCTGTGCTCATCAGAAAAGAGGGTCATGCCAGAGGAAATGGGCCTGTGATCTCATCCATGTTTTACAGTTGACCTGGGTATTTTCCTACCAAGAAAAAGATACTGGTCAGGAAACATCTTCCCCTGATAAAGATTATTATATGTTTTTTGTTCAACAACATTAGAGACAGGAGGAAAAAAAGCCATAAACAAAGATACAACTGAAATTTTTATATTGCTCAAAAGAAGATATTAAGAGTTACCTGAAATTGGAAGTAAATTTTGCAATCAAGTCAAAAAAAAAAAAACCATAAAAATAAACAGAAAAATCACTATCGATTTGAACATGTAATTTCTTCTCTGGTTTGAAAAGAGCTCCAGGGGAGGATGGAGGTGGGACACACAGATCAAAGTCACTGCAGCCTGCCAGAAACTCAGAATGCTGATTGAGTGCAGCATTCCGAGAGGTCTCACCCCTAAATGAAGATTTCAGTGCGGTATCTGCTGTATGTGAGTAAAGCAGCAAAAATTCCCAAAGTGCTTTGTCTTACCCCAGTCCCCAAGACTCAAGGTGTTCCCATGCCGAGTGGAGAATTTCGAGATGTGTATTCACTGATTATTCACGTTCAAACCTGTGTTTCAGGCACCCAAATCAAGCATCACATTTCTGGGGTAGATGATGATGATGCCGGGTTTCAGAGCAGCCAAATTGCCATCACTTGTCAAGGCCATAAAAAAAAACTTGAAGAATAACCGCACAAATCAAAGTCAAATACTTTTGACTGAGAACAGATTTGTAGGTGTTAATTTATATAAAGATCTGATCTTTCCATTCACATGGATGCCTGCTAATTGCACTGCTAAAAAAGCTATAAACCTGTTAATGAGCAACCAACTACACATATTAGATGTTATGAACAGAAAAACTGATAATTTTTAGTATGGAGAAACAAGTTACAAATAGCTAATTTAACCACTTTTGCTACCAAAGTGTTATCTGTGTTATGTAAATTACCAGTCGTTCTCGCTAATGACTCCTTTTGTATAAAGGCCTTTGTAATGCTAAAGGTGTGAGAGAACTGCCCGGGGCAGGGACAGTAAGGGAAAGACGAAACTTGTGAGGCGGGGGACATGCAAATTAAACTGCAAATTGACCAGAGTGCATTGAGAAGGGGCGACCTCAGACGTGCGAAAAAAAAAAAAAGAACCCCAAAACGACGAGCCAAAATGAAATTGAGAAATTAGAGTGATGTCCACGTGTGAGGAACAAGCTACTGAACTTACAGAGACGCTGAAAACCTTTGGAGCCCCTAGCCCTGAGTGCAAGAGTCATCCAAAGCTGGGACCCCCGACCCCCGGAGAGCAGCCGAGTAAGATCGGGGACGCCCACAGCTCCTGCGAGGAGACGACTTGCAACTCTGCCCCCAGGGGACAAAGCTGTGACTCATCCTCCTCCTGCGAATTACCTGGGAGAGTCGACGGAAGCTGCAGACCTGTCGGACCACTCCTATCCTGAGCTGATCATTTTTAATAAAGGCATTAAAAGCAGAGAAAGTCTCCTGCCCTGTTTATTTCATTAGAAATAAGGTCTCCCTATTTTCTAAATTAACAGCTTCTAAAAGGAACCACAGAGATAACTGCATGAAAAAAATAATACCAAACCCCAAACCTGGCCAGAGGTTTAAAAACTAAAAAAGCTGATTTTTTATCATGTTGGTTTTTCCATATATTACTCAATTAGCATGGAAACCTGTTAGAAGACCACATCCTGATGTTTGTTGGCTACAAGAGCATAAGATCATTTATGCAGATTCCAAGGTGCTCTGGCCAGCAGAGCTGTCTGTCATTTATTTCTAAGTGCATGGCATTCTGGCACAGCACAGGGTAGGGGTTTTTAAGACATCTGATTTACTTCAAGGGTACCTTGAAGAGTCAACTTAGCATGAAAACACATCCACATTTCATAAAGGTCGTTCTAAAGTAACATCTGCTATTGATTCAGTCTGAAAACTCACAACTAATCACCATAAACAGTTACTTAAACAATCTGCTCTTCAGTAAGGATTATTCAAAATGAGTAGTCCCTTTTCATGAATAAAATAATTGTGTTATTCATATTTTAATTACAGAAATATAGGGAGAAAAAGGACTCTGGTTGGAGAATTATGCTGGTGCCATCGATACAATCAGGGCAAGCAGAGCCATCACTTCACACTTGGAAAATTTCAGTTCAGGTGGGCAAGTCCAAGGCAAATGTGTGATGGTGACACTTCCCCAGCTCCTTTTCCAATCCTCCCAGGGAGAAGGAGGATTTTGGAGTCCAGATAAGTCTCTTGCTTTTCCAATTTGCAGTGACCACTGCAGGACTGAGGAACATTCACGACAGTGAAATCTTCCCGGTGATCAAAGGCACTTTGTGCATTTGAAACATCTCCTCCTGCTCTGCAGCTGGGTGTGTGAGAGCTCCTCAAGGGGCTCTGGGAGCGAGGTGCTAACCCCTGGCAGGAGCTGTGCTGAGCTGTTTCCAGCCCCACCTGGAGCCCCCAGCAGCACCGAGCTCTGCCACTGCTCCATGTGCGCTGCTGGGACACAGGGATGCTCCTCTGACCACACCATCATCCCTTCCAGCAAGAAATTCAGGGCTGCCTTTTGTCCTAGGGGGTAAAAGCCTGCACTGTCACCCATTTAATTTCCAAAGTCCCTCTCCAGTTCTGCACTTCCTAAGGAAAAGGAGCAGGGGGCTGGGGAAAGAGCTGTGATAATGTGAACAGGGATGTTTTCAGGCTGAAGCTATTCAGGCCATTTAGAGCTTTCCAAATAATCCCAAACCTTTTTCGACCTGATTTTCCTCATGGCTAAGCAACAGACACACACATTAATTAAAGCACTCATTTAACCCAGGTCAGAATTAGTTGAAGGCCTTGTGGTGCTCAGAGGAAGGAGAAAACTGGAAACCATTCTAAGCAGAGGAATTATTCAGTCACTGGATTTCCCACTGCCTGTTGCTTCCTGGGGATAACTGCTCACAAACAGTCTGAGGCTTACACATCTTGGCTCGGTTCTGCACTCCCCACAACAGGCCAGGTCACTGCTTTTTCCTTCAGCCTCGGTGCTTCAAGAGATTGCCACATGCCCAGAGATCCCAACTCAGCAAACTCCTCCTGCCCACAGACCTTGCAGTGCCCTCCCAAAGCCCAGCATGCACACAGCTCACCCTGGGCTTGGGACTCGATATTTGCACAGATATTTGAGACCATTTGGTCTCTTCCCCCCAGTTACAAATACCAATATACACCAGCTCCTAAAGCAGTCCAGTCTGAAATATTTGGGACTATTTCATAGTGAGACACAGCACACCTGGATGCCTACTGTTTCCAAAATTTGCCCTTAACCAGGACAAATACCCGTTGCATTTGCAGGGTATTACATAAAAGAGAAAAGAGGGCAGTATAGAAGCAGGACCTTCTTGCTGAGTTTATCTCACTATTAAAACACACTCCTCATGCACCTACGCAGGTGTGGGCTCTCTCCCATTTTTTAAATAGCTTGACTCAAGCAGCACCCTCTCGAGAGGGAAAAGCACATATTTCTTATTTTTTACTATGACTACACACACATATGCGCACCCATGTGCAGTACACATCATATACACCCAATTCAAAGGCAATTCTGTGCAAGGAGTCGTGAGAGGAAGTAACTGCATTTTAAAAGCAGAGAAATCAGGCCAGGCTAAGAAGCACTGTAACAGAGAAGGTATTTACAGCAGAAATGCTCATGGTGTCTACAAACATCAGTGACAAACTCAGTCTGGCACAAATGTTTATTCTCAAGACCACAATAAACAGTTGGTTTTACAAATTTTAGGCATGTGAAAACACATTAATATGTCTGCCAGAAAGATCCCAGGGACAGCCATAAACACTGTTGGCATGATAAACTCAATTAGTTCAGTAAACAAGTCACTGATATATTCACTTAGAAGACCTTCAGTGGCATGTTATCAGGTTTTGAGTCACATATCCTACATTAACAAACAAAGATGTTTTTGCATGTAAAGATTCACACTCTCCTCTTTAACCCCACAGCTATCCAGAATTCCTCTGCTGCAAATCCCATGCTCTTGGGACAACTTAATAATTAAGCCTGTGGAGCAGAGAGAGCCCAGAGCCATCTCAGTAAGCTGAACTTCACAGGAACATTCATTTCAATGGTTATTTCCAATCCCTGCTCCCAGCAGGAGCCCTCCTGCCTTTGGCTCTCATGGCAGCTGCCCCTGGGGGCTCCTGGCTGTGTGTGAGCAGCCACTGCCCCACCAGCCAGGGCCTTGGGGCTTTGTTCAACTTTATTCAACTCTACTGAGCTTGCTGAAGTGGAGAAAGATCCCATCGTGCCCAGCTCTACTCTCTGGTCTGGTTTTTCTGAGACTTACACTGCTGCCACATGAAAGGTGCACCACAGTTTGTTATTGCTGCTTTCAGTAATCAAAATAAAACTGTGGGAGCATAAAACTTCGATAAATACACCCTAATTCTGTCAAGTTCTCATTGACCTCAGTGATTTTTTTTTTTAAATTTTAAATAGCAACACTGCTGGTGAATTTCTAAGCAGAGCATCCTCTCTGCAGACCAGAGCAGCAGCTGCACAAGGAGCTTTGAGAGGTTTCTTGTGCTGGTGGAGTAGGTGGTTGGGCATCCCTGCTCCAGTGAAACAGCACCCACATGATTAGAGCCAAAATACACACTCCCCAAGCCACAGCTCAGTGCCAATACAAAAATCTCCTTTTTGTAAAAATCAGAATGGAATTTTATTAGGCCTAAACTACCTGTGTGAAATCCAGCCATAAGGAAGCAGAATTTAATCCTCTCCTCCCAGCAAGTGTAATAGCTGATGTTTTCCTTGGCAGTCAGGTCTATTTCAGAAACACATTAGGAAAACCACAGTGGGATAGAGGTGAAAAGGTGATTTTCAGTGCAGATCCTCTGCAGTAAGGATGAAGTTTGTTTTATTAAAATGGAAAAACTTGTGCCATCTTCTACTCTTCAAGAAATTAAAAGCTTGATACAACAACAATTTTAGATTTAGTCATTATATTTAATCATCATATTGATTCAAAAGTAGCATTGGAAATTCAGACCTGGGAAGGCAAATGTTCTCCTGCTCCCAAAACACAATTTCCCTCATGCAGGAGCCACCACACACTGACACTCAGAGCATCTCAGAGTCCCAAATCCTGATTTACCGGAGGATGACTCACCAAGTTAATTAATTCTAACTAAAGCAAGCGTGCACCTTCACAGCTGAAGTCAACATTAAATTAATCTCAAAGTGCCCCAGCACATCCCCACTCAAGGTGCTGCTTCCTGAGGACATTTCTGCCCCTTCCCACAGCTGCTCACTTCAGCCTAAGGAAAAAAGAAATTGTGCCCTCTGGGGAAAATGTATCCAAACTGGCAAAGAAATCACCACTTCCCTGAGGAATAAACCCAGACAATGCAGCTCAGGCAGACATGAAGCTGTGTGTGCTTCACAGCAAGGGGATGGGTTTGTGCACACACAGCCAGGGCCTGATGTCACCCAGGGCAGTTTCAGATCTGCTTTTTTTTTTGGCTTTTTTCAAGGCATACAATGAATATAACAACAATTGAAAAAAAAAAAAAAAGAACAGAAATATTTTTACTCCCCAGTTTAGACACTGGCTGCTAAAATTAATACTTGTCTCAGTTCAGGGCATGGAAAGTTTGATTTTAACAGGAATTAATCTGTTTATCACAGGCTGCATTAATTAGAGTTTATTGCAGAACTGTATTCTGTGCTAGAAAAACACCACCACACATTTACCAAATTTTAACCATGATTATTGTGTTTTATTGTTTCATAAACTTTCAAAATGTCATGTCATGATCTATTTCATCTCAGACTTTCCTTTTCATCTAGAAACCATTACATATGCTCCAAGGAGAAGCCAACCCAGCTGCACATGTATGTACTGCAGGGTCTTGTTTGCAATGAAAATTATCTGCAATTGATTCTCATGGAGACCAATCTTCACAGGCATTCGGTGAAGCCAGAGCTAAATAACAAACAGTGTTTGTAAAAACCATACGTTTTCCTGCAGGCAAAAAGAAAAATAATAAAGGCTGGGGGGAAATACAATTAGTGCACTAACAGCAATTCCAAGCTAATGAAATTCTGAGACATCAGCAAAGCTCCAGAGATGCCTTGCTGTAATTTCAGATGTTGGACCTTTGTGGAAGAGCCCAGCAGCCACAAAAAACCCACCAAATTTTAGAAAAATTCTTTACTGGCATCAAAGGCAAACCACATGGTATAGAGCAGAGACAGACAAGCCAAAGGGCACTGCTGGTGCTTCTGCCTCCATAAATAGTGCTGCTGGCCCAAGGGGCATGATGAGAGCCAGAATGACAGTGGAGAGCCATCCTGAGGGGGCTGCCATGGAGATCTGACAACCCCAACTCATCCCTGCTCTCTCTCCCTGCTGCAGAGCACTGAACTCCCAGAAATGTTCCTTTGCACCAGTAATTGAGCCCTCACAAGCTCCAGACCCCCTCACCTGCAGCAGTGGCCATGTGTGCACCAATCCTCCCTGCCAGCTTATCCCAGCACTCACATGCCCACATGGGAGTTTAATTTACAGCCCCTCTGTGCTCACCCATCCCTCTTCTGCAGGCTCAATTAATTCATCAGTTCAAGCTCTGTGTGATAAGGGGAAGATGTCTGGGTGAGGCAGGGATCCTCTCTGAGCCCGGCTGCAAGGGTTCCATGTTCTCTGTCTCTCTGTAATGGTTTCCACTGGGACAGGGGAGACACTTGGGCAACAGAGGCTCAGCCTGTGGACGCCCAGGATTGCCCCAGGAGCTGCTGAACTGATCTGACCCAGCACTCAAAAGGCCTCACACTCCAGGGCAGAGCCTTGCTTGGCTCAGCCCAGCACAGGGTCCCCCCCTCCAGAGACAGGGAAGACCATCCCCAGGCTCCTGTAATCACAGCTGAGCTGGAATTCATTAATAAATGAGCCCTTTGGGGATGGAGGCAGGCTCTGGAGCAGGGGCTGCTCTTCCTCAGCACCCAGGGGTGGCTGCAGGAGCTGCCAAGGGACAGGGCTGAGTCCCAGGAGCAGAGGAAGGTGGGAGATGCAGGTTATGGGTGCTGTGGCAGATGCAGGTTATGGATGTTGTGGCAGATGCAGGTTATGGATGCTGGACTCACCCCCCAGGAGCAGAGGAAGGTGGCAGATGCAGGTTATGGGTGCTGTGGCAGATGCAGGTTATGGATGCTGGGCTGGCAGAGCCACCTCCCCCCACCACAGCCCTGCCCTGCCCACCCAGGACTGCCCACTGACCCCAAGGGTGGCACAGATCAGCCGTGCTCACTGTCAGATGGGAACCTCTGTCCCTCTGCCCCTCCATCCCCCCAGGGACAGCAGCCACTGCCCCAAAGCCTTCAGTGCCAAAAGCATCCAGCACAGAAACTTTCAAAACCAGCCCATGAATTGCATTAAAACTCCATTTTCATCTCCCAAAGCAGAGGCCTCTGGCAAGGGAAGGGCTCCCCATGCACACACGGGATCAGGACACTGCTTTAAGGGAAGAAGTAGCTTGCAGGAGCTCCCTCCACCTCCCCAGACATGCTCCAGACACAAGGAGAGCTCTGGGGCTGTCCTGGCCCCTCTCAAAGAGCTTGTTCATTACAGCAGGCAGACTCAAAAGAATCCCCAAACTCTAGATAATTGATTTTATGCATATTCTGTAGATTTTATGCATATTTCCTATCTTTCCTGGCAGCAGAGTGGATACAAAAGGAATCAGGTCCAGGATTACTTGTTGAACACATGGGAAAAGTCTGTCCCCTGCAAGAAAGTACCACTGAATAAAATTCAAAGCAGCAGTGCTAAACCCGTAACATCTAGGCCAGTATTGAGCACCAATGACTGGATCTTGGCCTCCCTCTGATCTTACGAAACCAAACAAATGTCAAAAGTTTCCCAGCTCCTCAGCACCAAATACACCACTCCATGCTCACAAAGTGCCTCCATCACATCTCCTTCACACCATCACTTGCAATATTTTTATCCTGATTTTTATAAAGCCTGGAGAGGTCAATATTACCTCATAAATTCTGAAACAATAGGGTTTACAAGTGCAAGAAACAATTTTTCCCCCTTTTTAACTTTTCTGGTTGAAGAAGTTTGCTGGGATTTCTGCCAGGACCTGGTGGAAAGTTTTCACATCTGTGCTGTACAATTAAAATGTCAAAGCTGGAGATTATTTAGGGTATTAAGAGTAAATCTAAAGAAAACCCACACATTTTTAAGAGTCTTTCTTTTTTTGCTGAATTATGCCAAGACTATCTCCTCATTCAGCATGAGCCGATATTTCACGTACTGTTACAACTATTACCAGGATCCAGCCAGTTTTTAAACTCTTTTCAGCCACTTTGCCCCCTTCCCATGCCAAATTTCTTCTTCTACCTTGAGAATCCCCTAGCAGGACACACAATGCCACCCAACCTGCTACAGCACACACCTTTGGCTGTGCTGGGTGAGAAATTTGGGTTCAGGAGGTGAATCCCTGCAGGCAGTCTGGTGTCTGAGGTCTGACACCAGCTGGAGAAATGCTCTGTGTCACTCATTTGGGTCACAGGGACTGGGTTTGTTGAACTCTCAGGAACAATTTCAGATCAGAGCTATTTCCACACAAAACCAAATTCAGCTGTTCAGGGCAGCAGCTTCCCACCCTCATTTTGCAGCTCTGCACTTCAGCCGTTCAGCAAGATGCAGACAGCATCAGGATAATGCATTCAGGGCCAAAGAAAGTGAATGCTCAAGGGTGGGACTGGGGGAGAGGGCTGTGTGGTAGTATATTTGTTTTTTAAAAATAAATCAATCAATCAGTCAATCACAGGAGGGACACCTTGGATTCCAGCAGGCTCATGGTCCCGCAGGCTCTCCTGTGAGCTCCAGAGGAGGTGCATTGTCAGGTCGCAGCAGCAGCAGCTCTGCTCCAGTGCTGGGACTCAGTGACCTGCAAGGCCAGAAGGGCCCAGAGCAGGCTGGTTTCCTGCAGGAGCACTGCTCATTCTGGCTGTGTTTGTATGAAGCAAGAGTAGGGGAGTGATGAGCTCAAGCTCAAGAAATTTTCCTTATGCCGATGTTTGAAATAAAACTTTCAAGTAGAATTTTTATCCAGTAGTTCTGGGGAAAAAACCCAAAAGAAACATCTATTTCACACACCTCAATTTCTCTCAAATGCAATCAATTTATTTCCTCCTGAAAAACAAATCTTTGCTGTCCCCACACTGGACAGAGACACAGCAGATGCTCTCCAGCCCCCCAGAAGGACAAGCAGTGACAGCCAGCACCACTGCAGCTCCTTAGAGAGGATTCACAGGCTGCCTTAGCTTTGTCTCTGTGGGCACCACATCCTGAGCTCTCAAGCACATATTGCTGTATTTCAAATAAAATCGAAATAATTTTTAAAATACACTAATTTCTAACTGATGGGACTTGTTCAATCCCATGTTGTATCTCATTTTGCCAGTACTTTGCCTCAGGCTGAATAAATAATCACGAGTTTCGCTCAGCCTTAGTGAAGGCCAG
Organism: Emberiza elegans; assembly: GCA_024865655.1. Taxonomy (NCBI): domain Eukaryota; kingdom Metazoa; phylum Chordata; class Aves; order Passeriformes; family Fringillidae; genus Emberiza; species Emberiza elegans. Next base: position 58,732,940 of record JALJVW010000184.1, read on the forward strand.
ATTTGGACAGCAACATCCTTACCAAGAACTAGAACTAATGGCTTTGCAATTCGATAATGTGAACCAGAGTAAGGAGGAAATCATTTTGGCAGAATTGAGCAGAACTGAAACTGAAAGGTCAATCTATTTCAGGACTGGTACCACAACACTACAGAATCTACAGTTAAACCACCTGCAGGAAATATGATCATCTTCTGGATGATCTGTTTGGAACATTGGGCAAATCAATGCATACATGAGCCTAATAAAAATCTCCATGTCCTAATAAAAACCTTTCAATCATAATAAAGAGGAAAGAAATCTGTTAACATTAACCAAAATAATACCGACCAACAAAAACCAGAACTGGGACTGACTGCAACCTAAGGATTTAAAGTTATATTCCCTTTAAGAGCTACCTTAAAATTACAAACTGTCTGGTTGCACAGCAGAGAGACCAGGGATTCACTCAGCAGTGTGGGGTAAGGGTTCAGCAGGCAGGGGCTGCACTGAAGGCTGTGGGAGGAGGCTGAATAAATAATCACGAGTTTCGCTCAGCCTTAGTGAAGGCCAGATTTGGACAGCAACATCCTTACCAAGAACTAGAACTAATGGCTTTGCAATTCGATAATGTGAACCAGAGTAAGGAGGAAATCATTTTGGCAGAATTGAGCAGAACTGAAACTGAAAGGTCAATCTATTTCAGGACTGGTACCACAACACTACAGAATCTACAGTTAAACCACCTGCAGGAAATATGATCATCTTCTGGATGATCTGTTTGGAACATTGGGCAAATCAATGCATACATGAGCCTAATAAAAATCTCCATGTCCTAATAAAAACCTTTCAATCATAATAAAGAGGAAAGAAATCTGTTAACATTAACCAAAATAATACCGACCAACAAAAACCAGAACTGGGACTGACTGCAACCTAAGGATTTAAAGTTATATTCCCTTTAAGAGCTACCTTAAAATTACAAACTGTCTGGTTGCACAGCAGAGAGACCAGGGATTCACTCAGCAGTGTGGGGTAAGGGTTCAGCAGGCAGGGGCTGCACTGAAGGCTGTGGGAGGAGGATGGCCCTGACAATTAATGTCCTCAAGGAACCTGCTGCAAAAATACGTATTCCTGTCTAATTTAATCATTATGGTTCCCTCCTGCTCTTTTGAGAGAGGATTCAAGGAAGGGCAGCAGAGCACTGAGCAAGAGAGGATGAGATGGAAGCAAGGCAGGAGCTGAGAGGAGCAGGTTCCCTTTCATGCACAGGTATGTTGTTTGTGATGTTTCAATTACAGCCTACAGCAGTCATCTTTCCCCCAAAATCACATCTAACCCAATGTGAAAGACATTTATGATGGGAATTTGCCTCCTTTTGTTTTTAATTATTCATATGCATATCATTTTGGGGGGGGGGGGGGAAGACCACGAAGGAAATGACATGTCAAGATATATAAACTGGTAAGGAAGACAAGTAAACCAAGGAGGGCTCCTCCAAGAATATCTGCAAACAAATAAAGTCACTTTGCTATTCTGAATTTCAGATGAATTATTCACAGATGAGAGCTGAAGAGTTGCATGTGAACAGAAATTAGAGACTCAAATGATAACATGTTAGTGATGTTGATATTCTAGTCAGGTCCCTAAGAAAGATGCAGATGGGGATCATGTTAATCACTGATGTGTTTTTACCTGGCTGAGCTGAGAGGAGCAAGTTGTGGCTGCAGCTGTCCAGCTGGTCAGAGCTGTGTGTGATGCTTGGCACTGGAAAGCTTCAGCTCAGTCCCTTTTTATACCACTTAGACTCTAAACAGCAATTCAGTGTTGCTTAAAAAAACTTTTTAAGAAGGAAAACAAAGTCAAACCAAAGAACAACAACAACAACAAATTCCTCAAACATCAAGTAAAGTTTAGCTCTTAAAACTGCCAGGCAGGACCCTTCCCCTGCTACAGTCCCACAGAGGTGTTCCAAACACAGAGCTCCCATTTCCCCCCTCTGGAAATGACAGCCTCGATTAGGGCTTGGCTGCACAAACCCGACGAAGTGAAACAAAAACATTTCACAGCCCACAGCATTCCTGGCTCCCCATCAAAATGCTGGCAGTTGGGAGAGGGAAATCAAACCCTCTGGTTCTGGGCTGAGCCTCTGTCCCTTCATCTTCCTCCTTCCAGCTTTCCCACCTTAAGCTATCAGATAAGGACAAATTGCCTGTAACAGGCATTATTATTCAGCATCCCAAGTGCTATCAGGGATGTCCTAAGAGAGAAAACAGCCTCAGTCAGCCGCCTTGATGGGAGGGATTCATCTCCACCCCCCAGCTGAAGGCCGTAACTCATCTGCCCCCTCTCCCCAGGATGTTGGTGGCTCTTTGGCAAGGGCACAGCCCCAAGCAGGGGAGATGAATGGCTCCAACCCAGGGCCCCACTTCACATTGAACCAGGCTATTGCTAAATTCTACCAAGCACTGAGATCTAAAAGCAGAACTTGGCACCAACCCCACAAAAGCTGGGGCCCATCAGCAGCGACCTCAGCCTCCCCCAGTTTCCCCAACAGCCACCAGCTCGTGCTGAGCAGCAGAACCATCAGCAGTCACTGCCCAGAGCAGAGTGAGATCCCTCTTCAAATCAGGCTTGCTTGGAGGAATCTTGGGGCTCCTCTCATTTTGCATTCTGCAACACCTACCCAAGAAAATGTTTCCTTCATCCGTGAAGGTCTGCCTCCACCCTCCTCCAATAGAGGCATTCCATAAAAATAAAAACAAGCAAGCACCACAGGGGGAAAAAGCACTAAGGACCAATAGCGCACAGAACTGAGCTGGAAAGATTCCTGCAGACAGAAGTCAATTAGTGTCATTACTAACCTTGCCCCCACTGCCTGGTGAATCTTTTCATCTCCAGGAGCCACCTTTTTGGGACTATATCCCAGAATGTCATCTGCCATTCTCACACCTTCTGACCCATGCTGGTGTCTCACCAGGGCCAGCAACCAGGCTCAGCCCCTGCTGCCCACCATGCTTCAACTGCACTGGGATAGCTGCACAGTCTGTGTGTAAAAGACTTCCTTATGCAAGAAAAGCACTAAAAATAACAACCAGAAAGGTGAGTATTCCTTGGAAGCATCTTGTGATTTAACATCTTGAAGCTGAGCCACTTCACCCTTCTGCACAGGATTTCTCCTTAAGGTGCACATTTCCCATCTTCACCAGTCACAGCATGGCCAAGCAGACATCCAGCTCCAGGGCAGGTGAGTTAAAACCAACTTCAAAATTACACACCTGTGCCCCTGGTCAGAGCAAAAGCTCCCCTGGATCATTATATCACCTCCTGCAACAAAGGCTGCAGAGAATTCTGCTACAGCCCCACATCTCCAACAACAAAATCATAAAGGAATTCTCAACAGGGCACCCAGGCTGCCTCAGCAGCCACTCCCAGGCAGACCTGGGACAAGCTCCCCCCCACACACGTGTGCATAAATACACACACACACCTCTGCCTGTCTGCTTCACTCCAGTGCCCCTCAATCCCTGCCCTGCAGTTCAAGAGACAAGGGGATTCTGATATTTTCAGGTCACCTGCACACAGCTCTCATTGCCAGGCTGACCAGCAATCCCAGCTCACAGCAGAAAAAACATGCTCCCAAATTGTCTCTTTGCTGCACCCTGCAGAGAATTGAGAAGCAGGGAAGGGCACAAGACTCACCTCAGCCTGGAGCCCCATGCATCTTGCCAAGGCACCCCACAAGGCTCAGTGAAATCCTCAGAGCAGCCCCTGAGCAGGCTGTATGGGAAGGAGATGTGCTGAGTGGGGCAGCAGGAGCAGAACTGTGCCCTCTCACCTGCAAGGGCACCTGGCAGCTCTGGTGCTTGCCAGGCTGTGTCTGCACAGACAGAGAGCCTGACCAAGCAACGCTCCCCTTGACAGAAAGAGGGAACAGCCCCACTGCCTTTCCTGTTCCCTTCCCTAGGATATTCAGAACAGGGGGAGATGTTCCTGATATCCTTCCTGGCTCCTCCTCCCAGTTTTGGGGCCATTCCTGGGGCACAGGGGATGTGACTGAGGGTGGAACCTGCCTTCCAGGTTCATTGTTATGGTTTCAGCCTCTCGAGGCTGCAGTGCCATGAACAACCTCCCAAGGGAACCCAGCAAAGAAGAGTTTCTGCAGAATCACAGAACGGTTTGGGCTGGAAGAGAGCCTAAAACTGATCTCACTCCAAACCTTAGCCATGGGCAGGGACATCTCCCACTGTCCCAGGTTGCTCCAAGCCCTGTCCAGCCTGGCCTTGGACACTCCCAGGGATGGGGCAGCCACAGCTGCTCTGGGCACCCTGTGCCAGGGCCTCTCAGATGAGCTGTCACATCTTAAGTGACACAACTTCAAGGTTGTGTTCCCTCTGCCTTCACTGCACAGTTTTACCCAGGAGAAAGGAGACATTTTCAGCATTTGGTGGCAAAGGCCAATCTCCTCAGGGCATCAGTGTAAGGTTTGACATCACCAGTTCTGCACAGGGAAATTCCTGCCAGCAGTGAATTCGCTCTGTGGAGGGGCTGGAATTCAGGGTAGCAATGGAATATAGACACACAGCAGTGGAACAGCTGTAAGGAACCCCCAGCTACAGCAAGGAAAACTTCCAAAATGAGGTATTAAACAAATTTAAAAGCAAAACAGTTCAGCAAACGGTTGGGTTCAAGCAACACATAATTACCATTTTAAGCCAATACCAGGATGAAGCCACCTAATTTCACCCATTCCCACCAGTGGAATCCCCTGGGGATGAGCTCTCGGCACTAAGGGCAGGGTCTGGAGCAAAGAGGAGCTAAAACCTGCAATCAGCAAAGCCCAGAAGAAACCCCAGTAAGAGAGGGTGGGCATTCAGTTACCAAAGAGAAGGAATGTTGCATTTTGCTTTGCCACTTAACAAGCATTAAATATAAATATTTATGGGATTCTATATGGGAAGGGATATATATATAGACAGAGAGCGAGAGAGAGAGAGAGAGAGAGAGAGAGAGAGAGAGAGAGAGAGAGGGAGGGAGATGTATTTCTATAAAAGTCCTTCTTCCTTATAAACACCACCATGGGGCTGAAGAGGAAGAAATGTTCCCAGAGAGAGGTCTGGAAATGTCCACTGACCTGACAGGGTGGGAGAGATGGAGAAGGGTGCAACTTCAGACTCCCTTGTTAATTCAGAAAGAAGGGGAGGTTTGGGTTTTCTTTTCTTGCTAAATCCCAAGTCCCCACTTTAACAAAACCCAGCCCCCTCTCCTCTGCTGTTTTTCTGTTTTGTTTTGTTTGTGTTTGTAAAAAGCAGCCAAGCCTGGCTTTTATCAAAGGGCCTGAATGTGTCTTTGTGCCACCACAAGCAAAGGGAAGCAGACCAGGGGGTGGCTGTGCTGCTGCTGCACACAGAGCAGAGCTCATGGGTCTGATCATCCCCAGCACAGCCCCCCTGCCCAGGGATGCTGCCAGGCATCAATGCACTCTGACCTCACCTCTCTGTGAAGAAATGGTTTAAAGACTGGGAACCTCGTCACTCTGAAAATGAAGCAGAGCTCCTTGAAGTCTGGCTTAACTGACATTAAAGCAACCCTCGAGGAGCTCAAATACAGAGCTTTTATCCTTAAGGTCAACTGGTCTGCATAAGATCCCAAGTGGAGTTGAACAGAACTTCTTGGGGAATTTAACCATATCTTTGGAATTAAAAAAAAAAAACACTTTTATACAGTCCTGATCTACAAAATGGATAGATTCAAAAAATAAAACAAAAAAGAGAAAATGCAGCAGAAAAGAAAAGCATGTGCAACTTCTGGCCAGGTTCAGGGCATCACTGCCTTCCCCCAACATGCCTTGCCCAGGATGAGGGATGGGGCAGACACACATGCAGTGATCACCCCAGTAATGAGGTGAACAAGCTCTGGCTTAGAATGCAAAGTTTAGGAGAAAAACTGGAAAAAGAAATCAGATGAACACAAGGAGTCCCTGCACCCATGGCACAATGAGCAGCACTGCCCACACCAGCAGCAACACCCCATCCTCCAGCAGCAGCATGCTTCCCATCTCACTCACCCCCAATAAACAACCAGCAGCCTTCAGCCAAGACACCAGCAGCTGTCAGCAGCCAAAAAGCCAGGATTTCTTTTAAGAAATAGGAACATATATTCCCAATTCCCTGTCAAGGCTCATTTTTGCCATCAGCCACGCCCTCAAGTCCCTCTGGGATGGCGTGTTAGTCTCTTGACGGGGCTTCTGCACAACACGGTTGAACATATTTAAATGTTTGCACAATAGGGCCCCAGAAGCACCATTATTTGGTAGTAGTTACTGCCAAGACTTCCCAAAATATGAAGCAGATCATATCAATACCAACTGTTCTCATCCTCCAGACAGATCTGCTGGGGGAAAAGAAAAGAAAAAAAAAAAGAAAAGGAAAAATCTGTTCGACATCTCCTCCAAGTTCTCCAATGTCTCTGAGCAGTGAAGCAGCACAAACCTGCTCAAGCCTCCTGCACCAAGTGGTCTGGAACAGCACAAATGGGGACAGCCCAGAGACAGCACAAAATGGGGAGAAAACCCAGACAAACTCGAGCAGAAAGAAACATTTCCAGATGTACTGCAATGACAGATCTCATCTCTACCAGTATTTTTTAGAAGTCTCACAACAAACACACAGATGGTCAGGAACATCACCGAACCTATTTAATTTTTCTTTGTGAATACTTCTCTCTCCAGTTGTCACCCTTGCTGGGGAGCCACCCAAAAGCCTGGGACATGAAGTATAAAATTTTTATGTGGTGCACCGGATTTGATAGGTCCACCCTGGGGCACATGGCCTCTCTCTGCTGCTTGTTCAGCCAACATCCACAGTTGTGCCACTGAGAGCCAGAAACAAGAGGAGAAATGTGGGATTTCTTGCAATGTACAGGAAACATCACACATGGGCTGGAGCCAAGTCCCTCACTGGAACTGTCTTGGCATAAATGTCCCAGCAAACCTGCACTGAAGAGCCTTCAGGTGAACAAAGTCCCAAAGTCAGTGGCTCTTGCCATGGGGTTGCTCAAGTGGTTTAAAAAGTAATTTGTGCCACACAACCAGCCTCAGGTAAAGACTGGCTTTTCTTGGCCTTCACGTCTTGCCATGATTGCAATCACTGTGAAAAAATAAACCATCAAGGGCAGCCCCCATTCAGCAGAAGCCAAGTTCTTTTAATGCCTTCAATATGTAATTACATAAATGGCCCAAATTTAAAAGTGAGCCAGAAACATGAACAACAGCTTCAGCTGCAACCAGCACTGCCCCACATCCCTACCCCAACCAAGATTCTGTATGGTGTACAAGATAATGGGAGCTCTTTCACAAACACATCCCTAGCTCAAATTTGTAGGGAAAAAAAGTGAATTTCTGCCACCAAATCAGCATTCAAGACAGTGATGGGCTCTCCACAGCCCTTTTCTGCCAGTCCCCTGGCTACACTCAATTCTTCCAGCACGTGCAGCTTTTTCTCCTTCTTGCCCCACACAGTCACATTTTAAAAAGCAAACAAGCACAAGCTGGGGGGCATTGGGGATCTGTCATTCCTGCATTTCCAGCAGCTCTGTGCCTCACTTCCACACAAGGCCACGAGCTCTCTCCATCTGCTGCAGGGATGAAACCGAAGAAGCACATTGTGCTGCGCAGGCTGCCAAAGCCACGTGTTTGGAGCATCCTGGCACCAGTACCTCTTCTGCCACATGATAAAACTGACTGATGGTGACAACAATGAGCAGGTGGAGGCTTAATTAGGTCATTAACCACGTGAGTGTGTCCTGCAAAGCTGCATTAGCCCAAGCGCTCATACCCACCAGTCCATGCTGGGTGGGCAGGCTCAGCCTGCAGAGACCATTACTCCCCCCAGGCTGGGTGCTGGGTGGGATTACCCTGGGCTCATGCTGGGAAGTGATGAGGATTGCTGCCTCCTGGGTCTGATTTAGAAAAGCAGCAAGAAATCCAGCCTTTTCACAGTCTGGTTTATCATGGTAGGACAGGCGCAACGCAAAAAAGATCATCAACTGGATCTGTCTGCTCAAGCTGCTTCTCCTTACAGTGTGTCACCACGAGGACCTGTCACTCACACTGGTGTACCCTGAGTTCATTCCATGGCTCCTGCACATCCAGCACCATCTCCAGCCAGGTACAGCCAACAGGTGCCTCCCTGCCATCCCACCCAGCACCCCTAGGCCAAGGGGGGAGCCAGGCACAGCCGTGCAGCAATGCTGTTTCCAGACTCCTCACAACCACACATGGACAAACCTGTGGCCAAATTCTTCACTCAGGCTGCTTTTAAAACAGCTATTCAGTGATTTTCTACAGCCAGCTTGGCTTCATGGAAAACAAGGTGCAGGAGTATCCCATCACAGTGTCAGAACTGCCTGTCCCTTAGCACATGTGGGGACAAACCTGCTGATGTCACAGCACCTTCCCCTGGAGCAAGGTATCAGACTTGATAAGTAATTTTACTGCTTATCTAGACAGACAGCTACTGTAATAAAGGTGACAGACAAAAGTTTCCTGATCTCTCTCTGTTTTCTGTCTGAAATAACACCTGGAGTCTTAAGTGTGCTCACAGCTGGTGTGATCAGTGCTTGGCTTGTGTTGTTTGGGTGGTAGTGGAAGGGTAAGTGATCCACACTTGTGGCTGCTGTTTGGATTCACACCCTGGCCTCTGTAATCCAGGCAAGCCACACTCCTCAGTGAGCAACTGTTGCAACATAATTGCTTGCTTAAAATCCTGTTAGGACTCCCAGCTACAGCCAGCTACGGGTATCACTCTCCAGCTCACCTTCCTCCCTCCCCTGGCAATGTGGTGGTCAAAACATGAGCACATTTGCAATGCAAAGACAGCAGTGCTCGTGGGCAGGACTTCACAACACTTTCCTTTAAGAAAACTCTATTTAACACATGCTGAAAGGGACTGTCTAACCCAGAAGTCTGTAAAATACCCCCCAAAAAAGCTACTGATAGATTTGTTCATCCTTTGACCCCAGCTGGCAGCTAAGCACCACTCAGCCCTTCACTGCTCCAGCCTTTATTGGAGTGTCAGGAGTGATGGAGTTATATTTGGATCCTTTAAAGGGCACCACACCTACTGCCCCTGCAGCCCACCAAGTCACACAAATGACTGTGTCTGAGAGCAACAAAACAGGAGCAAACCAACAGCACTGGGGAAGTGTTTCTGGTCATGGAAATCAGGAGACACCAGTTTTATAGAAAGTCTAGGATTTCTTAAGTGGGAAGCCAAAGGAAGAAGCTGGTGAGGCAGATGGGGCTATTTGTCCAGCCTCTGTCTGGGCTGGCCAGAGGGAAGGATAATTAATGGTACCTGTTGGTGAATGATGTGGCACCCACCCAGTGCAGCAAAAGCAGAATAAAAGCTTTTACACAGCCCCTCTGCTGGAGTTTAGTTTTGGTTGCTGTCACCTACATGCCCACAGGCACAGGTGATGCTGATTCCTGTGCAATGTGAGGTATGAAATGTCAGTCTGGAGCTTCTTGTACCAGAGAAATAAATTGGCTCTTGCTTCAGGAGTACATCAGTGGTAGCTCACCGTCCCAAAAGATTTCTGTGCTAAAACCTGCTTCTATCAACACTGCGTGACTGAAAAATTCAACCTAAGACATGCTAGGGTGAGACACATTCCCACCCTGTTACACCCAGGGTGGGCAGGAGATGACAGCGCTACTGGATGATGACAGGGATGGAGGTACAGCAGGTACCAGCACTGACTATTTTCAATAATCAGCTCTGCACAGCCCAGTCACTGCTCACTTGCATGACATTGAACATTTGAACAAGAAAGAGGAGGAAAACAACTTGATACTAACAGCAGCTTCCCAGGTGAATCAGTCCATGAACAATGAACCAACCTGCTCCAGAGTCTCTCTCCAGAAAGGCAGCACGGAAGGGGTTGGCAGCAAAAAATATCTGTGCCTGGGTAAATGACTTCATATGTCGAGACAAAGATAAAGTTACACAGAGCCTCTTGTGGAGGACATGGTCATCAGGTTTATTTTTGTAGTTCTCATTACACTCAAAATAACTTTGGCAGACTTAGAAAAAATAAATTTTCAAAGCCTTCTCCTATTGATGTCACCAATTTTAATTATTTTTTGCTGAAGTGGTCTAAAGGCAAATGTTGTTGGGGGTTGCTGCAGGCCTTGGTGTTCAAATGCTGGGGCTGCAGCAAGCACCTCCAGGAGAAATCCTGCCTCAGCCTCCCTGAAGATGCCTCCAGCCCATTTCCCTGCCACGGTGGTTTTGAGGCCAGACTGCCTCGAGCTCGTGCTCTGCCTGTGTGTCAGAGGCACCATCAGCTCTGGGAATAACCCTGATCCTGTGCTATTTCCTGCCTCAGAGAGCCCTGACCGCATCCAGCATTTACAGCCACCTCGGCAGGACGTTAAATGTCACTGCTGGCTGCCACAGCAGCTGATGAGGGGTGGTGCTGCTTGGGTGGGTGTGGGACAGAGGACGTGCCTTCCCTCACACGCCAGCGCACGAGGAGAACTCTAAGAGCAGTCCCCAAATTCCCGGAGTCAAACCTCCCCTTTGCTGCACACCTGGCTGTCACCTCCTGGTCCCACCACCGTGAGCTCCTCAGCAGGGCTGTGGAACAGTGCCAAAATTGTGAGCAGAGCCCCCCTGACTCTCCCATGACACACCTGGCTGCTGTCACCACTCCAGCAACCCCCTCAGAGCACTCAGCCACCCACAGGATCACCAGAGAGTCATTCCTCTTGCCAGGGGGACTTTGGGCTCCCTTCCCTGTTGCTGGCTGGCACCCACATGGCTGGGAGGAGATGCCAAACCCAGCAAAACTCCCTCTCCTCCATTTATTTCCATCTATAGCAACCACTCAAGAAAACAACCCCTGACCTCAAGGTTTCATCAACCCTGAAGCCAAAGCTTTGAGGTCCCAAGGATGAGGTGGCGACCCATCACTCTGTGGCAGCTGCTTCCCAGCAGTGAGATGATGGAAGGTGTCAGTGCCCATCCCAGGTAACTCCTGGGAGAAGGAACTGGCAGCCCCTGCACATGTGGCATGCAGACACAGCTCCAGATGTCCCTGGGGCCTCCCACAAATATCCAAAAGGGACTGGGGAATGGTGGCCAGGAAGCAGCTGATGGAAGGTAGCCAGCAGTCATTTCTATGCTCAAAGAGCATTTTTCCAAAAGTTGCTAAGGTCTGCAGATTGGATTTTTGAAGGAGTAAGATTTGAAAACATGTGAAACAGAAAGAAATTGCCTGCATTTAAATGGCACCATTTGCCAGAAGTCCTTCCCAGCCAGTTGTTCTTTGTTATTTAGATGCTTCAACACTTGGCTTCTGGCTCATTTTTTTAAAATCCTGGCACAGCCTTTTCTGTGCAGGAGAGAATTCTGATTGCATTTTTAAGTTTAGTACAAAAAAGTCCTGTTTACACTAATCCATAATTCCAATGTCCCAGCCTCCTGCAGGCAAAGGCAAATAGAGACAGCAAACCCTGCTGAAGTGAAGAGACTGGCAGGGTACAGAAAACCAAGGCAAAAGGGGATTTAGAAGACATTTTAAAACTTGAATATTTTGTAAAGTTCTTTGTCTCACTCTATATCATAGAAATTACAGAAAAATACTGAGGTTTCATGGCTTCAGCAAGCACAAAAGGGTATGTTGAGATAGTGTAAGGAATACCTCAGAGGTTTAAGGTCAGTAGAAGCAAAGCAACTTAGAAAAGCAGAGATCACTGCTAATTTAAGGAAAAAAAATTGATACTTTCTTATATTTGATATTTTTCAGTATTTGTTAAACTACCCTGAAGGTAGAAATGTGACACTACAGACCCAGATCCTGAAGATGCAATAACAGAGCTGCTATCATGGAGAGAACAAAACAAAGAGTCAGAATTAGCAGAGCTGGGTGCATCCCATTTGGCCTCCTGGAAAACATCTGCCATTTGTCAGGACTACAAAGCCAGAAGAGCCCTCTCCCCCTTGATCTGCAGCAATTAGGGAAATTCTCTTGTGCTAATTACCTGGGGAAACAAGATGGGGAGAAGGCTGATAGCGAGTGACACTTGAAGGCAACATTTACACCAGCAAAAATGAGGCAGATATTTCAAGTCACTGGAAATCACAAAAAGTGCCACACCAGCCTCCCAGGACAAGCTGGAGAACGCTGATCCCTGGGGTATAAAGTTAGGATAAATATTAAAAAAGTAATAATAATAAAATTTAAAATTCTATAAACAATCTAAGCAAGAGCGCCTGTGGAGCTGCTGAGTCTGCAGAGGTGGAGAGGGTTTGAAATGCTCGGCTCCCCCAGTACAGATGGTTTGAATTGCAGAAAAATGGAGCAATCCCCGTCCTGCCGGCTGCAGCACCACTGCACTCCTGCTGCTGCCAAGCCATTATTGGGAAATATTTGTCACATATTAGCTGGAACATCAGATTACTACACTGAACATTTAACGCTGTTTTGTAATAAATCCATACGTTCAAATGCATACGGCACCGTCCCAGCGGGAACTCGAGATGAAAACAGGGATATGCATCATCCAACAGCCAGGAGATTTGGAGTTAAGGCTCCAGAGGTGCTGTTAAATAAAAAGGCACATGGAAACACACTGCATATGTAGAAATACGCAGTGCAAGAGCCAACCAGCAGAGCTGGAGCTCTTCACGCCCTCCACTCACAATTCAGCAAGGACCAGCTGCTGGGCAAGGCATGCTCTGTGGGCTGGGGCTGGTTTAAGCCTTTTTTTACTGGATTTAAGGAAATATTTGCTCTCAGGCTCTAGCATGGTGCATCCAGCACCTTGAGCTCTCCAGGGGCCTGTTCTCACAGAGCTTGAAGACTTTTGGCACTGCAAATACCACCTTTAACAAGAGTCTTCGGCACCTAATGTTTTAAAAGATGGTTAAAATTACAAGGTGGGAAAAATAAAAAATAATCCTTAAAAAAGCATATATGTGAGTAGACAGCCGGAGCCCACACAACTGATAAACAAATTGTTTAGCAGTGTGAAGTTTCAGTCTTGCCTTCAACCCACCTCCCAGTGCTCATCAGCAGGCTGTTCCAAATGCCATCTACACCAGTGCTCCTGCACTTGCTGCATTTCATCCTGCAGCAAAGGCTTTGTGAGGATCCCACCAGAGAAAGAGCTGAACACAAGGGGACGAGGGGCCTCTCTGCAAAGCATTACAGGCCTGGCTTAGGGAATGGCAATAACACAAGTATAAAGCTGCTGTTTCCCTGCAAGACAACATATGGGGACAGCCTGTCCTGGCCCTGCCCAGTGCCCGCAGCATCCAACCGCTGCCACCCCGTCCTGAATAGCTGAGGGGATTTAAAGGCGACGGTTGGTCTCAGAGTGGGGTCACCAGCCTGTCACAGCACTCCCGAGCCTGACCCACACTCAGTCCAGCTGCCTCAACCCCCTCAAGGATGCTCTCCTCTCCCTCAGCCACAAAAATGCCCAAACCACAAAGGGCTCAAAGTGACACCAAGTTGTTGTCATCCTCCCCCGCATCGCCTTGCTTGAATGAATAATGCAAAACAAGTCAACTCAAAGCAGTGCAGAGATGCTCAGAGCAACCGCAGAGGCAACATTTTGCAGCATGCTCAGCATTGGAGACAGAATTTTTTAAAGCTTTAAAAAATATATTCTTTTAATTATCTTTTTTTTTTTTCAAATTGTTATTACTTCCAAGGTCTGGATAGGGCTCCGAGAAACCTGATCTAGCTGGAGATGTCCCTGTTCACTGCAGGGCAGTTGGACTGGGTGATTTTAAAGAGTCTTTCTATGATTTCTTTTGGCGATCGTGATCTCTCTGTGGCCCTGGTGAAACAGCCGGGCCCCCTCTGCCGGACAGCGGCCCCCGCAGCCGCGAAAAGCCCGAGGGTCCCATCCCAAAAGCCAAACCAGCTGTGCCCTACGACCAAAGAGGTGACCTCCAATGGGAGCAAAAAGCACAAAACGGGTCCGTTTGGGTCGGGGGTTCTTCTAGGAGGGAACGGTGTTTGTCTGTTGTCTGCGTTTTACAAGCAGTGATTTAGGATTTCACTGTAGCTAGAATAACTTGACCCTCATTTAACTTTTAAGTGGGCCGTTGTCATTGCGTTCCAAAACTGCTCTGAATGCGTAGCGAGTCCATTGTATCAAAGCAGCGCCCTAAAAACAGCCGCCACCCCCTCAAGTCCAAACAAACCCCAAATTGACTCATTTCTAGGGAAAATCAGGGCTTGTTTAAGGCAAGCCCAGCTGGCACGGCTGGCTCTGAGCCTGTGTCTGCTCCTGCGTTGCCCACGGTGGCTCTGTGAGGCCATGCTGCCTGCATGGCAATCATCACAGAGCATCCTCCCACGGCTCCCTCTCCCCAGCTGGCTTTAGATCCAGCCGCAATGAGGAATTCTTAAGCCTAGCAGGGTTATTGGCAGAGGAAAGCCACCCAGCCCAGGTGTTCAGGATACCCACTAGGTGCCCACAGGAAGCAGGAGTGGGGCTGGCAGCATCTCCCCATCCCCTCCACAAGGACATTTTCCTTTCACTGGGGGCTGCTTTTTCAGTGCAGAGGCAAACTGAAGCTTAGCTGTTGGTTTGCAACCTGGTGTAGCACAGCAGTGAATGCCAATGAGGGCCACACGCTCTCAGGTGTTTCCAGACAAAGCTCTTTAACTACAGAGCAGAAGGCAATGCAGCCTTTTCCAGGAGAAAAAGAATGAAACACAGCCGAAGATGTCTTTGATTTGCTCAAAAACAGCCAAAGGGCTTCAGGACAGTCCAGCAGCACATCCCCAGTCAGCTCCCTGCAGTGGTGGCCAGGAGCAGCCACCGATGGGACATTTCCAACCCACCAGGAAATCACCTCTCCTTCCCTCGGCTCACAAATTGCTTTGTTTCGTTACTAATGACTGTAAGGAGCATTTCAGCAGCACGTGGGAAAACCTTCCCCTTCCTCTCTTCCCCCATCTCCCAAACACAGCAACCAGCAGCTCAGTGACCCGGAACAGAACTGGGACTTTGGTGGACAAAAGGAGCCTCTTCAATCCCAATTGCTTTCCGAAGAGCAAAGGAAAAGCCTCTTGACCACTTAAGCACACCAGCAGCGCCCTGTTTGTCCAGACCAGAGAAAGACACAGCCACAGAGTCCCATGGGGTTGGTGGACTTGTTGGGTCTGTGCACCACAAGAGAGAAATCTGATTTGACCACTTTGCAAAGAGCTGAAAATAAGCAGGATTTGTTTCTCAGCTGGTGGGTTTTGTTACCAGGCAGTGAGGCACACAGGGAGCCTTCCACCAGAACAGCAGCGAGAACATTTAAGAGCATCATTAGTGAAATGTTTCTGAGATTAAACATAATCTTAACGAGGAAAAAAAACCCTTTTTTTTTTTGTCCTGCGAGTATGGACTAACACTGTGTCTTTTGGTAGAACTTGTATCCGGGGTGGCAGGGAAAATTGACCCTGCCCCTTTGCCTATTCTGCCATCCCCATGTAGCATTTACTGTTTGTTTATTTTCTTTAAAACTAGAATGGAACTATCTGCTGCTTGCAAGTCCTTGTAACACGCCTGTGAATTCAAAGCACTGCGCATCTTTCACCCATCGTTCATTTTTGTGAAGAAAAAAAAAGAAAATAAAGGCTCGAAGTGCCCCCGCTCAAAGCCACTCGCACCCTTCAGTGTGACAGCAGAGCACTTCACAGAACGTTTCTGTAAATGAGGTTCCTTTACAAACTAATCGAAGCTGTTTATTGTTTCCAAGGAGCATGCACTTCCACAGCAGAACAGGAAGTTTTGACGGTTTTAGAAGTTCATTAAACTCTGGGAGGAAATTTAAACAATCGGTGACAGCTTTCCTACAGCACAAGAAATCCTGCCCTCCGAAAAGGTAGAGGCTGCAGCTTTTAATTATCACACTTGCATTAAGTCCCAGTGATTTTGTTACTACTTCTAAATTGTTTTGGCCCAACACCCAGGGCTCACAACCCAGTCAAGTTCTTCCCTCTTTTATTCTTATAGCCAAACATCGCTTTTGTCCAAACCTCAAACTCCTTGATCTGCAAACAGGCCAAAGCAAGGCACTGGGAGACGCTGGAGTGCTTCAGCTGGGGAAAAACACTTCTCAACACATTTCCCTCCATGGAAGGAGCGTGTAAAACAGGAGAGAGGAGCTCAGAGTGTGGGTGGCCTCGGTCTGTGCTGTACCTGCACCTACCTGGGGGGCACACGCAGTCCGGGGGCGCCTCCCGCGCCGTCCGCAGCTTCGCCAGTCCCTCGCCGAGTTTCTGTTTGGAGGGGATGAAAAGAGCCCTTTAGAGAGCACATCACACCCAAACACTGTGCATGCATGCCAACATCCAAACCATCCAGGGACTGGGTGCTGGTTTAATGTCCCGTGCCACAGTAGCACGTAAATATTGAATGTTTCTGAGCAAGTGGCAGCCTACAGCTCTACAGGAAGCAGGCAGACACTCCTCCTGCACATCCCAAAGTCCCTTGAGCGAAAATCCTTTGGGAAGATTCATCCTGAATGCCTTTACAAGTCCTATGTTCAAACTTGACCTGATTTGCTTGACTTTGTACTTAGAAGTCATGCTCTGTGGAGTGTTAGAGGCTTCTTTAGCAGAGGGATGAGGTAAAGGACAGTCAAGACTGGAGATCTCACTCACCTTCAGGCCTACCCAGAGCCCGGTGTTTCCATCCCCAAAGTGAAAAACTCATCAATGGGGTATCCAGAACACATAAAAATTCATGAAACTAGAGCAGTGTCTACGCGGCATATTGCAGGCAGATGTGTGCACACTCTGGCTGCTCCCTAAGCCAGCCAGGCTGTTCGTGCCTGCATTTAGCCCACTGCCAAGCCCAAGTTAATGAGCCTGATGACAGGTACATTACATTAGCTCAGGCATACTCCCTGCCTGGGACAGCCCAGCAAGGGTGGGAACAGCTCATCTTCACCCACAATCTTCACTCTCTCAGTCCTCCAGGAATGCCCTGTCCTACCAAAAGTACTTGCCAAAAGATAAACCAATAATCTGATAACTGGAGTCCCTACATTTCAAAGACAGAAAATTCAAAGTACTTATTCAGTTTAAGGTGTTAACACTTGATATTGTACAACTGATGACCCAGGCCCTTTTCAAATATTTGAACACTGTGGACTATTCAGAAATTAGGCTACCTGTGAATTAGGTTATTTTCCTTTTATTCTGAGGATTAAATAATTTTATCTGTCGTTGAAATCCTATGCTTCCTCTGGCTGCTTAGATGTGACACTGAGGTCCTGAAAGTATCAACAGGGTTTCATAGCACCTGACAGAGAAGTTGTCCTAAGGGAAGTATAAGTACCAGAACGATCAAGCTGCCTTCTGCAAAACACTTTCCTTGAGAAAATGTGGCAAAAAAAACCATCTAAGGAGATTTTTCTGATAGCCACCTGCAGTCTGAATGTTACAGAGTTGCTCAAGTTCTATCTGTTTACTTTTAAAGTAATTTGGATGATGAAGATGCTCGAGGAAATGAAAACAAGCTCTCCCACATTTTTGGTTCAGCAGGCATCACTGGGAGCAGCAGAGGAGATCTGAATCCTGGAGCGAGTCCTCTGTTCTCCCATTGAATTGTTGTTGTCATGAAACTGATTAATCTGGACACTGCGGACAATAAATCCTTTGTGAACAAAATGGTCTGGCTTTGTTTACAACAACTGGATGTTTCCATAATCCTCCTGTTAATATTTTCCCTCCAGTGTGAAAACTACACACTTGGAGTTGGGGCTTTTGACACAAAGCAAGTGGAGATGTTGCCGAGTCTGGACCGTGCTGTTGGCAATGTTTCAGAGGGCATCAAAGCAGGAGCCTGCAGCACATCCCACTAACGGGGCAAGCCAAGGGGAGGGCAAGGTCCTGCCACAGCCAAATCAGCAATTTCTCCAGAGTTACATGGATGCCTGTCACAGAGGCAGAAACTAAATCCTTGTTGTCCAAACTTGCTTTCATTACCTTAACTACGCACTTACTCTTTCTATATTATTTCCTATCCTCTTTTACTTGCAAAACATTTAAACAGCACTAAAAGGAGCAGAGCCAGTGTGTTGGTGTTGTATCTGCTGCTCTCTATACACAGCTCTGCCATAAATTATGCCAGCAAACCCCTCCATTGGTACACGGAGTAAAGCTTTTTGGGTCGTGGCAGAGAACAAAGGATGCTGGGTCATGCACAGAGAGCGTATGGAGCTTTGGTTTCACTTCTGAAATACTGTGGTAAACTTCAAAGGAGGACCAACACAGAATTTAACAAAAAAAACTGACCCCAGGCATCAGTTGATGTTCATGACTATGAAATACTCTCTCACTCTCCAGAAACTCTCAAGCACAGAAAGGGCAACAGTTGCTTGACAGTAAGCGGTCTTATGTAACAGAGTTTGGGCAAGAAACACTTTCTGAAACTTTACATAAATTAAGAGGTTCATTTAAAATGACCATTAATAGATAGTGCAATTACTACTATGGATTCATCAAATTTGTTTCTTGATTCAAAATTTGCTTTAGCATTGACAAGAGTTTGGTCATACTAAATGTTTCAACAAGCTCACTCTTCCATTAGAAACCCAATTATGTGGTTTTGCTTCATTTTCCCCTGTACAAACTCCATCTGAGCATTCCCAGTACAAAACAAGCTTTCCACACTTAACTAAATCTCAGCAAGAAGTTGCACATGATTTTAGGCAGTGCCACAGAAACCATTCCCATTGCTAAGCACATTTATTGGGGTAATTGGAACAGAACCACTGCCACAACCGGCAGGCTAATTCCTGCCTGGAGAACAGACATTAACTAGAGGCTGTGACTATGTCTCACAGGCACCCCCCCTGGTCTGGTATTCAGGGTTTTCACAAAAATATTTTAACATTTCACTTTTATCGAGGCACATCAATGCAACCAAGTTTCCAGGCAAAAGGACATGCCGTGGTGGTGCCAGCAATACCCTCACCCTAGCTCCAACAGCAACACGCAGCATGAGGAATTGTCTCCCCGTGCCCCCAGCACTGCCTCCATCCCTGCTCACAGCCCCAGAGCTTTCACAGAGCTCCACATACAAACACATTTTTGCATGACTGAGGCTTCATGGCCGTCATGATTTTAACGCTTGTTTTGCACCGCAGTCAGGCCATTAATAAAATCCCAGTGTAAAACCTTCCCCAGATATCAGAACGGATCACTCAGGGGTGCCCTTCAGCAGCCTCACAAACCGTGTTGAATCTCGCTGAACTTTATGAACTACTGTTTATACAAATCCAGCAAACCAACAGCAGGATCTTCAATCATTTCCTATGAGTGATGGAGCCCTTCACGTCCCCCTTGCCTGTAAAAAGCCCCAACTTCTCCCAGAGATTTGGTTCAGTTAGGCACTGAGAAGGGCATCAGTGTGGATAATAGTTCTCTAAGTAGGCGGAATTGTTCAGCACAGAAATATTTATTGAATAATTTCAGAAAACCCGAGGACTGAAAGTGAAGTAACAAGTGGCGGGTCTCCTCTGCCTGCCATAAATCAGTTCCGCACTGCCAGACCACAACAGTCTGTGACAGAGAGTCCAGATAGCGGGGATCATGTTCATAATTTCTAACAAGGAAATTATGGCCCATTAAATCCCAAGACAAATAGTTAAAGTACTCGGGTTACCTGTGTCAGTGAATAGAATAACGGGGAAAGCCACATGTCCTCTAACCTTCGACTACCGACCCTTCACCTGGGGCTAATCAAGGTGGGCTCTGCCACGCCTCGCCCTACGCCTGACTCATGGGAACGGCAGCAAAAAGTGGGAAGTTCGGCAGAAGAGAGTACGTTTTCTCACAGAGGATGAGGAGCCGGTGACACACGGAGCGAACCCGGCGGCGGAGCGGGACGCGAGCAGCGCCTTCCCCGACCCTGCCGCCGCGGAGCGGCCGGTCCTGCGCGCCCGCCCGCGGGGCCGCGGACCCGCTTCTCACTCACCTCGCGGAACAGCTGCTCCACGCGGGGCTGCAGCGCGTCCAGCAGCGGCCCGTGCCCGGCGGCGCCCCGCTCCTCCAGCGCGGCCAGCCGGCCCTGCAGCTCGGCCGTCTTGGCGCCCAGCAGCAGGCACACGGCCACGGCGGTGAGCGAGAGCAGCAGGCACAGCGCGGAGGTGGCGGTGCCCGCCGCGCCGGCGGAGCCGCTGCCGCTGCCCGCGTTCATCGCGCCGCGCTCCGCGCCGCTGCGCGGGGTCCCGCTCGGCTGCCGCCCACCTCCCGCCGCCGGCGCATCCAGCGCCGCCCCGTGCGCGCCGCGGGCGTGGGGCCGGAGCTGCGGAGCGGCCGCTCTCCTGCGCTCGCCCCGCCAGCCCGGGTCTTAAACGGAGGAAGCGGGGGGTGGCGGCTCCCCCGCCGCCTCCCCCCACGCTGGGGAAGGGGGGATGCTCCGAGCGCGGCCCGCCGCCCCCCATGGGGGATTACGCGAAGCAGATCCCACCCCCGCTGCCCGGCCCCCCGCGGAGACCGCTCCCCCCCGGCCCCATCCCCGCGCCCGTCGGGGTCCCGGCCGCGCTGCACGGGCGGGGCGCTGCGAAAGCCGCTCCGGAGCGCAGGCTGCCGGCGGGCCGGCCCCGCTCCGCTCCCCGCTCCGGTGCCGGTAGCGGCGCTGCCCGCGGCGAGGGCGGCGGGTGCAGGCCGGGCGCCCTCCAGCGGGCTCCCCCCGCCGGGAGAGCGGGCGGGCGGCGGCTCCGCCCGGCCCCGGCTCCCCTGGAGCGTGCGACCGGCGAGAGGTGTCACCCGGGCGGGAGCTTTGTACCTCCTGCCCTACAGCCCGTCTTGCACCGCGATCTGTTCTAGAGAAGCCCATCATGCATTGTAACCTCAGTGGAGTGTTCCATTCACTTTCTTGAGCTTTTGAACAAGAGAAAACTGCTCACCCATAAGTTCCGAGCATCCACATTGTCATCCCTCCTCCTTGCTCTTACACAGAGCATCGTAACTCACATATAAAACATCCTCCTGCAGCTTAATGCTTGTCTGGATTCTAAGTACATGGTATACAAATTCCAGTGTACCCTGGACACGGACATCTGCCCTTCGAGGAGTAATTCCTAATTCTAGAATAGATGATTGAAGCCTAGGACAGAGTTAGGAAATGCTACATCAGTAACATTACCAATGTCAGATTCTAATTAAGTTTGTTAATAAAACACACAGGGATAGACACAGGCTTCTCATAGCTATTTCCAAAGCATTTAAACCAGGTAAATCCATAGCATGTGCTGACAACCAGCTCTTGCTTTCTTACATATCCTGAAGATAAAAAGAAAACTCCAGGTTTCTGTGAGAGCCTCTTTCTTACCTCTCCCCACCCTGCCCTCCTTTGTATGAGCCCATGCCAAGACTTTCCATACAAGCTCCATGAGAGCAGAACACACACAGTGCCATCATTTTCGGGAGATGCTCAGGTGCAAAGCATCTTGTCCTGTGTGAGCCAAGTCCTCCAGGCAGCCCTGATATCCAGGGCTGAAGAACAGGCAGGACTGATCACGGCTGCAGCAGATGAGTTCCTGCTCCAGGAATCCACTCATTTTCCATGCAGTTTAGCCCTGAAGTCAACTCTTCCCTCAGGTTCCAATATCCCACATCTCACACTCTGCACTTCAGTGATGAAGCCTGGGCTGTCCATTTAAAAGACAGTTTTATTCTTTCTTGTCCTCCACCTTCAGTAAAAAGTATGACTGATGCACTATGGAAATGCACACTGTTAGTCTGGTCTGGCTGGCTCACCCAGTCACAGATCATATTTTGAAGGTACAATAGCTGGAAATCTGATGTGCAGAAATACATGGGAATGTTCTTCTATTTATTCAACAGCTATAGCTTGATCCAAACATGCAAAGATTACAAACTTCAAGTATGAAGATGACAAAGGGGGGTGGTGGTGTGTGCACATAAAAATCCATTCCCTACTAAAGACAGAAGCACCAAGGGCAGTCCTGCAGCACCAGACCCTGCCCTGGGGTGCTGCCCAGAGCCCCACACAGCTTCCCTGGGGAGCCCAGGGGCCTTGGGCTCATGTGCCTGCAAACCAACAGTGGTGTAGATGCTGCAAGGCCTGCAAAAGCCCTTGGCACCTTGCTGCAGGTGCCACATTAATCCTGACAGTGCTTTTAAATTTACTGGATGAAAAGTCAGTTTAAAGATGGCTTTATGATAGAGCTAAGCTGCATCTCCTTTACCCAGCACAACAAATTTCAGTACCTACATCAACAGCTAGAAGCATTGTGTAAGCAAGAGCACACCATCTTTCCCTAATTTCCATAGAACTGTTTTATGGTTACAGTTTTATTGTTATAGCAGCATATAAACTTTTCTCCCCCCATCTGCTTTTGATTTGCTTTGCTCAGCTGATACACTCAGCCAAGTCCTTGTTTTGCCTCAAGCTGTGGGATGGAAAGTACTGCGGGGAGAAGGAATTTACTCTTGTCCTGCTCAGCCCTACCCAGCTGACCTGCATGGCACAGACTCTTACATTTTCTGTCATGCCAAGCAGAAACAATGTCATCAACACCAACATCCAAGCAAAGGAGGTGGCTGTGATGAGCTGTAATCAAGCCCAGGAGGTGGCACTAGTAACAGAAGATAAAGTTTCAAAGCCTGGCCCAGCTCTATTCTACCCCCAGCTCAGAGATATGCATGTCTGGAGCCTCTTGCAAATGAAGCCTCCTCGACATCAGTTGAAAATCCTACTGTGTATTAGGGCTAACTCAGCAAGCACAAAACCTGGAGCTGGGCTCCTGTGGAGCCAAAACAATTCAGTTTCCTTCCTTTGAAGAAAGGCTTGTGCAGTAAAGTCAAGATTAAAATAAATAGCCAAAACTTTCTTATTACGATCAGAATGCACTTTTCCATGGAAGGCTCCCTTCCTACTGCTCAGCAAGCCACCCAAATGGATTAAGTGAGCTGGAGTAAAAACCATCAACTTGTAGATGTGGAAACCCCAAAACTACCAAAGTACATTAATGGGTCTTCAAAAGTTGCACCATTTTCTCCTCAACTCAGTACCAGAGTTCAGGAACCACAATTGAGAACCTGGCCACCTTCCCCCTGTACAGTCTCAATGCCAGCACTTCTCAGTTCCCAAGGCCACTTCATTCACCAGTAACTACAAAAAAAAGCTCCACAGAAAAACACATTGAAGACTTCAGAATGATCTCACCACTGCAAGAGATTAAATATGCCACAATTCTGTGGCACACTGTATTTCTCTGCAGCAGGACAATCTAAAAACTTATTATGAAAACGCTCCTCTTTAATGACTAGAAAAACATTGAAAATAGGAAATGTTACTTTACAGATCTTAACTAAAAAGATTAGCTATGAATTGTTGAGACTGAAGGCATCAGACAGGTTTCCAAGAGTTAATTAGCTGGCACACCATGTGACAGAAAATCTGGGAAAAAGGGGACCCACAAAGCCACCTACTTAGGATATACACTGTTTCCAACCATGTTTCAACATGCCATTGAACCTCGACATCAGTTGAAAATCCTACTGTGTATTAGGGCTAACTCAGCAAGCACAAAACCTGGAGCTGGGCTCCTGTGGAGCCAAAACAATTCAGTTTCCTTCCTTTGAAGAAAGGCTTGTGCAGTAAAGTCAAGATTAAAATAAATAGCCAAAACTTTCTTATTACGATCAGAATGCACTTTTCCATGGAAGGCTCCCTTCCTACTGCTCAGCAAGCCACCCAAATGGATTAAGTGAGCTGGAGTAAAAACCATCAACTTATAGATGTGGAAACCCCAAAACTACCAAAGTACATTAATGGGTCTTCAAAAGTTGCACCATTTTCTCCTCAACTCAGTACCAGAGTTCAGGAACCACAATTGAGAACCCGGCCACCTTCCCCCTGTACAGTCTCAATGCCAGCACTTCTCAGTTCCCAAGGCCACTTCATTCACCAGTAACTACAAAAAAAAGCTCCACAGAAAAACACATTGAAGACTTCAGAATGATCTCACCACTGCAAGAGATTAAATATGCCACAATTCTGTGGCACACTGTATTTCTCTGCAGCAGGACAATCTAAAAACTTATTATGAAAACGCTCCTCTTTAATGACTAGAAAAACATTGAAAATAGGAAATGTTACTTTACAGATCTTAACTAAAAAGATTAGCTATGAATTGTTGAGACTGAAGGCATCAGACAGGTTTCCAAGAGTTAATTAGCTGGCACACCATGTGACAGAAAATCTGGGAAAAAGGGGACCCACAAAAGCCACCTACTTAGGATATACACTGTTTCCAACCATGTTTCAACATGCCATTGAACTGTTACATACAGCATAACCAGGTGGATCTTTTCCTCGAGACTAACAAAAGGAAGTCTTAGGGAATGTTTTCAGAACTCCTTCAGCTAGCCCAAACTCCTCACCTACAGTCAGAGGGTCCACTAGCATCATCTGTAAAAGGAGAGTGATGCAAGCTTTCAAAAATGAAAATTACTTTTATTTTTCACTTTGATACTCATAGGACTACAACTGCTCAACAAGGTAAACATAACAGTTATACAAAACATATGTAATTATTTACAGACTTAACTGTACAAAATAATTTAAAGCTTACAAAAGTTTCATGCAACCTCTGCTGACTGACTGACACAGTCTAGGAAATCTCCTTGAAGAAGCATAGAAGATCTTTGAATTTATTTATTTAATGGATCAAAAAAAGGATGCTGCAAGGCTTCATCAAGAGTAATTCTTTTGGCTGGGTCATATTCCAGCATTCTGCGAACAAGGTCAAACAGACTTTGATGATCTGTGTCTTGGCAATGCATGAATTCCTGAAAGAAAAAAAGCAGGAGGTATTTTGGAGAGAGCTTTCAGAACTGCAGTCTAGCAGAGCAGTAAAAATTGTGTCTCCTACCTTCAGAGGCTTACAGCGTCTCCTGACGTACCGGCCTGCAGAGCTGTGCTCGTCCCAGTCCAACTGGTCATGGTGAAAATAATGTTTTCTGCAGGACAAGGGGAACAACAGCAAGTTGGTGTCAGTGCACACAGCAAGCAGATGCTTTTCCAAGAAGCCTTAACACACCATTAAATGCTCCTGCATGTGTCTCTGCATCTGGGAGCTAACATTTTTTTTTAGTGTGCAATTATTCACAGAGATCTGCTGGCTTTTAATTATTGCTGCCACAATAATTAGAACACAGTAGCTCTTTTTTTAATTACTTGAATCTATTGCAATTGCTGCTTTCCAAGCTATTTCCTGTTTTTCAAAATGCACTATAATCAACTGGACAACCATAACAAACAATATACATTATCCAACCCAGTTATTGGAATTCTACTTTAACATGAGTTACAGAATTATCTACATGAGCTGGCAAGAGGACAGCTTATGTAAGAAAGAAAATGATTCATCAAATCCCAGGACCTCTAAATTTTGGACATAGAGGGGTCAGGGGAGAACCCTGTGCTGGCTGCTTCTCCTTGTCCTGGAAGTGAGAAACTCCTGCTGCATGGAGTTAATCTTTGAGGAAGAGAGAAAGATCACTGATGCACATGTCTGAGGGATATGGAGGGGCAGTAAAAGAGGATGACAGCTGTATGAGCAAGCAAGGACCCTCTTCTTCCTTGCAATAATTATTGTGATGACATGCTCTTCATTCTGAGAGTTTAAAGAAAAAATGTCTAATACTGTTGTGGTGACCATACCAAACTTAGCTGTAATGACTTAGAAATATTCA
The DNA here is from genome assembly GCA_024865655.1 of Emberiza elegans. Lineage (NCBI taxonomy): Eukaryota > Metazoa > Chordata > Aves > Passeriformes > Fringillidae > Emberiza > Emberiza elegans. The sequence continues at coordinate 58,758,677 of JALJVW010000184.1, forward strand.
TACTCAAGTTACAGTTCAAGAGGCCGACAATTCATACTAAAATCAGAAAAGAGGACTACTGTTAACTACTTAAGGCTGCCTATGAATCTTTGATCTGCAAGAACTCATAGCTTACAATGGCAACTTCACAATTTCTCTTGTAAGAGAAAATATTAGGCAACTTGCCACTTCTACAGTGAACATACCTGGATTTCTTGATCATGTGAGTGGGCAGAGGCCCCAGTATTCTTTCCATCATTGCCAGGTGTTCTTTACTATCATGAGTCTGTGTGGAAAAAGCAATGAAAACACTTAGCACAGTTTTCTCCTCTGAGCCACTTGGTAACAGCAATCAAACTGCAAACAAGTTTTTGCCAGAGCACTGTCACAGTATCTTTAAACTTTGCCACTTTCAATTACTAAAAACAGATTATGCAATGTAGATTTATATAACACGTTCCACAGTGAGGATGACCGCTGAACAACAGTTCATAAACCAAGTTCTTTACTCTTAATTCCAGCAGTAACATGACAGTCTTCTTCACTCAAAATGCCAGAAAATACCATCTTAGATACTCTGAAGGAGATATCCAAGATGTAACATTTTCCTGTATGGATGCTGGTTTTCCAATCTCATCTATATAATCCTTAAAAGCCCATGGGGGGGAGGGGTTCTGCCTTTTACTCAGTTAAGTGCATGTCATTAAAAGATTAAAATCAGTAGTCAGTAAGAAACCTGTTCTATTTAAGCTTACCTGAAACACTGTAAATCCCAGGTAATATTCAATCAGAATACAACCAATACTCCACACATCACATGGCTGAGACCATCCCAGTGCTGCAAAAGAAGCAAAGTTTGTTTTACTTTTTAGTATAGTCTCAAAATGTGTAACCCACAAAGCACATGTCCAGTTTCCACACATTTACTGATGCCCAACTTATTCCCCATGCCTTCCTCAAACCCTGCTGCTTGTTTCTGGTTCTAGAGTATTTCTTTTACTGTTTACTCTCAATTTTACCCCCACTACTTGAGAGATGACTGATCACCAGAATCATGGACAACTGCTCCAGTTTATAAAATAAAGACAACTGAATGAACTGCCATGAACATTCAGAAGGTTTAAGAGTCTTCACTGACCTAAAATAACCTCAGGAGCTCTATAATGTCGTGTAGACACTAATGTGCTGTGATGCTCATCATCGAAAGTCGCACTTCCAAAATCAACAACTTTGATGTCTGTGTTTTTTAAAGTGCGTTCATCTCGTTTCTGCAAGAAACAAAATGCCGTTAATACTTTTTAAAAGCATGCTTAGGCAAAAGGCATTATCACATTATCTTCAAAGCACCAGCTAGCATAAAACGTGTAACAAAACACTTCCTCCAAATACTTTAATTCCTGTGCAGCTCAATGCTCCAAGAAAGAAGAGCAGGTAACGATGTGATTTAATCTCAATACCCTAAACAGCTGAGTAAAGACCATTCACAGTAACAAGAGTTCTTTTCCTCTTTTGTTAACTTTAAATTAACTTCAGTTACTTGTTAACTCTTTTCTTAAGAGAAGTTTCAACGAAGACAGAAGTAGCGCAACTCAAGTTGGGAGAAACAAAGAACAAACTTACCATTTTGGCATTGTACTTCACTATGTAATCAGACTCCACAAACAAGATATTTTCGGGCTTCAAATCTGTGTGAGTTAGTTTATTATGGTGTAGAACTACAAGAAAAAAGAGAACAGTATTCCATAATTTACACATTAAATTCCTAAAAGAGAAACCAAAACACATGCATATATTTGAAAGGAGTATTGAAATTTACTTACAGTTTATAGACTGGCAAATTTGATAGGCCATGTTTCTAATGTCATTAATATGAAATGGCAGAAAGCTGTTTTCCTTAATAAAGTCATAAGTACTGAGCCCCAGTAGCTCAAAAACAATACAGACATGGCCATGGTGATCAAACCACTCCAGCATCTGGACACAGCGGCTTAAAAGAGAAAAAAAGAGAACAATTGAGAAACTATTGAATAAATAACCTTCCTCAAATCCTGGGTATGCTGACTACTCAAATTTCATACTTACAAATTGCTGCTTGGATCCATGTTGTTCAAGTGTTCCAACACCTGTATTTCTGAACGGGCTGCCTCCCGGTATCGACCAACATTTTTCACTATTTTAACTGCTACATGCATTCCTCTCCTTGGAAAGAAAGTAAAGCAATGCAAACTGAATCAATTATTCTTAAATACCCTCAACCCCAAAGCAGCTTGATTTTAATAAAAGAAACACAGGAAGATTAAAGGTCATGGAGAATTATGAGTTGGATTAGGGGAATTTGATTTAAACATGCTGCACTCAACCAGAGCAGGTTTTATTAAAAAAAAAGTAATCTTGATCTTTCCTTTCTCAAATACTTATAGTGCATGCTTTATTAAGGACTTCTCAGTGTTATCATCTCATCTGAAGCAGAATAAACATTAGGAATCTGCCAGCAGAATGATCAAAAAATTAACTAGGTTTTCATTTGAACAAAAATACTACAAATAATTGATGGTTTTTTTCCTGCTCAACTTGTGCTGGCTCTTTTCCAGTGTTCTTATGGAATCAGGGGAATTGAGTAATTTCTGAAGCTTGGGTTACGAGCAGTTTATACCAGTGAAAACTGCCCTGCGCCTGCATGCATTCAGACTGTAAGGCTGTTACTTGAATGGAACACAGACACAGCTCCTTCTGTCCCATTCACTCTTAGAATTGAAAGAGCGCTGCAGAGACAAAAGTTGTCTAACAACTTCAGAACACTCTCAGTCCTCACAACATGATCTCAAACTCCAGAACAGATTTCGCTTATGAAATGACAGAACGAACAAACCAAAGGTAGAGGGAAAAGTACTAAAACCATGCCATAGAACTGCTGATATAAAACACACAGTTAAAATAGTCTGAGCTCTAACAACTGCTAGAACATACAGAATTAATGGAAATACAGTTAAATTTCTCCTCCTTCACCAGACATGCCCCCCACATGGAAGCAATCATTTAATTTAAAAAGTACTCAATACTAGGTTACTGTTGAGTCAAAAAAATTCTGAAGCATAATTTTGATTACGAAAACTGAGGATAGCAATTTACAGCTCAAGCAATTCCAAGCAACTGCTTTCCAGAAACTGCTTCCACCAAGAGCTACTCTCTACTCTCTCAGTATGTCACTGTACCACCTCTAAAAGTCTCCCAAACTAGTTCTGCACTCTTCAGCTGTTCTCACATTCTCCAGTTACAGCAGCAGTACTTAACAGAAACAGAAAAATTAAATAAAACAGATTTCTCAAGCATTAAAAAGGGCATTCAGGCTGTAACATTCTCTTAAATAAAACATTCTCAAGCTTTAATTTCTGATCTAAGTATTTTTTATCATGAGATCCACTGATAAAGATAACCCAACACTTACATATCATGATCTATGCACTCCACTACTTTTCCAAAAGCTCCTTCTCCTAAAGTCGCAACAATTTCATCTAAAAAGAACAAAGATAAGTTAGAATTATACAACTACTTAAAGGAGAATGAACATATTAATGTAGATTTTAAAATGTGCCATTACAAAAGCACAATTACTTTAAATTTCAGCATCAGAATGCATTATTTTATTGGACAGGAGTCATGAAAACAGTTAGCCAAAAAACTATCTCTTGTTCTAATCTCAAGTTCATTTACTAATTGGAACTTTTTGAACACAGTATTTAAATTCTACAGAAAAGAAGATATGCAAAAAAACAAAAAAGCACAAAAAAAAACAGAACAAAAAGAGCAATGAGATTTCTTTAGCCCCCCTCCTCTGACATACTATTCTAAACAGATTTTTTTCTGAAAAGTTTTTTAAAAGTGTTGAAAAATGTTCTATACATCTTGCTCTTAGAACGTCTCCACTTTCACAGATCAGGTGACCCTCCTCATCATCCTCTACACTCCTGGATCTTTTCCTTCGGTGACTCTTCTGGGAACGGCACCAAGATCGTCCAGCCAATCAATATATCAGAGTGAATTCAGGGCAGAATACGCAATTCATTCAGCGGGGAGATATTCAGGCATTCAGTTACACACCAGGCCACGAACAGTTGGCAGGAGCAATTTCAAATTCAGTCCCCAGAAATTCACAGGGCACAGTTTATGTTACAGAAGAAAAACATGGCAAGGAACAGATTTTCAGATAAATACTTAAAGTGATACAAGCAACAGAAAAAAAAACAACACAATTTTGTCTGTCAAACAGTGGCTTAATTGAAGACAGATTAAGACTGCAACACTGCTATTTCTAATTCTTGGCTAGCAAATAGCAGAAACCAGTATTTATGTACATACCTAAGCTCTCAGTCAGGTGAAATGTTTCTATTCTTAAAATATCCACTCATGTAAACAATTTTACTTCCCCGATGTTTAGAGAGGGGAGAAAAATTACTCTGAAGTCCTTAATTTGCAGTATATAATCTAATACACCTTGGTGTTCTACTGCAGAAAAGTGGCATAAAACACTTGGAACTGTAGATGCATCAGTGGGCATCATGACAATCATGAGAAATTCAGAGAGCACCTTCAAAGAAGGCAAGCAGCAAACTTATCCCATCTCATAAGACAATAGGTGCCATTAGCTGGGCACAGAGCTTATCAAAGCATACTGGAATTAGGTGTAAAATTGTTCACATCCATTTACCAGACATGCACATTCATACTTTCAATTCATGTTAAAAAGGCATGTCATCTCAATTACTTCTAGCAATAGCGTAGATAGCATCTCACAGTCTACCTGAAAAAACAGAGTTCACTATGCTGCAAAGCTCAGTGACAACTGTACTTTAAAAGAGGACAGCTGCCTGTCTTCAATTTCAAGATAACATTTTTCAGATCAACCCCAGTGAGTTTGACTACCAACCACCTACATTCCCAATGTACAGCTAGTACTGATGATCCCACCCCCCACCCAGCAACGATCCAACAATCTCAACTAACAACATATTCACATGCTCCACAAACAGACTCAAATAAATACAAATTCTTTTTGAATAACGTATTCCTTAAAGTACCGTGGATCAGGAATTGCAGCTCTAGCACTCATTTAAGAAGTCTATTACCACTAATTCATGAATAATAAAGTTAAAAATTACTCATACCGAATGTGATTGGTGACTGGAGCAATGATGTCTCTTATGCTTCCTTTTATGACTACTTTTCCTGCTCCGACCAGAGGATTTGCTATAGTGATGATGGTGACTCTTTTCATAGTCTCTGTGATAATGCCTGTGGTCATACACTTCACAGAAGTCATTTCTGTATTCCTCAACATATCTCCGGTCATGATGGTCTCTTTCATTTATGGCTCTATCGTCCAAATAATGACTGAAAATATATTTTAAGTGAATGTTCTCCACTTCAAAAACTTGAGGTTCCAACAAGATAAGTGACCTGAGCTGAGTTACACAGTATCTGTCTTTACAGCACAAATGTTTTTTAATTGACTCCCTCCCCAAAAACAGTGGAGCTTTTGATGTTACTTTATTCGGAATTTAACAACATTGTCAGTCTCAGATACAGGCAGCCATCCACATGAACAATGTACGACCTGACCACAGTTTGCATAGTAAGAAACTCAGACTTAAAAAGGAGAAACACTTCCTAAAATATACTGAGCAGCTTCATTACAACCTTAAGTCTCATGACAAACCACCTTCAATACAGAAATCATCCCTTCTATGCTTTCAAAGCTCCAGGTTTAAATAAAACCTAGAGACTGAGAGAAGTAGCATTGTTCTAAGTGCTCTGCAACCAACATTAAAACCTCAGAGGATCTGGAACAAGGATATTTTGCACAGAAAACAGACCATTAAGAAAGCTGCTGAGGCACAGAGTTCCCTGACTGCTGCACGCCTACTCCTTCCAGAATTTTAATAAGCATGTGTATGAGCTTTTAAAAGAATTCCATTGGATCTTTTCAAGGGGAAAAAAAAACCAAGACAAAACAGAAAACACATCTTTCCAGTGAAAGCAGTGTGGGAGAAAACACAAATCACTTGCAAGTTAGTAAGAGAAATTCATACTTACCACTGTATTAAATGATTAAACAAACCTTCTCCTGCTTTTGTTCACATTAAAGACATCCTTTTCACTTGAAATTTAATACTGCTTATATTCAATACCAATATTTAACTGTCACAACTGAGACAAACTAGTAACATTTACTTGCTTTTATCCAACAATTTCTATTTAAAGCTTCAGGTGGTATGTTAACAGCTACCTATCAAGCTTGTCTTAAGTGAGCTAAACCAAAAGGAACTGACTAGTCTGGGCATTCAGAAACTCCTACCCTGAAAACACATTTATTTAGACATGGTAAGAAACATTTGCACTACTCAGTTCAGAGTGTTATACCTTTCTGAAACACGACTGGGTTTATAGTGCTTGCTGTCCTGGCCACTGCTGTGGGACCTCTTTCTGCGCTTGCGGCTGCTGCTGTGCTTCCTCTGATCCCAGCTCCTCCTGTCGTCCCACTCAGGACAATGAGACTGCTTTGAATGCCTCATCTCCCACTGTAAAACACAGTAATAATAATATTAAAAAATCAACGAACACCCATGTAGGTACAAATTAACAATGGCAGTTTGATCAAGTATGACAAACTAGAAAGCTCCATTTGTCCTCAGCTCCCTCCCCCATTATTTCGGTTTGGCGAGCAGACCCAACTCCCTCATCCCAACACTAACGTTGTTATGAAACACAATCAAGATTAAATAGGCCAACTCATCCTCATTTAGTAGCTTCAAACATATCATTAAAGCCTGTTTTAAAACAAACTCTCAAGTGACTAAGCACAATAGCATCCTTAAAGAGCGTCCTGTTGGAAGAAATCTTCCTCTCCAAACATCCTCTAAAAGAAAACCTGGATTTAGGTCTTCCTACTGAATTGTAAAGTTACTACTGAAAATCAAGAATGCACAATCAGTCTAAAAACGTCTCTCACTAAACTATTTACAGAACACCAGGAAACAGTCGCTTTTAGCATCAACCACTGTGAACTCTGATGGATTAACACAACTGTGGAGCACCTGGAGCCAAGTCACAACTTTTGCACCCTATTAGCACGCAGGACTGTGGGTGTGCTACACTTCAGCTGAATTGCCAGAGACAAAACCCACCAGCTTCTGTTGCTGGATGTTAGGTGCAGGAATTCTTTGTTCAAACAGGTACATGCACAACTGGAAAAAAAAAAAGGCAAAGTAAAACACGGCTGTAGAATTAAAAAATGTAACAAAACCAACTGTTATTTTTTTACTCATCTGCAGCAGGAGTTTTTTGAAAGTAAGAATAACCTTCTATATCTATTCCAATATAGTCCAAAGAATGAATTAATACATGATAATAAAAAGTTTCTGCAGTAAGCAGTGACAGTGAGAACAGTAGTTTAGAGACAATGACAGCAATAGAGTAAAAAATCATGACTGTAAATCATGTGTAAATTGTGCAAATCCGTGTAAATTTACAGGGAACAACGCCTCTATACAAAGAGAAGGCATTAGGTCGGAAACGCCTAGAACATGCAAATGACAGGCCTATTCTAAAAAAAAGGCTTTTTTGATACTTTCAGAAGATCCGTGAGAGGCCGGTAATTAAAAAGAAAAAACACAAACGACAGACATCTGCAACAATGTTTTGAAAATCAAAAACATATTAACAAACTGTGCAAAATAAGTGCCTTGTACACATTTTGGGTGCGGCATGATTCACAAAAAATCTTACTCGCTTGTGAGATTCTAATACAAACAAAAAATACTAATGTAGCAAGTGACTAATAAAACCACCTGAAAAATTAAAACCGACTTGGTGCTTCATTCACGTGCTTTAATTTCCTCTCTTCTTACACAGCTCCAAAGCTATTTTCCTGTATTTTCACCTTACATAACTCAGGTTCTGAAGCACACTGATGTTTCAGTTACTCTTGAGGGGCAGAGCTCTAAACAGATATACTCAGTTACAGGTGAACTGAAAATTCTACTTACGGTTGCTTGGGATTTTTTTTTCCCTACTTGGAGGAAGGCAGGCTGCACTACAGCTCTGTAATTAACAACTATCTAAATAAAATCACCATTAAATCGTCCTGCAGAGCAGGGCTTGGGGGCAGGGACGGATATTTGACACAAGAAGCTGGAGAAAATGCTTGAAGACTAACTGCTGCCTAACTACAATCAAATGCACATAGCTTTAGTGAAATTAAGACAAAAATTACAAATTTTGTCCCTAAAGGAGCCAAGTAAACTTAAATGAGGAGGAAATTGCCAGAATCGGTCCGAGTCCATTTTACGCTAGAAGCCAACTTAAAATTTTTTAACTACGATGCTCTATCTGATTTTATGCGCCGAAGAACTTCACTTATGTAATACTGACAGCTGCCACGAACATATGCATTCCTGTAGCATGTGGAACTAATCCATATCACAGGCAGTTTTCACTCCCACATTTTGCCATACGGCTGCTCAGGCAGGTGCCATTCCCCTTTCGAACAGACCCAAGCACACCAGGGCCACTAAAGCCCCGCCGCAAGGTAAGCTGCCTACACAGCACTTTCTAAATGCCTCTCCTCAAAATCTTGGCAGGCGGAGGAGGTCAAAGGCTTATTCCTTCGGGATGGCCAAAGTCCGACAGTGCAGATCCTGGAGGGGACACCCTCCACCCCAAGCCAGGGGCACCAAGCCCGTTTCCACGCCGCCTTCCCCCGGGAGGCCTCCGCGGCCGGCGGGGGAGGAAGGGCCGGTCCCGCCGTCATCTGGGCGGGCGCCAGGCACGGCCGGGACGGGAGAGCTCAGCTCCGTCCGCCCCAGCCCTCCGCACCTCCGCAGAGACCCCGACAGAGCTGCTGTGCCGAGAATCCTCATCCCACCTCAACCCTCCTGAAGCAGCGCCCCGCGCCGCGGAGACAACGCAAGCTGCTCTCCCACCCCACCCCCCACCCTGCCTCCCCTCCGTTTTCCCCTCTGCTTCGCCTCCCCCGGAAACAGAAAGGACAGAGGAAAAAATCGAAGGTGAAAAGAGAACGAAGAAAGGCGGCCCTCACCACTTACAACCGGAACAGAAAGCGAGCGAGCTCCGTCTCCACCCTGCGCGCACAGACAAAATGGCGGCTGCGAGCGCGGAGAAGCTGCTTCCTCCTTCTCCCTCGCTCTCGCGGCGTCTGTGGGCTCTGATGTCAGACGCAGGGCGTAAGGGCCGGCAGGGCGGGAGACCAGCAGAGGCCTCGCCCCTGCACCCCGCCCCTGGGGCGGTGCCGCCGCCATGGCGGCAGCTGTGAGGGGAGAGGGGCAGTGTTCGTGCCGTCCTGTGCCACCCCATCCCACACACTGGGCATCGACTTTACCCACATCTTCACGGCTTTGTAAGCCAACCTCATGGAGGAGGTCAAGCATGCAGGGGGAGTTCAGAGGCAACTCCAGATCTCCTCATCAAACGCGTGTAATAGTGCAGAAATCACCAATTAGCCCCAACCGCCAATTAATTCCTGCTAATGAACTCGCCAAAGGCAGCGTTTAGGCAGTTTGGTGATCCCGTACTTAGGCCTGGCTTCAGGCTCACAATTCTCTGTGCGAGCCGTTTCTGTGTAAAAACGGTCAAGCCTCAATAAAATATTTTATATGCTGGAGCCTGGAGGCCGGCAGTGCCCCCTCAGCCGTGTGCAGTTGCAGGATCGCTGGGCTGACTATGTGCGGGGCCTGTGTGGGATGTGGGATGGCGGACCCGGCCGAGTCACGGCCTGGCAGGGCAAACCCCCCGTCCCGGGCCTGAGGGAGCACGGGGTTAGTGCTGGACTATAGGAAGCCCTTAAGATATACGTACTGTGTAAGTGGTCTTTGAGTCCACGTAAATTATATCTGTATTGTATCTGAATATCTTTGTCCTGGAAGGTCCTAGTTATTCTTGATGGGCTGCAACTGTGATGTCCTTCATTGAGCAGCAGCTGTGGCCAGTCAAGGTAACTGGGATAAAAGGGGGGTGGGCTGGCCAGTTGGGGAGAGCCTCGAAGGAGCCCTGACTGAGGAAGACCCAGAGTCTGTGCTGTGAAGATCTGCTGCCCACAAGGAAACATCAGAAAGGTACAGGACTCGTGAAATATGCTGAATACAACATCCGGTGACCCCGACGTGATAGCAGAGAATAGGGCAGCTGAGAGCTGTGGTGGCCTTTGAGCCAGGACAGAGGACTGGAAGAATAGGACAGCTGAGAGCTGTGACATGGCCTTTGGATCAGGGAGCTGTGACAGCCAGGAGCTGTGAAAGAATGGCCTTTGAGCAAAGAGCTGTGTGTGTGTGTTGTGTCATGGGTGTGTGTTGTGTCATGGGAAAATGTATTGTATTTGAGGTATTGTAACTACTATCTGAAGTATTGTAATTGAATAACATGTTTTTGTACAGCAAAAGGAAAAGGGGGAAATATAGGAGGCCCTTAAAATATATGTACTATGTAAGTGGTCTTTGAGTCCATGTAAATTATATCTGTATTGTATCTGAATATCTTTGCCCCGGAAGGTCCTAGTTATTCTTGATGGGCTGCAGCTGTGATGTCCTCCATTGAGCAGCAGCTGTGGCCAGTCAAGGTAACTGGGATAAAAGGGGGTGGGCTGGCCAGTTGGGGAGAGCCTCGAAGGAGCCCTGACTTAGGAAGACCCAGAGTCTGCTGCGAAGATTGCCGCCCACGAGATAACATCGAAAGGTGCAGGACTCGTGAAATATGTTAAATGCAATACTGGACTGCCCCAGGAAACTCGGCACCGCCAGCCCCTCCTGCCTTCAGCCAGGCAGAACTCGAGAACCACAAAGAGATTGTTACAAAGTAAAGAAAAGCACACCCCAAAATAGGGAATAGTCGAACTGAAATGCAAGCTTCAGATTTAGGAGCTCACCATGGGGGAAAATAGCAATTTTGAGATGAACTGAAAATTCTACTTATGGCTGCTTGGGATTTCTTTTCTTTCTTTACTTGGAGGAATATAGCAGTCTGGGGAAAATAGCAATCTCTGAAGGTTAATGGGTAAATTGAAAAATTCCTGAACTTATTGGCGCTTTTCCAGAATAATTTTAGCAAGGGTTGCATCTAATACAGCAATGTTTTGCAGCTGAAGCAAAATCCAGAATAGCTAAAGTATAATGTACTTAGAATTTAATGAGTGCTGTTGTCCTTTTAATGTTAGTCCCCAATAACATTAATAAATTGTTCTAAAATGAGAGCATTTGTGATTTTAAAATTGTCATTAAAATTTATTTGCCAAGAAGAGTAAGATAACCATTTAAACCTGGTTTGCACTAGAGTGGAAAAGTGGAAATCCTGTTCCTCTTCTTGAGGTTTTTTTTTTTTTTTTTAAGAAGAGAAACTAAGAACAGAAACTACAGAGCATTGACACCTCTTTGTTGCCCCCTGTATTTTTAAAAATATTTAATCTCATAATCCATGTTGTATACCAAAACTGTTAATGCCAAATATGGCTTTGGAGCCATTGCTCCACTGTTTCTCATTTTGCACCTAAATGATTGGTTATTATTTATAAAAAAACTAGTAATATCTGCCAAGCATTAAGAATTTTCCCAACATCCACTGATACTGTCTGAGGAATTATCTCAGTCTGCAAAATAGCAGAAAAAGATAGAAGCATGAAATTAAATTAACAGAGAGTGAACATGCACCTGTGAAGAGGCAGAAAATATCCATGTACCTGATATCAGCCTACTGTACCACATAATTACAAAATTCTCTAATTTCTTAATCCAAGAGGTGTGTCTAGGAAGATCATCTGGATTTTATGGAAAGTTTTTGCTGGAAGGCTGATGCCAAACCTGTGGCAGGTATTCCTGGCAGGGCAGAGAAGCTAATGATGTGACAGGATGTGCCTTTCTTGTTTGCTGCCTCTTCTAAGTTTTTACTGGGTTTTATCTTTTAAATTTCCTCTGCCCTTATAATTGGATGACAGGGCCTCTAATACACTATAGCAGTTCAGGGACAATTTTTGGAAATCACATTTAGTAGGAAAAAAGGAAATTAATGCAGAAAAGACTTCAGAACTGACTTTTTTTGAAGCAGGAAAATTTTAGTTCTAGGATATTTTGATTCTCCCCCTGTTAGGAATAAAAATCTTTAATCTCTGCAATCCATGTTGTATAAATAAAATTGTGCTTTTAAAAACAAATGAATGGGAGCCATTGCTCCACTGTTTCTCATTTTGCACCTAAATGATTGGTTATTATTTATAAAAAAACTAGTAATATCTGCCAAGCATTAAGAATTTTCCCAACATCCACTGATACTGTCTGAGGAATTATCTCAGTCTGCAAGCAGCAGAAAAAAGATAGAAGCATGAAATTAAATTAACAGAGAGTGAACATGCACCTGTGAAGAGGCAGAAAATATCCATGTACCTGATATCAGCCTACTGTACCACATAATTACAATTTTTCTCTAATTTCTTAATCCAAGAGGTGTGTCTAGGAAGATCATCTGGATTTTATGGAAAGTTTCTTGCTGGAAGGCTGATGCCAAACCTGTGGCAGGTATTCCTGGCAGGGCAGAGAAGCTGGGATGTGACAGGATGTGCCTTTCTTGCTTTGCTGCCTCTTCTAAGTTTTTACTGGGTTTTATCTTTGCTAATTTCCTCTGCCCTTATAATTGGATGACAGGGCCTCTAATACACTATAGCAGTTCAGGGACAATTTTGGGAAATCACATTTAGTAGGAAAAAAGGAAATTAATGCAGAAAAGACTCTCAGAACTGACTACCTTTTTGAAGCAGGAAAATTTTAGTTCTAGGATATTTTGATTCTCTCCTGTTAGGAATAAGGATCTTCAGCCTGCAATAGAAAAGGTAGAAATAACTATTGTGCATTTTGAAAACAGAATGAATGGGAGCTGTAAAAATTTACTGGTTTCAGTCAGAGGCTTTCAGCTGACAGTTGAAAGAGGAATAAACCTATCAGAAGTGAATAATTGGACCTTTTTGAAGAAGAAAAGCAGTGTAGAAAGGTTAAACCACCTTCATATCTGATATACATAAAGAAATTTCCCTCTGAATTAAAATCCTTACAATGGATTTATAGAACATAGCCTCTCTAGACAGATTGCAAAGCAGTTTCAGCTCCTGCTCTGTGTGCTGAACAATGCACTTCCAAAACCACTTCTGCAGACATTCAAAAGAAAAGCAGGATTGGAAGAAGTTAATTTTCCTTCCTGTTCAGGAGGTGGCAGTGGAGACACAGCAGTGGAGGAATGTCAGCTGGAGTTTAGGTGGTGTCTCAGAGAAGGATAAAGTCAGGAGAAATTCGCTGCCCATGACCAGGCTAGGTAGCACAAAGTGACAGTCCCTCTAGAAATGGCCATTTTTAAGTCAGGGATGAGGTGAAGAACAATGAAGAATCAAACTAGAGAAATTCAGTCTTCACAAAACTCAGGAAATTCATTTGAGTGCAGTTACAGCCACTTCTGCTGTCAGCCCTTATGGTATTTACTTTTGTTTATGTGAGAGATATCCTTCTTTAATTAGACTTGCAATGCAAAATGTGTGCACAGCTTGTGGAGTGAGCAACACACAATGCAACTATGTTTTAGATTGCTCTGTACAGCAGAGTACATTACGATTCAGTGTTACTGTGCTGCTGGGACACATTTGTGAGTGTATGAGAAGATACATTCAAACCATTTGCTTCAAAATGCAATTTTGTAAGGTTCTTCTTTCAAATGTCTTGCCACAGGAGGTGATCATCCTCACAGCAGCTCTTCAGGAGATATAGATCTTATCGAGTTTTCTCATTGTTTGGATACAAAATTAAAAGCCTTGCCCAAAGCCTCAGAAAAACTCAAGAGGCAGAGCCAAAAATTCCTGACTTTCAGTACTTCCAGTGCTGTGCTTGCTTTCTTTTAAATACAGATGTATTTGTTTTGTTTTTCCTCACTCTGGTGTCAGAGGGTGGCTGATTAGCATTTGTGCTTTGTCTTTAGTTGTTTATGGATTTCTGCAGTTCCATAGTTTGATTTTTACACTGACAGAGAGATTTTCTTATTTTCCCCCAACTGTGTGGAAGCAGCTGTGTCTTTGCTTGGGAGCTCAGGGACAGAGTAATGACAATACTGTCTCTTTATAAGGGACTGAACTGAATGGGGATGGAAAAACCACCACAAGAATTTCTAAGATACATCAGGCAAAGTATATTATTCATTTCACAAATCACTGTAACTACTGATCAAGGGAGCCAGTGTCCCAGATTGTTGTGGCATATGTAAATTCAAAGAGATAATAGGAGCTTGGATGTGTGGATCAGCAGAAAGGCAAAGTGAGAACCCACTGACAGTTGCATTTCCATTCCATGAGAGTTTATTTTTATAAAGGAAAATTTAAAATAGATTTTAAAAAATTAATATTATGCAGTAGAATAGAAAAAATGCAAATATACTCAGCCAGATGAAGAAGAACAAGGTATGGTTATGGCTTAAGGACACATTTTCCCTCTTTAGGAGTTATTAGAATTTTTCTTAGAAAGGCAGTGACCCAGAAACTTTGTATGAGTGAGGGCACCTTTGTTCATTCCCTGGTGGGGAGAAGTTGTGGCCAGGTAATACCTGAGCTGTGGCCAGTGGCAGACTGGAATGGGCTGTGCTGCCCTGAGCTGAGGGCGGTGGGGACACCGAGCCCTGGCAGCTCACCCTGAGCAGGGAGTGTTCCCTGAACTGGGCAGGCTGGGTTTCACTTTGGTGACACAGGGGCCAGCTGGGCTTACCTTGGGCTGGGCTGAGCTGATCCACTCAGTTTAACTGAAAAGCTCACAGGGGTGGTTAGAACTTGCACTTCTCTCACTCTCTGTGGCACAGCTGGGCCTCCTGAGGATTTAAATGTTTTAGCCTAATAGAGAATAGGGGGCTTCACATGGGGAAGCCTGGATAAGCCACAGTTTACAGGAAATTCATCCAGATGACTCAATAGTTCCTTTTGGCAGGAGGAGCTCTGGCACTGTGAGTAAGAACACTGCTGAGGAAGGAGGTTGCACATCCACTTCTTCAAGCTTTGGAGCCAGTGCCACCACTCACATCCAGCCATTCTCCCTTGGTGACAGCAGGCAGGACCAGCTGTGCTGAACAGCAGTTACTCACAGAACCATTGTGGTGCAGGTGCCAAATGTGACCTCAAGGGAACTCCACCACTTCTGTCTACACAAGTTTCACCTCTGAGCCTCTTTCTTCCTTATTTAAAAGAATTTTAAGCTGCTTGAACCAACGTCTCTTGCTGTACATTGTTACTGAAATGTGGCCCTCATCTCAGTAGCATCTCTCAGTTTATTATTTGTATTGCCATCAGCAGCACAAATATTAAAAGAATACATTTAAACACCAGTTGAGCCACAGATTTTTATAGAAACCAAAAATACTCAGACCCAGTCAGCTTTTTCCTCCTATTATCATGAAGTTTCCATTCTACCACTCCTTTTTGGGAAAATACTTTATTATGGGAACTGTGAATCTGTCTCCTTTCCTTGCGGTGCACATGCTTGAACTGCATGTGTGAGGATGAAGAGAGAAGCAGTGAAGTGGAAATGAGAAAGAGCAGAAGCCACAGGTTTCTTCCTACACACATATTCATTAATTGTTGGGCAGAGTCAGGGACATTTCTTTCAAAGCAATGTGAGTTTCTTCACAGCCTATCCTGTAGAAATCTTTACTATGTATAAAACCAAAGAAAAAAATCCACACAGACAAACCTTTTTTTTAAATTATTATTCTTATTTGACACTCACATTACAAAATTTAGAAACCATAGACAGTTCAGGCAAACTGTTAAAACACAGTATAAATTAGGGGGGTTTAATATATAAATTCTATACATAGGTAAGTTAGCTGGAACATGACTGACAAAAGGATTTCATAACAATCTTACCACAACTGTGTAAAAAGGCATGGGAGTAGGATGGGCACTATCATCATGAATGCAGGTTAAGACATTTTCCACAACAGCTATAAAGCGTAACAATGACCATGCTATTCTCGCAGTGTTTATGTGGGCTACAGGATGCATATTACCAATAACATTTTGCAAGATCTATGTACAGTCACAAAATCATAACAGCCACTTTCAAGTAACTTTACCGTTTCCTGCCTGTGCAATTAATAAAGTGTTGGTATTCTGGGAGTTTCTAACAAAGCTACATGGTTTGAGTATTATGGATGGGTTAAAAGTTGGACTCAATGATCTTAAAGGTCCTTTCCAACCTAAATGATTCTACAATTTTATGATTCTATGGTAGAGAGATTTCAATTTGACCTGACAATGCTGATCACAACATGATTTTTTTTAATTTAATGAAAAGGATACAGGAAAAGCACAGTTCCTCATTGCTATCACTCACATGATTAATACATACCACTCTTTTAAGCCGTATTTATTTTGTAGCTTCATTATTTTTAAAGCCTAAAGAGATAATTTAGTTCCCATTTATCAAAGCACAGCTGTAAAAAGGACTAACACCAGAAGAAATGTAAAACTAAAATTTGGATATCTTTTTGGGTAATTTTTTGAAAGGACATGCTTCCCAGGTAGCCCTGGGCCTGTCATGCAACCTTTGAATCTCTCAGTCTGAAAATAAAGATAGTTCTGCTTACCCATTTTTACTCTGTGCTTTTAGGTCTGTGACTAAATAGTATCATTCTAACAGTTTTAAAATACTATGTTCTTGGAGTTTAGTTAGAACAGTTGATAGTCACACTTAAAATCCAATCTTTCACCTTTATAAGCTGATGAATGCTAAGAGTTCTGGAACCCAGAGGATTATTTGTTTTCCATCTATGTTGTATACTAGTAATGATGTTTTTACAGACAAACCCCTAAGGGAAGTACTTGTACCTTTGTAAGAATCAGACTTTGAAACACTTGAGTTTAATAGCTCTGCATATACACCTTTCACTAAGTTTTAATAATTTGGACAATTATATTGGAACAACTCCTAGTTCAAGGCAAGGACAGACAGTAAGTGATAACCCAGCTTGGGCTGCTAAAGAAACACAGATGATGGCAACAGCCTAAACTACAGCCCCCATTTCCTCTATTCTGTTTGCCCACAGACCAATCATCAAAAACCCATCATATATTCATTTCAAAAAGACTGGAATTTTAGAAGCATAATTCAATAATGAAAGCGGTGATATAGTACTGACCAGTAATAGTTCACTGAGGAAGTTATGTTGCTCTGAAAGGTAGCTGGAATATGTCATTTTCTGTTCAAAATTCCATCAGATGGAGCTTTGCACCTTTTAGAAAGAAGGTTCCTTTACAAACATTTAAATTGCAGGACTCCTGAGCTCTGAACTCCTAAATCTTCTGCATTCTAGGAGGTCTGGGAACATTGCTACACTGCAATATTAATCTGGGTTGGCAGTTTTAAGGCCATGGGGATGAAAAGAGAGAAGGACTCTTATTCTGTTATGACAGATCTGGAGTATGAATACAGAGCCTTTGTATAGCAGAGAGCTAGAAAAATGTTCCTTTGGCATTTTGCAAGAGCTGTTTATGGAGCAAAATACCACTTCTGTGGAGGGAAAGACATCATGGGAGGAGTAAGCAGTCCAAGCCACTCTGAATTTACACCACTCCAGCCTGTGCTTGCCCCAGAGCAGGACAGGGAGCTCAGCAGGAGTGACTCTTAGCTTCTTTCTGCAGCTGAGGCTGCTGCCTGAGTTTCAGTGTCTTGTACTCATGCAGAGTGTATGAAATACCAGCCATACAAACTATTTGCTCCCTAGCTACACTGGTATAATGTAACAATGCAGGATGTGATGCCTTGTATGGGCATTAGCTTTAGTGTATTTAGTATTTTTTGCCTATCTGAAAATATGAAGGAAGAATTGTAAAAGAAATCAGTACAAACCAGATTAAACTTCAGATCTGTTCCATCCAGAAAGGTAACTGGTTCAGCTGTTCCACAGAGCAGGGGGAATGGTTTCAGGGGAAGGGACACATTCTAGCCAATATTAAAACAAAATTATTGGTAATATTTTCTGCACCAGTATTTCACTGTTCTCTCCTGCCTTTGCCTGCCTAGCTGCCACTGGTATTAATAGAAGATATTTTGTCCCACTCTGCCACCATGCAGTGAAATATGAAAGTGAATAACCATCGAAGTATTTCTCATAATTTAAAATATACTTATTTTTCTTAGATCTTAAAATCTCTGTCAACTAAGTAACAAATTCTTCACTGTTTTAAGTCCACTAGAGAAAACTTCTTTTAGTTCAAAGAATTTTGTCGTAATCATTCTTTTGGGTGGGTAAGGAAGGCTTAGCCTCAGGTGAACTTCCAAGAACTTTCTCTCCTTCAAAAGGGCTGTGTCCCAGAAAAGCAGAGTGCAGGCTCAGCTGTGAATGTGCACTCACTTTGGGATCATCCCCTGGTGGTGCCTGTGCTGCCATCCCAAGAGCTGGGTACCCACACTTCAGGAATGCCCTGCACCACCTACAGAGGGAATTCCACCTCACAGGTGATGTTGGAAAGGACAAAGACAAGGACAACTTTGGCCCACAGTTGAGTCTGAGCAATAACAGAGGGGCTTTTCCTTGTTTCTCTGTCACTCCCTAACCCCCCATTCTGCAACTACAACAATGGAAATAATCAGTTCACAATCAAAGGGGGTTTAATTTCCAACAAGAGAGTAATTTGAAACAGTACCACTAATTTCTACCAGTATAAAAAGAGAAAAAGGTTCTTAAATCCAGAAAGTCAAATTTTGCACTCAGACATGAATTCATTCATTGGATCAGATTTAGTCCTTGAATTTGCTGCTGAAAGTTCAACAATGTCAAAGAAAACTTTTGCTAAGGCTGGACTTTCACCCTATTAAGTGCATCTCCCATCTGAGAGTTGCACCTGGCACAGAGACTACACCAGCTGGCAATACAATTTAATACCTATGGATAACTAAAAACTGTACTCCCATTAATAATTGCAGGACTGCTCCAAAGCTCATCAAAATTAATAGGAGTTTTTCCTCTGGCACATTGCTGTGCTTGGAATTGGTATCATTCCATGGAACACAGTCATTGCTAGGCCAGAGACTGTTAACTCTGTAACATTTTTACATTGATAGCATAACTATTTTTTCTACTAACATGTCTTTTCAGTTGATAATTCAAATTACATATTCAGTGATCTGAGCTCTGTTATAAACTGGATTTACAGTCATGTGCAAAACAGTGCTCATGTGCTTTAAAAAAGGTGCATTATACTATTGCAATAAAACATGATGAAATAACCAAGATATCAGGAAGGGACAGCTTAATTTTAAGTGAGTGATTACCTTATCACCACTGACCACATCATAAAGTGTTCTTGAGCTCAGAAAACTATCTCTACATTTAATTTGTTTCTTATTTGAAGTGCTTTAGCAGCTGTCCACACTTTTTTAAACTGACAACTCAGCAGAAGCTGGGATTGCAGTTTGCTCTATCCGCATGGGGAGCTTCCAGAGATGTACAACAGGATTGTGTTCATTGCCTAAGAGGGGGAACAATGAAGTCTAATCAGGGTACTGTGGTGCACAGGATGCTTGAGTGCTTGACTAATTTTGAGTTTCTGCCCTGAAAATTTAGCTGTGTGCAGCTGCCCTATATCCATGCACCTTTAATTTGGTAATGTGATCAATGTGGATGTGAAATTGAGGTCAACACTGTACAATTAAGAGTCTTCTGAAAGTCATTGAGCAAGTTCATCTACTGACTTCACACAAGCTGAAGGCACACAATTCCCTCCTTGCTTTCCACTGAGCTTTACACCTATCCCTGCATTGCAGGATGGCACACTCAAGAAATGGAAAAATGGGACTTTTGCTACCATTCTGATTACACTGGTGGAGGTGCAGAAGTGATTTAATGTATTTTGGTCTTTTAAAATACTGTTGTATACCAGAAACTAAGTTAATGCTTCTGCAAGACTGTGTCATATTCATATCTTACCAGCTTAAGGGTTTGATACCAACAGTGCAGACCTACAGGTCTAGCTTTGCTCTGCTCTCTGTTTAACATTAGTTCAAGCAGCTGCCAGGGAGTGAATCCACTCAAAGAAGCAGAATTAGAAAGCCACACCATTACTACAAGTAACTTGTCTAGATGTTGGTCTAATGACTGCACACCTTACAGTGGTTTAGTGCTTGGTGGGAAGTTATTCTTTCATTTAATTTCTTTCATGGCAGGAGTTCTTTATGCCTTTATAGCAAGAAAAATAGATTACTGGACATCTATATGTTCTCATTTTCATGTAATATTAATAAATTTTTAGAAGAAATTTATTGCCCAAGTTGTCATTCTTTGTTTTCAGTTGTACTGGTGCTTGTTGGTGAAGCAAGGCTATGACCCCACTCCTGCCAGGAGCTGCTCACCCTGGTTAGGCCACAGATCGATTAGAAATGCAACTGACAGCTGCAACTTAAGGCTTACATTGTTTCTGTTTAAATAGGATTCAACTACAAGATTCTGTGAAGACAAGCTATGTCTCCTGAAGTCCGTTTTTTAAAAGCACTGTTTTCTCATTTTAAGGTTTGCACTCTCATCTCCAAGTAATTTTGCAAAGAGCAGTGAATGTCTCTGGAGATCAAAAACCACAGATTAATGTGCCATGCACCTCTATAGAGCAATAATTGCTTCACTACTCCCCAAGAGATGAGGATGTTTAGCACCTCTGAAAAAAGACCTTTTATATGTGTGACTACATAAAGGCTTAAGAATAATTTAGTGCTTCTGACAGTCCCACCAAGACCTTAATACCCACCTAAATCTGACCTTTATGCTTCCATTTTAAGCACTGAGGTCTGAAAGTTTTGGACTATGAAAGTGATTTAGGTTGCAAAAGTGATAAACTTTAGGAGATGTAATTTAACTTGTACTTGCAAAATTGCCCAAATTCATGGAAGGTGCCCCAAAATAGAAGGAATTATAATGAGAAATCATATTTTAATTAATTGCCATGGTTTTTAATCTCATCTGTACCAACCTCTAGTGGCTCATTAGAAAAGGAGTGAGGACTTAAATTTTAAAAAGCAGGTTTTAAGAAAGGGCCCATCCACCTGCACTGGGTTTCAGGTTAGCAAAACCCCCATATTTCCACTGTGAAGTCACACTGTGCCTGTTAAAAATATGCAGATAGTAAGAAAAAATGACCATTTAGGAAACACATTTAAACATTAGCGTTGTTGTAGATACGTTTATGGTTATTGCTCTGGATTCATCTGACATTTAACAGGCTTTTAATGGCTTCATTTTGGAAATGGTTCTGCCTGAAGGAACAGCTATGTGTATAGTTCCTCTGTACAGCTCTCAGCTCATGTACAAAAATTACCAAACAGCAGATTCACAGTATCAGCCAGCAGAACAGTCATCATTCCATGGCTGCAATGATGCTGTACCATCCTTACATCCTTAGTTCTTCCATACAAAGCTGGAATAAACGCATTAGAGTTTTATGTCCCCCCATCTGAATTCATGTGCTGATCTACAGGAAAAGGAGACCTGAAGTTGTGCCTCAAGCCCTGTTTGCAAATCCAGAAGAATCCATCCTGTTCAGCTCAGCCAGCACAAGTGGATTCAGTGAGCCAGACTGGGCTCCCACAGGCATAACCCAACACAGAGCTGCTCTGCAGACACATCCAAGCTGGAGTGCACCACACAGAGCATTCCCAGGCTGCTGCCCTCAAACACCAGCCTGCCCATGCCTCCAGGTCAACAGCTCACTCAGGCATGGACAACTTTGAGGCCTGGCAGAGGGCAGGAACAATTCCAGTTTTTCTGGCTGAATAGGCCAACACAGCCAGGTTTTGTGATTACCCTAATTTTTCAAACCACAGCCACTTGGAATCTCTCTGTGCTGAAATAAAATTATTACTGATTTCAAAGAAAGGGTTACAGGAGGGAGAGAAGGAATGGAACATCTGAAAAGGTAGCACCAAGTCAGTAATAAAAATGCAAAGTTCAGTATGATGTGGCATTGAAGTTTCATTTAAGCTTTTCTGAGATATTTTCTGGGGCAGTTAGGAACATTCCTTCCACACACAAACAATAAGTCTACTATTAGGGCTTAGTTTTGAATCTAATATAGTTCATTATCATTTAATGTATCTATTACAGTAGCACCTTGATTATTGTACAGCTTTAAACACAAGACATTGTCCCTGTTTCATGTTATCTGTAAGGAAACTGTGAACTTTACATCCTAAAAGTAAAAAAGACAAAAATGGTTATCTGCTCATGAATGACAAATTCTTCAGTGCATTCATTCCAGTCTGAAACCCTTTGTCTTCTTAAAGCATACCATGTAGTTCCCAAGTTCAGAGCAATTAACCCCCATCCTCCTAAGTATCATGTTACAAAATAAACAGTACTGTGTTAATTGGAACCCCATAGAAATGGTAATGCAGTACCTTTTTTCTTTGAGTGTGATAAAATCCCTCAAAAGATGCAACTCAGCATCAATAAATTTCAGCAATACACTACATACATTAAATAGAGGTAAGTTGAGTCCAGAGTAATTTGCTTCTTCATTCAACCTCAGAAGTGGTGGGGGTGTCTTCAAGCAGCACCATCAACCCTCTGTGCCCTCCTTAGACCGGCCCAGATTCACAGTAAGGAAAGCAACAACAGTGGTGGGAAGATGAACTAAGCAAGAGTCACACTACAAACTGTTCTGTAAAAATCCATGGGGTCAGGACAATGTTCCCATGCTGACACGGCCTATATGTGGCAGACGTGTGTGTGAGCAGTGTCAGTCCTCATCCCTACACACTCCAACCTGCAGCAGTCAGTGCTTTGTTCAACAAGGCTGGGGGACTGCTGATGCAAGGTTAAGTTCTTTTTTTTTCTTCATTCAGCAATTAACCAGATTGCTGTTGTCTGTCTTTGATTTAATTTTACAGTCCTCAAAGTTTAAAGAACTGCTGTCTGAAGCACCTGCTTCTGAAATACTCTTGTGTATTTTTGCTTTCCTTTTTTATACTTTTCCATTCTCTGTTGCAGTACCATGATTCTCCCTGCTCCTGGTTTTCTTGCATTTTCCTTCACAGGGAAAATTACAGTGATCCTGATGCAGTTTGGGCACAGCCACAAATAGTCTGTTTGTCCTTCCTCTCTCTATCTCATAGTTAGAAAACCATCATTGTGCACACAGTTCTGTTGATTTCAGTGGATGAATCCAGTTCATCCATCATGTTAGGCAGTCAAAAAAATCCAACAAAAAAACTCAAACAAAAGAAATTGTCTAAATCCCAAACAGGCATCTTTGGAATCAGTAGTGCAAAATGTTTGCGGATTTCTTTTCCTTGACCTACTGCAATAATCTCTCAATCTTCAAGTCTTTCCTAAAATAGTGGATCTGTAAAAGTAAAACATAAGGACAGTTTAAAAAAGCAAATGTAAAGGTTTGGGTTATTTTAATCACTCTCTTCATATTCTCATTTATATCAAACCATTTCACATCTCTTAGAAGAATTGTAAACTGTTGGAAGATCCAGTTTTCCTGGAGCATTCTTCATCTGTATCAGGCTTGAGCATGGTTACAGGAAGCTGAGGATATTCTTTACAGAGAGGATAATTTGAGATTAAAATGAGCCTTTATCAGTGCAGCCTTAGCTCTGCAAATTAGTTTTAAATGGAAGAGACCTCCCTCAGGGGTCACAGCTTAAACACCTGCCCTTCACAAGCTTTCACAAGGTATCAGAGCAGCTGTTTGGAGGTACTTTAGAAATGAGCTGATAAAATGAGAAGTTACCTTAAGGATTTCCACCTGTCTTTTTCTGTCTGGTTCTCTGGACTTTCACTTTCATAGGAAGCCAGATACAAACCTGGAAACAGTAAATATGTGTTATTTCCAATGGCATCAGGAAGCCCCATCCCTCTGCATTCTTGTACATCCTTTTGTACCACATAGAAAGAGAAACTGTAAAACTTCATGGTCCCTCAGGTAGCTGGTGATCAGTGGGACACTGATGTTTAGCTCACATGACTACCTTGGAAAGCTGTTAGTTAATTTTGATGGAACAGTAAAGGAGCCTAGAGTTAAAATATGTTACCATGACCTTCTCACTACAATATTAAGCAGCTGAATGGTCTCTGGTTTTGCCTACAGAGATCTGGGCCCATTTCCTCCATCACAGCACTGCTACTCAAGAGTTATATGAACTTTAAAAAGACACAGTGAGAGCTGACACATAAACACATAAGCTTTTAAAAACTAAGGCTATTCTCATCACATAACACAATTTTATTTTCCTCAATCTTTTTAAAGCTTATAGGAACATGGTATCTTAAATGCATACACAATACTCTCAAGGTAAGAGTGAGTTACAGAAACCAGAGAAGGAATGCAGTGAAAGAAAATAAATCTGTCCTTTTGTTCCCCCTGAAAATCCTTACACTGTGGGATGTATTTTATGACACCAAAATGAGTCTAGATTGTAGAGTCTGCTCTGCAAAAGCTGGCAGTGCAATAATATCTCACTGTCTTCACAGAATCACAGGCTGTAATTTGTGTTCACACACAGTTCCTCATTTGACTGTTTCATGATGCTTTTTTTCTTTACTGCTGGAAGCATCTCACCATTCATGCCTGTGCTACAAATGCATTGTCTTTTAATATTCAAGTGTTGGCCACCATTCCTCCACATTGAGACAAGCATGGTACGGCTGCATTTCACTGCTGAACCTCTCTCAGGTATCTTCCCACCTTTCATTCAGGACACTTCTTTCTACTCTGCACTGCCCTGGGTAATGGGGGAGGTTTCCTGTGGCTTCTGCAAAGGGCACTTCACAAAAGCAGCATGAAAATAGGGGAGGACATGAGGGAGAAAATCTGCATACAATTAGTGGGTTGAGGTCACTTTTTTAGTCCAGTAGTCTGAAAACTGTACTTTTACCTTGACTTTCATTTTCTGTCCCTTTAGAGCCTAAATCAAGAAGAAATGCCTTCATTAAATCTCCTTTTGATACATATTACTTAAATCATATTAATTATTCTACTTTGGCAGCCATTCTTAAGATTTAGGCAGGATTTTAGAAGCAGTACTTTGCTTTCTGAAGTAGTCTATGAAATAAAAGCTGTCTGTTCTGATTTTCTGATTACCTTGGATTAGTACAGAAAACTGCCCATAGAATGAAGAAAAAATAAACCCACCACCAGAATAGCTTCTGGGAAGGTTGCTACAGACAATTCTGTGCGTGACAACGTATAGAGAGGCAGCTGACACAAACCAGCATGAAGTGACACATACTGACATGCTGGATACCAAACTGACGAGGACAGAAAAGCATAAAAAAACAAGAGAAATAATTTCAGAACAGGGCTTTCATAGCTACAGCTGAAATGAATAGAAAAAATTTTCTTAAAAATTATTTTCTGTACATAACATGTCATTGCTATAGAGAAGGAGGTCAGCTGGGCTCCATGGCCCTGAGCTCTGTTTACTGAAGAGATGACAGCATTGGTTTGTGAGAGAGATTAGCTCTGGTTCCATCAATCACACAATGAGTGGCTAAGGGATAGCTGACATTCACAGGAGCCCATGACAGGCTTGTGTGGCCTCAATTCGTGATTAAAAAAATAAGGCCACAATGGCAGTTTCCTAGACAGTGCCTTATAGAGAAGCTGCAGACAAGAGAAAAGCCATCAGGCAGCAGCTTCATGTGCTAGAAGGCTGTGTTTGCAAAAACACATTGATAGACTGGGCATAAACAAACTGTTTGGCAGGAAAGCCAGGAAACAGCTGGGACAGAGAGAGAGATATCACCAAAGCATGGATCAGGGTGTTAATTAGCAGTGATGAAGAGAGACCCTTTCAGTGATGAGTGATTGTACAGAGTCTTACCATCTTCAGTAAAAATGGGAGCAGTGTGCAAGTAGTGGATGATGTTAGGGTCTTGCTCAAATGGACACTCCACTTGTTTCCATGTTATAAATTCTCCTACTTGCTTAGCCAGTTCCAGGAATTTCTGTAAACATAAATCATTCCACTCAGATATAGTAATATTACCTCATATTCAGTGTTTGATGGTCTGCACTGAAAATTGCAGGCTAATAGTCTCAGATAGTCCCTCAGCTATCAGAATGGGATAGGTAAAAACATTTTTCAGATCTTACTTCAAAGTTGACGTGTCCATTTGGAAGGCGATTAGCACATCCCTCATTCAAAAAATAAATGTCTTTGATCAATAGGCTGAAGAAGGGGATCACAATCTGTGGAGAGAAATGACAATACCATTATCATTTCAGTTCAGTATTTTTTCTGCATGAAAGAACAACTCAATTGGGAGAGATGAGAATAAAGAAGTATTAACTTTTCAGTGTGCTGTGCACTTGAAAAGCAGTACAGCTACAGGCCAGCAAAAGGGCAGTAGTGTCTAGAGAGACCTTCAGCCACCAGGAGAGTGTATGCTGAGATGAAAGTGAACTGAACACAATGTTCACTGAGCACAATAACATGACTAAGAAAGTGCTAAAAGCCCAGTTTATTATCAACAACATCACTGTCTGATGACAACATCAGACAGCAAAGAGCAAAATACACTGCAGAACTCTTCCCTTTCCTGTTATGGCCTTATAAGCAGAGATGTTGAACACAAAAACGGAGCTATTTAAACACAGGTGGGGACCAAAGAACCAAGGACAAGGAAAGACAGCATAAAATTTGGTGACCAAGGACTTGTCTTCAAACAGTCAATCAGCAGCTGTTTCATTTTCAACAGCTCCATGCACAGCTACCTCTTGAGGCATGTAATTTCCTTCCTGGTGCCTGATTAGTACAACCTGCTTCTCCAAATTAACCTGCAGACAACAGGATTGAAAATATTAAGCTGGTTGACAGGAAACTGTTAACAGTAGCCAGAGAGACCACTGTAGTTCTCAAAACTAGCCCTGGCCATCATCCAGAGCAGAGCGGCATAGCAGTGACCCAAGCCTTCCCCCTAAGCCATCAGAGCTGGGTCATAATTTGCTATAAAAGAAATCTGGGTAGGACTCTTGAAATTGATGGAATTACAAGCAGGGAAAAATAAATTTTATGCCAGATGTTCTACAGCAGAAATCAGTAGCAGTGCTCCTGAAGTGCATCCTCAACCTCAGCACAGATCCAGAGTGAAGTAGACTCTCTCAGGGTCCTTTGTCTCACAGCTTAAAGGGAAAAGAAAGATAACACAAAGGACCAGTCCATGAAAGCTGACAGTCAAACCTCAGTCTGCCCCCCTCTCCAGCAGTGACACTGGGACAGCAAAAGGCTGCCTGGGGGGTTTGAGCTGAAGGTCAGCAGCTGCCCCTGTGAGCATTTTCCTGTGGCAGCAATGTCTGTCTTTTAAACCACCAAGTACAAACTTAACCACCATGAACACAAAAGAAAACACACTGCATGGCAGTGCCCAGATGTTTCCACTGGCCTGTTTGTATATTAACTGAGCTGAAGCTTGTTAAGCAGCACCAAAGCTAAAGAGCCCTCATGGCAAGCAAGAACAGCCAAGAGAGCAATGCTTTAGTTAAGTGTTTAATGTTACTCCACCTCATGCTGTACATCAGCTGTAAAAGGATATGAAATGGACCCAGAACAGGATTGGCACGTGTTATTTTCCAGTCTACATGGATGCCACAGTGCTGTGATGCTCCAGTGAGGGTGAACAAGCCATAGAAGTGAAAACACTGAGGCAAGGAGTCCACAAGCTACTGCCAGTGTGTGTTGTGAAAATGGAAGCCAATTTCTGGTCTAGCTAAATTACCACATCCAGTAAACTTTTAAAGATCTGCATCTCTGCTGGCTTTCTTGTGGGACAGCCACAGATAAACTCTGTAATGTCACTGCAAACAGCCATAAAAAAGCCTGGACTGATGCTCCAAGAGCCACTGGATACTTATCCTGATGCATTCCACTGATAAAACTCAGGAATGAAAACAAAGCACAGCCTTATCCTCCCAAAATGCTGAGACCTCCTATTAGGATCAGGTGGAACAATTTCTAGTGAAACTGAACTAAATTTGTTTCAGGATTTATTTTCATATTACCCAAACTAGATCATCAACCTGGAGTAAAGAATACAACTCACTCTATGTGGTTTGTTTGCTACCAAAAATGATGATGACTCTGTAACCACTGTGGTCTCAAAAGGTGGGAAGATACAGAGACCTGGAGCCAGACACTGATCCCCAGCTAGAAATCACTGCCAGGTTCTGTCTACATTTTTTTTTTGCAGGCAGATGTGAGCTTGTTCTGCCTGCTCCACTGCCTGGGAGAAAGGTCAGCACCATTAATGGTACTAAACATGAAGGAAAAGCCTTGCTGAGAGAAAAGCTCCACAAATGTGGGCTGGATGCCAGGGTAGTACAGATACAGAGCCCCCAGTCAGCTCTGAACATAGTAGAGCTTGTTCTCATCTCATCCAAAAGGTGCTAAAAGACATACCCAAGGATACAAATTCTCTACACATTTCCATGGAATTGCTGTATTTTGGTCACTATTTGTTTTCCCAATAAAAATATATTACCCTGTATGTTTTGCTTTCCAAATTTCTGTAGGAAAAACAACAAAAGTGGTTACAATTATACTCCAACACTGGCTTCACTCCAGGCACTTTGCTAGCATAAAACCTGGGTTAGTGCCAGAAACTCATCTTTCTCTCCATTTTTATTCCCCTTCCATGCCATCCAACCCACCCACATGCTGAATGACAATTGCCTCCTGCAGAAAGAAGACAGTTAATGAGATCTGACTCGTTCGTGCTTCACAGTATCAGACAGCAACAACACACTCCCAACATTTCAAAGCCAGAGGTATGCCATGAGTACAATGCAGAGTTTCCCAGTGGAATGACTTCATTTTGGAGCTGTCACAGGTCATTTGACTGCACAGACAAAACCAGACTTATTTACTAACCAGTACACCCCTTTGCAAGCACAATTCAGTTTGAAGATAAAAATTTTCTTCAGAGTGAGTTTTGCTATGAGTTTGCCAAGAAACAATGTAACATCTGTCAAAAAGAAGTCATCATGTTCTTTTGGATGTGTTCAAGTTCATTAAAACAAATAATTTGTAAGCTTGCTTACAAAAAGAAACAAAATTCCTTAATCCTACAGAAAGCATTACATGATCTGCTGTATCTGACACTGTAAAATACCCAGTATGAGCAACTACCAAATCATGTCCTGGAGCATTTTCCTGAACTAATGTTGTCTACACAAGGAAAACAGAATATGGGCTTTTTCTGATGTAAAATAGATTCCTTTCAGTCTAATAACCTCTCTGCCATCAGTATTAACCAGCTGGGGGTAGAGATATGACAGAGATTGCTAACTTCACAGGAAATTAAGTCAAACAATAAAGCAACTGGTTTGAATATCTATGATGGTTGCAGATGAGCTAAACTGCAAAAGCATCTCCGACTGACAGGTCCTTACTGCAGTGTGTGAGAGTTGAAAGAATTGCTTTTCCAGTCACACACATCCAAATGATCTCTCCTTTGCATAGAGAAGTGCTTTTCAGAACAACTCAGTGCACTCCCATTGCAGCTGAGTCAGCCTGCCACCAGATGCTGATCTCATTTCACTGTAAATGCTGTGAGATTCCATTAGCTTCAGCAGATTTACATCAAATTTACAGGGGTGTGAGATTAGCATCTGGCTGGGCTCCTCTAGTGAATTAATACTAAATTCCATATTGTGCTTGTTCATGCAACATCTACTTTAGCTTTGCCATGCTTAGTGCAGAGATTACCCATTTATGACTATGGGCAATTGCAGTGTAAAACACAAACCTTTTTTCACATACCAAAAAATAAAGAACTGAATGGAGGAATAAGAAAATTAACAAGAAACACATTGGGGCACAAACCAGGAGGATCCTACACTCTAACATCTTGTCAATCTGATTTTTGCAGCATCAGTGACATGTCAGAAAGTTCCACATCTGCCATGAACATTGATAAAACACTTCAGTTCTTGCTCATTGAGATGGCAGCAACAACCACATGAAATGAAAATTCAAAAGGACAGAATATCACCCCAAATTTGCTGCAATGGATTTAGACTAGACTCCCTTGCAGGACTTGTGATAAATCATCTTTCCCTAATGTAAATGGAGATCCACCTGGCCTCCTTTGCTGCGCCCTTTGCTCTCCATCTCACCTCACACATCGAACAATAGGGGCTTCTGTGCCAGAGCCTGGGGCACAGTTTAACAAAGCACAGCTCCACCTGCCTCTGCCAGGCTCCTGCTCCATCACCAAAATAAAAGTATTTTCAGTCTGGAATACCTGTTCCATCAAGTTTATCAATCTAAACAGTGTGGATTTTCCAGGGATGTAGAGACACTTGCAACAAAGTTCTCAGTGCTGTGTGTCCTGTCCTCTCTAACCCTCCCAAGGTCTGACAGCAAGTCCACAAACATTTGCTTTGATGCTATCCAGACTCTGTCAATCACGTCCCCCTCCCCCTACCATTTTACATTTCTGGCACACAGGCCTTGCACTGGTGACCCATGGAAGGGAGGAGAGCATCTGCATTGAGTATTGGAGCCACTGACTCCCAGCAGAAATGCACCTCACTGTCCCCACATTTCTCTTCATAGAGAAAAGCAAGGCACAATTCTTCCCAAGAATATTTCTGGGTTTCACATTCTCTGAACCTCAGAGAAAGAAAAAAACAATTCTTATCTCATTTGCTGTGCCTGTGTTTGTTCACAAGTGGAATGCATTGTGGAAGATTGTTTACCTGAAGGGAATTGATAATTGGATTCTGGTGTGAGTGTTTTGATTCACTGACCACTTGAATCCAGGCGTGTGCGTGTCAGGACTGTTGGTTGACAGTCACAAGATTCTTTGCAGGGGAGTGCAGTTGAGTGCTTGGAAGATTCAGTTTAGATGTAATATCATATAGTGTAATATAGTATAATAAAGTAGTTAATTAGACTTCTGATAAGATGGAGTCCTCCTCATCATTTCTCCCTTGGTCAGGGT
Organism: Emberiza elegans; assembly: GCA_024865655.1. NCBI lineage: Eukaryota > Metazoa > Chordata > Aves > Passeriformes > Fringillidae > Emberiza > Emberiza elegans. The sequence continues at coordinate 58,789,673 of JALJVW010000184.1, forward strand.
TTCCCTGCAAGCCCTATACCCCAGCCCTGCGGGGATGGATGGGCTGTGCTCACACCCACCTTCTCCCTGTTGCTGTGAGCAGTGAGGGACCTGTGGGCAGCCCCCCGCAGCGCTGTTCGGTAGTTGTAGAAGTTTCCAGTAGGGTCCATCTGGTGCTACATGCACAAAACAACACACACATTGGTTAGAAAGTAGCCTGGGCCCTCTAAAGACAATTTTTACACTCACTTGTAGAAAACCATGAGCAGAGCCTCCATCTTCAAACTGTACATCTTCAAAATCCACATGCCTGCAGAGCCCCATGCACCAAGGATGCAAGGAGAGGTCTACAGCCATGGCTGTTTATAGCTTTGATATTTCTACTGACAGCTTACTAAGCTTTTATGTGAAGAATAAGCACTGCATGTTCTGTGTGTGCCAAATCCTGGAATTCTCAATGAAAAATATTGTGGGGTCTTCACTCAGTCTCCAAGGTATGATTGAGAGCTTTACATGCAGCACTGTGCTCATGGCCAAACAAAACATGCATCAGTAGAAGCACTGTGGAGTGCATATAGGTTCATACTTTGGGGTATTTTTAATTTCTCTTATTTATTTGAGTATTCTGAATTCCCTCTACATATCATCAGCTTTACACTCTCCTCACTACACCTAGGGTATTTCAGCTTAGAATCAGGCTCTCTGCCTGTGAAATGTGTCTCCAGACATCTCACACCTAGATAACAATGTAAAATTCCCAAACAAAAATATCCTGAATATAATTAAAGCAGTGCATCAGGAATTTAATTTTTTTTTTACCTCCAGAATGAAAAATTTAGCTGTTTTCACTTTTGACCAAGTCTTCTTTAGCCTGGAAACTGGACTCATATTCATTCCAGCTATGAGTGAGAGAGAAAAAAACAGAGCCATTGATGAGAGCTGGGTTTGCTTTTTCATCTGTGACAGCTGATGGAAGACCTGGTTAAAAGCTGTACTTACAAATGATTGCCATCAGTGAATTAAAATTCCCTATGTTAAAGCACTCTCGGGCAACGTCGATGAAGAATTCGATGACTTGTGCTCGCTGTTTCTTTTTTGCAGGCTGTAAATTAAAATAAATGAGTCTCTGTAATGAGCATATGCAGAACTGGAGGTCATCCTAAGCATTTGTTCCATGCATAGTGTGGTTTCATGCACAGCCTGGGCCATCTGCTTTCAGTCACTGGCCCTAATTCTGTTCCAGCAATCCAGTGGATGCTGGTGACTGGCAGTCTCTGAAATCAAAGCTTTCACTGCAGTGACACAGAAGAAATTCATGGCAATTCCCAGCCCCAGTGGCTGTCTCAGTGCTGGAACAGGCAGCCCAAGCAGAGCCTCAGCTCCCTGCTGGCCTCCCATGGGCCATCAGCACAGACTTCCCCAAGGGCAGGATTTCACACCCCTGTAACAGCAGCATCTTTGTCTCAGAATAAGTTTCACTGCATTAATCCCTTCCCCCTCTCCTGTCCCTTTAGCAATAGGCCAGACCAAATGGTAGCATTTTAAATCCACATTTTAATTGGACTGGAATCACCCTAACTTTTCCAAAGATGATCTTCAGATGGTAATTCTCATGTGTCACAGGCTATCTAGGCTCTTTAAACTATTAGTATTCCTCCTTTCCATTCCCTTTCCAAAGATGAAAACATGAATTTCATTTTGATGGGACCAAGTTAAACAAACTAAAACCACTACAAGTTAAGAAACAACAGCCACAGTCACACTAATGGGCAGCAGGACAGAGAGCCATGCAGTGGGAATTCACACACACAGCAGATCTTTAGGATGACAGATAACAAATACGGCTCTGCTAGAATCTTTGCTGCCAGAAATCTCACAGGATAACTCAAGGTATTTTTTTCCTCTCTTTTTCCCTGCAGGGTTCATTATTCCACACTGTGCTCCTACTACATCAAGAGAACAGTGCATTCCCCTGTGTGCCACCACCTCTGTTTTGCAATATGTTTGTCATTTATCAGGTCTCTTCTGCAAGTGCAATACTACTAAAACTTACCATCAGATGCTTAGCTGGGTCATAAGAAATAAATCCCCAGGATTGCTTATTAATATAAAATCTCAGAGTGGTACTTCAGGTGTGTGGCAAAACGTGGCACATACTTGTAACTTACCATGCAAATTTCTGTTGCTACCAGGTAGCAGAGTCTATTGAACCATTTCACATAGGCCTCAAGGTTACTTGTCTTCTTCTGTTCACTGAAACAAGTCTGGGGGGAAAAGAAGCACAAAAAATATAACTGTGATACAGTCAGTGACCTGATCACTAAGATAAATTCTGCACAAAGGTAATTACTGGCCACATCTCTCTCTTGCTCATGGAAGACTATGCATTTAAGGGCCCCTTTAAAAAATCCTGTGGATACCTGGGTATGTAACACTGCACAATTCACACTGGTGTCCAGAAAGCAGCCCCATTTTGCCTGCAGCAAGTGTTCACTGAGAGTCTGCACTGACCCTTTGAGGCACTGCAGGATTCTGACATCAACAAGGACATGCAGACAAAAGAAGACAGGCACAGTCTTCCACAGCAGGCTCAGTTTGTGCCTTTGATTCCAGAATTTCCTCCACTTCAGTAAATAAAATCACCCACAGCCCTTTTCTGCAGGGGAGGGACCAGAATTTAGTGAAGTGTACAAGAGATAAACAAGAGAAAACACAGTTCTGGTTGATTTTTTGTGGAAAAAACCCACTATTTTCCTTAGTGATTTTTCAGAAAAACAGGTTCTTAGCAACCAGCTCTGCCTGGATGGCTGCGTTTGAACAGGTCACTTACATGCCAGAGGCAATTCACTGATAAAAGCCATTACAAGAAGCATATTTTTCACTTATTTATATAAAACTTAACATAAATTCCCATAACCGATGTAGGCTATGTGAGCAGATACTTGGCTGATTTTTTCCAGTTCCTTTGTCATCAACAGAAAATTTGACTTCAGAGGAGTGATACGGCAGTTCACACAGTCTGAATATGTTGCTTGGGATTGTAAGAATTCAAGTGCTTTGCCCAGCTTTAAACTCTTAGACAATCCATCTACGACACTCAGCTCTCTAAAGCTCAAGAGATTTGTCTGAACATTCAGGAACATCCACTAGAGGGTACCAGAGAATACTGATTTTTGTTTGATTAGGAGGATCATTTCCCAGAGGTGCCATAAACACATGCCACTAAGAGGAAAATCATAATGCATAAGCAAAGATCCATTAATGTCAATGGGATCACCCATATTATTTAAAGTAAACCAGTGACTAAGAACCCCTTTGGAAATGTGGTTTAATATGATTCCCAAGGTAACTCAAAGTAAGAAAATATTCACCTGTGTTTCTGTATACAGATGTGTTTAGGAACAGAAATCACAGTACCATGCTATGGAGGAGCAAAGCCTAACAGGACTGAAATTCTGAGCCACTTTATGAATAGGCTACAAACACAATAAAAGTGTATTTTTAAAGCATCTCAAAAGTAAAGGTTAGCAAGCAGCATGTAAATATCAAAAACCCAAAGGAAACCTAAATCAGCCCCAGTCTAACCATAGCAGCTGCTTTTCATGTGCTCTGTTTCTTGTTTCCTATTACAGCAAAAAGTACACAAACCCCAGGTTTTGTTCTGAAAATAGTATTTCCATCTCAGAACTGCGGTCCCATGCCAGGGCGTAAGAGCCACAGCTAATAAGGCAAAACTTGTGAAAAATGTGCAACAGTAAAGTGGAGACAGACTGCTTTCTAAAGGTTAAGCTTTATAAATGGCAGCAGTATTTAGCACCTCCCAAGCATCTTCCATCTGCAGCTCAGAATGCTTGATAAACATTCATAAGTGAAGCCTTTTGAAGCCCTCACGCAAGAAAGATGTTTAATATGATCTCCAGCTGGAGGGCATTCAGACCTGAGCCAACTCCCTGTGTCCGACAGGGATGTTCTCCATGGGTCAGGGAATATGACTCCACATAAGGTTTGTGCTACTTTGTCCCAAGATGTGTCCAGAGAAGGGCAGAGGAGCTGGGGAAGGGTATGAGGCACAAATCTGAGGAGCAGCAGCTGAGGGAGCTCAGCTTGGAGACAAAGAAGGGGAACCTTCTTGCTCTGCACAGCTCCAAGGAAGGAGGCTGTAGGGTTGGCCTCTTCTGCCAAGTAACAAGCAGCAAGACTAAAGGAAATGCCCTCAAGTTGTGCCAGAAGAGGTTTAGATTAGATATTAGGAAGAATTTTTTCACTGAAATGGTAGTTGGGCATTGGAACAGGCTGCCCAGGAAAGTGGTGGAATCACCATCCCTGGAGGTGTTCAAAAAATGTATGGATGTGGCACCTGGGGACATAGTATGGTGGTCACCTTGGCAGTGCTGGGTTAAGGGTTGGAGCTGATGATCTTAGAAGTCTTTTCCAACCTAAACTATTTTGTGATTGTGTGTGCAATACTCTCCCCCTGGGCTATATCTTGGCACAGAAACTTTTCTAAATCAACCACATAGAGCATGTAGAAAAGCTCCAGACTACCCCCACTGTGATCAGCCTCGCTGATCTGAAGCCCAGGTGGCTGAAATCTCACTGTGGCTGGTTTGATATCTTGTGTTTCTGACACACATTTGCTGCCTCTGAGCTCCTTTCTAAGGAATGTGATCAATGCCCAGAATACCTGGAACAGTCCATCTCTGCCTATTTCCCTCATGCTGAAATAAACTGCAGAATCTCCACAAGTCCAAGGAGAGAAGGAAAGGGCCCAGTGTCGCCCATTTCATCCATTTATCCATCCATTTATCCATCCATCCATTTATCCATTTATCCATTTATCCATTTATCCATTTATCCATTTATCCATTTATCCATCCATCCATTTATCCATTTATCCATCCATCCATTTATCCATTTATCCATCCATCCATTTATCCATCCATTTATCCATCCATCCATCCATCCATCCATCCATCCATCCATCCATCCATCCATCCATCCATCCATCCATCCATCCATCCATCCATCCATCCATCCATCCATCATTACATGCTATTTTGGTGCTCTTTGTGTAGCACTACAAACACTACAGGTCTTCCTGATACCCTTGAGGATCCAATGAGGAAATTCAGCCATTGATGTATGATCTCAGTAGGAATGTATACACAGTTCAGGTCAAGAATTTTCCATCCTTTCTTTCCAGACAGCATGTGAAATCTCTGACTCTCCCTCTCCAGCTAGGAAGCCTCTTTCCTTATTGAGACACTCACTGAAATGTTACTTGAAACCTCAGTGGACTCAGTGAAAAGACTCCAAGTGGCTTTCACAGCCTTTGGATGAAGCCCCGATCAGGCACTCTGTTCCCTGTGGTGCTTTGGGTTATTGTGTAGGGAGAGAGGAGTTGATTCACAATGCACTGACTCATGGCTGTGGTGTCTGGGCACACACTGAGGCCATTACATCACACCCAGAGTCTTCAGCCCTCCACCAGATCAGCAGACATTCCCTGGCTGTGCCGAGCCACAAGCATCTGTCCCACTCAAAGAGCTTGGGAGGAACAAGCCTGAAAGCACAGCAGGTTGGTGGTCAGTTTGCCAGCAGGGAGGAATGGCAGTGCCCTGCCACTGTGAGCTCTGCCAGCAGGCTCCCATCCTGGCCATGACAACACAGGTCACCAGTGGCCCGGCCCGTGTCAGACTGTGTTCCTGCTCTTGGCGACCTTGTCACAACTGCACAAACTGTGGTCACAGGAGACACTTTGCATGTGGAGAAACCATACCTTGGTGCCATCCAGAGGGTCCTTATGGACAAATGCCTGCACAAACTCCTCAGGTCCAATGTGACTTAGTCTTTCCTGTTGAGGGTAAGGGAGTGGGAAGAGAGAGGGAAAAATAAGAAAGCGCCCCAGAATATCTTCTATTTCTCTTGATAAAACAGCGTCATTTTCTGTCAGCTCTGAGTGGTGTCACTGAGCTGGTACACAGCCAACTAACTGGACATTAAAATTCATAACAACAATTAGAACTATGTCAGCAGAAAGATGAAAATTAGAATAAATACTGACAAGCCACAGTAAGAGTCCCCTCCACTGTGCTGGATGCACAGGGAGCCAGCAGACATCAGTTCTGTTTGGTGTTCCCTCACACCTGCTGTGGTCCAGCATCACTCAAAAGCCAAATTGCTTCCCCCCTGTTCCAATGGCAGTAATGCTGTAATCTGGAGAGCACAGCATCCCACAGCATCCCACTGCACCCCACTGCATCCCACTGCATCCCACAGCTGAGACCCCACCCAGGGCTCTGCCCTGGCTCCTGCCTACCAACCCTCAGGGGATGGCTCTGGGTCACTGGGGAAGGAAGGCACTGAGGATGGCATTAAAGGCTTTGCTTACACTGGACAGTGTCCCAGGTACTAATCAAAACAAGAATAAATAAAGTATCCAAATCTCTCTTAGTAAAAGAGAGGCCACCTCCAGCAGCTCCTGAAAAAATGTGGCAGCTCCAACAACACGCTGACCTTCCTGCTAGGCCTTTCACTCTCCTTAAATGTGTTTATTAGAAAAAATAAATATTTTCAGTAGGTTGTAGGCCACAAAGGTGGTTCAGAGGAGGTATTTTGGAATTCCTACAGTCCAAACTTAGAATACTCAAGCAACAATAAAATAAATGGTAGTTCTGGTCAAGGGAGGATTTTATGTCTAGTCCTATGCTTTTTCTCTGGGCCTCTCATGCAAACACTGATAACTGTATAGGGCTTTTACTAATCAATAACAGTTTTAAATAAGTATCAAATAATTCTTACTAACAAATAAGCATCAGACAGTTTCAGTGCAGAGCACTTGATATATCAGATGTAGCAATGAAAGAGAAAGTAGAGAGAATTGATTACAGTACAGTGGAATCAAAATCTCTAGCTGCATCTGTTTTTAAAAGGCAGTGATGCCTCAGTTACAGGGAATTTCCCCTTGGAAGACAGCTGCACTGTGGAAGAGGGAAAAAACAAAAGCAAGGAAAAACTCCATGCAAAAGGACTTCTACTCTCTGGTTTAATTTACATAAAGCAAAGAGAGCCAAAGCTGCATGTTCTAAAAACTATCCATTCCACTTCTTGACAAATAGAATATAAACTATCATCAGAAATCTGAATTTCTGATTTCCTACTACTCACTCCAATTCACAATGCATTTCTTGTTTTGTTTTTCCACCCTTCCCTGCAGGATGAGCAGAAGGAAGGAGGACATGCAGCAGGGCACCAGAGCAAGCAGAGATCTGCAGATGGCAGCAATGTTTTATGTTCTCTGTGTGCATCCAGGAGGTCTGTGGGGAGGACCTGACCGTCAGAGAAGGGTGTGCAGCACAACAGCATAACCAAGGCTTCAGCACTGCAATTTTTCACACAAGAGACTGTTTGGGAGCAGATTGCAGCCCAGCACAGGGGGAACAGCAGGAATTTGTGGGGGTGGTGTCTGCACACCCTTAGTCCATGCACAAAATTCCAAAGGAAAGAATGAAAGGCACGTCAGACAGCCCACTGCTTGGTGTATCTTGGAGAAATGGATTTGATCTGCTAAAATTTCTTCCAAATGTATAAAAGGCTTAATGACCAGCCTTTTATAAAGGTCATTTATAAATGACCAGCCATTTGTAAATGACCATTTCAATAGCACCTGCAGAGCTTGTGGGGCTCTGAGCACCTTATAAAAGTGACATTCTTAGGACTTGACTTTGCTGGGATAGGATTCTCATTTCACAAATAAGCATGCTGAAGTACAGTGACCTGCTCCAAGCTGCACAGGGACACACTGATATATAGTTTTCTTCCCAAGCATCTCTTAACCTGTCAAACCCTGCCTCCTGCTGCAGTGCTGATACAGCATGAGATAGGCTGCAGCAGTGCAGACATTTTTTGGTTATGTCTGGAATACTTAGCAGCTGATGGCTTAAAATAACATCTCTGGCTGCAGAAGTTGGGAACCATTCCCACTTACCAGCTCCACATGTGTCAGCTGCTGAGCCAGGGTGTAAGGGTCACTGCAGACACTCAGGATTTCTCTCTGAATTGATGGAGGTTTAGTTTTAAAGGCAACCAGCTTATCAGAGACAGCAGTACTGATCTTGACAATCCCTTCTTGCCCATGGCTGAGGGTTGCAAGCTTCTGATTCAGGGCTTGCAAAAGCTGATTCATCTTTTTCCAGTAAGCCTGGAGAGACAGGGAGAGAAACATAAGCCACCCAGAAAACTTGACATTGGAGTGTGTTTTTGTGCTGAATTTTCCTTTCTGCAAAATACTCCTAAGGCAGCAACAGGTTACCATTTTATTTCCAACAAGCCTATTTCAGAATAACCAGTTGGCTTAATTACAATTCTGTGCTCTGGACACAGAGATTGCAGTCAAGAGAAGAGGCAGGCAGGACTGGTGGGTTGGGCTGGCACTGATACTCCAGATTGCTGCCAACATCAGGCTCAAAGGAGAGGCAAAGCTAGCACATAAGTTACTGCAGCTTTCTGGAGCACCGCAGCTTTTGGTACCTTTCTTTCATGTCAGCTGCATTTTGGCTGAGAACGCTACCTGTTAATGCTGCTTTGTCACCTCTTATTTATCAGGAATAAGAAATGTTTCTAATGCTATTTTCTCCATCCTTTTGACCTGAATGCAGAAGAAGCTTGCAGCTGTTTGCTACCTAGCTGGAGTGGCTGAAGCATTGTGTAGCTTTGAGTATTTAATATCCAAATGTTAATTGCTACTGAAGGAAGCTCATATTGTATTCCAAGCACAGCCATGTGCTCAGCAGGATCATCATTACCAACCTGCCCAGGTTGTTCTCAGAGCTGGAGCAACTCTTTACAGACAATAAGTGGAGTCTCTGCCCATGGAGGATGGGCAGAAAGAAATTACTTCAACTGTTCATGACTGACAGATGCAGACATGACAAAACTGAGATAACAGAACTGGTGGGTGGTTTCTAAGGATAAGGTTAATTGGAAATGTCCTTAGCTAGACTGTGCCTCACCACAAAGAACAACACACACCTGTATCATGTCCCAAGCTGGATGCAGCTCAAGTGAGCCTTTGGGAAGTCATCCCATGGTTTAGATCCAGCCCTTGCCTTCAGTTTTGCAGGCTGTGGATAGTGTTCAGTGTTAGGCATTGACAGCCTTCACATTTTAAGTGATTCACATTTCAAGGAACCAGAAACTAGAGGCAGTGCTCTTCTCAGCTGCACAGAATCCAATCTGCACATTGGAGATAGCACCTCCTCCTACTTCACAGTGAAGAATAACTTCTCACATCTACTCTGTCTTCATGACAGGGTAGGAAAGGCTGGAGACATTTAGAACATCCCAAGTGCTTCAACTTCTGCCAAACTTCACAACTTTGATGCAGCTTTTCTAACAAAAGGTTTCACATTGCTCTCTTGGACTCACATTGTTCTCCTTTCACTTAAGGAAGATGCTCTCTTGAGCTGGGCTAGAACATGTACCAGATGAACAGGGTAAGTCAGGCTCTTTTTTGTAAAACAGCTGTTAAGTCTGAAATGAAGCAAGTACCCAGAAGGCAGGAGGGACACGTCTTGGAGAATGACAATACACAACGTATTTGGAATCAAATCCCAAAGGTGGAGTGAAAATTGACTGAGGAAAACCCCACTCCTCTGGTTTTTATCTGTTACTGATGTATATTAGGTCCAAGAAAGGCTTTCTTCATGCAAATCCTCATGTCAACAGATGGTCACACTTTTGATTAACAAAGACTGTTCTGGACCCAAACTACTGACCACCACCTAAATATTTCTCTGTTTCACATGCAGGTGTGTTTGCAAATCTCAACACAGCTCATGAAGCTCTGTGAACACAGTGGGATTTTTTAGTGAAAACTCAAATAGTGACACATTTGGCATTTTGTGAACTTATTTTATAAATGGGAAACTCAGTTTTTTGGGGGTAGGGGGACAGCACTGAAAGCCAAGTCTTCTAATAATTTAAATACATCTGGCTAAAACACTTGGCTGGAAACCCAGGTCCTCCTTCTAAAAGGAGTTTAGATGAAAAATCTTGGACCAGCCCTGTCTATGCAGTATAAAATTCTTCATAGTTTGGAAAAAAAGACAAAAAGCTGCATAAAATTGCTTGAAAGACATGCATATTAGCCAGTCTTTCAATAAATCTTTATCAAGAGATCTAGTTTCACCTCATTTTCTAGGGAATATGGCCCAAAAAATAGATATAGACAGCAGTAAACAAAGACTCAGGTAAGCCAACCACCTAATAAAGAATGAAAAAAAAGAGACTCACTGAAAGGACACAAACAATTACACAGAAAACAGAGCTCTTGAAGAGACTCACTGGAAATCAGTTGGGTGCACCCTTGCTTAGAAAGCTTTTCTGTGCATATTGAGAGAGAAATTTTTAAAAATTAAAAAAAAAATTCCTGCTTTTGCCTTTCTAAAAGCCTTTCCTGCCTTCTTTAAACTACATCCACTAACTGAAAACAACATTGTTCATTACCTTCAACGTGCTGGTAATTACCTTGCCACAAAGTGACCCCCCACTGTACAGGGGCTGCATGCTGGACTTATCAACCAATTTCACTTCCCTGCCACATTAACAGTCAAAAGAAGCACACTACTGTTTAATATTTAAAGAAAATGTTTCGTTCTTAACTAGGAAAGTTCCTCTGAAGACAGCAGGCCTCAGCAGGTGGCTTAGGAGCTCAAATTTTAATTAAAATTTCTAACTCTAAATGCAAATCACAGCACTTATAAGAAATGCTTCTCAGCATGGACACCTTTATAAGCACATGACAGCCTTTAGAAAGTGGACTCTACAAAGAACAGGAGCAGACACTGCAGGGGAAAATCCTGCACTGACCTACATGGACTGGATGACATCACAAATCTTTCAGCCTTTAACTTCTGTGGTTCACAATAGGAACAAGTTCCTTCCAAAAAAAAACTAATGGTCACCATCACTGTTCTGTGCTGTCTCTTAAAAAAAGGAAATTTGCATTTGGAGGATATGAGCTGTTTCTTAAATTAATTATTGATCTTGCTCAGGCATAATCACTTGCAATTACAGTGCCTAGTAATATCTGAAAAACAGTGATCTGAAACTAATGTAGTCTGAGGCCCCCCATGGCACCCACAAGGATTTGTACACAGCTGTGCATGCTCCAGAGCAAAGGTGAGCACTGCTTGCTCAGGTTAGGCAAATAAACCCCTGCTTTGCATGCAGAAAGTTAATTTATAGCATTTATGATTCTTCACCAGGGCAACTACTGCTGTTAAAGAGCACATTCTAAGTCCCTGCTCTCCACCCTTTGGTGGACACAAACTGTGGACACAATTCTGGAGGGTCTGCATGGGTTTTCCTCACTCCTGGTGTTGAAGGGCTGCAAGACATCTTTTGCTGTGGGTGGCCAGGAACAAGCCAATTGCCTCTTTCCCTCGAGGAAATTCTACTACTCTGGTTAATGGAACTAAAGCCACTTCAGCTCTTTCTGAGTTATTTGTTGCCTTCACCTCCACCATGTCTCACAGCTTCCCTGTCCTACCCCTTCTCTCCCAGCCCAGCCAGTCAATCCATGCCAGCCTACAGCTCCCTGGAAGTGCCAGACATGATGCCAGCCCAGTCCAAGAGCAGCTGTTTCCATTTATATTTCATGTGCCTAGGAGAGCCCAATTTCACTTCTGTTGTGCTGCAGCCCTGCTAATTCCTTCTGTCCTCTCTCCCCTCTTCTCTCTCTCATTCTCATGGATATGCTCTTGTTCTGCTGGACTGCACCCCTCTTGTGGCTCGAGGCCAGGCCTTCATGTAGCCAGTGGGACTGAATTTTTCCACATCCCACAGTTAACCTAGCAGTAATTAGAGACTCTCAGTGTACTATTTGCTTATTATTTTCATGAACTTTGTGGTCTTTTTAATGTTTCCGAATTAATTTACAGGGTTCACCCACCTGAATTTGCTTCTCCCAGAGGCTTCATTCACTGTGGCCCACTGTGCCACACACAGAGCTCACATATTTGAACCCAGGACCATACAGACCTCTAGCTTGAGTCTGTGCTTAGCGGGCCACACACTGCTGTCTGCTGCCACCTCCATGCTCCCAGACAAGCTACATGTCCACTAATATTAGTATTTTCTTTAAATATAAGAACGTGGATGCAGAGAAGCTGTGGATGCCCCACCCTTGGAAGTGTTCAAGGCCAGGTTGAACAGGGCTTGAAGCAACCTGGTCTAGAGGAAGGTGTCCCTGCCCATGGCAGGGATGTGGAACAAGATGGTCTTTAAGGTCCCTTCCAACCCAAAGCAGTCTCTGATTCTATTATTGTAATTTGGGAGATCACAGCTCTGCTGCTGTTTGAATTGTCACCAGAACATTCAGTCTATGCTGTGCCTTCACATATTCCTTCTATAAAATGGGAATGTTGTTATCCTACAATTCCATGTGCAGGAGATAAATTCCAATGCTCACTGCTCCAGGAGCACCTAAAGAGAGATGTGGATTTCAGGAAAGATACTACAGATTATTGCAGAAAAAACTCTGGGAGTATCCAGGAAGAGGCATGGAACAGAATGCAGGGAAAAGAGGAAAAGGAGGAACCAAGTGGGAAAATGAACTTAATGTATCAGCAGAAGATCCCAAGTCAGGCATCCTCACCTCATCACATGGGGCTATCCTGTGAATCATGTCTTTGAGATGGCCAATCATCCGCTCTTCCTGAAAGTCATACGGGAATGTCTCGGTCCACTCTGTCAGCAACTGTAAGATTTTGGGTCCAAATTTCCTGATTCGTGCCTGAAATGCAAACCATTGAATGATGGACTGAAACATGTTTGCTCATTAAAGCCTCTCACTGTGTGTGTCACTGAATGTGGGGCCAGGTTTTCAAAGAAGGCATTTGTGTTGCACCTGCAAAACCTGCACGCATGCATACAGAGTGTGGTGCACAAATAATACATTTTGGCATGCAAAATGTACCAGAACTCAGGTGCATGCACAACTGCCTGTTTTACATGCAGGTTTAAGTATTCTGCACATGCAATTGGCCTGTTTATAGTTGGATGGACATTTTGTTGGTGCAACCTTGATACCTTTTTTAAAACATCTGGCCTTTTTGCTGATTTGAACCATTTGTTCTTCCCTTTTGTACTTACAACCCTTCTATATTGTCATCCTTCTCTGAAAAACTGCATTGAATTTCTTGACCATCAAAGAAGTTATTTGCTCCTTTGCTTTCTGGCCGTATGAAAACCACTGCTTAGTGACCAGTGGCAGATGCACAATGAAGAAAAAGATGAATAAAACAGCAGCACTTTTGTAACTTTACCTGGGCTTCTGGTAATGTTGCTCTCTTCCCACATGAGCTCAAGGTCATGATGGGACAAGGACACACACACAGCACACAGCTGATGCCCACTTCTGGTGGAGATTTATCTGAGAATGTGGCAGTGGAAATAGTTGGGATCGGGCAAGGAGGGAAATGCAGGGAATGGCACAACTGGTGCATTAGTGTTGTCTCAAAAGACAGCCAGTGTGGCTGCTCCCAAAGCTTTCATCCTCTGTTATGTGAAAAGGAAATGGTGTTAAAAAACAAACTGCATTTTTATTTACAGAAAACACAGACTGAAACAAACAGCCTTCTTCTGCATCCCCACGTACTGCAGCTGAAGTGTACCCTGTAATCAGGAAAAATTATACTCTCAAGCGCCCCGGCTCTTTGTTTTTCAACCAAGATGGTCAAAATGTGTATTTCAGCTTTCCACCAACAACAGGTTTCAATGAACCACATCTCTAAAAATAACTGCTGTCAGCTAGCATTAAGCTCAGGCTCAAAGACCAGCAGGTAGCTGCTGAAGGGAAAGCTTTATTGGAAACTACAAAGGTCTGGGGAGACATTTGCTCCAGCTGTGTAAACTGCATTATGAATTGATGGAGAGGACTTTGTGCAAGTCACAGGACATAGGATGGCAGGTTGCTTGTGTACAGAGTTTCAAAATCAGCCCCACTCTCAGGAACACAAAATGAGCTGTGTCCCACCAGCCCTGTATTGCTACAACACCCAGATGAACTTCAGGCAGATAAGAAGTCTTCATAATAAGACAGTGTTTTTAATTTCTTAAAAGTTTAATGAGCAGCAAAGCTTTGCAATGCTCACATTTAATCCTCCTAAACTTGTATCTGTCATAGAATTGGAGAACAGAACCTCACACCTCAGAAAACTTGTATTGCATGGTATCCATACAGATATTTTATTAGCACTGACTGTATGGGTAACCCAAGCCTGGGATTGCTGAGCATGCTGGAGAATGGCTCTGCACAGTGAAGGTAGAGCTCCTGCTATCCAGAGAACCAGCTGTCTGTGCAAAAACAAGCACATGGTCAGATGTTGGTGACTCAGTCTTTGATGCCAAACTCACAGTTTCAAAGCTGGAAAGCCTGATCCTGAAAACCATTTCAGAATTTCTGGAAATTTCCAACAAATGCATGTTCTGTCCCCCTCCCCTGCTCTGAAGGTGCATCTCCTGCTCCAGATAACATACCAACCAGGTGTTCACCAATGCAGCAAGGAGAGCTTGGGCAGAACCCAGCACTGAGCAGCATCCAGTGGGACCCAACACTTCTGCACTGTCTGTGGCACTGCCAGAGGATGCACATGTGTTCCCATACACTGTACCAGGCTGCACAGTCCCTGGGGCAAAGTGGGAAGAGTGCTGAGGCAGGAACAGCTTGGATTTTCTCATTCTGTTCACCTGTGAGGGCCCCAGAGCTGCTCCTGCCCATTCCTGGTGCCCCATTGGTGCTCTGAGGGCAGGAGGATGGTGGGCACCTGCCCCTGTTACATGGTGCTCAAAGTTACAGGGAAGGCCAAGGGGAAATATCACTGTACCAGGAGCAAGAAAGCAAAGGGGCAGAGACAGTAAGTAAAAATGGGAGAGAGAGTGGTGTGTGGACATCTGCACTGGACAGCGTGTGAGGGTTATGTCCTACCTCCTTGCATCCTGCAGGCTTCCCCAGAGCCTTAAAGAAGTTAAGAAGGAAAGTCACCTGGGAAAACTGAGACAGGGGGAAAGGGAAAATTAGAAGAAGATTTGAAGTGACTACTGCCTGAAGCATTGCTCTCAGACATGGATACCAGGATGCCCCAATGGCAGGATCTCAGTGGCAAATCCTTTATGAGAAAGATTCATTCAATCTGAAGAGAGGCAAGGGACACACACCAGAGCCCCAGAATCCTCTACCCATTGACAACACCTCACGTTTTTCTGCTGTAAGCATAAACTAACCTTGTCCAGCACAGGGTCATCCAGCCGCTGCTGCTCAATGCACTTGTGACAAACCCGGGACAAAAGCTCATGGGGTTCAATGAAGAGTCTGGAACTCAGCAGGAATGTAAAGATGTAGGCTTTCTGCAGGAGAAAGACAAGTAGATCTACTGTAAGCAGCCACACCGTGGGTGACACTGGAGGTGACACACAGGGTAAAATCCCTGAACTTCACAGCTTTTTCATTTCTACTTGGCAAGACCTGTAGGAACTAAAAGACATAAGAATTCTTCACCCTGAATATGGAACTGATTACACCGGGCACAGGAGCAGCAGCATCTCCTTCCTCCACAGCATTCAATTCCAGCCTTTGGTTGCCTAAACCCTGGGCAAACAGCCAAGGAAGAAAGCATGCAGGAGCAAGCCCAGGCACAGGAGACAGCCCAGCCAGGATGCTGGAGACAGTACAGCCAAATGGGCAGGAATCTCTGTGTTGTACTGGGTAGGGAGCTGCAGACACCTGCCACATCAGCCACATCTTGATATTGCCCTGCAGATATCACCCAGCCTATTTTAAGCAATATTTCATTTATTCTATTAACTCCCCAAATTTCATTTCTATTAGCCAAGTCATATCATATGCAGTCCCACATCTATGAAGCTGTGGGAAGCAGGTCTGCTGGATAAATCCTTGGATTACTCAAATTATTCCAGCAGTGAATTTAAAATACATGCATGAAGTCTCAGTTGTTGCATCCTGACTTCTCCTTGCATCCCTGCACGTGAATTATCTCCTTTTCTCCAGCTCCAGCCCTGCTCCCAAGCAGCAGGTATAATATTACATATCATGCATTGCCTAATGAAAATCTCCCAGCCTGATCTGCCCATTACCTATTTTTATTGCATTTCTGTTCCTTTTATTTATTTATTTAATTGAGATGCTTCTTTATTACTTATTTTTAGCTGATCAGAAACTGAGCTCCGGGTAATTTAAAACATGCTGCCTGCTCTGCATTGATAACTTTCCCAGTCTCCTCAAGTACCCAGAAGTCAATGTTCCTCTGTGCTTTGAAATACAAGCCATGGAGATATATTAGCACTTAAAAGTCTTCCAGTCAAACTCTGTCTGGATTCCACTGAGGATGTCTGAATTCCACTGAAAATCCAGTGAAGTCAATAGCTTGCAGGACCATAAACCTGCTTCCAGTTTAGATCCTCACACTCTTGGTGAGGAAACACTTAATTTCCACTGATGAAGCAAGGATTAGGATCTGGACTCTGCTGTCCAGTGACTGCAAAGCTGTGAATACAATAGAGGTAAATTACAAACCCCCCAGAAGAAGCATCTCTGTCATCACCAAGGGAATGCTCTGTACATACAGGCAAACCTGGTGACTTGAGCAGCCACTGAAATTCAGCTAATTTAATGCCAGTTCAGACTTGGGAGTTTTTTGCTTCAGTTTTCCTCTAAACCTCTCTGGGAAGTGCTGCTATTTTTGCAAAGCTCCAACTGCTACATCACTAATTCATCACCACGACAGCTCCCCCCCAACCCTGTTCTCTTATTTAAGGGCAGTATCATCTTTGGGATCTGCTTCTTCATGGGAACAATTACAGAGCAGTGAAACAACATTTAAAGCAATGCATCAATTTACCAAGCTTTAATTGTATGCAGCTTTTAAATGAGCACTCTTAATTCAAAATTTAACACATTTGCACTTTTGCATAAAGTGCTGCCCCAATTCATCAAAATTAAACCATTTATTATACTGTGAATTGCTTACTTCAGGGTAGTAATCAGTGGTAGGTATCAGATGCTGGATTAGAGCATCCAGAGATGCTGAGGTAAGGTTTCCATCCTGGAAGATCAGTCCCCCTTGTTCACCTTCTTTTGAAGTATGTAGATGAGGGCTGAAGCCACATGGGGTAAACATACTGGTAGAATTCAGTGTTTGGGGCATGCCTTCCTGCAAAAGACAGAGACAAAATCCATCAGATCCACAGCCACATTTGTGATTTTTCTGTCTGATTTGAACAACGCAGCCACTAATAAGAGCTTCCTGTGCACAAAATTAACATGATCCCTTCTTGATAACCTCCACATCTCCTTCATTGCTGGCACTGGTAGATGCAATGGGCAGAACACAGAAAATGGGACATTTTGATTTATGCTTTTGGGCCAGAAAGTGATGGCAGCTACTTTGGGCTCCCCCCCAGTCAAGAGTGGCTGTGATGATTCCCTTTTCACTGCCATCTCTGGACAGGCCCACACAGGAGAGGGGAGATACTTGGGACAAACCCCAGTAGGTTCCTGAACAGGATGGAGCAGTTTGTTTGAACCTCTGCCCCCCTGAGAACAAGGCAGGGAGAATTTAGGGTGTGAGGGAGAGAAAAGGGGTGCCACCTAGAGCTTGCTTGGGATTGGAGCCCTGTGGCTCCCATGGGACAGCAGAGGTGTCAGAGTGAGTGAGGAGATGGGATCAGGAGTCAGCTGGGGGAGGATGGAACAGTGAAGGGAGTTGGAGGAAACAGAGAATGTGGGAGCTGATGAAGAGATTAAATAGCAAAGAAAAGAGAAATGAGGAAGAGTGAGAAGGCAGACACCTGAACCATATTTGGAGCCCAAAGTCAGTCAGTCCTAGATCTTTACTTAGGTACTAAATAAATGTTTCAAAGAAATCCTGAGTGCTCATTGCTTTCACTAGAGCTGTTCAGTCCTCAGCACTTCTGAAAAGGAGGCCAGGCAGACTCTGAGCACATAGCCCAGATTCAAATCCCTATATTTCATTTATCTGGGTTTTTCAGGTTGCATTCTAGGTTTCATCTTGATTTTGGGGCTTACAATCAGCTTTGAATGCTCCTCCTGTTGAGCAAAGTTGTTTTGTTTTTGAATTGCTGCAGAGAGATGAGAGATTTTGCCCAGAGAGCTTTAAAGCATCTCCCCTGGAAGCTACTCCTCTCTCAGCTAGAGGCAGCATTATAGGACATGGATGGGAAAAGAACAGTGTGTGCTTCCTTCCAGGTCTGCAAATGCATCATCCAGAGCAAGGGACCCCTCTGTGACATGACAATTTGTTTTTGTGTTTGATTTTACCTCATAAAAGGGAGAATAGGAAAGGGATAAGAGAAGAGCATCAGAGCCAAGCAAGATCTGCACCCTGAGCCCTGCTGAGCCAGCAGTGACCTCCCATGGCAGAAGGGCCAAGTGACAGCACTGCCAGGGCTCAGGCACACACAGCCAGCACACACACCTTGGGCTTTAATGCATTCCTCTGCCCTTTTCTGTATTCTGTTCCCTCTGCTTTTCTGCCTCTTTACTACCCCATACCATTTCAGAAGCTGATTTGGCTGAGAATTTGGAGTTTGCCTTTCTCCCCCATGTATATCAGCAGCTGTGCTGTGACCCAGGCAGTCAGCTCAGCCTCAGCTCCAGGTACAGCTTGGTGAGCTCTCTCCTGCAAAAAACCCTTCCCTGCCTGGCACAGCCCATCTGCTCCCCCAGCTCAGGGCCACCGAGGAGAAGGGAATCATTCCTGTGAGCCAGGCAGGGTGGGAAGCCCTGGGAGAGGCTGGGAGCTGAGCCCCAGCTCCGTGGGAGATCAGGCTTTACAAGCAAAACTTGGGTGACTTCATCCTTCAAAGGAGGGAGCGTTCCCTGGAGCCGGCAGCTCCATCCCTTATCTCCTCCTGGGAGGCTCACACAGGCTGTCCCTGGGATTTGCAACCAAGAGAAAGGAACCAAAATGTCAAACCTGACCAATTCCTGCCTTGACTGGAAAATAAACTAGATCCTGGATTTTAATTTAAGGACCAGAACACGTAAGTGCCATCCCAGGCAGGATGGAAGTTGAAGCATCCAGCTCTAATGAATGTGCAGATGTGCCTGTTAATAAAGCTCTGAGAGCAAGTAATTGCTGCTTTTTGTAGCACATAGCTCAGACTCTGTATAGTAAATGGGAAGGACTGCCAAATCCCATTTGTTACTTCTAACACGCTCTGTGTTATGGCTTGTTTCTATGGCAATAATCCCAAGAAGGATTTCATGTCCACATAGATCAAGAAATAAATCTCACGGACATACAGCTGTCTAGATGAGGAAAAGAAAAAGTTAGAACAGCTGTGAACTTACAGGACACATCCTGGCTGCAGCATAAAAGAGAACTCACAACTAATGATTTATTCAGTGCAATCTCTCACTGTCAATGCCATTTTTATTATCAGATAGAAACCATCTAAACAGGATATTGCCTGAACTTTTGCATATTATTAAATGAAAAATCTTACTGAAATACATGGTAATGCTTTTTAAGAAAAAGTACATTTTTAAAAAGGAAATAAAACAGCTGTACAACTGTTACTGAGACATCTCTCTTGAGTATTGTCAAGAAATTAAATTTTACTTATTTATTATGAAGCTCCTGAGTAACCTCAAGTTTTCAGGCAAGGCTTGTGTCATACCTGAGCTGGTGCAGTATTGCCACCAAAGAAAACTTGAAGGTTTTAACAGATGCCTTTTATTCCCTTTTATGTTCCATTCACAGCAGGATGAGGCCAGCTGTACAAAGGATAAAAGCCTCCTGCACTACTAAGCTCAAAAATAACTAGCATTAGCATTTGGTAGACATGAATTCAGGACAGGGACTTCTCTGCTCACACTGCCTAATTCCTTTTTCTGCTCATATATTTCCAGAGTTCTCTTTTCAAGAGTACTAAATAGAAACAAGATCTTTCTTTGAAAGAGCCCAAATACACAGACACGGTTCTGCTGTCAATCACTCAACAGAACACAGAAACAAGGGAAGCACTGAGAGGAAAACAAACAAGCAAACAACCAAGGAGATTTGTTTTACTGAGCTCTTTGGATGATGGAAAAGGCAGCACAGGCAGAGGCAGCCCCACCCCTGAAGAGCAGGGACAGGATAAGAGGCAGCACTCCCAGGCTGCAGCAGAGAAATTCCAGCTGAAGAGAAAAAGAAAATCATCCCCTGAGCACTGTGGAAGAGGGACCTGGAAAGGATGTTCAGTTTCCATCCTGGGAGGTTTTCAAAACCCAACTAGACAAGACTCTGAGCAAACTTCAAGCCCTGCTTCAAGTGGGAGCTTGGACTGATGAGTGCAAGAGGTTGCTTCTGATTAGCCTTCTCTGTGACTCTAACACA
The DNA here is from genome assembly GCA_024865655.1 of Emberiza elegans. Lineage (NCBI taxonomy): Eukaryota > Metazoa > Chordata > Aves > Passeriformes > Fringillidae > Emberiza > Emberiza elegans. The sequence continues at coordinate 58,810,075 of JALJVW010000184.1, forward strand.
CACTTCCACTCAAGTATTGCCCCATTTCTGAGCTTTTTAATATAAACCCTGGCAAGTAAAATTGAGTCCAGAATATTAGATATTTGTGAAGAAGTCTGTCTTGGCAAAAAAAAAAAAAAAAAAAAATCTGTTTTTCCTGGAAACAACAGCTTGAATGTGGTAAAAATGACTCAAAACCTCACTTGAAAACCTCTTGGACTTAACCTGAAGTCAATTTAAACATGTGATTCAGCAGGTGCTTCCATGAACTTTCATCCAATTCAACACACTACGTTTTGCTGTTCCTCTCATTTCAGAAGCAAATCTGATGCCAATTTCAGTTGATAAATGGTGCTCTGGAGGAAGTGAGATGGTGAGATGCTAGTGAAGGGCAAACTTCCACCCCCAACATGCAAAATGACTGATGATACATGTGGCTGCACACACACAGCATTTAAACTACCTCTGCGCTCTTCATGAAGGGCTGACACCAGGAGTTAGGAAAGTGTTTCTGCACTGGCTAAAAAAACCAAAAAGGAAATCCAGGGGCAGACAGTTTCTGGGACTGGTCTCTGTTGCACAAAACCTCCCATGGGGCAGAAGGCAGGGCCTCCTTCCTTGCCTACAGAAAAGCAAGGTGATAAACTAGAAGCAAAGGCAGATTGGACTCAGCACTACCTGGAAAAAGTAACACCAAATGCTGCTGGGCTGGGCTGGTAACATTTTGTGTTAATTTTACCAAAATGTTATGACCACCAGCAGAGGCCAGAGCAATTATTTAAAAAATAATGGCAGCATACACCTTTTTACCTTCCTCCACTGGCCAGCACCACCCAGTATTTCAACACAGTGATAAAAAAAGACACTTCTCACTACAAATGATGCTGCTCACACAAAATATTTCAGGACTTGATTCACTGAGCTAAAGCACGGAACCAAAGGATCACCAGTGCTTGGGACAAAAATTCCCCACAAACTCTGCACCAATCTACATCTACAAGTGCCTTGAAATCTGTGGAAAACCTGATGGAAACTGTGGAAAAGTGCCCAGACCTGGAAGACTGAGGATCTCAAAGGAGTCCTAAGCATGCACGTGGGCCCGCTGATCTGCAGCAGGAGAGGTCAAGGTGCCAGAGGATGGCTGCAGGCTGCAGCTCTGCCTTCCTGGGCCAGGCAGGTGACCTGCAACACAGCCACGAGGGTAAATACCCCCCAGCATCCCCCAGCTCCACCACTGGCTGATACAAGTGTCCCCATGGCAAGTGCAGTTAATGCTAACGTGGACACGAAATGTTCAGGAAACATTTAATGTGGTTTTCAGAGCCTTTGATAAGTGTTTTACCCTTTATCAAAAACCTAATCACACTGTTTACTTTTGATCTTCATTTCATCTCTGCCTTCCATCTGCTCTGCCTCTCTCAAGGGGAAACAAGAGTTGGTACCATGTGACAAAGGGAATGGGGCTGTTGACTTATCTTCCTTCCCACCCACTTAACTTTTGGATTAACCAAATAAATAAAAGCCTTCCCACTTCAGGGATGAAAGGCACAAGGTTCTGACAATCTCCCAGCAGAACTACAGGAGCTAGAGAGGGTGGTAAGGGGAGGTGTGGAGGCTGGGGTACCCATCTGTGCCATGAGGGCGGCTCCAGTGTCACTCTAGCACTCTAGCAGTCAGCATTCAGGGGGCATGGGCAGGGGACACACCAAGGGTATGGGAGACCCAGATGAAGCATTCACTCGGCAAGGCACAGACTTTAACAGACATACCTAATCCAGAGTGAGCTGGGAATCAAGACAGGAGACATCTCCCATCCCATCTCAGTCCTGCAAAAGTCTTTTCTGATCAATCACCAAAACCATAACTAAAGGAAGATGGCTCACAATAAAACATTTTGGAAAAACTTCTTGATCAGTTTTAGTAACCAGGTCTACTACCCAGCCATCACTACATGGGGAACAAACCCTGTCCACAACCCCTGTCAGAACAGCACTGAGGTCTCATCAGCCTCAGTACCTGTCCACTGCTGTCACACAAGCCCCACATATCACTGAGCTCAGCAGAAACTGCAGTAGCAGATGCTCATTTTTCTTTACATTACTTTCAGTAATTTTCCAGCTATTCATCTTTGCTGACAAAAAAAAAATGCGGAAGATAATCATAACAAGTTAAAATTCAGATTTTTCTCTGCTTCTTTTGTAGGGAGGGAAGCAGAGGAAAGAAGAGAAAAGAATTCTGGTGTTTCAGAATACAAAAGGAAAACCACTGCAAAGTAATTGCTTCCAGTTGCCAAGGCCATGGTTAGAAACATATTTCAGCAAGAGTACCTGGCACTAACAAACTCAATGTATTTGATGATTATGTAATTAGGAAAGTGGGAGCAGATGTAACTTTCTTATCACCTTTTCACCAGGCCCTAAAACATTCAATTTACAGCCCATGAAGTTGTGAGATTGCTGAAAACTCAACCCGTCAATCCCAGTACTGCTGGAAGTGGTTAAATGAGCAAGGTAATGAAGTCTCTACATGACTTAGAGACACAAAGGAAGCACAAGGGATAAGAACAGTGGGGAAAAACATTTAACTGCAATATTCTCCAATCTCAATAATGATGATTATATCTCAATGCAGGTTCCCTCCCCTTTCCTACCCACTCCTTGCAGCAGCTGAGGCCTTCCCTGAGATTCCCATGAATGAGGCTGCAAGAGCAGTAAGTGAATGCATGGCTTTGGATATCTAATCAGAATTAGATGACAATTTTGTTTCTTTTGATCCCACCTGGTTCTCACCTCTTACTCATCCACCCACACGTATCACTTCCCTAAAGAGTTCACCCAGTGAAGCCTTCTGAGGGAGGAGGGGAAGGAAAACTCCTCACAAATCTAAACCAGCTATCACAAAAAGCAGCCTTGGGTGAAGGAAGGGGAGCTGAGTATCAGAGAGGACAGGACAGGACAGCTCCATGATGTGTTGTAGTAAATAACACTCAGAGCAGGGGATGTGGGCCAGGAGCCTCAGGATGCCTGGAAAACTTTTCTTCTTTTTCTTCTGCAAAATTGAACTCCAGAGAAATTACTGGGCTCTCCAACTCCACAGATTTACTCCAGGCTAGAACAAGATCTTCTGTAATTTCCCAAGAAATGCATAGAGGTGCATTCCAAGCTGCAGCAAAGCCAGTGTATGTCTGCCTGCTGAATTAATTCCATCATGTCAGTAAAATGATCTTGTACTAGAGGTTTATGAGAAATATCTTGCGGTCAGAAAAACAACCATGCTAACCAATTACCTCAAAATCTGATGGACATGCCTCAGAAAGAGGCCCAATTTATAGGTAAGGAGGCATTAAATCAATTACCAGCACGGTGCAAGCAACAACAAGGTCACCTTGCTTAAGGAATATTTCTGTTTGTGCTCATGTCAGAGTATTTTGCTCAATAGAGAAAAATAAAAACCTGATTATCATGAATTTGGTAGACTGGTCTGAGGTAGAATGTAAATCAGAAAAGGGAAGATTTATGGCCAATTAAATTGAACTCCAATCAAAATCCCATTCAGGCAACAGTTCCCTGGGGGCTTCAATTTGTTAGTGCCACGTTTTTTTAACAACTTTCTTTTTCATGTAACATCAGCAATAATAAAATCCCTTCAATAACAAGCAGAGCCATGAACACTTTATTTATCTTAAAATGCCATCATTGCCTGGAATCATAAGGCATTGAAAGGATGAGCTGTAATCGCTCAAGAACAACCCCCCATAGCACTGCAATGGGTGTAAAGCTTTTTTCTTAGTCTCAGAGCAATTTCTCTTATCACTAGTCTGGTTCAAGTCTGAAGTATTTCTCCTGAGTAATAGGGAGTTGGTGCTGACCCTGCCAGGAGAGCAGCACAGCCTCTGATGTCTCAGACCCTTCTCAGCGCTGGGTGTGCACATGGCAGACACAGCCCATGGCAAATCTGTGCCTCATCATTAGCAGAATTTTAGAATTATTAGAAGGAGAAGGCTATCAACATATTCCAGATGCCCTTGACAATATTCAAATGCATGCCAAAGGCAGCAGTCTGGATTTCTCTCTTTAGGCTAGGAAATCTATTTTCTGCTCTCTCTCCCCTTATGCCTCCCCTTCCTCCAGAGTTCCTGGTATCCTGATAAAGCCCTTAGACAATATAAAAACTATTCTGGTGCATAGAATTTTTTTTTAAGTAAAAGTTATCCTTTCTTTATCTGCTCAGAAATTATCCATTAGCCTTTTCCTCCCTTTTTTAAGAAAAGAAAGAAGCTAAATAGAACATAAATGGGAAAAGGAAAATGCGAGTGCTTAGGGTGGGAATGAATTACTGTACCTTTTATTAAACACTAAATTGCAAACTTTCCCCTGAGTGGAGTCAGAGCTCAACCAGGCATGGACAGAGTGGGAAATCCCAGAACAAAACCACACAGGCAGCATTCCCAGAAACCACTGACATCAACAGGAGCCTTTTGGCTCAGTTCAGCCATCACTGACAGGCCACCACTTCCAGGGACTGCCTGGAAATCAGTCAATGCTTGGATCTTCTTCCTTCAGCAGTGGAAGTGATGGGGAGAGGAAGTTATTTATGGATAACTAACACTTGTCAGCTGCAGGGCTGTGTGGTTTTGTTGGGCAGCCTGGGCTGTGGCATCATCAAACTCACACCTAAAATCAAGAGAGCCACTGTGGAAATTGTATTTAAATCCAAATACCCAAGCATGACATCCTGACTACCTTCAGACCTCAGCAGCCACCTCCTCCCAGAAACAGCTTCTGCCAGAATCTGAGGCATCAGAGAGGCTTAAAAGCAGCATGGCAGAGTCTGGACCCTGCAACACTGACAGCTTTGCAGGAGCAAGGCTGCCTCTCCCCAGCTAAATGAATGCTGTCTCCACTGCATGCTGTCAGAATTACAATGGAAATCCCGTAAATAAAACAAAAATGCAGATCTCAGTCCTCCTCTCATGACATCTTGGTGAGAACAAGCCCTGACAGGAATAAAAAAATCCTCCCACACTAAGCAAAGCAATTCTGCTATTTATGCAGAAGGAAGAAGGAAAGCTGTATATCAAACAAATAATTACAAGAGCAGCTTTATCAGTCCCTGCTGATTACTCTCAGCTCGGTCTGATGATTCTGCCAGAGCTCTGCAGGTTGTTCAGGGAGGTGGATGTCACAACATTTTACTTGCAGTTCTTTCCTTTATTAGTACCTACTGCTACCTGTCTCAGTCAAAAATCTTGGCATACATTTAGAAATTGGTCTCCTGGAATCTGTCAGGGAGGTTAAAAACCTAGAAATCATATTTTTATACATACACAGACGTCCTCAGATAGACACCACATGAATATGAATGCATAATGATGTATTTTGGGTGTTACCTACGTAAATGCAGCTATATAGAGACATTCATGTAAGTGCACCCCTCCTCCTCAATATGTAAATACAGAAATTCAAGTAACTTCCTCACCACTGCTCCAGTTTGAGTGGGACAACATTTCTGTTGACCTATTTTCTTCCCCAAATTTGCTAAAATATTAAATGGAAGAGGGTCTCATCTTTATCTCAGAAAAGATCACCACACTCTGATGAGCAGCATAAGCTCTGACTGTCACCAGTGTCAATTTATCACCACTGTTCATTACAGTGGGTTCAAGCAATGCTCAGTTACCAGATTAGGAGCAAAAATTTAAGTGACATTTGTGCCAATTACCAGGGTCTGGAGACATCCCTGAGATTTATGTCCACCTGCAAGGCATCCTTTGTGTGGAGCATCTCTGGGCCCCAGAGGGCAGTGTCTGGCTGAGGGGACAGACAACCAAGCTCCTGATTTATGGTGCTCACATCCCCGAGCCTCAGCTCACCTGCAGGAGCTGTGCACAGGACTGTGGGCAGGAAAACTGAGAGGTGAGGGCTGAGCCTGCCTGTCAGTGATGGATCCAGCCATGCAGGCTCTCAGGCAAAGCCCCCCCCTCAGCCCTGAGCAGGAGAGGCACTGAGCACATTGAGGCAGGGAGGGCGGCAGAGCACAGGGGCTCCATCAGCACAGCCAGCACCAGGCTCCAGCTCAGACACACATTCAGGTTATTCCATCCCAGCAGCCTCAGAGTGCTCCAGACTGATGAGCAGGCTCTCATCCTCCAAGGGTGACATATGGACACGTCTCCCTAAAAGAAATGAGCTCGTGAGCTTCTGGATTTCCCCTTCTGGAGCACCACCTGTGCCTCTCCCATCCCACACCCGCTGCCGCAGCCTGACCCTAGGCAGCCCCGCACGGGCCAGGGAGCAGCACAGCATCCCTGGCTGCCCCAAATTTAAACACATTCACACTGGAACATGCTCAAACACATACAAGTTCAGCCTGCATTTGGGCAGGCAAGGAGTCTTCAGCTGACATATTTTCTCTGGCTGCATTAAGTATTTCAGAAAGAAAAAAAAAAAAAAAAAAAAAAAAAACGAAAGAAGAGACTGCTGACATTTAGGATAACACTGCAAGTATGTAGCTGGAAAATAAATCCCTGAGCTTCTGGAGGAGGAAATCTGAGCTGCAGCCCAAGCAGCAGTGCAGGTGAGGGTGCTGGGCCCACATGCTGGGGCTCCCAACAGCCCAGGGAAGCACCATGCTGAGCCCTGACCACCCCTTCCCCAGGGGCCACGGGCAAGGGAGAGTCACTGCTGAGCTGACTAATTGCTCATTAGCTGAAATTAACTCTGCAGGACAATTCTGTGATCACTGCTAGAAGTCTGTCATTAAACAGGACTGCAGACATTCGTTCTTAGCTTCCAATCAAAGCACCAGCAACGTGATGCCCTGGCTGTGGGATCAACAATCTGCTCTCAGAGAAACATGGGGATTGCCCATGGTCCATCCAGCTCTCCCACCTGCCTCTCACGCTGGCCACCACCACTGGGTGCATCTTAGACAGGCAAGAGCACTGCAGGGGCAGAAATGGAACACTTTGCCCACTACAGCTGCCTCTTTCTACTCCTGAATTAGGACAACACTTTGTACCCTGAAGCATGAGATTAAATATCCATCCAAAACCTGCTCTTGTTCGTGATTCTCAGTGCCCATGCAGAAATTATAACTCTCAGGAACCAACACCAGAACTCTTAGAGCTATGGCAGGGAGCTCAGTGAAATACACTCCTGTCAGAGGAGCTGATTCTAAATATTAGGAGATGAATTTTTTTCTTGGCATCATTCCACTGATTTTTGTGGTATAAAACCCAGGGGCGAACATGGTCCAAGATATACACAAAATTAGCTAAATTCTGAACTGCACTTGCTGACCTCATAACTCTTCAGCAGTTGAAATGTGGGCTACAAAGCCAATTTCCATTAGGGACATGTCCAGTTAACAGTGGGAGACTGTGCTGACTCGAGCTGTGTGAGCACACTACTGAGACATTTCCCACAATATCTACATTCATTCCATGCTTTTTGGAAGTAATCCTCAAAAGATGGTGTCAAGGGTGCAAATCCTGTAGATCAAAAAGATATGTGACCCATCAGAAGGCATAGAGCTTTAATCACTCATTATTTTGGTGCTCGGAGAAGCCCCAAACAACACACATGGGTTTTCTTCCCCCAGCCTCAAGACTGCAGAGTAGCAGCTTGCTGAAGGTTTAGGCAGCCCAGATGGGGACATAGACCCCCCTCTGGAATGCTTGGAAAAGGATATGCTGTACAGAGACAGTGAAAATCCCAATTTGTGTCTACAGATAGCACCCAACATATAAAAACAATAAAAATTATTTTCCATATTGTTTGAGCAACAGTGATGTTTTAATAGCAGCAACTCTCACTGTTATGAAATTGAACTATTTTAATAATATAACAAACTGGCTGATACAAAATTTGAATGCACACCAGAGTTGTTACCCTATGGCTAAATGTCTCACCCTTACTTAATCTTCTCAGGCTCCAGACCTGCACAGACAGACACAGGACTTTAAATTCCACAGGGGAATTTCTGGTAAACTATGCATCTACAGATATGCAAACACGGAGTATTTGCAAAAGGAAGAGCCTAATGTCACCTGTAATCTCTCAAGCCTGTAGATTTATACGGGCAATTGAAGAAAACCCTTGACTTTCCACTCTGCATGGGAAATTGGATGAATCACAAGCTCAAATTAGGCTTGGCATCAGCTCATAGCTGGGTCCATATTCTTGCCATTTTAATTCTGTTCTGTAGCCTCAAAAAGCTCTTGAAATAAGTGTGATTATTTCACAAGGATGCTTCTGCTCATGTGGGTAAGGGGAGTCACCTTTGCTCCCCAAATACAACTGAAGGCTCACGTCAATATTTACAGCAACAAGGTTAGAGATCACATTTAAAAACCCAGTCTCTGGTATTTGCAAACTTTCTAAGAGTGCTGATACCAAAAGCAGAAATGTGCAACTTGTCTTGAAATGTTTATTCAACTAAACAATTATTTCAATTTGAATAATTCTGAAGAAGCTGAGCCAGCATCCTGCTGCAAACAAAGAATATCGACAAGAATCCTGCTCTATGCTCAGTTTAAGGCAGTAACTAGAAAATACACACAGCCCTTCATCAACAGGATATAATCCAAGTAGAAATATGGGATAGCACAGTGGCCTCAAGGACTGTTTTAAGAACACTGAGAACTTAAATAATCATGGATATTAGGGGTCAAGCCAGCAGCATGTGCCAAAACCTGCATGGGTGGGTTCCCAGCACGCTCCATGGACCCAGTCTTTGGGAACAGTACTCAGGTTGTACTCACACAAACATTTACTGCTGCAGGAGTTTGCAGGAGGATGGACAAGCACAAGTGAAGACTTCATTGCTGAATGCTTTGCTAGGCTGTCCCAGCTGCAGCTATGATGGACACAGGGCATGGGAATCTGATTGAAAAACAATACAAACTCCATAAAGAGAAAACTGTGGAAGGGAGGAATGTTGTGAAGTGTGCAGGGTTGACTGAAACCAGGAGGCTGAATGTTGGTTTGTAAATGACACTAATTAGACCAGAAAATGTAAGAATGGCAGAGCCTCACACAAGCCTCCAATAAAGTTTCCAGCAGTACAGCTGAGGAGCTGAAACACCACAACAAACAGCAAAGCCCCTGCTCCTGGCTTCACCACAACTCTGCATTTAGACATGTATAGTTATTCTGTTCTTTGGGAGGGCACTTTCAGATCCAGTAAAAATTCAAATTTTCCAATTCCCATTTCAGCAGCCCCTGCTGTACTTTTAGATGGCATTGAAATTTCACAGACTGTACTTCCCTACTGAAAGAATCTATTTAGGAGGGAAGCAGGAAGGTAACCAGCTGGAATCCATGATGGAGGAAAGACTACTTGTTACCTCCCCAAGGGAGACAGAGGAGAGTAAAAGTTAATGGAAGGATAATCAGGAACTCTTCAGGGATATCAGTTTATATGCCAGGAGCATATATAACTGAGACTTGTTTGCATATCAAGAAATTACAGGAGAAGGTGTGACAGCCAAATGCAGCTTATGAAAATATGGCTATCAGTAAAGCTGATAGCTGCCTCGCATGTGAAAACCCAATCCTAACACTCAGCCTGGCAAGGGAAGCTAAATAACATCAATATGTCTGCTCTGGGCAGCCGTGCAGTGAAATCGCTCCTTATGACATTTACAGTGTTTTCAGAAGACATGCCTGGGACTCAGAGGAACAGGCTGGTTTCTTGGGGATTTCAAGGATGCCAGCTTAAAATATCCACAAAATTGAAATACTCAAGCTTTAAAACAACATGGTAGAAGCAGTTGCCTTTTAATAGTCAGTGAAAAAAAAACAACAACCCAGCCACTCAGAGATTGCTTGAAAACACCACACTGTGCTACATGAACAGGACAAGACATATTTCAGTTTCAGACAGAGCTCTGCATTTTTAAGTTCTTCAAAGAGTTTTAGCAGAATAAACTCCAGAGAAGCTGCACTATCCAAAAGCAGAGATGTATTGCTATTTATCTGCTCAGCAGCGCACACTGCAGTCACATCCCCTCACCTGGAGAGCTCCGTGTATCTCAGTGGGGCCAAGAGACCCCATCAGTCCTGGCATAGGAGGACTATTTCCCTTTGGAAAACAGAAGGAATTCCCTTTGGGAAACAGAAGGAATTCACCCACACCTGAATTCCCTCCATGCTGTTACAAGCATTTTTTTCAAGAACTATCTTCTAAAAGAGAAGTGTCTATGAAGATCCTCCCTTGACACGAATGCTCCCATTCACTTCCATCCCACACATTAAATAAAGCTCCCAGCTGGTCCCTGCAAATGCCACTGCACTCTGGCCAGATCTGTGCCCTGACCTTCCTGCCAAGGCCAGCACAAAGCTCTCCTTCCCTCCCTGCTCGGGCTGCTTGGCAGCGCTGCTGCAGCCTATTAATTACTGTGAAAAGGAAGGACCACGAAAAGCCTTTCACTGGGATAAGTGATCAAATGCAGGATATTATTATTAGAATCTGTTTTGTCAAAAAGGGTGATATTGGCCAAGATTATCTCAGTCCATTTTGTGATCGTTTCAGTGAAATCTTTCCCACTGGCCAAATCCGGAAATGTGTGGGAAATTAAGTGATTTAGCCTATTATACATCTTTTACCACACTAATGACCAACATTCTTCTTGATTGTCCAGGGCATTTTTTAGTGTGTGCCTGCCATTCATAAATACATAATTGCTTTCTTGTTTAAAATCTGTATTAACATAGATGGCTACAACAATTACCTGGGGCAAAAAAAGTTCCATCTCACATATGATACAATCCACCACCCTTTTTCAGGGCTGTAGTCCATTTTGCCAGCTGAGTGACTTCTCTGTGAGAACTCAGTTTCAAAATCCCCAAATCCTCTGCTTTTAAACTTTTCATGTTACACCAGCTCTTCATTCTGCTTCACTGCCACACCACACACCATGAGAAGCCAGAGTCAAGAGGTTATTGTGGAGCTCAGTCCATCATTATTCAACACTCATTTCTACAAAAGCCTCCAGGAGCTTCCAAGTTCCAAGCAACCCTTCTACAAAGAAAGAGTTTGGTCCAGCACCACGTCTCCATCCTCAGTAGAACTCTCATATTTTTTTCCTTCTCTCTCACGTCTCCAAATCTTTGATAATTTTCACCTTCTCTAGGCAGTTCAAGGACACTTTTGATTTGCAAGTGAGCTCAGGCACGCATCTTGCCGGATGAGTAGTTTCACTACCTGCATTTCAGTATCACATCAGTACTGGCTTTTTTCCAACCAGAAGACTTAGAAGAACCCTGAAGAAGCCTTTGTATTCAGACCAAGCCTTCTGCTGAGCTGCAGGCACCATCTGTAAAGTGACTCTATGCAAATGACATCACCGCGTGGCCGGCGTGTTCTTCCGACAGTAAATTTGTTTGGCACACCAAGTCAAACCTGAGCTTTTTCAAATTGTCAGCATCTTGAGCTGAGTCTTGCAGCTAAACACCACGTTGTGTTCCATCTACTCCATGTCTCACACTTCAGCAACAATGCAATCTCAGCAATCAAACCTGAGCTGGCACTTTTTGTGATGACTCACAGAGGTGATGAAAATAAGATTGCTCTCCCAGACTTGGGCTGGCTCAAAGTGGCACCAAACCTATCACAGAGGTGTCTCTTAATTCCCCACTCTTTGTTCAAAGAATTAAACACGCACACAGAGAAGACACAGATGCAGCAATGAAATGGCCATTTTACCCTCATTTGTCACCAGTCTGACTCCTAACTAACGGGGCTTAATGTAGTTGTACATTATGGTTTCAGATGGGTGTCTTTACTCACACTGAGTTATGCATTTCATGAGGAGCAGCAGCAAAACCACAAGCTCACCAAGCAAAGCACTGAGAAATAAGGCTGGAGTGAGACTCTGTAAGTTAAGGTGACATTTAGTGGCATAACAGCCACATAACCTCCAGATGGAGGCTCTTAACCCACAGCAGACTTATTTCTAAAGCTGCGTTTGTCACAGGTGACATGCAGCTACATGCTCCCCAGACACAGTGGCACACAATAGAGAAACCTTCATTCTCTCTGAAGGCAGAAATGTTTGTCCTTGTCACCCAGTTAAAGATGGCAACTCCAGCCTGGTGTGTGCTGCAATCACACCAGCACAGGGAACCTGGCAGGAGGAAAATTAAAGCAGCCAAGAGGCAGTGCCTACCTTTTGAATCAATTTATCTCAGGGCATGCCTGCAGCCCTCCTCTGTGAGACACCACAGCTGTGCACCGACAGCATCACTGAAATAGTCAACAAATATCGACCTCTGAAACACCAGCCAGACTGTTCTGCAGGAACCCTGCATGTGACTCAGCATGGGAATACATCTTCAAAAGCAAGAGTTTCAGGCACCATTCTCTTGGAAAAAACCTAAACAAAAACCCAGCTCCCAAACAAACAGTTCACTTCAAACCACTCTTCCTCCTTCGTTTCACTTTTAATTGCACCAGGAATGAGCTTTTCTGGAGTACTATTTTAAAAGTCTTGGAAAAGTTCTGCCAAGTCATAGAAAAACACAATGTAATTTTTAAAATTACAGTCTGACAAACTGCTGCTTTGAGAGAACAACCATCTTCTAAATGACTGAGCAGGAAGCCTCAATCTTTGCTTTACACAGGCTAGAGAAGGGACTGCAGGAGCACGTAGCCGTCACTGCTCCACTCCATGAAGGCCACAGACTTCAACAATATCTGAACATCACCACACTGGTAATGAAAATCTCAAGGAATTGCTCTGCACCATCTTTGCTTGGCCTGAATTTGGTCGCTGTCCTGAAAACATCAGGATGGTACCATAGCATGTCTGTGTCTTGTTACATGTCAGATTGATACCACACAGCTCCATCAAATAATGATTAAATCAATTTGTGCTATTTCAGCCTGAGCTGAACTGTGCACTAGAGAATACTACACAGAGACAGGGCACATGGATGCAGCAATGATCACCTGAATGAGCTCATGGTCCAGGCAACAGCCTGGATTAAAGCTGGAGTTGGGACACCAAAAGCAGTGAGAGATGATCTCTGCCTCTTACCACAGATGAAAAAGTAATTTATTTTCATTTCTACAAATCCTCTGCAGCTTTCAGACCTGTCAGTAATAAGGCACTTCACAGCAGGAGCAAAGTGGTCCAGGATAATCCTGTAATATAACTCATCCTAATAAACTGCAGTGATGGGCAATGGCACCTTTGCTTCCTAGCCCTGCTCTGGAATCCCACTCAGCACCTGTGGGACCACATCAGGCAGGGAGGATTTGGAGAGCTGTCAAAGGGTGGAGGAGACCCAGTGCCACCAACCCTTTCCCTGCACAGCCACACTGCAGGTGCCACAAAGATGTCCCACACAGGACAGGATGACCAAGAGCAGAAGCTGCTGGCTGAATCCCAGACCCAAGCTGCAGAATGTGATGCTACTCAAAGAAAAGCACTTTGGACAAAGTTCCAGCCACAATTCTCTCTTTTATCCCCAAATGAGCCCATGCCCTGCAGTCATCCACCCTGGGTCCAAGCAGAGTGACAGTGTGTGACATGTGTGACATGCAGCCCCACTGCTGGCAGCTTGCTGGCAGATTAAGAGTTTGTGTTGCTGGTCATGAACCACATCCTTCAGCTGACCCAGAGGCCATCAGACTTTGAACCTGTGTATCACCATGTCTCTATGGCCAAGGCCAGCACAGAGCCAACAGCAGCAGCACCTGCACCACAGCTGCTGCCCCCAAGGAAGCTGCAGGAGAGGGTGAAAGCAAAGGAAAACACCACTTTTGTCTGGTGAACATTTAATTGTGGCACAAGACAATTTATCCAGGGTGGAATTCACCCCTAAATTTGCCCCATGGAGGAAGGGTAAATTCACTTTGAAGCTTTAAAAACAGACTTCAAAAAAATTCCAGCAGCTGAACACACCACATCCCACAGCAGGAGTGGGTTCCTGTCTTCCAGCTTTAGTGATCCACCAAGCTCTACTTGCTGCTGGCTGTAACCTAGGGTATTAACAGTACAAGATTTATGTCTAAAGAATATTAGTAATACTTTTAAATGGTGAAGGAGGCATTTTAGCAAACACTAAATTCCGCAGAAGCTCTGTTTGGCAGAGTTACCGATAATCCTATTAATGACAAGGTGCAATTTACAGCAAACTGGCAGTGGAAAGGAGATACAGGACTTATGTGAAACAAAAAGATAATGGAATATTATTCCATTGACTGTGCTTTCTCTTAATTGCCTTGTTCTGTATGCTCAGGGCTCACAATCTATCACGGATGAAGTTGTTTGTTCATAAAGCAGCACACAAGGGATCTTTTTAATCCAAGATCCCTCTAGCTGCATTTCAGGATTCATTTCAAAGTTGTCTTGAATTTTTCTGTTTTGTGTAGGTTTATCCTAATATTAGCAAGCACTCCTCTGAAAAGAAATTGCTGTGCTCAGTTGTGCTGGTTGTCCTGGATTATTTGACTGCTTACTAAGACTTTACTCAGTAAGACTGCACAAAGAGACAACTTGCAAAGCAGACTGCAGGGCTCAAGTCACTCATCCCAGGTTTGCAGAAGGGCTGCTGGCCCTCAGGACTGAATCCAACTCATTTGTGCATTTGCACAGACCTTCTGCACAATTATGAAACAACTCTATCAAACTGAAGGCATAATTCTAAATGTAACAAGCAAACTTGATCTCTAAGAACATATCTCTCCTATTAACACATTAAAAAAATACACTGGAAATTTTAAAGATTGCAGAAAGATGCATTAAAATTACTTAAATTATTTGTTTTCTTTTCAACATTATCTCATCTTCAGGTGTCTGTGTGGGAGGGCAGACAGATGGTTACTCAGCTGAGGAACTTGAGGCTGCTCTGTCTTTGTACAATGGCAACAACCAGCAGTCTGGAAGGAACATGGGCTTCAGCCTGGGCCAAAGTCCAAATTCAGGAGAAGAGACTGTGGAAACATCCTGTATGGGAACTGCTCAGATTCAGCTTTTGTGTGGTTTTGCTTCAGCTTCAATTCCCAAGACTCTCCAAATCTAATGGATTTGGTCATTACACCATGAACAGCTAAAAAACCCAAGGTGCACATTTTTATACCATATATAGTGGTAAGAATGTCAGCTATGCTGGGAATGAAGATGATGAACAAATTTATTTTATTTCTAGTTTTAATTATTGGGTAAATTCCATTTAGCACCTAGAATGTGAATGTGTTTTATTACAATAATTTTCTTCCGGCATGAAGCCAAGGCAGCACTTCCAAGCAAGGGGGAGTGTGGTGAGACATAGTAAGGCGTCTTGGAAGATCTCGGGATGTCACGCGAAGAGAGTTGAGATTCTTTTCTTCTCTAACTTCTTTCTTGATAAGATCACTCAAGAATGTAGCTCTTCCTAGTTCCAGCAAAGAATTCTACCAACCCCGTTAGTTTTCTACCCTCTTTTGACCATAGATGGCAATTTAAGGCCCCTCTTATCGTAGCACTGCCCCGTGACCTATATAACCTCTCTGAACAAGAAATAAACGCCTTTTGACCGTCGGCCATGTTGGTGTTTGCGTTTTTGTCAAAGGCCCGAGCGACCCTGGAATTTGGGGTCGCCGTGCTGCTCTTCTGAGCCAGGCCACCTGCTTGTCTTTATAATAAAGACAATATATTGGTGTTGAGTAAGCTAGTCTCATTCGTTCAGACCCGTCTAGAACGAATCAATATCATGTTCGTAAGCCAGCAACAGATGCTGTGAACCTTTCCCCTATCAAATCACAATTTTATACCCCATTTTAGTGATGACTACCCCACTCATTTGTAAAAAGGAAGGGGAAATGTGGTGAGACACAAGTAAGGCGTCTCGGAAGATCTCGGGATGTCACGCGAAGAGAGCCGAGATTCCTTTCCTCCCCAACCTCTTTCTTGATAAGATCACCCAAGAATGTAGCTCCCCCTAGTTCCAGCAAAGAATTCCACCAACCCCGTTAGTTTTCTACCCTCTTTTGACCATAGATGGCAATTTAAGGCCCCTCTTATCGTAGCACTGTCCCGTGACCTATATAACCTCTCTGAACAAGAAATAAACGCCTTTTGACCATCGGCCATGTTGGTGTTTGCGTTTTTGTCAAAGGCCCGAGCGACCCTGGAATTTGGGGTCGCCGTGCTGCTCTTCTGAGCCAGGCCACCTGCTTGTCTTTATAATAAAGACAATAGGGGAGGGGGCATTAAACTGTGCTGGCTGGTGTTGAAAGCACTTGACATTTCTCCATTTCATTTCCTAGGTGCCACATCATAAATAAGCTCAATAAACTGTTACTTACAGCCCTGGCCAATTTGAAATCCTACCTGATAGATTTATTTCAAGTATACCCTGTCCTCCAAAGCTGCTGGGAAACAACAGCTTGACACTGCCAACCTGTTATTTCTAGATCTGACATTGTCTGTACATCAGCAAAGCCACTTCCAGTGCTTGTTTGCAGAGATGCTGAAAGTCACTGGAAGCTGATGGCTGCCTGCATTCATTGCTGAAGACACAACAGGTAAGCCAGGTGACATTCAGCTGTCCTACATCACAGGCACTGCCCAGAAATGGAGACCACAAAAATGAAGAAATAGATTTGGGTTTTTTTTCCATTTGTATTTCACAGTTTAGGAGAACTAGTAAACTATCCCTTTCGTAGGATTAACAACACTGGCCAATCTTTAGTTCTAGCTCTATTCACATTGCAACCAAGTCGATTTGCACCAGAATAACTCGAGTTTCTCAGAACTTTCCCTTATAAAAGCTATCAGCTGGCAGCACCTGCCTCTGGCAAATGCAGAGCAAAAAACCCCAGGTGTTTCTCTAGGTGTGTTCTTGTTAAAATACACATTTGGCTGGCGTCCTCCATGCAGATAATTGATGTGAAGAGGACTGGGACTGGACTTTCCAATTTGTGACAGCCTTACTTCAAAACAAACTGCAAATGAGAGTGTTACAGTCACAGCATTAATTCAGGTATGTGGTGAAATTAGTGAAACCAATCAGCCCAGGGTCTGACACAGGCAGTGCAACTGTTTCGTACAGCTGCTGTAAGCTGGGAGCTCACACCACAAGGACCATCTGCAACCACACCTTTGGGCTCTCCAACTTGGGGCTGTTTGATACTTGAGCTGCTCAAGTCAAACCCTACCCTGTTCATCCCTCCACAAGGCTGTTCACCACCAGCACCCTCTGCATGCCCCGAGTCCTCCAGCAGCATTTGCTTCTCACACCCTCAGTGCAGCAGTCTGGCCTGTGAGCCCAGCTGGAGCTGCTGGCAGAAGGAGACAACCCAGGAGATTTCCACATTATCATGGCTCTCCATTAATGACTTTGAAGGGATATAGAGATCCTATCTTCAGGAGACTGGCTGGAAGGGCACTGCCTGTGCAGGCAAGCTTGTTCCATCCAGGCTTTTCTCCTGTAACCTGCAGGATCTCCACACAGCAGAGACAATCCAGAACCACACTTGCCAAAGCCTCCTACACAAGGCCTGCAGGATGGTCGTTTCCAGCTGCCAGGGCTATAAAGGAGGATGGGATAACACAGCCTTTCCTATTGGACAAAGATGTTTATTCCAACCTACATATCAACCACCATTGTTTTCACTAATAAGTATTCAAATCTCGTCCTGTTATGAGTTCCAGAATTACTTTGACTAGTTAGTTTACACAACATACATAATTACATTTCCATGAATACAAGCCCCATTTCCTGTTGTGCCTTTACACCCAAAGAGACAGCTCAGCAATACATTAATGCATGGCTGGAGGCTGCCAAGTCCCTGGGAGCTCTGGGTGCCTCCTGACAGGAAGGAGCTTTGCCTGCAAAGTGGGGAGCAGGAGCTGCACCTGCCACGAGCAGTAAACAGAACTGTTGTCCAAGGGCACTGAGGGTTTCTGTGCACAACTGTGGAGCTGAGGGGAAGCTCCATATGCTCTGAGATATCTGGTTGGTGCTGTCGGACAGAGGCTGCTTGGCTCTGCACGAGCTGCTGGGGATGGGGATGGGGATGGGACAGTGCCTGCTCCCAGCCCTGTAGAAGCACACATGCTCTCCCACAAGGCAGGGTTCCAGCAGCACTGCAGCAGCTGCCAGGCACTCAGTGAAGCCACTCACACCAGCGCTTCTGGGTGCACTTGTAGATTTTCACAAGTGCCTCCATGTTTGGCAGACTCCCTGGATTCTCTACCACTGGGGAACCAGGCACAGAAGAAAGGCCACTCTCCACACATTTCAGCCACTGCAGGAGTTATCAGAGAGACTTCAGTGAAGGAAACATGAGCTGAGCTTCACCTCCACATTCTGCTCATGCCAGTTGGAAAAGGGAGGATTGGGCAGAGAGAGAACAAAATCACAAGGTTGTGGTTTCCTTCCAACAAACAGAGCTCAGTGCAGTGGCTGCCCTGGAGCCAAACCCCCTCCACTCCTCCCAGCCCGTGCCCTCTCAGGGCTCCCAGCAGGGCCTGCCTGCAGGATGTTTCTGTTCCCTCATCTGCACTGAGATGTGAGGATCCTCCAAGTTACAGGGTGGCAAAGATCAACATGGTGCAAGCTTCTCTCTCCTGGATGAGACACCAGCTCGTGCCAACCAGGGCTGCATTATGCACGTCTCAAACTGCTCCAGCTCTGCATTAGCATTCTGAGGCACAGCTTTATCCTCCTGCTTCAGAGACCAGCCCCTGCTTTACATAAATCTTTAATGAAACGTTCTGCCTCAAGCACCGTGCCTATGAACAAAAGGCAGAGTTGAAGGAAAACAGTTTTACCTCCAAAAAACCAAAGCAGTTCTACAAATAGCACACAGAAATTACATTTGCTGCACCAATCTGGAGTCCCTGGAGCACCACTACAAAGAAGGCAGAGCACTGAGAAATGTGAGAAGCTGGGACAACTGTAAGTGCTTTCCAGAAAGACAGGCAGGAGAGTCATCCAGCTGAGCTTCATGCTGGAAACAGAGCAGGACAGACCCAGCCTCCCAGTGCTCATGTCTGGCTGATGCCCACGTGGGAGGCTGTGAAGCTGCAGGTGCCAGGCTGGCACCAAATGCTCCCCCAGCAATGCAACAGGTCAGGAGACTGATGTTAAAGCCTCAAGATTTAAAAACATGCACAAGTCTATCTAATTCCTATTCCCAAACCATAAGAGTGCTTATGGTTAATGCTGTCAAGTGTTTCAAGTGCTTCCCTCAGGAATTTAAAAGCTGTAAATGTTCATCACCCCTGCAACACATGCTAAGTAGAAATGGGACTAGAAACTGAAAATGTACAGATCAGGATGAGGAATTGTTATTTTAAGATAAAGCTAATTACTATGAAGCTAAAGATAAAATTGCAGGGGCTGGCAACACAGTGTGACAAGGACAGAGAAAGTCCTGATGCAAAACAGTGACCAGGAGATGCTACAAGATCCTCAGAGCCGGGAACCTGCAGTGCAAAGACATCCAGCATTTAGGGCTTCACATTGCAACACTTGATGCTTTTCAAAGCAGTCTATAGGAGTTAAGGCATGCATCTTCCATTAAACTTAATGGGAAATGTTTGCTTAAATCCTCAAGACTGCCTTGAAAACATGTATTTCAGATTCCCAATCTGGACTGGATGCTTTAATTTTAATTTTTAATATTCACATCTGCATGTAGGCCCCAGGTCAGTAAATCATTTAAATGTGTGCTTCAAAATGCAACAGCCAACAAAGCTACTCATGTGCTCAAAATTTAGTAAACATATAAATGTCCCATCCAGCAGAGATGGAGCTGCTCAGATGGTTCTGTGTTTTGCTGAACTGATGCCTGAAGCCTGCAGAGGCTGCCATGAGAAGTTACCATTTTGCCAACACATATCCCAGTGTTACCAGGCTTAAAACTATAAATCAAGGGAAACAGCAATGCCAGAGACGTGCTCAGAGACAGCCTGGCGTCCTGGAGACATTGGTTACTTGTTCACTTTGGCTTTCTCATCCACATTTTGGGTTCCCTAATCAGGGATCTGAACTGAGTTGAAAAACTGGATCCAATTGGGTGTTTTTCAATTATTCCTTTATTTTTACTGAGCAGCAGGAATCCTAGGCCAGGTTTTCGGTATCACATAAACATCTGTGGAGAAGATTACAAATAAAACACAAAAACTGTCCAAACACCCAAACCAATACCATGAAATAACAGTAATGTAGTGTAGAACAAACCCTCCTCCCCAGCTAGATGGCAAATACACAAGATACAAATGGCTCTGGCAATACAAAATGCCTTCAGATTTGTCTCCCCCTTAGCTCTGCAGGACTTCATGGGATGACCAGAGACAGGAACTGAACTCAAGAACTTGAGCTGAAGGCCCAGTGATGGGCAGGGACGGTTATGCCCCTTGGGATGAGGCATTTTGGGAAGGATCACCATGAATATTTGGGCTTAATCTCCAACTTGGGAACTGAGGTCTCTGAAAGCATAGAAGTATTTGGATCTCACCATCACCTTCTCACTTACCCCAGCCAGATTAAGAGTCTGACAATAAACAATCACTACATGCACCCAACATTTTAGCTTTATAGAGCCAAACTGCTATTTGTGGCTGCATTTTTATACTCATAACTCAAAATTAATCATAAAAAAGCTCAGCAGTTTCCACTTGCAGTCACATCCAAGGTAAGAAGTAGACAAGACAGCATTTGGATGTTAAACATGATGTGGTATGACTGTGTAGAGAGCACAGCAGAGATCCTGCTCTCCCACTGCTGCCTGTTGCTTTCCTTGCAACAGACAGCATTGGCAGAAAGTGGGATGGGGCTGTTCAATCTGCTGATCTAGCAGAGAATGAAAACACTG
Organism: Emberiza elegans; assembly: GCA_024865655.1. NCBI lineage: Eukaryota > Metazoa > Chordata > Aves > Passeriformes > Fringillidae > Emberiza > Emberiza elegans. Next base: position 58,830,868 of record JALJVW010000184.1, read on the forward strand.
ACAGGTAAAAACCCCTCCAAGGACTGCCCTGCCCCTTAGCAAAAGCAAACACTGCCCACAAGAGTGAGCCCAGGGAGCCTGCTGCTGTCAGTGCCACAACTGCAAACATGAGCCAAGGGAGAGGGAGGAGATTTACAGCTCCAGAAGGGTAAGAGACTCCCTTTGGGCATCAGTTCCTGGGCAGGGTAAAACCTTCAAGCCACGCTCTCAGTAAGCAAGTGGCATCCAGCACATGTTGGGGAGGAGACAGCGCTCTGCGATTTCAGCTCTAGCCAGCAGACACAGGCAGGTTTGCAGAGCAGCACACAGCGCCAGTGCAGGCAGAGATGTGCACATAAAACTCCCAGCACGGGGCTGCCAATCTGTGGGATTGCTCCCCACAGCTGAGCCCAGGCACGCTCACACAGGGGGGAACATTTGGCCTCCCCTCGTTCAGCTGAGCCTGGACAAACCCTGCCAAGCACAGAGCAGTGCCAGTTTCACACCAAATCCCTCCCCTGAAATCCTCCTTGTATCCTTGTCATTTGGAAGGACGAGCACATGTGAGGGAGGCAGGAGCTGCCCACATGCTGAGTGCTCAGTGCCTGGTGCTGCAGGTATAAGGGACATTTGTTTGCACGGGGACAGACAGCAGGCTCATGCCAGCAGGTACCAGACACAGCAGCTCACAGCTGGACAGCTGCACAAACTCCCACCTCAGGCTGCCATCACAGTCTGGGCTGTGCCATACTGTCCTCGAGACACTCAGCTGGGCCCCACTGAAACCATCTTTTGTCCACTGCACTGGTGCTGCTGGCAGGCACTCAGCAAACTGCAGGGCTCTCTGCAGCCCTGAATTCCCATTCTCCTGTGAGGTTATCACCCTGGCCCTTCTGCTTTGGAATCCTCATCCTCCCAAACATGAACAGACCCCTGCTCCTACATTACAGCAAGGCAAGGACTTCCATGAACAGGTGCTCTGAGCATGCCCTGCATAAAGAACAGGGCTCCCTTGAACTCATTTCTGTGTGAAAGACAGCTTCATTTCCAGAAAGAGCAGCTCATCTTGATCCTTCTGAGTAATTCCACTGATTGGAGCCACCAGTAGATTGCTCTGTGGCTCATTGATTAAGCTCAATGTGAATAATTGCATTACTGAAATAGATTGGCTCAGGCACCACTGAAGATAAGTCAGAGCAGCCAGGGGTGGTAGGAGCAGTGCACCCACCTGCACAAGGGCCACCCTGGCACCCTGACTGGGGGAGGGCAGGAGAAAGGGCCTGTGTGGCTGCCCAGAGCTGACCTCCAGAAAGTCAGCAGCCTGCCTGTTCTTCCCTGTGGCTCTATTTCACTCCCAAGTGGATGGGCCACTCCACGCCATAGCCCCAGCCGTGGATTTAGTATGCATGACAGTGCTCCTGGGGGCAGTGCCTACACGGAGCAATGCTAAACATGCTGACAAAGGCAAGGGAAGTGACCTGGAAATGACAAAGTGAAGCAAGGGAAGGAGCAAAGATGAGGTGGCTGAGGAGAAGCATCTGCACAGTTATTTCTACAGAGCCCACTGAGGAAATACAATGAGGTTTGTCTGACACAGGCGCTGCTGGATGTCTCTGCTGTGGGCAAAGCTCTGTGGATTGGCAGCCAGAAGATTAATCCTGTACCTTTCACAAGTGGTGGGGGCTACACACAGAATAAAAAAATAGCTACTTTAGTTTTGCATCACGTAGAAGATGATGTCGAACGTCAGAGACGCAGTGTCCTGAGCACAGTTCCAGCTTCTGGCAGCAAGCACAGGGCTGCCACACAACTCTGAGCAGCTTAAACTGAAATTCTCAAGGCTGAGGTCCCTTTTTCATAACCAGAAACAGCAGAAAAATTATTTTAAATATGCAGAAGGAATAATTTGTAAAATCAAAGATGAAATCTAAAAAACCAAAGAGCTCCTTTTATGATAGATCAGGGTTTAAACACCACATGAGAGAAGAGACTTCCCTTAAATAGGTGCCAGTTAATTAATGAGATTTGGTAAATGAGTGCATTTTCTGCACAACAAATTACAGGCTTCCACTTCCAGAGTACATTATGTTAAATTGGACAAAGGCCCATTATTCTGGAATAAAAGATTGCCCACTGGAGGGTTCACACTGAAGTATTCCAAGAATATCTTCATCCAGGAATACAAGCTGTGTATTTGCAAGCGGAAACCAAGCAATCCTTAAAAATACCAATACCTCCTACAGGAGCTGGTACATTCAAAGATTTAGCACTTAGTAGTAAAAAAAAAAACCCACAGTAGCTCAGCCTGTTGGCATTACAAAAGCTCAGGAGACAGGGATAAGCTGCCTCCTGTGACCAGAAGGCTCTTGGGGCAGGTTTGTGCTCTGCAGAATAAAGCAGTGAAGTGGCCCCATCACTGCACAGATATCACATCTCACACTCTCAGCACCTGGGGGCCACTGTGTACATTCAGGGGGACTGTGAGCCACAGTGTGAGCTGGTGTGGAGGGGGTTAACAGCACTTGTGCAGTGTGCTCCCTGCAGGGTATGGGCAGCACAGGCTCAGCATCCCCAGCACTGGGCATAAATCCACAGTGGCCTTGGGCACCAACAGCAAGGGTTGAGTGTGCGGCTTGAGCAAACAGAAGTGGTGGAGCCCACCAATGGATACCTGCTCCCACTTCACTGTGGAGCACACAGCATGGCAGCTTTCCATCACAGCCCCCCAGGCACCCAAACCTGCTGGGGAAGGGCAGGGGCATCACTAACAAGGTGAACAGCAGACAGACCAGTCACAAGTGCAGAATTGGTTACCAGGTCTCTGCCCAGCTGAACCTGTAACACTCCCAAAGCCACTTCCACCAAATTCCTCCCCAAAGTTTGCCTACACAAAGCTTGACAGCCACAGGGTGCTCAGCCCAGATGAGGGGACGCTCAGAGGGCTCCAAGGCAGGTAAGGCACTTGGGACAGACAACACCCTGACCACACAACTCCAGGTGTTCACTCCCCAGACCAGCTGATCACAGCCCTTAGCAGACTGTGTGCTCCTGATAGAGAAAGTCTATTTGAGTTGTTCTGTGGAATAATAAGCACCAATCTGGCCACCTTAGGAACAACTCTGAGCACTCTCACTACAAAGAGTCAAAGTCAACTCACCAGGATGCCCAACTCTTGACTTTCATTATGGAAAATTATTCACAGCAGAAGTGTCACTTCAGCAGTGTACAATTTCTTGTCACTATAAATATTTTCATATCATTACTTTCTTTCTCGTATACCTGTGGAGTCTTAGACCACACTGATTTCTTCACCTGTGCAAAGCTTTTCCCAGACAGAGGACAATCTTCAACTTCCTGGAACACAGAGCAAAACTCACATGGACCCTCTCCAGACTTTTAGAAAGATTTATTAAGAACATCTTACAGCACTTTCAGTGATTTTTCCCATTTCCTAAAATTCATTTTCCTTTCCTACCAGAAGACCCATCTCTGCACACACTCCACCTCCAGTATAATCAATAAATTGATAAAGAAGTGAATGCCTTGCCATACATCTTTTTACTGCTGACTTCTCCCTATGGCTGTTTGAACTAAGTCCATTCTAAACCCTTAACTGTATTTCTGTACCAATGATTTCCAATTCAAAGGCTTTGCTTTGTCAATTACACACATGCATGCACACACCTACATGTGCATCTTCTGTTAATGCTTTAAGCAATACTTGAATCCCTTAATATTCTCTTCAAGGCCTTTTACAATTTTCCCCACAATGCTATTTAGACTAGCAATTAACCCCCCTGAAACACCACTGCTACCTAATGCTCTTCCAGCAGCACTCAGAGACAGGACAATGTGACAGAAAAACACATTCATGTCTTCACACGCTGGTATGAAGTCCTGGCTTGCCCACAACCGTGTTTTTGTTAACTTACCTAGGGATGAAAACCCTCAGTTATTCACAGCTCTGTTTACCCTGCTCTGGTTTGGTAGCTCAGAGCAGGAGTACTGAGTCATGCTGGCACAATCATCACTCTTTCTCCAGGGATGTTTGGCATGGCCAGTACCATCAGTTAATTTAACTCACAGACTGACCTGGGCTGTGCAGCAGCAGCAGAGCATGCAGGGGTGCTAGAGCAGTGGGACAGTGTGCCCCTCACCTCTCCAGGTGAATGGCAGCAGGAAGGAACACTGCTTTCCATTTCCAGGGCTGCTTTCATGCTGCCAGCCACCCCCTAGGCATGGACGTGGGCAGCAGAGGAAGCTGCCACAGACAGGACACAGCTGAGGTCTCCAAAAGGCTTTTCCTCCCTGCAGCTCCTGCCAAGACAGCTGGGGAAACTCCACAAGTGGAGACTCAGGCACACAGGCATTGCTCAGAACCTCAGTTCACAGTCAGCCTTCCAGGGAACTGCTTGTGTGTCCAGGGAGTCTCCAGGATCAAACTGGTTCTCACCTGTAGGAAACCAAGAGTAGAAAGTGTCCCTCCCACAAGCCATGGCTGCCCAGGTGTTCCTGCTGATAGCAAATGTTGGATTCCAGGTGGATTTTAAATTGAAGTTCACCTGCAGTGATCTGTTTGGAAAAGTATTCCCTAATGTGTCTATGGGGATAAATGTACATTTCTGCTTAAAAACTGAGACTTTTCTGATCAAAGGAACTGGAACTTCTATACTACATAAAAGCAACTAATCAAAATGCACTTTTCCTATTATGAGCATGAAAAAAAAAAGAGAAACCTTCCTACATAACATGATAGAACAGACACTCAAGTCACATACTAAGCATTTTTCAGTGGTTTGGGAAAGAAAAGAAATACAAAATGTGAAGTTAATATTCCTACTGGAATGAGATGAAAGATATTATTTTACGCCCTACTTGAAACATCATAGTAATTTTCGTCTGCACTAATAAAAATACATCATCAGCTGATCTTCCATGCATTACAATTACCATTTCATGCAACAGTCACAATGCTTCTGAGATGCATTTGCCCTTTGCAACTCCTGCCACAAATAGAGCTGAATTTAGGGACTGCCACGTGCACAAATTTATAACATCAATTCTTTGAGGACATTGTCATGTAAAAAATGCAATGTGGGCAGCTAGAGAGAAGCAGCCAGAGAAAAGCATCCAACCCTGAGTAAAGATTTTTTGAGAAGAAAATAATTAGAACTGAACAACTGAAAAAAGAAAAAGTCATCTTGCATGGCACCAACTGTTGGGTGGCCAGCAGAGCCCTGTTTGGAGCAGACTCCTCACCCAGACAGGAATTAATGAATTCCCAAGCAGCCCCCCCTGCCTGCAGCTCAGCCTCTTGCAGAGAGATGCTCATTTGCAGAGCACGACACAACTTGCTGTTAGACAGGAGAAGTTCAATATTCATTAACCAAAAGAGCCCCCACCTTGTGCTGCTGCTGCCTGCAGAACAAATCACCCACCCCCCGGTTTTATCAATCCTGTCACTCACTGTCCCAGGAACCTGAGCCTCAAATGCAGCAACACCCCCAGCCCTCAGCTGGGGCATTTGCACAGCCAGAACCCAAAGCTGGGAACCTGCACCCACTCTTTGAGCAGCTCAGACAGAAAATGCTGGAAACACAAAAGGTTTTATCCCAAATTTGCATATGGCAACTTACCCTTGCAATAGTTCACTGCTAAAAAAGGAGCTACATGAAAAGGGAGAATTGAAGCAGGCAGCTGCATGTTGGGAGATTTACTCCAAAGCCTCCCAGGAAGCCAATGGAAGCTTGCAGCACCCGCTTTTCTTTTACAGCGCAGGACAGTAACACATTCTACTGTGCTAAAGCAAAAGTGTCAGGCACGGAGATTTAAGGAGGTAATACAGTGAAGGCTTAGGGACTAGATAAAATCATGAAACGATGCAGGAAAAAGCTGCTTCTTGCTTGCTCTTTGCTATTAATTGTCCCTTTGTACTGGATGAGGAAGGCAGAGCACAACAGCTCCAGCAGGAGGGGTGGCTGGGGTAGCCTTGTCCTTGGCTGCCCAAATCCAAACCCAGCTTGTCCCTGAGCACCCCTGTTCTTCTGGCTGAAAAAACCAACTCTGGTTCACCAATGCAAACATCTGCACCCAGCAGAATGGAGCACCAGATGTACAGGGGTGCAACCCGCTCCAGCCAGCACTGTCAGGTGGAAATCTACATTGCTTTAGAGGCTTACCACAGCCTTGGATTCCGCTGTGTCTGCTGAGCTCTGCAGCATGTCCTGGCAAGAGACAGTTTATCCAAGAAGATCAGTAAAACATAGCCAAGGTATAGTAGAGACCCAACAGCACATAAACTGTCAAAAAAACCCCAAAAAACCCACAAACCAAAACAACCACCCTGCTTTCAGGTATCTGGAAGTTATGCAGAAAAGATCTTCATGGCCATCTGCTTGGTGCCTGTAAGCACTTGGTCCCACATGTCACACTGGGAAAACCCAGCAAACTGGAAAGCCCACAGCCATCCATCCTCCAGCAGCACTTGGGCTGAAACTGCCCCAGGACTGGGAATGCCTGGTCACACACTCTGCCTCTGCTGGGAGCCTGGAAATGCTCCCTTCAGGACCCTGGAAACGCTCCCTTCAGGAGCCTGCTTGGCCAAATAGGTTTGTCACTGTCTCCCAAATAACTCACATGAATGTCTTTCATTTTTCAAGCGGTGCCATGCCACAAACACTGACATATTTCACTAACACAATCCAGCAGCAGCATGTGGGGAGTATTTATACAGGCCTTTATTATTATTTATGGAAGGTAAATGGCCCTCTCCAAGACGTGGTGACTTGTGCTGACAGCATCTTTGCTTTTAGGAAAAAAATACCAAGAGGGGAGGGTTGGAGGCTTTGCAAGTCTAACCCATGGCTACAAATTCCTCCAGTTCCTGTCCAGGAAAAAAACCCAAGCATTCTCTTCTTCCCCTGTTTTTATTGTCATTCATCTTACAAACTGGTCTTATTAAACTTGTTAGTCAACACAGTAATTAGTAGAAATAAAAGATATATATATATAAATAAAATTCCGACATTGGCTATAATTAAGTCTTTTAAAGTGTTATTTTACTAGTTGGGGTGGAGCAATTTTGTCACGATTGAACTGTTGAGGAACAATTAAGTGGAATGCAGCTTTAATTCCTTCCTGATCTCCTGACAAAAGCCAACATACATTCAAACTCGTATGAGAGAAACCAAAACCAATTGGCGCAATGTAACATTGAACGTTGTCTCACCAGGTGAAAAGCCAAACTGGGATGGTACCGAAACCTCAGGTCTTTGCACTGGAGCTTTAATGGGTGCCAGCAGCAATGCCCTGGGCAGGGGCAGTGCCAGCTCTGTGCCAGGAGTTTGTTTGCCCTCCCCAGGAAGGACAAAGGCACCGTGTGGCCCAAGGATGAGCGATGCACAACTCGTGGGACCAGTCTGGATTTTAGGGTGCCGGCACTTCACTCTTGAGCTCTGACACATCACACAGCAACCACTGGACGAGTCCCAGAATCTCCCTGTCCCTGTTTCTATCACAAGTGGAAACCATCCCATCTCCAACATGGCAGGACACTTTGATAAATGCAGTAATTACCACCAGACACCCCACCCAGCCAGCAAGAAAATCAAGGCCATTTATTTGTCCACCTAGTTATAAAACTACTACCAGAAAACTCTGCAAATCAAGCCCCTGGAATCTGATTGAATTAAATCAATGAAAATTATATTAATTCATCAGAAAGCTCAAAGCTAATAGGAAATTGTTTCCATCGACTACAAACTCCTTCCACGGAGCTGCCTGGCGGTGCCCCCGCTGTGGAACTGCCCAGCTGCACCTCTGCTGCTCCATTTGTCATCTCAGTGCACCATTTGTTCCTCCGAACACAGATCAGCTTACACAAAGCAGTTGTCATGCTTCTTCCAGCCCCTACCATCCCAAGCACTTTGCACATTCCCCTCCACACGTGCTCATAAAAATCACTCGCCGTGAGAGCTTTTAAATGGGGCTTGTCAAAACATCAGGGTGGAAGGTGTGCAGGAGAGAACCTCCGGTTTCCTTTGCTGAAACACCCAAACACACAGCCTGGTACCATCAGGCTTTTCTTTCCTCAACATACCCCCGAGGTGTGGCTGTAAAGAATTCTGATGGGAGGGAAGGGAGACACAACAATCTCAAAAGGAAACGTCACACATGTAAAAGCCTACAAAAGGTAAAACCTGGATACCTGTAATAGAAACCATCAGTAAGTGATTTAAGGCAATTTGGAAATACAGTTTCAGTGGCTGGTCGAACACCTTTAGAATATAAATATTCAGCAGGCTATTTACAGTACAAGGGGAAAAGTTTCCACCTTCCCCAACCCACAGCAGAGCACAGTCTATTCTCAGTGAGGAACATAAATTTTGAGCAACTCCAGGAGACATGAAGAAGTCATTGGCTTTATCTCAATTTAACGGATTTCAGGAAACTTAAGCAATACTCAAGACGAGGGCTCTCAATCTCAAAGACACTCAAACCCTGCTACACCTGCTATTGTGTAGACAACAATTGCTGATTTATTGACTGCATAGAACTGTGGATCAAGCCCTAGTATTTGCTAATATCTCTCTTGGAATTGGCCTTTAATGGCCCGATTCAACTGCTATTAGTGAGAAAGGAACAATGCACCTTTCCTTCAACAGAGTTGGACGAAGTTGTATCACTTAGCAGCTGAACTGGAAAAATAAAACATTTGGAACAATTAAGCTTTACTGCTAAGATATTTAGCACACATATTATCTGATATGAAAACTTCAAATCTAGAGCTAAACCAAAGAAATTACAGTGCAGTTTCCAAATGAAAAAGAAAGGTGTTGAGAAGTAGAACCCCCCTCTCATTGCCTTGGGTGCAATTCAGAAGTTACCCTGGCAAGCCCAGGGCAGCTCCAGGAACATAAATTCGAAGTGACAGGGAAATCCAGCCTACTATTCACATCACATATTCCATGGTTCTTTCTATTTCACAGTAATACAGCAAGTTAAGCTGCTTATTAGATGGGCACATTCTCCAAACCACAGCCAGGCTTGTATGTTATGTTGGGCTTGCCATCAGTACTGACCGCCCTTTAATCCTAATTCTGCTGTCATTTGTGGTTCCACTTCAGAAGTTCCTTGCTTTAATTCACAAATGGGATCGTTGTTAGCACTGCTGCAGCCCAGAGGAGAGGCATGTGAGAAATGCCATCCCTGTAACCATCCCTATTTATACAAGCCTCCTGCACATTTTCCTAACAATCTATACCTTCAAATACTTCTGTTGGCCTACAGGATGTTGTGGCATATGCTTCTAAGCCCCACAGCACACCCATTAGCAAATAATGACCTTCCTAAAATGACCTGGTAACAGCTAATAACTGCCATAAAGCATAAAAAGTCTGTGGTACAGAAGGTTTTTATGGAATGAAAAAAAAAAACCAACCTAATTTTTATTAGCAGAATCGCTAATGGACACAGAGTCCTCATGTGATCCGTTTACTTTTAGGAAATGCCTGGTATCAGATAATTAAATAATCTCACAAAACAAAAACAACCCCCAAACCAGCACTTTTCAAAAAGCACACTGCAGTCTGGCAGCTCATGAATGAAACACTCTGTAGGTGTTTGTGTACATTTATAATTTACTACACCACATTAAGAAGTAAGACAACTGCAAACGACAAGCTGCTGCTCTCCCAGCTGTGTACACTGTGCAATGATACCTTCCACCAGGGCCCAGCCAGCCCTGCTACCAACCTTCCGGTTGGGAGAAAGACAGAAGGATTCAAAGGATCCAAATCAGTTCCAGCAACTGAGTAACAAATGGCAGCAACTCTGCCTTCATAAAGTTCTGAGGCAATACACGCTGAAACGCTGTTCAGCATGTGCACATGCCAGGAGCAGAAGCACAAATCCCATCCCTGATACAGAGCAGCTCACCTGCCCCAGACCTTGCTTTCATCCTGCACCCCAAACTTGTATGAAATCACTGCTAATCTCACACAGAAGAGATATCCATATCTGGCAGCTCACGTAGCTCCAGGTTCAGCCCTTCTGGAACAAAGGACCAAACTCAGCCACTCACACACCTAGCTTTACACATGTTCCCAGCTCAGAGAGAAATCTCCACGTGCAGTTTTCAGCATGTAATGAATCCTACAAAACACAGCAAGACAAGCTTTCCTTGATGCCCTCAGCAGGAGAAGACTCAATGTAGCTGCATAGAAATGCCTCACATTATATTTTCTACAAGACTTTCACCTGCTCTTGATCTTCCTACCTCAATTTCTCTATTGGACCCACTGCTTGCAGTTGCCCCTGTAACCCTGGTGAATTATTCCATGCTGGCTCATCCTGAGCTCGTCTGGATTATTCCATGCCGGCTCATCTGAACCATAAGTGACCCACATAACCATAACCCCAAACTCTTTCTGCACCCAGATAAGGAGGCTCTGCAGAGTTTCAGTTCTATGAACAAGTTGACAGATTTGAATGAAGTGATGGAAAACACTGCAGATCTCCACAGTCATCTTTTCTCTCTGCAAATCCACTGACTACAATCAGCATCTTGTCTGTGTTCCAGTTTCAGTACAGCTGAAGTCTCCTGGCAGCACTCCAGGGACAGCCATGGATCCCTGATGCTTTCAGGGACCTTCTCCAGCCCACAGGGCACAGCAGGGACTGTCTGAAGACATTCCTTGCCCATTCCATACCCCTGCATGATCCCATTCCTACATCCTGTCCTGAGCTCCAGCCCTGCAGAAAGCATCAGGCCTTTCAGCAGCACCCATGTGGAACATCCCAACTTCCTGCACTTGTGGCTTTCCCTTCTGTTTGTTTTTAAGCTGTGGAACGTGATCCTCGAGCCAGGTGACCTGGCTGAACATGGTGTAGGATGTTTATACACATGCACTGGAATAGCCTACACCACATTAAAAAACTGCTGTAATCAGGAAATGAGCCATGAAATGTGTAAGCGGCGGCACATTAATAATCTGGTTTATAGCTCAAATTAGAATCTTTGGAATTTCACAGCCAGACACTTTTAAATAGGTCAAAAAATGCAGTAATCACACTTAATGATCACACTGTGATGTGCACGGCATCAGAGCTGGGAGTGAGGAAACCTGAGCAGAATGGATATGAACTACTGGCACACTCAAAAAAGCATTTAACAAACCTCAAGAACAAAACACATAGCTCAGGCACCAAGTTTTTTATCTTTTGATCCTGCTCCTCAGAAATGAGGTGTGAGATTTCATGTGATCACAGACAACAAATGCTGTTCTCTGTATTTTCATTTTAATTAGCACTGCAGATTAGCAAAGGATTTGACCACTTGCAAGTGGTGAGAATTCAGTGATGTTAACAAAGCCTTCCCCATCTGAGAAACATGATTTGCTATCATCCCTGCCCACGCACGTGTCACCCCCAGTGCACAGACTTGAAACACATTCCTGGGTATCAGCATTTGGGTTTCTTTTAGAGAAAAGAACAAGAATCCACAGATCAATCTCAGTAATCTTTTAGTCTCCAAACCAGGGAAACCCTTCACAATTTTGCTAAATTTAGACACATGTTTACGTTCTCTCTACACCAACCTGATTTCAGGTATAATAAACCTGATGTTAAAATTGAATAAAGAATGAGAATTTCAGCAAAAGATGCAGTCATTGACTAATTAATCCAGTCCTGTAAAGCTGCTGAGGCATAACCAAAAAGGCAAACTAGAAAAAAAATCTGCTATATTCTGTGAAAACAAAGTCAATGTTTGTCTACTGCAAAAGTACAAAGTCAGCAGGGGAGACTGCTTGGAAGCTTGTAAGAAAGCAGTAGAGAAATGGTTTTTTGGTTTCTTTTTTCCTCCAAAAAACAAAGCAAGGCAAAAGATGAAAGGCCTTCTCTTCTGAAGCCAAAGATGAAGAATACAAAGAATATTAATGACTAACAAGTCTGTCTGTAAATGCCATGAGTTTAGCTGTAGAAGGGACTAAAAGGAAGAACAGCACTGCTATTAACTAATAAGTTTCTGATCTAACAAGCAGTGATGAAGGCTGATTGGTCATTTATAGAAGGGAACCTTAGTTCAGAAGAACACAGGTACCTTACTGAGGATAAAAGGAAAGAAGAAAAGATGCCATTATATACATGAGAAGCTCAGGATGGCTCATTTACCCAACACATAAAGGTAGTAAATTCCCAATTAGGGCTTGTCTGTCCCTCACATGTTTGTGTGCAGGTACAGCAGATGGCTGTCTTGTGGAAAACTTGAGAATTGGTGCAAATTTGTCACCAGCCTTATATTACAGAACACTGGATTTTGATGAATCTCATTTCCTAAAGGAAAAAAATCAGTAAATATAGAACCTTGCTTTTGTCACAGCAAAGCCTTATTACTGGACCCAGCATAAAGAGGACACAGTTTCCTCACTGTCCTGGAATCCTGCAGAGGCCCAGGAGGGTCTCATGGACTAGGGGCAAGGGAGGCAGGCACTGGTCTCTCACCTCTGCACAAGCACAGCAAGACCAGTGCAAAGCATGTCCTTCCATGTTTTAAGTTTGCCCATTCTCTTTCAAGAAATTCTTCTAATTTAAGCAAGTGAAGCACAATAAAAGCAGGAAGATGAAAAACAACCAGCTTGGAGCCAAAAGTGACACCACGCCAAGATCAGATTTGGAAACTGATTCATTTACCAGCTCACAGGCACACACCTAGAGTGTCTATATTTATACACATGGACTCAGGCTCGCTGCTTGGTACAGGCACTAGGAGTATTTTTAAACCAGCAAGAAATCAAGAATCACAGTACTTAGAAAAGATGGAAAAATTCCCTTTTCCCTAAGCTCAGATTAGAGGAATCTTGATGCATCAGCTCTGCCGGCAGCATCCAGCAAGGCTGAGAGCCAGCACGGACACAATTCTCTCTGAGATTCCTTCCCTTAACAGGCCACTGCTCACTCCTGCAGACTGGCTGTGCTCTGCACTGCAGCCTGATCCAGCAGATGACATGAGAAACTTCTGTGTCAGGATGGAAATCTGGGAAGCATCCTGGCAGCATGAGAGATGGCAATGTTAGACCCAGCACTGCCAGAGAGCCCCAGTGCTGCTGCCCCTTCCAGGCTGGGAATTCACAGCCCCACCTTCCATGCCCAGCTTTGTCCAGAACCCACAGTGGTCTCAGAAGATCACCAAACTCTCTCAGCATCCCCTTATGGAAAAGGGGGATAACAACATGTCTCAGCAGCACCACAAAGGTTTGTTAATGCTTGTAAGCACTTTGTAGATAAGCAACATCAAGACAGCAGTTAGCAGAGGGATTTGGGGCACAGACAGACATAAATCCAAAGCACTCCTATCATACACTTCTTTCAGACAAGCATAGCAGCAGATCAGCTCCCTGCATTTAGTGGTTGTGGGTTCCATCCTCTCAACAGACTGAGCACTCTGCCTTTGATCCAAAAAATGAGTCCGTGGAGAATATTCACATGTTTAATGTTAATCATATGCTTAAATTCTCTGAATCTATAAAGAGAGTAAAAGAGAAAAGTGCTCCCCAGCTCCAAAGCAAACACAAATTCCCAGAAGTTATATTTAGGACATGAGCAAACATTTGGCCAGCAAAAGAAAAGCCTTCAGTATAGACCCGCTAAGCTTTTGCATCCCTCAGGAAACCTGCAGGTGGGAAAAGTGTCCAGAGTGAGTTTGCTTAGACAAAACCTTCCTAAAATAACCAGCATGGTGATATCTGAAAGAAGCACCCAAAGCATGTGACCTACTCTTCTTACACACACAGAGCAGTCCTTGAGCAAGGAAATCAGAAAACAGAATAAATGAAACTAATTAGAAAATTCACCACACAGATTTGAACTTCTGACTAGAAGTTTATAGTTGCAAAATAATGCAATCATTTATTAACTGTCTACTGTAAAAGAAGAGGCTTTCCTCAGAGGACAGACACTGTCACCCAGTCCTCACAAGTTCCATATGCCTTCAGCAGCATCTAGAAAGCATCTTCTCATAAGTGTATCAGAAAGGAACAACACTGAGCAAAAGGAATGGAACCCCCTTAAAGCCTTGTTCATTTTCAGCACATGCTACTCTCACATCCTCACTATCTGAGACATCTAACTCAATTTACATCCTGCTAAACTCCTGGGCTAGCTAATGGCTTGGGGCCACCAGTCTGCTAAATCAGCTGGCCAGAGTGCCCAGGAATCTCTGCTCCTGCACCAACCCCACCCGGACCCATCCTGAGCCTTTCCTGCAGATGGATCAGGTCTGTGGAGTGAGGCCAGAGCTCCTGTGGTGCAGGTGAGCTGGGCAGAGTGAGAGCAGGGAGCTGCAGTGCTGGGATGCAGCGAGCTCCAGAGCAGACACTCCTGCAGAGCAGAGCACAGCTGCAGCCTGGACACAGCCCTGGCCAGACGAGCATCTGCAGCATAAACACAGGTCTGGCTCCCAGAGATGATTGTCAAACCCTGCTAAACAAGCATGTATAGCAAGAAAAGCCTCAGGCAACCAAAGGGCCACTATGCAGAGCTCCATTGCTGCAGAGCCATAAACATGATCCAGCTTACTCACAGCAACATCACCCTTTGCCAGCCATGTGAAACAGACAAATCACTCTCTCACCAGCATAAATTGTCCAAGAACTTAAATAAGGCTGCTAATTATTTCTAAGGATTTTAAAAGAATCGTTCAGTATTACTGTCCTCAAATTTGATTTAAAAATGCTGTAAATATTTTCAACAAACATCATTAGATGAAATTGACTTGATGGTATAAAAGAACCATTTTCTTAAGTAAAGGCTTTTTGAGAAGTGTGTTGTATTCTAACAGTAGACAGCACTTTTACCTTAATAAACCAGAGGGAGCTGCATTAGTCACACCTTACAAATGGTTAACAAGGTGTTTATTTTCCTTGTTTGGCTGAATTAGAACTACACAAAACTGCCCTGACTCAAAGGAGGCAGAATAAATCCTACCTTCACCCGCCGTGAGGGATGGAATTAGAATGCTGGGTGAGGCTCTAAGAAGTCCAAGGGAAGTTAAGACATCACAAGGAATCCTGGTTATACTTCTCCACCTCCTTTGCAAGACACTTTGCTGTCCCAAGGTTTGAGGACACTACAAAGCAACACAAAGTTCACTGCTGTTGCACTTATCAGCAGGACCTGGCAGACCCCACCTCTAGAGAGGGCTAAAAGCCCCAGACTGCACATCCATGACTTTTTTTTCACCAGATTCCTGGAGGAGGAAGCACTGTCTCCTATGGTGGGGTAAGCTCCAAGCCTGTGCAGTGCGGTGCATCTCTCCCAATAAGCTCAGACCTCTCAGACATCTCTGGTGCCTTTGCTTTGTTCAGAGCCTCCATTAACATCACCCAGGACATCATTAGCAGGCACCTTCCCCTGGCTAGAGCCTTGACTCTTCCTTTGCTCTACCACTTCTTCCTTAAAGTGCACAAAGGGCCAGAGTGTAACAAAGAAATGCACTCCCCATCCTCACTCCTGTACCAAGCCATCCTTCCCATCCCTCAAAGGCAGCCCACCCCTTCTCCCATCCTTAACAAAATAGTGAGATTAAAAGAGTCCTGGGAAACGGAGCAGCAGCGAAGGGCATCTTTCAGTGCTCAGAAGGGCAGACACACCTCCAGGCACGAGGTGCCACCGGCTGCAGCACAGAACACAGGTGTCCCACAGCAAGAGCTGAACCTGGGCAAGGACTGCTGCATACACCTTTTCAGCTACACTGGCTTGAGAACAATAATTAAATTCCAGTCTCATTTCCTTCTGATCCACAGCTCTAACTCCTTAGTGACTCCTATGAAGCCAGTTCCCAACTGTGGTACCACTCTGGGTGTTTGCCTTAAATAAGGAGCCCAGGAAGCCACTAAAACAATAACTATCTTTTTTTTATCTGGAAAATACACGCCCAGGAAATTTCTCTCGTGGAATACAAATGTCAGTATTTCAGGTGTCAGTAACATCCTATGATGTGCCATCACCACCCTGCTCAACACACGGGCAGAGACCATCGACTCTACAGAATACAATCAAAGCCTAAATGGTTCCTCCTCTGCACTTCTCTCTTTCCTCGTCATCTCCTAGAGTTTAATGCTGTGCCAGAGGGAGCAGTGCCCAGTGTGGGTCCTCAAACAGCCACCAGAACACCCGAGGCTATGCGATGTCACCCAGGAACACGGCGGGCATTAAAGGCACACGGGCTGGGGAGGTCTGTGCAGCTGCTCCCCTGTCCTGCTAATTGGGTACTGCGGACACGCTCACGCCGCGAGCACATCTTTGACATAACACAGCATGACAATTTTTCCAGAGTCACAGAAATGCAGAGCATACAAATAAACCTGAATGCTGAAACCATTTCATTGTTCATAAGAATATGCACGCTGCACCTGTTACGATCAAGGGCACTGTCTGCGCCTTGGAGCTGATTATTCCAGCCTCTAACAAGCCTGTCTGTCTTGGAGGACTGTTAAACTCCAGGAGTTAATAAAGCACAACAAAATTATTTTGCAAAAAGAAATCATTATCGAGTATACAGGGGGAGAGATCTTTAAACGTAAGGTAAAGAAAACAATCTTCAAACTGACATTCCCTCAGCTTCCCACAGCCGCCGGGGCAATTTAAATCAAATTCACTGAAACAAAATAACTCTGAAATTGATACCAGTAAAGTCCTACCCTGTGACAAACGTTCGGGAGCCCAAGTGCAGCCGCAGCCCGGGACTCCCGATAGAGGAGGGCAGGAGCGGGGAGCGCTCCCCAAGCCCCGTCCGGCGGGAGGGAGAAGCCGGCGGCGGCGGCGCTCCCGCAGCCCCGAGAGGAGCCGGGGCCGGGGAAGCCGGGGAGCAGGTGGCAGAGCCGGTCCCCGCCGCCAGCAGGCGTGGGGCGCCGGGCCGGGGCTGATTTTGGTGGAGAGAAGGAGCCGGAGCAGCGCAGCGAGAAGCGGCGGCTGCGGCAGCGCGGCGCGGGCAGGGTGCGGCGGAGGGGACGGGAGCGGCACTCACCGAGCTACGCGCGGCTGCTGCTGCTGTCCCCGCTACCGTCCATGGGGCCGGCGGGGGGATGGGAGCCCGCTGCGGGCCACAGCCGCCCCGCGATCCGCCGCATCTGCCCGGCGCCGCCGCGGAGGAGGAGGATGAGGAGAAGGAGGAGGAGGAAGAGCGGAGCGCGCCGCCCCGTAGCACCGCACGGCCCGGCCGCAGAGCGCCGCCTGCCTGCCCGCCGGGATGGGATGGAATGGGTTGGGATGGGAGCGGGGGGGCCCGGCCGCGGGGGCAGGTGCAGCCGCCCGGGCCGGGGGGCGGCGCGGAGCCGCAGCCGCAGCCGGAGCTGGAACGGAGCCGGGCGCGGCCCCGGGGCGGCGCAGCTGCCGGAGCCGTGCGCGGAACGGGGGCGAGGAGCGGCTGGAAGCGCCTGTGTGTAACGTGGCCGGGCGCGAATCCGCCCCGCAAGGGCTTTTAATGAAGTACAGATGTTCCCTAATATAATTATATCGTCCTCTCCCGGATAATTGGCTTTGGCAGGCGCACTGATCGAATCCCCCCGCCGGCACCGCAGAGCCGGGGCCACCCCCGACACCGCGGCCGGGCACTGCCCTGGGGACCCCGCACGGCCAGGGCCCCGCTCCTCCCACAGACACCTGCGATTATTTTGGCTCACAGCAGGTGAAGATGAAGGACAACGCTTATTTACTTATTCCTTAAAGTGTGCGTCCTCAGAGAGCATGGGCTTAACTGGGCTGCCCGTAGCCAGGGAGGATGAAACACCGTGGTTGCAGGATGGAAAGGTTATTGCACACACTACGAAGAGGAAAAAGGGACATTGTTATTGAGCAGGAGCTCAGCTGCAGAGAATGTCCTGGCCGGCTGAGCAGGACCAGCACCCCCTGTGCAGCTCTCCTGCTGTACCTGGGCTCTCAACAGGCCAGGTGAGCTGCAGATGGTTCAAACACCCCAGTTCTCCCCAGCTTGGTTTGTCTTCAGGGAAATTGCCAATAAGGACACGCTAATACAAGTCAGATGTGTGGGCGTTTTATGCATCTATGTGAGGAAAATGGATCAAGCCCACAAATTCATCTCGCAGAGGACAAGCAGCCAACACAAGGTAATGATTTCTAGTCACTACAGGCCCCAGACCACACTGCTTTCACCCCATGACTCAAAGCTGAAACCCAGCCATGCCATTCCTGCTGACACCTGGACACTATGAGGTGTGTAAATACTTCAGATAAGCAGGATTAGGGAATTCTTTTAGCCCAGGGCTGCGGAGGTGAGCCACAGACAGCTGACACATCTGTACTTCTGTCAGCTTGGGCAGTGTCTGAGGGGATGGGCAGTCCTGCTTTTTAACACAAAGTGCAGGTTGAAAGTCAGCTCTCCCATCCCCAAAAGAGATTCTGTCCTGCCCAGTCCAGGGTCTTAACCACCAGCTCTTATCAATTTAAGTGAAGGCAAGAGACTCCAATTCTTTCAAGTAATTACAGCTTCTCAGCTTGAGCCCACAACAATAGTCACACTCCCATTTCATATTTACCATAGGTGCCAGGTGACACCTGTGAACAGAGAACCTTTTTGGACCTATGGAAAGGGTAAAGGGGTGGCTCTATGCAGAGTCTGGACCTATATCAGTGTTAATTCTGGTCTCAGCATGAGGAGCTCTGCCTTTGCCTCAGCAGGAACAGTAAAATGCTCCATGTTTTCACACCTGTGCTCTGTGGATGTCTGAGTGACCAGAAGAGACAGAGGGTTTCACAAGCTGGGCAGGACATGGAGCATCCTTGGTTTGCCTTCAGCTGGGCCTCTCTGGGGTTTTGCTCACCCTGGAATAGGCCCATGGCTGCTCAGGAGACAGAGAACCCAACACAATCACAGAGATATAAGTGATGCTGGTCTTCCAGACACTATTTTTAATGTCTGCTTTTTGTTCCTGATTCAGTTCTGGTCCCAGAGGTGAAGGCATGGGGAAGGTGTCAATGGCAGCTGTGTGTGTTCCTTGACAGCAGATGCCTCTGCAGGGGATGGCTTAGGAGGCAAGATGGGGACAAAGAAGCTAAGACTATCTTTTCCTCCATTTTCCCTTCAGCTATAGTATAATCTTTTCTTAGAAGGATATAAATATAGAAGAGTGAGGGAGGCACAAAGGCAATTCAACCTGGAACAACATGACTTGAAACAGAGGACAAGCAACCTGACAGACTGACTCTGCAATTTCTCTTTCAAGCTCTTTTCTTTAAATGTTATTATTTTTTTTTTAATTTCAAAAACCAGCCCATCATAATTACAGGCTCTCACTTAGACTTCCCAATCTTCCTTTAAAACCAACACAGAAATTACTTCACAGGGAACTACCTAATTTAGTTTTCTCTCAAGGGCAGATGCAGAATAACATTCACCTCAAACAGAGGAGCTCTCCAGTGGAGGTAGAAGCAAACTCTCACGCTTACCTTATCCCAGCTTTTCTTATGCTTCATGGCTGACCTCTCAGCAGGAGCTTTCTGCTCCCCCCAGTTCCACAGACACTTTCCAGCTCTCTCTCACTGGCTGAGTTTCTCTGCTGCCTTTCCAGGTGTTAAGCTGATAAGTGTGTGATTTCCAAGGATCAACTCTGTCAAAGAGAGGAGGAACAGTGGACTTATTCCTCTCTGACCTCTCTTATATTTCCTGTCCTCCACCCATTATTAAAGGTAGATGGTTCAGATGCAGCTCCACCTTGTTCTTCAGATATTCCAGTGTAGTTTTCTTCAGGCTTTGCCCTTTTCAGTGTACTTTTTGTTTCTGTGCCCCTCTGCAAATAGGGAGGTGTTGTTTCAAGAAAGCATTGTGCTTGTATTTTCCTGGAAGGCGAAAACAGGGAAACCTACTGTAAAATTCAACCAGTAACAAGTCAATCATTGATTCTGTTCTTTATTTCATCCCATTTTTAGAATAAATGCTTTCTTAAAAGGAACAAGGTAACATAACTGTTTGATCCTGGGCAAATAAGAACAATGCCTTTTCCCCCCAGTACAAGGCACCTGTCCAGCATTTTATTAACATTGCTAATTGCATAAAGCATCCTGCAGTGCTGAACAGCCATCAGCTGCTAAATCCCAGATCACTATAGCTGAGCTGGCTGTCAAATGAGAAAAAAAAAGGACATTTTACACCCAGAGTAGTAACCAAATAATCATACAGTTCTGAATTCTGCTCAGCTCCTTGCAGTGATCATATTTTATGAACTACTGGAAGATGGTGTAAGGATTCACACAATAAATATGAGCTGTATGGGTGCTAGTGAGATTGATTAATAGATCTCACATGTTCAGACATTTCCACAAACAAGAAAAATTAGGTTTCTCTGTGTGAATATTTTATGCAGATTTTTATGCAGATAATTTGTACCTGCTCTTTCATTTTGTTACCTGTAGTATTACATGTGAACATAATAATAATAATAATCTAAATTTACATACACAAATTACTGGAAGGTCTGGATCTGGCACACTGGGGAATAATTTCTGGCTGGAAACATTAGCAGTGTGATAACTATTTAGACAACTATATGAAATGAAATAAGCACTTGTCAAAGGAAAAATGCATTGTTGTGAAAACTGGAATTGGTACAGTCTCAAATAAAAATGGAGCTTGTGAAAACGAGTTAATCAGAAATTCTCTCCTGCCACTCCCCTGCCTTATTGCCTTTTCTGTTTCTTTCCTCCTTTTGTTGGGGTGAAATCCTGCAGAGCAGAGAACTGGGGAGGCAGAAGCAGCCAGACCATTGTGAAGATGTGGAAAAGCAGTAAATCCTGGCTCACAGCAGCGGGCTGGCAGGATCTCTCAGCCCAGGCTGGTGGCTCTGCATGCAGGGATCAAACATGCCTGTGCCAGAGGGGGACCTGCCCCACACACACACTGGGACTGCTGCTGCACTCACAGTACACTGACATGGGAAATCTTGGCCTTAATTTTGGTCCTGGTGGTAGTCAAGACCTGAATTCTGCTCAGGAGCTAACCAGAGAAGCAGCAAGGTTAGAGAGGACAGACAGAAGAAGCTGCAGCTGTCCTGCAGGCACTGTCAGGGAGGGGGTTCCAGCTGACCTGCTTCCATTTTTAAGAAGCACAAGGGCATTTTGACCACAAGTTTGTGAAAGTAATATTATTTCTGCCATTGCATATTTGTTTATCATGTAACCCATTCTACAGCTAACCAGAACAAGACTGTGTGGAAGGAAGCAGGGGAAAAAAAAAGAGAAATTAAAGTAAAAACCAGTCAAGCTATTGCTAATCATATTAATTTATATATGTTGTTCATAACTAGCATTTTTAAGCATTCATTTTCTTTCTTCAATAAAGACCACATCTCTCCAGGACCCTCACCATGTCCACAGTTTTTATGACAGGCAGTAGAGATAGGTACCAATTACTTGGCTCTTATTTAGTGACTACTCTAAAGTACTTTGATGCAGCAGCATTGTAAATTCTCTGTAGCAGCTAATTGTCTCATTTTAATTCATTTTTAATGAGATACCTGGGAGTGTGAAGAAACATCATAAAACCACAAAAATCCCAGAATACTTTTGAATTGGTCTCCCAGTTTCTCCTTATTTCTGCCTTCCTACAAAAGGACTTTTTGGTACTAGCCCATAAAGGTGCAGCTTCACCCAGCTGCGTGACAGCATTGCTCCCTGTCACATCATAACCCTCTCCCACAGGTGACAGAGGATGGTGGTAGAATCTACAAAACACCATGGAAAAATCCAGAGAGAAGTCTCTGGTCTTTAGATGTTCTACATCTTCATCCCTGCTGCCTCTCAGACAGCTGAGCCACATCTCACCTGCTGCCAGATGGAAGAGCAGGGTTCTGAAGGAAGGGTGGGGTTCTCGCTCATCATCATTTGCCATGCAGATGTGACTCTTAGATAAAAAGAAAAAAGGTGGCAAAGAGGTGTATTTTCTTCATCAGCAGCTGATTCATTGCACGCTTTTTTGGTGAAAGGAAAAATGTGTCCTCTAACAGTCACCAGCATGGTTTCCTCAATGAAGAAACGTTCTTGGTTCTCACTCACATGGCTCTGTGCTAACTTCAACATCCAGATTTTATTGACTCAACAGGGGAATGAATTCCAGCAAGACAGAACTGCCCAAAACTCTTTCAGCAGTTTGGCTTCAGCAAGTGCCTGTCACAGCATCCCTGCTCTCTGCTGTGGTGGCTGGGGGCAGAAGGAGCAAACTCCAAGGCAGCCTTTAACCAAATCACATGAGGAGTTCCTAGACCAAAACCAGCACTGCAAGTGGAGAAAGAGCACTGGACATTGAGAAATGCATGTGGGATGTTGCCACTTTAATGAGAAAGGTCCCTGTGGTGGCAGATTGATGATGCTCCCACTGAGGGATTTACCATAAACTGAAGGCACACCCAGCGAGCTGTGTGGCTTCACCAAGACATTCCCCTCTCAATTTTGGTAATTAGCTGTGCTCTTTTGTTAGTGCTGTGATAATTTTTCCCAGGTGAGGCACATCAGCAGCCACAGGGCGGTGTGGCTGTCCACAGCCACCACAGCAGTTACCATCCCTGGGCAGAGTCCCACCTGCCCCCAGGGTCAAAGTCTGCAGCACCTGGTAGTGACTAAACCCTGTCCTTGCCCCACATTTCACCCGGCTTGCCTCATCCTTAGCTCTGACACCTTAATGAGGATCTGGTGAGTGGTCAGGGCTGTGGGAAGGCCCACAAGTTCCAGCAGTGGCTGGAAAGCAGCTGTGGGTGCTGATTCTGTGGCTGAGGACTGCCAGCCAGGCACAGCAGCAGATGTGTCCCTCTGGTTAGTGCTGGCCTGCCCAGATGCCACAGCCTGCAGTCACTGACTGCTTTCAGCAAGGCACAACTCTGGTCCAAGCTCAGTTCTTTTGATCTTTAACAGTATAATGACATTTAATACTGTTAGCATGCCAAAAAAACTGGCTGCTTCTTTTGTCTACGTTTTAGCTGCTTTAATGCATAAAGGAGCCTTGGATGCACATTTGGAGCACTGGGACAAGGGGTTTGTTGATTCCAGCAGAAGAGCTCTCAAGCCTTTGCTGCAGGCATGGTGAAGTACCCAGCACAAACACTCCAGGGTTTTATCCTCTTCAGCTGCAAAACTCCCATTTTGCTGCTTCTGTGACCTGACTCAGGTTAAGGTGAGCTGGCCGCTTGCACAGAATGCTGCCAAGCTGCTGAATTTGTTTGCAGTGAGGGACTGGGGTCATGTTGTGACCATACTGTCAGGGAGAGCACCACTTTGGGGAATGAGCATTCATGTATTGAATTTACTGTTACAGGAAAAAAACCCTGAAAATCCCATAGCATTTAAGAACTCATTGTTGACGAAGATTATTTTGACAAGAACTCCAGGAAACTTTCTTTCCCACTGAAAACCCATTTTCAGGCTATTTTTGTCTTTACTGTATTTCATTCTCCTTTTCTAAGATGGATTTTTTTTCACCACAGATGAAATCCCAATTTCTTTTCAGACTTGGATAATGGTGCAGTTGAAGAGGGTGACAACAACAAGCTGCTTCTCAAACTATCACACAAAAGACTTCAGTCAGGATATTTACAATAAATACAGGCACCAAGTGTGAGGCTCCCATTTCCTGGCAGCATTGCTTGACCAGTTTTTTCCCTGCAAGGAATCTATTACATCAGTGGCCTCGGGAATGTATATTGAGATGGTTTAATCAGAGCTGAAAATCACAGCACAGAAAGGGGCTTCAGTTCTCCTGGCTGAACACGATGTCCCCAGTTTGGGAGCTGCTGAGGAATGTCTCTGATATCACAAAATCCTCAGCTCCTCTCTGTCCAGTGTTCAAGTGGCTGGTGGCAGCACTATGGCCCTGATTCAGCAAAGCAATGAAACACATGCTAAATGTTAATTTCTTCAATTAGACTTAAATACATGCTTAGGGCTGAGGATGTGCCACAATACCCACAGAGATCACAGCGCTGTTCAACAGGTAATTTGTTTTGGCCAGTGAATCCCTCAGTAGATAAAGGTTTTGTCAACTTTCCTGTACTCCTGTCTGTGCTGGGATCTCCCTGTTGCCTTTATCCTTACATTGCCAGGCAGTCTTTCAGGACACAACACTTCCTCCTCATTAGATATTCATACAACATCAAGTACAAACACGGCTGTAGTTTCTGTAGCTCTCATAACACCAATAATTACAACAGGAATGGATTTAAGCATGGGCTTTATTGTCCTCCTAAATGGAGATTTATATTTAGAGGCCTTATCTTTCTTGTGTTTTCCTCCCTGTGTGAAATGGGTCTTTACTCAATCCAGCTTGCTTTAGATCCCCACGAGGCAAAGTGTCTGTGGGTGGAATGACATCTATTTGAAGGGAACAGTATTATGTGAGGAGTAAAGATTAAAAGGTCTGGAAAACTTCTAAGACTCCAGCTGACACATTGAGTAATGCCAAGGCTGTGGCCAAGTTCCTCTCTGGCTTGGAAGCTATGGAAATGCAGAATGTTTCTGCAGTACGTTAATCTGCTGATAAGAACCTGAAACAGAGTTAATTACAGAGCAAGTTCAAGGGAAAGCTGGGCTGAGCCTCCAGAGTTATTGCATCAGTGACACAGCCTGAGGTTTGGAAAGCAGCACAGAGCACGGAAAGGTGACCTGGGAGAGATGGCCCAGGCCCACCCTGCTCCAGCAGGGTCACACTGATTGTCAGCAGGAGCAAAGCCAGGCTGGAAACTCTGGGAGCTCCAAGGAGTGCTGGAATGAGCTGCCTGATTGCTGAGAGTTGTGAGGGAATGACAAAGGTGGATCCAGCTCATCGTCCAGGGGCAAGTTCTAACACTGCTGGACAAACATTTTGCTGAAGGGTCTTTCTGAGCTATCAGGTTTTTATCTGAATTCTGTTGAGTGCATTCCTTAGAGGAGGAAAAATGCCTGCAAGGGCAAACCCTCACCCAGACAATAGTGTCTGTTTGATTGACAGTCATGTACTTTTTGTTTGAAATTCGATTTTTCAAAGGAGTAGGGTCAAGGGCTTTTTTTTGCAGAAGATCAAAGGTTACATCCTTTGCTCATCTCAACCAACTTGGCTTCAGTGACTCCTCTGCTGATTTGTAGCAGCTGAGTGCTTCTACCAAAAATACAACCCAGACATGGAATCAGCAGCACACCCATGCCTGCTTTCCAACTATGAAATAAAACATGATTCATACCCCAAGCACAGAAGTGGAATGCAAAAAGCAAACAGAACACAAGGTGAAAAGTAATTATATTCCCTTAATTGCAGATTTAAAAAAGAAGTATAACACCAAAAATTGCTCTTGAGATTCTTTCCTTTTAAAAACCTGTAAAACATGAAATCAGCCTTTTCATTGAATCCAGGGTTTTGCCAGGAAAATAAATATTGTTGTAGGGATTATTGGAGCATACATCTGATTAAAATCTTCAAAAAATGCACTGTAAAGAGCTATTAAGCTGGGCTGAAATATATAGATCATATTTAAGCTGAAAGGAGGTAAATAATCCATTGCTATAATATGATTGCCATTGGCAGAAAATAAAATAATGTGGAATTATGATAAATAGTGCAGCCAGTAATGGAAGCTATGGCCAGCATTCCCAAAGGAGACACCACCCACAAGTGGCAAGTAAAGAAGTAAAGTAAATAAAGTAGTGGCAAAACTGGAAGTACAAAATCTATTTTGTAAACCACAGGTTTCAATGTGGAGAGAGTTCTGTTCTGACAGCTGAAATCACAGCACAGAGCAGCAGTGCAGTGGCAGAACTTCCTCTAAGTTGACATTCTGATTTGATTCTGTAGTTTTTACCATTTTCTCCTGCTGTGTGACAGGCAGGGGACTGCAGGCATGTGTCTGCACTGGGGCAAAGACTACTCTCCACTTCAACCCAGCCTGGAGGGTGATGGCTTGCTTTAATTAGTTTTAACTGTTTCAAATTTTGTAAACATTGATTTTCACACTTACAGGTTGAGTAAGTAGATACTGTCAAAAGAAAAATTAAAAGAAAAACGAGTGCAAAAGGGTAGAAAGGGCCGAGCAGCAGAGAGGAGAAGAAAACTTGGAAGTGCTCTGCGAGACAAACACAGCAACCACCTTCACCAGGCATTGCCCCATTTTCTCAGTGAGAAGAGAAAGTGATTTTGATTTTTGCCACAGAAGACATTTAGGCTCAATGTCTGTGATGGAGTCTGCATGACTTGAGAACCAGCAGAATAATAATCTGTGTGTCCAATATCATAAAAAACAATTTATTTGCTTTTTCCATCAGAACACACTATGTTCCTGTGGGGGCATAATTTTAGAGCTCAACTCTCATGCTGGCTCTGAAAGCTTCTATTAAGACAGAAATCTCCCAGATAATAAAAAACTGTCTCAGGCCCATTCTCTTGCACATCAGGCTCTGTCTGTCCATTCGGGAGTTTATAGCAAGCTCATCTTTGCAATAATAGAGACTTTAAAAAAGGTCTTCAAAGGCCAATGATTTCCAACAGCATCCCTGTTTCCTTCCTCTGCTGTTGTCTCTTTTTCCTCCCCTGCTCTGACGATCTGTTGTCAGTACAGGTAGAGAGAGAGATATTGCACTGGGTTTGGAGGGGGGCAGGATTATTCAGTGGGGAGGATAAACTCAGAGTCCTGAGCAAAGCTGAAACCCTCCAAGAGCAGAATTCTGTGCCTCCACATCTCCCCAAATGCAGCCAGGCTTTCCCCAGAGGGGAACCTACCCCTGCTTTTCCCAGAGAAGGGGATCACAGACCCTGGACTCTCGTACAGAAAGATGAATAAACGAAAGAGGAAAGAGGAACACAGCAGGCAGCCTCATTTCATTACTTTTTGATTTAGTCATCCAGAGTTACAAAGTGACAGTAAACGCTGTTATCTCTGTGTTCTGGGTGGGTGTGAAACACGGCTTTAAGGACACACACAAAGCTGTTATTAACTCACTTTGTGCTCTAGACTTTTCTAATAGAGCTGAATTAACTCCTCAGTACTGTATCACAGAAAGAGACCAGGTAATCTAATATCTAAAAATACTGGCCCAAACAGGTGGCAACACTGCCCTCCATCAGCCAGTGGAGAGGAAAAATACAGCCTTGTTTTTTTAGTCTATTAGTGATAACATTTTTCATACCCAGCATTCAATTAGTCAGCAAGGTTAATCTTTAGCCAGAGCTTGGTGGAAGGATTGTGTTTCTTTCCTGCTTTCTGCTGGAGTTCCTTATGCACAGAGCCCTGAGTTTGTACATCCACACAGGCAGAGACTGACCTGGGGAAAAGGCAAAGCTGAGCCCTTGTCCCCCAGACTGTCCCTGAGCAGGGAAGGTGAGGCTGCCTCAGCACATCCCCTCTGTCATTGTGCTTCCCACTGACCCGAGCCTAGCCCAGAACAGCAGCAACCCAGCCAAACCACCAATGATGTTACATTTGCTCCTAAATATCAAGCTGAGGAATTTGCCCCAGTCATGTCACTTCCTGTGCTGAAATCGAATTTCACCAGCCTCACTGTCTGCACCGGTCAGAGCTGGCTCTTGGCGCAGCTCTGAGTGGGTTTATTGCAGCTCAAAGCTGTCAGGACAGACAGAGCAGAGACGCTTCAGGAAAAGTCACAGTAAAAAACAGCACTCATACTTCACACATGAACTCATTATTTTTTCTGAAAAAGAAAAAAAGCTTCCTAAACCTCAGAAGAAAGACTCCAGATTGTGAACTTCAGATCTCTTCCCAGCAGAGCTCCTTTATCTTGCCCCAGACTAAAAGGCAGGGTGAGAGCCCAGGCCAGCTGAGATAGGATCGCTCCTTCTCCTTTTGTTATGCGGAACTTCAGGGAAGACCAAGCCAGGAGAGATGATTGCCGGGGCATTAGTCAGCCAAGGAACTCGTCCTCTTGCAAAACAAAACCACCACCAACAACAATTCAGGCTCCCCGAGGAACATGCCAGGGAATGTAAAGGCTGGAGACCGAAAGAAAAGCGGGGAGGAGGGGGAATACTTTCCGCCCTTTGACATGAGCAAAACATTCACATCACTCATCCCACAGGGCACCGTGTCCATGAGAAACCTCTGAGCAAGGCTGCCCGGGGCTGGGCAGAGGGGCTAAAGCACCTGAGGTGAGAGCTGCACTAACCCCAGCACCTGGAAACTAAAATCAGGTGAGATAATAACACCATTCTTGATTGCACCACAGGGACCTGTGCCTTTGCATCTCAGAAACACACTTGGGAGTTTATATTTCTTGACACTTCAGAAAAATAAGCCCTGCGCGACATTGTTGGTTACATACAGATGCAAAACATTGAGCAATGGGAGAGGATTTTAAAAAGCTCTTTACAGGAATTTGTTACAGGTCCTCTAAGCAAGGAGGATAACTGTAACCAGTCACTAAAAAAGGATGCAGAGAGCCCAAAATCCTAGCAATGGATTTTCACCCATCCAGGCAAACTAGAAAACACCATCAGGGAAAATTAGATCGGAAGTCTTTGTTTTTGGTGCTGAATCATGTTTTTAGAGCTAAAGCATATCCAGTAGGGAATAAAGTTGTACGAAATTCAATCAAGCAATACAGGGGCCAGACTGAAGTTGGACAGAAGGGCCAGAACAAAGCACAGGCTACAGAGATTTTAGAGGCAAACTGCACCAATGGAGAAAAACAACCTTCTCTGAAAGTTAGGCAGGCAAGATAGTTTTCCTAAGTATATTATCCTGCCATTAATCTAGACATGATGTTATTTATTCCCAACAACATCCAAAACTTTTATCTGCGTTATTTACAAAGTCCACAGCTATTTGGTAAACAGGACTTAAGAAGTGTCAGCTGTAAGGGGCTCCTGCTTTGAAGACAAATAGACAAGCAGACAAAGAGTCAAGGAAAGGCTCCAGTGTTTCAGCTGCATGGCCGAGAGCCACTTCTTTGTAGCATATGGCACACACTAACAGGTTTATTTTCCCCGAGGAGGATGTATAAACTGTCTGCAACTGCTCTTCACACTTGTCACTCTAAGTCAGATGATTTTTCCAAGGCCTCCTGCCCAAACAGCCCCCCACCTGAAGCTGAACAAAGAATTTGTGGACGCCTTGCAGGTTGTTGGGGGGCAAAGGGCTCTGGCTGCACAGCCCGAGTGTGATAAGGCAGATGGGGAAACGTGTCATGAGATCCCAAATGAGAGCAATTAAATGAGGAGGGGCAGGGCTGGAGGGGGGGGCACTGATGGGAAGCGGAGTGAAATTCGGGTCGGGGCAGAGAAGCAGGAAGTGGCAGCGTGTCTCCGCAGCTGTCCCAGCCCCGCCAGGCCCCGTCTGCGCCGGCACCGGGCAGCGCCGCTAGGCGCTGGGGCTGGCCAGCACCTGCTGCCAGCCCCACCGAGCTGCAGCCTGCCCCCAGGCCCATTACACACCGTGATTAATATGCACAGACCGGAGCGACTGGCAAAGATAATTACACAGCGAGTCAATTGGCTGGCAAAGTTAATTATGCGGGGAGTCAAATGAGTGGCAAAGCGAGTGACTGAGGCAGAAGAAAGAAACATTTGGCAGTGACAAATGGCAAAACAAGTTGCTCAGACGGGGGGTCAGGCGGGCTGGACGCTGGATGCGCTCCCCGGCAGCAGGGGCTGGCGCGGTGACAGCGGTGTCGCTGCCGGGCACCGCGCCCGGGGCAGGGCAGGGCAGACTCAGCCCCGGCTCCGATCACCCCCGAGCCTCTGAACTTCCCCGAGCCCCGGGACTGAGCGCTGTCCCCATTGCGCACACGAGGAAGTGTTTTGCATTCGCTCCAGCCGAATATGAAGCAGACACATCGGCCTGGAGAGCAGAAATCTGAACTCACCCGGAGCGAGCTGTGTGCGGTACCGGGGCCAGCACCAGCGGTGATCTCCCTGCACAAAGGGCAGCTATAGGGAAAGGAAAGGTTTTCCTGCTGCATTACCTGTCCAAAGCAGGAAAACCCTACTGACTCAGACAGAAAGGTTTCTAATACGACAGACTACCAAGCCACATTTTATCCAGAAAGTACCTAGACCTACTTTTCCTGACTGTGAGCAATTGTGTGTTTTTCAAGAACTTAGTGAAAGAAGATGGCACAGAGCTTTGAGATCACTTTGGGAAATGTTGCATACTTTATTTTCTATTCTATTCTATTCTATTCTATTCTATTCTATTCTATTCTATTCTATTCTATTCTATTCTATTCTATTCTATTCTATTCTATTCTATTCTATTCTATTCTATTCTATTCTATTCTTCCATTCCTAGTAAGACCTCTGAAGTGTCCTTTAAAGGGCTAAAGGGAAGCAGGTAGCTCTGACCTTTTTATTCCTTACAAGGTACAACCATACCCAAAAGCACTGATATTTTGGAGTGTTTGGGACTGTTCATTGCTTTCTTCTGCGGTAGTTAACTTACGTGAATGCCAGAATTCCCAAAAATTCTGCTATGCCTAGAAATTACTGAAACAAACCACTGAAGAAAAGAGAATGTTTAATCCTTACATCTGCAATAGTTTTGGTTTGTTTTTACTTCATTCTGCTGGCCAGTTGGCATGGTTGGACAGTGAAGGGCTTTGAGACCACACCTGCTAGGAAAGCTCAGGTACCTATAATGCACATTTACACACAAGTTCTCCAGTAAACTGAAAGAAATTAAAGTTAACTTTTGTTAATTGCCTACAAAAACAATTTTCCCA
Organism: Emberiza elegans; assembly: GCA_024865655.1. Taxonomy (NCBI): domain Eukaryota; kingdom Metazoa; phylum Chordata; class Aves; order Passeriformes; family Fringillidae; genus Emberiza; species Emberiza elegans. The sequence continues at coordinate 58,861,540 of JALJVW010000184.1, forward strand.
AACTATAGTGTTCACCAGATAAATTCTGTTCTTTACATGCAACACTTTCATATCTGACTCCAGCATTTTATTTGAAAGCAATGTATTTCTTCTGAATTGTGCTACTATAATCAAGAGGAAAAAAATGGGAAATAAAAAGAAGGAAAGGCAACTCCAAACCACCAGGCAGTTTAAAACAAAGAAGAACAAATAACAATAGCAGAGAGTCAACATGGTACATGAAAAGTAAGTCCTTTCTAGGTCATGCTTAAATTTGCATTAATGGCCTTCTTGTCAAATTATCTCAGGGGAACTTCAGATTAGCATGCAAAAGAAGCATGGTACAAACTAGAGCAGTAATACTTGTTTTATTTACCAGACCATTTTTTCCAAAGGAACTAAATATGAGAATTTTGAGGGATCTGACTTTCATATTTTAAAAAGGAAGCACAGTCAGGAAGAGCTCACTGTAATTAGCAGCTAGTCAAATAACATATAATTCCTCTCTGTATTTACTCAGCAGTGTGTACTTTAATCATGGCAAATATTAAACTGACCCACGCCACCTCCTTCTATAGACTGGCTCAGGAGTCCATTTATTCAGTTATTGGATAAGCTTTTAAGAAAACAAATGTTACCAAGTGTATTTAAAAGTAAACACGGGGTATTCCCAAATTTGTGCCTGAAAACTTATTTGATAAATAAGATTGAGAGTGGAGGGGAAAAAAAAAGAAGTCATAAGCATTTAATCTGCCAGTCCAATAGAGATGTAATAGAGATGAGGAGGCCACCTAAGGGTTGTTTTTGTTGTTTTGGAGGAGCAGGGCAGTCTATTAGCAAGATTTGGGAATCAGTGGAACTCCTGGCTTTTATTACTGTCTGGTGTGCCAGTGAACAGTGAGGAACCTCAAATTCCTGCTGTTTCAGCAGATCGTGTGGGACCCTCACCCACTGGGTTTTGGCTCACACACCCCATCAGCATCCAGAGACCTTTGGGCCTCTTTGTCTCCCCTTATCAGCAGCTGGAAGCATTTCCTGAGGATGCTCCCCACCCCCAGGGCTGGCAGGAGGGGGAATCTGGATGTGGTTTCCTGCTGCAGTCTCACACTGGGAGGGTCAGGGTACCACACATCCACTCGGTTTTTATTTAGCAAATCTGCTAAGGTTTGCTACAAAACCAACCTGCTCCTTGCACAGAGGCAGCCTGGAGATAACAAACAGACTTTTGCACCCAGCTCTGAAGGGTGAGTGAGCACACAGACATAAAGGCTGCCTGACCTCTAAAGGGAGTATCACTCATGCCATCAAATCTCTGCTGTCAGAGCAGGGAACTGCACCAGAAAACCTTTTCTCAAATGCTGAAATCTCAACACTGGCCTAGCAAGATACCAGATACAAGAACAGTGCCATTATCATTACTTCAGGATGAGAAAAGTGAAACAAATCTTTTGAATTAACTCAACTTTACAAATAGCCCAGAGCAGTCAAGTTCTGGCACTTTATTGAAACTCCTCTGAATTTTAAAGCTCATCAAGACTTTGCAGCTGGAGTGGGAGTAGATAACCCAGCCCAGACAGTGCTATAGGAAAGAAACTCAACAGGGTGAGACAAGAAACTGCAGCTGGCAGGAACTATTTACATCCAATTCATGGAGTCACCAATAACTACAGGGGGCACAAGGTACTGGAAAAATAATGCATTTAAGGCACCTAGGGCAAGAGACAAGCAAGCTGCTAAAATCATATTTTTTATAGATGCTGCCTACAGGGAATGCACAGTTACCTGTTTGCACCCTGGTATGTTCAAATGCTGATTTTCAGAATTACAAGACCCACATATTAATGTGGTTTGATCAGCAGTTTTACACTGCTCAGCCACGGCTGCTTTCATTATCTGCCACCCATCTGTACTGTCAGTATGCTTGGCTCTTTTACAGTGTTGATCATGTCTGATTTAACATGCCAGGTTACATTAACAGCTCTGAAACCAAATGGCCACACAAGTCCTGGAAAAGCGCTTGGGCTGCTCTGCTGTTGTTACACATTACATTCCCCTCCTCATTGTCACTAAATCCAGCCCGAGAAGCATTTCTAGGGGGAGAGACCATTAGCCACCAAACACCCCAGGGCATCACATCAGCCCACAAAAAAAAAAAGCTGATACGTTCTGCCAGCCGACCAGCAGCTCCAAATGTGCAGAGCTTGTCAGGTTTCTGGGCACCCCTCCTCCCCGCAATTAGTCATACCAGTGACTTCTCTGTACAAGGAATTAGGAAGAGGGGGAAAAAAAAGAGCTTTTCCTCTGGCTTCCAGTTCAATGAAAGGCTTAAAAGTTCAGTGAATTCAGAGAATGTAACCTTTGGGGCTCTCATGAAGAGCAATGAAAATAATAAGAAAATCTAATGTTTCTTTTATGAGTATATCTCTTAAAACTCTTACAAATCTTAGCCTTTTTGGTGGAAAAAACTTAAACCAGAGGCAGATCAGAGTCTTGTCAGCTTGCTATTAGATTAAATAGTCTATTAATCAAAAATCAGATTAACAACACTTTGTTAAAACTAATTATGTGAGGGAAGCCAGCTTCTTGTTGCATTGCCAAAATATTGGATATATATTTTTTTTTATTCATTGCATCATTTTAGATCAAATGTTTTGGCAGCTTAATTAGAGGCAGGTGGTGCCATTGCCATAATTACACAGAATTCCTCATATTTTGTCATCATGCTTATTAGAGCCCTTGATTCAGCATGAAAGGGAAGCATCCTGGCCAACCAAATAATGCAGCAGTTTTTATGAGAAATGCAATACATCTTTACATGAGAGCTGCCTTGCTTAGAGGATGCCAAATATTTATTTCAGCTGTGGGACAATAGTGCCTTTTCCAGTAGGAAACAGTTAAATGAGACCAAAAGCTCTCAACCCCAAATAAAACCCAAAAATGGCAGCACTCCCATTGACATAATTGGGGCCAAAACCCAGCTGGCTTTCCTGAGCAGGGTAGGACTGATTTATATAGGATGGATATGGGACAAGTCCACAAATACAACTGAGATCAGAACTTGGCTCATTAATCTCTCTGGAGTTGTTCTGGCATGGCCAGGGAAAGCAGAGCTGGATTTGGCTTGCAGGACAGCTCAGGATCACAGCCCTCAGCCCACTCAGCTCCAAAAGGTGAGAATGCTTTTTTCACATGGTCCTGATAAGGTTTATGCTGAGGCTGTAAAGAGAGTGGTCGTGTTCAGTTCAAGGTCACACAGTCATTTCCTTTACCTACACATCTGAAAAAACTGATAAACTTCAACTGCTACTGCCACCTTCACAGATTGCTGCAGTCAGAACAGTCCTGGGACTTGCACTGCACCAGCTGGCACAAAGGGGGAATTCAGATCTCATGCCAGGCACAGGGCTGGTTTTTCAGAGTGACAGAGCACTTGTAGATGGCAAAGTTACAGTCTGTGCTTCCCTGGGAGTCAAACGACCTCTCAGCCTTGGATGGTCCTCCTGGGCCAGGGAAATGCTGTCATGGCACACAAAGGAGGGGTACAACCTGTATCACATCATGGTTTTCAGCACTCCAGATGCAACTCCATTCCAAGTCCCAGGTTAACAACCCACACTGGCACCTCTGAACACACAGCATGCACCACAGCTGAGCCTCACTGAAATGGAGCTAAAAACTAATCCATAGCTACATTTTCAACACCTTTTTCCTCTATCCCATTTCTACCATCTTATTTTTTCCAACCACACAAATTATTTTATGATCGTGCCCCTCGGAGCGAGCTCTGGGGTCTCTGTGTGTGGAGCTCCCTCTGATCTGGATATGATGCTTCCAGCATGAGAGCTATTCATCAAAATCAGAGCTACAGAATGTAAGCAATAAAGTTCTCTTAGCACAACATTTCCCTTAAGCCTTCTCATTATCCCTGAGATCTTACACTGCCTGCTCAAAGTTAGAGACAGGTCTGAAGTTCCCATCTGGGCTGGCCAATTTCTTGTTGAACTTAAAGGTTTTAGACCATTCAATCCAGGCAGGTCTTCTACAGGGAATGGAGCCAAGACAACATATCTCAAAGAGCAAACCAGGAAATTCACTGGGGGAAATCACCCAGTTCCCCATGACTTGTTGGCCATTTGGGAATCAGCTGGAGGAGATCAGTGCTGTACTTCCCTTTGCTTTGAATTTGGAGTCTACATCCCACGTAGGTAAGAGAGACAGCAGCAGCAGCTTCAGTGGGATTTTGGTTCTCCCATCTCAGGCTTTTTCTGTGGGCCTGATTCAGTCGGTGCAGAGCTGATGGGAGCTCAGCTTCCCTCAGCAAGATCAGCATTTTCCTAGTTAATCTGGGCACTGTCTTAAAGAACTCTGAATAAATTCCAGTGTAATCAATATATTTTATCCCCGTTCTAATGCATGCAACAGTTTTAAACCATTGTGGCTACTGTTATTTTAATGCCAATAATAATCTTATAGCTGTAGTTTCAATGAAGTACTTAAGATGTCACTGAGTCTTATAAGGTGCAATCAACTCAACAGCCTGAGTAAAAGTATTACAGATTATCAGATTTTAGGGTGTTTTCTATATACACAGCTAATAAATCCTGAAAGGTATTAGAAAAGACCAACAACAAATAAAGATTATGAGACCATAAAAGACATTATTTAGGATACTTTTGTAACTAAAAACCCAACAAATATATCCTGGCCCCTCATGTAAACTCTAAAGCTGCAACGAAGAAAAGAATCTCCTAAAATGAATCTCTGGGCTTCTGGGTTTTCAAGAAATAGAGCATGGTTTTCAAGAAATAGAACTTGAGAACTGAAATGAGTGTTCAGCTGAAAAGAAAAGCAAGACCAAGGGCTTGAGATGAAAACTTGTGTTGTTTATCTGCACAGGGAGAAGGGATGGAAGGACAGGACTGAGCAGTTGTCACAATCACAGCTTGTTCTGTATTTCTGTATTTCTGCATTTCTGTTTTGGACAGACTCCAAGCTCCAAATGAAAATACTCTGCCCTACACTACAAGGGAGTTTTAATCCACCCCAAATTTAGCAGCCACAGCATCTCTTCCCCTGTGGCAGTGAGCATTTAACAGAGCACTGCTGCAGTCACTTCTGTCTTTTCCAAACCCACCACACTGCAGGGGAAACCTCCATGTTTCATTTTTATTCTTTCCCTAATGAAACCCAGGGAAGTTTCCCCAAGGGAGAGCTCACCTCTCTGTTCTGGAGCTGAGGAGGGCTGAAAGCACAGCAGAGGCCCCAGCAGGAGCTGCAGTGCCCGTGGGAGGCTCAGCCCTGGCACAGCTCCCCTTGCCCAGAGCTGTCTGTGGATGCAGCCCAGGCAGGGAACCTTCCCTCTCCATGAACACCCAGCTGAACCCCTCCAGCCCCACTGGGAAATGGGCAAAGAGAGCTTTGGGAACTGCAACAGAGCTGAAATGAGACACTCGGTCTTTTAATTTCTTAGGAAGGGAGAAGGGAAACATCAGTACTTAGCGCAGTCACAGCTGGATGGCACATTCCTTGCTACAGCATTTTGCTTGCCTTAATTACCCAGACTTTTCTTATTTAAATTAAAGGTGCTTCCTGGAAATGAAAAGCACAGCACAAGATTTGTTTGTAGATTTTAAGATGATACTTATGACAGTCATAGCCAACATAGTGTAACAGATCAGAAACACTCCACATAAAGTTCTCAGCTTGTTTGGACAACTGTACCTTTAAAATATTCTGAATTTGTCTGCAATTGATGAAGAATCCAGCCCCTCCAGAGAGTTCTATCAACCCCCCTAGGACAGCATATCTTTATAGTTTTTCAGGGGACATTTTCCAGATAGAAGTCATTTTTTATCAGCAGGCTCTTGGAAGCCCAGCCAGCCACAGGGCTGACTTTCCTCCTGGAAGAGTCAGAAGCAAAAGCAAACATTGTGCCCAGCTCCATGGCACACCCAAGTGAACCAGGATGTTCATTACCACTCTGGCCACTCAGGTTAGGAACACAGCACTTCCTGAAAAGCCCCAGTTCACATGGCAGTGAAAGTTACCTGTGACTGATTCTAAATCCATAAATTACTTTAAACAAGAATGATTCCAATAAAGACTTTTTTTACCAAAGCACATCTTGCTTTGCATTCAGCAGGACTCAGAGGTTCCAGCTCAGCTCTGCCCTGGCTCTTCAGTGCCTGCTTGAACTGGAGAGGCACTTGCCCCCAGCTCTCTCCCACCACTTGCAACTTATGGACTCATTTCTAGTTCTGATTTTCAGCAGCTCCTGCAATGCTCTGTGAAATGTCTGGTTTTCCCTGGCCATTATAACACCTACACTGTGTAAGGTTGGATGGAAAGTGTTTTTCGCTAAAATCCAATCAAAGAAAAATGATCCCTGTCAGTTCTATTCACTCCATATTTTAAAGGAATAGAGAGGCCAAAGTGTGTATTGCTTTGGCAATTCTTATTTCTGCCTTGCCAGCTTGAAGAAAATTGATCACTGCCACTCCACAGGTGTGCTGTGGGTAGGGCATGACACATATTCCATTAATTAATGTAATGTTCTTATCATTAGCATTCACCCTTTGATCATTCCCTATTGCCTTTTCTGCTGTTTGATTCAAACTCCAGGTCAGTGACATGAGAGAGCCCAGGCTTTTCCTTGGTGAGGGCTTTGTCACAGTGTCCCAAGCCTGGTGTCACCCATGGGAGGGTGCAGCAGCCATCCCCCATTCTGCTGCAAGCTGTTGCCTCCCAGACCAGGCAGCTGAAGGAGCTGCAGGATATGTTTGATTATAAGTGAAGGATATTTCTGATCCTGATGCTGCAAGTGGTGCTTGAAACAGCCAAAGGGGGGAAGATCCTCACTGTGTGCTCAGCCCTGGTGCTCCACTGCACTGTTCAAGTCAAAATGAATTAAGGCCATCCTTGACAGTCTCTCTTTTTCCCCTAATAATTTTCCTTACTGCTATCCTGGTCCAGTGCTTCTTGACACAGCTAATAGAAGCTCACAGGACAAAAATGCCCACGAGGCAGGGGGGGTTCAGAGACAGCTGCTTGCTGGATAACCAGCCCAGACCTGGCTGTGACAGGGTAAACTCCTTCCCAAAGCAAGGGGCTGTGGGGAAGCTTCAGAGCTTTCTGTGTGTGCTGAACAAGGCTGCTGCTCAGCAGCTCCCTCAGATTTCAGGGGATGGGCATTGGTCCTGCAGCCACAAGCCTGGGGAAGCACAAGGGACAGGGACTGCAGTCCTGAATGTGAGAACCTGGGTGTCCATTTACCACTCCCCCAAGCCCTGGGTCTGCCCCTTTTGTACTTCAAAGCCTTCACCTGTGCTTCAAAGGCTTTTGACCCCCACAATCCTTTATCAAGGAAATCAAAAGGAATTTTACTAGATTAAATCAAAAGCAAATTTACAGGATTAAAGACTGTAGGATCAAGAATTCAGATTGAAAAGGAGAAACTCTGAAGTACTCAATGTACAGTAAAGAAATATAGTCATCCTTATGTATCTGGGATGGGAATTTCCAAGAAGTGTGAGGCAGGAAGGCACCCAGATCCCACTGAAATTCCTGGGAGCCTGGCATGTAATTGCATTAGGGCACTTAAAAAAATCTCAATCATGCTTATTAACTGTCTGTTATAACATTTAAGCTATATATTTGCTCTTCTGTTTTACAAGGCAATAACCCAATTAATGTGTGGATAAACTAGGAGGCCAAAGGGAATTGGATTATGTCTGAGGAAAAGAGAGGAGCAATTAAAGTATCACTGTTCTAGGAGAGATTGAATTAACATAGTAATGAAAACATTCCTGCCTGCTTGGGAAATGGGGACTGGGTCTCCAGTTCTGTGTCTAGGGATTATAAGCAGCAAGAGCCCCTTGTGATGCTCTATCAATTGACATCTCAGCCATCATTTCATTGCACGTGATGTGGCCCAACAGGGAGACTGAAAGAGCAGGGATTTAAAGAGTGAAGGTTCTTGTACTTCTTTCTGCCCCAGAGCTGCACCTTCCCACTAACCTCAGCCTCCCTCTCACATCCACACCCAGCAGCTGCTGCTCTCCTGCTTCCAAACAGAATTTCAGGTTTGAGTTCAAGTCAATGTTTTAATTAACAGAGAGCAACTTCTATCTGGAGCGATCCCATTAAACAGATGAATCCAACACTGGTCATGATTTGCCCTCAAAATGAAAATGGTGCCTGCAGGAAAACATAAGACTGTCTTATAAACCCACAGAAAACTATAACCATAAATTACCAAAATGCCTTGGAGGAACAGAACAGCCTCATTTTGCCCAGCCTATGGCAGACCTGCAGTTCTGTTTGGCTTTCCCAGGTGTAAAAGTGCTCACAGTGGTTATTGCTGGTGTTTGGCTTCCCTTCTCCTGGGGTGCCAGTGCCAGGGTCAGGCTCCCAGCCCTGACAGCAATATTGGTGTGCACAGTGCTGGAAAATGAGTTATTACTCAGGGTAACAGGATGGCTCTGAAATCACTGATAATGCTTAATTGGGTACTCCTCAGATGTGCTCCCCAGAGCTATAAGGATGCAAAACAGTGCTGGAAATACATTAGCAGGAGAAAGAAGAGCTTCCATCCCTCTTCTTCCATTCCCCCTTTGTTAAAACTCTGCATTTTGAATTATCCTTTTTGGCAGTGTGAGTTTAGTCCTGGGAATACTTAAACTGACAAGCTAACCAGTCTTGCCAATGAATAGGATTTCATATTTGAGGCTTGGGGAGGGTTTGTTTTAATTGAGGATTTTGAGAAAGCCATTTTCAGTTGTGTGCTGAAAAGCACTTGCTCCACACCAGCATGGATTATTTGGTTGCTCAACCAGAAAAGTAGGAGCAGAAAATTACTACTCATACCCCAACATGGATTATTTCATTGCTCAACCAGAAAAGTAGGAGCAGTACTCCTGATCCCCTTGTGTTAGCAACATTATGGCAACCATACAGGCTGTGATCATGTGTAAACTAGATGGCAATAATATTTGTGTGTGGTTTTTTTCCTTTGCTTGACACTTTTTGTTTGTCTGATTTGGGCTTTTAGTTTTGTTAGTTTGTTTTTTAAGATGAAGACAAGCCAAATTTTAAGCCAGGTCACCTCTGTGCCCTTCTTGGGCAATGCCTTCAGTATCCAGGCTCAGTTTAGCACATTAGGCTGAACATCAAAGCCGTTTTATGGACTTGCCTACTCAACTGAAAGCCATCAGCCCAACAAAATGCACTTCTGAGACTGAAGACAATTTGTAGGTGAACAGCCCTCTTGAGGGATGACAGATGGGTCCTTATAGCTAAAAGATTTTTTTTCTCTCAATTAGAATGTAAGGAAAAACTCTGATGTTAAAGAAGTCAGGCTGGATGATTTAAATAGCTTAATTCAGTCCCTAAAATATACCAGTGTTATTTTCAAAGCCAGCAACACGAGTACATGCCAGGATATTCTTTAGCTGCCTGGAGATCTATATCTGCCATATCAGCCAAGCAATATCTGTGGGGGTTTGCAGAGTTTCAGAGTTCAGGGTACCTTAATCTGAGGCTCTGGTCACAGAGTCATTGCCAGATGTCTCCTGTGAGTCCTGGTGTGCCAGGTCAGAGCAGTGTGCTGTCCCAGCACAGTCTGGGGATCACAGCAGCTGGGGGGGCACAGGAGCTCAGCTCAGCCCCTGTCCTGCTCCATCCCCACATCCCACTCAGGCTTCAGTGGCATCAGCTCAGCCTGTGCTAGCACGTGTACAAGTAAGCCCTGAAATGCAAACTAGACTAGAATGGAGGCAGAGTTCTTGCTTAAAATCCAATCTAAATAAGAACTATATATGAATAATACTAAAACTCCAGGGCAAACATTCTCACTAAGTCTCCCACAGAATATGATGCATCTGTCAACAGACTTTCCTATCTGTATGCTGCTGGAAAATGGAACTGGGGCTTCTTGGGATCCCAAAGCCTACAGCTGGATGAGTGACAGTCTGCACTTCAAATATTAATAAATCCCCTTCTGTATTTTCATCTCCCCCTTCAAACTCTTAAACCTATCCTCCTAATCCACACTGATTAACAGCAGAAGTGTCTTTAATCACATGCAATCTAATTGAATTGTTTCAATATCTGTGCCTGTAAACCCTGAAATAAGCTGAGGCTGCACACACATCAGCACAGTTTTTCAAAAGCAAAGGTGCATTGCCACCTTTCCAGAGAGTCACCTCAGATCTGCTCCCAGGGCAGGACATCTACTCCACAAACTTGTAATAATATCACAAAAATTAAGACATTTCACTTAACAAATCTTCCTTGTTAACTCCACTTCCCAGTTAGGGACCAGCAGCTGAGAGAGCAGCTCTGAAGGCAGAGGTGCTGCTCCCTGCCCTCCTTCAGCTCTGAATTCATTGGAGCCTGTGCTGAGCTAGCTCTGGGGCAATTCTGCCAAAACCAAACCAAACCAAACGAACCCAACTAAAAACCTAAACCAAACCAAAGACCACTTTTTAAAAAGAAATTTTAGTTATTTTTCAGTTGGATTAACAAAAAGATTCATCTCCAGGCAGGGTTCAAAAAGCATCAGATCCAACCCAGCACAGGTAGAAAAAGCAGAAGGCTATGTATGGCTATTGAGCAACAAATAAAGAAGTTGATTAATTATTGAGATAGAGAAGCCTTTTTAATGCAAAATATCCTTATCAAAATTGAATGTATCACCCACTGCAGCCTAGATATTTGAGCATATTATCCTGGTTTTAGCTATGAGTACATCCATTATTCCTAAATATCCATCCAATTTTGGATCCAGTTGCTTCATGAGACCATTACCAGTGCAATTAACCTGGGCATGTGCACCCCAGGTCTGGTGTCCCACTGCAGACATAAAAGACTGATGCTCATAGAAGCAGCCAAACAAATTTTCTGCCTCATTTCATTTTAAAGTATGTAACAGGAAGATCTGAAAGGACATTTATTTTTCCTCAAATGGAAGTGCTTTTAATCTTCCTTGGAAAGAAAGATTCTTCAGATGCATTCCTTACTTTCTTCTTTGCCTCCCCTCCAACAGCTGTCCCTCTGCTATTTTAACAAGCTCTCAGTCTCTTAACACTTCACTGCATTCAAACATTTCTTAACAAGTGCCCAGAGAGAAAACAGGAAGAAGAAAAATTATTATTTTCAATCCAGACCCTAGTCAAACTCTTACATTTTAGCTGCACTTAAGATGAAATTCATTAGCAAATTATGGGTAAAGACTCCAAGCAGCTTTCTCAGAGATGATCCCCTGCAGTCTGCTTATTGGATATAAACATTTGTCCTTTGAAAATATTGTTTAAAAAGGCTATTCCTCCACAACAGCAACATTTCTTTTAAAATGGTTAATATTAATAATTCACTAGTACTGAAGGGATTTCAGCATTTTATTTCATTTTTGAGCTAGAGCTTTGCTTTTATTTTTAGAGGTTTAAGTCAGCCAGCATATAGCTGAGATTATGTTCATATAACAAGACTGAGATCATTCTGCAGTTTAGGCCCTGCTAATACTCAGGAGCTGTAAGCTCAATTCTGCTTCTGGAGTACATGTGAGACCCTGGGGAAGCCATCTAATGGGTTTGTTCTCAAAGGAACATTTCCTCCACCTTTTCTATTGGGTGATAAATAGAGCTCACCAGAAAACAAGACTTTAGCAAACAAAGCAAAAAACAACAACAAAAATTTCCAGGATAATTTTTGTCCAAGACCTCCAGCCTTCAAATGAAACAGAAAGCCTTTATTATTTATTCTATTTGTATGGGATTTTGGAAGGGCTGGGGTTTCTAGGAAAGCAGGGAACAGTGTTCGTTCAGACATGGGTGTGCTCTGTCAGAGGCTTGGGAAGTCAGGTCATTGCCACAAAACCACTCAGGTCTGGAAAATTCCCCATTCAAAAGTTTCCTGTGAGTCTTGTGCACAAGCTCAAGCTGCAAGTTCTTCAGGGCAGTCATGAGCTCTGACTACCCAAATGTGCAGCTGTTAGCACAGGGACACCTGCCTTTCGCTGATACCTCCCTGTGCTACTGACAGTGTGTGTCTGACGAGGAACAGCCCCTTCAACATGCAGGATTTGCACTATGAAATCAGGAGGGACTTGTTGGCATCAGCCTCTCATTTCCACTGTTAAAAGCTGCTGCTTCCTCCAGTAAGCAGGAGGGAGAGGAGGCAAAGCCCAGGGAAGCTGATCCTCTCCCCCAGGTGCCCCTGCATCAGCACAGCAGGGTCACAGGAGGCTGAGGGCAGAACTTCTCCACAGAGAACCCACTGGAGCAGCCTTGTGCTCAGCCAGGACCCACTGGAGCATTCCTTGTGCTCAGCCAGGACCTGGAATACTCCTTGTGCTCAGCCAGGACCCACTGGAGCATTCCTTGTGCTCAGCCAGAACCTGGAGCACTCCTTGTGCTCAGCCAGGACCCACTGGAGCACTCCGTGTGCTCAGCCAGGACCCACTGGAGCACTCCTTGTGCTCAGCCAGGACCCACTGGAGCATTCCTTGTGCTCAGCCAGAACCTGGAGCACTCCTTGTGCTCAGCCAGGACCCACTGGAGCACTCCGTGTGCTCAGCCAGAACCCACTGGAGCACTCCTTGTGCTCAGTGGACCCACTGGAGCACTCCTTGCCAGGGACCCACTGGAGCACTCCTTGTGCTCAGCCAGGACCCACTGGAGCACTCCTTGTGCTCAGCCAGGACCCACTGGAGCACTCCTTGTGCTCAGCCAGGACCCACTGGAGCACTCCTTGTGCTCAGCCAGGACCCACTGGAGCACTCCTTGTGCTCAGCCAGGACCCACTGGAGCACTCCGTGTGCTCAGCCAGGACCCACTGGAGCACTCCGTGTGCTCAGCCAGGACCCAGCAGGTCTCTCTTACATGCAATAAAAGCAGGTAAAAGCACAAGAGGAGAGCTGACAAAGTTTTAGTATGGGTGGGAAAGGCAGTTACCAGCCCAGGGGAGGTTTAATGAAACTTTTGTGCTTTTCTACGAGAGCCCAGACCCCTCTCAGCCATGAAATGATGCAAACAAAGGCACCTTTTTCTGTGTAAGAGAGAGAATTTAAATCCACATTTTAAAAAATTAAATAAAGTTTAGGCTGCTTGTGAAGATTCTTATGTCCTAAATAAATTATTTTCTGCTCCTCTTAAAGATGTGATTGATTTGGGAGAAAGAATATGATTACTGAATGCACTTGTTAGCAGCTCTGAATCAGCCTTCAGTGAGTGACCTCATGCTGGCTTAACCTTCTTAATCCTACAGAAACCACCAGCAGGACAGATTTGGCCATCAGCATCACCTCCAGGAGAGAAGCGAGAAAACCAGCTTGACGAGGTAGATGGTAAATAATAATGGCAGGAATAATGGCAGATCCCCCCCATCTGAGATCATCTCTGCTTTTGATACTGAAAAATTCCTGGTACAACTGCAACTGTGACTTGCAGCAGATGACAATATTTTAAAATAAATTTTGACACCCTGACAAACTTTAGTTTCAGACAAGGAGTTACAAAATAGTCCTAGAAGACTATTCTGCATGAGCATAAATCTAATTATAACCTTGGCCTTGTCCAATTAGCTTTTAAAACACAGTTTTTAAACCACAGAATAAATTTGTTTGAAAGGAAAAGGATTTTTTAAATAACAAGATGTCTATCATACAATTTTAACAAACTTCACACAAGAGGATGCCAACACTTTTCTGAGCCATATGTGGATTTCTGTTGTCAGTTAAAAATCTTGAATACCCCACGTATTCAGTAACTACTGAATAAAGCTGTTTATACTATAGAAGTAAACAGAAGAAATTTGGATGGTTCTCTGTGTTTCATCATCATTACCAACTTAAGGCACTTTCAAACACATTAAAGTTTGTTATGTTCAAAACCCATCACGTTTCATGAACAGGAACAGGCACAGATTTAATGTGATTTTTTGAGCCAGCACAGTTGTAGCTGACTGCAGAGCTGAAGTTTGTCAAGCCAAGAGCCATCTTCCCATGTTGTGATCACACAGTGCCTCTCTCCAGGAGTTTATCCTTAAACCCCTCACTCCTCTGATGGAGGTTTCACCTTCAGGAACAATCTGGCACAGAACTGACCAGCCCCATGTTCCCTTGAAGCAAGTTCCTGGGACCCTGGTGTCCTGGGAAAGCTGAGGAGTCAAACTTGCTATCACAGAAAAACCCTGAAAACAATAAACTCCAGGGTGTCAGTTCCATCCCTGTGACTGTGTTCACAGGGGTCTCAGGATGAGAGAAGAGACGAGGATCTGACTCCATGTTTAAGAAGGCTTGATTTACCATTTTATGATATATGTTACATTAAAACTATACTAAAAGAATAGAAGAAAGGATTTCATCAGAAGGCCAGCTAAGAGTAGAATAGGAAGGAATGATAACAAAGGCTTGTGGCCCAGCTCTCTGTCCAAGCCAGCTGGGCTGTGATTGGCCATTAATTACAAACATCCAAGATGGGCCAATCAAAGATGCACCTGTTGCATTCCACAGCAGCAGACAACCATTGTTTACATTTTGTTCCTGAGGCTTCTCAGCTTCTCAGGAGGAAAAATCCTAAGGAAAGGATTTTCCATAAAAGATGTCTGCGATACATCCCCATCATCATAAACACACAAGAGCAAGTGCCAGCACCACAGCCCACTGGAAGTGAGAGCTGAAAGCCACAATCCAGCTGCTCTGGCTGGTGCAGCCCTGTAGCATCTCTGGAATTCCCCAGGTGCTGCTCTCTCCTCAAGTGGGATGAGCCTTGTTTGTGCTCAGCCCCACACTCAGCACAGTGTCCCCAGCACAGAGCCAGCTCAGATGGGGAAAAACCCTCCCACAACAGCAGGGAACACTCCTTGTGCTCTAACACCACTTTCCTTGCACAGCTCATCATCTGTGCTCTGTTTTCCTGGGACAGCTCAGCTCATCCCTGAGTGCTGCTGCCACTGGGAGCTGCTCCAGGGGCACATGAAGTGAAAATCCTGGCAGCATTCAGGGCAGCTGCCCCTGCACTGATGGACTTTGCAGACACCAGAGGTTTCAAAAGAGGTTTTGAAAATTCCATGGTGGGGTTTTAGCAGAAGCCACTCCCCTGCACCAGTGCTCACCTCAGATGTGGGGGCACATTTCTGCTGGAGCAGACCAGACTGAGGTTAAGCAGAGCTGTAAAAGGTCTCAGCTTGTGTTTTGTAAAATGAGAGCACTGGGATTAGCATCCTGGTCAACAGCTGGCTCTGCTGCCAGTGTTTTTCTGCTCTAACTATGCCCTGTGGTTTCTGGGGGATGCAAATGGGTCTCTCCTGTGCTGGGCAGTGATTATTATCCCAGCTCTGGGCCAAGCTACAGAAAGGACGGCTCCTAGTTACCTTCTTGGGCTGGGTGTGATGTTTCTGAGATGTTGCTGGCATGCAGGTGCTTCCAAAACAGGAGCACCTGAGCTCCATTTCCAGGGTTCCCACTGACATTTGATGTTCTTGGGTCACAAACACTTCTCCCTGCACCATGGGCCTCCTCTTCCTCCAGGGCACAGCTCAGTGCTTTGCCACAGGACTGCCCCTCCTCAGTTCCCACCTCATCTTCTTCTCCATCCTCAGAAATGCAGCTCCTGTGAACTACCAGCTCAGTGTAGTCTGTCTGCATCATGGGCATTAAATGACAGCAGTAAACCAAGGGCTTTATGCTGTGCAGTGGATGCTGCAGTTAAAGTTTAGAGTCACTGTTTCGAATTCCTCTCCTGAACTACAAAAAACCCTCTGAATTTCTGCTTCTTAAAGAATTTTCACTGACAACAGCTTCCTTCCTTCCTTCAAAAAGGAATATAGATTTTTATCAAAACCTACTAAAATGCAAATCAATCAATCTTTGCTATTTTGGAGAATGATAGTTATGAGTTGACAAACAGTCTACTCACCATCTGAGAGAGCTTGTCACAACACACATAAATTAACCCACCCCCCCAACAAAGTATGGTAATTTCAAAAAATGGATTTTTCTTTTCTTCAACTACAGCCCATGGAGAATTATCTTCTTTGCAGAGCTTCTTGTGATGTATTGCTGCTCAATCATGCATGCACCTTTGAAACAGCATCACAAGTTCTTCCTGACAGAAAGGAATGTGTTCCTACTCCAAGGTTACCTTTGTTCAAAATAGACAATAGAAACTAGATGCTAATGAGAAAATAAATGCACAGCACAGTCTTTGGAAATGGCACTGCTGCAGCCATCACCTTGCCTGAAGCAATAAATTCCAGGCAAGCATAGACTGTATTTCTGAAATTTATCACCCCACAGATAAGCAAGCCTTCATTGATTACATGTTTTCCTTTGAGTAATTGCCAATATCATTAATGTGTTCAAAATTACACTTAAAAAGAAAACACATTCTGAACGTTTTTACAAAGGAGAATATGTTTGAAGAGCAAAGACTAAAATGTCTCTGCCAGAGGAGGATCCTGACAAGTCCCCAGCTATAGTTAACTGGGACAAGCTCAGTAAGGAAGCAAGATCATCACTGAGGTGAAGAGCAGTGAGAGCAGGGAAAGCCCCCAGTGCTCCTCCCTCATGTGGGGACACAAATCCCCTCAGGACCTTGTGGAGAAACAGAGAGCAGCAGCTCTGCAAGCGCTTCCAAAGCAGGAGAGTCCATCTCCCACAGCCCCTTCACCTTCTAGTGGAACTGGGTTGTGTTCTTCCTATGACTACCTCATTTCCATCCAGTTAACTTACCCAACAATTGTTCTGGGGACTTCCCTCCCTTTCATTTGGTGGAGAGAAGCCAGAATAAAACTCTCTTTCAGAGCTGTTCCTACAATAGCATTTAACACTTAGGTCAGCGCAACCTTGCACTGAAAGCCAAGCCAAGGGCAGGGCACAGCAGTGGCTCAGCTCCCAGCTGCACCCAGGAACACCTGAAACAGCCAGGAACAAAGCAAGGAGAGGAAAGCACCTTATTTCTCCTGCATTTCAGAGGTGCTCCCTGGTCTCTGCCATGCCAAGGAATATCTGCACACAGCAGCCACATGCCTCCATCTGGCAGGAAAAGAATTGACTCTCAAGTAGTACAGAAGGTACTGGTTAAAATTCCAGATCAAGCAGGCTCCTCAGCTCTGGGAGAACTGAATTAACAGCATTTCCCAGGGGAAGGGCTTGCCCTGCCTTCCTTAGGAAATTCTGGGGATGCCCTTGGGTCAGTGAGACAGACACTTAGTAGAGAGAGGCTGTGTGGAAGCCCATCTTCATAACTTTCTTTTACTCTAATCAGAAGGGCCCTTCTTTATCCTTCACACACCCTGCCCACTTCACCAGGGCTTACAGAATGAAAATGAGACCTGGAGTAGCATTTGTTGCACTTGCCTCTGTCATATTTCTCACACTGCCGTAGGATGTTTCCACTGACATGCTTAAATCTGATCTCAAAGAGGCAGCAAAAACAGGAAAGCTCTGGATAAGACTGACAATTTTTTCTCCACACAGCATTATAGATAAGAAATTAGCTGTTCACTTCTTGATTTTCACCATTGTATGAACGCTAAAACTCTTTCATTTCTGAGTATTATCATTAAACATGTCCTGAAAACTAATTAGTATAAAATGAATAAATTAGCCAGTCCACAGTGCAGATAAGAGAAGCATCTTTGTGGAAGAGAAACCTGAGCAAATCTAGAGAACATTAGATATAGATCACATATTCTAAATTTAAGACTGAGTGTAGTTATGTTAATGTTGAATGTTCAATCACTGCTCACCCTACAGAGCTCCCCCCATGGATTTGAGTTTGAGTAATGTAGTAATGACAGCATTACCACTCGTAATAGAAAGAATCATTACAGCATCATTTTCAAGAAATTACTCTTGCAATTAGTAATAATTCCCACATTCACAGTCAAATAAGTAACACTTTCCCCAATGTTCCCACGTTCAGTGTCAAATAAGTAACAGTTTCCTCTTTAATTTAATTTTCCTGTAAATCTAGGGTAAGCAACTTTCATGACTGTTTTAAAACACCTGTCTTCTCCTTTGTCTAAATAGTTTCTAATCCTCTACTTTTGAAGAGTGCCGTGTCTAGGCAGATAATTTCCCAAAGATCAAACTACGTGGTCTGTCAGGTTAGCAGGCAGGTAAAAAACCAAATTCCTCATGTTTGACCTGGTTCTATAATGTACTCTAAATGGGAATCACACCCTTCAGATGCATTTACAGCAGAGGGATGATAGCTGAGGACAGTGTAAAACCTCATCCTGTGTGCATCCAGTTGTTTGCAATGGCTTCTGACTCGTCCTGGTGAGCAGCATCTCCTGACTGTTGCTGTGTCATTTCTGGGAACACATTCCCATTTGCAAGGGTTGATCCCAATCTGCCCAAGCTGTCAAGAAGAGCAGCCCAAGTTCAGAGCACAGGCTCAGACAGGACATGGGAAGTGTTTTCCCTTGTTCTTCTGAGCCCACACATTCCTCCAGGGAGGCCCAGTGAGCTCTTCCATCCTATTTTATCAGCCCTCCATCATGGGCTACCCCTTCCAGTGGATTATCAAAGAACAATCTAGACAGGCAGTTTTATAATATCATAGAACCATTAAGGTTGGAAAAGACCTTTAAGATCATAGAGTCCCTCCATTAACCCAGTACTGCCAAGGACCCCACTAATCCATGTCTCTACATGTGCACATTTCTAGAGCACTTCCAGAGACATGGATTCCACCACTTCCCTGGACACCCTGTTCCAATGCCTGACCACACTTTCAGTGAAGAAATTTTTCTAATTATCCAATCTAAGCCTCCTCTGGCACAACTGGACGCTGTTTGCTCTTGTCTTATCACTTGTTACATGGAGAAGAGACCAACCCCCACCTCACTGCATCCTCTTATCAGTTAAACCTGTGCATGATGTCTTTTGTGGAACAATGAACCATCAAGGCTCCAGACGAGGAAATCTCCATCTCACCAATACAGAGCAATGATACAATGCAGTGCAGAGGAAGGATGAGAGCTTTTGCTAGTACTTTCAGTGAGTGCACTGGCAGAGGTTAGCTTACAGAAACAATCTGACATTCTCTGGACAAAAGTTTGGCAATTCACCCAGGTAAATTTTTTCATGCAAAGTTGCCCTGGTCTGTGCCATCCCACACCAGCTGTACTGAAGAAATTGTTGCAGCATTCAAAGCACTCCCTTTGTCCTGTAGCTCCCCAAATGCCCGTAGGCAGCCCCCTCAGTGCAGGCACTGGGAGGGCAGGGCACTGATCTCTGTGTTCCCCATTCCTCTGGGCTGAGTGTGATGAGCAGCATTCCTCCGAGGCAGAGCCAAGGAGAAGGTGCTGAGCACAGCCCTCCATTTGAGACCCTGGCTCTCTCTTTTGTACAGGGCCTAAGTGGGAGCTAAAGTCTTACCCTAGATATTGATGCTGAATTTCTGAAATGCTTTTGTAAGTTCTAAGCACAGAGGGAGAACAAAACAACCAACCTTATGACACAGCCCATGTAGCACATTAGATGGATGTGCCAATCTTATGTATAATTCTATTACATTTCCCTTCATCCCCCAGCTTAACTCTGCAGAAGCCCTCCTCAGTGAGATCTTACAGCTGCTTTGTATGAAAGCTGATGAATACATTCATTGTTCTTACACAACTCCAAGGCATATAGTTCCTTAGTAAATCAGACATTCAATACACAGAGGAAAACACTGTAAAATAGTACAAGACAGAGGAAGAAGTACTTGGATTATTATCAATAATTAAATAGAAACCAGTGGGTAGTAAATCTGCTGATGTTCCTCATGTAGATTTTTCCCCACTTCACTGATGTTACACAGTCTCCTTATTTCAGCTTGCATTCCCTCAGGACTACAGAGGATTTTGAGCCATCACAATTCAGTTATCACATGCTCTCACGTCATGCAATCCTTCAGATACTAATCAAAAGCCAATTTATGGCTATTTCAGGTGCTTTGTCTGAATACTGTGAGCCTTTCCCAGATCCCTGCAGCTCTCATTTTTGGAATCCTCACACTGAAACCAAATTTATCTCGACTGTAACTGTTCTACTCTAGTGCCAAGCACAGAAGTACCACAGCTGCTGTGGTCCAAGACTAGAAGAAAACCAGAGTCTTCTAGGAGAAGAAACACCTTTCAATAATCCATTCATACAATGGGAAAGCACTGGGCCAAGTGACAGATACATGGGCCAACAACAGAGTTCTTCTCCCTCCTGCTATCTATTCCTCTTGAATTTATAGTCAGCAAGCACATTCTCTCTTCAGCTCTCACTTCACAAAGCAGTAAAAGCTGTTTCTCCTGTGACAGCCTCAACCTCCCTCTCTCAGGATTAGAAATTCCTTGTTCTTCATAACAAGACCATCCCTCACAGCATACCTGTCCCAGACTGGGATGCGAGTCCTCCACTCCACTCTTTCAAACAGTGAACAGCCCAGGGCCCACCAGATGAATTCTGCCTGGAGGAACCACAATTTCAAGTATCCTCTGAATTTATTTCTTTTTGTTTTATTTGCACAGTCTTATCACAAAGGAGAACCACGACATGGTCACATTAACAATTCTAATACCAGTAACAGATGCGTGTTGTCTGAGCCTGAGTGATGATTTCCATTGCATGATACTTAAAACAGCTTTGAGTGATTTCCTTCTGCTCTGTAATAGTATTCATAATTAGGGATCCACTTCTTGCCTCTCTCATTGTGAAAAACAATGTTTCCCAGCTTTAGCATTGATAGGAACGAGTGGTGAAGGGCCTGTCACAAAAGTGATTAATGAAACAAGTAGGAATTCTGTTCCTGCACCACTTGTAAAAATGAATATGCAGCTTGCTTCATAGGAAGTTCTCATTCCTGGATGATTCTAACTCATTGCACTTTGTAATGCCCTGAGGTCAGGTAAGTTTTGTTGCTGTAAGTGAATGAAAAGAACTTGGCATTCCTCCAATCATAGTAAAATGGAAAACATTGAGATCTCTCAAAGCAATTTATTCCAGCAGAGTGCTCAGGCTATGGGACTTGAGCACAATCCTGCCAGTCAGAGCTCTGCAAACAAAGCCCTGTATTTATAGCAAATCTCCTCCTCCCAGTGTTGGAATTCCAGCTCAGAAGTGCCACACAAGGACCCAGCTCTGCTGTGAGATGCTCCTTCTTTCTTCTATTAAGGGCATGATGTTCATGGTGATTCATTCTACCCAGAATCCTGGAGCCCAGGTAGAAGTAAGATGGAGACTGTGCTTGGGATCAGGTTCCTGCTCTTAGAAAAACAAGGAAAGGAAACCCACACCCAAGGGAGTGTGAAACACTGGCCTCAGTGGGCTTTGATTTTAGCTCCATAATTTGCCTGCCCCCAAAACCAACTAATAAGTACTATGTCGCTGTAAGACACAAAGGAACACACGCACACTACCACTCTCAAGGTGAAGAAGAAAAGGGCAGTTTATTTTCCGACTCCAACATTTATAGTTTTACAAAGGTGACAGTGGATTGGAGGGTGACAGTGACACCTCTCCAATGACACTGGTTTAACCAACAGTCCATCAACTCTCTCCTCCTCCATAAAGGAATGTAAAACAATGAGTTATTTACAGAAAGTGCGTGAGAAAGTTCACTACAAGAATGTCAACATCAGAAGGCTTAGAAAATGTTAAAAACCCAGGGCGACATCACTATTACAAAGCAGCTTGATTGTTTGCATCAGAAACACACACTGCTCTGCCATTGCTTTGCACAGCACCCAGCAGGAGGGGGAAGGAGGTGAGAAGGGTTGGAGAGTGTTTGTTGTTGTATTTGTGTTGTGAGTATTTTGTTTACAGGGGCAATCACTATGCTCAGCAGGTCACGCACAGTGTAAAGATCATAAGATGAACTTGCCATGAATTAAAAATGAACAATTGTTAAAGACCCCATTTTCCTATTCTCCTGGCAGCACGCAGCACAGCAAGGGAACTTTTCAAAGCAAGCCTCAAAAGTTCTGACACTTTAAAAATGCAGAGCCTGACCTGTTCAGCATTTACATGGTTCACTGATCAATTAGGATGCAGCACTAAACAGCAGTGCTTGGAACACAGATATTCTCCACCTTGGCCCTCTCTGACCTCCTCGTGCAGTAATGAATTTTCTTCCTGCTTGCCCTGCAGAACGGATCAACCTTAATTATCCCACAAACGACCAACACTGACCCAAATTTATTAGAAAATTGAGGGACTGTCATACTAAACTGAAAGTCTGATGTCACATTAAAGCTCTCTCATGGCCCTGTGTCCCTGCAGGGTGGCTCTCTCTGACTGGAACACATGGCAGCCCTGCAGGGACTCAACACCACAACACTGTCAGCAGTCTGCTGTCCTCCTGTCTTGCTCTGGGGTCTCAGCACCCTCCAGAGTCACAGCTGAGGTTTCACTAGAGCTGCTGAGTGCTATGAAGGTGAAAGACAGCATCCACAAAGCCAACCTTTCAGGACAACAGGGTGTACCCACAGGCACAGGGCACTCGACTCATGGAATGCAAGTCTGAGGACCACTGAGCATGAACTTGGTGTTGGGATACCAGGGCTCAGAAAAGACCTTGAGCAAGTTATATACTCTGTGCCACAAAAGCTGAGATCATCTTCAGTAGCTGCTCCATTCCAGAATCTAATCTTAGATTAATTTAAAGCTAGTGGCTATTTCCATGTACAGCTTCCACCAGTGTGAAGCCTAGATTGCAGGGCTCTATTAAGTATATAGGTAGGATCCAGACAAGAGAAGTTAATTAAAACCCAATCATAAATCACTGTAATTAGAAATAAAATAAATGTGAGAAATAGCCATAATGAGAGAGCTGTTCATGAATACAGAAGAGACAAATCATGCAAATGGGTCTTAGTGCAGAGGTCGTGCATTGTCCTGTGAAGTGAATTTCCCAAAATCCAAGTTACAGCTGAAGTGTTTGGACTCTGTGGCTTTTTGTTCCATTTTTTGGTGCCAAGTTTTTCCTGTGCATGCCCAGAGCAGTGGCAGCTTATCAATACAATCAGTCTGGGCTGATGCACACACAACCATTTTATTTAAAGTATTGCACTTTCTGAGGTGTTGCTGGGACTGAGAGTTGATCTGAGATACAGCAGAGCTCCTTGCTGGGAAAATGCTTGTTATTTTATGTATGATATGGGACTATGGCTGGAACATCAAATGTGCACCATAAGCACAGCTCACTGACCATGCAAAGTGCCACTGCTGCAGCAGTGCTCTGCCATGCAGGCAGAGGTGCCTTGATTGAGCAGTGCTTTTTCTGGGAATTGATGGGAAATCATGATGTTCAGTGAGTGAAATAATCTTTGCATACAGGGTCATTCAAGTGAAAGGTGCCAATTTTATCCAAATTACAAAGAATTATTACAAATCCTGTTTCTAAGACAGTTTTTTTTCCCTTCAAGACACAAACATTCTACATATTGAACCAAGAGCATTAAAATGCATTGGTGAGTCTGCCTGTGAATGAGATCCTGAGCTAGCCTAACCATCTGCTCCTGCTGGATCCAAGGAGATGCTCAGACCCCAGCAGGTCACATTTCTAAGGACATCTGAGAACCCAAGAAGGTCACACAAACCAATCCAGCCTTAGAGCTGAAGGATGTTGGGGCTCGTGTTTAGGTTTTGCACCTCTGGTTGAGTCTTTCAAGATAAAGACAACACTGCCAGATGCCCAGCTTTTGCTATAGGCCAGGCACCCATCCTATGAAACTATCAACAATAAATCCCTGGTCCAGAAAACTTGTACAGTAGGACTCAGATATGCTACACAGCCTCCTAAAGGGCCCTTAAACAGTGTTTGGAAGGCTTATTTCTCATTTGGAAATTGTTTATACTGTATTGTTTATACCCAAAGACTTCAGTTACGATTGGAGTCCTGTTGCGGTAGATACTGTATAATCACAAGAAATTATTCTCCTCTGTGCCTTCTTCCTCAAGCACCTGCAATTTTACTGGAGATGAAGCTTGGAAAATAGTGGAAACTGCCCTAATGGGAACTCATAGGCTGCAGCAATGCAGATGTACAGCCCAACAGCTCTGAAATGCTGACACCTTTAAACTAACTGTATAGTGCATATCAGCAATACCTGCAGCTCTGTGAACTATCAGATCTACCCTTTCAGACAAGGAACCACTTTGAGTCAAACTACAAAATATTTGAAAGCATTTTTTTTCAAACTCTTAATTCCATCTTCATTAGTGATTGTTTTACAGTGGAGTAATGGAGCAGGAAAATTATGCACTTAATATACCAAGTAGCCAACTGAAAGCAGCTATTTAAATTCATTGCTGCTCAGCTCCAAATCTAATAGAATTTGTTTCTTTTTATTTTTGTCAGCTTCTTTGCTGGGGTGTATCTGGGTACCATTTAGGGTGCAATGCCCACTTCCATCAGATAAGAACACTTCATTGTATTTTCTGCCTGCCCAGAGGAGCAGGCTAAAGTATCTGACTCCCATGGGTCATTCCAGTCTGCAGAAATAATTAATAGTAAATTCTGATATCTTTGACACAATCCTGTTTGCTTTCAAATTATGTACAAAGCCTTGTTTCACTTCACACACCAGGAATGGAGCAGCAGGAGAGAGCTCCCAGTCCTTTTTTAGCCAGCAAAAAGCTGCACTCAGCATTTTCTCCAGGCTGTGCTGCCAGTGCTTGTCTCTGGCTGCTTACACACAGGATCTGATGCTGCTCTGCCAGGGCACAGCACAGCCCCTTGAGAAGCCCCTACAACTCCTCTGAGAGGTGATTTCAGCTGGTGAATGTGCTGGGTGCTTTGCCATAGGGAAGGGGACACCAGGTACTGACGCTGCTGGGCTTCCCCAAAATGCAGCTCAACACAAAGGCTTGCTATGTCTGAGCAATGCCTGGATTTCACACAGCACACAGCAATACAAATTACACTTTCTGCATAGCAAACTGAAAGAAGAGGCAGAGACAATCCTGGGTGGCTTTCAGGTCACTGAAGGCCTTTGGGGTTTGGAGAACGTTGCTCTGATACATCAGCTACATCTGCAACCTCTCCCCTTGCTCTGTCTGACCCAGAACAGGGAGTTTCACTGTTAGCTAAAAGG
Source organism: Emberiza elegans (assembly GCA_024865655.1). Taxonomy (NCBI): domain Eukaryota; kingdom Metazoa; phylum Chordata; class Aves; order Passeriformes; family Fringillidae; genus Emberiza; species Emberiza elegans. The sequence goes on from JALJVW010000184.1 coordinate 58,886,596, forward strand.
CCAATATTTTGGCATTGTAACCATCTGACTGAGGCTCTCACACACAAAAATTTGAGGCACTCAGCTGCCTGGCACCAAAACACAGGCAGCTCAAAAGCATGGCATGGCATGTGCTGCTTCTTTGTGTTCAGCTCTTTTCCTGACACAAAGTGCTTCAAGGTTCAAACCTTGTCACTGCCTTTATTTATATATATATATAATTTTTTTTATTGTCATCACGTATTGTCACTATCCTAGTTCCATTATAGCCCACATGCTGAGGCAGCATCCCACTGTTTTACTGCCTGCTCCCAGACTGCGGGCTGCATCTCCAAACATGCACTCACATGCACAGAAGCCAGCCCTGCATGAGCCTGTGTGACCCTGAGCAAGTTGTTTCAGGACCACACATTCCTCACCACCCCACACTGCTGTGCTTTGCACATGGAAGACATTTGCATTCAGATAAGTCTTTAAAAGCCCTTTTGCATTTGTTACAAGAGGCATCATTGGAAAGGTGGTGTAAATCAATGTGCTGAGGGTGGGATATATTGATTTCTCTTTGAGGTTTATTTGCAGTATAGCTGGGAGATCTAATATTATGAGACAATAAATTGAGCCACCTCCCCACTCAGGGGCAGTTTGCAGAGGGTTACATGGGTGCAAGTGAAGCACAACAAAGCAGGCACAGTGTTACCTGCAGAGAAACACCCCAAAATCCAGACAAGTGCCAGGAGCAGCAGATTAGACCCTGCAGTAGAAGCCCCTCCATGCAGCAATGGGCTACACACCACAGGAAACAAGGAATTTTTTTTTTATTTTTTAAACAAGGTATTTCTCTTGTTATGTTTGCCTCATGGGAAGAGCCTCTCTGCAATTGCTCCAGCACCTGCTGCCCTGCTCAGAGCCTCAGTGGGGGACAAGGGCAGGACAGGGCACCTAACCCTGCCCCAGGAGCCTGGCACAGGGCAGGGCTCTCCTCCTGGCCGCAGGCAGAGGGGACAGCCATGGGGATAAACCCCCAGAGCCAGCCCCTCAGCACTGTGCCCTGGGCAGGAAAAGCACCTTTTTCATGTTCCTTACCCCGGTTTTCCTTTACTGGAGTGCACCAGTGCCTTCCCCCTGGAGGCAGCTGTGGTAATAATAACGAGCCTGACCACAAATGGCATCAGGGGAATTATCCCCGGTAAAGCCAGGGGTGTCTAACCCATGAGGACACACAGATCTCCTGCATTCCTCCCTCACATCAATCTCCTCAGCTCCCAGGATGTCTCCTGACAATTCAGAGCCCCCTTCCAAGGAAAGGACAAGGGTAGGGACATGCCAGAAACAAGACTGGAGACAAAACTTCCCCTGTCCCTTAGGTTGGGTGATCCTGTTTCCTGCACACCCCTGCTTTTTAAAGGCAAAACGGGATTGTGGTGTTTGTAGTTTGCTCAGTCCTGGAGGAAGGGTTTGGAAATGGCTTCTGGCTGTGCCAAGATGGACATGCCACATCCTTGCAGTGAGCCACAAAAGCCAAGAAAACCAGCTCCAAGATCAGCGCAGGGGACACAACACTTCAACAGCTCCACAGGGAGGCAGAAATGCTGCCAGGGGCTGTGCAAACATGGGGTTTATTCTGTTGCTTCAGGAAATTAATTTCTACTGAGTTTTACAGTTTCCCTCTTGCTCCTTGGGCCCTGTGATGGTCATTTGTCACCACTGCTCAGAAGAAAGGCGATTTTCAGGGGGGCAATGAGGCATTTGACAAGCTCTCCAGTTAAGTGTGGAAACATCATGCACTGTCAAATAACAGAGCTGTAAAAGCAGCACCACCTCTCCAAGTTGTATGGCCACATCTCTGGCTAGTGATGAAATCTCCTTTTGTTACTTTAAAGAGAAAGCTCAAGGAGGACATTCTCTAGAGCAGGGAAAAATAGAAATAAGCAGGAGAGGATTAGACACTCATAGACATCATGCAAATAAATTGGTGTGGGAATCAGAAACCTCTTAAGAGAGTCAAATTCTGCAGCCCAGCCTCCCTGCAATGGTTCAGCTCAGATCAAATCCTGGTGATAGTGTTGCTTTACCAGTTTGATAATCCTCCTTTCTATGTACCCCAACTTACATGCCTGATAGACAAACCCTGCCACTGGCATTTGCTACAAACTTCCCCAAAGCCTGTATTGAATGAGCCTTTCTTGCCAGGCAGTCCAGGCCTGTGTTGAAATCCTGCAGCATTTGCTCACAGAGCGGCTGAGTCCTGCCTGACATAACCTGCAGGTGCTTATGTAGTGCAAGAAACAGGCTGCAATGAAAGCAGCACCCTTTTGACCTTCCTTAGTAAAGGGATTGCAAAAATTTATAAATATTCTTTATTTGAGCACCTATTAGTGAATAGTGATTGCCAATGAAAGAGAATAGGACTCCCTCTCAGCAGAATGGGAACATGCCTAGCAACCTCCCAACCCTCTGCTGCTCTTCCATTTTCCCAGCTAAACACCTCCAACACAAAGAAGATTTAATTTATAGCCTGGATAGCACATAGAGGTCAGTGGGAAGATATAACACAGTTTATGCTACAGTAGGAATAAATTTAACACCCTGGCTCCAGTGGAGAGTGAAATCTAAAAGGAGGTGCAGCCTCCTTCAGTCAACACTTCCTTATCACCACTTCTTGTCTTTCTAGATATATCCTGCTCTTCTGGCTCTTCACACAGGAAATGCTCTTGCTCAGGTAAAGTGACACAGTGCTGTAGTTATGTGGGAGTAATTATCATACATGTGGGTGTCAACCAAAGGGCAACAGAACAGGTTTAACTGGCACACCACAGAGTCTGGCAGAAGGTGCAAGTGACACCAGTTCTGGTGTAGTTGTGATGTTACCATTGTCACCTCCATCACAGTTTACTAAGACATCTCTATGTTTTCACTCTTGTAGCCAGCTCTTTCCAGTTCTGAATGGATAAAATGCAGGGCTTATTTCCATGTTGCCTTGTGCAGTTCAAGATCTCATTTTGATGAGCTCACAAATTCCAACCATTTTCCTTTCACATTCACCTGTGCTTTCACTTGCACTGCACCACTAAAGGGCTAAAGGCCAAGGCAAAATTTGATGTTTGTGATAAACAGGAAGATGCTGACCTCAGACATCAGAATTGTTTTCTTTGGGATCTAAAGAGCATCACAACCTCCCCATCTCCTATCCAAACCACCAGCTGTGTGTTCTCCAGGCTGACTTCAGGAACAGCTGAAGCAAATCCCATGTATAGCACAGCTGAGAAGAGATGCAGAGAGACACACTGAGTCCCTCATGCAAACAGCATACCTATGGTTACAGGAACATGCTCTCACACTGGTTTTGGAGGTTGTGTAAGAGCCTACATGGATAAACATAGAAAAATGGAGATTCAGAGAGCTCATAATGATGTGATCATTTTTTCCTCGTGTCCCTGTTTAACTTGTCACTAAATGAAATGTTTTCTACTCCCAAGTTTCTGACATTCAGTCTACAGTTTGGGCATAAAAGCCACCTCAGGGCAGCCAGTATTTTGCACAGGTTTTGCTAATTCTGGCTGTCTCCAGAAGAGATCTGGTCCAACTCCAAGCTAATGTCTTGTGAAGAGACAGGCTGAAAGATGGAAAGGAAAAAAACCAAAGCCTATAAAAAAATAAAAGTAGCTGCCTGGAGGAACTAAGTGTCTGAACCTTCAGATTTAAAGCTAGAGATCATCTGTAGCCTTAAATGAGTTCAGAGGAGAACATTCCTGAATTCCTGAGGGAGTAATGCATGTGCACCTTGAATCTTTAGCTTCCTCACCTGGTTTGTTCCCCAAACACCCACTGGCTCAGAAATGGTCCTGCAGTACATGATGCATTGTGCATTCAGTTTTTAATCTGGATCCTTACTTAAGAACTTGAAACAGTGAAAAGCAGGAACAGGACGTGTTGGACTTGCTCCTATTCCCAGTCACAGATTTTTTTCCTAGCTCCTTTAATTTCATCAAAAGCTGGATAAGATTCAGAAGCACTAGTTCAAACTGGGACAGTGCTTAAACAGGTACTGGCTTCACTGGGGTGGGGAAGCCTCAGACTTCCCCCTGAACACATCCTTAGGTGTGATTGCAAGCTGAATGTCACTATGGAACCCCATGAGAAGGAAATCCATCCCTCTAATCTCAGACATCTGTAGAAGTGACACCTTTTTTTGCCCAGGGAACTATTATGGGTTGTCTCAATTTTTATCTGTTTGTACTCTGAGTGAGATTTGTCACGTTTCTAGCTGTTCAGAACATCACGTCTCACACTGAAATGGCCATGAGACAAGACAGTGTTTGTAATAATTTAAAACAGTCACTTACCCCTAAGCAAGTCATTTGTCTCCAAGCAGAACAGCAGAGTAATAACCAGGATTAAAGATAGAGCAGTCAAGACAAAAAAAAAAGGTAAATCAATCACTGCATTAGGATATTTGAAGAATTATTTGCATGCACTCAGAAAGTATGATACTGGCTATTAAGCCCAGCTGTAGCAAAGTCATAAATTCATAAATATTAATCAAATAACCTTTTAGCAAAACTCTGCGACTATGATGGTGGCCAGCTACTGAATTCAATCTAATTGAAAATCTGAGAAGTAATGAAATGATTGCATGTCTGTCTCTTCATTAAATCAGTGTGCAAATTTGCATAGATTAATTTGTGTCAAATTAATAGCTCCACTCTTGGCTTGGAGCCAAGAGGACTTATGATCAATCTATAGTTTTAATTCAATTCTGCACTCCTAAAATGTTGGGTGGCTTTTGCTGTTTTAGAGACAGAAAATCAGAGCTGAATATGATTTTCACCACTTTTGTAATTTCTCCCCCTTTCTTGGGTTATGATGATTAATTATAATGAAATGTGCATTATTTAGAAGCAAAAAATAAACATGCAATCTCAGCCATGGAGAACCAAGGTCTGGTTTCCTTCTCTGGAAGTCACTTTGGAAGGCTCAGCCCCTCAACTGCATTGGATTCAAGCACAGGGTGTGAATGTCTGGGGCTGATCAGGGTTTTGTGGCCCAGAGCAGCTCCCAAGGCTGGTGGGACCCTGTGAATTTTAGCACAGTCCTGCCTGTCCTTCACCAGGCTCCCAGCCCATCACACTCAGCCTTTCCAGAGGATGCAGAATTTGCTCTTCCTATGCTTGAGCCCCACAATGTTTTAAATCTCTTTAAACACTCTGACGTTCCATGTGCTGAGATCTGTCAGGAAAACAAGGATTCCTTCAGCCTTCAGTTATTTGAAGTTAAAAACAGCAATAAACAGTGCCTGCACTTACATTGTCAGTTGCTTTTATTTTTTAACCTACTTTTTAAAAAGAAAAACAATCAGGCTTTAATTCAGGACATTTGATTAATCAAACTCAGACCATCTGCTGCAGTCCTGTCTCCTGCTGATCTGCATTGCCTCAAGTCAGTGACACGATTCAGGGCTGCACTCTCACACTGTCTCTTCCCCTGTCAGCTGTTCCACTGCATATCTGCTCCTTTCACCCAGCACACACTGACTGGGCTTTGTTTACTGTGATGACCATTTAGGATAGCTCTGGTGCTAGACAATTTGTATCAAAATACAGGACATGTGCAAACACTGGTTATACAACAAATCCTTGTATCTGCATGAAAATAGCACAAACTAAGGAAATCGCAGCAAGCCAAAGAAATTCTTTACTAAAGAAAAACACTTCTAGTAGCAGTGCAATTTTAGTTTTGTCATAGTCTGTGCTTTAAATCAGTAATGAATATCTGCCTCTTTTTTTCCCGCATTCAGAGATGTACTCAGGAACTCAGAGCAAAGAGCTAGGCTGTCTGAACTTGCACAGCTTGGGAGTTTAATGGGATTAGATCAGTTTTAGTCTAACAGAGCATGCCCTCACACTGGATATGGCAGAGCTAAGAGCTGGGACTTCCTCATGTTTGTGGGTGTGAGCACTGCACTGCCCAGAAAGGAGAGAAAGGATATGGCCCTTCGACAATTCAGCTATCCAGGAATTCATAGCATTTTTCAGACTCATGTGGGGATAAGGAGCTTGCTTAGATGGCAGTAATGAATAGTTCAGTCACCATACTAAAACTCAGTTTTGGTGACATACAGGCCTTCTGCAGATGAATCAATGTCATCTCTGTTGACATCAGATGCTGGAGTCAACCTACAAGTCAAGTAGGAGCTTGACCATGTGAGCAGAGTCAGCCCTCACTTGGTCATCAAAAGCAGCAGGCAGATTATCAGCAGGTATCAGTTCAATAGATTTTGAAAATTTGGTTACCTAGTTTCCTGTAATTGCAGGATGACAGAGTATCAAAACACCAGTTCCCAAAAAGCTGACCTGGTTTTCACTCTTGTCTTGCTGGTTACATCCAAGACACCTGAGCCTGTTGGTTCCTGAATGTCTGAAGATGGGATTCAGCACACAATTACCAACTCAGGAAACTCTCCAGGAGATTTATTGCTGCATTATCAAAGGATCAGGGCTCTGCCAGATGCAGCTTGGAATAAAAGAGCCATGCCCTGCCCTGGAAACATGTAGGCTAAATAAACAAATTGAGGCAGGACAAGAGGAGCCCAGGAAGGTGAAGGTTACAGGAGGAGTGACACCATTCCCATTTTCTGAGATAGGTGTCCCAGTTCACTGCATCCAGTAGTTTCCTCAGAAGCTGCTTTGCCAACACCATCTGCAGCAAAGAAAGGGACAGAAGTCTGCACCACATAGACTGCATGAGCAATGCATGAGAGACTTGCACCCTGAGCATTAAAACCAAAATAAAAATGCAGTGTTGTTTGCTACTTGCCACAAGAATAACCAGCAGAGCTTGGGTGTCTCTGTACCTCCACGGCCACTCAGAAGGCACAAGAGGCAAGCAAAGCACCTGATTTCCAAACAGGAGCAGTTTTAACAGGCCAGGAAAGTACTGCAAGCTTTGAGTCTGGAGCCTCAAACAAAACCACCCAGATAAAATAAGTTTCTATCAGGGGTCAGTTGCTGCCATGGGGAAGGCACAGCTCTGCACACCCCTGGGTGTGAGGCAGCCCTGGCTGGTGCCCATGGAGCTCCATCAGGAGCTGCACACACTCTGCAGGAACAGGACAAGAGATTTCTGACTGCCTCCAATAACAAGCATCCTCCAGCCACCAAGGCTAATGCAATAAAGTGAATTTCATTTTGGCATAAGAAAAACCAAGGGAACAACATGATGTGTTGGCAAAATTTTAATCATAGAAGGCCAAAGAGGCAGTTTAAAAGAGTTAGGCTGTTATTGATTGGGTCATAGTGATGCAGAATTTCAAAACAGGCTTAACACCTGCTAATTTCATTTCAGTGCTGCTGAAGCTGAGTCAGCTAACAAAGCATCTTCTGGATCAAGCACATTCAGAGCAGTCCAGCAGTTCCTTGCCTTCATGAAAGTGCTTCCTCTCTTTGGTAAGGACACTAAGAGGGAAGAGAGGATGATCCCCTCCCTCCTTTAAGCCTGCCTGTGCAGCCAGAGCTGAGAGGAAAGAGGATAAGAAGCATCATGGTATTGAAGAAAATATTTGCTACACTGGTGTTGATGAGGGAGTGTTTCCCTTTCCCTTCAAATGAGGACTCAAGCAGTCACTTTGAGTTTCCCAGAGTCAGAGCAGGTCAGTGAGAATAGGAACAGACCCAGGCCCTGATCCCTGCTATTGCAGCAGACCACACTCTCATCCTCTCGTTGCCCTCAAACCCCTGCTTAAGAATTATCTCCCTGTTGCTCCAGTTACCTTTGCCCCGCCCTTGACATTGGGAAGACAACACTGATCTCTGGATTGCTGTAGTGAAAGCAAGATCCTGATGTGGAGGAAGCTGCCCTAGAATTAGAATGAAAACTGGCGCATCAAGCAAGCAGTGTGGAAGCATCCAAACACTTCTTCCACTACCCACAAGCAGCTCAGCAGGGCAACCATTGCAGTGGGACTGAGCAGCCTTGGGCAACAAAATTGGTCCCTTTCTTCTTTATTAAGAGAACAGTGAATGGGAATTTTCCATTCCTAGTAAACCCTGATCTTATCAAGAAGCCTGTCACTGTAATATTTTCTGAAAAATCCCCTTGCCCAGGATTCTTCTCCTGGGAAGCTGAGAAGCCTCAGACACAGAGGAAAACAGTGTTATCTCATTTGCTTCTCCTGTATTTTGCTGCTTTGGAATGTGGTTGGAGATTGTTTATCCAACATGTGATTTTTTTTTTTAATGACCAATCACCATCCAGCTGTGTCAGGACTCTGGAGAGTCATGGGTTTTTCATTAGTATCTTGTTAAGCCTTCTAAGTATCCTTTCTCTATTCTTTAGTATAGTTTTAGTACAGTATTCTTTAATATAATACCATAAAATAATAAGCTAGCCTTCTAAAAACATGGAGTCAAATTCATCATTTCCTTCCTGCCACAGGGGACCCTGAAAATACCACAGAAGCCCAGGACTGAAAGAAGTTCACCTGTGCCAGAGATCTGTTTTTCATGTACACCCTTCTGAGTCACATCTCCATGTTCCTAACCCTGTGTGTGCTGCTGTGGCTGCCATGCAGTGCTCCAACACTGCTGTCCTGGGTGCCTTAGGGACCCCCAGGACAACCATGGCCCAGATATGGAGCCAGCCCGAACCCGCTGGGGCTCATTAGCAGAGGTACAGCATGGTTGGAATATGACAATAGTGGTGGCTTCACAGGACCATCCTGGCTCAGAGCAACTCAGTGACTCCTGCCCACTGCTGAGAGCTGTTCTGTGTTAGTTCTGCTGCTTGCAGAGTGCCTTGTTGCAGTTCCCCATGGTTATGAAAAGTTAAGGTTTCAATAACTGGGCAGAGGAAGCAAATTTCACAATAGAAGGACTGTGGTAGGGAAAACAATTTATTTTCTTATTGCTTTCGTTCTGTCTGGAAACAACTTTCATCCCAATGCTAAAGATGAGAACACTGAGTCAGAATTTTATGATGGAGGCCATTTTGCATCCCTAACTACAATATTTGCTATCAGTGGGAACTACAATGCTAAACCTGTGAAATAGCTCAGCAGTTGACAATACAGCATCCACCTCCTCCTCCTTGACAGAAATGTAGAGTAACAGCAAGAATCACTGCAAATCAACCATAATATACTGAAACAGGACTCACTTTACCAGGACTGGCACTTGCTACAGGCTTTCTGCTCCATTTACATGGCACAAAAGACAACTGTGAAATGACTGGAAATGTAATATAGAAGAATATAATTCATTTTGCTGGAGATAGATGATCTTTTATGAAAAGTAACCATCAGAAACAAAGGTTGGATTGTCTTCTCAGTTTCACCAAGGTAAACCAACCTGATTATGAGAGCAGAGAATATACCAGATATTTACTGTCCAGAGAGATTAGGCTGATACAAAGCAAGTGTTTCAAGAGGTAAACTTTTTGGATGCTCCCACAGACCTTGCCAGCCAGCTGGAATTTTGATATGCACATGTCTAACTGAGGTCCAGAATTCTCACAAAGTTTCTGATTCTGATGGATTACTTGTGTTTTCCCAGCCAATAATTTCAGTGCTTATCACATATTGCTTTGTTGTTCAAATACAGATTTCTGCTGTCCAAAGTAGAGGAATTTCCTGAACATCTCATGTGAGGTTCATTCCTAGCATCAAAACAAGGAACTTTGAGGTTCTAAACAAAGACCTCAAATTTTAATTTCTGATGTAATTTCATTTAAGTTATTTAAGTGACAGTCCCCCACCTTTGTAGGAGCCCCAGGGTTACAGGGCACAGGCAGCCCCTGCCTGGCTGCCACACACCTGAAATATGCAGGTGAGACTGGCAAGAAAGTATTTTCTGTGCAGTGAGACACTGAGCCCTTTGCTCTGGGGCTTGGAGGAGCTCTGCTGTGAGCCAGAGGTCCTCAACAAGGCAAGGGGAGTCACAGCAAATATTCAGGTCACCCCTTAGGCACTAGTTACAGACCAAGGAACACTTCACTGCCAATTCCACACACCCCACCCTGAGTCCCCCCAAGAAACTCAGAGTCACAACAAACCAGGTGAAGATTTGCTTCTTCTCCAAATATTGTCCCCCCGCAAAGTCCTGGTCCTATATAAGCTGTCTGTACCTATACCAGGACAAACCACCCCCAACTTCTATGAAGTCCACCAAGAGAAAACGGTTATAAATACAAGTAAGAACTGAATGGCTTAGAAGTTCAGAATATTAGGAAGAAGCCACAAAAAACTCTTTCTTTTTCAGGTGTAGAATGGGTCCTCTATAAATGTGCCATGTATCCTACAGCAGCAAGAATGACAGGACGGTGCAGCAGACACAAAAAGTCAAGTAGTTCCCTACCTCAGGATCAAACACCTTTCTTCATCTGCTCAACTTTTTGTATTTTCAGAGCTGTGAGTACAGTAGATGTTGAGCACTTCCGGAAGGTGCCTGCCCCCCCAAGAGCTGCTAAGGACTTTCATACCTTCACCCACTTCCCAAGTGATCGTTATTTTATAGACACTGTATCAAAGTTCAAATATAATGATTGTGGGCAATAAGCCAGTAGAAGCATGACAAAGAAAATTCCAGTAATACTTGAATTAATTTGACTATATGTCACTAAGCTTTATTATATGCCCAAGTAACCCACAAACAGTAACTGCTTTTAGCTTCACAGAAGATGATATGCAACCATAAAAAAAAGTGAATACAAGTCTCATGGTTTTTAGCTGTCCATGAAGAATGGGAGAACTTCATCCCACTTTTACCTTACCTGGGACACAGACATGCTTCCCTAGCAGATGGTCACATAGACCTCACATGAGCCTAGGAGCAAACTGCGATAACAACCCACTTGATCTCACCAACTTCAAAACTTACAGAAGTGAAAACACTCAATGAAAGCTCTCAGCACCAAATGAGCCCAAGAACTCTGCTTACCTGTGACTGAAGAGCCACAGGTGCTGTAAGAGAGCTTCAGAACGTACAGGGTGCAGCAACAAGGGGAGAAATCCCCCTCAGACACACACTGGAGCAGCTCCAGCCCCTTAACTGCAAGGCCACTAAAGCTATACAGCATCTGGGACAGGTGTGTGGCAGGGTGGGGACAGAGCACAGCTGGCAGTGATTCTGGGCTCCTCATCAGCTAAAAGGTTTTCCCCCTCCATCCCCAGATGCTGGGAGGGAGATGGAGTGACCCAGGTGAGGGATTGTTCACACCTGGAATAATTTACCCAATGAATAGCAAAATGTAACCCCTCTTTAGATCCAGCAGCCTGGAGAGGGGGGCTCACTGCCAAGGTGAACCTTCTGGGGTCCCTGTGTCTCCTGTCCTATGCAGCAATTAGAGCAGCTGGAACTGAGACACGGTGGCTGACCTGATTTCCAGCCTGATCTTTGGTATTTTATTGCCAGCAGTGCACCAGCCTGGGCTGCAGGACAGCACAGACAAGGTGCAGCGATGGAACACAAGAACCAGAGCAGCCACACACATTCCCTTGGGAGGTTTTCCTTCAGCCTCTATCAGAGCAGACAAGATGTGAACGTGAATGAGTGTCCCATCCATAGAGCAGATCTGCCTAGGAGCAGAGAATTCCTGGGAGAAACAAGCTGATCTCCCCAGGGGAAGATTTCCTTTTTCAAATGACTTTTAAAGACCACATGACCCCTTTGTACTTCAGGTACAATAGCTAAGCAATAATATTAATGCTTTGCCTTTGAACTTTCCACCAGCAGTCCTAGCATGCTTGAGAAACACTCTTAAGTGGCATTTTCCAGAGAATCTGTAGGAAATAGTAGTGTAAATTACAGAATCTGTAATGCTCTAAAAGGAACATTGTTAATGTTAACTTCCTTCTTGTGGTGCTTGTGTGACTTTGGTGTAATCAGAGCCAGGGTTCTCAGTGCTGGTAAGGTTGGGCCTAAAATTAGCAGCAGTGAATGGCTCCTTAAGAGGGAAGTGCTGGTGATTTGAGATGTGATGCTCAGGGCTCCTCCTTAGGACACGCTGTCTTTCCCTGCTCCTCTCTGAGGGGTGACTCTGCTCCCTCCCTTCCCACTGGTGGAACAGCCAAGGCCACTGGGGGTGTTTCTCAGCCCCCCCTGCAGCAGCCAGGCACAGAGCAATCCAAATTTATCTCTGAACTTGGGGCAGTGCACTGCTGCCTTCCCTGTGGTCCTTATTGTGACAAGCACAAGGACGATCTTTGCTAGAAAAATGATTTTTCACCATGTACCAGTGGCTTTGGCTGCTCCACTGGATCAGGGCTCTGCTGGGAGCTCTGGTGGGAGCCAGACCTTCTGGAAAGGAACATTTGGATATATTTTCAGCTCATGTCAAAACACCACGAATGTTTTTCTGATCCCAGCACTTACATTCTAAAATGCTTTGAATCTGTTTTCATACTTGATATTTTTAAAGAAGGAGTGTTTACATGTACAGCACCATGGTGACATGAAAATAAACTCAAGGAAAAAGTGCACTACTGCATCAAACCCTGTTTAGAGCACACACTCAATTAACATATCTAAATTAATCAGTAGGATTCGGATGTCTTGTCACTACCATTTCAATCAATAACAGGATAGGACAATGATAAACTCCCATTACAAATACCTTACAGATATTAAAGTCTCTATCCAGTCCATCAGCATCCAGCTGATGTAATTAATCCAGAGAATGTGAATCAATCTTTTCCTCCAGAACATGTTCTCCAAGATCTTCCGCCCATCCTGAGCCTCCATCCTCTGACCATGGTGTTCCAACACAAACCAAAGCCCAAGTGAGGTGGTGATTCTTTCTTGTGCCTTGCTCTTGGGAACACTGAGGTACCCCAGTGCTCAAAGAACACAAACAACACAAGTACACTCACTTATAACATAGACATTGGCAAAACATAAATAAATGTCCTTAAAAATTTCCCAGGCATCCAAACAAACAGTTACTTTCAAGACAGTTCTATTTTAAAACATGAGAAACACAGAAAAAAAAAAGTAATAATTAATAATAATAAATAATAATAATAATAATAATAATAATAATAATAATATAATAATAATAATAATAATAACCATTGCTCCACAAAGGCAATTTTCATTGAGCCCTGAAAGCAAATTGACTGCACTTGCAGGCAATATTTTTTAAAGTCTGGTAACAGGATTGAAAACACAACAATCATCTTCCTCCCACTGCCATTTGGTATGGGAGTAGTAGACTACAGTTCTACTACTACTTGGATCTTAGCTATTGAAGTCACAGCCCCTGAGGGCTGTAAAAAGTTGCTGCTGTCATGTATAAATCAGTCTTCTTCATAAAAATGACATGGTTGACATGTAGGGATAATATTATAAGGTAACTACCATGGAGGTTTCATGCTTGGATATGTTCAAAAAGATGTTTCTCTTTATCCCTGACCACAAATACTTATTGATGGTTTCTTGTCAGCTGTTTGAAAGCTTTAAAGAACTGCTGTCTCTGCTGGGGTCTGCTCCTTGGCTGAACTTTTCATTAACCTTTGATCACTCTTCAGAGCATTTTTTCTAGCAAGCAACTGAAGAATTTCAAGTGCTGCAGTGAGTCCGTATGTGTGGGGGAGAAGAAGAGGAGGTGAAGATTTTTATAGATGTACACATATATCCTGTACAAACACACACCCGAGTCTTTAACTCTGACAGGACTAGAGGAAAAACAAATGGGTACTTCTATTTTTAAGATTTTGCAAAAACGTGCAAATAAACAGGATTTCTTGTCCCTAGCTAAGTTACCTCTCTCCCAGCATCTTCACCCCAGGGAAAAGAACAGGAATGGCTTAAAGAGACTTGATTTAGCAGATGCAACTGGTGATGCAAATCTAATTAACCCAGCTCTCCTCTGCTGAGGGGATGAGCACTGGCAAGGCTGTTTCTCTTCCCAACCTCTCAGGTTTGCAAAAAGCTGAACTTTACACGCTCAGATAGCACCCAGCTACACTTTGGTGTGGAAATGAGGGGCGAGGTGCCTGCTCCCTGCCGGGGCACTGCTGTGCCCTGTGCTGGCAGCTGGCTGGCAGGGCTAGCCCCGGGCTTGGCAGCAGCACAAAACTCCTTTGGGGAGGTCAGCACGGGTGTCACAGAGCTGCAGCTTGTTGGCATTGTCCCCAAAACGTGGAACACGGGTTCATTCATTAGGTGGAACAGCTCATTAGTGCGCTCGGGATGCCAAGACCCATTGTGACACATTTCAGCTTTTGTTCTGCTCCTTTCCAAGTTTAACTTAAAGCATTTTCTCCAAAGCACTAGCATTTGCTCACTGAGGTGGGGTTTTTTTGTATTTAAGTACCTTCCTGGGATATCACAGCATTTACTGAGCCCTCCACCAGTCATTTTGAGCATCCCTTTTTCTTCTGACAACCAGCACATCAAACAGCTTGCAAATTTTCACTAGCTGAAGGTGCAGGGCTGCCTTGCAAGCTGGTAGCTGCACTGAATTTTCAAGAATACAGAGCAGCTGTGGCCATGATTTTTCCCACTCCCCCCTGTTTTGCCAAGGCAGGTTAATTGCCTCTTCATGCAAGCTGTCACCCTGGTTCCAGAAATGCCATTGCATTTGGTGCATGCTGGGGGCTGCAGTTTTTTGGGAGGTTTGTGTTTGCAAGGAGGATACCAGACTGCAGTGCAGCTTTGGGGACTCACCCTGGGTTGTGGTTTAGATATGAACCTTCAGATGTATCTACCAGTACAGGGTTGTAATGAATTTTAAATGCCTGAAAATAAATATGGCTCTTCTTTCCACTGTTTCTAAAGAGGATTAAATGAATAACAGCGTGCTGCTTAATTGTAGCAAAATGTGGAAGATGAATTGGTTTGAGGATTTAAAGGTGGTAATTTTGTTTGGGGAAATGCCTAAAGAGAGTGCCATCAAAGATAAATAAATGGTTGTGGTCTCTAGCTGGCTGCTGGAGAATTGCACGAAGGTTTCAGGTCAGGTTTTTCGCTGCTTTCAGGCTTTGCTTTCGGAAGTGCCCGTAAGCAGCAGCACCAGCCTTTAGCTGTGTCTGAAGATGTGGTTCCAAGGACACACTCCCCGTCTCCATGGCAGGGGTCAGTGCCCCCCTCTGATGTGCTGAGACATGTGTTTTCAGAGCAGGGTTTAATCCACAAGGATCATATTCATGGGGACCCCCTCTCCCCCAGGTACACGTGAGGGGATGGGAGCTGTACATGTGGGCAGAAAGAGGTCAGGAAGGTGGGAATGTCTTAGATTGGCTCGGCTGCAAGAGAAAATGCTTGAATAGCTGTACCCAGAGCTTCCTTGTGATGGGAAAAGGCTCTGTTTTAATGATGTATTTGATATGAAAGGGCACGGTGCTTCAGTGCATAGCTTGCAATAAGAGGAAAGCAGATATGACAGCTGAGGCTTCACAATGTTAGAAACAGGCCTTTCAGACTTTGAGACAAGAAAAACAAACACCGAAGGACAAATTTATGGTTGGAATAATAGACTGGTGGGTTTGGGGGGACAGGCTTGAAACAAGCTTCCCTTGACAGCTTCTATATTTGTCTCATGCTGCCTACTTTTCATGCAGCATCCCCACCCCCACAAACTCCTCAGCTCTAGGTAGAGCTGGAGGTTTAACTAATTCCTCAAAGCACAGCTAAATTGTCTTGGGAATTATCACTGCAAGTGCACACGCTGTGCTGCAGAGCAGGAGACACACCTCAGTTACAGCCTGGGGTGGCAAGCAGGGCTTGTGAGGTGCTCAGGGTGTTAAGGACCACAACTAAAATACACAGAAAGTTGCTCACAAAAGGTAGCAAAATATTTTTTGGTCACTGACAAAAAAAAAAAAAAAAAAAAAAAGAAAAAATCCATCCAGCTTGTATTCAGGGTGGGAATCACAGAAATGGAAAACCAGTTTAAGAATCTGAGCCAGGGTACTGTTACCTATATTTATATATGGGAGGGAAAGGAAGACATTTAATATACAAATATGTACATATATATATATATATATATGTATGTACATATATATATATATATATATATACACACACACACACATGGAGTTGCTTGGTTACTCAGGCAGTTTGACAGCCAGGCACAGCTTGGCATTTGTGCCATTGGGAGCTAGGAAGGATGTGGAGAGATGGACAAGCATTTGATGGCAACACAGGAGGAGAATTTTTTCCCCACTACCCTTCCCTGCCAGGCATTCCTCTCTTCCCCAGGTTCTCCCAGACACATACCACATTGCTCTGCATTGCCATTAACCCCAGAAATTAATTGGTGGTAGCTCTTTCTAGTGCACTCAATATTCTATTTACTTTGAATATGCTTCACTCTTCTTTTTATCCCTTTGAACCCTGGGGACATTGTTAGTACTCAAAGTCACTTAACCTACCCTGTCTTAAAATTGACTTGTCCGTATCTGAGAACTTTCTTTTTTATACATTGGCACGTCTTAGCCATTTAAGTACCTTCTTAAACACATTAGAAGAATGTACACCATTATGGATTTCTTTTACTAAGTTCTTGATTTCTTCTCAATTTATTTTCTTTCCAAGAACTGTATATTTGCCTTTGCTTAACAAACCTTCAACTTCTGGTTACTGACTTTTTAGACACATCTCTTGATGAACTAATTGCTAAATGTTCTAAAATTGAACAGCATGTCATTCCAATTCTTAAAAACACCAACAAATTCCGTGCATATTGTGGCCTTTTAAAGTAATGATGAGTTTAATTTCTATATAACCACACAAAGCTTTATAAAAAAACTGTGTCATGTTCTACATTTTCACAAAGTTGAAGGGTAGAAAAACTACCAGGGTGACTGCTGGATAAATGACTGTACAAATAAAGCAGCTCAAGCGTGTGACACACTTAACTTTCAGTATCTCCTGGTATGCTACAGACAGATTTCCATTAATAATTCTTTACTGTCTGGACCCACCATAAAATTTTCAGAGTTACCCATGCTCGGGATTTTTTGTTTCTACAAAACAAGATTTTCAGAGAATATGACCATATAGAAATATAGTTATGGCTTTTGCAAAGGCTCACACATTTTTTCAGGTACTGAGGCCTTTAACTGATTCTGATTTTCAGGAATGGGGCCTAAGTATTACAAGCTGTTTCTTGTCTAGCAGAGAGATCAGAATACAATAGAAAAAGCCTAAAGATGAAAAAAAAAAAACTCCACCACACTTGGAATTACTGAAGGTTTGCATTCCTGTACTGGACATCTTGGGGATGAGTTCCTTGTTCTTCCAGTTTTCACCCTTACCATTATAACTCTATTTTCCTGGAATACAAACTCATTGTATCCACCAAAATGTTTTCTGTAGTAGTGGCTATTTACAGCCAGGGGAATATATTTGGCTGCTCTTTCTGCTGCCCTGTCTGGTTTCCTCTGACTCCAGGGAGTCTGTCCACACTGTGCTGTCAGAGAAGGGTCAGTGTGG
Source organism: Emberiza elegans (assembly GCA_024865655.1). NCBI lineage: Eukaryota > Metazoa > Chordata > Aves > Passeriformes > Fringillidae > Emberiza > Emberiza elegans. Next base: position 58,904,004 of record JALJVW010000184.1, read on the forward strand.
TGCATGGACAGCCAAACTGCTGGAGATTCATTTTAGTCCCCCTGCTTTCCAGGATTACCCACATGCTGTGATGAATTTTTCTGTCACACAAACAGGAGCAGCCTCTGGCAGGAGGGAGAAAACCAGAAACTGCCTGGAACACCAGTGCCCTTCAAGGATAGCACAGCTAGCAGAGACAATGCACACTCTATTATCTTCCCAAGTGGAGGACTGTATGTGCAAGGAATATTTTGCTTTTGTAGTATTTAATTTGGGGTTTCACTCTTGCTGTGTGTGCTGCTCCCTTTTCCTGATAGAGGGCGCGAGTCAGTGCAATGGGCTCTGCTTCCAGAGCTGAGGCTGGGAGATCTAAGCTGGTGCTCCATTCCTGGGGGGCACAGCCATGCCCTGGGAACACTTCACCCACGTGTTTGACTCTGCCTGAGGACAGGTGCTGTCAGCTGTAATCTTCATGGAAGGGTTTTCAGTGATGTCTTCCTTAAAAGCAGTCAAGGGTGTAAGCTTTTCAAGATGAAGCTTAGATACTTCAAAGGCTTGATGATGCAGGGCTACTTCAGTAGTCAGGAAACCCTGAAAATATCTTGTCTTTTTAAAAGACCTCTTTCTTACATAACTGCCTTGCAAAAAATATACTTGAACCTTTCAATAGCAGCAACCACAAGCTAAAAGGAAGTGAGTGCATCAGCTCATTTGCTGTTGTGACAGGTAATTTTATATATTGGCTTGCTAAATAATAAAGTAAAATAAATTAGTTCCTATCAAAAGTTTCCTGGATGCATTCAGCTGGAGATTATTGTTATTTATTCATCTGTTGGATTGCCTCTGTAAAAAGCCAAAGCTGCTTTGAGAGTGCATGTGACTGGAATAGTCTAAATAGAGAAGCTGTGAGTTGGGAAGAAAGCCAGCAAGTCATTAATTAAGGAGCTGTACAGTTTGCAGTCAGACTTTGTGTATTGTGAAAACTGCCTAAAAATCAGTGACTGAACTGCTCCAGTTGCAGAGGTGTCCCCATGGGGCTGTCCCCAGGTGAGCAGTGCTGGATGTGCAGCTCCACGTGCTCAAGGTGCAGGAGCCTGAGCTCAGAGCAACTTGGGGTGAGGGCAGGAGTGTCCTGTCCAGGGCAGGAGTGTCCTGTCCAGGGCTGCCCACGGGACTGGATCACCCATCCCACCCCACAATGCTGTGCAGCGCTCAGAGGAGAGTTACACTGCAATGGATCAGCTTTCTGCTTCTAGCTTAACATGGTTTTATCTTCGTCTAAGAGAGGATTCTCTGCATCCAATTTGTGCCGCCAAGTCTGCATTTCTGGCCACATCTAGTGGCCACCACTGCAGAAATAGCTGGGAGGGAGATAGGGAAGCAAATGACAGAACAGCTGTACTTTAAAACTACAGCCATTTCAGATCCTCCAGGCCTTATTTCATGGTGTTACTTTTCTGTCCTCTCTCAAAATCCTTGTGTAATGCAGTCAGGAGACATGCCTGGCTAGCACAAATGGCCTTTTCTGTGTCACTACACTTGTAACCCTTTTGACTACAGTGTCAAACTGTGGTTGGTGCCATTTCAATGGCAACAGAATAATGTATTTAAATTATTCCTTATCTTTGTCATTCGAAATATATACAGTTAGGCAATTTGCATTTGAAAATGATGGAGAGGAAGATTCACCAGAGAACAACAGCTGCTCAAACAAATGAAAAGCATTTTCTTCTTTTATTTATCCTGGAACGGTGAGTGTGCATACAGCATCTGGTCCTCCATGAGGTCTTTGCTTCTTGCCCAATTTCCAGCTGGAATGACTGAGAGTCAGTGTGATCTGCTGACCTTCCTCAAGGTCTCCAGCGATGCCACCCAAACCAGAACAAAGCATCTTAGCTGGATGCCTTTCATGCTAATCCCTGAATCAATACATTTCCAAGATCATTACTGGGCTTTCATGCACTGCCAGAAGATTGTGTTCCAGCAGTTCTCTCATTCTCTGTGTTGTGTATCCTTTGGAGCATTCTACGTTATAAATCATTTTAACTCTCATTGTATGTTGCACTCCCCTTATGTAATAATCATAAACGTGGGAAACCATTCCTTCATATCTTCCCAAACAGAGACTGGAAATGTTGAAGATAAAGATGGAAGAAGTTGTTGAAGCTCAAATCCTTTTGAATCCTTGAGACAAAGCAGTGTGTTTGGACGGTGCTACCATGGCCTCACCTTCTGCCACATTCCCATCAGGAAAAGCCAGATTTCTCTGGTTGCCTAACAGAAAGGCACCTGAATAACAACCTCCCACAGCTGGGACATTTATTTTATGTTAAAAAAACCCCAAAGACATGCCAGAACGTCAGCATCCTACAGGCGAGGAGCGTGTTGCAAATCCTCATCAGTTCACAGGGTGGGTAAATCCTCCAGGGCTGAACCTGCAGCCTTGGGGCGGTGACTCCTGGCAAAGGACCCGTGGGAGGCACAATGCCATTGTCTCCTGGGACAGCAACAAAAACAAACTGCCTGCTCTTGCGAGGAGAACAAAGTCCTGCAGAGCAGCAGGCACCTTTGTCTTCTAATTAGCACCGATGGCTAAAGCTCTTTAGGGAAGGGACTTTCCCACTGTGTGTTTGCACAGAGGGAGCTGATCCGATGAGGGCAGCTGAATGCTGCGGTATAAATAATGAACTGCACAATAAACACTGTGAGACTGGTTCAGTTGAAGGAGGAAAATAAACACAGCAAACAAAGGCATTCATCATGTTAGTTAGAAATGCCATGTCAAGACCCAGAAGAGATTCTTAAAAGCTTTCTCAAGAGTTCAGGTTAAAAACTTTGCTCCATAAGTATAAAAAAAATACCTTGCACAGCAAACTTTGTGATGTCAAGCATCCACCCAAAGGGGGAATGAGCACTGATTTCCTTTTCTATCTATATTCAGTCTAAGTCTGACCTTTTGAAGAACTGGCTTTCCATATTCTTTCCAGGTGGCAGGGCAGAATTACTGCTTGATCTCTCCTCCAGGAAGAAAAAATTAACGAAATATTTATTTCAACAATGGCTGTATATTACCCAGCCAGGAAACCTGGTGATGCACAGAGAAAGCGTTCTGTAGTAAACCACAATAAGGCCTGAGAATATTGCCAGTGCTGCAGAGCTCTGGGCTCACAGCCACTCTCCTGGCTTTATTCAGAGGTTGTTACTGATTTAATCTATGGTGAGATGATCACAGGAAACGCTCCTTACATTATTTAACTTGGAATTGGGGTTGGATGGGGATTTTTTGTTTTGCTCTTTATTCTTCATTTGTGCTGTTATTAATGCAACCCATCATTAGTGAATTTCACAGGTAAGTGGCTCTTGTCTCTCTTGACACATTATTAATCAAGAGTGATGAAGATGCTGCATCCCTCACACACTTGAGTTACATGTCCAAGTCCAGGCCTGTGAACTGTCTGCAGTGCACTGCAGGGATGAGCCACAGCAGCACACGGGTGACAAGGGCACACAGGAACATTCTGTGGGGCACACAGGAACATTTTGTGGGGCAGGCAGCAATGCAGGCAGGGTCTCCCATTTCTCCACTCCTCTGAAATGAGCAGTAGCCAGCAGACCCACTTCATGCAGACCCACAGGGAAGCCAAAGCCAGGAAGGATATGTGAGATGCCAGCTCTCCATGAGATTGATATCTGACAGGAGGGAAAATACCCACCCAGACAAAAAAAGCCCTGCCATTCTGAGGGCCTGCTCTGCAGAGATGTGATACTGGCCATCTGTTCACTGCACATGGGTGCCTTCCAGTCCTGAACTGGGGAGGCTCAGCATGCTGGACCCGTTACTTGGGTCTGGCATTCCTGCCCCTGCTGCTCTCCAGTCCAATTTACTCAATTTAGGCACTCACGAGCAAGATTTTGATGGCAGCTGCAATCATAACACTGTAGATGGAGGGAATAAACAGACCAACTCTTAATAGCTACTCGTGTTTGTTTATTTTTACAAACAAGCATTTCTCCTGGAAGTCATACTGCACGCAAGGAAATCCATGAGATTTCCAGAAGCAAAGGATGAAGTTAAGCTCCACAGAGGTCTCTTCTAGCCAGGTCACTGAGCCAGTGGGCAGCCTGTGACCCTGCTCCATGGAAAGGACAGCCTTTGTTTTCACATGTGCTCCCAGATAAATGTGGAAATTGAGCAAGAATAAAATACACAACTGAGCTTCCAAATTTTAACAACTTATCAGACTTTGTTGGCTGTTTGGAAGAGTTTAATGTCATTGGGTGGTACAGTATCTGGCTTAAAGGGACTCTTGATGTGGTGGTGAATCTGCAACAGAAGCTGTATGGAGAGTACACAAAGTACCTATCAGTGCTTGCTTTTTTCTGTGTTTATTTCCCCCTTTATCTAAACTAAAAGTTGCTAATGAAAATACCTGTTTGCTTTTTGTCTGTGGAAGGCCCTAACACATACCTGTGCTGCCACACCCCCTCCCCTGCACACACTCACATCCAAAACCTCCAACTCATCTCCTGAGCCTGTCAGAAATAGTTATCATCACAGCCTGGGCTCTTGAGCTTGTGAGTGGTAATGCTGAAACATCCAAACAGGAGATGTCATCCTGTCACCATGAATGACAGATGATTATGGCCCTTTCTAGATGCCTGTAATTAAGGTTACTTTTAAACTTGGAGATGAACATCCAGGAGCACAGTAAATGGGAAAATCCTCCAGCAATTTAGGATTTCTTTTTCTCTCCCTGCTTACTTACCCTACAGGTCTTTCAATAAATTAAGGAAATCGTAGCTGCTGCCTATAAAACATCCTAGAAGGGGAGATGAAATTCAGAGCCCCAGATAAACACGTGGATAAGCATCACACCTAAGGCTGAAGCCATGGGTTGGGCACATTTCATCCCTCCCTGTCAGTGTTCTCACAGGAACAGTGTGGGAACAGTGCCTCAGATCCAGGCTGTTATCCTGAAAATCAGGACTGACTGCTACCAATCTCTCTCTTTGCCCTGTGCCTCCTCACACCCTGTGCCACTGCTGGCTTTTATCACCTTTTTGCATCTATTTGTTACCATTTTTGCTCTCAGCCCGTGGCAGGAGGCTTTGTTAGGGCCATGCAATTTATTATGAGGTAGATGAATGATGTCAGCAGTGGGCTCAGGTACCTGAAGAATAACAGGTACCTGTTCAGAATAACAACTCCTTGCTGCACATCCCATATCCCTGTTTGACTACGTGACACTGAACATCAGTCAAAGGAGGATTAGGACTTTCCTGGTAATAGCTAAACACCAAAATGACAAAGATGCCTAAAGCTTTTCCAATAAAATCATGTATTTTTAGTCTATGGAGATTCACACCAAGACTCAGCCAACGAACAGGGGGGGAAAAGCAAAACAAAGATTATTGAAAGCTTATGTTTAAACCGTTTCAGCCCAAATATTTACTGATCACACACACACACAAAAAATGCTGGTATGTTTTGCAATGAAGAGCTAGAGCCTTTAACTGCATAGGAAGCCAGGCTTGGGGATTCAAGAGAAAATAAACATGCCCCCTGCAGTATTCACTGTAAAGACTTTACATTTATTTACATTCCTCTTTTTCTTCAACCCACATTTCCCCTGACAGAGGGGTTGTTTTGGGTAATAATTTTTCATATAGGCCAAGTCTACTAGAAACTATTTGCAATTCATTTAAAATATGGATCCTGAAATATACTGCAAATCCCTTTTGCAAAGATAAAAAAAGCAGAGAGAAGAAATAACATGCCATTTAATCTTTGGGCTCATCAACTCCTGGAAGATTATTTTGACAGTTAATTTGATGTATTTAACTGAACTTCCAGTCTACTCTCCTTGAAGAAAGCCATCATTTATGACGTGCCATTGTGTAGGAGCATCCCAGATAGCTGCAGTGTCTTTTGAAGAAATATTTATGAGGGGAAGGAGCATATATTAAGGTTTCCTTGCTGTTCAGGCTTAGCTCTAAAATCCACAGTGCATCCTGTGTGCCTCCTCCCTGGCTCATATCAGCTGCTTCTGCCCCAGGGAGAGGGCAGCCAGGGAGTGCTGGTGGATGGCCAGCAGGGAAGACAAAAATGTGCTCAGAAAAAAAGGGTGATGTCCCCATGGAGACACAGGGACACACAGAGCCATGGCAGGTGGTGCTGCAAGCCAGGAGCAGCAAAGCAGTGTGTGCTGCTGCCCTGCACTGAGGCACAGCCACAGCATCCACTCCTGCCCTTCCTCTTGCCCCTCACCTCTGGGCAATGTTGTCTTGCCAAGTGATGCTGCACAGGGACTGAGGAGCTCCCTCATCCCAAGGGGGTTTCACCATCTCAGTCCCTGCAGAAACAGGGAGAGGCTGTAGCCACACAAAGCAGGATTTTGCAGGAGTTATTGCACTTTTGGGTTTGGGGAGCAGAAAGGCAGCAACCCTGACAGCCCTGTCCATGGGAGGGCTGGCTCTGAGCTCGGGCGCAAGGAGAGGCAGGACAGAGATGCCAAGCTAGGGACATGTCCCGGCCCTTAACTCAGCTTCCCATAAAACCACCTGCCTTCCCTTGGGGGTTTTTCTGAGGTGAAGCTCATTGCACTGCAATGGGACTCAGGCACTGAGCACTCCTGCAGAAGCTCACTGCAAGTCAGAAAACAAGGGAGGTTTTTGTGCTACAAATCAGAAGTAGGTCAGATCCCACAAATGCAAACAGACAGGGAGGAAGGCGCTTGCGGTTCTCTACAGTCATCTTTGGGATCAGCTTTGAAACAAGCACCAAAACCCCTCAGAACCCTGCACTGAGGCACAGAGAGCTGGCTCCTGCTGGGGTGCTCCTCTCTGGGCATCCCTTGTGGCCGGCACACTCTCCTTGCACACCCACAGGCTCTGCTCCACAGCCCACTACCACACTTGTGTGAAACTCCAAAAATAACCCACATCAGACTGCAGGAGCTGGGATCAGAGCCTTCACTTGGTTCAGCAGAGCTCCCTGCTCAAAGGTGATGCTCTGCAGAGCAGCACTCAAGAGAAACAGAAGCATTTCTGGGCACAGAGAGAAAAGCCAGGCTCAATTTGAGCTCATTAGCATTTTTTAAATCCAATTGATAAGGCTGTGCTATCCCTCTGTCACCTGTGTCAGGAGGGCTGAGGAGAGAGTGGCTGGTTTAACACAGCTTGGATTGTACCTGGCCTGGCTGTGGGGAGAGCACAGGGTGGCACCAGCCTGGGACTGTTGCACCCTGTCCCCTCTCCCTGTTTCACTGTAGGTTCAGCCTCACTGCTTTGCCATTTATTCCCCCTGATGCCTGTTTTAGACCAGCCCATCCCACAGCCTCGAGGCACAGGCAGTGCTGCCCAGTGGGACTGAGGGCAGTGTCAGCTCTGCTCTTTGCAAACCAGCATTGTCCCTGCATGACAGAGTGAAGGAGACCCAGAGAGCAGGGGGCACTTAGAGAAGCTGCCATCAGCAGAACCAGGCTCATTCTCCTACAGCCAAGACAAATGCTGTATCCCCTGACTGCATTTTTAGGTATTTTTGACAATCAGGTTTTTGACTGTGCATGTTCTTATCCTTCCCTTTCTCTAAAAGCACAGTTTAGAGGAAATAAGCAAATTATTTTCCCAGGCAAGATTAAGACTGTAGTACCATTTAATTAAGCTGTTGTGTTAAATGTGCTCTGATGTTTTACCAGCCTGTTGAAGGCCTGGGAGATGATAAATACTTGTCTGCAACCTCTTTCTGTGTTCTGAGAGCACATTTTAATTACCACCCTCTATCCCATTTGCAGCCAGACACTTTACAAGCTCTGCACCGTGGTGCAGATGAACAATGGCACTTTTTGCCCTCCAGACAATGCCAGGCACTCGCCTGGGAAGCAGCTGAACAAAGAAGGTTCCTGGAGAGAAATAATTGAGGGCACCAAACAATTTACAGGACAGCATCCCCCAGCTTGTCTCTTCACGACAAGAAACCCATAACTAGGTCAGATCTTTGGATACAGAGTTGTATGGAGCAAGGCAAATAAATAGGAACCAATTAACAGTGTCTGAGTAATGTGCCAAAATCTTTGGGCCAAATTGTTTTGTTGCCAGACTTTGACCTCCCAGAGCCAAATCACAGCAAAGCCTGAAACACCATCACTGCAATTTGCAGAAACCACCCCAAAGGTGGAGGCTCCCAGGAGTGTATTTCTCTTGTGAATATTTTCCCTCCAAATGCTGAAGGATCAAACAGTTAAAGAGCTGGCTGTGGGTACAGTGGCATGAGAACAAATTCACCTGGCTGCATGCAGCCTTCCTTGATAGAAATATCCCTCAAGCCTGGTTGCAACTCAGTAACTGCAGCAAGAGAAGTCAAAATTAATGAAAGGCAGCAAGGCAGCTGCCTGCAGAGCATGATTTGGGATGATACACCAGTGATGTCTGGGTCACCCTGATTGGCAAAAAAAAATCCTCTGAGTTCTCCTCCTAGCCCACAGACACTTCCCAGCTTTTCAGCATCCAAGGGAGGTGCAGGTGCCCCAGAGGTGTCTGAGCACCAGGGGCTCTGGGGACACAATCTCCCCTCTTTTCCTCCCTTAATTTGTGACCTTAGCCAGCTATGTGGCAGGCACCTGGAAACCCTTTGGGCTGATCTGTCACTAACTCTTTCTGCTGTCTTGAGACTGCTTAAGACCCAGCTCTGCTGGTACCAAGCACAGCTGAAGCCAGGCAGAGCCATCTGGCTGAGAAAAACAACCCTCAGTGCCAAAATCACACCTAACCATTCTGCTGATGCTCAAAGGATACTGCCAGGTAAAGGTTGGTCCTCATCAGTTTAACCTTCACTGTGCTCATCCTTGGGAAGTACCAAATTAGTTAATCACAGCAGCAGTAAGAGAAAAACAATTCTCATCATAAATATTCACAGCATCATGTGCAATACAGAAAATCCTGTCTAAATGAAGGAAAATAAATTAGGAGAAGAGACTGGCCTGCTGATTAAAACTTAGCACACACTCCCCACCATCAGCTGACATTTGCCTGCTCTTCAGATACTGCAGTCACACAGCCACAGCCCCTCTGGCTGCTGGTGACATTAAAGGATGAAACTCCCCAGATTTGAGGAGGAACAGGGTTGATGGGAGTGACACTTGCCAATGTTTAGTCCTGAGATTCCTCCAGGCACTGCTGAGCCCAAACCCTGCCTGTACCAGGGCAGAGCATCAGGGCAAGGGAAACCTGCAGGAAGGGCCAGGGCCATAAGAACCAGCTCAGAATTGTCTTGCTGATACCAGAACCCTGAAGAGCAGCACCCTTCAGGCAGTGTATTTGTTCTGAAACCCATACCTGAGAAATACATTCAAATATTAGTGATTGTAAAAACTTGATTGCCCAAATCACCTTTGGCATGTGTCCATACCTTTTCCTTATTGCAATTAAAATCAAACTTCATGGCAGTTGTAACACTAGACCCAAATTTGATTCAAAGAAAGCAAAATTACAAAATAGGAAGAAAAGGAGCACCCATTGTACTCCCTACCAAGCCCTGATTAATTTTTCATTTACAATTATTTTCTGTGCAGCACTCGAGAGTTCAGGTAGTAACATTAAAAATTCCCTGTGACCTCAGATTTCCCTAATTAAAATTGACAACCCTCATTTTGAACCACAAACATAATTACCCAGTCCTACTCACTGACTTGATAGCTGAGGTTGTTTGTTGATAATTTATGAGCATTGGAGAAGATGAACAACAAAGCTGAGGCTCTGGAAACCTCTCAGTTGCTGCCTTTGAAGTCAGGAACACGGCAGCAGCTCAAGGGCTGTGCACAGGGTCCCTTCCCCAGGCTCTGCTGTGACTCTCACCTGTGACAGTGACACCCACAGGACTCGTGGTCCCACTCCAGGGGTTGGGAGAGATCCCTGTGAGCTCCTTTTCTGGAGTGCTTGCAGAAACATCAGGGCAGATCCTAAACTCAGCTGATCTGGGGAGTGAAAGCTGGGCTGGGGTGGCCTCAGGACACCCAAAAGGAGAGGATGTCACTGGTGTGTCACTTTGGTGTTTGTCTGTCCCTTGTTTGAGAAGCCCCTGCCCATCACCCCAGCTGAGCTTGGCTTTATTTAATGGCATCACAGCACATGTGCCAAGCCACTCTTTCCAAGAGTCTGAAAAACAGTTTCTACACATAAGTATATAACTAAAAAAAAAAATTCCCCCAGGTTTTCCAGCATTTCCTTATCACCTACAAACCCCCCATATCTCAGCACCTGCACAAAATCCTGGCTGCAATGAATACTTTCAGTTTGAGGTCGTGTAAAACCAGTCCCATGCAACTCATTTATACCTCCTAGTCTGGGTTTTGGGGAATCTGAATTTCCCCCTACCCAGGAGCACAGTTATACCTGGACCACATGATGCAGCCATCCCTCCTGGTGTAAAGGATGTTAAAGGCACACAGGATGACACCTGCAGGCACCAGGTGTCAGCCCAATAACAGTTTACCTCAGAGGTGGGGGGTAGGGAAGCTGTGAAAAGAAAAAGAAAAAAAATTATGCATTTCAATGGCTGTTTGCTCTGTGTCTATTTAGAGTTTTTCCCAGCCTTGCTTTTAGGCAGAAGGATAGAATCTCATTTTTGGGATGTGAAACTCGAATGGTGCTTAATGCAGAACAGCAAAGCCTTTTCTCCAAGCCTCTACCATTCCTGTGTTTAAAGGTGATGAGAACAGGGGGTTGCTTTGTCTACCAGCTCTTGAACAGCCCAGCCTGCTCCAGCTGCCAGGAATGTGGGGACTGGGGGGAAAAAGGAAAATGGAGAAGAGGCTGAAGCACAGAATGAGGATTATTAGAATTGCATGTATAAATGAAATAGCATGCTGAGAGCTAGGCAGCATCACTGAGCAGTGCAATGTGCAAACAGACAGAGCAAAGCATTAATATTCCCTTTTTGGTCCAGGTTTTCCATACATTCACAGCAAAAGCAATTCAAGTCCACTCTGTTCTCCCCTGGGCTTCCCCCCAACCAAAAGATGTTGTAGCTCTGCATCTTTAAAGAAGCTGTAACTCTATCTGTAAAGAGCAAAATAATTTGGTTTCTTCTGCTGCTTATAGGAAATTAATAAATTTCATGGAATATTTGTACCTGCTCATTGCTCCCCTCTGAACCAGAAGTAGCACAGAGTGCCACTGCTGGCAAAGGAGCATTGCTTCTTCAGGCTTATTATGCTAAATTGGAGGAGTTGATAAATGAAAACCTAACCTGGGTAATTAAGATTTCCCTCCCTAGAGCTGGCCCAAGATGATCATAATGATATTTGGTTGGATTCAGCACACACCAAAGCACCAGCATTTTTCATCTAAGCTCTGTCCACTCCATGGTCTGCTGGACCCACCATATCCACTGCAACACAGGAATTCATCCACAGCAGAGAAAAGAATTGCATGATTGTTATTATTATTTTAGTTCGTTTGCAATCCCCCAAAAGAAAGCAGATGTGCTGAAAGAAAAAGACAAAAAAGAGAAGTTGCAAAACTTCAGGATTGCAGGAATCCAACCCAACCTTCCTCTCCATTTAAACTAAAGTTATATTGCTCCGCTCTCAACCTGGGGCTGAATGGGATTTAGGTTTTGGTGGTTTTTTCCCCCAAAATTTGTGGCTTTCATAATAAAAGGAATGTAAAGTGATTGAAAGAATAGTAAAAATGGCTCATTTTGAAGTATTGAAAGGATGTTTTGACCTTCAGAAGAAGTTTTTCTGCCAGCAGTGGTATGAGGCAGCAGCATGGTGAGCCCAAGAGTTGATGAAATATTTGGATATTGGTAAATCTCCTAGAAAGAGTTCAGTTTAAAATCCATCCTGCTTCTTCCAGCCAGTATTGGGTTTTCCCTCTGACTTCAGGTTGTTCCTAACGTTTGTGTCTCTTCTGCTGCTTTCCCTCAGGCTGCTGCTATTTCATCAATAACCCACAGGAAGAATGACAAACTGCCAGGGAGCAATTAATACCCATCCATTTTCTCCTGCATTAGCAAACCACTCCATTTACAAACCAGCCCTGCATGCTGAAAGCAAAGCACGTGCCACAATTGTGCCCATGTGTCACCAACCCAATGCCTGCTCAGGGCGGGAGCAGGGACACTGCCAGTCCAGGGTCTAAGCCCAAACTAAGGCCCTGGAAAGATAACTGAGGTTAGGGTGGCTCAGAACCACCCCAACTATGGTGTGGATGAATGAGGGAGAGATTTCCTCTGCAGACATGAAGAATGTAGGTTTGTGCAAGCAACAGGGTATAGCTCAACCCCCAAGTCCTGACTGCTCTGGATCCTGCACAGGAGAAACCATCCAGACTTGCACCAGAGCTGCAGGGGAGAGATTCTCCTGCTCTGCCAAAAATCAGCCCAGGTGGAAGGTCACGGCAGATGCTTTACTTTTCCCACCAGAGCAGGAGAGGTAAAAAGAGTTGCAGAAGTTTATGAGTGGGTTACAGACAGGTCCTGGGAGAGTTTTGGGAAAGGACTTTTCTTCATGAGCCTGTGTTGAATTAATAAGCACAAGTCTTTGTGTGCACAGCTGCTGTCACCAGTTCTGATCACAGGTTTGTCATTAGCACAAAATCCAGCTTCAAGAACATCTCATTAAAAACAACATGGGACAGGATTTCCCCAGTCCACACAAACAAATTACACATCTCTGCTCCTGCTGTGTGGATGAACAAAAGAGCTCCTTTCTGGGATTGTGCTGCTCCTCACATGTACACTAATATGGCTGAAAAACAGAATCCCTGAAGTTGAAGCACAGCAAGGGAAGAGCAGAGCAGAGAGCTGGGCTGCAGCAGTTCCCACCAAGGTGGTCCCTTGCTCACACTGGGATCAGGCAGTGACCTCCCCCTGCTCCTGCACGGAGGGGACTGAGCCATGCTCTGCCAATCCATCACTCCAGCACACAGATGAAATGCTAATTCAAGGTTTTACCACTGGCACAGTTTCCAGACAATTATATTTTTAATTCACCCCAAACAGCATCCTAACTGTGTTAAATCCAAAATGCTGCTGTCCCCAGACCTCAGGGATTTGGCAAGGGGAGCACAAGGAGAGTGATACTGCTGACAATGAGACAGGAGTGAAACCTCAGCATCTTGCTTATGAATGGAAATAAATTTGTGCTTTTGTGCTAATTAAGTACATTTATTGTGTTGTTGAGGCTTAGCTGTTATTGATTTTAGACATTTTCTAGTCAGATGTGGTTTACTTCAGCAAAGTGAGATGGAAGACAATGTGCTTTTTAGTTTTTATGTAATATTTACACTGCTCTTATCATTTAACAGAGTCCCTTACAGTTACCAATTACTTTTCTTTCAGCCCTGACTCTGAAATAGCAAATCCCTGTGTCCAGCAAAGGGTGATGAAGAGAAGCACTGGACAAACTCAGCAGTTTGCAGAGCCAGGGGACTTTGGGCAGTGCCATGAGTGGAAAACAGGACTAGAACCAAAACCTTTTTGGTTTTGATGCTGTGGGGACTCCTCCACTCCCGCCTGGCACCATTCCTGAGCCTCCTTGTGCCACCAATAGCAAAATCCCTTGTGAAGCAGCCCTTGAGTCACACTTCACAGCCCAAGATAATGAAATAAACTGGCAGCAATTTTACACTTTTCATCTGCAGACCATAAGTTCAGGGTGACCCATGAGTCAGTGAAATGGGCACAAACACCTTTCAGTCCTGCTCAGGGCTGCTGATGAAAAAGGTGTGGAGAATTTGGAGCACATCCACTGCCTGCTCTGCCTCTTTCCAGCAGGAATTTTTTGCTGCTCCTTCCTGGACAAACCTGTCTGAGCAAGGTGCACCCTGAGGGCGTGTTGGGCAAGCTCCTCCTGACTCATGGTCTGTAGGAGTGCTCCAAAAGCACCACTGAGTGTGTCCAGGTGGAACACTCCAGTGACACATCACATTTCCCCACCACCCAGGAGCTCTCAGCCCTGCTCCTGAGCTGGGAGGGCCACAACAGGCAGGTTCTGCCAGCCAGGGACCATGTCCTGCTCTTTGCCACAGAGCTGATCTCACCCAGCTGGGTCTCGTGGCTCATTGGCAATGACAAATCCATCTCTCCATTTCTAACGGTCCTATTTCTGCTGCTCCTAGGGAGAGCAGCCTCCCTCAGGCCTCAGCTGGGGAAACCATCACTGAACCCTGCCCAAAGCAGAGCAGCTAAACCTCCAGAAGCTTGTTAGGTCACTGAACTGGCATCTCCCCAGAACACCAACCTCTGCAAAACCACCCCACGTCACCCCTTGCGCTCATGCAGCCCTCACAAAGTTTGTGTTGGGGGAGCAAAGTCCCCCACTGGGATTCCACAGCACAGCCCAACCAACCCAGCCAGGCCCACACAGCAGCACCACCAGGCTGGGGGGTCCACAGGTCAGGAAAAAATGAAACTGCTACAATTCCAAACACCCAAGACTTGGGTGGGTGTTTTTTGCTGGCAGGGTAAGACACTCCAGAGTTGTCCCCTGGGTGGGTACAGGCAGAGTTGTCCCCTCAGTCTGTGGCCAGCCCAGAGCCATGAGCAGTGTGGAGATTAGAGCAATTTGGACCTGTCACTTTGATGCACAGTGTTTTGCTTTGTGGTCACAGGCCTCTTTCAGTAAATAAAATCAGGGATGATTTCCTTTACCCCATGGGATTTCTTGCTGCTACAATTAGCATCTGAGATGATTTTAAAACTCAGGAGTGTGAATTTATAGACACAGCTGTCAGAAAGGCTGAAAAACTCTCCTCCCCTAAATTACCAGCATCCTTGGCTGTTCAGTGCTGATACAAAACCACTGAAGGCTCTGTGCTGGCAATGCCATTCCTTGTGTCCTCAGAACAACTAAAACAGGATAACACACATAATACAAATAAAACTGAACATAATGCAGTCTTCACAGTTATAATTTATTTTAAGATCTACACACAGGTTAGGCTTTCTATATAATTAAATCTATAGATTGCCTTTGAATGCTTACCTTGCTGTTCCTCCAGCCCTGATGAAAAGTGTGCTGTTTGCAATGACAAGATTTATTGCATCTAGCACTCTGTATTATAGCTGCTCTGCTAACCACAATAAACAAGATATGAAAAGCAATCATACAGATAATGCCATGGAGGAACAAGTACCAGCTTTGTCTTTAACCCCTTCACCTGCCTTGCTGCCGGAACCTCCAGTCAGCATTCCTGCTGCACCACTCAGCCCTGCTGGATTAAGGATTTTGCTTCTGCAGTAACAGGCTCAGGGATTGGGTTCCTTTCCCCTCATTTCTAAAGCACCAGTATGGCTGGGAGAGTTTCCCTCGGTCACTATGAAAGGTCACAGTCCTTGTTTGGAGGAAAAATAACTGAGCAGAGCCAAGTCAGCTGCTGTCGTGGGTGTTAGTGAGGAGTAATGGGACAGAACCATGGCTGTCCCTGTGGGACTGAAGCTTCACGATGCTCCAACACACACTTAAAAAGATGACTGTTTCTGAACTTAAACCCCTTCCCAAAGGCTGGAGGTGGGTTCCCAGCAGAGGTGGGACATCCTGGCACTGCTCTAGGCTCAGCCTTTTACAGCCCAGCAAGATGTTGTCAGCTCAGGACAGAGTAATTTCATTAGTCATGTTTTGCATCACAGAAGCCTGGATTTGACCCTGGAGACTTATAAACATTATTTAAAGGGGGAATTTCCATGTCAAGGTCACAAGGAGATATATAAGCTTAATCAACACACAGCTCAAATTGAATAGTCCTTCACTACCCACATGTCTGAGAATATTTTCTCAAATCCTGCTCCCCACCTTTAAATCTTCACCAGATGCAGAAATAAACATCCCAGAGGCCAAGGTAGCAACCAAAGACAAGAGTAACACTGATAAAAATCTATTTTCTTGCCATCCTTGTTCATGCAGTGTAAACAATGAGCCCATATTCCTTGCACCTAGTCAAATAAATAAAGCAATGCTAAATATGGGCACACAGGAGGACAAGAAAGCAAGCAGCCACTTGTTTTCTGCCTTACACATGAGGACCTTCGGTAGTTTCAACCCAGAGGAATGAGAAATGCTCCACAAATAGGAATTCACTGCTCTATTACTATATTTTCTGCCCCAAAACTCAGTTAACCATTTATAAACAGGATAAAACACTTCTGTACTCTTTATTACTCCTTTGTGTAGGGAAAACTGATTTCCTTTTTTTCCTGCCCATATTTTTTTTCAGGTTTTAAGTCTGTCTCCAGTCAGTCAGAAGCTGGCACAGACCTTGTCCACACAGAAGTACCCCAGAATAATAAACTCCTTGTAAATGATGCCAAAATCAAGCACTGGCAGGAGAGGGGGCAGCAAGGCCTTGGGTTTAAGAACAGACCAAATTGTTCTACCCAGGGAAGAAAAATTAAAGCATGCTGGAAATAAATATAAAAATAGATTAGGGTCTGCAGTCCAAACAGAGCATATATTTAGTACTTGTGAATGGGAAAGAGCAGAACGTTCCTGGAAATTGTTCAAAAAGCATCCAAGCAAGATTACAAGATTTCCAAGCAGAGATTCTTAAGGCAGGTTGCTATGGATGCTGGGAAGGGTGTTGGTCTCTGACCCTCATAACAAAATATGTTTCCCAAAAGCCATTTGTTCCAGGAAATGCAAGGAGAACTTTTATTCTGGAAACTTCCAAAAAACAAGCAGTTTGGAACACAGCACCCTGCACAGCACAGGACCTTCAGCACTGGTGAAAAATAACCCTGGGAAGGACCCGGAGAAGTGACCTAACCCTTTCCTTGGGCTGCCAGTCAGGGAAAACACTTCTGACTAAACTTATCCAGGTGTTCCTAAGAGTTTCTGGAGAGGAGACTCTCCCATCCAAGCAAAGAAACCCAGTCCCTGCCCACACTTCTAAAGCCCAAAATGTGCCCCAGGTGCTACAGCTGAACTCCTCTGTCCCTGCCCACCCACCAGGGGTAAGAAATCTGAGTAGGTAAAATGAATTTTTTCAGGATTGGGGCAGCAGGAGACTGATCTCCTGTACAATGACAACAGTACGGATCATGATTTCCTCGTATTTTTCCCCCTGTGTTACATGTCCTAAGAAGATCAGATTTTGTGGCATCTGCTGCTTTAACAGCTCCTGAGCTGCTGCAGGACCTGTGAGAGAAAGTGAAAGGCCTGGCAATTGTGGCATCTGCTGCTTTAACAGCTCCTGAGCTGCTGCAGGACCTGTGAGAGAAAGTGAAAGGCCTGGCAATCTCAGAACCTATCAAAACTTGCTGGTGTCCAAGCTCTTGCCTTTACAGACAAGGTTTCTTGTGACAGAATTACAGAATGGTTTGGGTTGGAAGAGACCTTCAAGACCACCTTGTTCCAAGCCCCTGCCACAAGCAGTGACAGCTTTCTCTAGACCAGGTGGATCAAAGCCCTGAATAACAATTCAGGAATAAACAACCTGTTGATTTTTCCCCTAGCTGAGAAGTCCAAGAGGTGTTTGTAGAAATGAGTATTGCAATATTAAAAGATTAGTGATGAAAAAGTTGGTGGCAGGCCATGTGTCACTGAGGGGTGCTCAAGGACAGTAAATGCATGGCAGGTTTGCTGCTTCATCCCAGGCAATGCCTGGGCACTGGTGGCATTTGATGAAGAGCTGTTTGAGCTCTTCATGCCCCACCAAGTTTGGATCTGAGATAAAACTGGCACAACAAGAAAACTTCTATGCTACAACCAAGGAAAATTAGACATTAAGGACAGAGCATGAATTTATTGTCATGAAATGATCCTCAGTGGTAAATGTTTGCATGAACAAACACTAAATACCCCAGAAAACAGCTGAAAGGCAAAATAAAGTTTTGTTGTTATAGTCCAAGGAGTGAAAAATCAGCCACCACACGAAGCAGCCCAAAGCTAATGTTTGCAGAAGTGCATGTGCCTTTTTGACCAAAGTGCTCCCACAAGAATTTGTCCTGGACATAAAAGCAATGATCACTGTCACCTGGTTTAGGGGGTTAGTCTACTTGTAATTTAATACAAGAATTTCACAGAGATTTCTGCCTTATTGATTTTGCCTAATGGAACAAGCTCATTTCCTAGGGGCACTGTGTACTCCACTTTGCACAACACATCCAAAGGGCAGGAGAGCACCTCCACCCCTATTCTAGTAGACTGTCAGCATTTAATTAATCCAGGAGCTGCAGGGCAAATTCTTAGTGCAATGAAAAAAAAAGGCAAAGACAAAACATCAATTTATGCTCTGAATGCCCCTGTGCATTATGATTGTACTCTTGGAGCATTTAAACTGTAGGCTACAAGGCTGGGCTGCTTGTAGCACTTGAGTGCCTGTCAGATTTCCCCCCTCTAAGGCCTCTGCCAGATTCTCTTTATCCTTTATAACATCAAATGGTTTCAGTAGGAGGCTCTCTTTGATGCTGATTCTCTCTCTGATTCTCCAGGCATGGAGAAATGAAGGTTTCCTCTATATTTGGAAGTGTAATGAAAGCCCTTGGCATTTATATATGTGACTACTATGCATTCACACACAGCACAACAGAGCTGGGCAGGTTCTTTAGGAGCATCCCATTGCTCACCAGTGGATCAGCCCTGGACATCACCACCCCATGTACAGACAATTGTCATCCCTGAACACAGATAAAACCTGTGTGGGTGAGGGGGTGCAGAAAATCATGATCATCTTTTTTTGGATTAACACACATCTTTGACTGCCTGTGAGATCACTGACCAGTTGTATTATCTACCCATCTTCTTTTAGCATCTTTGAAGCTAAATTTAGACACTAAACTTTAAAAATTACTTGTGCTTAACTTTTGGTTAAAGGTTTCACTCCCTGTCATACTACACATTGTCAACTGCTGGACTGTTAAGTCCCATCCACGTGGATGCCACTGGGAAATACTTATTTGGTTCTGTGCGGGTCAACCAGATAAAACACATTTTTTAAAAGAAAGTATTTTATAAGCTACAACAGCTTATCCACGCCAGAGCAAAGCCAATGCCTCCATACACTGCCAGGAAACCACACAGATCAGGCCAGGGTTCTGCAAACTGTCCAGCAATTTGAGGTCCTTGGGAACTCCCCTCCAGATGCACAGAGCTCTTGGCAAGGAGCATCAGCCAACAGAGTGGCAAAAACCCTGACAGGGACACCACACTGCCCAAATCTGATTTCTGCCAGTCTGAGCACAGGGTAGATGGAAAACAGCAGGCAGCCACCTTTGGCTAGGAATTAACCAAAAGGGGGGAAAAGTCTGTCTGTACAGTTTTGGTTTCAGTCTCCAAGACTTGACAAGGAGTATATAATTTAGGGCCATGCCCAGGAAACAAGTGATTTTGCAGCCTGACATGGCACACTCCAAATCTAGGTGACAACAAGCCTTTTCTGGCACAAAGCATAGACCAGAATTTGACACCAGCAGTTGATTCACTGTGAAAATGGGTGTTGATTGCCTTGGCTTCTTCCAAGCACATTGCTACCCAGAGATAAAAGAACACATGGTGAGGATGTACAAAACTGCTAAATTTTATGGGAGCACCTCTCAGCTGCCAAGCAACAAAACTAAAATCACTGCCTTTAGTGTTTTCCAACTTGTATGTGCCTTTCTAGACCTTCAGAATCAGGAGGTTGGGCAGGTGTTGGGGTTTTTTGAACTCCTTGCAGCAGTGCAGGAATAAGTTTTGCTATCACACTTTAAAGAAGAGGGTAGTTTTGGTGTATCTGCAAGCTGAATTCTCCTTTGTGTGGGACACAGTCATCACTGCACATGCACCCTCAGAAAGTCTTCATCCTTCTTTGGCATTGGAAGAAAAAGGGCAGAATGGAGACCCACACACAGGAAAAGGCAGAAATCCAACGCCCAAGTACTGTCTGTGCCATCAAGAAAATTTTGGTTCAAGACTATTGTTTGTTTTCCTTGGTGTTTAGGCAGAAGCCTAATTGGCTTACTTGGGCTAAAACCTCAGCCTGAGTGGTGATTGATAAACAGTAACAGAACCATGCTAAGGTCACCAATTGCGATCAACAGTTCTTGAAATAAACAGGGCAGGAGAATTTTTCTCCTTTTAATGCCTTTATTAAAAATGATCAGCTCAGGATAGGGGTGGCTCAACGGATCTGCAGCTTCCGTCAGTTCTCCCCCAGGTGGCTTGCAAGAGGAGGATGAGTCGCAGCTTTATCCCCTAGGGGCAGAGTTGCAAGTCCCATCCTGGTAGAAGCTGTGGGCGTGCCAGATCTTGCTTGGCTGCTCTCCGGGGGTCAGGGTCCTGGCTTTTGGATGACTCTTGCACTCAGGGCGAAGGGCTCCATAGGTTCTGAGTGTCTTTGCAGGTTCAGTAGCTTGTTCCTCACACGTGGACATCACTCTAATTTCTCAATTTCATTTTGGCTCGTTGTTTTGGGGTTCTTTTCTGCACATCTGAGGTCTCCGCTTCTCAAAGCACTATGGTCCTTTACAGTTTAATTTACATGTCCCCAGCCTCAAGTTTCATCTCTCCCCTTTACTGTCCCTGCCCCGGGCAGTTCTCTCACACCTTTAGTGTTAGTACAAAAGGCTTTTCAGCTCAGCCTCGGCCGGCTCCTACTAATACAAAAGGAATCATTAGCGAGAACGACTGGTAATTTACATAACACAGATAACACTTTAGTAGCAAAAGTGGTTAAATTAGCTATTTGTAACTTGTTTCTCTACACTAAAAAAATTATCAGTTTCTGTTCATAACAGTTCCTCTGTGAGGGATCAAGGATGGTCAAACTACTCCTTTAAAGGTTACTTTGTGTGGTACCTCTTTTAAATGCTTATGTACACAAAATATTGACCTTTACCAGGAAGCAAAGTTCTTTAACATCATGGGAGAATGAGCCATTGCCACCAGAATCTTTGTCTCCTGACCACTGGCTTGGGACAAGCTGCTTCTCTTTCTGCCCTGTTTGATGAGACAGCAAGAACCTGCACACTCCAGAGAGGCAGATGGAATATGAGACACCTCAGCCAGAGCAGACATGATGCCAAACAGAGCTGCCACCATTGCAGTAAAATATCATGAATATTAAGGAATTCCTGGTGTACCCAAAACCCTTCCTGTTCTATAGCCCCTGCTGCCCATCACAACTGATGGAATAAATAATGGTTAAAACAGAGTATTGAATGACTGATCTTTAGTTCTTACATTAAAAGTGGGTGCAGCAAGGGAGGAAGTGTATAGGAAGGTGCCCTAATCCAAGTAAATTCTCTGCCATCCATCTGCCTTCCCATGAGTTAAATCCCAGAGACACCACCAGCGTGCAGATAACTGGATCCTGGCTTGCAGCCAGCCCTGCACAAGTAAAGGCACATTCAGGCCCAAGATGTTTTCTGGCATCAGTATCAAGCTTCCTTTCTAGCAGCTAAAGATGCTTAAAGGGCATTCTAATAGCTGCCTGAAAATCAGAGACACTCCCATCACTGTTTGATTTTCTTGTGCAATAATAACATGTGGTCAGATTCACACAAGGTTTGCAAGGGATCAGATATGCTCTTTTCAAAGACAGCTGGGAATACCCCTGGAAAAATGTGAAAAACACAGCATGTGTTGGGACCGGTGCCTCTCCCTCATTATTCCATGTAAATACAAGCAATCTGACCCCTCCAAAGAGACTTTGCATTTCTCAGAAAATGACCATCTGTCAGGCAACAAAGAGCACTCATTATTTAAATTAAGAATCTATTCCCTGCTGCCATTTTCACTCACTTCTCATTACAGCAGTCTCAAACACCCCATTCCCTTAGCTCACTTACCCCCCTCTTCTTCAGCAGACATCACCCATAAACACTCAGCTAAAGGATGCCACAGTCTGTGGGCAAGGAGAGCCCTGGATCTGCCACCTAGAGGAGTCATGTGAATCAGAAAATATACACAAAGGGCCCCATAAACCAGCTGTGTAATAGTGACTTTAAGCACAATATTATAAAATCTAAGTTTCCTTGAGTGGTGGGACCACAGAGGTTCATCCTCAGGCTGGGCTGGCAGGGGCTGCTCTTCAACATTCCCAAATAACCTGCACTGTGCTAGGGAAAGGAGGCAAGGCCACCAAAATATTGCACCAATAAGTCATCATCTGTGACCCACAGCAACACCTGCCATGAAGCTGCAGAAGCAGAGGTGGAGGAAGCTCAGCAGAGCCCCAACTCCCCTGCACAGCTCTCTTGCTTTTGCAAGTATTTGCTGCTGAAGAAAAGAGGTTTTTCTTGCTAGTCCTTCTTGTTAATCAAGAGGCTTCCTCCTCCCCACCCCCTCCCATCAAGCCAGAAGACTCACATCAGCAAATCATCAGTTTGACATGATTTGCTAAATGTCACTTGTCACAGGGATGCAGAGCTCAGGGAAATGTGAGTGAGAAGCCAGAGGAGGGATGAGGCCACTGCCCCTCTGTGGGGTCCTGGCTCTGCCTCGGGCTCTCTTGATCAGCCTCCTCCTCTCTCTGAGCCTGAATTCCCAGCTGGACAAGAGGAAACATGGAAAAACCTCATTGAAACAGAAATTTTAGGAATTAATAAGTTAGCCTTTTACTTAAAGGAACCTCTGTCATAGTACAAAGGGCATAGGGAATGTAAATTTCGGAAGCTTCTTGCATAAAGGACAATACCAGAAGACACAAACAACCTAGATAAGAGAGCCCCTCTGACTCCATAGCTATTGTCACTGGCGGACAGACTCCGATAAGCACCTAAAGACCTGAAGCGCATGCACGAGGGAGAAAAGTTCAAAAGTTCAATCCTGAGGAAGACCAAGAGCCTTCAGCCTAGAGACCACCAAGAGACCCCCGTGCGACCACCACAGCGAACCATGCATGCCCAGAAGGGTGTGGACCTATTTAGCATACGAAGCGAGGACAGGCGGGGCCAGGGATTGAATATGCATGAAAAAGTTGTGCAATATATTGCATATGGAACACTATGTGAATAAAAATGTGGAACAGACCGCTGCTCGGGGCACAAGGTTTTCCGAGAATTATCTCACTTGTGCCGGGCGCTGACAATACATACCCACTTCATAACTACACCAGGTTGTGGAGTCTATTTATTCCGCGTATCGCTTCATCATGTCCTGTCTGGGAGAGGTAAGTAAATGAACAGCTATGAAATACACAGGTACTTCAGTGGTGTAAATAAATTAGGCTGCTCTTAGAAACACCCAATTCCTGGTTCGTGGAGTAGGTCCAGCTTCTACCAGGCTGCTGTCTCCATCAGGAAACACCCAGAGATTCAGTGGGTATGGAAATGTCTGACTTGCCCAGGGCTGGAATGGCAGCAGGGCCAGCTCCTGCCAGCCACGATTAGAGCCTGCTGGGCTGGGCTGACAACTGCACGTGGTCAGGAGGTACCTTGTGAATTGGGAACTCTCTTTGCTGGAGGCAATTCACATGGCCAGGCACAGGAAAGGATTGTGGAGTAATCATGTTCTCTGCTGGAAAGGGCCTTGGGAGTGCAAACTATTTATTAAACAATAAAACCCATCAAACTGCTTTTAATATTTTATGTGAGGGGAAATGCATTTATATTATTTTTAATAAGGCAAGGTTTAAACATCTGCAGAGGAAAAGGAAAGGATCTATTCAAAAGAAGGGCAGATTCTCCACAAGCAATCCCAGCCTGTGTTTATTATGGATATTGTCACATCCCAAGATGGAAAAATAAGACCCAACAAAGCACAGCCTGTTGTGTCAAATTGCTTTATGTTCTTTAAAAACAAAAACAGCCAAAAGGGAGGGTGAGCTTTGGGAATGATGCAACAACATCAACTTGTTATATGTAGTAGAGATAATTCATGCTATAGAAATAGGTATATGTATGTATAAAATATTAGTAAAGTTTAAACCCATGCTTGTGAAACCACCCTGTCCAGGAACAGAGTCCTATTCACATTATAACTGATTCCCAGACAGAGTTAAGATAAAATCAAACCCTGTTCTCATATGGACAGAGTAAGCCACAATGTGGTCCCACAGCCCTAAGCCACAATGTCTGCAATCGTCCTTGTCGGGGCTAGAGGTATTCACATGGTAACCATCTCCAGGACAGGCTCTGGGACTATACTGGACCCATTATCAGATGCAGGAGACAGGCTGCAGCCATCAGAGAGGATTTCCTCTGCACCTGGAAGATATCATCTGGAATTTCCTGGGTGATGATCAAGGAGACATCTCAGGAAACCCACGAGATCATACACCTGGATTTGATGGAATCTCTGCTACTCAAGAGATGGCATCATCTACTACATGTGAATAGCTCTTCCTCTTGGGCACTCAGACATTCATCTAGGCTTCGGACACTCTTTGTCTGTTTCTACACATGTATGGACCCAACTTTACTTGCAAAGAGAGACAAAGAATTATGTGGTCATCTCTGCCTCAGGCAGAATAAACTGTATATAAGCGGGCTGCTGGAAGCACTCAGGGTGTACCTTCGGGAACGCTGTCTCTCTGTCAGCAGGATCCCAAGAGTACCCAGCGGCTGCACCCGGGGCTGATGCTGTCTTGGCTGTGGTGGGATTTCAAATTTTCTATTTTTCTTCATTGACTTAATAAATCTTTGTCAATTTTTTATAAATTTGGCTCCCGATTTGATAATTTATAACAAACTCTTCCCCTGATCAAAATCAGGACTGAACAAGTAGAAGTATGTGATCTGTCCCAGAGCTGGATCCCAGTGACCCCATACCAGGAAATCCTGAGAGCTGTGTCAGACTGAGCCTGGCATCCACCAAGGAGACACAAACAAACATTCAGTGGCTGTATGGAGGTTGGCTGGAGCCAGAAATAGGTGAAGATGAATGCTGGTCAAACTCCAGCACTGCTGAACAGCTCAAAAGCATGAGAAGAAATCCCATTAAATGTGACTAATCAAAGATTTGGAGGGAATGGTCTGGCAGTACCTGCTGTTGGCCTGCAGCATGGCTTTTTCATGCTGCTGGATGCTTTTGAAGATCTGCAGCCTGGTCATTTGTGTGTTCAGTGTCTGGCCACAAAAGCACCCTCTGCATGAGCTTGTTCCTGCTGCTGCCAGCTACCTTCTGGGGGAAAACAAGCAAACAAACAAAAAAATCTCTGGTACAAATTCAGGAGATCTGGACAAAAATAAAACACAGAGCTCATCTCTGGAGCAGTCTTCAAAAGAAATTAGTTGAAAGTAAATCAAAGGTTCTCATCCAAAAACAGCAATGAAAAAACATTATAGAGACACCATTCAAGCAGTCACTTCAAGAGATAGGTAAATATTGGCAGGAGAATATGGCACTGTGAGCCTTCCCTCTGGAAGTCTTTGTTTCTGCCACAAGATGCTTTGCCCCAGGGCCTGCCTCTAGGAACTGCTGTGGAAAATCCCAGAAAGCCCCAAGTGCACACACAAACAAGGTTTGCTTCTTGGCAGCCCAGACTGACTTTGCTGGTGTGGGCAGAGATGAAAATGTGGGTTTTCTATTGCCAGAACATAGCCCTGCAAAAGGGATCTTCCTTCTGTTCTGCACAGGAAGAACCTCAGCTCAGTTACTGTGTCCGGCTGGACATGACACAGCAAAGCCAATCTCAACAGGTCCAGAGGAAAACAAAACCTGCCTGAAAAACTCATGGAAAAAAAAGAGTGAACAAATTTGGATTATTTAGATGGGGAAAAAAAAGAGTGAGCAAGGAACATGTTACAAATGCATAGAGGGCTCCCTGTTAGGATGGAAAATAGGACCTAATTGCCATGTTTAAATTGCTAAGGAACATTTAACAGAATAATGGAATGATTTGGGCTGGGAGGGACCTTAAAGATCATCCAGTCCTGACCCCCTGCCATGGGCAGAGACACCTTCCCCTAGACCAGGCTGCTCCAAGCCCCATCCAGCCTGGCCTTGAATATTCCAGGGATGAGACACTTACAGCTTCTCTGGACAACCTGTGTCAGTGTCTCACCACTCCCACAAAGAATTTCTTCAGCTGAAAGCCATTCCCCCTTGCAGTCACATTTTTCCACGTAGATCTGAGCTCTTCCAGAAAATGATGGAAAATTAAGGAGTAAGATGTGCAGAAGGGGTCAGATGTGACAGAGTGGGGCTCAGCAGTGTCCAGCCTGCAGCTCTCAGGACCAAGGGACACTCACAGTCCCACAGAGCCCTGCAAGAGCCCCTGTGCTGTGCCCAGCCTCTAGCACCAGTGTCATTGTGCAGGTGGGGACAGGGAGCTTTGGCATCTCACAGCACAAAAACTGCTTCCACCCCTCTCATGGCCACAGCTCCTGTTTCCCCAGGTGAGCAGAGGGAAATGTCTTGGCCAATCCACATCCATGTCCCTCAGGACTTGCAGCTTCCTCCTACTTCTCCTTCCAGCTCACATTTAAAGCAGCAACCCATTACATCTCCCAGCCAGCACAGCACCTTCACTACCAAGTTGGTGATTAAATGAAAATCCAAAGGAACATTTAAAAATTTCATCAATGCCACTTGGACATATGCCTTCAGGCTGTTTATCTTTAAATGAGATGTCACATGTAATTTAGTGGCTATATTAAGTATTGTTTTTCACTTTTAGCTGCATTGCTGTGGGCAGCCGTGTATCAACACACACCTTCATTCTTCATTAGGGGAGATAAATGAAAATGGCATCATTTTTCTGAATTAAAGTCCAAATACTTGACATGTCAATACCATCTAATGGAACAAAGCACTACAGATTCCTAGAGCAGGTGTTTAATTTGCATGTTATTACTGACAAGCAAGATTAATGCTTTGCTAAATACTTATGCTGCAGTAACAAGGAAAGCAGAGGGGGGTTATACTTAAACCCGCAAACAAGGACAAAATATTGTAACTCCCTTTCTCTCTTCAAGTGATTCAGCCTTTACAATGGAACTAAAATATTATAGCTTTGTATTTGTTCCTACCTCCATGCTGCATCTTGTGCATTTTTGGATTGTGCCACCCAGATGTTTCACAAGTTCTCCATATAACCCAAAGCTATGGAATGGCAGTGATGCTCTCAGTGGAAGCAGGGATGTTCCCTGCTGCTCCTTTGCCCCATCCCTTCCTTCAGGGAAGGGCTTGGGAGAACTCATGAAGAAACTGAGTTTAAACCTTGTCCCAGAGACACTCAGGCCCCCAGGACATTGCTTTTTGCACTGTAAGCTTGTTCTTGCCAGCCTGTTGCCTATTTATGCATTTAACAGCAGACTAGCACAGGAGTCCAAGCTGCTTCTGGAATAATAACAATTAAAAAAATCAGAACTGCAATTAAATTACAGCTCAGGGCCATTGGCTGCACAGGAACTCTTTGCTCTGCAAAGACTTGCTGCAAAGATTCATTTTGTTCTGAGTAACACCTTGTGAAATTGGAGCCTCTGCCACTCTTCAGGAGAGATATTCTGAATTTGTCCTACCACCATTGTTTTGACAAGGCTAGTGGGAACTTGCTTACAATTTTTAAATTTTACACTAGAAATTTAAAATTTGAGTAAGTTTACACGAGTTGTGTACCCAGCTCCTTTTCACCCCGACCAAGCCAGAAGATTTGAGCATCATCAGATGTAGGAAACTTTACAGGACAGAGCTTGTGTTGAGAATCTGCCATTTTACAGTGAACACACCATTTGCCAACCAGACCATATGGTAGCCCCAGGTAATCAGTGCATGAAGAAAGTGGGAATTTCTCAAAAAACCACCCCAGCTACATCCTGTCCCAGAGCAAACCCACAGCAGGTCACACTCTTGCCTTGACACAAGCCAGCAAAGCTCTGCTGTCTTCAGCTGGGATTAAGAGCAGGACCTTGGTTTTTCAATGCCTCACCACAGTGTTCCTGCAGGACTTTAATAACCTGATCCATTCATTTTCCAGAAAAGGACTTCTACTGTTTTGAAAACAACAAAATAAAGGCCACTACTCACTGGCTGTCAGGTTAATGGTTCAGAACAGGTCTGCGTGCTTTGAAAAAACCAAAAGTTCAAGGCACAACCCCAGCATTAATTGCAAATAAAAAGCAAGAGTGATGCTCACATCCATTAGCTGCTCTGCCAATAGTGCAGTGATGCTTCAGCATCGCTGGGAAACATCACCCCAGCAGCAAGTGCAGCCCAGCAGGCTGGCACACAGCACACTGGGGGGATAGGGCTCACAGTGGGACACCAGCCAAGCCCCCCCCTCATAAATCAGACACAAGGGAACAAAGCAGCAGGGACTGATGGAGCTCAGCAAGAGGGGGAGCACTGAGCTGCCACCTGCAGCAAAGTTCTTCCAAGGTTTCCAAAAGCCTGGCGCAACAGCACCATTTGGTCACTTCCACCCTTTCCCATGCCAAATATTTCCAAAAGGAACCCAACCCCTCAGCTCCATGATGGCTTCAGGCCTTAGGGGAGGCTCCCAAACTTTCAGGATGTGCCAGCACCTCCCCATACCAGGCACCAGTCCCCTCAGAGCAGCCACTTGCTGTAGCCATGATATTTTCTGAAAAAATCCTTTCCTTAGGATTTTTTCTCCTGAGAAGCTGAGAGGCCTCAGGTACAAAATGTAAACAATGGTTACCTGCTGCTGTGGAATGCAACAGGTGGATCTGTGATTGGTCTCATGTGATTGTTTCTAAGTAATGGCCAATCACAGTCAGCTGGCTCAGACTCTCTGTCCGAGTCACAAGCCTTTGTTATCATTCTTTCTTTTTCTATTCTTAGTTAGCCTTCTGATGAAATCCTTTCTTCTATTCTTTTAGTATAGTTTTAGTATAAAATTATAATAAAATAATAAATTAAGCCTTCTGAAACATGGAGTCAGATCCTCATCTCTTCCCTCATCCTCAGACCCCTGTGAACGCGGTCACAACTTGCAGCCTTCTAGCAAAGCAAACCACAAACAGTGAACTGCTCAGACCAGCTCTCCCTGAGGGCATGGGACAGGCAGTGCTGCCAGGACACCAGGCAGGGCTCAGGGCTGCTGAGGACACCACTGTCACCCTGCTGTGCCACTGACACACAGCTGGCCCCAGGGTGAATCCCACTCTGAATGTTTCACCACATTAGCACCAACCCACCTGAGCCCTCCTACTCACCCCACACACCAGCCCTTCACAAACCCACACAAGATTGCCAAGTACGTGGTGAGGCATTTAAATACCTGCAGCTCCTCTGCAGTTTCTTATGCTAAAAAACTTCATTTTTCTCACCTGGCATTTCCTTTAGGCAGCTTAAGGGTCCATCTCAGCAGCTTCACAGCCCTTCAAAACTTGCAAGTAAGACAAAAATCTTCATTCATATATCACAAACTCAGCCCACCTCCAGCCTCACTGCAAACCTTGGGTTTGAGGAGCTGTCCCTTATTTATACCTGCCCCAGGGCCATCAGGTGGAGTGCTAAATTGTAGCAAGCTCCTCCCTGTTTCTGGGCAGCTGATGGCAAATTGGGCGAAGGATTTATTGGCCATGGACTGATAATGCAGCCAAGAGCCTCCCTAAGCTAGAGAGAGGGTCCAGCTTCACTTGTGTCTAATGTGCCCCATCAAAGGCTGGTGGAGGGGAGGTGCTCCTGCTTAGCAGCACCTTACCCATGGTCAGCATTTTGTGAAAAGCCTCCTAGTCCTGGGGAGAACCCTGTCAGTAACCAGCTCCTGCAGCTCCTGCTCTGCTGCTGCCTTGCAGCCCAAGGGCTGGCAGGAAACTGCTGCAGCCAGAGCCATTAAACAAAGTACAACCCTGCATTGCTGTGTTCCTGCTGCACTGTATATCATAGGAAAAAATTAGGAAAAACACTACATTAATGACTGTTGGCTTAAATAAATGTGCTTATAAATGTGCAGCACACACGGACACCCCTTCTCAGAGGTCGCTCCTGCAGCGCTTCCCAGGGGCTCAGCAAAACCTGGAGACAAATGGGGCATTCCAGCCTCCCAGCCCTAGTGGAAAAAGCTCATTACCATCATCAAAAACTTCAGTGTCTTCAACCTGTTCCTATCCTGAACATGCACTTTCAGTGATTGCTTTAATGTTTGGGGAAGTAAAAAGGATTTTAGCAAAAGCCCATCTGGGCTGTGGCACTGATCTCTCCCTGGAGCTCCTATGTCAGGGTGCTGGTGGCTGAAGGAGGCATTTTGCCATCAGTCATTCCCACTATTTTATTATCCTGGAGGAGCAAAAATAGGACGGTAACTAATTCTCCAGCTTCAGTTGTGGTTTTGCTTTTATTTTACTTAAAAGTAATTACAGACTGAGAAAAATGAAAGCATGTGGGCTCTTTCTAAATAGCTCCTTTGCCCACCACTGTGCCCTTGCTATAATCTGCAGGCCTGTCTGCACTCTCAGTAAACTCTTTAAAGATTTAATCAAACAAATTAATCCCTTAACTCACCCATTCCCTCATAGCTGTCATTCAGGAGGCAGCTTATTTTCTGATTTCTAAGAGCCTGATTTCTGCCAAGTGCAATTTTAAATGACACAGTCCTTTAAAAATGGCCAGATAAAAGATTTGCTCTGAAACCCCCAGTTTATATCCTGGAGTTTGCTGTAAATTAAATTGATATCCATTTAAATTCAGCCCCATGCCACTGAGCTCTGTGAAAGGCAGGGCCTGCCCAGAGCTGTGGGAGGAGGTGATGGGATTTAGCAGGACTGGATCTCCTCCCAGCCCCACTGCTGCCTGCTCCGACCTTGGCCAAATCATTTAAACTCTCTACGCTGTTTAGTCATCTGTAAAATTAGTATATTACTATTTACCCACCTCCAAGAGATAAAGTGAATGTCACCATTTGTGAAATACTCGGAGACCTTTGGG
Source organism: Emberiza elegans (assembly GCA_024865655.1). Lineage (NCBI taxonomy): Eukaryota > Metazoa > Chordata > Aves > Passeriformes > Fringillidae > Emberiza > Emberiza elegans. The sequence goes on from JALJVW010000184.1 coordinate 58,934,735, forward strand.
ACAGCAGAGCTCAGGCTGTGTCTGCTGGTTCCCAAACCCTGCAAATCCCAGCTCTGTGGCTGTTCTGAGGGAAGAGATCCCAGTGCCATGGGGTGAACAGTGTCTGGATGGGGGCCAGCAGCTGAGATGGGTTTTTGTCAGGTCTAGCCACAATTTACTGTTTCTTGGAAACTAACCTGGATCAGCTCTGCAAAGAGCTCTAAGGTTTAAATCATGATTTGAAGTATTTTCACTTGAAATGACAAAATAAACAGTTCCATTCCTGATGGAACTCTGCAACATTCATAATTTAAACAGGAACGAAACTGGAAAACCTTTAATTGGTTCCACCAGCCATTTTTCCTGGAAACATGTCCCACCCTACAGACTGCACAGGCACTGCTTGAATTGCTGATGGAAATGGCCTTGGAATCTGATGTACCTGGTGGCTGCTGAGCCATGTCAGAGCTTTTCTTTTTTACCCAGATGTTAAGGATACCAAGAGATGCTAATACCTGCTAATAGGCAATTTGAAAAAAGCTTTATATAGGAAATGTAAATTTAAATCTTCATGCTGCAGTATCTTTCAGCCTTTTCTTTATATCTGCACCCAAAAATGATGCTCAAAGAGATGAGCTGGAGGAGATGCCTTGGGTCTAATGCTGTGCCCAGGTCAGTCCTCTTAAACAGTTTTCTACAAGTGTTGAGGGTTTTGTCAGACAAATAAGGACTCATCTGGATCAGATTTAGGGCTTGAAGTGCTGGGTAAGGATTGAACCAAACAGAAACAAATACATGCAGAGGTGGGCAGGGATATGATAAATGAAAGGAAGAAACATCCTCACACGACCCTGATGGGCCCTGCACTGAGCCCAGCATGCCAAGGACTCTCCTTTATCTCCAGTGGGCATGGATGGAGAACAGGCTGCTGCAGAGGCAGGTGAACCCCTGCTGGCTTCACATTTGTGGCCCTTTCCTCCATGCTTTACAGGCAGGTGTCATGTTCCTAAACCTCCTGGGTTTCTGTTGGAAGGGCATTACACCAACACAGCATTGTCCAGCCAGCTGCTCCAGAAGCTGGGAGAGAATGAGACTTCCTAGGCCCAGAAATCCTGAGAATCTGCTCAAAACCAGGAGCAGTGACACAGGCACCTTCCCACACAGACCCCTCTGTGTCCAGCTCCGTGGGGCTTTTGCAGGAGCTGCTCTATGGACACAGAGAGCTTCCACAGAAATCTATGTATCATTAACCTGAGCTTGGCTTTGAACCAGGGCTTTAAAAAGTTTATACAAGTAGTAGCTAAAAGGCATTTAATAGTGCACTACAGCCAGTAAGCAATGAATTATTTAGAATATTTTACTAAGAATAATTGCTGGTTTTAAAGAGATTTTTTCCCCAGTCTTCCCTGGGGCCTAGAAATACTTTCATGGTAGTAATAGCAAGTAAGAAAAAAAAAAACCAAAATACAAAGGCACCTAATAGAAGCTGCCTGGGATCAGCTAAACCATGATGCAGAGGAGGAAGAGTATCTTGAATGTGGTTTCAGCATTTGTTTCTTAATTAAACTGTGCCCAGGTCAGTCCTCTTAAACAGTTTTCTACAAGTGTTGAGGTTTTGTCAGACAAATAAGGACTCATCTGGATCAGATTTAGGGCTTGAAGTGCTGGGTAAGGATTGAACCAAACAGAAACAAATACATGCAGAGGTGGGCAGGGATATGATAAATGAAAGGAAGAAACATCCTCACACGACCCTGATGGGCCCTGCACTGAGCCCAGCATGCCAAGGACTCTCCTTTATCTCCAGTGGGCATGGATGGAGAACAGGCTGCTGCAGAGGCAGGTGAACCCCTGCTGGCTTCACATTTGTGGCCCTTTCCTCCATGCTTTACAGGCAGGTGTCATGTTCCTAAACCTCCTGGGTTTCTGTTGGAAGGGCATTACACCAACACAGCATTGTCCAGCCAGCTGCTCCAGAAGCTGGGAGAGAATGAGACTTCCTAGGCCCAGAAATCCTGAGAATCTGCTCAAAACCAGGAGCAGTGACACAGGCACCTGCCCACACAGACCCCTCTGTGTCCAGCTCCGTGGGGCTTTTGCAGGAGCTGCTCTATGGACACAGAGAGCTTCCACAGAAATCTATGTATCATTAACCTGAGCTTGGCTTTGAACCAGGGCTTTAAAAGTTTATACAAGTAGTAGCTAAAAGGCATTTAATAGTGCACTACAGCCAGTAAGCAATGAATTATTTAGAATATTTTACTAAGAATAATTGCTGGTTTTAAAGAGATTTTTTCCCCAGTCTTCCCTGGGGCCTAGAAATACTTTCATGGTAGTAATAGCAAGTAAGAAAAAAAAAACCCAAAATACAAAGGCACCTAATAGAAGCTGCCTGGGATCAGCTAAACCATGATGCAGAGGAGGAAGAGTATCTTGAATGTGGTTTCAGCATTTGTTTCTTAATTAAAGTAAATGCACAACCACAGACAATAAAGCAAACAGAGTGCCAAGAGCCAGGCTCACAGCCCAGCCAGTCCAGGCAGGATTGTGTACACTCTCACACACTTGAAGTTGTAACTCCCCCAAAATGCTAATAAAAAATAAATGTTGCTGAGGTCCTCACCCTGAGCCTGAGATCCAGTGGGTTCTCCCCAACACAAAGCCGTGGGCAGTCCCTGTCCTGGCCCAGCTTCACCTCAGCAGAGCCGTGACACAGCTGTCCCTAAACACATTTGCTGAATTTTTTCTTCATTTCAGCTCACACAACTGTCAAAAATAAGCAAAATCACTGGAATTTTTGCAGCTAATTGTGTGCTTTCCTCACTGCTGATCTATAACTGCTCCTTGCCGTGGGTGGGCTGGGGGCTCTGGAGCTGAATTTTGGCCCAGAGCCATTTCCCAGGGGTCAAGGAGGAGCAGGCAAAGGCCAGAGCCCCAGCCCTGCCTTGGATGGTGCCATGAGCTGGGGAGGGCAGGAAGCCACAGTCTGGGGACAGCTGGGGGGACAAGGCTTCCTCCTGGGGGTTCTGTGCACGTTGCTCCAATTGCAGAGAAGCCACAGCTGGTGCTCATTTTACCCACCCAGCCCTGCTCCTGCTCAGGCCAGGGCTGAGGCTTCCAGCAGCACTCAGGGAATGCTCTGCCTGCCCAGAGCCCCCTCTCCTGGAAACCCATCAGCTGCTGTTGCAAAAACAGCAGAAATGTTTGTAATTTATGTGCCACACCAGGCTGGGAGCAGCGCTGGGGAAAGGGTGCCAGAGAGGAGGATCAGAGGCTCAGTGCCCAGTGATTTGAGAGGGGTTAAGCTCAAGCAGAGCTGTCCTTGGCTTCTGCTCGTGTGTTTTGGAAAGACATCCTCTCCCACAATTCCAGGTGAGAAAACTCCTTCAAAGCACAGGTAGGAAGGAGACACTTCACTCATGACACTGAGGAGTCCAGAACTGAAAGGGAAAACAAACCCATCTCCAAAAACTCAGTTAAAAAAAAATCCAAGGATTTTCCACCTGCCAGTCATTTCCTGTGGACTGCCAATGCTTCCTCTAATTAATTGTTCTCTGCTCTGTGAGTGTCTGCTAATGATAAGCTCCAGGCAAAAGACCCAGAGCAGGGAGCTCTCCATTGATCCTGGCATTGATTTTTTTATCTTTTTCCCTGTTGTTATTGTACATGCAAATGGCTGGTAATGACTCAACATTACGACCACTCTCTTCAAGTGACGTTTAGGAAAAACATGATTGAATCAGAGGCTCTAATATGCTGCTGTCCCTCTCTGTGCCCCAGGCTGGCCCTGCTGCACTGGCTGTGCCTCAGCCTCCTCTTCCCTGGCAGGACAGGGCTCACTCACTGTTTATCTTTATTCTCACCAAAATTTTGCCCTCATGTGGACTGAACCAGGCACCCCTAGTTCCTCACAGTCCTCTCCAGCCATAAAAACCCTCCATGGAGGGGGGAGAGGTGAGAGGGAGGCCCTGACCCACCCTCAGCATCCCCAGCCCTGCAGGGTCCCCAGCTGGGGGGAGATTCCAACTCTGCAGTGAAGCACAAAGCTCCAGCCCTGGGTACAGAGAGTGCAAAGTCACATTCACAGGGCAGTGATTGCACAGGAACCACTTCGGTCACGTACCTTCACACCAGTAAGTTGTTGGGGCTTTTCAGGGCCATAATTTTAAGCCCCCTAAAGCAACCACTCACTGGAATTTTAATATGCATTTTATTTGTCTGTTTGAATAAGAACATGGATTTATTCTGCTACTTGCTTGCTCTGCCTAGGAAAAATATGTATCTCTCTCCTTCCCTCTTTCTTCAATATCTTTGCTTGGATCTAGTGAATTCTGTGCTGAATTTTCCAAAAATGACTGCAAAGAACTGCTAGTTTTCCATAAGCCTCCCCATTTTCTTGCTGCTTTTTCCCCTATAACATGCAAAACATGAAGCCATGTATCCAGCCCAATATGCTCCTGTCAACACAAATCAGAAGACTAAAAAATCCAGAAGCACCAAATAAATTTTGTTGAATCTTGTTAAAAGAAGAGCCCTGTGAGAAATGCCAGGTCTGGGTGTTGGAGGAGGGGCAGGACACCTGCAGTGTCTGGTGCTCCTCCATCCCAGACAGCTCTAGAGTTCAGCTGGAAAGTCAAACACTACAGATATTCTTGGGAAATTCCTGACATTTTTTCCCTCTGGATGGGCCAGAAGTTATCATGAAAGCTGTCTTTCCTCTGGTGTTTTGGTATTTCTTTTTTGGGAACCTCCTCAGTGCAGGCAGAGCCAAGTTTTCCCATGGCATCCATCCCACAGCTCAGCTAGTCATGAGGGATGACAGAAAATCCACTTAGATCCCTGGCTTTGCACTCAAGTAAGTAAATCACTTGCTAAAGAGCAAGCTATTGGGTTTTTTTCCCCAAAATTTTGTGATGTTTTAAAATTGAATCCTGCAACTGGAACATGGTTTATTCCTGCCCCAAAGAGCAGCCTGGCTCAGGAGGTGGAGAGTTCTTGACTCAGAACTGCTCCCTGGCAGAACAAGCTGTCCCATCTTGGGGCATTCCAGCACAGCAGGTTTTGGAGCAGACGGAAAGCAGCTTGTGGCTGGGGGCAGTGTTGGGAGTGGGGTCAGACCTTGGCTTTGTTCCTTGAGGAAAGGCCCAAGGCAGGGGACAGTGGAGGTGTCTGACCCCCTGACAGCGTCCCTGCAGCTCCCCAGCCTCAGCTCTTCCCATGGCCACGGGGCTTGGCCAGAGGGAAGGCACCACAGCCCTGCCCCGGGAGCACTTGCAAAAAACCCTGAGGTCTGAGCAAAAACATCAGCAAGCTTAATGACACTAAAAGAAAGCCACCATCACATGCTGTGCCTCAAGAGGTGACCCCTGGCACCCCAACTAGGCAGGAGAGGAAGCAGGAGGTGAGGAGTGGGGACAGGGGACAGCAGGAGGACAGCAGGAGAGCTCCCTGAGGGGCTGTGCTCACCCTGGAGGAAAGCTCCCTCTGCCCAGCTGTCTCCAAGGCACGCAGAGCTGTGAATGCCTCACGCACCCCACATTGCTCTGATGGCTCTCTGAGATGTCTAGACTGCTGCTGGAGCTGATAGCAAGCTGGCATCCTCTGAGCTCTTTGAGCCTTTCTTGCTTTTTCTTCTTTTTTTTTTTTTTTTTTTTAACTGGTAATAAGATTCTTTTTGTGTTATGCACTGCTGGAAAGTCCCGTTTGCATGCAGACAGCTGCTGTGTTTATAGACACCATCCAAAATGCAGCTAAACACCAGAGCTCGCCTCAAGCCCAGCATTTGTTACACTGATCATTTCCAGAGGGGTCCCAGGAGCTCTCATTTTCCCTAGTTTAAAGTCAAAGCCTCGTCCTTAATGCAAAGACAAAAGTCCCACATGGAAACACGCCTTGGGAAGAACCTGAAAGGGAAATAAAATCCTTAAAACTGAATGACAGCCTGAACACCAGCAGCTCCCATTAGTGTTTATCAGAAATACAAATGCTGAACTGAACAGGCTCATCCCTGTGAGGGTTTAGGGTCATTCTGAGAGTACAAGAAAGTCTTGAGCTTGTCTTTAGTGCTGAATAAACCCAATACTTGAAATCCTTCCTTGCAGATCTGTAGAGCTAAAATAAAATTAAAGTAGGGAATTGCATCAAAACTGCCTCCATTAAAAGCCAGGTCCATTAGGCAGGCAGTTTGGGAGGGTTCCTTCCAAGCAATTTTTCCCAATTATAACACAACAGGAGTTACTTTACAGGAGAAAACATAGGATAAGAGAGTGAATCTGAGCACACATTTCCAGTGAAACTCCGTTTCCCCCAGATGGAAACCCTACATTGAAGCAAACAGGTAAATTATGGTTATGGTACAAAATACAGTTGCTGAGGGAGAAAAGCATCTCAAATTAAAGGTATTTACATCCATTTGCTGAGGATGCTTTTGTTGCAGAGTGATGCAGATGCTGCCTATGATGAAGCCTTGTTTCCCACCTTCCCATGCTGGCTTTGCCTTCATCCCAGCCCACCCCTGTAACCCAGCATAGGGTGCAAAGCAGGTTTTAACCCAAACCGTGGTGTGGGAAGGAGGAGCAGGAGCAGCTCACGAGCGTTGTCCTGGGAGCTTTTGCCCATGGCACAGAGCTGGTCCCACCTGGGGGCAGTGCGTGCCTGCTCTGCCTTCCCTCCCCAAATTCCCTCATCCCAACCGCACGCTGCCTCGGAATAGCCAAGTACACAGTGCCCTCTCCTGCCAGGAGCCTGTGTTTTTTCAACTATTCCCCCATATCTGTCTTTTTGCCCCCTATTTAAGGAACGTAAATAATTTATGGCTTGTTTTTATAAGGTGTTGATTACAAACTGTCACAGAGCCTGAAAAAAGGGGGGGATTTTTTCTCTCCGGGCGTTTTGGCTCCGGCAGCGCCAGCGGCCCCAGCCCAGCCCCAGCTGTGACATCTAGCGGGAGAGAAAAGGTCATTCCCCCTTCCCACACATCCCCGTGAATGTGTTCCAGCGGGAAGGGCTCCGGAGCCCTGGCAGCCCCGCGGGGCCGCAGCGGAGCCGTGCCTGGCTCTGGGGCGGGATGAGGAGGAAGAGGAGGACGAGGAGGGGGCCACGGTCGGCTCCAGCCTGCGTGGGACTAGGGATTTTTGTACTGTATTTTTTCTTCAGCCAGAGAGGCCAAAACGTGCTCCCGGCTCTTTGCTGGGGTCACAGCAAGGAGACTCCGGCTCTGTTTTTCAAGCAGCTTCCATGTGCCCAAAGGCAGCACCTTCATTGTCTGTGATGCTGTCTGGCTGCAGCCCCAGACCTTTATTTATGCACAAAAGCACTATGTTATGCAGACAGGCAAAACCCAGTATTCCTGACAAGCCCCAAAGCTTAAAAAGCTCAGGTCCATGTGGCATCAAGCCACACATGCCTGTTCCTCCTCTACTGGAACGGGGCAGCACCTTTGTATAAGAACATGCATCGTAAACAGGCAAATTAAAAGTGTAATCAGATTTCAAAATCAAGTTTTGAACTTATGCTTTTTATTACTTTGTTTCTATTTCTTTTTGCAAAAAGATTGCTATCAAACAATACAAGATTGCTGCCAGGAGTTTAACACAGGTCAGACTTGGGACATGGGCAGGTGCCTGGTCCAGAGCCTGTCCCAGCCAGTCCATCCTGATTTTCTCTTTCTGCAGGTGCACAGAGAACATTTTCTTTGTTTCCCTATATTCACCATATTTAGCACAATAAATATTACGTTCGGAATTAAAATCCAAGTGAGATTTGAAAAAAAAAAAGCACAGGAAGCCATTTTTATTTTTTAGTTTGGCTGCGAGAGGAAAACAAGAGATGGGGCTATGACACTCATTATTCCAATGTCATGGAAGTCCAGGCTGAAAAGAAACCCAGCAAGAACAAAACTTTCAATTCATCAATGGCAAACCAAGAGAGCATTAAATTCCACACACAGCTCTGACTGCATCCTGCAGGAGAGGGCAGCAGTGTTTCCCCATTCTAGGACATGTTCTCCAGCCCAGCTGCACAAGGGGCTCATGGAGAACAGGGTGGTTTGGGAACACAGTGGTGGGTCCAGGTCGTTCTGAGCCATTCCAGTGCACACCTGGAAGTGCATTTTGAGTAGCTCTTGGCTACCTGCACAAACCACATGGCTACTTTAACAAGCTGAGCCTGGCACAAGGAGGTGCCCTCACAGCTGCGTGCCTGTGAGCTCAGCTCCAGCATGAAGGTGAGAAAGGGCTGATTAACCCAGTTTGAACACTCCAGTGGTGTGGCTGAGAGGGATTTGGACCACAGCAGCTGGTGACCAGACAAGAGGGAATAGCTTCAAATCAGCAAAGGGTGGGTAGATTTTACATCTTAGGGAGAAATTCTTCCCTGTGAGGGTGGTAAGGCCCTGGCAAAGTCTGCCCCATCCCTGGAAGCATTTAAAGCCAGGTTGAACCAAGCTTGGACCAGCCTGTGATAGAGGAAGGTGTCCATGCCCACGGCAGAGGTTGAAACTGGAATACCTTTGAAGTACTTTCTAATCCCAACCATTCTGTGACTCTCTGTCATCAGTTTTTGTGTGCAGGAAGTTTGAGCTCTTACCTGGATAGTGACCCCATACATGCACAGTCCCAGGGCTGATCAATGTCCTTTTGGAACAGTCACATCTCATCTGTCTGCAGAGCAAATGACACCCCACAAAAGGCACAGTAAGGGGACTCTGGTCTCTGTTCTAGAGCTCAGAGGGAGCTCCAGGGGAACAGGCAGCTGGCACAGGACCAGAACTGAGGGAGGCTGAGTCCCACAGCTCATCTGGAAGAACTATTTCAAGCATGTTAAATTTTAACCACACATGGCAGCATCTCTGCACTCCAGGGAGAGGTCACAGCAGAGAATCACAAGCTCCATCCCAAGTCAGTCCAAAATAAGAAACAATTTTTCAAAACATCCCAGCTCTCTGCAAGCTGAGAGTCTGGAACAGGGCTCTTCCTCTGCCTGAGGGCAAAAAAACCCAAAACCACAGCTCTTTTCATTGCTGACCTTTACATTGTCAGGAAACTAATAAGCAATCTTCTGGCAGAAGCCATAGGGAAGGTGAAAGGAAAACATGGCATTTGAATAAACATAAATCCAGAGGGGTGTGGGGGAGGAAATCAACATTATATGGTGCGTGCCTCATCAGGATAATAACTGGGAGAGGAAGCAGAGAGTAGAGGAGATTCCAGCTGTGACACCCCATTGATGTTGCTCTGGGGTACTTTGAGCTCCTAACCTGGAGCTTGGCAGCCACTGTACAAAAGAGGCACAGGACTAAGGGCTGCTTGTCCCCAAGTCCCAGCCCTATATGCTGCAAACCTGCTGCCTCCAATGGCCCTCCCCATGTGAATTGGTTCCAGCAATACACAGGCTTGGGGACCAAGAGCAGAGGGCAGCTCTCTGAATTTCCCATTGAACTCCCTGATTTCACCCACACTGTGTTAACTGTATGACTGCAATGGGGACCACAAAGTCAGACTCCTCCCAGTGCCTCAGCTCTCAAATGGGGCTCCCTTGGCTGCCCTGCTTCTCCATCCTGCCTTAGCAGAGACACCAGGCCAGCTCCCTCCCTGCCTCCCCACGGGATCTCCTCCTGGCCAGGCAGGCAGATGTGCCTGTGGAAATCAGCTCTGTGCAGGAGCAGCTGCTGGCCCACACAGCTGTGCCTGTCCTTTGGGGCAGGAAGAAAACAGATTCATCAATGAAACCAAATCTGCTTCATCAGAAACTACAGCCATCTGTCAGCTTATTAATAGGCACAGAACTCCTGTAAAGCACTGCCATGAATACTCCAGGAAGATTTTTGTTTGGAGGAAAAGTTTAGGTTGCAGCTGTTGTCATCTTATTGCAAAAATTCCATGCCTTCTTGGTGATCGCTCATGGGCAGCTCCTTGCAGCACAAACACCTTCACAGCACAGCCAACAAACTCCAACTCTCCCCTCAAACAGCTAACCCGCTCTTGTAGCACTCATCTTATTGGACACAGCTGTGGCCTGTTAAGGGCAGGCCTGTTCCTAATCTTTGGTGATTAGTGCAGCTGCAACTCCTCAGGGGTGAGATTACCTTCTGCACTATCTTTATTTTCTTACATTCTATCCCTCCACATGCAGCAACTGCAGCATTGGGTGGTTGATGGTGGAATTTAAACCAGTTCATTATTTCACTTCTGCAAAATCAAATTAGTGGATTCCTCCCCACCTTCCTCCAGTACAGCATCTTCCCCCTCAGACAGCTACAGCCTTACTTTACTTGGCTTTTACATATTACACCCCAGGCCTTCTTTAGATTCCCAAAACACTCACATGCCTGCTCATTTCTAAGGACTCTTCCTACTGAAAGGAGTGCAGGTTAAGGTGGGAAAGCATCTCAATAACCTCCCAAACCCAATTTCTGCCAGGAACACATCCCAGCTTTGTCAGGAGGGCAGAGGGAACCGTGAAGAGGATTTTAGAGAGGGGCCTGTAAAACATTCACGGAAACACAGCAGTACTTCAAACAGCTCATTTTCATTTCTTATATCATGAGACCGAAGATGTGGGGAGGAGGGAGAGGAAACATGTTTTCAGATTATTTTAAAACCATCTCCATTATTTCTGAGACATGCACTTGAACTGCAAGGGTTGCTCTTCCTTTGGTAATAACCGAGTTATTTTTGTGCTGTGCTTGATTCTCTTGTGAGAAGAGGCAGCTAAAATAAACACTCTGTATCTATTCACATCAAAGTTTTTCCAAGAGGAATTGAAATATCGCTGATGTGGCCTATTTTTCCTTAACCTCCAGCTCCTTGTCCTTGAAGCAGTGTGGCCGGGGGAGCCGCCTCCCTCGCTGCTCCGCTGCCGTTTGCTCGAAGTGGATGCTCCTGGGAGGAGCAGCCTGAGCCATTTCACATCCCTGCAGTTTTTCTCATGCCTCACCAGCTGGATAGAGTGCAGCCAGAACACACCTTACAGGTCTCTCTCCTGAAGGGTGGGAAGGGGAATGCAAGGAGCTGTGTCCCTGATGCTGCAAAAGGGGCTCCCTGCTCCCCCTGCACAGCCCTGGGACTGGGAGTGCTGCAGGATTCCCCTCCCAGCCAGGAAATTGAACCATTTAAGGTGCTCAGCTCTCAAATGAGCTGAGCAAACCATTTAAGCTCTCAGCTCACAATGTACAGCCAACAGAGCTGGGGTAGGAAAGCAGCAGTAGCTCCCGGAGATGACAATGGGAGTGGGCAGCAGACATGTACAGCAGCTCAAGACCTCAACCAAAAAGCAAAGCTGGAGGCTGAAATAAGATCCCAGCTTATTGTATTTGCTGGGAAATGTCCTGACGAAGGCAGGAATGATGCATCAGATTCCATGTTCTCAGAAGAAAATTTATTACTTTATAATACTATATTACATTAAAGAATACTATACTAAACTATACTAAAGAACACAGAAAAGATACTTACTAAATGCTAAAAAGATAATAATGAAAACTCGTGACTCTTTCCAGAGTCTCGACACAGCTTGGCCCTGATCAGGCAACAAGTCAAAACAACTCACAGCAGAATCCAATGAAACAATCACCTGTGGGTAAACAATCTCCAAACACATTCCAAAGCAGCAAAACACAGAAGCAAATGAGATAAGAATTGTTTTCCTTTTCTCTGAGGCTTCTTAGCTTGCCAGGAGAAAATCCTGGGCAAAGAAATTTTTTCAGAGAATGTGAATTCCATACTAGCTCTGGCAAAATGGGCCCTTTCCAAGTACTTGAAAAGCTCCAAACAGCTGTGGGGAGGAAGAAAACTCTCAGGACCCGTGGCAAGGCAGAGCAAGGCACACACACACAAACAAGGTCCCTTCCTGAGCAGAAGAGGCACTGAGCTGGTGACAGCACTGGAGGGCCCGGGGACAGCAGTCTGGGCAGCTCACAGGCTCCTCCTGAGGAACCACAACCGAGGAAAACTCTCAAGATACCTGACACAACTTGTCTGGCCAGAAGATTCCCAAGAAACTAAATTAGAGCTAAGTCATGTTTTGTGGGATCAGAAAAAGGACAGGTCCCAGGGAATGGCAGTGACAGGTTTGCTTGCCCTGGGGACTTGCCAGCAAACCCTCACAGCTCTGAGGATGCTGATGGGCACACAAAAGGATGAGTACAAATCTGTAATTGCAAGGTAAAGGATTTTAAACACTCTGAGGCTTCAGGGAAGGTATCCCTTCCCACTGTGTGCAACCAGGAGCAGGGTCTGTGGATGCTGCTGCAGCCAATGCCTCCCTCTACCAGGATTCAGCATTACAGGATTAGGTAGGCAATTATTCAACTCATCCAAACTCATTTTCATGTAAGGAGCTTGAGGAACTCCAGAGCATCTAAAAGATTTTTTGCAGGGCTGCACAGAGCTCTTGAAAAGCCTCTGGTCTATTGTGTATTTTCCCTTTTTACTTTAATCCAATATCAAGCATTTCTCCAGGGAATAACACGCGGGCTGCTCAGCAGCGTTAGCAGTAAGCCATTATTCTTTACAAATTGCAAGTCATGAATTTTAACAACTCTGAGGAAAGTGTTCATTGGTATTTTCCCAATTTCTAAGATTAGAAATTGAATGGAGATTTACCCATAGCTTGTTATCAAAGCCAAAAGGCAGCAACATTTCCAGGCTTCACTTTCCAAAGAGTGCTGCTCTGCTATTGTGTAGTTAAAAGGAGTGAATGTTTTAAATATAACATTGTTAATTAGTTAAAAGTTACAAGTATGTCATGCAAATTGACATAAACCAGAAAATACCTCAACATGCTGCATCTCAACAGATGGCAAGTGGGTAATGTCAAATTACACTTTGCCTCGTGTAAAGAAAAAGATCCATTTAATTTCTTGAAGTATTCCTCAATTTCTTAGTAAAGTAACTGTTTGTAGGATTTTATTCTTTTTTTAAAATATCTTTGCTGTAGACTTTTATTTTCCCCTGCAGTACAAGGGAACTGCAATTTAAGCAGAATCACCAGTGTCTCCTAAAATATGTTGCACTGCCATTTGCTGTTACACTACTGGAGTATTCCGCTACAAAAACAAAACCCTAAAAAAACCAATCAACCCACAAACTGACTCCTTTGGCCATATGGTTATTTATACTTATTATAAATTAGGGTAGCTAAAAATTGCAGCTTTTAATACATAACACTAAAGACTGGAAACGTATTGGGGGTGCCAATACTTGCATTTATGGGAACATATGTTTAAAAAGGCTAACTTTAAAAGACTAGAGCTTTTCCAAGAGGGAAATTAATCTTGTGCTTTACAGTATTTGTTTCTACCAGCCTGGAGCAGAACAGAGCACTGCAGTTGGAGTTTCAGGGGATGCTTTGGAAACTGGGACAGCAGCCTAAGTGGTACAGGCTGGGGGAGATAGGGAAGATGTAGAACCCTCTGCGTCTTCCTTCGCTCTCTCTGCATTTCTCATCCCTTTCTATGCACTCAAGTGTGTGTATCACTAAACAAAAGCTTGTTTCATTGAAATCTTCACACCAAGCAGTCACAAATGAGCAGGTTTTTCATTTGAATTCCAGCATTTGCATTCTTTTTTAGACCTTATTTGTATGAGAAAAATCAGCTTCTGAAGTCCCATTTCCCTCAAAAAATATTTCCGTCTTGTTTAATCACATCACTCCTTCCTAACTGTCCTGCCAGCATCAAGAACTTGGAAATATAAAGAGAAGGTATTGCGTAAGTGAGGAATGTTCTTGGGTAATACTTTGCAAAGCACTTCCCTGCTCACACATCATCATCCTGCTGATTTTTTTTGTGGTTCTTGGTGTGTATTTAATGGATTAGATCCTCTTTGTAGCTCAAACAGCATCCTGAAAAACATCCCATCATCTAATCCAGGGATGTTTTGGGATGTACTTGGGATGTACTGGGCATCCCTGCTATATCCAGATACTCTGTTGCAAAGCCTTGAAGAGAAGAGGTAAAACTTCCACATTCTCTACACAAGAAAGAAACATTGCTGTAAAAGTAATTTCAAACCGTCCCAGGTGAGGCTTTCACAACACCAAAAGCTGGCTGAGAACCCTTGCCCTGGATCTGGGAAGACAGCTGTTAATCCTCCCTTTAATATCAGAAACCCTTCGTTAAATCCAGTAGATCAAAGCAGCAGTTCAGTTTTAGTTCCCATTCCCTGGAGTCAGAGCAGACAGCTCTGCAAGGTGGAAACCTCATCACTGTCTGCAAAAACACTCACATCATCCTCAAAAGAAGCAGAGTGGAACTATTTTCTTCAAGCTTCTGCCATTTAAACAACAAAAACACCCCCCCCAAATAAGTTTCAAAATGCAGTTGGTAATAAAAACAAGTGTTGTTAATGTGTCCAAACGTTCCAGCTGTTCAGGAAAAAGCTGCTCCGATCAATTTCTTCAAGTTTTTTTTCATTCATTTTTCATGTCAACACCTACATTTCCATTAAGGTGGTAACTGAAACTTCATGTTTTGTAAGAAGTAATTCATACATCAAACATATATCACTGGTTACATAAAACATTCTACTTCAACACAGGAAGGACCAAGTAAGTAAATAAAATATAAGTAAGAAAAAATACAGTAAATAAGACTGCTCAAATCCTTTATGTATACATATTTATTTGTAATTTTACAGTGGCTTTAGTACTGTTTTACAATAACGTTTTCGGAAAGAAAAAAAAACAACCAAAAAGTTTCAGAACAAGGCTTTAACTAGAACTACAGAACTAGACAATTTTCCTTATGAAATTCTAGTTTCCTAAAGAGTAACAGTCCAAAAAACCAATGAAGCATGACTGCTGTCCATAAAAAAAAAAATCAAAACAAACAAACCCAAAAAAACTTTCTCGTCATCCTGAAACCAAAGTCCAGCATCAGACAAAATAGCCACTGCATTGAGAGGAATATGTTCCTATTGCACAAGCACTGAGAATGAGATATGACAATCAAAGCCTAATTCCATAGGCAGAAGAGGCCACATGTATGTATAGTTAGACTTCAAAGCACATCTTTCTTCTGAAATTATATACCAGACTGGAACTAATGTTAAGGCCATAAAACCAGAACACTGTAACAATGATAGGGCTTGATGCTACTTTTGATGACATTTGGTAAACAGAAGGTGGGAAAGAGGACACCAAACCAACAGCTGATTCTGAGGGGAGTTAAACTTGAAGGCATTCAAAAGAAATTCTCAAAGAACTACATTTTGGAGGGGGTTTGTTTTGAGTCATTGGATAAACTGGATTTCATAACTAATCACTTAATGAGCCTATTACACTCTTAATATCCTGTGTTCTGTAATACATTAAATAATATACTTTCTGGAATTTACATTTAATTTGTATGAAAACAGTTAATTATTTCTGCTTGTTATTCCCTCTTTAAAATAGATGAAGATTTGTATATTCTTTATAAATTATCTTAACAACCAGGTAAGGCTTCAATGTACTGAGTTAACTGCACACAGGTATCTCTAATTTGCTCTTAATTAGGCATCTTAAACTGCTAAAACCACGTGGGGAACCACGTTGTGATTTAAGAAAGGGATAGTTAGGTATTGCTGTCTGTTCTAATTGTGTTCATTTGATTAGTGTATAAACCACCTGAAAGCAATGGCTCCAAAGAAGCAGTAGCTACCATGGAAGTTTAAACATTTTATTTTAGGAAAATCTGGGAATCTGATGGAGCTGAAAATGCACATTAGTCATTTTATAAAGTTTGGCTTGCTACCAGTTAAGAAAATATAGGTATCAAAACCAGACAAATACAGTGCTAACCATCTGTTACATTTTCTTTAAAAAAATTAGCACCAATTTAAGCATCTGAATTCATAGAAAATGTGACACACTTGGGTTTTCAAAAAAAGGTTTTCCCCATTAGAAGACAAGACAACAAACAGCACATGCTCAGGGGTATAAGGAGCTCTGTGATCAGCAACAAACACAACCTCTGCTTCAGGCAGCCAGCACCAAATGCTCTTTGCACCTGACTCCTTCCTCCCCTGCTTTTGCAATCCTAAGGAGCCTGAGGAGTGCTGAGCCACTGCCCAGCAGGGGAAGGAACACAGGACAGGCTCAAGCTTACCCCACACGTCCCAGGGCTTTGGGTGTGTGGAGCACTGCAGAGCAGGGACAGAGATCTGCTGCAGGGGAGTCCCACAAAGCTGGCCTGGCCTCAGCACAGCACATACAACTCCATGATGCATAGCCAAGAGTTAAGAAAAGGATTTTTTTGTTTAAAAAAAGAATCCCAGTGCTCACAGCCAGCTGCCCTTACTGCAGGAACAGACATTGCTGTGTCTTTATTTAATAAGATGGCCAGGCAGTCACATTGCCAATCAAGTCACCCATTCAGAAGGTATTTCTCAAATGATCTCTTACCACGTGTTAAATTTCAACCCCCAAAAGGTTTCTGATTTCTAATCTCTGAAAACAGGTTTAAAGAAACATGCTGATCAAATCTGTCAGAATTACAAAGGCTACAACCAAAATTTGAACACATCAAGCATGTTATGTCATTCCTTTTCACACCATATTTGGTTGCATTTAGAAGAATCCTAAAGTGCTTCAAACCCAGCAATTAATAAAGTTGATTTCTTTTGTGCAAAACTGCAAGCACCTTTTAAAATAATAAGCAGCAGCATCACTGAATAAACTTAAATAGTTAAATGTATTTTCTCTATTTTGTTTTGAATTCTTGGACTAAAATGATTTGCCATGTTTTCAATAACAAATTGCAGAAGAGTGGATTTTATTAGTTTAACTTCATACTGGACTTGTTATACACATTTGAAATAGAGGACCCAGGAAATTTATATCCACAAAGCAACACTGTGGGATTGAAATCCAACAACTGAAATTTTAGCTGCAAAAATAATCATTTTATAAAACACAAACAAAAAATGGTTATCTCTCCAATTTTCTCCAAAGCTAACATGAGAAAAGATGGTTTACTTAAACATTATTTTAGCCCCAGACATTATTTTAGCATGCAGAGTGGGCAAAAACCACAACTGATTTGACAACTTGTGTAAGAAGCTTTCAGAATACCACTCACGTAAAAGACAATAAAATATGCAAAATAATGAATCAGAATACACTTTTTTATCATATTTCAACATGTTAAAAAAATAATTCAAGACACTCTGGAAAAGCAAAGAAATTACTATACTCATTATAGAACTCAAGTCCAAATTCTGCATCTGGATGCAGGTGTCCCTGGATCAAAACTAGTTTTGAGCAGGAATGACACAACACACATCCCAGGAAAGAATCTGCTTCCCAGAATATGGTCTCACTAAGTTTAGCATCAAGCCCTGCTAGAATCCATATGACACATGTAGAACATGCAGTCAAACGCAGTTCAGCATTTACCTCAAACACTCTGTGCTGCTGCAAGGCTGAACCCATGCTCCCCAAGGACCACAAAGGTCTGTCTGTCTGTCTGCACCTGGAGCTGTGACCTCCCAGCTGGAGGGTGGCCCTTGTGACAACACAAGGCTCACCCACCCTGTTCTTAGAGACTCCATGTCAGCTGTGTTTGGAATAGCTAAATCCTACTTCATTCATAAAATTTAAGCAAAGTGATTTAGCATTTAAGAAAGAAAAATTAAACATATGGAGTAACTTTTTTTCTTTTAATTAATTTGGAATAAACACATATGCTCTGTTAGGATGTAAAAAAAGACAAAACCTCTTTCAAGAGCTCTCTGGTTCCTAACAGCTTTTGAAATTCTCCGACCAGCTAGTTAATTTCGAGTCAAGGTTGAGTTTTTCATTATTTTGACAAGAAAATGCAAGCCCTTGCTGGAAACATTACAAAACTTCAAAGGCTGTTTGCAAACTGTAGTTTCCAGTCCTAAGACCAGTTCAGTTTGTATGATCCATGCAGACAAAGCCTTAATTTTGACATTCATTTCTTGTCTTTTTCCATAAAGACCTAGACTTGTCATATCACAGGATTTCCTCAAAGTACAGGCTGCTTACCCAGATTGCAAAATGCCAAGCTTCTCTTTCTAAAGGCTTTTTTGAGGAAAAAATGATATGAGCACATATGAAATGAACTGTTCAAAACATACTCCATTTCTGCAATGCCATTCAGCTACTCAGTGTTCAGATGTTTAACATGTTTCTGGTAAAGTATCTATTGACAGCCAAAGATCCCTTTCTTTTTCAGGTGAGCAGTTAAGATTACAGATTGTATCTATGTTGACCACCATTTATTTTAGTCATAGTTCATAAATTGTCTATGTATGCTGCAGTAGTGTTAACACTATACAACGCAGTTCAGCATTTACCTCAAACACTCTGTGCTGCTGCAAGGCTGAACCCATGCTCCCCAAGGACCACAAAGGTCTGTCTGTCTGTCTGCACCTGGAGCTGTGACCTCCCAGCTGGAGGGTGGCCCTTGTGACAACACAAGGCTCACCCACCCTGTTCTTAGAGACTCCATGTCAGCTGTGTTTGGAATAGCTAAATCCTACTTCATTCATAAAATTTAAGCAAAGTGATTTAGCATTTAAGAAAGAAAAATTAAACATATGGAGTAACTTTTTTTCTTTTAATTAATTTGGAATAAACACATATGCTCTGTTAGGATGTAAAAAAAGACAAAACCTCTTTCAAGAGCTCTCTGGTTCCTAACAGCTTTTGAAATTCTCCGACCAGCTAGTTAATTTCGAGTCAAGGTTGAGTTTTTCATTATTTTGACAAGAAAATGCAAGCCCTTGCTGGAAACATTACAAAACTTCAAAGGCTGTTTGCAAACTGTAGTTTCCAGTCCTAAGACCAGTTCAGTTTGTATGATCCATGCAGACAAAGCCTTAATTTTGACATTCATTTCTTGTCTTTTTCCATAAAGACCTAGACTTGTCATATCACAGGATTTCCTCAAAGTACAGGCTGCTTACCCAGATTGCAAAATGCCAAGCTTCTCTTTCTAAAGGCTTTTTTGAGGAAAAAATGATATGAGCACATATGAAATGAACTGTTCAAAACATACTCCATTTCTGCAATGCCATTCAGCTACTCAGTGTTCAGATGTTTAACATGTTTCTGGTAAAGTATCTATTGACAGCCAAAGATCCCTTTCTTTTTCAGGTGAGCAGTTAAGATTACAGATTGTATCTATGTTGACCACCATTTATTTTAGTCATAGTTCATAAATTGTCTATGTATGCTGCAGTAGTGTTAACACTATACAAAGTCTCTCAAAGGAAAGTAACATTCATGTTTACAAAACTGAGCTGTTTTCTTTAATATATATGTATACACACATATATTCTTCATTTTTAAATACATATAAATATCTATAAATGCCAAAGTGCAAAAAACACGGTCAATTGCATCACTTTACAGACATAATTTTAGAATTAGGAATAAAAGTGATTATATTGCACACCAAACTCTCCTAATTTTTAAACCCCTGTCAAGTTACACTGGATTTTGTTTTCCATCAGTGAGGAGGTTCTTGTGGCACTGACCACCATGTCACCAACCTGGCACTGACTGTCCCCTGCAGTCAGGAGCAGTGACAGGGGAGGAGCTGCATGCAGTGCACATGAGCACACTGGGACAGCCTGGGAACTGCAGCATGCACCTGCCTGGCTTTGCTGGGGATTGTCTGCATTTGTGTCCCCTGGAGATCCACCTGCATTTGCACTATGGTTTTGGATTAAAATGGAGTCAAAATCCACAATATTCACATATGTTTCATGCATGCTCTGAAGGCATTCTGTAATTAAGCTTCAATGTATGCCATAGCAAGAAGACATAAAAAAATTTAGGTATGAGACAGCTTTTCCTACAAGAATTACAAATGAACTCGTTTAATCTCAAGGTTGGGGTTTCTTTTCTTGTTCTTTTCCTGTGTATTTCCAAGTTAACAGTATGTACTAGGAGAAGGACAGATACCAGTTCAAGTCATGAAGACAGAACAGTATTGTTAAAAACATTTAAAGACCATTTGAATCACAGAAGAATTTAGCTTGGAATAGATCTGGAAGTCATCTGGTCCAACCCTCTGTTGTGCTGATCATCCCAAATCCAACAGGAAAAATTCAACTCTGTGAGTACTCAAATCACATGGGGAAAAAAGCAGTAAATCTTTAAGTCTTCTAAAGTAGAAACTGTTAAAATGAACATAGCCCAGTGCAACTTCAGCTGAAAAATTTAAGTCTTGAAAAATGAAATTCAGCAGATGAATCACTAATTGTTCATTGTGAATAGGTGTCTTGAACTATTTTAACTTACACAAATAACATCGATTAAAAAAAGCAAAAGAACAGCCAAGTGTACTGCTCTGCTATATGGTAAATAGGTATTTTAAAAAGTTTTTCCAGTGACAAGAATGCACTAAAAATATTTCACATATACTGTCAGTACCCAAAGATAAAAGTAAATTATCCATAGGTTGAAAACCAAACAATAAGAAAAAACACAAGACCCAAATATCTTGCAATTCCATTTAAGAGAATTTAAAAAATCGATATGCCAGAATACAATTCTGAAGTTAATGTTAACTACCTTGGTAATTTTTTTAATCTTCTCGGACACTAAAATCTTGGTATTTTTACTACAGCAAATTAAACTATTAAAAAGGGACAAAATTTTAATATAAAAGCAACGTTTGCATAAGGAGAAAGTGCTGCTTTTCAAGTCATAAGGCCTGGAACAATGGACAATTTTTTTTACATGAGAAGTATGTCAGTAATGCAGTGCCTCTCTGGGCCAGTGTATTTTACAGGTTCTATTTATATATTCAAGGCAAGAGTATCTGATCAACAGCTAAACATAGTGCCCTTATGAAAGTGGTGTCTTACCTCAACTTGAACATGTCTATTATTTTTACAGTTCTGTAGTTCACACACATGCACACATGAGATCCTTTAGCAAATTTCACACCTGTGCACCCCAAAGTGAACGTGCACAAGTCACAAGTGTGTGTTACAAAGCAATTTAAGCCCTACCCTACTGCAAATGCATTTTCTAATTCAACAGATTGTACAATGTGACAGGCAAATTTGTATTATCTGATTCTGAAAACTGTATTGATAAACCTGTATGGAAACAGCAAATAACCTTCTCCTCCTCTTGTCTGACACTGCATTTAAAAAATTTGTATTAAACATGTCTTTCTTCTCACTACAAACAGACATTCCTAAGGTGAGAATAGAGCTAAGCTCTGTTACCTAAATGCTTAATTTACAAGTGACTCAGAACTACTGTAATTTTATTTCTTTAATTACTCACTAGATAGAATGGACCCATTAAAAAAATGGAAAACATTTATGCAGCTCTTTGAGGCTGCAAGTATCTCCAAGTCATCTCTCCTTTTATCAGAGCTTGCAGTGAATGAAGAGCATCACAGATAAAACTTCTTTTTCTGTTTATCTTTGTTAAAGGATGAGTATCACAAGTTAGAAAATACAGAACATTTTAGCACACTCTCCTCTTCTAAACAGGCACTGCTTCACAGAAAAATCACTCAGCCTTCCTCAAGATTTATTTAAGCCACTGTATCCTCTGTCCACATTTAAAAGACTGAAAAAGACACTCAGGTGAAATACAAAGTAATGGCTTTATGCTTTAAACTTCATGTTTATCTCTTCTACAAGAAGAGAGAATTACTGAAAAGTTAAGATAGAAAGGGTTTGATTAAAAGAAAAAAAAGTGCTATGTGGAAGAAAAACTGCCCTTTAAACACAGTACTGAGCATTCCACATGTGAGCTCACACACACAACACTCTGGTCGTTAAATAAAATAAAGCAAACTGCCACAGTCACACAGTAAAACAAACTTCATAGGGACTATACATTCAAAAACCCACTGATAAGCAATACTGTACTAAATGTAAACAACCACTGTGTCACAGATGGGACTTGAGATTGTTGAAGCCACTTAAGAGGAGTTATTGGCTACAAGTCTATTATAACTGCTCACCTGAAATAGGCTGAAACAAAGAAAAGCCTGTAATAGTGTCTAAATTTAATTGATTTGCTTCCATTCTACAACATTAAGCAGGCAATTTCATAACAACTGAGTAAAAAAAACAACAGGCATTACTTTAGCAGAACATGCAGAACATGGAGTTTTTCTACTTGGTTCCATTAACTTACAAGCAATTCAGGCCCAATGGAAATTAGAGTTCTTTTCCAAAGTCAGGTCTGCAATCACAGCTGATCATCGACATCCTTCGAGGGGCCCTGTCAAGGCATCCAGGCTGCTGTCTGTGTCCGAGGCCAATGTTTGCTCTGTTGACATGGATGAAATGTCATTGATAGATGATGACTGGGAAGGACTGGTGTTGCTATTCACTGCTGCATCTGTGCTAAGAAAACCAAACATAATAAAATCTGAGGCAAGACAATATTACAGTCACAAATAACCACGCTTCTGGGCTGTGAGCAGCACTTTCCCCGCAGAAATCCTTAGAAAATCAAGGAAGTAATAAAAAATGAGAAAAGCAAGCAGTAAGGGCCCTAGCACTCAAAAGCCAAGGTGACCTTTGAGGAGATTTTTATTTTTCTCCCTCTCTGTGGAGGGAAGGAAGAAAAGACTAACAATGCATAGTGTGAACAGTGACTTCAGTGTCAAGAAATCTAACAGATACAGTTAATAAAAGACAGTACAATATTCTAATTACTGAGCTGTGAGAACAGCAGCAAACACAAAGATTCAATCATGGGCACAAACACAGCACTGTTAAGTATCCTGAGGGAGCTCTAACACTGTTTGACCCTGAGGAAAGGGGCTCATGCTGAGCCTGAGAGCAGCACTCAGCAGTTACCTGAGCTCCAGGTGAGCTCACTGGTGCTGACAATTTCATTTGATGACTGAGCCCTTTAGGGACAAGGCAGCTCAGGGTGTGGGACATGCAAGACCAGTGATGTTTTTCTACAAGTTCAGAACAGTTATAAAGCAGAGCACCAAAGGATCTGGATCTCCAAAGACAGATCAGTCTCAAGAGTCCCAAACAACAAAAGCGTTGCCTACCTGGATTACTGAGCAGATTTCTTCATTCACAGGGCTATGTATGACACTTACAGAACTAATGAAACAATGACTAACCTGAGGGCTGATCTTTTACCACACCATTCTTGCTCCTTTCTTCCCAATCCATAACTTCTTTGTATATTAATTCTTACAAGGGAACAGTGGGACAAAAGAAAAAAGAGACAGGAAAAAGCACTGTAAGAGCACAGAGGATTTGTAAACAATTCACATTTGTATCAAGGTACAAGGAAATGGTTATGGGTCAGTCTGGAAGGAGAACTGTAGAGGTATTTATTTGCCCTCTTTCCAGCCCTACAGCAATGATAAGAGAACTACATAGACTTTCTCAAGCATCACAGAAAGACATTAGGACTGTACCTAAATCAACATATGATATAAATAGCATAGCTGTACACTTAAAAATAACAAATATATCACCCCAAAATTTTATGTATACCTACAATGCAATAATATTAACTTTAAAAAAAATTAAAAACAGATTTCATGTAAACCTCCTTGGAAATTTTACTTTGATAACAAAAATTATATACAAATATTTATTCTTGAAGAACCATCTCCATGGGTGAACTCAGGAAAGTCTGCGATATTTTGAAGAAGGCTAAACATTCAAAATATTGTATGAAAACTCTCATTTACTAGTCAAGGACAACTTAGGATACAGTCACCTGAACATCACCCAAAAAAATACAGAACTGTAACTTAAATCACAAAAGCTTGTGTGTGTACCCACAGTCTTAATGTAACTTAGATAACAATATGTAAATAGATTAAGGACTCTTCAATTCTGAGTAACAATGTTTACAAATGTATTCAATTACATTTAGTGGATCCATTTTACTTTTCCACCTTGCAGTAATCAAAGACGATTTGAAGCCTACCTACCTGTGCAGGCATACCCTAAGGATAACATAGCTATAGATCAGCCAGAATCAATATCTGAAATTTATAATGCTGTTTTACAAAAGCAAGCAGCTTTCAAAGTAGTCATAAAAGATGCCTATTACCCTTGGTCTTGTGATGGCAGATGTTAAAATTTTAACTGCCTCACCATTTAATGGTTTTGACTCAAACTGTAAGGTGAAATTGATTTTAATACTACAGTGCTGTTTATTCTTTTGTTTAAGTCAACAGTTTAATCTATTTGGTCAATAAATAAGCAATGAGATGAGAGAAAAAAAACTACACCAAACGACTGTCCTGCTATTTAGATTTCTAAAACAAATGAACTAGTAAATATTGTCATGAGATAGGGCTTAAACAAAGCACACTGAGAAGAGGCATGTTTCTTTTTCAGAGAACTCTCTATCAAGGAAAAAGCTCTATAGATTACAAGCACTTAAGAACAAAAAGGGAAGAAAAAAAGAAAACTGCAGCATTTTGTTGAACAGACTTCAGAATGTTTCATATATATATGAGGATTCACACATCTAGGTATGTATTCACTCCACACACAACCTGTTTCCATCACTGATTTCTTTTCCTGTTGCCACAGGCAGTACTGCTTCTCTGGAATAGTGGGAATTATTTGGAACAGTCTGTTACACAATCCAGCACATGCTGCAACCACTCAGTAATAACACAAGATACTACAATAAATGTAATTTGTCATGCTCACTCCTTACCTTTCCATTCTTCAATTGCATGTTCTCTTTCTTCCAATTGTGCATCATAGATTTGAGGTGGAGGCTACAAGGAAAAGAAAAGTCTATAGTGACTACTACATCAGGTTAACACACCCAATCTTAACTTAAAAAATCTAAAAATGACAACTTTTTTAGCATTTTTTACCTTCATTGTTTATTCCCCATACATCAAAGACACATTAATTTTACAACTTCAGAATCTGCTTTTAAGTCCTGCCTCACACTGAAAAGCTGTTTAAAAGCATCAACGAAAACTAAATTAATTGTAAAGCTTTACAAGGCCTTAGAGCAAGGTCCTGTTTCAAAAAGCCCAGGATTGCCACCAAACAGGCACCTCTTTCTGTAAGTAAAATGAAATATTAACAACCACTTTCAGAATTGTATCAGCTCCCCACCAGCAGCCGTCCTTCAGGTGATTCTGCCCCTAATGCTCATCTGAAGGCTTCCTGTGTGACTCCTGCTAGCCAATGACTTCAAAGCATGCTATTCACTAAAATTAAAGGTATTTTTTAAAGTTATTGAGTTGGAATCTTAGAAAATTTATTTTAATTGCAAACTTACAGCTTCTGCTTCAGCTGGATCATACCAGACAGTAATATAAGGATGACGTAAGGCTTCATCTACAGAAATTCTCTTGTCTGGATCTACTACAAGCATTTTTGACAATAAATCTCTAGCTTGGCTGGCTAGAAAGTAAAGGTGAAAAGAACACAAATGTAAAAGAGCTGTAGAGTTCAATGTCTGACACAGGAAATAAATACTGGAAACACAGGACATGCACTGCAAAATTTCTCTTCTGTTCTACAGAATATAGTAAGGCGGATTGTTGGTTTTGGCCTTTTTTTATTTCCTCAGTAATTATCTAAAGATAAAATATAACCCACATGAGCTGTATGCACTTAGAACAAGATGATTAGTAATAAAAAGTAGTACTTTTGGAGAACACTAAATTACAGACATTATTCAATGGCTTAAAATTAAGATAATTAAACAGAATCCTGGGACAAAGAAAGAATATTTAGTAACTACTACTAAGATCTGAGAACTTGTCATAAATGAAAGAAACACAAAGTATGCAGCTTTTAATGTTGACACCTACTGCAATAAATATTTCTATTAGGCTTTAAATTAAGTGTGCTGCAGACATTTTAAATTAACTTCATAGGAAAACAGAGAGAAAAAACTCGCCTTACTTTTTAACTTGTCCCGATCAGATTCTGATGGAAATATCCAGTCTGGGAAGAGTTCTTCAAACTTAATACCAGGATATTTTGGCCTGTTTTCTACATAATTCCTCACTGTAGGCTGCAATTTCTTCATGAAGTCTGCTGATGGTGTTCCTAACTGTTCAATAACTTTATTCCATTGATCAATATCTGCACCATATCTTTAGGAAAATCAGCTGAAGAATTTGAAGTCTGCACTCTAAAAAAATACCACTTAAAAATCTGAGAAGTTAACAGGAACTTGAACAGAGGACACAAAGATGAACTTGACTGCAACATCAGCAGTATTCTGAGCTGCCATGCAAAAAGCTACAAAATCTGAGCCTTATTTTTGTGTCAGTGTATTCTGAAGGACAGGCTGGAAGTGCTGCACAATGCATTATGCTTAAGTATCTTTTTCTAATTATAATATTTTTCTAGAATCCAAAAGAAGCTTTATTTGGCAGTTGTATCCATAGCAAAATAACTCTAAGGTCAGAAAAGAAAGGCTGCTGTGGAATCTTCTGAAGTGCAATGTAACATCAGGAACACTGAGAATTCTTGAAGCTAGAGAAAAACATACAGAAAACCCTAAAGCACAAATGCATCCCACCCAAAGTACGGAGCTTTGTACCTGTCTCCTAAGGAAATGAAACTTTGAGTTGGAGCATTTTGCAGAGCTGTAGTTGGATGGTTGAGAGCTTTTTTTGGTTGGTGTTTGGACAGGGTTGATTTCTTTCTCTTTTTCAATTTCAGAAAAGGTCCAGAGGAGTTCTGAACAGGAAATCCATATTCCAGAAAGTTCTATAGCAGGTTCTTTTATTTAGGTGTACCAGCCATGGTAATACTCACACATAACTCTGTTCTTACAATTAAAATTTTAAATATTTTGTAAAAATAGTATTTACAAGTCACAAATTGAAATTGGGCCTCATGTTTCCTCAGAACTGTCCATTCTCCCCCTCTCAAGTGAAGGCATTTTCCCCAGCCATGGTGATACTTGTTACAGAAATACCAGAGCCTGCTCTGTACCAGCCCAGCTGGGCAAACAAAGCTCATTTATCACACTTAGGAGACACTGCATTAATATTCCTAACATTTAAGTCCACTCAGATCTACACTTGACAGTTTTTCCTGATAAAAAGAATGTGCAATTCCAGCAGAGCCTATCCATTGACCTTGCAAAAAAATTCATAGCTAAATTCACCATCTAGCACTTCAACCTATCCATTCTCATAGACAGACTATGCAGCTAAACAACAAATATGTTGTACTTTGAATTAAGATGTATTTTAAAAACACTGAGGTGCTTCTATTTCAGTTAGTGTGCCAAGAATACAATTATGAATATATGTATAATCACTGCTCCATGCTAAGACTTTAGACTTCTGATACAAAGATTGAAAATTTTATTTGCTTTTTGAATGCATTCCAATGGAAAAGCTATATTAAAATCAAAATTCAGAACTGATATTGTTAACTGTCATGCTAAAACAAAGCACAGACAAAGAGAAAATTAACATACATCAGGAAATTCTGTTCCTAGCTGAGAAACTGATTTGTGAGAGCTCCACCAATCTAGATTCAAGAAGATGCTTTTCCTTTGAGTAACAGCAGCCTGGTTGGTCAGATAATCAAATTAGAGTCCAGTTTATTGAGGCCTCAGAAGACAGCAGGGAAGGGCAGAAAACTTAAGGACCCATCCCACTTTAGAGGTAAAAACAAACAAAAAACAATATCTCAGTTTCAAAGTGCTTTACAGATGGTGAAAGTTGAAAAAATTCTCAATATAGGATGGACTTAAAATAAGCCTCTTAGCAGAAATCCAAGTGGGATTTCAGCATAAAGCAGGCAGAGAAAGCTCTGTGACTGACCTGGCAGCCTTCACACAAAGCCACTCTCCCCACTCTAGAGACTTCAGGGTCAGAAGGAACCAGGCATCTAATCCATGCCAAGTCTATTTGCCTTTAGGGACTCTGGAAGGAAAGTTGAAAACAGAATCCTTCCTATAGTCACAACAAAGCATGACTTTTCCCAAGAAAGCACAAATACCCCTCGTGCTTTTTGCATTGGTCAGGCCATCAGTTTCCTTCTCCATATGGGCAGAAAGAACACCAAAAACACAGGGCTGCTGCCAGGCTTTTCCACTATGTCACCTCAGGTGCCTGCATTCCCTGGTTTTTCTCCATTTCTCATTTCCAACAGCAGCTGGCAGTAACTCAGGCCTCCCCAGCAGAGTCTAGAGCAGGGTCTGTGCATCCATAACCCTGGCAACACAGAGCACTTCATTCCACCCAGAGCACTGCTGCAAGTATCCCAGAAATTCCCATCCACCATGTGGGAAAATACAAATTACTGAATCTAAGAGCAGATTTTCCTGAATAGAGTCAAGGGCAAGCATTGGGCAATATGCTGAACTTGGCTCCCTCCTCTAAATGCCCAAATACTAAGACATTTTAAAATTTAACTTAAAAAAATGCAACCAAACAAAAGAAACCCCAAACACAATCAACAAAAGGAATGCTTCATGGCCATGCACAGCAGCACTGCCCAGAAACCATCCTGCCAAGACAATCCTGCTGCTGAAGGTGACAACCTGACCCAGGCAGTGATCACCCAGGAAAAGCCTCAACAACACAAAGAGTTGCCAGTATCTCACATTTAAAAGAACTGAAACTCTTACAAGAAGCAAAAGTCCCTGTAAGCACAGCTATGCACTTCCCTATCAGGGAGGAGACTCCTTGAAACATAGACTGGTAGAGCTTCAGTGGCCCTGAGAGAATCACAAATGATAACTTGTATATTCAACAAGCATGAACAAAATTTCCTTCATTTATTCATGAATAAATCAAAATAGCCCATGCTAACAACATGCAGGTGAAAGACACAACATCCATGAAGAATTGTGTTAGGTTGGTCTGAAGGCTTCAAAAGGTAAAATAATAAATATAGAAAGGAAGAAAGGTAGAAAAAAAAAGATACTTCTTTAACATTTAATCAATTTACCACTAAATAATGTATGATCAACTGTTGAAGATTAGTGTCATGAAATTTAGCATTAAAATTGGAAATCCTCCTCTATAAAATACACAAGTATCTGTGAACAGGCACCTGATGTTTTAGTGGTGGTTGCTCCTTGCTGATGAGCAAAAATATTATATTGGCTTCAGAAACTTGGAGCACAATTGTGAAGACAGGGTGCCCAGAGAAGCTGGGGCTGCCTCATCCCTGGAAGGGTTCAAGGCCAAGCTGGATGGGGTTTGAAGCAACCTGGGATAGTAGAAGGTGTAGGGGGGTTGGAATGAGATGGTTTTCAAGGCCCCTTCCAAACCAAATCATTTTGAAATTATGGTTCTATGAAATCTTGGTTAAAAATATTAGAAGGAGAAATGGAAGAACAACTGTCTTATAGAAGAAGTCAGTCCAAAATCAAATTTTCATAAAATGGGAAAAAAAGAACCTCCAGAAAGTTTTTTTTAATGTTAAATAATAATAAAAAAAAGATCTCATGCAGTGTGCTGGCCATTAGGTCACCTTTGCCCAGCAAGCCCTAATAAACAAGAAAAAAATCTGATTAAAACTCAAAAAATTGTGCAATAAAAAAAAATTAGTCTACTGTTCACACAAATAATCAGCAAAATCCATGTATAGTTAAGAAGCAACTTTGTAGGCTTTTGCTTTAAACACTTACCTACACAGAACAAGAGTAAAAAATATGCTATTTCCCATTTTTCAAATCTAACAGTATCTGTCTTTTAAACTACAAAAGCTGGAGCTCATAACACACTGGATTGACTACTATAGATTACATGAAATATAGTCTACTAAGGAAATAAAATGGAAAGCTCAACAACTTGGTTAATGACACTAATTTCAAAGAGTACAGTGGATCTAGTAAAACATTATTGAATGTTTTGCTAACATTATTAATTGTTTATGCTTTTATACAGTTCGAAAGAATTGTGTTTCTGTTGGAAGCGGAATGGTACTCAAGGATAACTAGGGAAGGATACGATCAGTGCCTTGGAATATCACACAACCTTTCACCAATTCTCCCATGATGCACCCAACTGACCAGATATCAACTGAAAATAAAAGTGAAATGATCAAATTATGGAGTATCATGAACAAATGTGAGGAAAACAAACAAAACCATCTGCATCTACAGTAAAACACAACAATGTGGAAAACCAAACTGCTTACATGAATTTTCAATCATATCAACACAGAGTGTTCCTGAATTTTGTACTTTGTAAAACATAGTCAGTGTTTACACTTGTCAAACCACCATGAAGAAGGATACAATCTCTTCCTGGGAACAGGACTTTATGGAGGACCATTTCTGCCATAATGCACCCAACAGACCAGATATCCACTATCATATGTTAGGTGCAACAAGGACAAAAGATTAGAGATTTTTTTTAAGTACCACAATTATTTATTTGAAAGCTCACACTGTATTCCTACAGTCCTGCAGATAATTTATTTTTGTCCCAACCAGAACAATCTTTGCTGAAGTTCTGATCCACATCAGCACTTGGTGTGCAACAAGTTGCCTTCTGGACTAAATAAAGTGTTTTTATCATTATCAAGGGCCCAGCAAGGTCCCACAAGTCCCTTGTTTTACATACCCAAAATTACAGATACTCAAAACCATCCACAAGCCCTTGTGATAAAGAACATACAAGTCCAGTGCTAATAAAAATCAGCAGCTAAAACTCCCAATAATGCAAGGACAATTCCTTGGGAGCAATTTTGTTGGCTGAATCTTCAGTATATTACATTATTAAAACCAACACAGCTGTAACACCCAGCCTCTTCAAGCACCACAAAGACTTAAGAGAATATTAGACATGGTTTATGGTGGGGATCTGCAATGTATTTTAATAATCAGAGAGGCAAGAGGGGACACACTGTCAAGAGAAGATGTTTCAGAATAAAATTACATTGATTAAAGGGTTTATTATTCATATATTGATTTTTTGGTTCAGAGTTTTTTAATACCAGCCTCAACAGTTTTTCTGAGAATAAATATATGGCGAAAAGATAATGGTGAAAATATGACAAGATATAACTAGAGCAGGGGAGAGGGAGCAGTTAATGTTAAATGAAGAAGAGCATACAGAAAACTATCATATTTTCAACAAAAAAATCACACTGTAATAATTTTCATTTCCAGTACCATGATTAGAATATTTTAACAACAAATTGACAGGGGGAAAGCAGCCCTCCCTCCTCTTTTTACAGTAGTTATATTCGAAGAGAGACATACTTTAGACAGGAGATTTAAACATGACTCCAGCAGCTTACCATTCTCTTTGTATCCCATTCCCAGGATAACCTCTGGTGCTCTGTAATATCGTGTTACCACATATGGAGTCATCATGAAGTTAGTACATGCTGTTCTTGCCAGTCCAAAATCAAGGATTTTTAGTGTGCAATCTGATTTTACTACTATGTTGCTGGGTTTCAAATCCTAACAAGAAATTACTTCAGTTAAGGAAGGATTAACATACAGAATAATACCCACACACACCCCTCCACAATCAGGATAAGCCAAAAAGTAACTTTAATAACAACTGCATTTTCCTGCCCTGGTATATGTGCTTATTTACACAACCCCCTCCCTTCCTCCCTGTTTCATAAAAACTGTGTTCACAAAGAATATTGTTAATGATCTACTACTACCTACTCTGTGGATGATACCAGCTGAGTGGAGATGCTTGATCCCACATAGCATTTGGTAAAGAAGATAAGACATTCTTTCATGATCCAATTCCATATGAATAACCTGGCATAAATTTGCATCCATCAGCTCCATAACCAAATATCTAAAGCACAAAAAATAAAGTATTAAAAAACCTCAAATCTTATTTTTCATAGGTTTAAGTTTAGCATACAAGATACTTAAGAAAAATCACCTCTGCTAACCTAAGTATCAAAAAAAAAAGATAAAAAAACCCATGCATGATTACAGTTACAAAGTAAAATTATCTATTCAAGAAGTCCTACCATTAGAAATTAACTGTTCAATATTCCATCACAAAAATTAAAATTCCACTAGTCTTATAAACAGTAATACAGAGAATAATTCTATCTTGATGCATCATGAAAAACTGAGTGAAGTTGACATAAAGATTGCAGATAATGCAACATAAATGCTCTCTTTCACTGTATTTTACTCTAAAAAAGAAAATTAGGAAAACCACAGTGAAAACTAAGAATCATAAAATAATTTGCAGTTGTCATCTACTTACCCCCTTCAGACACAAACACTCCCTCATTTGCCCAAGCAAATTCACAAACCACAACAGCACATTCACTGGAACCTAGGATATCCCACCAATCAAAGGCCATGAATCCTTTCTAGACCAATTGATAATGCTTGAACAAAAAAGAAATAAATTCATTTCTGAATTGAGGCAAAAATACTGTTGTGCTGATGTGACTGGTACAGTAAAAACTTGCTCTCATGTTATCCAGACCAAGTCACTATCCTGAGGTGATCCATGGAGCTGCTGAAGGACCATGCACACAAACCAGATGGGCAAGTAAAGTACAACAGACTCATAAACAAAAGGTAAATATCCCTTTCTCACTGCCCACTTCAGCTTTTAGCTACTCTTGATTTTCAAAGCATGAAGTTTGTAGGATACTGGAAATCCATCTCTAAAGCTTAGGCCAGTATTTGTCAGAGAAAATGAAAAAACATCTAGTACTTACACATCCTGAAATTCTTCTAGTGACTTCTGTGGTGTAAATACATTTAATAAACTAATAATCTATAAAACAAAAAACAAAACATTAGAAGAAACTTCTGCTTTAATTCACACAAAACTCCAATACTGCAGAAGTTACTATGCAAAATAAAGTGCACAGTGTTACTATATACACAATTTGAATGTTACTTGGCTGCACTTAATTCACACATGCTGAAAAACTGCCAATTCAGAAATAGTTCCAAACTGCAGCATGTGTGCCAAGGGAACCAAGACAGGACAAAATCAGGTTTTTTTTAAAGTTACATGACAGCCTCTAGCTCCCTCCCCAGTGTCTGAAATACATCCCATTTCCCCCCATAAATAATAATCTCTTATTTTAAATCACATGCTGTGCAAGGAATTTTAAGCAAGGCTGTCCAATACCACGTGCGCAGAGGTGCCCCACACCATCCCATTAAACTTAGATTATGATGTACTATTTCCAGAACTGCTAAAATTGCTCTACTGCCATCTTTAATAACCACCTTGCTTTTATTCTGCTACCTCTGGGCCTCACCAAAGGCTTACTTAAAAAGCAGCCCTGAAAGGCTAATTGACTGCAGGAAGTTTGAGATTTGATGAGCAAAGTTTCTAGTTCATGTTAGTACCAGCACACAGCAGTCACATAAACCTGATATTCTTGTATTTGAGCAATGAAGTATTGACATCATGGCTCACTTTAGAGAGTTTAAAGATTTCAAAATTGACAAGAATTGTCCATAGCATTTCAATTTTGTAGACAGTGCTGCACCCCTGAAAACCTCAGCAATTAAACACTGTCTTTAATAAAAATCTCACAAGTTTCAATGGTCAAACCCACAAACCACCCCAGTGCCAAACAGGCTGTGCTGCACATGGATGAAAAAGGGCATATGCAACAGAGCAAGGCCTGGTCTCTAACGCTGACACTGATGGCAGCAGAAACCTCCTCCCCTTGGAACTTCAGACCCCAAGCAGCTCACCCAAAAACTGAGCCATACATTGTGGAGAACTGCACTGCCCACAGCAAATCTTTCCAGCTCGTCACTATTTCCATTCCTATGGTTACTAAAAGCAAGTGAGAGAGCAAATGCTGAGCTTTTGAGATAAGGCAGAGTAAGGAGAGCAACACAAAGGCCGACTCACATTTTTGTGATTGACGCACTTTAAAAGAACGAGCTCTCTGTAGGCCCTCTTGGCGTGGGTTTGGTTCTGAAAAGGACGACTCAGCTTCTTCACAGCAACATTGATTCCAAGCACTGTATCAAATGCAGCACTAGAAGTGTTCAAAGACAAACAAGTTGAAGTATGTTTGAGGGAGAGGAGGGGGCAAAAGGGAGGCAGAAGTGAGGAAGGAAAGAAATCAAGATTTAAGACAAAGTATATCCGCTAGCCTGTTGGTACTACTCTTAATTTTAATTCAGAAAAGAACCATCCTTTAAAAACTACACAACCTTTAATAAATACAAGTAAGTCAAACAGAAGCACTGACATTCATCAGAGGTCTTCCTGCTCTCCTTTTTGTCTTTAGACTTGAAACTGCTGACTCAAGACTCACACCCAAAATTACAAGATCTAAAAATATTTTAGGCTTGTTTAAAATCAAGAAGCATTGTAGCTGCCTAATCTGTATATTTGGAATATTTTTTGGACACTTTTGCTGACTGACAATCATTTAGTATTTGCAGCAGAAATTTCTCTTAGCTAAAGGAGAGCCACAACCACGTCTCCATGATCCCTTCTGCAGGGATCAATATTTTCCTGTACATGGATAGCTTGCAATGATAAAAAAATGTCGTGCCCTAGCAGAAAATTACATTCATTATCTGCTTCTGGATGGAAAAAAATGCATTGAATTGAGAAATAAGGAAAACTCAGACTGAAGGAAGGAATAAAAGAGTTTAAAAGTGACCATGACCATTAAATTTACCCTGGTTTTCACTTGTGTTTCTTCCTTCTCTCTGCAGTTTGATGTCAAATTACACTTGCTTTAATAGCTGAAAGAAACTAAAGCTAAAGTATCTGTATAAACAAAACAAGACTAAAGCGGGAATAGTCTTCATTAGCAACACAGACTATTTGGCAAAAATATATGTGAATTCCCAGCACATGCTACTCAGGAGTTCCAGTCTTTAAACAGTTTCAGTTTTAAATAAGGATTCCCACATTACCCTATTTCCATCTGATGTTACTTTCACAGGGTAGGAAAGAATTCTCATTCACATTTTTTCCAAGCACATTTAAGCTCTTTGTGAGCTCCGTTCCTATCTCATAAAGTTCTATGTGACATCAGACTGAAAAGGGCCATCACACTACAGTACTCTAACAAAAAGCACAGCTTCCCTGTAAATACAACAATGCTCAAATTATACCAAGTTTCCCAGCATAATTTCACTGCGTTCCCTCCTGGAAAAAAGCTACACCACCACAAAGCAGGGCTCCCCCAGAGAAGTGATTTCTTGAGACATGCCTCCCAATTTGAACCAATGTGCCACTTAACTAAAGACTTGCTAACATTTATTTCAGCTGACTTCTGTGAAGTGCACAAGTCCTGACTGAATGCTACAGTAAGTCTCTGATTTAAATCCTTTATGCCTGTGCAAAAGGAAACACAGAGTGGGAGGAAAGCAACTGGCCAGCCAGCTGGAGAAATTATTTTCCTCCCAAACATAAACACAAAAGCACTGATATTTCAGTATTCACTCAAAAGATGTTACATATAAATTAATTTTTATATGTTAATGCCTTTAATGTTTATGGCTTCCATATGTTGATGATTATACATGTAAATTAGTACCAAATCAGTAACCAAGAGGGTCTGCATGAATTAGCTGTAAATCACAGGGCAGCAGCAGACAGAGGAACAATTTTAGGGGAAGTGTCCCTGTGTGATGTGACAAATCAGATGTATGACAAGCCTTAGTTTAAGCACATATGAAGAACTCCACCTGAACCTCTTATTTTGGAGATTGACTAGAAAATTTAGGAAATCAAAGACAAGAAAGGAAAAAAAAAAGATGTTAGGAAGTTAAAGACAAAAGTTATTTTGATTCAGTCCAAAATAGATTAGCAGACTTCAGATGTATTAACACCTAGGAACAAAGAAGTGCAGTAAGTTAAATACGTTTACTTTGTACATAAATTACAAATTATATATCCAGTTTCTCTCCTGGCCTTGTGAGCTAGAAATATCCTATACATTAAAACTGAGTTACTTTTTTATCTTCCTCAAGCTCTCATTTACTATTTTTCCTAAGTATATATTTTTAAAACTACTTATTATCCTACATTTTAATATCAAAGTTAAAACTACATGCAGCAATACTAATGGAGTTTCCCATTAACATCATGAGGAAAAAAAGCACAAATTTAGACCTCTCCTAGCTAAAGTGACACAGGTGGTATTAAAAATTCCTCATAGAATTAAATTAAATCCAGACAGAAAACTTCAGAAAAACTTCTCCTATTTTTTATATTAAACACAGGATGATAAAAAAGCCATCACATCTGTGTGTTACCCT
This sequence comes from Emberiza elegans, assembly GCA_024865655.1. Lineage (NCBI taxonomy): Eukaryota > Metazoa > Chordata > Aves > Passeriformes > Fringillidae > Emberiza > Emberiza elegans. The sequence goes on from JALJVW010000184.1 coordinate 58,970,840, forward strand.
AATGTCTTGACAATTTTTTCAGCCAAACATAGCAGGATAACACTCATCTTACACTTACATTTTACTTCCTAGTTTTTTGTAGAAAACTCAGTGTATCCTTCCCTTGCATAAAGATTTTAGGAGAAACTAAGATGCTGCACCTTGTTCAACTTGAGGTCTTTCAAAGGAAGATGAAAATTCATGCAATGTTTCACTGTTTTGTTCCATAAATAACGTAGTTTCAAAACAAGTCAATAAATCAAATAATTTCCTCTTCGTCCCAACATGATAACCTTAACACTACCTGCATTTCATTCTGAAGAAGAGATCCAAAGTAATGTGGTTTATAAATGCTCTGCTTCTAATGAAAGAAGAATCACTTCCAGGCACCCCAAATTCCTGCACACCATCTCAACCAAGCATAACTCTGACAGACACCTGGAAAATGTCAGCAGAATACTAAATCTTTCCCAAATCCTAATGACCAAGATCTAGGACCCCCTCATCACTCAACCCATCGAAGAAGAATGAAATATGGTGTTTTCATTTTGATTGTTTGTCACCTATCAGCAGGGCAAGAGGGGTAGCTAAAAATTTTTAAAATTAAGGCCTGCTCTCACAGAAATGCACTCTTTCCCTACTTATATAACGTATTATGGTTATGGAAAGGCCAAGAAGACATGGGCAGGTGCTGTTAAGGAGTTATTCACAGTACATGAGTCATCACACTTATTCTGCAGATTTTATAGATGAAGATAAACTGCAGGCTGGATTCAGAGCACAAACAGCCCCCCGTGTGTTGTGATGAAGTCAATATCACAGAGTTCCTGGGTACATCTGTTTGCTCCCCTGATTATGGAATGAAAACCCACATCAATAAACATTTCTGCTGTTACCAAGTAAGTTTCACCCAACAAAATATGGGCTGGCACTAAATTGTGCAGAATGGATTGCTGCAGTCTAAAAAACATTTGAAAGTGTTTACCTTTAGCTGGCCCAGAGGTGTGGTGCCATACAAGAGACTAAGGTTCAGGATCAGCCTAAAGACTCCCACGTCCTGGGCCAGTGGAGGCTGGACACAAAGCTGGGGTGACACACCAAGGGAGAGCCGGCCAGCCCAGCCCCTCACACAGCATCCCTTTCTGGTTAATCCATGGAGTAACAATGACACTGACTTGCCTCATCCTGCCAGTTAATGGCAAGGCACTGCATTGATGGCTCCTAGAAATGGACAGGAGTGATTGGGAATAAAAGAGGGGGAAGAAAGGGGGCCATGATGAAGAAACAAGTAAAACCCAGAATCTCTCACCGCTGTCATACCTTACACTGCAATATCACAACTACAAGGGCAATGGGAGAACTAGAAACAGAAATAAAGTGATTAATGAGAAAGGAAGACATTTCTTGTTGACCATTCTAATTTTTGCAATTATCCAAATATTAATTTTCCCTAAAAACAGAACAAAAACACCCCACAACTGCACATGAGCTATAGCAAGCAATTGGTTTAGAATTTATTTAGTCCATAACCCTGTAACAAGAGAATGTATTATCAGTGTTTTATGTTCTGGTACTTCTATCAGAAGTACATGCAAACTTTGCTTTATAGCTTTTTATATTTAAATGAAGTATGTATTACTCACCAAACAATGCCCTGTGCCCCTGATCCTATGGGCTTCAATTGCTGGTAACGTTTTAGCACAGTGAATGTTGAATCTGCAACTTGAACACTGTAAAATTGACTATCACATTTACTGTCAGTCATGGTGTAGAGTCATGTGGTTTTCTCTCTCAGGGACCTGGCAAAGTTTTCAAGATCTTGAAGAAAAAGAAAAAAAAACCCAAATGTTCAATATCTCACTAATTTCCAGCAGACAAGATGGGAAATAGTATACATATTTTAATATATATTAATTTTTCAACAGCACACCATTAAACATTCATTCATAAACAAACATTCTTTCAGTTTTGTGCATTACCACTGCTAATGAAATATACTTGCAGACAGACAGCAATTACAGCTTTTACAGCTTTAAGGGAATGTGTGTATCCTACTTCAATCCCTCAAACAAAAAGCATCTAAATGAACAACTCTAAAAACAAAACCACCCAAATACAACACTCTACTCCTTGAAGGCTACTCCGTAACTTAGAAATACTGCTGTGTGCTAGGACTGTACTAATCTCTGTATTACAGAAAAAAAAATCAAAAAGTTTATTATTCAAACACTGAGAATAGAGATAAAAGTGACAACATACATCCACGGAGTCCATGGAAAGAAGGAAAGAGGGTTTTAATAAAAGACTTAATTAAAACAGCAAAACAAGTTTAAAACAAAACTATCCCCCAAATCCCTGTGGCTGCTGCAATTTCTCCAACATTCCCTTTAGCCTTGTTCAGTAGGAAATTTCAAGAAGGGCTCTGCCAGGCAACCCTTCCCTGATCCAGACCTAAAACAACACATTGTCCTTCCCATTCTATACACACCACAACACCCTGCACTATCAGCCAGTGTCCTTGTAGTATTACAGAATGAGACTTTTGTGCTACAGTTTAGAAGAGACTTTCCTGACACAATAGATAGTAAGTCAAAATCATCTGTCAAGAATGAATAAGAGGTAAGTAATTACATCAGAGAGCAAAGTAATGGACTCAACCTCTTTAGCTCTGAAGTGCTACAGTAACAAGGGCACAGACCAACAGTTTTCCTGGGTGTCCATCCCTCTTCCAAACCTTACAAGTAAATTACCTCAGTAATTACTGAAGAGCTCTCTAACAAATTTTCCCCTTCATAATTTCACATTCACTATGACAGATAGTGCCATTAGAGCCCCGAGTGATTTGCACAGGCAAATCTCTTCAAACTCTTTCCTTAAAACAGGAAATGCAAGCAGCCCCTTCCTCCGGAGCAGCAGTGCTCTGTGCTGCCTGCCTTGGTTACTGAAAGCACAGTTTGTCTCTCTCTTCACTGGCCCCACCGAGTATCTGTGAGCCAATGCAAAACACAAAAGCCTCAAAGGCAGCCCAGACACCCACCCTAGAAGGGCACAAAACCACACAAATAACTTTTGTTTGCTTTAAGAATTAGAATTTGGATTTCTGTCTTCCTCAGAGCATATAGGAGGGAACAGCGTCTTTTCCATGTTTTAAGTCAGCTGACAAACTCAAGGAGTCTGCAGTAAAATAAATGGAAGATCTCCAAACCCTAGTAAAGACCGAGTTTAAACCAAACTGTAATAGTCTTAAGAGATTCTCAAGAAATGTCTAGAGTCCCTTTTACCTCCTAGTTCCTCAAAATCTATGCAGCTTTTTAAGAGGCAGACATTCAACTGGGTCATCTCCAGCAGCAATTTAGACAGTCAGTTTATTTGACATTTCCTCTTAGAAGCTTTAGGAAAAAAGCAGAGGAAAAAGGATCAGCAAAGGGAAAATGTGGGCTACCAACTTTCTGCTCTGTCACAGGGACAAGAAGGAAGAAAATGGTATCTCCTGCACAATAATATTAGAGGCAGTCAGATGTAGCTGCACAGCCAGCTAGAACTAAACATGAGACCACAGGATGCCTCAAGGGCAGCTCCAGACTTTCCCGGTACATCCCACTCTTCTTTCCAGCCCTGTTCATTACTCCAAAGCTATGCACTCTGAGGTTCCAAGTGCTCTGATGAACAGCTCCTGAGTACCTATGGTATTTTCACTGACTCTTCAATGTTGTAAGAAAAGTACAGCCGGAAGGTCAAGATCCTCCCTCTGCAAGGACTTAGAGACAAAACCAAAAAAAAGTACAGATTTTGCATAAACTCCGTATCAAGCTACAGGATACCAACTTGTTAGCTACACAAGAACAATCCTGTACCTCTTCAGGAGTTAATGAAACACTTTTCTGTAAAAGGGATAAAGAAATAGGGAAAACAAAATTATCCTGATCCTGAAAAACCACTCCCTTTAGTATCATTGTCTGCACAAAGCCATCTTTCAAAAATCACTTGGAGATGAGCATAAGCTCTTTAGAAAAGCCCCCAAAAGAGAAATGGGTTATCAGAACACACAAGTTTTATGTATTTCAACACATTTGCAATTCTCTGTGCAAAGCAGCTCTCCAGAAGTCTTGACTTTCACTAGGGCTTCAAGAGCCCCTAAATAAAAATAGATTTCCTGGTGTGCAAGTAAGAAGTATATCTGTGAAATAAGTTTCTTAGTACTTACCTGTTACTCTAGAAAAATAACCAACACACCAAACCTTCCAGTAGGCTTATACACAATTCCAGTGAGAAATATTTAGAAGCTGAAAGCAACTGCACTACAGAACACATCCTGCATTGAACAGTCACTTCCCTAAAATATATTTATTAACATGGCAATGTATTATTAACCAGATTGGTACTCTGGATATCTTCAAGTCAGAAGTTTATGAAACAGATTGGGAACACATTTCCAGGGTTGTTTTGGTTACAGACATGTTATTACTGAAAACGAAACACAAGAACAGCATGAAGCTTGGCTTGTTTTTTAAGTCTTAAGCTAAAATTCTACTGCTGACAATATTAGCAGTGAAAATATATATATATATATACACACACACAGATATTTATGAAAACGTATGGGAATCCCGCGCAGAAAATCTCCCCCTATTCTCTTATTCACCCCTGCAAAACCATTTCTAATTCAGGTGTGCCCTTTTAAGGACTATTATCCAACAGTATCAAGAATTTTTTTTAATCTTTACAGCAGTATGTATCAAAAGGAAAGAGTCCAACTACAAAATCACAGTGAGTTACACCTCACTCCCCTACTGACAACCTTTAGAACGAAAGTGTAATAAAGCACTAGCTGGGTGACTCCGAAGGATTAGAGCATTTTAGAGGTAGTTTGCAACTGGAAACTCTTGGAAAGCAGATCTTTTTCTTTAAGCAACCCACACTAGTACTGACCAAACAAAGATTTCACCACTACCTGTTACAGTCTCATTCAGCTATTACACACAGACGCAAACACTGAAAGGATCTCAGAACTCTGCCAAGGCAAGCTGGAGTAAAGAGAGAAAAAGTTTAAACATGCATGTGCTGTAAGCAATCTCGCTGTTCATGTAAGAAGCGAGCAAGAAGAGTCTTCTCACATCCTTCCTAAAACTTCTGCTAAGCAATCGCTTCGGCTCCCGAGAGCCCGGGCTGGCCGCGGCCGCAGCCGCAGCGCTCGGTCCCGCAGCGCTCGGTCCCGCTGCCCTCCCGGGACGGGGCTCTGTGGCCGCCGAGCGCGGGCCGGCCGCACACGGGCACCGGCGGGGCCGGCACGGAGCGATAGAGGAGCAGGACGAGCAGAGGCGGCTCCGCGGGGCCGGCCCTGCGGCACGGGCAGGGCGGGGGGCTCGGCCGGAGCAGGAAGGGCCCGGCCCCGCCGCTCCCCGCGTTCCTCCGGCGCGGCCGGGCCCGGGCAGCGGCCCGCGGGGCGCTCCGGCTCTGCCCGCACCGCGGGACGAGCCAAGCACTTCGTCCGGCCCAGGGCTCGTCTCGCCCCGGCTCCAGCCCCGCCGCCCCAGCACGCCCGTCGCGGCCGCCCCCTCACCTGGGTCGGACGCGGCGGGACCGGCCCCGGCCGCCGCCTCCCGCTGCCCCAGCCACAATGGCCTCCCGGTGCTCCGCACGGCGCCGCCCCTGACTGACAGCCGCCAGGACCAATCGCAGCCCCCGCCGAAGGAGCTCAGCCAATCGGATATGGGGGCGGGACTTGCTGGCCGCTATATAAGGGAGGGCGCTGAAGGCCCACAGTGACGGGGCAGTTCGGCCCCCGCCCGTGGTGGCATTGTGTGACGTCAGCATATAATGATAGCAATGACGTCATTGTATGATGTCATTACATCCTTTGAGTTGTTACGTCATTGCCTGACGTCAGCCTGTCACGATAGTCGCGATATCACCTCAGAGCAGTACCATGTCACGACGGGCTGTGGCGCCATTCCTGCTGCCGGCTCCTCACAGCTCCGGCAGGCAGGAGAGGCCCTCGGTGAGGCAAAGGCTGCCCTGGGCAGGAGGCGTCACAGGGGCACAGTGCCATCCCACGAGGGCAGCCTGGCACCACGGCACAGCACAGCACATGCGGGCACAACACCACACAGCACAGCAATCCCCGACCCGCCGGCTCTGCACAGCCCCTCAGCCTGGCTTCCCTCAGCTCTTCCAGAGCGATGGCTCAGGAGGGAAGGGATTTATTCCCTCCCGAACTATTTTCAACCCCACGCAAAAAATCATAAGCCTTCTCTCCATTACACACCCCCCACCCTGACACGAGGACTGCTTGTTTTTAAAACAGGTGCTGCCTAAAAATAAACTCAATTTGCCACCTCTCCTAGGACTGATGAGAGCTTTCATTTCTGTTCTCACAGATGATTTTAGAAAAATGCACATGTAATTTTTTTAATAAATCAATTTAATGTCGCATATAGACTAGATAACCTCAATATGCTTTGATAGTTCCACTTTTTAATATGAAAGGAAAATTAGTTCTAGATCAAGAGTAAAAGGGGCCTTTTCATCACTTTCCAAAACATATTAGATACAGAGTTACACATTCTCGGCATTTAGGTCAGATTAATACTATATTTTTTGTTATGATTTTGGTGTTATTATGTGGTTATAAAAAGTACTAGGATGGTTTCCAGTAAGTCGCTCCTATTATAACAAGCTGGTGTAACACTTTCAGGCTCTTAACCTAAGTAAACATTCAAACACCTTCATTTAGAACCAAGCCTGCAGAGGAATATCAGAAACTTCACTAGTGAAATAGTTAGCTAATAAAACGCAGAAAAAATAAATCCTATGCTTTCTGGCCATTTGGAAATAAAAACCAAACAAATGAGCACAGAAATTCTTGGTTTATAGGTTCTCCCCTACTGCAAGTTGGTTCACAACTATTGAAGTGTGCTTTTGCAAATATATATGGTACTAAAATAGAACTTTCTTCAGATCTGACATAGAAGTCATCAGGTTAAAAAAAATCAAAGCAACAAAAATGAAACAAATAAAAATCCAAACACACATACACACACACAAAAAAACCCCACAAAATAAGAAGAATTATATAATCTTTTAATTGCATTGTCATTTCATTGTACCCTCTTCAAACAAAAATATCACTTGAAAGACATCCAGTTCCCTTATTCTGTTGCACTATACATGTTATGCAAATAAGAGCTGGGGTGGCATACAAAACAAATGTCATTCTGGCTTTTCAAAACAGTTAAAAGAAGCAGAAATTGAAAACATAGCTGGGAATTTACAGCCAGGGAAGAACTTTGCAAAGGACTGGTTAAATATGAAACACAGATGCAACGGGGGAAGGGAAGCTGGGAAAGAAGAGGGGACAACAAATTTCCAGTTTGAGGCTGAAGGAGGAAAATCCCTAACAACTGTACAGAAGTATCACGCTCAGTATTTACATTCTGAGCATTACCAATGCTACAGATAAGCAATGTACTAAAAAAATAACTTAAAAAAAGCTATACAAATTGAACTTATAAATACTATATCTTTGAAACTATTTATGTAGTGTAGGCTAAAAAATGTTCACAGTTACTCTGGAGAGAGCTGTATATATATATATATATATTGCACAGTAAAAAAGTTCATTCAGTATACCATGTGTAAACAATTTTTATCTTCTTTGGTAATTTCAGGACTTAGAGGAGTATTTGCTGTGAGCAAAAGCACTTGGGTACAAGGTACATCAAAAGCTTTTAAAGCTGCAAGATAAATCCTTCTGACATTTTCCAGTTAGCACTGTCATTCTTTTCAGAAAAAACATTTACCTATCAATTCAGAACAACACATTCTACAGGTATAACTCAGAGGTCTGGTGACAAGGACATCAGCTGTTCTTGGCTGTTACTCTACAGTAACAGATTTGGCCAGATTTCTTGGGAAGTCCACCTAGAATGAAGAGACAGGCTTTCAGTATGACAGAGTAATACTGGCATTCTGCATTTAACAATTCATTTAGTGTGCTTTTTCTGACTTCCTAACAAGTTCTGCTTGATTCTAGACATTAACACACGCAACAGGCTATAGATCTGCAGATAATGACTTGCAGCTGAATTTATCTGTGCTTCCAAAACCCTCCTAACAAATACATATCTGTTTTGCACAAGATACCTTTCCAAAGCGCTGACCTATTTTAAGTTAAAGTATGATATCACATTTCAAGATTAGGTTCTCTGGAAAAGTCCCATTTGAACTCTTAACTAACCAAACAGCTAAAGAGCTTTATAATTTTTTAGAAGGATACTAATTAAGAAATACAAAACTGAAGAATTGGCACTGAAATGTCACCTCTATAACCCCACTCACTATGAGATTCACTATTTTCATAGCTAGTGAGCCTTAGATATGCCATATAACTGGGCCTCTCACTTTACACTGGTAGGAGGAAGTTCAAAACTGCATTAAAAGGACTGTTAAATATAGAAAATACTTACATCATATCCTCTGAGAACAGCCAGATGAAATGAAAGTAACTGAAGAGGAATGACACTCAACACTCCTTGAAGGCAGTCAACTGTATGAGGCAGCTCAATGGTTTTGTAGGCAAATTTTGAGCTTTCAGTGTCTTCTTTAGAACACAGAATGATTGGACGACCCTGAAAATAAATTTTTGCATTGTTATGTGAAGAGGTAGCCTAGAACTGCTTTGAAATATTGTTCACAGCATGTCTGTAAGTCTTTGAACACACTCAAGTAGCTAACAAAGGCAATGCCAGTCTTGCATAATGACTCTTGACTTGCACTATATTGTAAGATTTGAATGTTTTCACCCCGTAGAGTTTTGACATTACTGCATTTGCTTCAAAACAGAAAGACTCCAAAACAAACAAGCCATATTAAAGCTGTTTTCACTGCTGATATTAACCTGTAATAACAACCTGCAATGCAGATGTAGCATCTTATTTATAACTTAATAATTAACAATAATCAGCACTACATCCCTTTCCAGGTGCACAGCCAGCAGCAGTGCAGTGTGCACAATCTCTTTTCCTATGACACAGGAGAAGTTAATCAGTTGAACGCTGTACCTGCCGAGCAGTGACCTGTTGCAGGGCATTCTGGCACTTGGTGAAGCAAGGATCCTTCATGATCACCATGATAACAGGCATTTGTTTATCTATAAGGGCCAAAGGCCCATGTTTCAGCTCACCAGCCAGGATACCTTCTGAGTGCATATAGGTGATTTCTTTTATTTTCTAAAAAAAAGGAAATGCCTCAAGTTACTACTAAATCAGCTGAGAAGCAACAGCCACAAGAATCAAAACACCAAGGCTGTGCCTCTGCCACTTAAATATATGTACCAGTATCAAGTATTAGTGAAAGCACATGGGTGGCTGCTGGGATTTCTAGCAGGATGTGGGCAGCAGCAGAGCTCACCCATGCACATGGAGTAACCAACAGGAATTTTAGGAACCAAACACCCAGCACAACCTTGGCTACTGCAGTCTGCCTTTAACACACCCAACTCCTCTGAGCAATGGGCACATGTCCATTTTACCAGGATGTTCATAACATAATTAATGACTTTCATGCATAAGCATCTCTTCTCAACATCAACACATTGCATCTTTCTGATGTTGTTTTCAAATGGGTCAGCAACTTAAATAGTTAGTTTCTTGGTTTTAAATAGACTAGTTAAACACTATGTTTATAATGCGAAAGAAACAAGAAAGTGGTATCACATCCAGGTTCGCCTTATGTATGTGTTTAAGTGCTTCTAGTTATAAATTTTTTTTTGCAGTAGAATTAAATTGTAATGAAATGTTAGAAATAAACTATGTTGCAGAAGCCCTAAAATATAATTTTAAATAATATCAAAGAATACTGAGAAGTTCCTACCAAAGCTCCTTCCAGACATGTGGCGTAATTATACCCACGGCCCATAACCAGCAACGATCTCTGTTTGTACAGTTCAAGAGCCAAATCATGGATCTTCTCATCCAAGGACAAGACTTCTTTAATCATTTCTATTGAGGCACAGAATTTTTTTTTTAACTGGAAAAAATAGTTCATTTGTACTAAAATGTTCTAATTATCTAATAGAGCAGATACACTTAATGCAATTCAACCATTAACTTAGCAACTTTGACTGCAGTTTAAGGATATTTTCTCCAGCATTACTTACAGTAATAAATTTAAAACAACTATTGGTTTAAACAGTGCTCAGACATCCCATTTGAATTTCTAAAAGAAGCAATGAAATATCCATTTAAAAATCACCTTGAATTAGTTTCACTTTATCTATCCTGATTTAAAGTGGGGTGTTTTAAATATTTTAAACCATTAATTTAGGAGATCAAGTAATATTTCTCATACAAAATGACCTTATTGTAATTAGAAAACCCAACCCTTGAAAATTCCTATCTTCCTGCCAAGTTTCTTGGAAGGATACTTGTAAAATTGTCAAACACTGCAGAAGTGAACAGTCCATTTTTCTCATGTTGTCTGCCTTTCAAGATGAGGGGGAGAGTGAAACTTAAATGTGAAAGAAATATCCCTGAGTAGTATTTCACACTGCCAACATCCCCTACGACTCCTCAAACCCAAAATATCAATATACCTGGCAATGATTTTAGTCCACTTATGATTTCCTGTCTCCTTTTCTGCAAGGAAATTCGGTCTTCAGACATCATTAGGCCAAACATTACAAGAGACACAAATTGGCTGGTATAGGCCTGCAAACAAAACAAAACATTTAGCTGCTAATTCTGCAGAGAGTGAATATGATCTCAGTTTGAAGTGCTGCAATTGAAATTTGAGTTGTGTTCCACAGGGCTGAAGGGTGAAAGTCAAACATTGAATAGGAATTACCTTTGTGCTTGCCACACCAATCTCAGGCCCTGCATTGATGTGCACACCACAGTCAGTCTCCCTGGATATTGAACTCCCAACTGTGTTTGTGATGCCAACTGTCAGAGCACGGCGTTCTTTACAATACCTCAAGGCCATGAGTGTATCTGCAGTTTCACCTGGAAAACATTCACACCTTCACTTCAGGTTGGCAGAGATAATAATAATTCCTGAAAAGCATCAAATTCTACACAAGTGTGTTCTAAGTAACTGTACCCACACTTAGATGATGCCAAGTGCAATGGAAAGCAATCTTAGAGCACTCACTCAACAGCAAATGCAGCTCACCTGACTGGCTTATGAAAAAGCACACATCATCCCTGAATACAGGTGTGTTCCTATCCAGGAAGTCACTGGCAAGTTCCACCATCACTGGTAATTCAGTTAATTCTTCCAAGACTTGTCGAGTCTGTATTCCAGCAGAACACAGTATTTGTTAATATTGCCACCCACTAACATTTAGGCATTTTACAAATCAGAGAAAATCTAAATGAATTCTTATTAGAAAAGCTGGTAATTACAGCTCACCAGAACTTTAAAAGCCAAGGTGGAAAAAGTTAACTTCCAGCATGGTGATTAATGGCATTGGAGCATTAATAAAGAATGTGGCACTAAGGAAAGCTAAATAAAAGAGTTAGACCCCTCAATGAAAGACAAAGTCTGAGACAGAAGAAAAAGCAGATGAAAACCTGTTGTCTGAAACTTCAGCAAGTAAGTTATAAATACATTTCAGCCAAGGCTGGGAACATACAGCCACTGCAGCATGGTAACTGGTCCCACAGCCAATAATGATCAGTCTTCGGCATCTTCTGATTTCTTTCAAATGATCCTTCAGCCCCCCCAGCAGAACTGCAAACAAATAAATACACAATGGTGGTTTTCATTTTCTAGATAGCACATTTACAAATTTCAAACTTAGTGCAGTTTGAAGGACTGTTGTCCATTACCTGTGCTGCTCTCGAAATTCACCCTGCCTCTCATTGTGTTGACAACTGATTCTGGTTGTTCAAAAATTTCCTTTTGCATGAAGGCACTGAAGTTACCTGTTTATAAAAACATGACATGGCAAAGCTTAGGTTTGTTTTTTTAAGTCTATTCCAGTTACAAAGAGAACTTTTATGACTAACTTGACTGTGTTAGCCTAAATAAAACCTTAGAATAGGCAAGAAGAAAGGAAGGATGGATAGGTCACTTTATTTGGTTGGTTCCAATTCCCCATATTGACAAGGTAAATAAATTCCTTCATAAGGAAACATCCATGCTCCACTTCAATTCTTAATTTATAGTCAAACTTTGCCAACAACTACAACATGTTAACATTAGTTACATTTTCACTAGATACTGAAATGAATAGAAGTATCTATGACTTTTCCAAGGCTAAAATGGATAGGGTCCCAGGCTGCCCATTCTCTCTTGGTCTCAAAACTTGAAATTGTCAGCTCCCAGTACAAACAGCCTGAATAAAAGGCAATTGTCACAAGAAATTAGCAGTTTGCTGCCTCATCTACTACACAAACAGTAACAATCCATTTTTGATGATACTCATTTACAGATGCTTCAACCCACCCTTCATGATTTGCTGCAATTCCATCTGCAAGGTCTGGATGGCCCGGGAGGGATCATCACTAGCTGAACGCTCCAGGCGGTGAATCGAGAGCTTCCCATCAGTTACAGCTGCAATGTCATCATCTTCTAAGAAAATCACTCTGTTGGTGTGCTCAATGATAGCACTACAGAGAGAAAAACAGAAGCAAGACAAACCTGACATGTCAGAATTGGCAATAGCAAAGCAATTAAATGTGCCACAAGAGCATTTCCAGCCCTGCTTCTCTCTTTAGGACAGAACTGCAGACAAAGCCATCCTAAAGGCAATGGCTCCATCTGCTGCTCCTCCTGCACTCTGACAGCAACACACAGCAGGAGGCTCAGCAACCGCTGCACCAATTCCTGCTAGTCTGAAGATGCTTCCCAGAGTCCTTGATGGATCCTGCTAAGGTCCCACTCTTGGTCTCCCTATTCCAAGATAAATATGTGCCTGATGTCCAGGTTCCTGCCCAGCTTGGAACCACACCACTATTTTCCTCCTCCAATATCTGGATTGAAAACATCACAATCCAAACTAACCTATCGTCTGCCCAAATGCTCAGCTGATGAGTGTCCATTTGTACCCAAATTACTTTCCTACACTGGATGTATTTCACATGGAGGTCAACAGCTGGCAGATATTGCACTTGTGAAGGTTTGTCAGCAGCATTTGAACTGCAAACATTTTTCAAGCACCTGAGCCTGGGGGCTTTCTGATGTTACCTGGATTAAAAGCTCTTCTTTCAGAAAGCCATGTACAAGAGCAAGGCAGCTTAAACTTCCATAACTATCTCACTTTTAAACAAAAAAAAACCAAACCAAAACAGTATTTTCAGCAAAGTTGAAGTACTTTTACTACCTTGCATCTGAAGCAAAGAAGAATTCTACTGCCTTATCCCCAACAGCATGAAGGCAGGTTGAGCTGTCCAGTCTTTTCATTTGGGAGTTGCAGATGTTCTTCACATTCTCAATGTTGCCTATTAAAGAAAAGAGACATTCTAAATGCAAACCCAGTTCTGTTCAGTTAAGATTACAGACTATACAGGTTTAGGGTATCACAGTTACAGAAATAGGTTGGGGCATGGGACTTTGACATGAACTACACATTTAATAGCATAAAAATATCCCCAGCCAAAAAGCTATTTGGGGCATCAGCTGGTAGTTTTATGGTACAAAAACCAATTAACCTAATTTCTAATCATAAAGTAATGGTAATTTTAGTTTTTAAAAATAATCTATTTTGATTTATCAACTTACATGTTCTATACAAAACTGGAATCTGTTCAGTTGAGAGTTTGTACTTGCTCCTAACCCCAATGAGCAAAGGACTCCCTCTCCTAGAGAAAGGAAAACACACAAGTTTATGAAGACAAGTGTGCATACAAAGAAGTTACCAGACATCAATGAAGCTGAAAAGACAATATTCCATCTAGCTTCCTAAACAGGAAGAGCCTCCTTTAACCATGATCCTAAGGCCATTACATGGCAGGAGATCTATAAACTTGTTCTTCTTAAGATTCACCAAATATTATTATATAAGTAATTACCATGTGCCTTGGTGATTCTTTACCTGTAAACTACATACAGGTAGAGGAAAATGTGAATATATGTGAATATGAACCAGCTGTTTTCCTTCCAGTAATCATAAAACATCTTAGTACAGGGACCAATTTGAACCAAAGCTTACTTTGCCTCTGAGGTGAAACAACAGTAAGCTCCTGTGCTCTTTAGAATTGAAGTACTGTTGCACTCTTTAGCCTTTCAAACTCAGAAACATCAACCATCCCTATTGCACCTCTGAAAATGTAGAATATTAAGATAATTTTTTTAAATTATATGGGTTACATGTCACTGAAGACCTTATTAAAAAAATCACAGGAATAAAAGAACAAGTCACACCCAGATTACGAGATTAGCTTTTCTTAAACCCCTCAGCCCTAAAAACCCAAACCTGAACCACATATAGAATAGTTCATTTCAGAAGATGTTCTCTAGTTGGAGTGATGGCACAGCTGGCTTTTTCAAAATTTTAATGTAGTCTTGTTTTAGACCACTGAAGCAATGGGCTTTTGGGTTGTAAAATAAAACAGTCTTTATTTCCATCACTTGCTATTTTAATCATTTGCTATGTCACTTGCTATTTTAATATCTTTACATTTCCTGAAAGTTGTTTTTCAAGTCATAAATAAAAGTAGAACTTAACACAGACAGACACCATAAATGCTATTACAGCTATAGAACTCTATTTGTATAACTTGTTACTATGATGGTTTTTTAGCCCACATGAATATACTTATCCCAGTCTTTACTCAATGGGAACTAAAACTGAAGAATATCCCTTCCCTCTCCCCTTTTTGATGGAGGAAAAATGCTCTTAGTACAAATTTAGAAACACAAGATACACTGAGATTCTTTATTGACTCACTGATTTTGGTTAATTAAGCACTTTAAACATCAATATTTTAGTATCTTTAAGAGGCTGGCCTTTTTTAACCTAATAAAAAGCATGCATTATGTATAAAATGGACTTTTACTAACCTGGTAGCAACAGCTTCACCTGGGTAATGGATGCTCTTGAAAACCAAAGCAAAAGCACCTTCCTGGAAACCATGAATACAAAGGAGGAAAAAAAAAGATCCTAAACAACTTATCTGAAATAGTTGCATCTCATTAAACTGAGGCCCCTCTCTGAAGAGGCACTGAAGGAGCTGCTATCAGTCTCTTCCTGGAGGGCAGACTGCACCTTTAAAGGAATTGGCCACGGAGCAGAACAAGCTGACATGCACATTAACGGTGCAACAGCTAAAAGATCAGGAAGTGAGCACTTAGCCTCTCTTTATAAATAAAAACAATAAACTTGAATCAAAGGTTATGAAAATGTCAGAGATGCTACTCAAATCAACATGAAGATTGTTAGACATTTACTTTCAGTAAGACCTTCAATCAGAATTTTACTTGCAGTGCATTACCATGCAGTTTCAACTAAAAACCTGCAGTTACTATTCCTAGTTCAAGCAGCAAATTCTCATTAATGTGTTAAAAAAAAAAACAAAAAAATCCACAACACCAGAAAAAAAAACCACCAGAAACAACTCTACAGTACTAACACAGCTGGCAGACTCCTGGAGGAA
Source organism: Emberiza elegans (assembly GCA_024865655.1). Classification (NCBI taxonomy): domain Eukaryota; kingdom Metazoa; phylum Chordata; class Aves; order Passeriformes; family Fringillidae; genus Emberiza; species Emberiza elegans. The sequence continues at coordinate 58,986,415 of JALJVW010000184.1, forward strand.
GAGTCCTAAAAGCAGGAGCCAAGGCCCCCCACCCAGCCAGCAGGACAGAGCTGGTGACATTCCCTCCTCTCCCAGGGCTGCACTCAGGGCACTCTGCCCCTGTTCTGGGGTCAGGGGAAGCCTCTCTTCCCCTCACTCTGGGGCTGCTCCTTCTTGACCCACACAGGCCTTGCCTTGGTGTGGATTCCAGCCCTGCTGCAAGGAATCCTACAGAGCTGCTTTAAAGAGGAGACTCAGAAACTGCAGGAAGGGGAGGGAAAACATCTGCCTGGAGACTGGGGGAGGAACAAAGCCAGCTTTCTCCAAGTTTGCAATGCAACTATAAAAGTTTTTAAGCATTCACATACTGAGTAACAGTAGATTCCCACTTCACAGTTTGGAAACCAGTCCAGCTTGTTAGATCTATTTCCAAATAGGAGAGCCAAGGCATTGGCCAAACTTGAATCACAGCAGTGTTTCAACACGATCAGAATAACCTTTAGGAACACACTGCCATTTATGAGAGAGTTTAACCCCCCAGAGGCTCCTATTAGTTTTAAAAAACTAAACTGCTTCATTAAAAAGCTGTGTTAACTTCTTGCTAAAAACAAAACAAGACAAAAAACTCAACAAACAAAACCCGCTGCTACTGCAATTTAAAGATTTAACAGTGAAAAGCCTTTGAAGTCTCCAAAATTTTAATCTCATTTCTTGGTCTATTAAGCATTATTTAGAAGCCTAAAAGTGGCATTTGCAGCATCATTCTAAGAACTCCTGCACAGGACCTAAATGCATAAGGTGGAATGCTAAAGAACCCCACAAGTAGATTATACTGTTGTACAGGGGGAAAAAACTTATTTTCCGCTTACCAACTGTTGAATAACTCTCTCCACCAAGGCTGAAAAACTGGTGTCTTCACTCTCTCTGTTGTCATACATGTACTTGATCAATTTGGGGATTGTTTCTGTATCTGTTTCAGATTCAAATTCATATCCTTTGCTCTCCTGAAATATCACAGAAGAGTAAAAATTGTGTCCATCCTCAGGCAGCAAACACTGAAGAACCTCTCAGCTGCCTCCCACCAGAAACTGCAGCCAGAGCTCAGAGCACTACATTGGACCAGTGCATATAAATCACTATAGATAAAATACAAGGACTTATGTCATAGATAGCCTTTGGGAAATGCTGGAATAAGACCCATAGTAAGACTTGTTTAGCATCTGTGAAGCAGCAAGAGACAGGAGGGAGCCCACTCCACACACCCTCTAAGAGAATCTCAGCACAAACTGCTACTCTGCTCATAAATACTTTGCATTTAGGATTACAGGAACATATTGCACTTCACCAGCTCCTGAGTATCTTTATCAGGCAGACCATTTCACACACCTTTTTTATAGATGATATCAAGAAACTTGAGTTCATGTTCCACTGAAGTCATGAATGACCTGATGGTAGTTTGGGGGAGTATTAACTTTCTAGTTTTAGAATTGAGTTGCCACAGACTCACCAGAAATTTTCTCAGGTCCTTATAGTTTGTGATGATTCCATTATGGATGACAACAAATTCTAAGAGAAAAAAATAAATATATACATATATTCATGAGCAACAAAAACTTAAGATATTTAATTCAGAACACAAAATTACAAGGGGAAAAAAAAGCTTAGAAGTACACTTGAAACCACCTGCTATAGCTTTCAGACCTACAGTTTATCACAACATGGACAACTGCAAGCAGAAGCTTACAAATTCTGAAAGTATACAAAGGCAGTTCCAAATTATTGAGAGAGTTCTAAACCACACCTAGTAGAGCATCAAGCCATCTCAAGTGAAGAATGATATGAAATCTCCCTTTTCTGGACCAGGCAATATTGACACATTCATATTTTCAGTCTTACTTTTCAAAACAAGAATATTGTACTACAATTAACTTGCAATTTTCAGAAAACAGATCTCATTATTTTTAGTGTTGCTTCAGCCTGAGAAGAGGCTATTTCATTTTAAATGTGTCTAAGGTAAATAGAATGGCAACAGCTTAGCCCTACTATCAAAAATAGATACCATAACAATAATAAGAACATTTGTGTTCTGTGGATTGAATCATTTCAGATTTGTGTGGTTCAAGTATTGCAGAGATTACGTACCATTCCTTTTATCTGATCTCTGAGGGTGACTGTTTATTGCACTTGGTACTCCATGGGTCGCCCAGCGAGTATGAGCAATTCCAAAATGTGTTTCAAAATCTGTTTTTGAATCCAGGTCATCTTGTTCTATACAGGAGAAATTCAGTTTACTGAATAATTAATATTGCCTCTCTCCCTCTCTCTCACACACACACACCATGATTAGTAAAACACAAAGACAATTCCTACAGGCAAAAATCTAAAAGCTATCTTCTGGTTTTGGTTTTTTTTTTAAACAATTTGCTTTCTTGACATTAGACATCAGAAAGTTCAAGCTACTGTGATTAAAACCTTGTTTGCCAAGCCATGAGCATTTTTAGCCAATACTAACAGGCAGGCTAACAGACTCCATTACTACTAATTATAATGTAAACGTATTAATACACAACTTCAGGCTTTCACAGATGAAAGCACTGCATAAAGCAGATTGTGATGACAGCCAGCTGCTTAAATGGTCATAAATTCTGTCAGAGTGCATGTTTCAGCATTTTAGCCATGCAGCACCGAAATCACATGAGCAAAGAGCCAAAGGAGCCCAGGTTCTGAACAAAGGAGCAACCAAAAGAAAGGAGAATAGACTGACAATTCCACAGTGCTAGAGCTGAAGATCAGCTTGCTTCTTAAGTGCATATTTGAGGGACCCAAAAAAAATTAGCTGCTTGGATTTCCCAATGCAGTTATTGCTGATGCAAAATCATAACTGCAATTTTATGGTCTGACTTTCTGCTGAGATGCAGATAGTATTTGACTGGGAAGCCAAAGTAAAAGGGTCATTTTTAACACTTACTGTACAACTCTTCTTCCAGGGCCTTTACTTTTCCTCTTTTCTTTACCAGTTTGATGAATCTTTCTTTATCTTCATTATTATTTCCATCAATTGCCACTCCTACAGCACAGGACACAGTCATAAGTGTTACTTATAGCATGAAATACACTAGAATGAGGAAAAGGCTGGGAAAATACACACAGGTACACACCACCGAAATTAGTATTTTTAAATTACCCTTTAAAGGGATATATTTGAAATCTGTTTCTAGACATGTGCATGTTCAAATGAAACCACATTAAGTCTATATCCACTGCACAGATTAAAACATACAGGAACCATCTCAAATTGTATTTGACAACAGACTGAAATATTTTGCCTGATGAAATGAGCCAACTCAAATTTAAGACAAGTTTAATCTTCCCCATCCTTCACTGTGATTCACATACACAAAAAAGGCTGAGGCACAAACTACACGGCCCTGTATAGAGATCTTTTTCCACACCCTGTTTGTTTTGCTTGCCGGTACTAACCTCAACCATCTAATTACAGAGCTAAACACCCAATTCTAAGTCCTGAGGAAAGCCATAGCACTCCAAGAATCAAGCTAATTAGTTCTGATCTGTTAATCTGTAGAATAAAGAAAGAAAAATCCAAGAGGCCAGACACTGAAAGTACCCAAAAAACCCAAAATGGAATGGGCTATTGGTTGCTAAAATTAATTTGTTGAGTTGGTTAACATACCTGCAGAGTCATAGCCTCTGTATTCCAGTCTCTGTAATCCTTTTATCAGGGTTTCATATATTTCCTTCCTAGTGCGAGGCACTCTGTAGTTTAGATAAGCAAAAATTCCTGTTTAAAAAGAAAGGAGGAAGGAGGGGGGGAAAGAAGCAAAGAGGTTATTTTAAAAATTTGCATCACTTCAGGCTCAATTTAAAACTCTTTAAAACTAGTGTCAGGGAGAAGTCCTAGGGGCACCCAACCTCCCATTTAGTACAATTCCTTCTAATGCATTTTGAAATGGAAAGAATTCAAGTACAATAAAGGACTCAGAAGCCTAATTTCAACACATAACACAAACTTCACTGGCGAGTTTCACTTTCCTCATGTTACCCACCAAGAGTTAAACAGTTAGGAGAGGTAAAAAAAACTTATACTTTTCACGAAAACCACAGCTGAAAATGGGAACATTGTGATCTATTTCATATCCAGGCATTCAAAGAGGGAATATATTCACCAGTACTAACACAAGGAGACTTTTGTAATCCAAGTCATGGCCTTAAATACCCATGGGTAGGTACGAGGCACAACATCTATTTCTGAAAGGCTCCAGCTTAATCCTGTATGCAACAGCCACTTCAGCAGAAAGAGAATGGAGAAGCAAACACGAGGAAAGGGCAGAAGTCAATGGGGTAGGACAACAAAGGGAAGAAACAGAAGGTACAAAACAGGGTCACCCACAACGCGAGTACTCCCCCTGCCCTGCCTCAGCACAATCCCAAAGCCAGGCAGACACAGGAGACCCGGGCATGCCCCTGTCAGCTCCTCGGAGAGCCCTGAACTCACTCCCTGATCCCTCTCCTCTTGAATAGACCAGTCAGCGACCAAGAAGTGGCTTTTTTTAGTTTGGGGCTTGGTTTCCCCACCCTATTTTTTTTAAATTATTTTTCTTTTTTTTTTTTTTAAGTACACAGGCATTTTTTTATTAGAAGGGTATTAGGTATGTTGTTTTATCTTTAGAAAAGTTGTAATGAAAGAGTCACCTGCAAAGGAAAACACAGCCATTCCTTGTCTCTGCCCACTGCTCTTCCTGCCACTCTGGTATTTATATGGATACATTAGGCCCTTTTATTAACTCTTGCAAAACTGTACCCCAATAAAACAAAACCAACTAATTTCACTGTTTCAGCAGTTTCTCCGAGCAACAAGTCAGGACTGGAGACTATAGTTAGAAAATACCCCAGACTTTGAGAGCTCTACAGATAAGTAGTTCAGACAAGTGTTTTAGATAGAGAAGGCCTTTGTTTGAAATTTAACACCCTCTTCCCCTTCAATTAAGGCTTTTGAACTGTAAATGGCCATAGTGAAGAAGCTGTTATTATGATACACCAATAAATCTCCTTTACAAATATTACTGTGAATTTGGTTACTCCACTGGTTTAAAAGACATAAATACTGTTGATTTGACAGTGAGACAAAGAGAGTATTACATGTGCCTCTGAATTTGTTTTGGAAAGATTAAAGGGTGGATAATACTTTTCTGCTTCAGAAGTGAGATTTATGAGGAGCTCAGCCTAATTATTTCTAGTGCATCCAACATTAACGGAGACATTAAGACAATAGTTGCATTTAAGGAGGTATTTGGGAATTTGAACAGCTTAATACTGTTCTTCATGGATGCTTTGAGAAATAATGCCTCTGGTTATAAGCAGTCACTTCAGACTGAGAGCCTGTTGATCATTTTTCCAGACAGATATTTACCATTCTCTGGCACTAACCACGAACCTCAAAAGCAGCATTCAATTTCTTCAATACGATTTTCTCAACATCATTCCAAAACGTTGCCACACCTCATTTCAGATCCAGCTCTACTTTCTAGGCCAGATTTCACAATGAATTTAAGCCTCAGCATCCTTGTATGTTCCATGTGGCATCTTTCACTACACAGAGCTCCAGGAAGAACCTTCCTCTGGGACCATCCCTACAATGCTACCAGTGTGCTGCAGTTGTTAAAAAGATCCTTGTTTCCAGGGAATTGGAGCTGCACTTCCACACATGTGCATTAGAAGATGCAGAAGTCACCAGAGCCCATTTAAAATGAAAACAATAGCTGCAGTCTGACTTCAAAGAACATGTTATAAACTCTTCCAGTTAAGGGAAATAAATCTTACTCTAAGCACTGAGAGTAACACTTTCTCTAGTACATTTCTGTTTAATGATTTATCCACTCACGTATTTTCTCCCTCCTCAGTCATCATTTTGGCCAGATTTAAAGCACATTACTCAACTCATGTAGAAACAACTTGTGATAAAGATTCCTCGTATCTTAATTCTTTTTGGAAGCACACCAGTATGACTGAATCTCAGTTGAATCATCTTATGATAAGAGTTTTATGATGCAAACAAATTCCTTTATGATGGCCTCCCCAAGGTATTAGATGCCATTTCCAGATCTTGCTTCCTTAAGAAGACTCAAAAACATAAAATCCAGGAAAAGCACCCAAGAAGTGTTTTGCTAGGGCATTGTCCTCTTGATCTGAATGCTAAATCTAGCTTATAACTTTCCATAATCAGAGTTTGCTTAGAAGGATGAACTAGGTCAATAATGTATTGCTTACCTATAGAAACAGATGCTAAAAACAGAAAGAGAAGGTTGCTAAAACATAATTAAAACCAGCTTCAATCACATGCAGACACTGAAAGCAAGGCTCTCCCTTTACATGTGTATCAAGAATTTAGAGCTTCCCTTTTCAGGATTACAAGCAGAGCATCAGAAGAAGGAAAAGTAAATTGAGTATTTTTGGTGGGAAAATTCCACAAGAACTCTTGCAATTGCAAGACTTCACCAAAATCAACAAGGGGGCAGCCTATACTTGAAGTTTGAACAAAATTATTTACTTTTTGAAAAATAAAAGGACACCCTTAAGCACATTGCTGATGCCAGAAACTTAGCTTTGAAACAGTCTCAACTTCATATCCTGATGAAACTAACTTTGATTTAAAAGAGGTCATCAGTTTAAGTGCATCTTGACTTTTTTTAAACCCTGCTTGAATACTTTTGCTATACTGTTTTACATGGAGAATGATAACATCTCTACTTTGCTTCCTAACGAGCATGTTTATAGCAGAATTTATGACTCGTGTATTTTCAAAACATAAACCAAGGGCTGTAAATCTTCACGTGCTACCTGAAGCCAAAGAAAACACAATAGGGTCCATTATCAGCACTTAAACCTGGAAAGATATGAAAAAATAAAAACAACAACAAAAAAGTAATTTCAAAACTGCTGGTTGCAGTCTCTAGAACTCCTACAGACATCAGCATAGTGGGCTGGGGAAGATCGTTCATGGAAACAAATGTAATATAAAAGGTTTCTAAATGCTGATGGGAAAAACCCTTGCTCTACTCTCACTTACCCTTGATGAACTGCTGCTCTTTGCCATTTCATACTGAGTCACTTGCTCCACCCCAAGCTGGATGTTCTACCGAACTCCTTGGACACTGTTAACACCCTCACTTCCCAATCAATACACAGCCCACACAAGCAAAGTTTTTGATGTTACCATGACGTGTCTCAGGGCTTGTCGTGGATACCCCAGGGTGGCTCAGGCACTGGGCCAGGTCTCTCACCTGGAGGGGTTTTGTTTAGAAGGCACCGGGTTTGTCTCATTGATAGTGATCTGTCACGTAGGAGCTCACACAACAGCAGATGAAACAGTATCACCTCGTGTTTCCATTCAAGTGAAAGAGGATTCCAGAGCTCCTTGCTCCTTCTGAGGTTACAATTAAAAAGGATGAGGAGGCAAGGAAAAGATACCTAATTCAGGAAGTACAATTTTGGGAGCAGTAACTCAACTCACTATCAGCCTGCATCCCACAAAAGAGGTTTTGTTGATGACGACTAAGAAGTACAAGTGCAAATTTTTCTACTTTCATCAGATCTGAGAGGCGATGTCAGGGACAGATTGGCAAAGTTTCACCAATCTTTCCTCCATAACCAAATAAAATCACGTTAGCAGCTTCTGAACCCACACTTTGAGTTCCATCTGATCCGAAGCATATCTAAGCAATTGTGTACACCATATAGGAATTATCTTTCCATCTCATCTTTATTAGAAAAAATGAGGTGAATAAACTCACAACAGCTAGGAATGAAGCTCCTTCACTGCCTTTGTTTGAAAGCCACAAACTCTCCCTTATCGCTGCAGCTCGGAAGTGAGTCACGATTAATCAATCCCTAGTCCCGGATTAGGAAAGACAGAGCCCAGCGCATCCCGTGCATCAGAGGCAGCAGGACCGGGAGCAGAGGTTAACCGGGCACCCCGGGCAGCCGGGCGGTGGGAATGGGTCCATTTCCATCCCAAGAGCGAGGACCATCCCAAAACCGGGGAGCATCCGAAGAGCGGGGACACACCGCCAGGCACGGGGGGCCGGGCAGGGATAAACGGAACGGGCATCGCCTCTCCTTGGGAGAAGGGCCGGGCCGAGGGGCTTCACCTTCACCTGCCGGGCGCTCCCTGTCCTTCCCACCCCCCAGAAGGATGCAGCGGGGCCGGTCCCGAGCGACACAGCCGGGCTCGGGGACAAAGCCGCCCTTGTCCCTTGCTGGACGGGCTCAGCCCGCGCTCCGTCACTCACCGCACATGGTGGCAGCGCACGGGTCCCTCCCGCTCCCGGCGAACGCGGCTGACGCCGGGCCAGCCCCGCCGCCTGCGGCTCTTATGCTCCGGTTACGGGGCCGGGCCGGCCCTGCCTGCGCCCGCCCCTGCCCGGGGCCCCGCGGGGGCAGAGCCCGGGAAAGGGGCAGAGCCCGGGGAAGGGACAGAGCCCGTGGTGGGGACAGAGCCCAGGGAAGGGACACAGCCGTGGTGGGGACAGAGCCCGGCGGGACCGCGGCGGATCCCGCCCTGCCCGGCCCTGCCGAGCTCCGCGCACGGGGAGTCAGTCACAGAGGCTTTGAACTCGGGGAAGACCTCCCAGATCACCAAGTCCAGCCTTTGACCCATCACACCTGGTCAAACAGAGCACTAAACGACACGTCCAATCATTTCTTCAACACCTCCAGGGATGGGGGACTCCACCACCTCCCAGGCAGCCCGTTCCAATGCTTGGCAATCCTTTCCTTGAAGAAATTCTGCCTGGAGTCCAACCTCAACCTTCTCTGGCACAGCTCTAGGCTATATCATCAAGACAGGATGAATCCCATGTCCACCTCAGGCCTGCTCAGGGATTTTCAAAATGACAGGAACCCTAGAGAGACCTGGGGTGACCATGGGCAGCACAAGGAGCAGTTTTTGTGCACTGATTCTGGTTTTCCACCTCTTAATGCCATGAAGGAACAGCACAGGTCCATCCTGCCAGGGCAGCCCCTCGTGGAGCTGGGCAGGGGAAGGTGTCCCCTGTCCTCCAGCCACAAGAATTGACAGACATACTCAGCTGCACCTGCACAGGAGGACAGGGAGCACCTGCTCTGTGCTGAACGTGGTCACCAGGCTCACCTGAGGGAGAGCCTCAACTCCTGCTCAGCCCCTGTGGTCTCTTCCATGTACTTGGCAAGAAAGAAACTGCTCCAGGAGCCTTGTCCAGCTCTACCTCCTGGTCCAGGCTCTCTCCTGGGGGCAGGCCCTGCCAGGAGCAGGAAGGCCACAGCCCCTGGTGTGGGGTCAGGTCTGCAGACATGGCCCATGCAGAGCCTCGAGCTTTATCTTCTTCTAAAGGAACTCATCTCATCTCAGAGAGCTCCTCCAAACCAAAGGATGAATGGTGGCTTTTAAAGAGAGTGCCCTGCAGCACACTTGGATTGACATAGAACAGAACTGCTGAAGCCATCATTCAAAGAAACATGACTTAAAAATACACAAAGTTTCATTAAATAGTTTCTTCTTCCTTATTAAAAAGTACCAAAATATTTTATAGACATGATCCCAGTTATCTCATAGAGTTCTTCAAATTCAAGTGCGAGGTGCCTTATTTAAGCTGGAATTTAAAGGCTCTTTCCCTCTTGCATTTATTTTGCAGTCATTTTTTACCTAAAGCAGTGATTCCCTCAAACTTTGTCACTTTTTGTTTCATGGAGAAGTTGAATGAAGGATAAAGATTGGAACACTAACATTTCAGTTACAAAAAAACCCCTTTTTGTAGCCACTTAAGAAAGAGCCACTTTAAGAAAGAGAAACTTTGTCTCAATTTTAAAGTTAAAAAAACCCCCCTAGGTTTAAAATATTTTCAGGTCATAAAATTAAAAGCGTTTAAGTTCTCTTTAAAATTAGTTTATGAAAAGGGATAAATTAAGTGTATTTTTCACTTAATGTGTGGACAGCTATGCGCACCATGCTCCTTAAAAACCAATATTGTTTTCCTTCCCCCATTCTCCCAGAATCAGACCAAACAGGCCCATGATTTGTCACCGTTGCAGTCCCAGCTCTGTCACTGCCACGTGACATCAGGCAAGTCATTTTGACACTCCATTCCAGTTTTTGTTCTCTGTTTAGGTAACTGCTCCTCCTCTAAAGTAACTCTGATCTTGTTTCCCCAGCCCATCCTGAGTGAGGAGGGACATTCCTAATCACAGCTCTGTGTGTCAAGTAGCATTGCTATTTATGTTAAATTATATACAATAAAGGAAAACTTATTTGCTCCTTGTGGGGCATTTTAACTAAAGAGTGATACAGACAGTAGGAAAGAAACAATTTTTTTTGGACATCACTGCAATACTAATTGCCAAAGATCATGAGTTAGAGCCCAAAATTTCACTCATGCAAGACATTTCATGTTTCCATGTGACATTCCCAGGGAGAAAACTAAACAAAATGAGTTTCAGCTGCTAGGAAGAACTGCATTAATTAGTGGTTAATGCATCACCTTGATAACTTATCAGTCAACACTTCTCAGATACATCTGCCTGATGCCATTTGTCTTTTTCATGACTTTTTGGAAGTGCATTAGAGAGTACACTAATTCTTTTCACTAGTGGGTTTGTTTGGCTTGAAGGACACATTTTATGGCACTCAGATGAGATGATCAAACTGTTCCCATCTCACAACTTAAACTCTAAAAGCCAAAATATTTTGAAGTATCACCTACTGTATTCAACACAATAAGGATCCAGAAGTTCTGCCATACTCTGGAAAAATGCTTTTCTCATGAGACCATTAAAAACCCCAAAACAAAAGAGAGCAGTTTTGACAGACAGTTTGCAAATTGAAGGTTGCAGTTTTCTGTCATGAGAGACAGGCAACTGATGAGCAATAAGGAGGTCAAGGGGTGCAACTTCCCACTAAGGTCTGAACACAAACGTGAAGGGGTGCCCAAAGGTTCAGGAATTTTTGCCCAGCTACATCTTTCTCTTTTTTTTTCTGTCTTTACACTAGTGATCAGAAATAGAAGTAGGAAACAGTGGGGTACAGGACAGAGATCACGGTATCACTGTTTTAGGGTCAGGTAAGGAGGAATTTGCCTGGGGCACCAACAGGCAAAGGCAAGGGGCAATGAAAATCATGGAGCTGAAAAGAGGAGGGATTTATGTTTAGGCTCCATCTGAGCCTAATGCAGGTACTAGTTCTCACAGCATTTATGATCTGCCCTGAAAAGCAGCCATCAGCACTTTAAGGACACCTATTTCAAACTGCATTTCCATACTCAAGAGGCTCAGATACATCTCTGAACACCTTGTTCTGGCCCTTGACACCCATGGGGACCTGGTGAGTAGTCTCAGTAAGTTCCCTTGTCCCAGGTAGTGAAAGGACCAAATCCCTCTCATTAGTAAAGAGGGGCAGGAAAAATGTAGTGGATGTGAAGTGCAAAAGGGAAGAACTGTGATAAATATTAAAAAAAATAAATTAGGAGTGGCAGTTATGCACTGAACAGGCCCCAGAGGGTGGTTTATGGCCCTTTCCCTGGTGACACCACTGGAATAGACCCTGTCCTGTGGGTCACCACAGAGTGACCTGTGTGTGGTGTGAAGGACAAGGGGTGACCAAATGGCAGTCCCTTCCAACTCCAGCACTTTCATGATTATGACTGGGTTATAAAACTCCTTTTAAATTGCCTTTTTGAACTGCTACAACATTTTCTGAGAACTAATAGCCCGTCTCTAGATTCATCCTAGAATGCACAGCACAAGTTCTTGTGTTAACAATGAAATCCATTATTTTAGTTTATATTATATGTTATTTTAGTTTATATTACATATTTATATATTACATATATTTAACATACATATATTCAACATATAAATATATATTTCAGATATGTTCATATATTACATATCCTTATCTATTATTTATTTAGAGATTTGTTGCTTCAAAATGTGGAATTTGAGAGCCTAAAAGCAGTGATAGAACATTACAGATCATCATCCCCCACAACTAGGCATCTGCACTTCTGAGATTTTTATCTATTACTCCAAATAAAAAATATTTAAACATGGACAAATTCTGAATATTCTTATCACCATCACCTTCATTTTAATGAAGTGGGACAGTGTTATTCCCTACCAAGGCTCTCAGGAATATTTGGGCTGACAGCTTGGTCTGGATCTGTCTGATTTCTTCCCAGTCTGATAACAATGACTGCTGTTAACCAGGACTCACTCCAGTGAAGTTGAATTTCACCAACAGAAAATATAAAAAGGAAGTGCTGACCTTGCTGGCATATGAAGAAGGTCAGGCTGGGTTTCAGAACACCTTCTTCATCCATCTCAGCTCCACAGTGAGTCTGGAAAACAATCAGCAATGAAGTGAAAACAGCAACACCTTTCTTCTGCTGAGAGGTTCAAAAGAAAAAAAAAAGTTTGTACTTTTGATGGTTCTCTCAGTGGAGGTGTCAACTAGCTGCTCACCTAGGATCTGTGTAGGGCTAAGGCATTGGTATTTTCAGTTTAAAAGTATGAAATAGTAATTAACAGCTTTTCATTTGAGAACGGGGAGAGTTAATTGTCATTTGTCACTGTCAAACAGTTGACTTTGAAATTATAAAAATTATGTGTGGTAGGAGGAGTTACACACAATCAATGATTCACACTGATAAATGTGAATCAACATCCTACCTATGACTGAGGATTAAGTAACCATGATTTAATTCAGTGGTGGCTTTTCAGCTGAATGTCGTGAGGAGCATGTGTAATGTAAAACCAACCCAGCTATTTAACTGGATCTTAAATACTTTAAAAAACATGAAGGCACATTTAGTAATAATTCATCTAAAGCACTGTGTTTTAAAAAGCAAAAGTGGTTTCCTGAGGTTTTGATGTAAATTCCTCATAACAAGAGCTGCAAATAAATTGATGGTGTCAGAGAGAAAAATAAATTCTTGGAAAAGTCTGTAGATTTTTCAAGCAAGCCAGCTTCCAGTGCTGGATTAGTTTTCTCAGCATATTGTGTGGTCCTTCAGGTCAAAAGCGAGAAATGCTGACAGACTAAAACAGATATCTGCATACCTGCCCTTCCCTGCCCCATTTGTGGGGACCAGGTCCATCTACTCATTATTTTTCATAAATTTGGGATTCTCTCAGCTTACATGGAGCTGGAGGGAGCAAAGCCAGCTGCTCACAATAGTTACAGAAAGCATGCCCATGTGAGAAGTCAAGAAGCTTAAAATCCAAAGATGAAAAAAGCATTGCAAGAAGAGAATTCTCTCCAGTGATGCCCCAAAACGTGGCTTGGCTGAAAGTGTTTGTGCAAGGAACCGGTTAGAGAAACAAAAAGCTGCTGCAGCTCCTCCATATGGCCCAAAGAGCTCCATCACACCCCACACAAGCCACAGCATCACCTCTTTGTCCTCCACTGAAGGAAAGCCTCACTCTCCTTCCCCAGTTCCTGCAGAGCCCTCCTGGCAGCAACCACCCCCCGTGTGCAATAATTCTGCTCTCCCCCAGCTGCTCTGGCTCACCCAGCACCAGGGAGCAGAGCAGGGTGAGGTGTAACTCCTGCACTGCTCTGGAGAATTTTATTTCTAAGCATATGAACCTGGCTTGCTATTTTGGTAAGAACAATTTCATTCCATTCTCCTCTCAATTTGTTTTCACAGTTTTAATGCTTCAAGGATTTATGCTGGCCCTTGAGAACAACACCTCTGAAGCTAGAAAATGGTTTTGCTGCTGGCTGCCCTCTGGGTTGCCCTTTGAAGAATTCTCTGGCAAGAAGCTTCTGATTTTGTGAACAAAATCCTGTTGTTTTGCAGAACACATATCTACATTCTCCCCAAAGCCAAGCTGGGTAACAGTCCAATTTTCTCCCCTGTCTCACCCCAACATTGTTTCTGTCACCAGTGCCCAGCAAGAAGCTGCTACAGCAGCAGCTGGAATGAGCTGGAGGGAGGCAAGGTGCTGGCAATGGGAGGCACCTCCAAACAGCTCCAGTTATCAGCAGCTCCAGGCTGAAAGAAAACAAATCCAAGTTTCTAAAAGCAACCCATATAACAAGATGCATCTGGTTTTACCCCACACATTCAAATCTATTTATTTTATCTATCCCTATCCCCAAATCATAATCTGTCCCTATCACTTCCTTCTACTTGAGATAGGCATCAAAAGACTACATACTGAGAATTTAAACACCACCTCTTCCCCCTTTTCTCCCATTTCTGATTAAAATGAATAAATGGGGGGAGTCAGATTAAACTACAACAGTCATTTTTTTAGGACTGGTGAATTAACACTGCAGCTTCAGTGCTAGTGTTTATTATAGACAAGGGTGAAGTAAAATACCTTAAGTCCAAATACAGTTAACCAGGCATTCCCCGGCTTTAATAAATAAAAACCAATTATTATAAATATGTGAAGCTGTTGTTTAGCAACTGATACAATATTAAACACAACTCTTCTCACAGGTGGGTTATTTTCTGTCCCAGAGTCACAGCTATTCTGATGATGTCTGCTCTTGCCTACAGATTCTATATTTTTCTTTCTGAGCTTGACACAAATCACAGCTACAGCTTCTTCAAGTTGTTTTTCTAACAGCTTGTGATCTTGTTCTTTTGGCAGCTTATTCAAAGAAAAATGGCATTTACTGCTTAAATAGAAGCAGTCATTTTCTTCCACTGACAATTAATGACTCATCTACATCTCTTTTTCCAGGGGTTTGAGGTGATTAGATATGCTATAATCTACCTGTTGTCAAAATCAGCTTTGGGTACATCAACATTGGTAGAAATATAGCTATTGCACACAGGGGATTCCAAGATAACTTTTCTATCACCAGCCATATGCAAAACCAGTTCAGTTTTTGTGCAGTTCCTCTGTACTAGAGATTAGGAAGCACCTAAAAAAAACTGCACAGCATATGTTTGTTTACTACACACACAGCATTGCTGCAGAACAGGGTGACAGAGACCACTGAGTAGAAGTCACAAGTTGATAATTAACAGAAACAGTGCTCTACAACCTGTGAAAGTGGGCAGGATGTTATCCTTAAGTGAGCCTGGAATGGAGGAGAAGCTGTGCAGTGAAATGGCAGCTCCCCCACGGTGTCACCTCGAGTGCACATCCCACAGCACCTCCTCTGCTGCCCCTGCCCCTCGGGCTGCAGAGTAAATCTGTCCCTGACAGCTTCTGCCAGCTACACAGTGAAACAGCTCTCATAACCAAGCTATGAATTGTGCTGTTTTACTGCCAGTAAAAATTCCATGTATTTTCTCCTTTTTTTTTTCCTTTTAGATTTTAAATAGAGTTGTCCTCTGTTAAGAACAGGACTTTTGTGTTAGAGTAAAATTAGAAATCCTCTTTGGGTTTCTCTTACTCAGATGGACTCTATCTAGTCCTAACAGCTCCAGTTACTAAATGGATTTAGGACTTTGTGTTTAGAGCATCCCGTGAGATGCATGAAAGGATGGCATCCCTGTGGGGGTGTTTATGCTCTTGCACTGCAAAGTTGCCTTTGGCAAATGAAGTTCCTGTGGTATTGTCATTGGGCTCTGGCTACTTTGGTCTGAACATACCAGATGGGGTAAGTTGAGGACGATGTTTTGCTTCGAAACAGAGTTTTCTGCTTTTAGTAAACCTACAGTCTGCTCATCATTTTGTCTGGGCATCGGAGACAGGATGATGGTTTTATTCTCCACTTTTAACTGTGCTTCTGTGAGTTGTGTGCTGAAACTGAGCCTGTTCTTCTTAAATGTTTCCTATTGTTTCTCCAATTTAAAGAGAAAAAATACAAACTCATGGTAACTTGGACAAAATTTAAGGAAGAGTTGGGGGAGTAAGTAAGAGAAATTTGCTAGAAAAACAAAGAGGAATAGATGTTTCAGTTTTGTATATTTGAGTTACATCTTAAAATGAAGGGATTTACTCTTAAAAAATATTCTGCCCTAGTCAAAATGTCTCGTTTCAATTCAAGTCTGAAACTTTTTTTTTTTTTGCTGTACATTTTGACAGCAAAGACAGTCAGTTTTCAACTCAGTTGACCAAAACTGGCTGGCAAACTTGAAACCCAAGCAGCTAAATCCCTTATTTGTACAGCTGCAGGCCCTGGGCTCTCCTCCACCCCTCTCAGATGATCGAGTTGCAGGACATCAACTCTGCAACCTTGGGGTCCTGCAGCAGGACCTGCAATGGTCACAAACCCCCTCTGTCCTTACAGCCTACAGCAGTTCTGCCCAGGCTTTGGAGGGAAGTATTGATAAAGCCTTCTAACCCTAGCAATGTTTAAACTGGTGCTGGTACAGCTACAGGCACAGCTTTGCTGCAGGAGGGGAGATCTAAATGCAGTCCAGTCAATGCAGGCTCAAAGCTTGGATATGTTGTTACAATACAGCTTGATTATATTTTAAATTAACTCAAACACAGATAGGTGTTGAATTAAATGGCCAACATTTAACATTAGCCTGCACATCTATGAATCCACCTATCATGAAAAATTGAAATTATTTCTAAGCAACCTAAATGAAGGCAGTTTTAACTTGGATGTGCTAAAAATAGTGTAAGTTCATGAAAAAAATTCAAATAAGGAAACATTTTATTTTATATCACATATCTTCTGAGTTCATTTATCAAAAGCAGCAGTAAAAGAAGGCTGAAGAAACAGCTTCACAGTCTGTCCTGCATCTACCACTGGAGTTTCAACAAGAATTTCCACATTGGAAACCAGCAGGAAGCATGTCACTTCACAAGAACCAGCATCCTTGGCACCAAGGACCGGAAATTTGCCACTTTGGGTTTGCAGGGAATTCTGTGGAAGGTCATTTGCTTCCTGAACTGTGTCATGCTAGGAAAATCCCAAATAGGAACCTTTTCCTTTTCCAAGAAATGAGGGACTATCATCTGCCCAATTACACATTACAGTTTACAGAAAAAAGTTTTCAATTTCGTTGTGTCTTAGTCACATTGTTTACTGGCTGAGTGCAAGGAGCACAGATGTTAAATAACCAGCTGCAGCACCTTCTCTATGTATTAGATGTGAGAGAAGGGCTGCCAGGGACTTAGCTAGTCCTTAGTCCAACCAGAGAGAGTCATCATCCTGTCTGGACTGGGGCAAAACTTTCTTATGACATCACTTGTGCTTCGAGGCTGCTGTGACACACCAAATCTACTTCCCTGTCTGCATGGGAGGGTAACACCTAAATCAGCTTGGAAATCCAAGAGGCCCAAAAATGAGAAGCAGAAACAGGCTTTTTTTTTTTTTTTTTGAACAAGCAATTCCCCCAGATTCAAAGAAGTTTACCTAACACTTCTGAAGTCCCAGGCAACGCACTTTTGTTAACCTGTGTTTACCTAAGGCTTAAAGGCTTTCCCAGACCAAGGTGTGTGCAAACCACCTCATGATTCACTAGCAGCACAGCTTCCAGAAGCTGGTGTTGAAACATCCTTAGCAGCAGATCCCCAGAGTGTGCTGAAAGATTGGAGCAGCAGAGGTTCCCCCTGCCTGTTTGCTCTCTCCACCTCCCTTTCCTTATGGAAAGACTCTCCAAAGCCCCATTATTTGTTACCCTGTTGCTTGTGCTTGTCAGAAATCTGCTGGCCCTGGACCAGAGCCCAGGCTCTCCCAGGGCACAGCGTCAGAGGAGTGTAACAAGATAGGAAATATTTGCTGTGTGAAGGATAATGGGAAGTAGAACAGCAGGGCAGGGTGGATGCTGGAGCAGCCTTGGAGCACAGGATCTCTTGGAAAACACTCCAGAAAGAAGCTGCCAGGAGCTGAGACAATACCACAGTCCTCCTAAGGAGGGGGAGTCTAGAGCAACAAATCTAGGTGGTGGGAATGGAGGAAAAACCTACAAAGTGGAAGAAACAGGTTTGAGACTCTGAGAAGGGAGAGCTCAAGGCAGAACCAAGAGCAGTGCCAGACCAGCAGCCAGGCTGGTGCTGCCTCAGGAGGGCTCAGCACTCCTGTGCTTTGACTCAGGCAAAGACTTTTTCACTCCTGCCAAACAAATTCCACCTCCATCTTCTTCCAGGCAGTTGCAGTATTGAAATGCTGCAGTCTGCTCTCACTAAGTGCCTGGAAAACAAACCAATCCCCTCCCATCTCGAGTCAGGATGTCACAGGTTATCATTTGCTGTGCAGTTTCTGTTCCTGAGCAGGAGGAAAAGTTCCTTGGAGGGGAAAAACTTCAGAGTTTGAATTCTTCAGTGCATAAATTAACATAATTTCTCTGTGTCCTCCCCTTTTCCTTTCTGAGGCTAGCACAAAATGCAGGCATTAGTTGGTGTTCTACAAATCAACCTGAATTCCAGAGCAGCTCCTCTGCACTGGAACTGGAAGAGGAGCTTCCTCTTCTCAGGAAAGGGCTTGCTGTCACAAATAAAGCAAACCAGGAAAAAGTAATTTTCAAGTGATTTTCCTGTCCAGTCACTTCTTTGGTGAAAGAGAGCAAAGAAACTCTTTAGCACCCCTCATGATGAATTTTCAGGCCTGTTTGTTTTGACTTTTTGTAGCTCAGCCAAAAAATAATTTTAAAAAACCCCAGAAAAATAACCCACGTCTGAAAATTTCCACTAATGAATTCCAGACTTCTGGACTGCAAAACCATCTGCTTTCTCCCAAGCCATGTTGTCAACAACTAAGCACAGCTGTATGAAGGGTAAGAAAATATTGCAGTTACTTGTGTTTCTACACCCCCAGACTTGCAGGGTTATTGAAGAACAGCAGAGAAACCCACCAGGTCCAATGCAAGGCTTTACCCTTTGCAAAAATCAGCAGCATTACCCTGATCACTTTAAATAGACAGGTTACATAGGAGAACCATTTTCATTGTTTTAGGAAATTCTGACAGTAAAGAGCCACTGGATAGCAAAGCACACAACCAGGGCTTTCACCACCCAGCCTGGGAGGCAGGAACTGGGATGCTGCTCATTGCTGGTGTTCAATAGCTCAGTTTCTGTTGTTGTCTAGGCAGCCCAGCAGCTCCAAGGAGACAGAAACTGTCTGAGCTAGAAGGTCCATTGAGCTGATGGTGTCTCTAAACCAAATAATTGCATTAACACTGCAAACAAGACAAATGGTTTTGTCCACCTCTGCAGCCATCAGAGACACCCAACCCTGTGCAGAGTAAGGGCGATAGCTTGGAGAGCTCCCTGAAGGTACTGCTTGCACCTGGAGCATCCCCTGCAAAACAGCAGCCCTCAGCCTCAGCCCCATCACAGCATTTGGTGGGAAGAACCTGATTCAGCATTAGCACCGAGCCCTGTCCTCTTTGGGAAGGCACTGTGGGATCCTCAGTGACTCTGAGAGGCTCAGTCCCACCTTTCTGAGCCCTCCTGCAGACACCAGAAGCTCCAGCTCCAGGAGCACAGGGTTCCTGCTCACACGTTGGGCATCATCAGTGACACTGACAGCAAAAGCACCAAGCTGAGCCAGCCTCTTCCTGCAGGAGAGCTTCCCACCACAAACCACAGCAGGCATTGGTGCTCCTCTTGATAAGTCAGGGGTTTATTTTTTGCCTTTGGAAAGTGGTCTCTAAAAAAATTTTCTCAGATAGACACAGTTGAAGCAATTGCTTGTTAGTTTAAACACATTAAACAGCCCATTAAACACATCCTCATCAGCTGCAGAAGCAAATATTGTGAAGTAAATAATGTTTTAGCCAAGTCTGATTCTGATATCTTTGAGAGCTCCATTCTTAATACCAACTTCTTCCTTAAAAAGTCCTAGAAGCATTTATTGTTTTAAAAGAAACGCGAACTAATTGATCAATGTAATTAATACAGCAAAATCAATACATTAATTAGAGGTCAAGGAGGATCAATACACTGGAAGGCTTCCTACCTGTTGCTAGAATGTTTTTAACTTTCAAGTTTCCTCACTTCCTTTCTTACAGCCTTTTTTTTTATAATGCACAGGGGAAAGAGAGCCTTTGAGATAGACATTTAGAAACTGAAACCAGATATTTAACATAGAGCCTGTCAAATATTTCAAGTCAGAAATATCCATCAATGCATAAATAGCTTGTGCTTCAATTGTTACAGCCTACATGAAGATATTTTTCCAGATAGGCTGGGAAAAAGCACAACTCTGAAAGCATATCTTTCCTCTTAGGGACACAGCTCCTATACATTTCCAAGAACAGAAATGCATATTATTTTGGTTATTTTTCTGAATAGCAAAAGATGAAATCTACTCTGTTAATGGTGTAAACCACAACTTATTCACTGTCCTGAACCTGGTGTCTGCTAATATTTAACCAACTTAAGCTTCTTTCTTATCCTTTAAATTGATGGATTTTAAATATACAAAAAAAAAAAAAAAACAACAAACCACAAAACCAAACAATAAAAGAAATATTTGTCCTTCATAGGCATAATTAGTCAGGTAAAATTAGTGATGACTGCATAAATAAATAAAATGACCTGATCTACAGCCGCTGAGTTAATTCACAGGTGGAGACTGCCAGCCTTCCATTGGGAGATCCCAAATACACAGCTGCTTTGGGAACCTTTGTTCTATTTTCCACAGAGATGGTTTGAGGAGTTAGGATGAGATCTGAGCTTTTGGAAGCACAAACTGCATTTGTGAGCGTTGCACCCATCAGGATTTCCTGCAAACGGGCTCAGAAAGGAGCAGCTCTCATGGCACAGGGGCTGTGCCTGCTGTGCCTGGCTCTGGCTCTGCAGGTCCTGAGCCTGGCCCCAGGGGAACCCTCTGGATTATCCCTTGGTTAAAATAAGTGAGGATAAATAGATAAAACCTATTTCTTCCTTTCTTATTCAGACTGGTGCATTCTTGGGTTTAACTGCTTCTTATCAGCTCTGGGCCAGGCTATGTCCAAGCCTGACTGTTGGCCTCAGGGAATCTTTTCCCACTGATAATTTGCATCCAGTACTTGTGTGTCTGCTTATGCTCATATCTGTCACTTTTCCTTAGATAAGCAATCAGCTGCTAGGAGAATTCCTAAGAAAGCAAGTCATTATTGCTAGAAGTTCCCAAGAAGGGAAAATGCTGGGGGCAGTAAATGCACTTTGGGGTTGGGGCAAGGGCTATCTCTTACAGCTGCAATCTCAGATCTGTGCCTGTGGCTTTTAATGAGCAGAGCTGTGTGTAAAACAGATTGTTCACAGCACCTACAAGTCAACATTTGCATTTGGTTTTAAAAGGGCAAAACATCTTCTGAGGAGATAAATAGATATTCTTATTCCTTCTCATGGGATAAAGGACTTATCCAAGGTCCCAAAGAAAGCCAGGGGCAGTGTGTGATGCTGAGGATGGAGCATCTGTAGTGTCTGTGTCCCAGTCACCAGAGTCCTTCTCCCACCTCAGAGATCACATTTGAAAACCAAAGGTAATGAAATATTTCATTTTTCCATACAAGAATTCTGTCAGATGATCTAGTCAGGTAGGACTTGCCCTTTACAAATTTTGCTTTTGAAGACTCTTCTTACCTTGCAATTCTTGCTGGTGTTTTATTCTACACTTGAGAAAACACTTCCAAGAGGAGGCTGAACGCTTTTTTTGCAGCCAACAAAAGTAAAGGAGCAATTCCAGTACCCATTTCTTCTTAACCTATTTCTGCTGAACTGTAATGTGCATTGCTGCTGAAACAGTGCCAAAATGCAGTAAAAGCTTTGGCCTCTTGGCAACAGGAAGAACTAAGAAGTATCCCCTGGTAAACTGCATCCAGTTCTTGTTCCCTTTTTATTAAAGCACCACCACTCACAAAAAGCATTTACTGCCAGCTTAGAGGAGGTTTCAGTAATGGCTGACACAGTCTGTCTTTTAATGGATCTGAGCACTGTTTACTGGGCAGAAAATTAAAAGGCATGGCTGCAAAATTAGCAAGAAATGTGTCCTTTTCTGGTATGCAAAAATAACATTGTTTTCTATTAAATTTGGCTTAGATTTAACAAAACATATTACACAGATGGAGATTTCTTTCAAAAGCAAATTAACCATTCTAAGCTAACCAGGATTTAATGGTTCTGGTAGAACAGTCAGATACAAAATAAATTATCAACCAATATTAGTTACATTTTCTCTTTTAGATTGATGGATTGCTTGCCCGTAGATTGTGTTTTATTTGGACATAATTGTTAGAATAGCAACATTATAAGGCAAAGTTCAGACGCTGATTTTATGAAAAT
The DNA here is from genome assembly GCA_024865655.1 of Emberiza elegans. NCBI lineage: Eukaryota > Metazoa > Chordata > Aves > Passeriformes > Fringillidae > Emberiza > Emberiza elegans. The sequence goes on from JALJVW010000184.1 coordinate 59,008,570, forward strand.
GTTTATTTCCAGTAGTTGTGGTTCCTCTGCTTTCCATGTTTTGATTCAGGAAAAGAAAGAATATCGCTTTTAATCCTGCTCAAAATGAAACTAAACCAACTGATATTTTGCCAGGTCTTTTGTGGTAAAGCAGTGTTCTCACTGTTTGCAACCAGCCTTTCTGCTTCCCTCCACAAAGTGAGGCATCAGAAGAACACTGTTGGGAGAGAAGGCATCGAAAGGGAGGTATCTTCAGGGGAAATAATTTCCTTCTCCTGACTGAATGTAGATATCTAAAAAGCTTCCAAGAAAATGGCTTAGCACATGCATTCTATCCCCCAGCATCCCACTGTTAGCAGCTGCATGCAGAGCAGTCAGCTCGTAGAAATACATCAGCAATTTTCACTGAGACAAGAACTATCAATGGATGCAGAGCAGGAGCCCAATTTTACAAGAGACCTCCCCACTCCTCTCCACTTCCCTTCGAAGCATAATCCCCCAAGCCCAGATGCTGGAGTTGCCAGTCTGCAAAATATTCAGAACAGGCTCTGAACAGCTGATTTCCTGATCTTCACAAGGAGCTGTGAAAGCACAATGTACCCCCCTAGAGGGACCTAAAATACCTATTGAGTCTGCTTTCTGCTTAGGGGTGTCTCCCAGGTGAACCCTAGAAATACCCTTGTGGTATTTTCCTTTAGCTCTAAAACACCAGTTAGACCAGGGGAAGACAGCTCAAGGGTTAAATGGGCTTTAGCAGATCCTATTTAAATCTCATGCTCCATCATTGATTTTTTTAATAAATGTAGCAAAGTCACTTAAGTGCAGATCACTAAAAATACTTGAGTACCAGTTTCCTTGGTTTTACAATGCCTTGTGTTTAGGCAACCTGAGAATTTAAGTCCTGAGCCTTTAAAAGCACCTCAGCAGCACTTTCAGCCCTTGGTAGCCTCTTTTCAAGTGACACATGGGAAGAGCACAGTTAAGGAGGAAAGGATGTCCTTTGGGAAAGAAACCCCCCCAAAACATCAAATCTACCCATGAATGACCTGATGTGGGAGATGATCAGATGATAAAGCAGATGCCCAATATATCTCTGACCTGTGTATCTGAGACAAGGAAGAGTTCCCTCTGCTGAAATAGCTGTGGACCCTCTCCCAGATGTGTGTACATGACATTTCCATCCCCTACCAGCCAAATCCATCCCATGCCCTCCTTAAGTGCCCAGTTGCTCTCCAGTTCTTCCTTTTGTGGGTGCCTTGATGCAGGAGAACAGATTCAACTTTCTGGTCCTCACCAGTCGCCATTTCCCTGACACCCTCTGCAGGAGCTACATGAGTTCAGATTATGAGGATCCATCCGCACAAAATGGGCTTTATTCTACTCTTGCTAGGAGTTTCTTCAGCTCCAATGCAAGGCTGAATTAATCTGTTTCTTGCAAAACCATCTAAATATTAAAGTTATTTCCTTAAACTGCTTTGAAGCCTTTTGGTGAAATCTAGTCTGAATCTCATGCTCCATCATTGATTTTTTTAATAAATGTAGCAAAGTCACTTAAGTGCAGATCACTAAAAATACTTGAGTACCAGTTTCCTTGGTTTTACAATGCCTTGTGTTTAGGCAACCTGAGAATTTAAGTCCTGAGCCTTTAAAAGCACCTCAGCAGCACTTTCAGCCCTTGGTAGCCTCTTTTCAAGTGACACATGGGAAGAGCACAGTTAAGGAGGAAAGGATGTCCTTTGGGAAAGAAACCCCCCAAAACATCAAATCTACCCATGAATGACCTGATGTGGGAGATGATCAGATGATAAAGCAGATGCCCAATATATCTCTCTGACCTGTGTATCTGAGACAAGGAAGAGTTCCCTCTGCTGAAATAGCTGTGGACCCTCTCCCAGATGTGTGTACATGACATTTCCATCCCCTACCAGCCAAATCCATCCCATGCCCTCCTTAAGTGCCCAGTTGCTCTCCAGTTCTTCCTTTTGTGGGTGCTCTGTCTCTTTCCTTCTTGATGCAGGAGAACAGATTCAACTTTCTGGTCCTCACCAGTCGCCATTTCCCTGACACCCTCTGCAGGAGCTACATGAGTTCAGATTATGAGGATCCATCCGCACAAAATGGGCTTTATTCTACTCTTGCTAGGAGTTTCTTCAGCTCCAATGCAAGGCTGAATTAATCTGTTTCTTGCAAAACCATCTAAATATTAAAGTTATTTCCTTAAACTGCTTTGAAGCCTTTTGGTGAAATCTAGTCTGGAAAGCACTCCACATGACTATGCCAATAACGTCTCTAAATGTTCTCTCCAGTGAAGGGAGTGACATAAAAATTTTAATTCCTTCCTTACTACTCACTCTGCTGTCTGCCCTGAGTGTAGAAACAGTTGAGTGGGGGGATCATGTGTGTCTCAGTGACACATGCCCTGAGCTGATGTGCCACATCCCCTGAGCTGATGCAGGAAGGAGCTGGCCCAGGGCAGAAATGACGCGTCCGCGCTGTGGCGTCAGCACTCTTGGGAACCACATTTCAGAATTTCCTGCAAGAAACAGAAGCTCAAGAGTGGCGTCAGCTGAGCAAGAGGCAGGGAAAATACAACCTAGAGAAAGTCCAAATCATCTTCTAGCTAACCAATTCAAATGAAAATTGACAGATTTGAACTGATGAGTAGAATTATAGAATGAGTAGAAAGACAAGATACAAGCATGTAGCCACCAAAGAATTGTAAAAGATCCACAGAGATACTCAGTCTCCTGTGCGTATTTGCAGAAAAATTACCTGTAGTTGTGTTGCTGAACTGCCTGTAGATCCTCAGGGCAGATTCCAGCTGGTTACACAGAAAGGATGAACTGTCTGGTGGCATCTTCCTGACTTCTATTGGCCATGACTTTATTGCCTTTGTGCTATCTACAGTCATAATTCAGGGAACCTGGCTCACCTTGTGCTGGGTTATAGACCATTCTAAACAAACAAACTCAAAGTGTAGCTGGGCTAAAATAACAGCAGAAGTTAAAGACATGGCCTCCAAGGAAAATAACTGAATAGCGCAATTTGGCAATGAGCTAAAACTGAACATTGTGTTTTGTTCCCAGTGCTCCTAATGAAGACCTAAAGTAGAAAACTTAGAATTGTTTGTATCACCTCAGTAGGAAACTGGCTAGTTTTAGGATTCTGCAGCAGAAATGAATCCTAGAAGACAGCTAGAGAGGGGATTTCAAGTTTCACCATTTTTAGATGCTCATTTGGAATCACTCTGATGAAAACGCCTCTGTAACACCTGGTGCTTCATTGTGACTCCAGCTATCTGAGAGCATCACTGCCTTTGCAGAAAAAGGTGTTTAAGATAACAACGAGGACAATGCTTTAACCAAGATAGCAGACAATAGCACTGAGTTTGAAAAGCTCCTCAGAGACACTGGTTTACAGCAGGGTGAGCCATACCTGACACTAATTGTAGCAGATCGTGACTCCTTCAGTGACATTACACACAGAGCTAGATTTTGGGGTGGGAGAGCTTGGATTAGGACAGCTCAGTGGCTTTCATTTGCACTGCAAAGTCTATCAGATTTGGGGTTTTAATTTGACACTGCAGATTACAAGCAGTTTTGACCGTCATAAAAAGATTTTTTTTCCTTGATCTTTGTATTCAACTGAGCAGTCTTACACTTTTTAGCAGGGCAGACTGATGAAAACAGGCTGCTATTGGATATTCTGCTTTCTGTACAAATCCAGGCTTGCACATTAGCTAAACCATATTTGCTGCAGGGGAAGAACTGTTGATTTTATTTTCTTTCCCATTCCATTTTTTCTTTTCTCTGGGGCATCCGTCCCAACATCTCATCCTCTGAGCAACATCAGGGCATGCATGACACCAGTGAGGCAGGGAACATCAGCAGCAGCCATAACTTTACCTCTGAGCAAAGTTGATCAGTGGCCATCTGAACATTTACACTGGATGTTTTCTTTTTCAGCTTCCACCAAAGGGTGTTTGTTTTCATCCACTCCTTTTATTTCCTCAGTAGCAGCAGAGATGTTTTGAATAAGGCAAGGGGAATACTTCTGATTGTTTGGATTCTGTTCAACATAGACAGATTTATGTGTTTACCCTGGAAATGACTTATTGGATCATACTTTGGGCAGAGCCAGAGAGCCCCCTTGCCTCCACCTCCCCCAGCCAGTCCCCAGGGCTCTGCCATAATGTGGTTTTCATTATAAGCAGGAGCATTTTCTTCCTTACTACAGTATTTTTCATTATGCAGGGAGGAGAATAGCTAGGAAACTCAACCTCTGAAGGAAAAAAAAAAAGATTAAAATTACTGGGGGAGGGCAATAAAAGTCCTTTAGACTCATATGTGTGTAGTGGTGTTAAAGATGTGATGATGGAAGGTGATGGAAGCCTTATCCTGTGTCTACAGTGCAGCAATGTGATAAAGTAAGGATTGGTTTAGAACAGACCTCAAGACTCAGTTTGGATCTTTGGTGTGCCCAGGTTATTGCTGAAGTTCAGATGAATCGATTTGATTTGGGTTTCTTCCAGTGGTGATCTTACCAAGGGAACATTCCTGCCTGCCAGCCCTCCCCCCTGGGGCTGCCCCTTGCAGCTGAGTGAAATTGATAAATGGAATTGATTGCTTCTAGAAAGATGTTGATGAAATTCCTCTTCAGTTTCACCTTTATTTGGGCTTTATTTTTCCCATGCCTCCATTACATGAGGGTTAATCAAATCCAAGGTATCTCTCTTGTTTCTGCCATGTCCCTACAATGAGCTCTGCAGGAATACCAGAACATAAACTTTTTTGCCTGGAGGAGGAGAGGACAGAGATCCCTTGGGTGAAGAATTAATTGCCACTATTTGGTGACAAAAGTATTCATCCCAGTAACTTGCTGAGTGACTGAGCTTTTGCAAAGCTTTTTTGCCAGCTTCATTCACGTCACATTTGCTCTGCTGTGAGGGATTAGAGCCCAACTGCCTGCTCAAAAAACCACTTTAGTAGTTATGTTACCTGCAAGAAGAGCTGGGACACCAGCAGAGAGATCAGTCTTGTGCATGTGAACCCCACTCACCCCAGCTCCCAATTCCTGCACAGGAGGAGCCCACTTGCTGCAGACCCCAGGGAGTGTGGGTTGCTGTGAACATTTTAGCACAGTTTTTTGTCCCATGGAAGTGTCCTAATAAATCCCCAAAATAGTATCAGAGCTTGGAGGGATTCCTACCTCTGCAGCCCCTCATATAGATCAGTTTCAGAGGCTGATATGTATTGAATTACCAAAGTTAGCATCTTGGTAGAAGAGAAATTCCACTGGATGACAGAAAGATCTCCTGTTACCCTCCTAAGGGGGGAAGAAGTGAAGGTCTGTAGGGCAGAACTGCTCTTTGACATGTCAAGTTCCAGCCACAAGAGGTTATCTCAAACATCTGCTGTTGATTTGCCTGACTGTGGAGGCAGACCCATTTCACACTGCAACTTTGCCTCTGCATTTGGTGTGCAGAGGCAAGCCAAAATTTTTTTTGCCTTCTCTTTTTCTTTTTCATCTCTTTCTTCATCAGTGTGGGTTGGTGTGGAGGAAGTTTTACTGAGTGATTTCCTGGCTTATATGATATTTTTACTTTAATGAGGATGAGAGATGATGAAGCTGAGCAGTGAACAAGTCCATCTGAAATTCTGAGGTTTCCATGTGAATTCCTGGTATGGGGTTCATGCACCCCTCCCACAGCAGCCAGGCATGACAAGCCTTTGATGCATGAAACACGACACAGTCACCTCTCCACAAAACGAGACATTTCCAAATCGATGTATTTTCTCTTCTTTTACTTCCTTTTCAGCTGTGGTCTTGCATGAGATAACCCAGTTCTGCTGGTTTGTAGAGAAAACACAAAGACTAGCAGACCTAATGACTGAGGATATTGAGCAAGGAACCATTTACCCAACTGTAACCACTTGGGCCATTCTCCACATGTACCTAGGGCATCCCCACCATATCGCATGGAATTTTCTGTGGCAGAGAAGACCAGCTGCCAGGCCTGGGACAGAAACAGCACCACTGAAACTCTTCTAGAGACATTTTATTAGACATTTGAATGCTTGGAGCAGTGTAACATTTCTTGCTTTGGGTGGGACGAATGATATTTCATTAATCATTGCTTGTTTTGGAGTTACATCACTGTCCATGAAATTGAAAAACAGAATATGTTGTGTAGTTTCAATAGGTTTGACCATCAAATTACGCAAGTCATCTGCCGTGGGGAAGCGAACAGGTCACTGTGATGCTTACAACGCCCAGTGTGGATTTTTTTTCCTTCCTAATGTCTTTTTCAGCTGAAAGTAGCTGTGCCTAAGTCACACTGAAAATGACACAACTGAAAATTTTTGTCACTGACTTCAGCTCTACCAATGATAATGTTGAAGATGCAGACTGTCCCAGCAAAAAAACTTCTATTTTCCATGTGTTAATAACCAGGCATAGAGCTGCTAGAGTGAGGCCTGGTTAAAATTTGTCAGTGATGTTTTAAATAACTGACACTAGGGAGTTTTGTAACTTGCCATATTTGTGCATGGGAAATGCACAACCCAGTTGCCATCCCCCTTCAGCATTACAAGGCAGGGCTGGCCATTTCCAGCTGTGACCTTTGCCCACGCTGGTACATTGCTCAAGGACAGTAAAATGAATACCACAGGGATGGATGAATTCTTTGTGGGATCCAAGCTATACTCTGCTGGGTACCCAGATCCAGCCAGCAGCAGGGGGTCCTTTTAGATGTGGGCTTTTCTGGACAGAGCATTTCTGTGTGCACAGCACAAGTCAGGATCCTGCAGCAGATGCTGGAAGTTTTGTGCCAACTATAAGCCTGGAGAGGCACTGGAGATTTGGCCAGTTCTTGTTCCTGTTGAAGGTAATGGATTTTGACACCATTCTCAATGGGCAGCACAGTCAGTCTTCCAGGGGGGATTCTCCCCCACGTGTGATTAAATGTGTGTACAAGCTCCTGAGTCAGTATTTCATTGGTCATTCCTTTAATTGAGTTTGTACTTTTCAGACATACAAAATAAAAATTTATTTCCTTTGTTAAATGGAGAGCAATAAACTGGGGTTGCACACTTTTATTATCAGGAAATAGTATCATACCCAGGAATAAGAAGTGTGCAGGTTTGTGGGCTGTACAGCTAACCCCAGGATGAAAAATTCCCATTACTGGTATCAGAAAAAGACTTTGCTCAGCAGTGTTTATTCACATACATTATGTGAATTTATGTTTGTACATGAAGCAAGATGTGGCCAGCCCATAAAAATGTAGAGAATGATAAAGCAAGAGAAACAATATATAAAATTATAATCTTCTCCATCTACAATATTCAGCTACATCTGTGTTGGATCAGAGTTTGGCTGCTGAGGATGAGCTTTCAGAATATGTTGTTCCCATTTTTGGTTCTTTAGGGAATTGGGGAGCTTTTCCTTTGAATTTTCATAAGCTCATCTTTTCATATGGCAAAGAGCTCACCAATTACAGAGTCACAGTGTGGTAGACAGGCAGAAGAAAATGCTAAATGGAATTTTATTCTTTACATTTTTTAAACTTCATGTGCCCACAAAGTCTTGGGCAGAAAGCTCCTTGGCACATAACCATTACATGGCTGGGAGGCAGACACTCTCTGATTTCTGAAGTGGAAGAAACCAAGATGTTGGAGCCTGATATGCTACTGCAGAGGCTAAAATAACAATTAGTGAATAGTTTCCACCCTGAAATTCCAATATCCAAATATAGTCTGAGACCCTACTGCCACACCAGGAATGGAGCTGGGAAGTCCCTGTAGTAGCTGGTAACAGAAATGTCTATTGAGAGACAAGGTTTGAAGTAATTAAAAGCCAAGAGTACAAATAGCTGGCTACATTTTAAGACCCAAGACTCAGAATACACCATCTGTTGTACGTTGATTTTTAATGAATTTCTGTATAGTTCAGTTCTCATCTCTCTTTGAAGATCTATCATTTGCCAGGTAGAGTAAAAAAGCTCATTCCCTGCAGTTGTTTTCCATCAACAGTTCATGATCAAGAGTTGACCATGCCCATTGAAGATGCTCAAAGATTGAGCCTGTAATTCAGAAATGGCCAATTTCTGTGTGCTTGAGGGCTCACTTCATTTCCAGCCCCATATTCACATGGCAGTTCACCTAACCCAATAACCCCTGCCTGACCCTGCCACAGGCAATATTCCTAGGGCCAAATCAAAATCCACAGCTTTTCTGTTTCAGATCTAGCTCCTTCTAAACCATAACTACATGGTTGATTAGAATTGGGGGTTTTAGTAATTGGGGTTGTGCACTGCAGACTCAGCCTAAGAGACCTCACTGTGTGATGTAACCAGCCCATGATGAGCACAGCAGTGATGCTGGAGCCCCACAGCTGCAGTGCCACTCCTGACAGTGCCTGGGTGGAGGTCATTTAAGCAGTAAATGTCTTCAGCATGACAGTGAAGCTTTTCAGCTTGCCAGTGAGGGGTTCTGAATTGAATATGCAGCCCAGGTAATGCTGGCTGCCCTGTCCTGTTTTTTCTCTGTTATTTTTAATCCTTTGTTGCTATGGGAGGTCTTGCTGGGATGTTTCTGATTTGGAGAGCAGTGTTTTGCATCATTTCTGCTCTAAACCAGACTTGCTTTCTCTGTTGTGGTAAGCAGTGAGACATTATAGTAGTTACATTTGTTTAGGTTTGTGGATTTTTTTGATGGTAACTACTTACACATCCCCTTTTTGTAGCAGCTGTTTTTCTGTAACTTGCATCTGTGGCATATTTTTGAGGCCAGGAGATAACAGATTTGTTGCTGAATGCAGACATAATGTATGTTGTCAAGGCTCATACACAGTGAAAATCTGCATTGCTTCAGAATGCACCAGGGTTTATTTGTTTTCTCAGTTCAAACCTCCCTCAGTGATCACTTGCTGGCTGGAGTTTGGCATAAATTCTGTGCCAGGATCAAGGAAGCTGATAGCTCAGGAATATTTGAACCACTAAGTCAGTTTGGGGTATTGAGGGTGGAAGGGGGACTTTTACTCCTACAGCTGTGGGGTTTTAAGGCAGTAAAGCACAGGATTGTAAAAGGATACTATTTGGTTTCTTTTGACACTTAAAACGTTCACAAGAGGACAGAGGAGCCAGCCTTGGTTTGTAGCTGCAGGGAAAGAGCTCTTTGGGCTGTGTGGGGCTGTCATGCTCCACAGCAGTGATTTCCTTTAGAGCATGTCCACGGTGGCCAGCACAGAGAGCAGAGTGCAAGAGGCACAAAAGTCATTCCCATGTCATTTACAGCAGGCTGGCAAAACGGGCTGAGCTCTCTGAGTCCCACATTGAACCCAACACAGTTCCTGGGGTTTTGAATCTGAATCTCTCCCATCTCTTTGGCAGCTGTGACCAGTGACGGGCAGATCACATCCCTTCCACCCCCAGAGGCTCATCAGACATGGGCAGAGGCTCCTGCCGCTTATTTTGCAGTTCTGAAGTGAGAGCATTCATGTTTTCCATTGCAGCAGTCCTTCCTCCTCTCCACCAGCTGGCACCAAACCCCTCAGCTTGGCAGTTCACTAGCGAGGGGAAGGAAACCTGACCAGAAAGTATGAGAAAGGCAGAAATAATGGATTTTAGGGGAGGGTCTCCTTTATCTGATCTACAGTTTCATGCAGCCTGTAAAGACTCACATGTCTTAACATGTGCCATACATCAAAAGAAAATCCAAAAGAAGAAACAGATTTTTTTTTTGCTTACAACCCAACAGAATGGAGGATTTTCTTAAATTTAACAACAAAAGCATTTTCATTTTACTTCAAACTTCATTTCCTGATGTTTTATCTATCTTCTGAAGGATGCCCACATCTATCTCCTTCAAATTTCTACCTTTAATCATTCAGTATATGGAATAACCATTACAGCACCTGAATGTGCCTGAAGTCTCATTTCACATTCAGATGTAGAAAAACAGGATAAACCTATTTTGCAAGTTATCAAAGGTAACACCAATTACACTCTCAGCATCTTGCCTTGATATCTCATTTCCTAAAGAACAGGAATGTGGTAGATCTCACCAAGATTTCAGTAAAGGCTTTGGTTGGTTCTCACCAGGAAAATCAAAGAAACTGGGGGAAAGGGTCATTAATAAGGAGCTGTTGATAAAATAATTCCCCCAGCTAAAGAGAAAACATTAATTTTTCATGGAAAAGGGAAACACCAAATCAGCAGCATAAAAAGGAACTATTGACTGCCCACATCACTTAAGGAGTTCCTCAAAGACATATTTTAAGAAGTGACATCGTCAGTCCACACAAGTGAGAATGGACATTGATTGTTTTCTATAAATACTTGGAAAGATAATGCCTATGAGAGAGAAGAGCTATTTAAGAGCCATTTTTGCAGGGAAACAGATGAGGTTAAGTGACAACAGACCAGTCCAGGCTTGGAATCAGGCACCATCTGAGCAGTGGGGGTTTGGAACAGCCTCCAACAGGCAAAGAATCCAACTACCTGCCCCACAAATTGTGGCATTCCCCAGGAGGGGGCTTTATGAATTATTCATTCCCAGATTTATGCCACTGCACACTCCTGCAGGATGTGCCACAGAGGTGGCAGCTGCTCTTTAGCCCTTCAGGTATCACAGGCTGAGCAGTAGTGGGTGATGCTCCAGCTCCTCTTCCAGTGCCCTGTTGTACACTCTGGCCTCTGGGCATTCCACTGAATCCAGGCTCTGGCTCCTGCCTCCTGCAACATGGAGGTGTCAAGTTCCAGCCTCTGAAAACCTCAGAGAGAAACTTCTCTCTAAAATACATCAACACTGAGCTCAGCAATGCCGAAGGTGTAAAAATCCTCACATGCTGCTGGCATTCTGGGGGCACAGGAGGGCTGGTCAGGTCTCTGAGATAAACTGAGGGTCCCTGAGTCCTCCATGAGGACTGGCACAAGGCAGCCCACACCCACCCCTTCTACTACCTTCCTCCCTCTGCTCTCCATCCTTCTGCCTGGTGTGCATTCCCCTGAGGGAACAAGGAGGCAGATAGCACAGGGATGATGCCTAGCACAGAGGTAGACATAGGGTTCTAGGAGGGTCATTTGCCACCTCCTCTGTGGTCTGTTAACCTCCCTGTGAGTGATGTAAATAGGTGAAATGAAGCTGCACATCCTTCCCAGGCAGTGTGGAGCTGTGGCCAGCCCTGTCCAAGACTGGCTTTTGTGGGCACGCTGTGCCTGGGAGCAGTGAGTGCTGTTTGAAGGGCAGGAGGAAGGAGCTTTCTCTGGCTCCTGTGCAAGGGTCACAATTTGACCCTCAAAACCAAAGAATGTGAAGTCAACTTGTGAGGATTAGAGATGCTGGGATTCAGATTTCTTTTGAGTTTTTCTCTGCGCTTTAAAAATCCCACAAGCACGGAGGAAAAAAAATGCACCCATGCAGTCTGAAATTCTTCTGGCTTCCAGCTCAGCTTGGGATGACTGCGGCACAATGGATTCCAGATGCTGAATTTCTGGCAGTGGCTCTCACAGACACACACACACACACACACACACACACACACACACACACACACACACCCTCAGACATAACCCCACACTCCTACAGACAGCAGAGGCTGGCAGCATGAGAAACAGACATTACACACTCCCAAACTCATTCCCCCAGACCTGACTAGTGCACAGGCTAATCAATATTTTGGATGTTTTTGGGTTAGGGTTAGGGGTTTTTGAAGCAGAAAGCCCTGAGCTCCAGGCACACTGCAGCTGCCAAAGGCATCCCGAGGGGTGTGCAAAACTGCCACATTATGGCTGCCCTCACAGCATTTTCTTTGGGACCATCCCTAACCCTAGGCTGATTTTGAAAGAGGTCTGTTTTATTTCTAAACTTGCTGCTGCTCATAAGTCTAAATCTCAGAACTGGCTCTGTTGCTTTCCTAATTAAATGCGATATATCCCCTTATCTTCTCACCTTTAAGATCAGCTGTTAAACACCATTGTGCAACTTCATCTGCTCCTGCAAGGGTGGTTTGGGGCTGGATTAATTCCTCTAGCTGGAAAGCAACTGGAAAAAATTTTGCACCAGAGTGCCAGGATTTGTCATTTGCCATTGGGCAGAACCACGCGACTTTCCCTCAAAACGTCCCGCAGAGAATGAGGCTGGTGCCTCCTGGCTCTGGGCTGAGTTTGTTCACTGCCTGCTTCCCTGGCAAATCCTCCTCCTGGGGAAGGAGCTACGGCAACCTGCTCCTGCTCCTGCAATGGGGGTGCTCACCTTTCTCTGCACTGCAGCAGAGGGAGCATCTCAGAGCCTTGACAAAGGAGAGGCCAGGGCAGGCTTGGCGAGGGCTGGGGAGAGGCGAGGAAGAGGAGAGAAGGGAGAAGAGGAAGAGGAGAGGCCAGTGAGGAAAAATGTAGGAGAGGATAACATTCCCAAGCTGCCGTGCAGAGGCTTAGCTGTTAGCAACCACAGGGGAACCAGTCCCTTGCCATTGAGATGGGGCCGCAGGGCTTGTCAAAGGCTGGGGACAGAGAGCTGAGTTATTGGTTGGATAAAGGGAAGACATCCAGGGCTGATGGGCTTCCCATCAAGATTTCCTGGAGAGGAAAAAATCTCTCCAGAAATCCTGCCCTGACCTTTTTCCATGTTCCTGTGCCTGCCCAGAGCTCACTGGTCTCTTACCCAAGCCAGAAAGGATTTACCTTGGCACCCAAGACTGGATCATGTTAGTTATTGTTTGGGCTTTTTAGACTTAGGGTTGGCTAGAAAACAGCATTATATTTAGTAATAATTTAAAAAAAATAAATGGAAGCTTCAATATTTGTTTCCTTATTTCTTAGAAATGAAATTGAAACTTTTCAGGAAAATTAGCTCCCCCCAGCTCACCCCCATAAATCTTCCAGTCAGCTTGACTTCAGGGGAGGTGCTTGCTTGCTTGTTTTTGCTTTTTTAGTAAAAACATAATCAAAATATCCCAGTCTTTTTGTCTACCATGGAAGTAGGCAGGGAAAGAGACTGAATGGATGTTTTCAAACGTTTTAGAGCACCCCTAAATAATTTGGAGGTCTGGAAGTTGCCACATTTCCTTGGTGAGGGTCAGCTTTCACCCCAGCCGGAGCCGGCTGCAGCTGCAGTTAGAGACAACAGAAAAGCCCATGACAGATGGCATAAATATAAATATAAATAAATAAATATATATATATATATTTGTGATATATATGTATATTTGTGTGTACATGCCAATCCATACAGTCATGCACCTTTGCAAAATGTTTTGTGACCCCCCAAATGGACTTTTTCAGAGCAAAATATTAATATTGCTTCATTGTGGCAGGAAAGCAGTTTTCCACCTCAAGAGCTTTGTTAGCTAATGGGGAACAAAAAAATTTAGCTGCTTGCTGGAAATGCAGAAATTAATTGCACACAATTTCATTGAATTCCTAGGGAAAAAAAATATTTAGTATCTTAACAGCTTTTAAATAAATGGACTGCCAACTGCAAACAGCTGAGCTCCAGAGAGAGGGCTTGGCTCACAGTGGGAACCAGCCCAGGGCTAACTGCTAACGTGGCTTTTATTCAGTGCTTTTTTCCAGGTATGGCTGTCATCCAGGAGGATGATAAACTGCAACACCTTATAATTATTCCAGCAAAAACAACTTGGAACAATGCATTTGAAATTAAAGGGTGCCTTAAAGATAGAAAGAGTGGTGAATACGCTTTCAGTACCTCTTTGTATTATTCTTCAAGGACAAAACTCTGTCTTCCTTACAATTTAGATGAAGTGAGAGAAAATCTGACAGCTCCCAACACTACTGGACACCCCATGTGCCAGTAGTGACTTTGGCTGGGCTGTTCCGAACCATTCTTCCCCCAGGCTTATCAGTGGAATATGGCTAGCTCCCCAAAAATATTCTATTTACACTTTAATCTTCCAGCACTTCAGAGAGCCTCTCAGCAGATCTGTGGTACTCCAGCAACTGCAGTCCATCAAATGCATTTAAGAATGCGAAAAAATTGATAAGAGAAGCTGTGGATGACATGCTGGGCTGGAAGTCAGGAGGGTTTGGTGCTGCTCCAGCACAGCCAAGACCAGCCAGGCCAGCCAGGGTGGGGGAGCTCTCCCCAGCACCCCACACTCCCCTCCCACTCTTTGCTTCATCCTTTTAGGGCATGAAGCCTTCAGGGAAAGCAGCATGTGTGTAAGGCCAAAGGCAGCATGGAGCATCTCCACGCTCATATTGGGCTTTTAGGCATCAGTGAAATACCAACAAGAATATATTGACTTAGACAGCAGCACTCCCCTCCTCTCCATCACCACTCGTGCGTGGCAAACACAGCCCAAACCCTCGGCAGCTCCTCCCCACACCCAAAAATCCCTCCCAAGCTGCCCTGGCCCCCCAGGAGCTGCCTCTGGAGAAAGGGCTCTGTATCTGCACCAGGAAGGTCAACAACTTCTGACACTCGTTCAAATAAAGGCTCAAATTCATTTGACTGCTGTGGTCTCTGAGGGCTTCCTGAAATTGTGTGTGTGGGGTGTGTGTGTGTATGTGTGTGTCTGTGTGTGTATGTGTGTGCCTGTGCGTGTGTGTGTGTGTGCCTGTGTGTGTGTGCGACTGTGTGTGTGTGTGCGTCTGTGTGTGTGTCTGCGTGTCTGTGTTTGTGCCTGTGTGTGTCTGTCTGTGTGTGTGTGTGTCTGCGTGTCTGTGTTTGTGCCTGTGTGTGTCTGTCTGTGTGTGTGTGTGTGTGTCTGCCTGTCTGTGTTTGTGCCTGTGTGTGTCTGTCTGTGTGTGTGTGTGTGTGTGTGTGTGTGTGTGTCTGCGTGTCTGTGTTTGTGTCTGTGTGTGTCTGTGTCTGTGTGTCTGTGTGTGTGTGTGTGTGTGTGTGTGTGTGTGTGTGTGTGTCTGTGTCTGTGTGTGTGTGTGTCTGTGTCTGTGTGTGTGTGTCTGTGTCTGTCTGTGTCTGTGCGTCTGCCTGTCTCTGTGTGTGTCTGTGTGTCTGCGTGTCGGGGTGTGTGTGTGTGTGTCTGTGTGTGTGTGTGTCTGTGTCTGTGTGTGTCTCTGTGTGTGTGTGTGTGCGACTGTGTGTGTGTGTGCGTCTGTGTGTGTGTCGTGTCTGTGTTTGTGCCTGTGTGTGTCTGTCTGTGTGTGTGTGTCTGCCTGTCTGTGTTTGTGCCTGTGTGTGTCTGTCTGCGTGTGTGTGTGTGTGTCTGCCTGTCTGTGTTTGTGCCTGTGTCTGTCTGTCTGTGTGTGTGTGTGTGTGTGTGTGTGTGTGTGTGTCTGTCTCTGTGTTTGTGTCTGTGTGTGTCTGTGTCTGTGTGTCTGTGTGTGTGTGTCTGTGTGTGTGTGTGTCTGTGTGTGTGTGTGTGTGTGTGTCTGTGTGTGTGTGTGTGTGTGTGTCTGTGTCTGTCTGTGTCTGTGCCTGCCTGTCTCTGTGTGTCTGTGTGTCTGCGTGTCGGGGTGTGTGTGTGTGTGTCTGTGTGTGTGTGTGTCTGTGTCTGTGTGTGTCTCTGTGTGTGTGTGTGTGCGACTGTGTGTGTGTGTGCGTCTGTGTGTGTGTCTGCCTGTCTGTGTTTGTGCCTGTGTGTGTCTGTCTGTGTGTGTGTGTGTGTGTGTGTCTGTCTGTGTTTGTCTGTGTGTCTGTGTGTGTGTGTGTGTGTGTGTGTGTGTCTGCGTGTCTGTGTTTGTGTCTGTGTGTGTCTGTGTCTGTGTGTCTGTGTGTGTGTGTCTGTGTGTGTGTGTCTGTGTCTGTGTGTCTGTGTGTGTGTGTGTCTGTGTCTGTGTGTGTGTGTGTGTCTGTGTCTGTCTGTGTCTGTGCGTCTGCCTGTCTCTGTGTGTGTCTGTGTGTCTGCGTGTCGGGGTGTGTGTGTGTGTGTGTGTGTGTGTGTGTGTGTGTGTGTGTGTGTGTGTGTGTCTGTGTGTGTGTCTGTGTGTGTGTGTCTGTGTCTGTGTGTGTGTGTGTGTCTGTGTCTGTCTGTGTCTGTGCGTCTGTCTGTCTGTGTGTGTGTCTGTGTGTCGGGGTGTGGGTGTGTGTGTGTCTGTGTGTGTGTGTGTGTGTGTCTGTGTGTGTGTGTGTGTGTGTGTGTGTGTGTGTGTGTCTGTGTCTGTGTCTGTGTGTGTCTCTGTGTGTGTGTGTGTGTGTCTGTGTGTGTGTGTGTGTGTGTGTGTGTGTGTGTGTGTGTCTGTATGTCTGTGTGTGTGTCTGCGTGTCTGTGTTTGTGTCTGTGTGTGTCTGTGTGTGTGTGTCTGTGTGTGTGTGTCTGTCTGTGTGTGTGTCCATGGAAACAGGATGGTGAAAGGCAGCGAGCTCGTGCTGGCCAGGAAGGTGCTCATCAGGGCATTCCCCTTGAGTGGCTGCTGCAGCCTCTGGAGAGCAGGAGGTTGAGCCTGAGGAATTTAGCAGATACCCCTATTCATTTCTGAAGGAGGAAAGGAACTAGGATATGAAATGAAAGCTGAAGACAGGATTAGGGCAGAGGGAGCAAAAGGGGAGGCATGTTGAGTCAAGTGCCCTATTCCTAAAATCTTATCCAATATTTTTTAAACAAAGTTAATGAAAATTTTTCCAGCCATAATTCTCTTCAGATTTGTATTTTCTTCTCCCATGGTTTGTAGCAAGACCTTGTTATTTATGAGAAATGTGAAGGCAAAGGGATATGTGTGCATTAGGAGCACTGAAACTCAGACCTCTACAGCACTTTTCTCATAGAACCTCAGAACATCTGTTTATTTTATCACATCCAATTACCATGGAGATGTGAACACCCTGTGTTATTCACAGGAAGATGACATAGCTATTCTTCTGCAGAACAGAAATTGCTTTTTAAGTATTTCAAATCATAAATCAGGAAAACACCCAAAAATCCACGTTCCACCCATGGCCCAAAACACCACACCCTATTCTGTCAATTTAAAATAAGTGAGTGTGATAACCTTCAGCTCAATGTGATCATGAACTATTGATTTGTCCTTCTGGGAATAGACAAGGAAAATTGTCTAGAGAGTGCAAGCTCTCCTACATGAACCTCATTTTTCTGGTTTCCTTTCAAACCCAACTTTCCATTTCCTCAGAGTGAGTTATGTCCTATTAGCATTACCTAAATAAGGGGATGTCCCATCTTTATTTAAAACCAGCAAACCCCAGCATCCCTCAGTATGTCACTGAGGTGAGGAGTGATGCTGGCTGAGGTACACCCCCAGCATCTCAGGGAACACCAGCACTGCTTTGGAGAGGCTCTAGAGCACAGTGGGGGATGTGCTGCTCCTGGGTCTCCTGATCTATTTGGATAATTAGAACTCAACTGTATTGGGAATTAATTCAGCGCCTCTGGCTATTCCAGAATTACAAGGACAATTGCCAGGCACAAGGTTTTCCTTTGTAAAATGCAGCTTTAGTCTTATAATCCCAGCCTGATATTTTACCCTCCAGCTATTTCCCACATTTTTTTAATGATTAAAGTAGGCTTTCAATTAACATGTCTTATGGATCAGATACCACCTGCAGATACAAACATAAACATTAAAAAAAGAAAGGTTGCTCAAAGGCTAGAGAAAAATCCCATACTTTGTCACTTCTTTAAATCCAACCATCCTGATAGAGAGCAGATGCTCTTGCTGGTGCCTCTGGAGGAGCTGAGGTTGAGTTTTCTGTTTGTTCACCATTCAGCACAACCTCCATAAGCACCAGCGCTGCTGAGTTCTGTGGTACTGTGGGACACAAAAGGGATCATCCAATAATGTGTGACTTATTTAATGCAAGAGGAATACCAGCAGGCATTATCCATTTAAGGATAGATTATCCATTTAAAAAAATCTTAATAAAGAGCTTCACATGTCAGGTTATTTTTCTGCAGGATTGTACACATTGGTGAGTGAGAGGGAATTCCACTCTCTTACACCTTTGCACCATTAGGAAAGCAGCCCTCAAAATCTGAAATGACTGGCTAATATTATCAGAATAAAACTACACATTGCAGGAACTCCAGCTGATATGAAATGAAGATGACTTATCTGGCTGCAGTTTCCACTGGGGAAAGCACAGGTTTGCACAGCTTTAGCTCTGGCCAGGGGCACGGCCAGCTGAGCTCATCAGGGCCCTCAGCAGTGATGCAAAACAAGAATTATGTAAGTCTCTGAGATAACTTGTCTGCTCTCCTGGGAGAGAGAGCAGCAAGGTTTCAGAGGGCTTCCAACCTGCAATGGAATATTTTCTTGTGGAATTCAATCAGAGGCTCACAAATGCTTAAGGTTATATAGGCTGTTAAGTGGTCTGGAATACACAATTGTAAATGTTTGTGTATCCTTTTGCAATCTTTTACAGATGAAAAAGTTGTATAATGGGTTATGTTTACATTTGAAAAATTTTAGGTGGTCACTAAGTTAAAAGAGCTTTGCTTGGCCTGAATCTGAGTTTAGCTCATCAAAACTTGGTCTTCTCAGCTCTCAAAGTCTTGTACCCACGTGGGCTTGGTGTCTGTGTGCCCCTGCCCTCCCTTGGCAGGTCAGTCAGGGTCTGGCAGGGCACGGGGCAGGGAGGGGACAGCTGGCACAAAATCTGCCTCATATCTCAGGCTCCCCAACACCTGCTGTGTGCAGGGGGCTGTTTGCTGACTAACAGCCTATTCAGGCCCAACAGTCACAATTAGGATCAAATCAGGATCCTGCTGTGCTGAGGAGTGTGTTCTTCTGGAGAGCTGCAAATTTATACATGATGAGAGCCAGGAGGATGGAGAGCACAAAACATATTAATGTTTTTAAAACAGGTAACATACATAGAGTGGTTTTTTTCCCAAATTAATACTAACTCTCCTTCTTTTGACTTTTTGTTATGTGAGTCATAGCTAGTCAGGTGACACAGCAGCAAAAATAAAAATCAGAGGGAGATCTGAAGATGAGGAGTCCTGGTCTTTGGAGTGAAATAGGGCAGGGGATCAAGACACTAAAGCCAGGAGAGAGGCAGAGGAAGGAGCTGCCACATCAAGTAGAAAGAGCCATATCACTTTTGGAAAAGGATAATACAGGACAGGAGCAGGTACAAGGGGATGGTGACAGAAGAGAGAAGTGCTGGTTTACAAAAACCCTGGCATATGGGTTCACGTATGCCTGAATCAAAACACCTCTAAAGCTTCACTAAGAACCAAAGGAAAGACTGTTGGTTGAAAATAGGTATTTAACCCCAAATCATCTTACCTTCAAACTAAGAACTTAGGAATTGCTATTAAGTAATAATATGCTTGTAATAAATTCCACCCCTTTCCCTGCAAAGGCAGCTGTGATAACAGAACTGATTTTCCTTCCCATTTCTTAATGAACTGAAAAATTGTGGAAAATCCTGTGATCTGTGTAAGCTCTGCTTCGTGGCTGGCACAGCTGAGCTGGACTTTATATGGAGCAAAATGTTCTGTGTGGGGAAGCTCTGCAGTGCCTCACTGCAGGCACAGCCAAACCATGGGGCACACCAGCCTTGTTCCTGCTGCTGCTGCTGCTGCCTTGGAATTGGGACCCCAGGACCCCCAGAACCCTCCCAAAATACCCTACTGGCAACTGTCCTGGGGCCCTTCACCAAAGGCAAAGGCAGCCAGGTTTGTAGAAAGCAAACTGCAAATATTTTATAGAATTTCTTTTTAAATGGCTTGTTCTCCATTTCAGCTTCTCAGCTGTTTTCCAGAGATGGGCACCCAGGATGCTTCCTTTGAAATGCTTGGAAATGAGTAGTTGTCCCTTGGAGTTGTGGTTAGTCCCTCTGGGAAGGGTACCAAAGAGAAGCAGCACATCACAGCCCCCTTTATAAGATTGTTAAGTGCACATGGATCATCTGTGACACAGCCCAACGCTGTAAGGCCAGCTATTGATTAGAGAGAAGAAACAGATCTAAATGAGCAAAGGGAGAACAGTGATGACTTTGAGCTGGCATTCAGTGCTGGTCTTCTTCAAACCAGACCTCTGCCATCCAGTAAGCACCCAACCCTCCTCCTGTTTTCTGGGGCCAGTTACACCTACTGAAGCTCAAATATCTTTATGTTACAGCTGATGGATTGACCAGAGCACCTGAATAGATACAGAAAACTCCTGAGAATTCTGTGGTTTGGGTTATAAAGCAGGCAAAAATGACAACTGCTCAGTCTCCTGCAACATTTTGAAACCTACTTTTTATATATTAATAAGCATGTATGAGGCAATGATCAGTTCTGACTGAGAAATCTGGAATTTGTGTGTTCAGCTGTTACTTGTGATATAGGAAGGAAAACATCTGCATCAATTCAGTCACTTCTGTGAGCGACAGTGTAGATCAGACACTACAGAGCAGGCAGAACTTGTATTAAAAATCTGATCATTAGGACATATTTATGCAACATCTTTTAATCATTTAGTACATTTAAAAATATGACAAACAACTAACAAACAAAAAGCAAGTCTTTTACATCTGCCCACAGTGGTAACCAGTTAGGGCTAAACCCAGAAATATCTGGGTTTTTTTACAACTTGGTTATATGGAACATCACTTTTCCTGTGCATAGCAATGCAGCAGTTCAAAAACAAAGGTCTTTTATGGACAAGCTACAGGCCCTTCAAAATACTGCCCAACTGCTCTCCTGCCAAATGAGGAAGATTTTACACCATCTAACAACATAGTGTAACACACCCAACACGCCCTGTGACGCACCAAGGAACTCTGTGTCACTAGCAAAGTTACTGGAAGTGATGCTAACAGAGGTGGTTTTCTTTAAAAGTATTTTTTCACCCTAAATTATGTGGGTTGGCTTTTTCATCTGAGCTGAAGAGGTGGTCTGAGAAGCCTCATTTGAATTCAGTCAGTCCAGCACGAAGGAAAATTTTCTTATTTAGAAGTGCTTGAATGTTTCCATTAAATCGCTTTTTTCTCTCCTAGAGACTTTATAACCATACAAAGCACTCCAACACCGAATTTACATACACCACCGGTCTCAGTAAGAAAACAAAATTATCCCCATTCATTGCATAAGCACTGAGATGCTCTGCAGGGCCATGATGAGCCCATACTGAGTAAGAACCAACCAGGTCCTTTGATCTGAACCTACACATCCCACTCTTGGAGAAACAGGATTGAGGTGCAGTCTGCTTTTCAGTGATAACTGACAGAACTCCAGAACTCTCCCATCCAAGAAACAAAGGGTATTTCTGCATTGGCTTTGTCACTGCTGGGTCTGGAGCAGATGTCCCCTCTGCATTCCTGCAGGCTGATCACCTCCACTCCCCTGTGTCCTCTGCAGGCTGGGCTGCTCCTCCTCTTCCAGCTCTCCGGTGGTGATGAACCAGAAGGTGACTTCACCTGCTGCACTGTGTTATGATTTTCTTCATTCAGCGCTGTGCTGGAGAGATACAGTTTGTGACAGGGCCAGTGTGTTCCTTAGGGCTGTACAAGCCTACAGGATGTACACTAGAAAAAAAAAAACACCCTGAACAATCCTGACCTCTGCAAGCATCCCCTCAGCACCAGAAATACTTAAATGAAAACTGTGTAAGCTGAGAAAAACACAGGTATGTTATGAATCTCTTCAGGCAAAGCTCCAGCTGAGAAGCTCTTTTTTCCTATCAAACAAGACTCACAGCATCTGGGCTCTGTAGGGAAATTGGCCACAGCATCCTCTCATAGAAAGGAAAACCTTTTCCCTCTGGCTGGACCCTACTAAACCCACACATCTATATTAAAAGCTCTAAACACATTTTCAGCTTGCCCTTGTTCAGACCCACTCGGGAGCACCTCAGATTCACCATTTCCTTAATTTAAACATTTCGCATCTGAAAGCTGCAGACATCAAAGGTCAGCTGTGGATTCTTATCAGCTTTACCAGAGTTTTCCATGGGAATCTCCCATTAGGGTGCTGTGTCTCCACCAAACAGGGTGGAGTTGCTCTGATTACTAATGCTCTTCTTAGCCCCATCTATATCTAATTGCAGGACACTGAGGGAGTTCCTGCCTGTCCTGGCCAGGAGCCAGAGAATTGAACCTCTGACATCCCACAGGGCTGATGTACAGGGAAGGACACAGCTTCAGCCTGCTCACCCATCAGTAACAACAGAAGAACTCTGTTGTGGGCCAAAATTAAATGGAACATCACTTTATTCTCTAGGCATGCACATGTTGTCACTTGGGCTGGAAAACAGCACCAAATGGCAGTCAAGGGACACATTTAAGCATTACACCATGTGAACCCCTACCAAGAGGGTTGAATGGCAGGGCTTCCCAAATCAGACAAAAACCTGTACCACTTGGCCTTTCAGACTGAAGTGCTTCTGTTCCTGAATGAAGGCCTGTGACCTGTCTCTGAGAAATTCTATTTATTTTTTTAAAGCCAGGACTGAGAAACAAAGCTAAAATCATTCACACCACTAAGCAAAACCAGATTGTCCCAGTTCCACCTCCATGCTAGTGTTTATTCACAATTTGGGTTCTTTTGCTGGGAGGCACAAAGATATCGCACAAAGGAAGGATTTTGTCCTGGACCCTGGTCCAGCCCCTTATACCATCACCCCAGCTATGAGAAGATGGAAGGGAGATTGAGGTTTTAGGTTCTGTTTACAGAGCTGGGCAGGGTCCTGCACATCCACATCCCTTCTCCAGTTAATAGCATGTTCCCTGCTGCGCTGAAATTAAATAATAAAGAGCTGACCAGCCTGCTGGGGACATCTCTAATAACGTGAGCCATCTGCACTCCTACAATGGGTGGTTCCTCCCACGTCACCACAGTGAAGGTTACTGGCAGGACACCCAGTGTACTTCAGGACTTGTTCCCAGAGCTGTCCTTTCATCCCATCCTAAGGGAATTTTACTTACACACTCTGATATTTCTGCAAGCACCTCCCTTCTGAAGCAGCATGTTGCAATTACACATCAGAATTTGGCTGTTTGACCAGAAATTTCGTATCAGTTACTACTTCTACATTGACTTAAGAACAAATAAGTCACTGCTAGCAAACCCCCTTATTCTCTACTTCAGATGTGTCTTTCATAGGATGGTTTACTAGAGTATTTTTTTTAATGTATGCTTTGCAAAAAATAACTTTACAAAAAATGCAATGTCATTGAGGAGCCATTTTTGCTATTAACAGTTACCATGTGATTTACCAGCTACTGGGACACAAAATTAATATTCACTTTTCTGCAAAAGCTGGGGTTTGGCTCAACTGCAACTCTGGAAATCAGGAGGACTGCAGTGCTAATTCATCTTCTAGATTATCCAGATGAAAATGAATGAGGTTTTACTGGTAAAAGTTTAATGAAACAAAAGGTTATATTGCCACATAAGGTAATAAGCACCTGCCTGAGACAGGTTGGTGCTGAAAAACAGAAGGCACAGTGACTAGAGTGAATTGAGAACTAATTTAAACTGCTCAGAAGTTCCGCAAGATTTTGAATTCTGGCCAGTTCCTTGGAAAATTGTTATTTTTTCTAAATTAAAGTTTGGAACAGAATCCCAGCATGCTGCTGCAGAAGAAAAGTTCTGGTTTGTCAAAATCAAGACGTAAAAGCTCAAACACAGTTTAATTACAATAGGCTTATAGTTAAATCCTGAGAAAACTTAAACAGTTCAAAACAAGTGGAGCCAAGCTGAATCACATATTCCTGTGACAGTACCCATTTCTTAGAGCATTTCCTAGGGCATTTCTGCTCTCCCTGCTATAAATGGATATATACAGATATAAGAGATTAGGCACACAATATTTTTACAAAAGCAGCTACACCTGCAAACACGGGCCACATAAGAGGGTTCAGCCTCCTGGCACTCCTCCCCTGCGCTGACAAGGAAACAACTCAGTGGTTATCCCAGTGGCCAAACTGCAGGTGTTGTTGTCCACATGTGGGTGTTTGTAAGGGCAGTCTGAAAGCAATTATAAACCCTGTCAAACAAGAAACCTGAGGTTAGATTGTCTTAATTTCATTTAAGACATGTGATTGAAGCTCTGCTTTTTAGCCCATAGTAGACTGTCATAACATGTCAGTTAATTATATAAGCCTGGTTATTAAAAAACAAACAAGTTTTCACTTTTATTGGAGCTGAAATAGTTCCAAAGCCAGCAGTAAACAAAGTGTCTGTATTAAATAAATCTCAGGATGAATGTGTTATTGACACATGGATTAACTGGGCTGGATATTTCAAAACCAGGTCTGTGCCTTTGCCAGTGCAGATGCTCTCACCAGGCCAACAAAAAGTATTCTTTATCACAAACCCCGCAGGAATATTTGTCCAAAAACGCTTCCATTGCTCCTGTTGCCACTCAGCTTGCAGGGGAGAGGGATCTGTAGATTTTGTCTGCCAGCTGGAGGGTGGACTCAGCCCTGCCTGTCTGACACTCTGCCCTGGCTACTTTCACACCTCTCAGGAGGATTTTGGGCTGGAAGAGTGTTTCTTTCAGCAGCCCTGGTGGCTGATGCAACCAGTTTAATTCAGCTTTAGTTCAGGTCCACAGAGTCTGTCTGAGCTCGCTGCTGCTCCCAACCCCACTGCTCTGCTGGCTCAGCATTACCTGTGCACTTCCACAGGGAAATGATCCAGGAAGGATTGAAGTCAAGCCAAGCAGGCTCTCTCGGTTACACTGCAAAGGAACAGAAGGAAAGTGTCTGTAGAAATGTCAGGGGCTTGGGATTTCGTGGAAAAACTGAAAAACTTGGAAGCAAACCAGGTGCTCATCCTCTTCGGAAGCAGCCTTCCCACCCCTTCCCTTTCTAGAAAATCAAATGAAGCTTTGCAAAGCCTAATTCTTAAAAAAAACCCCAAAAGTGATGAAATGAACATGTGCTACCACCTGCTGTCCATTATTTGGAAGAGCAGGGTCCCCAGCAGGGCCTGGCACCCACGGTCTCCCGGCAGCCCCAAGTCCCACTCTGGCCCCAGGACACTGAGAGTAGCTTCAGTCCATGCAGGGCCAGTCTTGGGGAGCTCAGGGGCACCAGGCACCCGGAGAGAAGGCATTTTGTTGAATTTTCCTGAACAAACAGCAGCATCGAGGAGGGAATTAGGAAATGAGGTTAAAGAGAATGTCAGAAAAGTGCCCAGGCTGGTGCAGTTTCTTGTGGTGTGAGATCCACGGACAGACATGGAAGTACCAAGATGGAGAAAACAGCCCTGGCAGCTCCAGACATCCACGTCCCGGGCGCTCTCTGGGGGCCCCTCACCATCCTTGGCACATCCCTGACAGGCAGCTGCTGTCACAAACAACCATTAAGGCCAACGATTCGCTGAATAAATATGGCTTTAAAAAGACCAATTCCTGTACAGGTCACTTCACTTCCACACGTCCCCACCAGGGACTGGCAACTCAGATCTGAAGCAATAAATCACCTCGGGCTGGCAAGAATAATGGCCCAGAGCTCAAGAACACAAAGAATGCATTTAATCCTTTTCTGTTGCTGTGGTGAGCAAACAGAGCGTGCCCGGTGCATTAGGCAGCTCTCTGTGTTAATGTATTACCTAAAATTATTTGTAGAGCAGAACAGAGACCAGTGGAGTCAGTCCAGGTACTCACCATTCACTGTAGCCAAAGGACTCCCAGGAATCATCTTCCCAAAGTCTTGATGAAGAAAGAATTAAGGGAGTAAAAGGGTTTGGTTCTAATTGTAAAAAGAGCCACATATGTCCTGAACCTATGGTAACACATAAGATCTTACAGGGGGGAAAGAAAAAGAAAAAAATTCTGGACACATCAAAAATCTTCCTTTATCCTTCTCAAGCTGTGCAGAAACTTCTCTTTTTGCAAGGGCCCTGGGCATCAATGTTACCCATCTCAAATTCTTTTTGCAATGTCATTGGTCCATGGTGTCTCCCACCCAAAACCCTCAAAACACCTCTACAGCCAATTAAGCAAGCACATTGTTTTACAAAGATTAAACGAAGGAATCCCTCACAGACAATGTTACACAGCTGAGCAGCAGACTCCAAAGAGCAGCTCAGTGCAGAACACATTACAGACATGTCCCAAAGAGCCAAAGCGCTCAGCTGGGCTGGCAGAGACCACCCTTCAAACAATTCTGAATAAGAAATTGGGAAGAACTTGCCTTTTCCAAGAACATGTGTCAAAATAAAGTATGGCTAAATTTAATTAATAAATGACTCAGATATAATACTCTGATCAACTGCAACAGAAGGTTGGATTGCAGCAGATATTTCGTTGGTAACTCCCCTGGACTTCCCCAGCCTGCTGCAGTTTGCTCTGAAAGGAGCCCTCACCAGCTCGGTTTGGAAGGAATCATTTCCATAAGCAATTGTACCCCAGTTTTATATGAAATCATTTCTGTACAGCCAACGTGCTGGAACAATGGAATAAAAAGGCCAATACAGCATCAGTAAAAGTAGAAAGGCAAAAGGTAACCAGAAAAAAAGCAAAAAAGGCAAAAAGTTAATCCAGTCTTTACAAATATGTCAATGGTTTTTCTCTTACTTTCCATCTGCCATGAAGACAAGAAAGAAACATTCTCTGGTGAAATAAAAAAGAGCAAAGGAAGAAAACAACATGTGTGTTAAAGCCATTTTTCCAAAGCCTCAATGGCATTTCTCTGCCACAGCACTCCACATCTCTCTGTAGGCTCGAGCCAGAGAGCGGATGCTGGGTTACTTCACTCTCATAGCATGAACTCGTACTCCTTGCTATTCTCAATCTGTCACATTCAACAATCACATGTGAAAATGACTCAGGCTGCCAGTTGTCTCTGTGTTGTGCTCATTGAGCATTTGCCAGTTCCTCAGGAGTAGGCTTGATATTGAAAGCCACACTTTGGGAAACGTGATTTAGCCTGAGCCTGCTGCATTAGGCTGAAACATTTTTTTTTTTTTTTTTGTCTGACAAATTGTTGTCCTTTTTTTAATCTTACAGACCAACAGTCCTGGACACAGAGGAAACAACAGCAGGTCAGATCAGTGGCTTGTTCAACTTGGCATTTTGTCCCTCCTGGGGGCATTGATTCAAAGTGCCTAATATTTTGGAAGGAACAGAAAAGCCCTTAATGTACCACACCAATCATCAGCTCTAAATAGACAAATTTTCTTCCTGTCACCTGCAGTGATCACCTGGGAAGCAGGCAGTGATTTTCATCCTTTTTTTGAGCAGAAGCTGTTCTGTGGTGCAGCCCTTTTAGCCAGCATGGCTGCAGACACTGAGCCACCTCCCATCCTGTGTTCCCTCAGCTCAGTGAGGTCTCCCAGTGACTGGAAACAAAACTCTTCCAGTTTCATCACCTCAGCCCCAATGCCTGGCTTCAAAGCTTTCAAAAAACGATAGAGCCCCAAGGTGCTACAGCCTCCTCTGAGTGCAGGGGCATCCCATGGTGATCCTCTCACACACATGGATGTGCCCACACTGCCTTGGGTGATCCTATTCCAGATGTCCCAAAGCAATGGATCTGGCCCTACAGGCAGGGAGCAACCTAATGTGTAGCTCCAAGAGAGGCTGAAAAGTTTTCATATTTAATTATTTTGGCTGTGCTGGTGTTTGACCCAATACTATGTTGTCCCCTCTCTCTGCATACCTGATGTCCTAAAGAAAGTATTTTGTTAATTTAGATAATATTATTACTGAAATAGCCACACTTAACTAGCAGCTAAACTTATTCGGTCATTTTGTAATTTTTTTTGCAACCACCAATGAAAAAAACCCCAAGAATAGTAGGCCTATAATAGCCTCAAGATTAAAGAGTATTTTATAAATCCTCTGGAGGGTCTTTTCCCAACCAGAGATCACCCTTAGCCAAAATTCTTCAGATAAATAATAATAATCTCCTATACAAAACACTCAGTAATGAGGACATTCAACATCTTGGAAATGCGAAACACATTGTATAAAGAAGACTGTGCATAATTTAAGTGGAAATTTTATGAAGTTGCTCACTGTTAAATAAGCAAAATTTGGGCCTAAGATTTGACACAGTAAATAATAATATTAAGAGATTGAGTCCAAAATCTTCGTGCAACCATGTTATTGTTATTCAATAATTATGTATTCAATATTCATGTAATTAATCTGACTTGCTAATTTACGAAAGGTAAACAATAATTCACTTATTCTGTCCCTCAAATATCAAAAGTAGGATCATGGGCATAATAAACAAAGTTTGCTACATTTCCTAATGATGTAGTAAATGGACTTTTTCTTCAGGAAGCCTCTCCAGTGTCCCCCAGTTCCACAGAGAGCTATCTGAAAGCATACGGTTTGTGTAAATCCTGTGTGTACCATATGCACGTATCACTTCACTTGCCACTGAAACAGTTGTGTCATGGGTGGAATGTGGCAACTCTACCCACACACAGTAATGTGATACAACAGATGAAGATAGTGGAAAGCCGTGAAACTGTACGGAGAAATTTAAGTAGATTGAGTCCATCTCTACTTCAATGGGAATTAGATCAGGCCCCAAATGAGAATTTATGCATGACAGCTGGATTAACATATATATTTCCTGAAAGACAGTACCTTTATAAACTGAAGAGTTCCATAGTGTCACACTGGAGCATTAGTTCATTTTTTATTAAGAGAGAAACCATTATTTTGTAATTCACGGTAATTTCCTCCAGGACATAGGTCTCCTTAGTTATCTCTTTTGATTCCTGATCCTACTTAATTTGCAAGGGATGAGACTGCAGCAGGGACAGCTTAGTGTGTATTCGAGTTATAGCCCTCATACATTCTGGTTCATGAGCAGGAAGAAGTGCAAGCACAAGCATGAGAGACCCAATTAAATTAAAAGTTCCGCGCTCTTCCATTTCAGCGGACGGTCAGGCGACAAATGATTACAGTATTATTGCATTTTCTTACACAATTAAAACTGCCCACCCTCTTTTTTTTTTTTAAAAAAGCCCCATGCCCAGTGGGCAGTGCCCTGCCTGCCTGACCCATGGTGAGAAAAACCTGGCACTGTGGAAAGCTGGAGCTTCCCACCCGTCACATGAAGCTCCATCAGCCATGCCATGCCACGGCAGGGGGAAGCTTTACAATGCAGGAGCACAGATGGGATCAGCTTGCAAGTAAATATGTTTCTGTTGCTAGAGAAAAGCATAGAAAGCAACGATGAATAAAGATGAAAAATAAGATACTGACAGAGGAAGAGGAAAAAGCCGCCAAAATGGGTACAAAGGGAAGAGGATCTGGTAGAAAACACCAAAGATCTGGATGGGTAGTTTGAACACTGGCTTTCCTTCCATTAAAGAGAATCCTTCCATCTTACATCAATAATGCCATTATTTGGCATTTAACCTCTCCGTTGTGACTTCATAACTGGGCGTTCAGGTATTTCATAGCAATTTGCTCTATTCACTCACATACATAAAAGCTTTTGCCATGAAAGGCAAAACCTTGTGCTCTTTTTGCAGAACTTTGAATGCAACCAGGAGCTCTGCCCATGTAATGAATGCAGGCAGGTCATACCATTAACATTTTCTTTCATATTATTAACTTAGTTCTAATATGAAAAGATGGATACATTCTTGGAGAAAGGTGACCAAGAGTTGGAAAGGTGATTCTAGGAACAAAAACAGGCAAGAATCAGACTGTGTCTAAAAAATGACAATGAGGTAAACAACATCATGGTTCATAAATCCAGCTTCTTAACAGACTTCAGATTTTAATATTTGATTAGGAGAATCAAATTAAGAATTAATGTAAGAATAAGTAAGAATTAATGGCATTCTTAGATCTGTTACTTCACTGATACAGTATAGCACAAATATACACACTAGGAAGTATTAATGACTCAATGCTCCACAGACCTGCATGCTTGAGATAGAAAACAAGATTCAATGCACATTTTAAACTGCTGCAACCCTGACAATTTATCAAATATCTAAATAATTGTAAGAGTCATCTAAACATAGTACACAAACATCTCAGGTGGTGGCAGAGTTATATAGTAGTATCCATAACTGGCAAAAAGGAGTTCAAAACTCGTCTCTCACTGTGGAAGTCTTCCTGCTAAAATGCAGATATTTCTAGAAAGAAAGCTTTTGATCACATTCAGTTTCTTTCAAAGTACTTATTCTACTTTTGTCTAACAATGCGTATTAAAATAATTCTAAGGCTGCAAAGCCCTTACCTACAAATTGTGCCATCCCAGGATTAAAATTCCTGAATTCATCTCTGTTGTGGATATGCATAAGGGGAGATTTCAATTACCTTTTTACATACAGGTCTTCTGGAAACCACTGAACTCCATTCCATGCAGAGAAAAGCAGGAATATTAATTGCGTCAATGCTTTTTGTATGGAGCTTTCACTGTAATTTTAATGCCCAATAAACATCAAAGATTTATCTTTACTATCCAGCTGTGAAAGAAGATGCTCTTACATTCACTCGGTAGATGGAGAACAGGCCATAAAACTTAAGGCTGAAATAATTAAAAATGCAATGATTTCAGAAGCACAATATGAGTGTTCCAAGTCCTCATTTTTCAGACTACCTGTCATTTTAGGCATATGCCATGTTCAGAGCAGCTATCCCACTGATCTCAGCCATGGAAGCCATGCTGCAGTTCAGATCCCTGTATCTATACCCACACAGACTGAAAATGCAGACCATAATGAGGCTCTGCCCTCCTATTTGGGATCCCTCTCCATCTCCCAGTTACTCCTTCTTTCCCTCTCATTATCATCCCTGCTTTACCATAACTGTGCTCTCCTCCCCAATTCCTTTCCTGCCTCCAGTTACGTTGCTTTTGTCACATTTCCTGGGCACAGAAAGTGAGGGAGTGGGTAGGACTGAACCTTTCCTTGGTCACCTCTTCTGTAACCCCAGACACAAGAGATCCCACAAGCCACAAGCCCTCTGTGCCTGCTCTCCCTCAGGTTGGGGTGATGTATGAGCCATGCAGGATGAAGGTCATCCTTTACATCAAAGAACTTAAAAGTCAAGCAAGCCTCTATTGTGCAACAGTATATAGATACTTCAAGAGTATGTCTTTACCAAATTTAGCAATTTATATAAAGCAAAAAGTACCATTGCTCTGCCACAAAGACAACTATCTACCGCAAGTTTCACATCCCTCTGTCAGTGCACAGAGGCACCAGGACCTTGAACCAGCTGTAAATGTTGGTCAAATGGACCCAGTGGCCTCCCTGAGGCCTCCCAGGCACACGCCCATCTCCACTCGGATGTGTGCATTCAGAGAGGAGATGATGGGGGTACTGAGATTTTTTAAACCACTCACAGCAAATACTACTATCTCCAAGTGTAAGCTGAGAAATGTTGTAGGACATTCACCTGCATAGTGTGGGACATGCAATTGTGTGGTACAGGAGATATGGCCCAGCTGAAGGCTTATTCCACAGCACAATAAGGCATTTTTGGTTTAGAGTTAATGAATGAAAACTTACACTTAGAGTACAGTACATCTAATGTTGTGTTTTAAACAGTGGCCAATTTCTGCTTAAGCTGGTTGTCTTTCACAGCATTCCTGTCCCAAACTCAGGACAACAGCACTCAGTGTGACTTGGCAGCTCCTGAGATGTATGAAACTGTCATGGGCAGGTAAAAGATTAATGGGAAGGGCTCTCTCTTGATTGATGAATCTGTGACCTTGAGCAACCAGAGCACTTGCACCAAATATATCTGCCATGTGAGACAGACAAAATGAAAGAGGCTCATGTTACACTCTCAGATCTCATTAAGCACCCAGACCAGAAACACCGATATTGCCACTGGCCATCTGCTCTGCTGTTTGCCTGGTTACAGGTCTGATAACACTTTCAGGCAGCAAAAGTTAATCAGACGTACAGATGAGCAACAGCACTGCTGCACAGGAAATTCAGTGGAACATAACCGTTTCTAAAAAAACCCCAACATACCTGTTTATACTTCATTCTGCTCTTTCAAACCACACAAGCTGGCGGTTAAAAAAATTGTTGACGTAAAAGACTGTAACTTTAGGCTCTCCAAATATTGACTTTTTTTATAAATAACCTGTAAAATCTTAATAAAGTTCACTAACTCGAAATCTGCCAAATTGCAGTGATCTGCTGTTAATCTATACAAGATTGTTTGTAATTGCTTTTAAAATATTTTCTCTAATGTTCTCATTTGCTTATCTCAGTTATTTGAGAATTACAGTATTTTCTGCCATTGGTTCTCCGCTTGCAGCGTTGCAGGCCTTTGTCAGTAGACCTTTCCATGTTTAATGTACTATTACCCCAGCATCCATCCCTGAGGAATGAAGGTTCCCTGCAAGCATTTTTTGAGAGACTTATGATCAACTGAATTTTCTTTGCTGAGCAGCAATTCCTGGAAAATCCTGCAACGTATTCAAAGACTTTCCTACTGCTTTTGGAGAATTGGCTCTGAGCAAAATGATATAGTCTACTGAGGCCATATCTGACCCAGAAAGTATTAACTGAAGAATGTGCAGGACAGCTGCTTATCAGAAAGAAAAGACATGCAGCGCAGGAGAATTACATGTAGAGCCACTGGAGTCAGTTGTGAGTGACTGTCAGCTCTCCAGAGCCAGCCAACACTGGGAAGCAGATACGGCATTCTGCCGGAGCCCTTGCGCATCCGTAATGGAGCAGGCTCGGATATCTTAGCACAGGACTGCACCATGTGGAGAGGAGATAGTTTATCACCCAAGAGCATTTCAGACATATGATATGATACGGCTGAACAGAAATCTGAAGTATAGCAGGATAATTTCCAGCCAAGTGTCAGCCTTTCCGTGGAGGATGTTCTGTGAGCAGGCTTGGTCAGCAGCATGCCAGGGTCATGTTTTCCAAAGCACTGACCTCCACGGATGCGGGTGGTGCTTCTCAGGAGCTGGACCTGACACCATCCTCTCTCACACTGAGGTAAAAGAGAATGCCTCGCTGCACAACAGCGTGAGTGCCATTTATTTCCAGCTACATATCCAGTTATGCCTAAATGGAGACCTCAATTCCTGTTCAGCTTTCCCAGATCATAAACAGGGTTCTGGGACAATTCTGGGTATCTGGGAAAATGTCTTTTTTTTCACTATTCCTTTGGATGAAGTGGTGTGTACCAAGTGATCATTTGCCATAGCATCATCAATTATTCAGCATTTTAACCCTCTAAAAACTGATTAAATCCTTAATTTGGAAGTCATTATTTAGGCATTTTGCTAGTATTACACCAGGGATGGCACTTCCCCACCATCATTTCACTTGGCATCTCTCATCATAAAGTCTTGTTGTGCAGGGACAGTAATAATAACACTTAATGAGAATGTACTTTATTTTTCTAAATATCTTGGTTTGCATCCAATAATCAGTTCATGGAGAAAATTACGTGAGCCACAATATGAGTTTCAAGAAGGTGCTGCTAGCGATTCTGGGGGACATTTCACAGTAAACATTGTTCCTGAGTGTGTCGCAGGGAAAGATCAGAGGCACTGGTTTCCCATTAAAAACACAAACACAGAAGACGTTGTCTTTCCTAAGAAGCGCTTGGCCGATCACCCACACCGTCTCTGAGCTCATCCACTTCAAGGCTGAGCTCCCCACTTGGCCTTTTGCAGGAGAATTTAAAAGTTGTTTTCCAAACAACCGACTATTCCCATTCGCCTTACTTGGGCTCCTGCTGGGAGCCCCTTCCCTGCCATGCACCACTTGCACGGCTCCAGCCTCCCTCCGCAGCCCACCCGCTACTTTCACCCACTTTTCCTGCGGCCGTACCCCCAAACCCGCTCCAAACTCCTCCCTCCGCATCCCCCCCGGCCCTGCCCCCCCCCCCCCGGCCTCCCTCCGCGGCCGCGGAGCGTGCGCGCAGTGCGGGCGGCCTGGGCAGGTGGGGCGGAGAGCGGAGGGGAGAGCAAGAGCAGGAGGAGGAGGAGGAGGAGGAGGAGGAGGCGGAGGAGGCGGAGGAGGGGGCCGGCCCGCCCGCAGCCACCGCCGCCGCCGCCGCCAGCGCCGCCATGATGCTTGTTTGCTTTCAATGAGTGTGAGGAGGAGGCGGGGGGGAGCCACTCTCCCGTCCGGCCCGCGGCAGGAAACAAAGAGCCAGGCAGGCAGCGGAGCGAGGGCGGCGGGGGGACGGGGATGCTGCAGCCACAGGTAGGGGCGGCCCCGGCGCCCGGCCCGGAGCGGGGGGCTCTGCCCGGGGGGGTGGGGGGGCAGCGCTGCGGGAGGAGTGCACTGATGGGGGACCGGCGGTGGCACGGCGAGGGGGGACCCCCGGGGTCGGCGGGGAGAAGCCCCCGCGCCGCGACGTTTGGGGGTGTCAGGGGGGCCCGAGGCCCGTCTGGATGTTGGAGGAGGAGGGGGGGGCGGTGTGCTGGGCCTGGGCAGTCGCTGCTGCGAGGACGCCCGGAGGAAGCTCCGCGGCCGGGGAGGCGACGGGGAACGGCGGCTTTCGAAGCGGGGGCGGCGGGAAGGGGGCTCCGCACGCCCGGGCCGAGCCCCGCGAGCGCCCACCGGCGAGCGGGAGGCAGGGAAGGAGACTGGGAAGGAGCCGGGCCGGGCGGCGCCGCGCAGGAGCCCGGCTGTGTTTTCATCGAGAGGCAATTAAGAGAAATTAGTATAATGGCATCTGGAAGCCTGAAGTTGGTTTTTTTTTTTGTTTTTGTTGTTATTAGTGCTGGTAGGTTTTGTTGGTTTTTTTTTTTCCCCTCACCGTGTAATTGAATTTAAAATAATTTAACAAAAGGCCGAGGGAAATGACATCAATCGGGGGAACTGCCCGTCCACCCTCCACGCACGGCGCCCCGCGCCGCTGCCTCCCCGGAGGCCGATCCGCCTGGCTGGGCGCGCACCGAGGGGCGGCAGCGCTGCCTGTCAGCGGAGCATTTCGCCTGCTCCGGAAGGAGCCGCGGCAGCCGCCCGCCCTCCGTCCGTCCGTCCCTCCCCACCCCGCCGGCAGCGGGAGCCGCGGCCGCGCTGGCGCCGGGGCCAGAGCGCCGCTCGCTCGTTCCGGCGGAGGGAGCGGCGGGGCGGGCGGGGGCCCTGAGTGGCAGCGGCGGCGGCCAATGGGGAGGCGCGGGGGGCGGGCGCGCGCGGCCGCGGGACAGGCGCATGCAGGGATAAACAGAGGGAATTGGGGCGGGGGCGGAGGCGTCGGGGCTGCGATCGGGGTTGCGGCGGCCCTGCCGTCGGTCCCGCCGTCGGTCCGTAATCAGGCGGGGCCCGAGCGGGGTCACTGCCTCGGTTGGGGCACGGGAAATGAACGCCTGGGCTGCCCGCCGAGCCGCATCGTGCGGGGGAGCGGGCGGTGGGCAGCTCCCGCACCCCCCCGGTCCGACTTGGGGCTCACAGGACAGCCTTTCCTCCTCCAGAATTTTATGGAGAGCGATAAGCCTGGGATCAGACACGGCTTTAGAAAAGGAGATATCTAATGCACCTGTCTGTAACTTGGTATCTATGGTGAACACGTATTTTATCGGCAGTTTTTTCACAAACATTAAAAATTCATATAAAACCTACTAGGTTGTAGTCCTAGGTTGGACTTGATGATCTTAGAGATCTTCCCTAAGCTGATTCTGTACTGCTTTGCTTTGTGTAATGTAAGAACTACACTCAAAACAAATTCAGTAAGCTAAAGGTTTTGTTGACTTTTTTTGTTCTGGTTCTTTTTTTGTTTTGTTTTTTGTTTGTTTGTTTGTTTTTAATACAGCCATCTGTATTTCCACAAACGCATAGAAGATTGTATCACTGAAAATAGGAGTTCATGGATGGGTATTTGCTTTGTAACTAGAGTTGCAGATTGCCTGCTTTTTCATTTGATTTCTGGGGCTTATTTTCGTAATCTAGATTTCGGCACAGTGGGTTACTAATTCAAAATCCAAGGGATTAAGAAATACCTGTGGTATTTGTCTGGCTTAAATACAACAATGTGCAAGTGTTGACTGGTAATTGTATTGTATCTCACATTTCTTTTCATTCTAGAGCAGGTCTCGTAATTGGGAATTTATCAACATTTCCACTGGGGTAATTTTACAGGATTATCCGCCCTCTGTTCTTCCTGCTGGTTCATCTGGACTCTGTGGAGTTTGCTGCTAGCAATGAAGCCTTCTGTGGGGGTTTATTCATGCTATTACTGAAATGGAGCCCTTCGCATTCGGATTAACTCTTTGTTCACTTTTTACCTGAGTCGCTTGGATCAGCCCATGTTTAAAAAGGATCCTACCAAGCATCTCTTTTCTGTTTGCATTCTGAAGTTGAACTCTGAATACAGTCTCATGTTCAGGCTGTTTCCTGTGCTTGAGTTTTAGAGGAAGAATTGAAATAAAAAGATAGATGAAACTGTAATACTGCAGGGGCAGGTAAATACATCTGATGTTTTGTACATGAAGACTTGAAAGCATGTTATTAAGGGTCACAAATTGAATGAGCATGGTACTTTTTCAAGATAGGGCTGTACTAGATATTAGGAAGATATTCTTTTAACCAAGTGCAGTGTTTGTGGTGGAAACCACTGTCTTCAAAATGGTTCCAAGACTGAGCAAACTAAAAATTCTTTCCCAACATATGAACAAAAGAATCTATATTTGAAAATGTTTATTGAAAATAAAAAATGGTTCTGTTAATCTATGGCCAAAAAACTTAAATATTAGTGCTCATAGCACACTGTGCCATGCTGTTTGGCTCACCACTGAGCCAGGAGTCCATGTGGTGAACCAGAATTCTTAATCCACTTGTGCAGTTCCTGTTGCAGAGGCCCTGGTTCTGTTTGCTAACAGACTGGTGAATTTTAAATTATTATCTGTTTTTGTCATGTCCTTTTGGCTGTACACTTTTGTATGTGCAGTCTGAGCATTATCCCAGTCTCAAAGGGGCCACATTAGGCAAAGATGCTACACAGAAATCTTTAGAAATGAGGATGCCTTTCAGCCTTCAGAATTGAAGGGATCTACAAGAATTGACACTTATTTCTATTTACAGGAAGTATATGTAGTATTGAAAGATTAGAGTTGTGCACATTGGGCTTTTAAAAGCTGCCAGTGGCCTTAAAACATCACAAAAATATTTTCCACAGGCCCAACCACCAGATTTTAGTTCTGGTTGCATGATGCTGAGGTTGAGCCATGCCCAGTTGCATACAAAGTATCTGGGGTTTTCAATCCATATATTGAGGTTTTACACTACTTCCCATGTCAAAACACTGCCATTACTGATTCCAGTCTAAATTTAGCCTTCTCCATGGTGTAATTTTGAAAGCTTTATGCATAAATTGCTCAAGCTGAGTCACTGCAGGGTTTCATCTGTTTTGTTCCTTCTAAAGTGTTGGTGCTTCACACTTGGAAGTGTGATTATTGTACAATAGCCTGCAAGATTATTAGCATTGTGTTAAGTGACATAATTTATGTTCTTACATTGAAATTGGGCTGTACAAATCCACTCAACAAGGGAGTGTTGGCATAAGCTTGGGGACCTGCACTCTCAGTTTCTACATGGAGCAATTTCTGCAGCTGACATCTTTTAGAGTTTACAAATGCTTAGGCAGGTCCCAAAGAAAAAGCTGTTTAAATGCTTAACATGTACTTTTAGCTGCTAATTGCACTTCCAAGATGGTGCTTGTTTAAAAAAAAGATTGGCAACAACTCAGTTTTTCCTTTTGTAAGACTGCAACATGAATCCTTTCGTTAATGCCTTGGAGGCCTTTTTTCTAGTGTATAAATCAAGGAGGGACTAGGAACAGTAAATATATACAGTTGTTTATTTTAGAACTAAAATACTTGCTCTTAGGGTTCCAATTTATGCTACAGTAGAGATCTGCAGGAAGAGATTGATTTGACTTCAGATTTTTTTAGACTGGGAATGCTGTTAGTTGTTCTATGGAGGCTGCCAACTTGACGTTGTGATCACAGCCTGGATATTTGGATGGCTCTCTTGTGCATCTTAGTTCATGTTCCTGGTATGCAGCCTTTATTCTGCAAGTGAAGGGGCTCCCTACCTGAAGACCTTCCTAAAGTTTTTCTTCCATTTTTCTTCCAATACCAGTATCTCCAAATCATCCTTTGAGCTTCCCCCTTTCTTTAGCAAGGCAGCAGTTTCAGTTGGAAGACTGGAGTTTTCCAGAACATGCTGAAGCAATTTGAGTGATGGATCCTGTCATGAAGGTGCAGCATCTTGCCATGGTTAGGAGACCAGGAATATACAATAATGTCATATCCTGCATGTTACAAATAATATGCAGCTTTATTGCTTGAGCTATTTTGGAGTGTATTGATGGGTGAGATGTGGATCCTGCACATTGATCTGACTTAAATGCCTCTCCACAAAAGTATCTCTCTGCATAAAGCAGTTTGCAAAGTCAGGGATCAGGAAAAAACTTGCTTCAGAGACAGATCTTCCGTGTGATTTCTGCAACAAAGGCCACGTTTAGCCAACACCTCCAAAGGCAGAAGGTTGAAACTAAACTAAAACACCAGTGGGGTTGGCCGTGCGCCATCTGATGTGTATCACCTGTCAGAGCAAGGAAATGGCTTCATAATGGCTGAAGGTAAAAAGTATTGGGGAATTTTATGCCACACTCTGACCATTAATACTTTAAAATATTTTTTAAAGAAGTTTTAACAGTTGCTCACCCAACAGAGGAGCTTTGTTTGACAAAGCAAAGGTCCTGTGGATGAAGAGGAATTTCAGTGCCGCACGAATCACAGTTCATCTGCAGAGGCCTTTCAGGAATGGGAGCTTTTAGGAACAATTAATAAGGGTGAAGAATAATTAACACTAGTAAGGAATCCTGTTTTGATGAGAAGCATGAAAGATCCACCTCTGGAGATTTGCAGTGGCCAGTCATGGCAGAGGTGCTTTCTGTATAGGGAGATCACCTCATGGTTTCTTCGGATCTAGTAGGTCAGGGCTTCTCTCTAGGAGCAGAATTTGGAAAGCTGCTCTTTTGGTTGCTCATCATCCATGTCAGTACAAGCATTGCCAGAGTAATGCTCAAAACCAGCCAGTGATGTGGCTGAGCAGTGATACTTCATTATTTTAAAAACCCCAACCCCCACAACCTCAAAGCCCCACTTTCTTAGCTGAGTATCATTCTTGGTTTTCAGTATTGTCTCACAAACAGCTGCATCAACACAACTGAGAGAGGTGATGCAGTGGAACATGGGGACAGGAAAGAAGTCTTGAGTTGGCTTTTTGCACAAGAGCGTTGTTGTGGAAAAACATTTTTAGGCTTGTTGGTTAAATTTGAAGTAAAACCAATATGTGAATTATTTGCTTGCTGTCAGGATGTGGCTAGATGGGTAGAGCATCAGCTGTGCAATGACATCTGTAACATCCTGACCTTCAGTTAGTTTAGCAACACTAATACTAACAAGCATTTAGGTATCTTGAAATTGTGTTCTAGGAAGGCAGAGATTTTTGGATTTAGACACTGACATCTCTTGTCAAGCTCTAGTTCAGTTCTATAGCAGGAATGCTGAAAATGAGCTCATGTCCAAACTTTATTCGAAGTAGCTGAGTTCTCTCTTACTCCTTAGTTCTGTTGTAAGACTAAGAAATAGTGTTTTGTGTGGTGACTTGTGGTTTTCCCCCATGGAACAACAGAAATGTGGTAAGCATTCTGCAGACACATAAAGGAAAATGTGGTAAGGAACATGTTGGTGCATGTGCTAGTACTTAGAGCAGCTTACTGAGTTGGACCAAGATGAGAAATTTTGCACTAGGTCCCCTAAACAAGAATCAGTGTTCTATATATTGTGAAGAATCATAACTAAATTGTCAAATATGATTGGATACAACCAGTGGAGTGGGAGTTGGTATTATATTAATGTTTTGGAGTGTAAGGCTATTCTCAGTTTTCTAGAGAAATTTGTAGGTGAAAGCTTTTAAACCTTGGTCTTTCTGCCTTTATAAAACCTGAAGCTAAATGTTTTACAACACAGCTCTTCTTTTTTAAAGCTGGTCTTTTAGGTTCCATCTGACTTGTACAGTCCACAGTTCTGTAATGCAATGCAGTTTATTTAAATTCTTCAAGTAATTAGTGAACCTGACATCTCTTTAATATATTGGCTTTTCAGAATACACTAACAGAATGTGCAAAAAGCTGAATGCTGTGTAGTACTCATTAACTAGCCAATGTGGTTCCAGGGGTACCAGTTAAGGTCAGGCTTTGCTTTGCAATTTGGTTTTGTGTTTGTGTTTGTTTTGTATACAGCAGCCTTTTACTAGAGTCATAATTAGATACAATTTCTGATCATTAAGAGCTATTCTAATCATCTGGACCATGTTTGCAACACTGAGAACATTTGGACATCGTATTTCTAGTGATTATATGTTGTGCAGGGGAAGGGGTGGGAATTTGAGGGTTTTTTTTATCATGGGTCTGATACAACAGGTCTGTCTTGGAGGTCTGTCTAGAAAATGGAGGAGACAAGGACCTCTGTTCTCAATTGTGCCTTTTTTACTCTGACCATTTTAGACTTCTGAACCTAAACTAGTTTTTGTAGCAGCTGAGCATGGAAGTGGCAGTTGCTTCTTTGCGTTAGTGAAATGATGGCAAACAAGTTTTTCACACTGGGCAAGGTTTAGAGGATTACTTGTACACCATTAAAACACAGGGCTGCACATTTCTTATCTGTGGGAAATTGTAATAGGCAGGGGTTGGGTAGAAAAAGTAGAAGTTGGGAAAATTGCATCTTCCCTATGCCTGCCACTGCCAGCTGGAGCCAGCCCGTTTGCATTTCCATAAACAAGTAGTTATGAAGGACAAAGAAACCTTAATTAAATTTGAAATACCTGCAGGTCAAAATTTAATATGCTCTTCTTAAAAATATGAAATGACTGAGTTTTGAACTTAACAAAATTTAAAGCCTGTTCTAGTCAGTGCTCTCTAGTCTAATGGAGTCTTCCTGATTTGAAGACAGCGAGTAAATCCTTTGACATTTATGGCCCAGTTTATCTGAACCAGGATGCTTTGCTTGAGTTTCAGAAGGGCTATGTTTCATTCTAGTCAGCTTTGGCTAGATTAAGTGGATTGCTGAACTTTAACAGCTTTATAGATTTTTAAAAGAATATTAAAGCATTTGTCAGCTTCTGAGTTTTCTCTACTAGAACTTATATATGCAAATTCAAATAACTCATCTGATTAATAATATTCCAGACACACTTATATGAATTCATGGATATTGAGTTAATCAGTATCTTGTATTTATTGTTACACATGTTCACATGCATGTTCACATCCCACAGCATTATCTTCAGTCTGAAAAAGAGGAAGGGTAACTCGTGGGTTTGTATTGGCAGTTGTGTAAAATTACAGTTTTAGAAGTCCTCAAAATAGGATGGAGAAGCATTACATCCCTGATGAAGCCATTAAATCTTAATATGCTAACAGCCACTAAAATGTGATCTTAGGGAGTGAAAAAGTACTTGGAATGAATCAATAGACTTGGTGTTGACTCAACAGCTTTTCTTATAATTTTAATTTAGATTATTCCAACATTAAGCTATAAATTGGGTTCAAGGGATCTTGACACTTTCCCACATGTTACAGTTGAGTCTCTTGGGAGGAGGGAGTGTTCCAGGAGTTGTCCTGGTGCTGCTGCAGTTCTGCCTGTGCCCACATCTGGTACATACATGCCATCCCCTCCCCACACTAGGCAAAAGGAAAATTTTAACTTAGAGCAGGTGTTCTGAAAAATTCAGGTGTTGGCCTTTAGCTGATTTCCCAATCAGATTTTTCCTAGCCTTATTTTTTCAATACCAAATGCTTACTGTAAAAAAATAATATTACTTGAACAGCTTTTTTCAAATAAAATGCCAGGAGTGTTTGTACTAGTCCACAAATAATAGGTGTTTACACAACAGACTTGATATTTGCCTTGAAATAGCATACTAGTAGGGAAAAAATAAATATGTGGTTTCTTGCAATGCTGGTGTTTTCTTTGTATATATTTCTATAGAGAGATCTGGGTTTTGCCTACAAAGTTAAATGTAAGGTTTTATTTCAATAGACATGCAAGTCCTTAAATTTTTGTTTATTCAGCCTCAGCATATTTGTGATTTAAGTTCTAATGTACTGTAGTATGGATTTCTCAATTCTGAGGCAGATATAATTATTTTGGATGTTTTTTTCTCTTGAGTGATGGCTCACGCCTGTTTTCCTGAACTTTGCTTTATCTGCTTGTGTATTGTAGCAAAATATATTTTGCAGATATACTGCATGTTACAATACATTGTAGAAAAAGACATTCTGTGTAAAATACATGTTTTAACTAAGTATAACATAAATATATATTGTATACTATGTTGCAACAAAGTGTGCATTATGTAGCAAGTTATGTTTCTTAGCAGAATGTGAGTATTTTCCATATTATGGCGCATACCTGCTAGTCATGCAGAGGAAATACAAAACCACAGGCATATATTAAGATTTCTTTTTTTTTTTAAAAACCAAAGTTTCAATTTAGTATGTTTTGAATAAAACACTTATAAAAATAAGATAACATGAAATTTAGAAGGTTTTGTAGGAACAGTACCAGGATACAAAAATACCATCCAATTCTCTTGTTTTATGTCTTTGATGGGTGGGGTGATGCCAAATAATTTAAAATAAGAATTTAGCTGAAATACATTAAATGTACTTCACAGGGCACTTGGGGTTTAGCTTGGATGCATTGGGTATTTGTTTCCTTTCCTCATCATGGTATCTTGCCCATGAATATTTTTCCATCGGTTTTCCGTATTGACATCACTCTCGAGTTCGTTGCCCAGGCTGAGGATAAATTCAGTCATTGACTCAACTCATCAAGTCAAGTGTGTAAATTCTGCAGGGACTGACCTTTATCATAAATCCTGTTCAAGCTGCTGTGGCTTTTCTGTGAGGATGTGCCAGATGTTGCACCTTGTCATCCTGGCCGGGGACAGTGTTGTTGCTTATTTGCTTGTACTTCAAGCTGAAATGTAATTAAGTTCCCATAGAAATTCATGACTTCCTGAGTAAAGTGCCACCAGTGAGAGGACAGGGAAAGCAGCAAGCTTGATTCATGTTGGAAAAGCACTTTTTGAACAAGGGGTGGTGAGTCTTTGAGTAGGAAAGGGCAAATCTGTAGTTTTATAGTAAAACTGAAATACAGCACTATGAAATTAGCTTAAAGATTTTTTCCAAAGTACTGTAGTTATCTCTTAGAGGTACTTCTGTTCCCTTTGAAGAGGGTCACTGTTTGGAGTTGAAAGCAGAAATTCCTGTTAATTCTAATAAAGCTCAACAGTAGAAATTAACCCTTTCAATGCAGCTTAGCACATCTGATCAGCCTATAC
This sequence comes from Emberiza elegans, assembly GCA_024865655.1. NCBI lineage: Eukaryota > Metazoa > Chordata > Aves > Passeriformes > Fringillidae > Emberiza > Emberiza elegans. The sequence continues at coordinate 59,051,695 of JALJVW010000184.1, forward strand.
ATTGCTAAACCTGCTACAGCCTTAAGTTATCTAAAATGCAATGTACTTTGCCTTCAGTTAGAATTTCAGACTTTGTTCAGTGTTACTGTTTAACTGTGTGAGGGGAGCTGGAAGCAAGGGTTTGCTTCCTGTTATGGAAGAAGAGATTTTGTGTCAGTGTGGCCAGAAGTGCCATTATGGTTGTCCTGATTTCAACAGCTGCAAATCCACACATGCATTCCTGCTATACAGGAATAACACAGGAGTGCAGTCTTCCTCAAATATATATTTTTTTCCTATTCCCCCCTTAGCCAGTTTGTCTTCACCAGCTCCTTTGTTATCAGACAAAAGTCAATGCTGATGCAAGAGTGAAGTGGAAATACAGGGTCCTGGGGAGGAGGAACTGCAGCAGGACCAGCTTAGTTCTGCTTCATGCATTGTAAAACCACAGTGCAAGTGGTAGAGGGTGTGGAAGATCCTAAATTAACTTTGAATTCAAAACAGACCAGTCAATTTAAGAAACATTTATATTTGTGGGGAAGGTCATTGAAACCCATTTTAAAGTGAAACTTGGGATTGCATGGAAAAGAGCTTCAGGGTTAAAGGCACAAGGTTACAAAAGAATGGTCTGGGGTGAGCTTCCAGTTGAGGGTTTGGAGAGAGAAAGGGGGAAAAAAGTCTCTCATATGTGCTATTGTTTTCTTATGAAATCTTTGAGCAACTTAATAGATTGCTCTCTATCCTGCTACTTTTCAGCAGTTGAGAAGTAATTTATTTGGCAAGTAATACTGCACTGCATCAACAAATGGAAAATATTGTCCAATTGTCTTGTTATTTCTTACTTTATTAGATCTAGATTTGCATCGTTTATGCACTGTTTTTAATTAAAGTAGCAAAAAGTTTGAGTAATTCTGTGCTTGATCAGGTGTGGTGCTAGTTTGTTTACTTTCCCTCCTCACTATCTCCAGATCTGCATTAGTGTGTCAGTGACAAGTAAAAGCAAGTAAAGGGGAAGGAGGGGAATTCAAAAGAAGTCACTGATATGTGTTAGGATGTTTCAGAAGCAGAGCTGTAATGCTTCAGCATTGGGATTGACTTGAAGTTTTTCTAAAGGTACTCCCAGATTTGTAAATGGGTTTTATAGATAGTTCATGGTAACTATGGAAATAGTTATTTCAGTATAGTTGATTGGATCAATTGAAATTACATCTGGACACTGTGTTGCTCTTACTTGTTCATAATTTTCTACACAATTTTAGAATTCAAGTTTCCCTAATTTAAAGATGGTGTTTTAGAGGTAAACTTGACTTCTACATCCATTGTAATGGTATAAATAATGTATTTGGCCTGCAGGAGTTGTCCAATTTCTTTAGTTTTGAAATCAAGTTAATTTATCATGGTATTGTAGAAAGTATTTCAGGAAATGAAGAATTGCTGCAGTATTGGGGTGCTTAAAAAAACCCCAAAACCTTAATCTCAAAGTATCTGCTCACCTACTTATTTTGTTTAAATCTTCTCCTTGTCATCTTCCAATTTCATAAAAATGATAGAAGGGTAGAACAGGAAAAAAAGCTGTCATCTTTCCTGCCCTGTCACTCAGAGCAAACTCATTTCTCCAATTTGAAGACATTATTTATTGGTAGTTTCCCCAGTCAGCTGGAGCATTAACTACCTCATAGTCCAGCTTCCACTTTGCACATGTCCATAGCCAAGGACACTTATCATTCCAAATGTCTTGTCAGGCAATGAGCTGAACTCCCTTTGTTCTTCTATGAGGAGCAGTGTATCTAAACCAGCTTGGCCTCCTGGAAGTCCTTTCTAGACCACCAGCTCCTGCTGTCGTGGTGCCCCCCATGGCCCTGGTGCTGTGGCTGGGAGGGCACCCCAGGATCTGGTGATGACATTGTCCTTGTCCAGGACAGCCCCAGTGCCCAGGCTGGCTGTGCCTGGCCTGGCTGCAGCCATGGCTGTCATCTGGAGGGACAGGCTGCAATGGGGGCAGGTGCAGCTCCATCTGGGAGCATTGGGCTTTGTCTGCAGTGCTCTCTTCTGAGGGAAGCCTGAGCCAGAGCTCCATCACCCACCTGCTGCAGTAGCCAGCTTTGTCAGATCTCTTCCAGCAGGTTGCCTATGGGAACTCAGCACATCACTTCGGATGCTCTGAGTCACCGAGAGAGCTCTTGGGGGGCTCGGAGGTCCTGGAATGTTGCAAAAAGCGCCTGGTGGCTTGATTTTGATCCTTCTAGGGATGTGCCGCCTGTGTGTGGGGATCTGGGAATCTCTCAAGTTTAAATGGTGCAGGGATGACAGATTTACAGGATGAAATGTAGATTTTAGAGCTTTGGTACAGGGGGGTTTGTGGAGACAAGATGGAGGAGTCAGAGTCTGCCTCGTGGTCCTTCTTCTCTCTGTTGTCATCCGTCTTCTGTAGTGACGTTGACACTCTTGGATTGGGTCATGGTGGAGGTGCACTTACTAACAAGGGTGAACGGTATTGGGGATAAAAGGTAAATATGTTGTACGTAGTTTTCACTATAAGAAGACACAGCCGCCCCGTGGGCAGTCAGAGTGCTTGTGGCTGCCTTGCTGGTCAGATCCCGGCTGGGCAGAGAGAAAAACTCTGTAGATAAGAGATAATAAACAAGTCCGAAGACCGAATAACTGAAGAGTCCAGTCTCGTCCTTTCAAGCATGGGCTGCTCCTGAACCATCCTTTGTGTGTCTGGCAGAGACAGACAGCCGACCGGACAGTTGCCCTCCCTTGACATAACAATCTTCAGGTTTTTCCTTCTCTTCCTGGTCCCTGTCACCCTTCCCTGAAGGGGCTGTCAGTCCCTGCTGGCCCCTCACCCTGTCCCAATGCTAGTTTCTCAGCACCCTCTGTACAAACCAGAGCTTAGGGTAGTGTCTGCACTGGAGGCTTGATCTGGAATTCCTGTGTCACACCTGGGCACTGCTGACCTCAGGGATCTTGCTTGGCTCAGTTTCTGTGGGCTAAGGGGTGTTAGTTCTGAGTGACCCGCAGTGGGAGTGGGCAGCCACACTCAGTACAGCTCTCAAGCTCTTCTGTCTTTACAGCTATTAAAATGACAATTTTAACAACTTGGTACAAGATAGTAAACAATTTCATTTACATTCAAGCATACTTAAATGTCCTTTTCATTGAATTTATGTAGTCTGGAGCATTTTCCAGGAATCCATGTCGTATCTTTGTTATAAAGAGTTTCTCTTTTACAAACTGATTTACTGTATGCAATAAGAACCTAACATAATGGTGTTTCACCATCTGTATTGGTGTAAGTGAAAATTACAGGTGGTATAAGCTCTTTTGAAAATTACCATGATGATTGTTAAGAGCTGCAGTTATCAATGTTGCTAAGGATGTTCAACACTATTTTATGGGTCTTACTAAAAATTACTTTAGTCTGACAAAATTCTATCACTTAATCTGATGTTTATGTTTTTATGTTTTACTGTAGCTTTTATGTTTTACTGTAGCATCTTAGCAGGTGCTAAATTTGGATTTGGGGAGGTGGAGAAAGGAGACAGTAAAAGAGACTGATTTTCTTGAACTACTCCATGCTGTGAAGTTTTGAAATGCAGTTGAAGGTGTTGTGCTTGTATTTTATGCTGTACTGTGAGATACTATCCAAAATTAGCCTTCCTGTCAGTTCCTGAGAAATTTTGAGTTCTGGGTGATAGATGAAGGTGTGCTAATGCCTGGTGTGACAGTATCCTGGATGTGCCTGGTGGCAGTGGTGCTCTTGGCCAGCAGTAGCTCCTTCAGCCAGGAGGCTTTCAAGCATTTGCTGGTTTTTTGGCACCTGGTAATCCTAAACAGCAGGGACTCATCCTCTGAGAAATGCAGCAGTGAGGGAGGGAAAACCATCAAGAGCAGGAACTTTATTGAGAGGGAGGGTGACTTTATTGAGATGGAGTGACTGGGAGTGCAGGATCATCAGGATCCAGTGTTAAAGCCCCAAATTCTTAGATCTCTAATTGTTTTAGTGTACATTAACAAAACCCACTGGAAAAGTATGTCATCCTCTTCTAGGAGTGAGCAGTGATACACTGCTGGTACCAGCAAAGCTGTTAATTAGTGCATGTGATTGAGTGTGCTCTGGGGAGCGTTCGTGTTTCTGTACTGAATGAGATTTCTGTCTTTGCTATACCTGCTTCTCAAAAAATTGGAAGATATTTATTAATTCAGGGAGCAGCAGGAAGAGAAAGCAGTAAATGTCTGACTAAGGTAAATGTTTCCTGACAAGCTGGAGCATTCCTACTTGGTCTTTGTGAATTATATATAATTATATGTAGAAATTTCAGAAGAGATGCTATGTACATTACTCTGATTATATATTTTTGCATAGTTACTGCAGGAAGAAGTTAGGCTTTTACCTTTCTGGAGATTGTAATCCACTGTCCTCTCGTTTAATTAGTGAAGTTTGATGAAAAAAGTGTCACACTTGGCGATTCTCACACCCTGGGTACTGAAATGCCTTCACTCTGGAAGGAGCCTCACCCAGCTGCTATTTATAATCTGATCCTTTTACCCACAATTCACTTCTTAAAGGGGAATTTCTTTTCTCTGCAGAAATCTGGTTTTGACCAGTAGTGGGAGTGGGAAAGGGAAGGAGGAATGTGAGTTAGTAAAAGAGCTGTTATATTAAAGTAAGCATGTGATACCTAAAAACTTTATTTTAATTAAGATGCATAATTATCAGAAAGTTTTTGGTGGATTTCTGTTGTTTTGTTTAATATGCAGCATAAACATTTTTGAGTAAAATCAGTAAACAGATGATAAGTCTGGTTGACAGTCTTATTTACTAGGCGTTATTCTTTAATTTTTTTATATAATGACAACATTTTTCATCTCATCACAGGAAATGAAAAAATGAGAAAGCCTTAGAAGACTTGGTGGAAAGATGTCCTTAGAAATTTGACCAGTATAGCTGCTTGCTTATTGAGTCATTTGGGTAGCATTACCATATTGCTGAAATGTATTTTGATGAATAATTGCATAATATTGCTTGTAATATGTTTTAAAGTGTTATTTGAGCCAGCATTGTTTAATTTCTTTATTTCATATAAATAGATTTATAGCTTGTTGTTTGTTCTATGTCATGGTGCATGATTGAGTATGGTAAAAAGAACTTAGAAAAATTATTCTTATAAAGTTACCAGGAAAGATGTGAAAAAGAATGAGAAGAATTAAGTTAAATTTTGGTATTAAATACCTGGCTGACAAAAGTGATATAAATATTTACCTTGGGTGCAATATTTTCAGATTGTAGAGAGTAGGGTGAAGGTTGGATTAAAACCTATCACTTTGCATATTTAAAGAATTGAGGACCTTTTTGGAACCTTAATTCTTTTCTTGATGCTGATTTGTGTGAAAAGCTGAGAATTGTAGTAAACCTGGAACTGATGGGTAATTAGAGTTATTGGCAAATGTGTTCTCTCGGGGTATGAGATCCCAGTGGTCATGGTCGTCCCTTTTTGAAGTTTCATTGTTGAAGAAACAAGAGCCTGCAGTGGGATGTGTTGGTTTTGAGGGACACACAACATAGCCATGGAGGGTGGTGGGACACAATTTCTGAACTGCTTTGCAGATTCTGGTAAATTTGGAGGGGGCTAGGCTGTTGTCTGCCATTCCAGGAGTATTAGGAATCTCTGTTTTTCTATTTTATAGCAGTGTTTCCTATTCAGCAACATTTGTAAATTGGCACATGATCTGTAGCTTTGAGAATTATTTGGTACAAAAGCCTAGTATGAAATTTAACTGAAGTGGGAATTAGCTTCTAAAGAATTCTCAGTATGTAATATCTCAGTTAATCACTTGCCTTTTGGTTTCAACAGGAATGCCCAAGGAAAAGTACGATCCACCTGATCCACGGAGGATGTACACAATTATGTCCTCAGAGGAAGCAGCCAATGGAAAGAAATCACACTGGGCAGAGTTGGAAATAAGTGGTAAGGAACAGAGGCATGGTCCCGAGTTAAGAACTCACTGCAAGTTGTGTGGGCTTGGACAAGTCTGGGGTGGAGTTACCTATCTTGAAATGAGCTAGCAGAGCACAGGGATAGCAGCTGTGTGGAGGGAAGAGCCTGGGCTGGCATAACACAGGGAGCTGTGGGAGGGGTAAGGTGGGGCAAGTGGGAAATCCCCATGTAGGGCAGAGTTTTCAAGGTGAGGATATGGATGTGAACTCTTTGTGTTTTGAGATGATGAAGTGAGTGAGAACATGAATTAAAGATTTAATCTCTCAACGAGAAGAAGGTGAAGTTGGGGTTGATCTGTAGTGGTGTGTTCTTACCGTAGGTAATGTAACAACAAGGTATTAGTCCATGAAGCAAAGTTTTCCGTTTAAAAGCAGTTCAAAATTTTGCTTTGCTCTTAAGAGTAAAAACAAACACCAAAACCTCCACAATCTGCGCAAGCTTTGAGATACTGTTGGACTCTTGAATCTTCTCTGATAAATAAGATAATAGTCAGAATTCATAAGCATGTATTTCAACTGGTCAACCAGTCTCTTGATTTGTAGAGTAAATCCTGAGTTTGCTACAAAAAGTGTTTACAAGAAAATTCAAGCAAATATTTTAAGAATTAAAAAATTTTGTGACATTTTAAACTTAAGCTGTAATTTTGTGTGGATACAGAGGTTCTTTGAGCAACTGCAAAAATTGCCATGTGGGATTTAAAAATGACTGTAGAGAAATAAAAAAAAGAGAAATAGAAGAAAGAGTAAACAAACAGTTCTTCAAATTGTGAAGAATCTTTCCATCCAGTTCACTGAATCTGTGCCTTGCTTCCAGTACCACGTGCCTTCCCATGTGAATAGCATTCTCTACTGAAGGTTACAGATGCAGAAACCCAGTTAAATGCTGCTTCAGGAATCAGCATTACACATCAGCATTAGGCTTGGAATCCTCTTGGACATCTGCTGCTCTGCATAGGAAGTGCATTAAGTGATGGCTCTTTCCTTTCATGCCTGGTAATCTCACTATAGACTGATTCCCGCCAAGGGAGGTGCTGGAGTGGAGAGCCTGGATCAGGGATGTTGATTGGAAATCCTTTCAGCTGCAAGGCTTCCTATGATCACAGTCACCTGTTTGCATTGGGGGTGGGGGAGAGGTGCTAATTCACTTTTAAAATGCAAAGAACTATCCATTTGTGTTTAAAACCTTTCAAAAGATTTCTTAACGAGCATTAGAAGAGCATCAATCCCTTAAGAACTGTACGGATTTGCCTTGCAAATAAAATGTGCAGTGTTTTTTGTTTCATTAATGTTCACCCTGTCCTTTCCTTGCAAAGTACTTGGTCACATAATACAGAAAGCCACAAATGTTTTAACTGATCTCATTTAAATCATGTTTTTTCATGACAGGCTTTTTTATGCTTTGTTTTGTTACAGCTCACCGGAAATTATACCACTATTAAACATTTTGCTGCCAGGGACTGAGTCCCAAATGTACATGTCTCAGTGTAACCTTCCCTGGCACTAAATATGAGTTCTTATTTTGGGGAAAATAATTTAAGGAAAGGAATTACAATGTGTGTGTTGATATAATATTAACCAGACTGTTGTTAGCCTTGATAAGTCACAGTGGGCATTTTAAAGTAGCTCCAGCTAACTTTTTGCCTTGGAAAAACTGGTGATGGTACTCCTAAGGCTTTTGGTACAGTGAGATGATTCATGTAAATGAAAAAGGATTTTCCCCTGGAGGAAAAAAATCTTGGAGACAAGAAATATTTTGAGACCTTCTGATGATATCTCACATTCCTTGCATGCAGCAGTGTAAAAATCTTGATTCTGTCACACAAATCCATGTTTCCACACTTCAGTTTATACAAAAATCATACCTTTTTTAAAATATCTGGCAATAGTTGATACAGCTTTTAGTTGAATGCCAGATGGAAATCCATGTTCTCAACTAAGCATCTTAGTCACCCTAAATATAGTGTTTCTATCTGTTCTTGGCTGGATTAATGCCATAGAGTAAAGATTTTTGGTTTGAAAGATATGCAGAAATAAGGGTTGAACCAAAGCACTGTCTTTCATCTCAGACATAAACTATAATTGAAAAAAATTTGTTTCTTACACTTCCATTAATGATGAATTCATGGTCAGCTAGTTAATATGTTTTGTCTTGCATGGAACTAGATAAAGACAGATGTTTAAGCTTTAAGAATGGATTGGGAAAAACAACCTCAAGCATCCTTGGCAATATCTTGCATTTTCTCACACAATGACAAATTTTTCATCTATAAAACCAGTGATTAATGGAATTTTACATTGAATAAAATAATAATAATAAAACCCACAAGCAAAACTCCCCTTCAGATTGCCCTGCACCATACATACTTGAGAAATGTGCTATTATTGCCAAATCTATGGATTTTAAATGTCCTATTTTCTCTTGTACTTTTCTTCCACAGGGAAAGTGAGAAGCTTAAGTTCATCTTTGTGGACACTGACCCATTTGACAGCTTTGCATCTCAGTGACAATTCCTTATCCCGTATTCCTTCAGACATTGCCAAGCTTCACAATCTGGTATATCTGGACTTGTCCTCTAACAAAATCCGCAGTTTACCAGCAGAGCTCGGAAACATGGTGTCACTCAGGTATGTAAATCCTAATAGGAGTTAAAATTGTTCTTTTGTTATCTTTGTAGCAACAGTTCAAATTTCAGCTAAGTAAAATCCCCTTTTCTCCTTTCTTATCTGCCTCCCCGAATATTTGCTGTGGGCTGTGCAGCTCTAGCAGTACTGCCTTTTGTGTCATCTCCTGTTCTGATGTATAACAGTGCAGAATGAGCCTCAGAAGTGCTTGGTTTGATGGCAGTCACCCGTTTTATATTTTTCCAAATCAGGTTTCCTCTCAGGCATCTCTTTCCAGATTCTTTTACAAATATTTTATGTGGTGTTTGTCTCAAAGCGTAAATGAAGCACCAAAAAAAAATTGCTTTTAACTCACAGTAAGGTAGAAAAAAGATCAGATTAAACATTTATAATCATGTTAACTACAATGTTTTCCTCTTTATTCATATTTAGTAATTATATTTAACAATAGTTCTTGTTCTGTTTATTGTATAACAATTGCAACATCTAGTATCATCTAGTATGTCAGTATCATCTCCTCCCCACCTTTTCTGTGATGTAACTGCATTCCTGTGCAAACTGGGGAGGAGAAAAAAATGTTGTAATCACAGCTTTTCAAGTTTTTTTCCCCTTCAGTTTTGCAATGCCAAGATGTACAAAGTTAGCCTGAAAGTGAAATATGAATAATGGTGCCTATTTAGATTATACTTAAGGCTGCAGCATCTTACTTTGTAAAAACACTGTTCCATACATATATAAATTATTTATGTAAGAGTAAATGTTTACAGGCAACAGTCTTTGCCCTTGACCCAAAGGAAGAGCCTTATCTTGGGTTTATTAGACAGTTGCCCGTAATTGCTTTCATTGCTTTTAATTTTGAAGATACTTCTGAACAGCTTTCTCAAATCCAGAAAATACAGTCTGAAACTAACAAGAATGTTAATAGAAGTAATGGAATGATAGAGCAATGGACTGCCAGCATAGCTTTCATGAAATTGGAAGCAAAACAAGTTTGCACATAGAAATATCTGTCATTGCATTTTCCTCCCCTTTAGAAAAGTCTGCTTGGTTGGAGAGGATTAAACTAGCTGATTAAATTGGTGCTAAAAGCTCAAATTCCAGAGCAGTTCAAGCCTCAACCTTGGAGGCTGAGCAAAGGGACCTCGCTTTTTGAAGTATAATTGGCAGCTCTGTTTTGTAGCATGTTGTATAGTTGCTTTCAGCTGGAGAGGAGTCTGTTCTAAGCTCTAGTTCTTTGCATTACTATTTCAATTAAAAGCAGTTATTAGTTGCAGGTTTCTTCCCTTGTTTATTCAACTCCTTGGATGTTGTGAGGTAGCAGCCCTAGATTTACTGGAATAGTCTCAAATTCGTCTTTGTATTTAATTAGCCTCCTTTCAGTCTTTTTCTTTTTAAAACATTTTTGTAAATGTAACACTTGTGACATGGACATAGCTTAGCAGTGCAGAGTCATCAGTAATGTCAAGTCATTATGCCTTCTTCTCAACATTTCTCCTGATTTATTCTGGCTGATTCTATGAAGCTTCAGCTCTTGAATGTCCTAAGTTTCTTCTGAGCAGAGAAGGGTAAATCTTGTAAATATGCAATGTGTAGCTAAGGTGTAGGATCACATAAGCTTTCTATTTATGACCAAAACACAGCACTTGAGCCTAGATCTCTAGTTGTGCATGAACCCACTGTGCTCCTCAGTAATTGCAGCTGTTCCATGTTTTTTGTTTTCACTGTAGCATAAGTGAAGAAAAGCCCATAAGCACGTCCTATGTGTGGGAGCACATTGCAGGTCCCAGCTGGGCCAGGGTGTTCCAGGCTGGTGTTGCTGCAGACTCTTCCCCTGGATTCTGGGAAGTTGTTAAAACTCATGGTAATTCAACCATGGGCATTGCTGATATCCAAAGCCACGGAAATCATTTGTGCTCTCAACACTGAGAACTGATAACACCTCCCCCAGCTCCCACACCTGGAGCTCTGGGTTTGGGCTGTACTGTAGAGCTCTCCCAAGACTCCTTTCATCTCCCTTTTTACTGCAAGTGGTTGAAAAAAGAGATGTCAGAGCAGTAGGATTTCTGATCTTTGCAGAAAAAGGAGAGAAAAATAAACAGTGTAACATGTTATCTTGGAAAGCTCAGCTGTAAAACAGATCCTCTTGATATGCTTGAAAGAGCTCGAGTGCACCCCCAGTACATTTGCAGATGACACAGAGCTGGGTGGAAGGGTTGATCTGCTGGAGGGCAGGAAGGCTCACAGAGGGATCTGGACAGGCTGGATCCATGGGGTCAGTGCTGTGAGTTCAGTCAGGGGAAGTGCTGGGTCCTGCACTTGGTCACAACCCAGCAGTGCTCCAGTCTGGGGGAGCAGGGTCTGGGAAGCTCCCTGGTGGGGGTGGTCAGCAGCAGCTCAACATGAGCCAGCTGTGCCCAGGTGGCTGAGAAAGCTGATGGCACCTGGCCTGGATCAGCAATAGCGTGGCAGCAAGGCCAGGGCAGTGACTGTCCCCATGTGCTGACACAATCAGATCCTGGGGTCAGTTCTTGGACAAGAAAGACACTGAAACCCTCCAATGTTGTTCTGTAGAAATCAACAAGGGTTAAATTAACTCCTGCTTCCAGGTTTCCTTTTTCTTTTTGTTGCCCAGAAATACTTGTCAACTCCCTAGGTACCAAGTTCTAAACTCTTTTGAGCAGCAGCTTTATATTGATTGATTCTATGAAAGTCTTCACTGATTAGTGGGGATCCATTTAGGAAAGTGAAAAGTCTATTTTTTTTCTGCCCAGTTTGTTGGGATACAGAATTCAAGATATGAATTCTGTTCCTGTCTGTATATTGCCTTTGTGAGTTTCAAAGCACATATTTTGTCTTACCACTGAAATTATGAACCCAAACCAACAGAAAATTACTGCTGTAAATGACTACTGCATTGTAATGCCATCGCTGTAATCATACTGCCGTGATCTTGGATTTTTAAATTTGATTTCAGGGATATAATTTCCTTTTATTTCTTAATCACAGCTGACCTGTTTCATGGTCTGGTTTATCTGAGCTGTTACTGCATCATCACTTGTAGATACGAAAGTGTTTAATTATTGCTAATGTTCACAAAATGTCTGACTGTTTAAGATAAACTCTCCAAACAGATTCTTTTCTCTGTACTTCAACATAATGTGTTTTGTCTGGTGTATGTGTCCGAGTACAGCAGGATTTCCCTAACAATTGCTGTTTAGTCTCTGAAATTTTCAATATTGTGGTTTGCTACTATATTGATCTCTTCTAGTTCAATTTTTGTACTGCTGCAGATAAACATTGCTCTGTTTTCAGACCTATATGATTCTTGCTCTGTCTACAGGGAACTACATTTAAATAACAACCTGTTACGAGTTTTACCTTTTGAGCTGGGAAAACTGTTCCAGTTACAGACTTTGGGTCTGAAAGGTACTACTGTTTTTTTTCTTGGTGTCTGTGCTTCTTTAGTGATAACTGCTGCTGAGCTGTAGTGGCTGTAGTCTGCTAGTTCAGAAAATGTTACTGATTATCAATCCAGATGTAGCTGCTTACTCCACATTTATAAATACTGTTACTTAGGGATTATTTAGAAAAATAATAGGTTCGGCAGAGCAGTGCCCATAGAAAGAGGTTTCCTTTTCTTTTTGCAGACTGTGCAGAAGCTTTCTGTTGCTTGCATGGGGTTTGAATGCAATTCTGTTTTAACTAAGAAATAGTCTGTGGTTAACTGTGGTACATCTCCAGCCAGAAAGGGAACATCCTTTGTACAGCTGCAGGGCTCTGTGCTATTCATGCAAGCGGCAATTTAAGTCTTTTCCTTCCCCCCCACCCCCCGCCTCAGAACTTTATGGATTCTAGCTATGAAATTGCTGACCATGGGGAATTTTGAGTCACAAAATCAGAAGCACTGAGAGATATAATACCTCTATATTCTGTTAAGTTTCAAAACTCTGTTTATCTCCCCCTTAAAACTGGGCACTTGCAGTGTGTGTTGTCCATGACAACTTCTGCAATCTGCTTATGTCTGGCAGATGGCAGAGTCTCTGCTGAGGTCTGACTGTCAGATCAACTGCTGGGGGATGTTTCACACTGAGCAGAGGTGGCTCCCGTGTTTGTGCTCATCAGCTCTGTCTATTGTATCACAAGTTCTTCCCTGCTCTCAGACCAAGCACCACCTTTGGGATGCTCAGTCCCACAGCAGAATCAGCAGGGAATGTTGTTAAACTTCACTAAGGCTGTCCACACATGCACAGTTTTGTGGGACTGAAGACCTGAGATCTGAAATCTCAAAGTAGTTCATAGTAGATCTTGTCTCCAAGATGTCAGCTTTCAACACTGATATGCAAGTCTGCAATAATTCTGTGTATTTTATTCAATATTCCTGTGAATTGGTTTGTAGGAAACCCACTTACACAGGATATTCTGAACCTGTATCAGGAACCAGATGGGACACGGCTACTACTGAACTATTTGTTTGATAATTTGGCAGGTACTGCAAAAAGAAGTAAGTGATCATTCTTCAAACATTTCTTTATGCTGTGTTAAATAAATGTGATTATCACTTGTTGTATCTCTATTTTAAAATGTTCCCATAGTTTCGACAGAACAGCCACCTCCAAGATCCTGGATTATGTTGCAAGAACCAGACCGTACAAGACCAACAGGTACTGTAACACTTCAAGATTTCTCATTTCTTCTATTTTCCTTTTAATAAAAGCTGTTGATCTTTACTAGAAAAGAAGTTAATGCTTAAATTAACCAATCATCTCTGCAGTGCTGACCAGCCAAGTGAAGTCATTCTATCCCAGTTGGAACACCTGTTCCAGATTTACCCATCTTTCACTCTAAAGTAATTTATTTTTAATTAACATGCCCCTCACATGAATTGAAACTGTTGGCCACAGTTAGTTAAATGGGTGGAATTATAACAGGCTTATGGATCAGCAATAAGCGTGGCAGCAAGGCCAGGGCAGTGACTGTCCCCATGTGCTGACACAATCAGATCCTGGGGTCAGTTCTTGGACAAGAAAGACACTGAAACCCTCAATGTTGTTCTGTAGAAATCAACAAGGGTTAAATTAACTCCTGCTTCCAGGTTTCCTTTTTCTTTTGTTGCCCAAAATACTTGTCAACTCCCTAGGTACCAAGTTCTAAACTCTTTTGAGCAGCAGCTTTATATTGATTGATTCTATGAAAGTCTTCACTGATTAGTGGGGATCCATTTAGGAAAGTGAAAAGTCTATTTTTTTTCTGCCCAGTTTGTTGGGATACAGAATTCAAGATATGAATTCTGTTCCTGTCTGTATATTGCCTTTGTGAGTTTCAAAGCACATATTTTGTCTTACCACTGAAATTATGAACCCAAACCAACAGAAAATTACTGCTGTAAATGACTACTGCATTGTAATGCCATCGCTGTAATCATACTGCCGTGATCTTGGATTTTTAAATTTGATTTCAGGGATATAATTTCCTTTTATTTCTTAATCACAGCTGACCTGTTTCATGGTCTGGTTTATCTGAGCTGTTACTGCATCATCACTTGTAGATACGAAAGTGTTTAATTATTGCTAATGTTCACAAAATGTCTGACTGTTTAAGATAAACTCTCCAAACAGATTCTTTTCTCTGTACTTCAACATAATGTGTTTTGTCTGGTGTATGTGTCCGAGTACAGCAGGATTTCCCCTAACAATTGCTGTTTAGTCTCTGAAATTTTCAATATTGTGGTTTGCTACTATATTGATCTCTTCTAGTTCAATTTTTGTACTGCTGCAGATAAACATTGCTCTGTTTTCAGACCTATATGATTCTTGCTCTGTCTACAGGGAACTACATTTAAATAACAACCTGTTCTGAGTTTTACCTTTTGAGCTGGAAAACTGTTCCAGTTACAGACTTTGGGTCTGAAAGGTACTACTGTTTTTTTTTTTTCTTGGTGTCTGTGCTTCTTTAGTGATAACTGCTGCTGAGCTGTAGTGGCTGTAGTCTGCTAGTTCAGAAAATGTTACTGATTATCAATCCAGATGTAGCTGCTTACTCCACATTTATAAATACTGTTACTTAGGGATTATTTAGAAAAATAATAGGTTCAGCAGAGCAGTGCCCATAGAAAGAGGTTTCCTTTTCTTTTTGCAGACTGTGCAGAAGCTTTCTGTTGCTTGCATGGGGTTTGAATGCAATTCTGTTTTAACTAAGAAATAGTCTGTGGTTAACTGTGGTACATCTCCAGCCAGAAAGGAACATCCTTTGTACAGCTGCAGGGCTCTGTGCTGTTCATGCAAGCGGCAATTTAAGTCTTTTCCTTCCCCCACCCCCGCCTCAGAACTTTATGGATTCTAGCTATGAAATTGCTGACCATGGGGAATTTTGAGTCACAAAATCAGAAGCACTGAGAGATATAATACCTCTATATTCTGTTAAGTTTCAAAACTCTGTTTATCTCCCCCTTAAAACTGGGCACTTGCAGTGTGTGTTGTCCATGACAACTTCTGCAATCTGCTTATGTCTGGCAGATGGCAGAGTCTCTGCTGAGGTCTGACTGTCAGATCAACTGCTGGGGGATGTTTCACACTGAGCAGAGGTGGCTCCCGTGTTTGTGCTCATCAGCTCTGTCTATTGTATCACAAGTTCTTCCCTGCTCTCAGACCAAGCACCACCTTTGGGATGCTCAGTCCCACAGCAGAATCAGCAGGGAATGTTGTTAAACTTCACTAAGGCTGTCCACACATGCACAGTTTTGTGGGACTGAAGACCTGAGATCTGAAATCTCAAAGTAGTTCATAGTAGATCTTGTCTCCAAGATGTCAGCTTTCAACACTGATATGCAAGTCTGCAATAATTCTGTGTATTTTATTCAATATTCCTGTGAATTGGTTTGTAGGAAACCCACTTACACAGGATATTCTGAACCTGTATCAGGAACCAGATGGGACACGGCGGCTACTGAACTATTTGCTTGATAATTTGGCAGGTACTGCAAAAAGAAGTAAGTGATCATTCTTCAAACATTTCTTTATGCTGTGTTAAATAAATGTGATTATCACTTGTTGTATCTCTATTTTAAAATGTTCCCATAGTTTCGACAGAACAGCCACCTCCAAGATCCTGGATTATGTTGCAAGAACCAGACCGTACAAGACCAACAGGTACTGTAACACTTCAAGATT
Organism: Emberiza elegans; assembly: GCA_024865655.1. NCBI lineage: Eukaryota > Metazoa > Chordata > Aves > Passeriformes > Fringillidae > Emberiza > Emberiza elegans. The sequence continues at coordinate 59,067,463 of JALJVW010000184.1, forward strand.
TCTCATTTCTTCTATTTTCCTTTTAATAAAAGCTGTTGATCTTTACTAGAAAAGAAGTTAATGCTTAAATTAACCAATCATCTCTGCAGTGCTGACCAGCCAAGTGAAGTCATTCTATCCCAGTTGGAACACCTGTTCCAGATTTACCCATCTTTCACTCTAAAGTAATTTATTTTTAATTAACATGCCCCTCACATGAATTGAAACTGTTGGCCACAGTTAGTTAAATGGTGGAATTATAACAGGCTTAATTTAACATTTGTTGAAGAATAAAAAAAACTGAAGCATTTGAGCATGATTTCCAAAAATTGCACAATTGTTTTAAGTAACCAGGGTATCATCCTTTATTCAGCATTTTTCTTGCTGTTGGGATTCAGGTCATGTTTAATTATTTGCCTTTTTTTTCCCCTGCATAAATTGTTTAAAACACAGTTTTTTCTATTAGCTGCACACCAAAAATCTTAGTGTATTTCTCAATTATTGCAGTGTTTTCTCTTTCAGGACTGATAATTCTCCCATTATTAAGGTGATTGCTTCAAAGATCACAATGTTAATGCAGTTTCTGTTTTGCTATCACCTATTTATTTGTTTTCAAAATGCTAGACCTTGACCCCAATCAGACCAAGATTCTTTTCTTCAATTCTCTGTATCTTCAAACAGTGGTCTTGTTTCTTTTTTCTGCATTTGAGAGGAGCTTCCAAGTATCTCATTGTTGTACTACAAATTCTTAAAGTGCTTTTTAAAAAAACAAACCAACCTATAAAAAAAACCCAGCAAAACAACCCCCCAGATCCATGCTGCTGGATCACCTCTTGAGTTGCCCCAGCCTTTCTCATTATTTCTCCTGTTTCAGATTAATACAGAGAGGAGATATTTCTTGTCCTATGCCTGAATGGCTTTTTGAGGTGGAAATAGTTGAGGAGTTAATTTGCCGGCACTTTTTCTTTGTGTGAAAGGATCCTCACCCTGCCTGTGGATCTGTTACAGTTTGTGGTGGCAATAATTAAGGTAGATTTTAAAGACTCTAATTGTAGACTTGCAGACCTTTGTGTAGCTGGCAGATACAAGTGTTCAAATACACTTACTTTGTTTTGGGTGTTTCACAGTACAGCACCACTTAGCATAAAACACATTTTTCTCCTCTTCACTAGCCATATAAAGGGCGGTGTTTGTTTCCTAATTAAATGCTAGAAGACAGCTGCCATAAGTCCAAACATGTAATTTGTCTCCCTAGAAGAACAATTTTTTTAGCACTGGTACACATGCTGTGTTTTGGTTTAAACAAATGAAGCGTGCATTGATAAATTTGCAGAAGACAAAAGTCAAGAACATAATTGTATTTTTTTAAAAATCTATCAGTGTGTAAGTAAAATTATTGTTCTGCAGCCTTGTTCTCTGTCATGTGTTACAACGTCCTCTGTGACAAATATGCCACCCGGCAGCTGTATGGCTATTGTCCATCCTGGGCCTTGAACTGGGAATACAGAAAAAAAGCCATTATGCAGGAAATACTGAGCTGCAATGCTGACATCATAAGTCTGCAGGTAAAAAAAAAATACACCATTCTTTCTTTTCCTTTTCTATTCCCATGTGCTGGTTTCTTCACATTAAGTGTATTTTTAGTAAACGGTCTGTTTTCAAAACCTTCTGCCAACAAAAGAAAAAGAAGTGATATTTAGAACATTATTTGTTGCTTGACATCAAAAGAAGGCTCTCAGCCCCCACAGTTGGAATGGGAACCAGCAGCCTCTGATCAAAGCAGTGTTGATGGGGGTGTCTTTGTGCCTGTGTGTGTATGTGGGGCTGTAATTGGCACATTTTCAAGTAATAGGCTTGAGATAATCATAACTCCAGGGATTACAGAAATTCATTTATATTTTCTTAAAATAAGGATATTCCTCTTGAATTTGCATTCTCTGATATACTTAATTTTTAGAATTTTTTCCCCTTAAATCTAATTTGAAAGTGATTTACACTTCTGAAGAGTCTAAATAATATCTATCTTCTATATTTTGCTAATAGTACATTCATGCTGTGCTGCCTTAACTTTACAGGAGGTTGAAACGGAGCAGTACTACAGTTTTTTCCTGGTAGAATTGAAAGAACGTGGCTATAATGGATTCTTCAGTCCAAAATCTAGAGCTAGAACAATGTCAGAACAGGAAAGAAAACATGTTGATGGTTGTGCAATATTTTTCAAAACAGAAAAGTAAGTGATGTGGTTTGCTAAGCCTTCTGTTGTCTCTTGCTGTTTTTTACATAATTTCTCACGTGGGTTTTATAGTTCACACAGTTGGGCTTTAACTGTCCTTTTGTAGCCAGCAGGGTTTTGATAAAGAGCATTCCTACCCCTGGAAAGACTGTTTATATGACAGAGATCATTCTGTGTGGAACTAACAATAAAAAATTAACCTTGAAATACTGAGTTGAATAAGATTTCATTCTGTTTGAGCAGTGCTGGTTGGGAGTTCACTGGATTATCCTTCACTTGTTGCGTGTAATAATAGAAAAGGAAGGAAATAATGAAAAACTGAAGCAGATTTCCTTGCCTTTTGTTTTTTTGAGTAAAGAAATTTGTAATTCCCCAAATTGCAGAAATAAGGCCTCAGATGACATTGACTTTTTGATACATTAGCCTGTGGTAAAGCAAACAACAAGGGATCACTGCACATTTCTGTAAAAAAACCCCCAATCATTTGAGAGCTGCAGGTTGTGTCATATTGCACTGTACAGCTTTGGATGTGATGGTAATAATGGCCCTTCCTGTTTCTGTTCCTCTGTATCCATAAGTAAATGTAGGTGCCAGGTTTGCAACCTAGTGGCTTGGAAAATTATTTACTCCCTCTCTGTTAAATCTGTATATTTGAACTAGGAACAAATGCAGATTTGGAAATAAGCATGACTTTTCTAAAATACCTCTCTCTCCCTCTCTATCAACAAAATCTTTTAATTGTAACTAAGGTACTATGAACTACCTGAAAATTGCTATGAAAACGATATCACTTGATTTCAATTTAGAATTTTATGAAATTATGTGAGTGACTGAGATTTTCACATCATAAATGTGTTTCAGCTTTAATTGAAAGGAGAATTACTGATAACATTTCCAACTGTATCTGGCTGCTGAAAACAATTACATATGATGTTTTTCTTTCAGATTTACTTTGGTCCAAAAGCATACTGTTGAGTTCAATCAACTAGCAATGGCAAACTCAGAAGGTTCAGAGGCTATGCTGAACAGAGTTATGACAAAAGATAACATTGGAGTCGCTGTTCTGTTAGAACTGCGAAAGGAATTGATAGAAATGTCATGTAAGTCCCATTTCATTGGGAGTTATTTTTTAAATAGATGGTATTTTGTAAATGAAAAAAAAAATACTCTTGTTATAATAAACAACAGAAGCTAGGTTCTGCACATGAATTTGGCTTTGCTGTTTGTATGTTCAGACAAATTTATTTCCAAAGAGGATTTTTGGGAAAAGTCATATTGTTTAAAGTCTGAGGGTTTTTTTCCCCCACTTGTATTTTTAAGGAAAAAAGATACAAAAACTTGAGTCATTTTGTTGTTTGGTTTTGGGGTTTTTTTCTTAAAACTATGTACAAGTATCAAATAATCAGGTGGTGTTAGTTGTGTGTTTCTGGATCATGTATCTCCATAAATTTAACTTATTTTCTTTGCTGTTATGCCTAAACAAAATGTTCTGCCCTGTCATTCTTAATTTAGGAAATGTAAATTGGCTTTATAAGTATCACAGTGGGAACCTACTCAACCTGTGTTATATTTATCCAAATGATATTTTATTAATTTAGATTGTAGCAAACAAGCAAACAAGCCTTTTAAGAAACACTTCCAGCAAGAGAGGTAACTTAGAATGTGGATAACTTAGAATTCAGAGCTCGCTGCCTAATAAGATATGAACACAGCCTGTTTGCTATCATAGCCTGAGGAAAGCTGCTGTAATTTTTTAGGAAAACATTATTTGCCTGTAATTAGGATTATCCATTACTTATGTTAATTTTCAGTGAATACAAAAGCATTACATTTAACAAGATAGTCTGTTAATGGTCTTGAATGTGAAATATCATTCCTAATGCCTCCTATCAACTAAAACACTTGTTAAATGTAAGAGGAGTTATCTGACCCTCTTCATTCAAATGGTTTTAACCCTCTTGAAGTCATACTGGTATTTTATTTTTTTTTCCCCTTAAACATTTTGTTTGAATTTCTGTAATAGTGTTTTCTGTCACAGACTGATTTTAAATAAATACCTGATTTTAAATTTTAGCTGGAAAGCCACATCTTGGGATGGAAAAGCAGTTAGTTCTTGTAGCTAATGCACATATGCATTGGGACCCAGATTATTCTGATGTGAAGCTGGTTCAGACTATGATGTTCCTGTCCGAGGTAAAGAACATTATTGATAAAGCTTCTCGTAGTCTCAAACCTGGTGTTTCGGGAGAGCTTGGAACCATTCCACTTGTACTGTGTGCAGATCTCAATTCTCTACCAGACTCTGGTAAGAGTTCTATTTCTTATTCTTTAGACTGTTTCAAGTGTGTAACAATTATAATTTTTTCTATTTGGAGAATGCATTGTTTGATAATATAAGCTTTAGAGGTGCTAAGGGGGGAAGGGAAGGTAGGAGAGAAGGAGGAGAGAGAACTGTTTCATTTGTGAGTGATCTTACTGCTTGTGCTGCAGTAGAGCTGTGTCTGGTCTTTCAAAAGTATTTCCACTGTGATTTTGTTCCATGTTTGTTCCTGTATTTTAAAATATCTTTCAAAAATAAACTAGAAACATGACTGTGTTGCTGATAATTCGGTTTTCTTAATTTTAAGTGTGAAAAGATATTTTACCTTTAAATTTGCTACCATACAATCACTTTCTGTCATGGTTTAGAACTTCTAAAATTCAGTACATCCCCTTCAGAGGGGGACTTTCCAGAGCTCTTTATTAGCTTGACACTTTGTTTTTTGACTTGGTGGCAACTTTATAAAGTGCAAGGAAAGAACAGATTCAGTGACTGCTGCCTTGCTTGCTCAGGTACCCAGCTGAAGTGCTGTACTCAAGAGCCATCCTTCATCTCCATTCCTGGTCCCCTTCCTTCTGGCTTCATCTTGGCAACTCTTAACATCTGTTTGGGTTTTAAGGAGCAGTTATTGCTCAGCAGTAATGGAAATGGGATTCTCTTTGATCCAAGCGAGGCCAGTGTCACTAGTGGTGATTGCCATGACCAGTTCATATGTCTGGTTGTCTTCAAAACAACTTTACTGCTTCTTTTACTTTCCAGAACTTTAACACAGATGTTCTGAAATTGAAGCACAACCATCGTTTTCTGTGACACAAATCTAATCAATTCGGCTTTGCAGCCTCTTGAAAGTTAACTTCTTTTGAAGCAGTGTTTCAGAAGTTTGCTTTTTTGCAACACTTAAGCTGAAGAACATTAAACAGCAGGACCTGAGCATAAAAACAAGAAGAGGCAGCCAATAACTAGCATTGATAGAATTTTACTTCTGATTTTTTTTATCTTCCCCTTCCCAATCTATGCCTTATTAATCTTCCCTTTTTTTCTAATCAAAGTGTGTCACTTTCTTCTAGGTGATATTTGTTGTTGATACACATTGCCCTGCAGTATTTTACAAGAACTGCTGTTGATTGTACTGTGTGTTGTTAAGGTTTTGGTTACATAAAGCCTAAAGTTGCATGTCTGACGTTAAGTACCTACACTTACTTGATGAATGTTTGTTAATACCTTCTTGTTTGTAATGTGTCCCCTCACAGGTGTTGTTGAGTACTTGAGCACTGGTGGAGTGGAAACAAACCACAAGGATTTTAAGGAACTGAGATACAATGAAAGTCTTACTAACTTCAGCTGTAATGGAAAAAATGGGACAACAAATGGAAGAATTACACATGGTTTCAAGTTGAAGAGTGCCTATGAGAATGGTCTAATGCCTTATACAAATTACACATTTGACTTCAAGGTAAGGACTTGCTTATATTTTGGAAAGGTTTTCCATTTTCAAGTGTAACTAATGTGATTTGCTCTATGAAGTTGTTGTGTAAGTTAATCTGTGTAGCTAAGTTCACCAAGTTTATACTTAAAACCTAGCAAACTAGAATGCCCAACACTTCAGTCTCCTAGAAACCATCTTATTCTTTTTAATAACTTGCAACAGCTTTGCAAGAGATGGGGTGCTCTTAACCTTCCCTGTAAACAGAAGGAGTTTGTGTTTTGATACTCCAAGCTAAATGACAGGGGCACTTAAGCTGTCAAGTGCAAGGAAATAATCCATGTTGCTTCTGGAAAAGTCTAAGCTCTCTGTTTGGAAAACAAAGATTGTTTTTTTTCCTCTTAAAAATCAGTGAAATGTGATTTGAAGCCCTCTAAGAGGTTGGAAATTGAAACCCACAAAAGCATAGCAGAAGTGATAAAGGGCGGCCTTTTCTTTTGTTTTCCTAATCTATATTGAGCATCCCGCTGGATATAGGAAGAAGAAATTTCCTAAATTGTGATGTGCTATAGAGAAGGAATGGGATATGTCATTACTTGTAACACTGAGCTCACCTCTTGTTTGGAATACTTGAGACAAGAATAAATACTAACAATAATCTTTTTTTTCCCCTCTTGTTTTAGGGTATTATTGATTACATCTTCTACTCTAAACCTCAGCTAAACATTCTTGGCATTCTTGGACCTTTGGATCATCATTGGTTAATAGAGAACAATATAAGTGGTTGTCCACATCCACTCATCCCTTCTGACCACTTCTCACTTTTTGCACAACTGGAGCTTTTGCTGCCTTTCCTGCCTCCTGTAAATGGAATCCATCTCCCTGGCAGGAGGTAGTCAAATACATTTTAGAGGGCAACCTCAATCTAACTTGTACAATTGTAAAATCTGAATATAGAGGAGTGAGGTATGGCCAACAGGGATTTTTTTTCTTAATAATCTTAATCTTAAATCTAATTATTTGCTAAAGACATAGTAAAAGCCAGGTGCTATCAACAGACACAATTCTGAGCCCAATATACTTTGTATACTGTTCCACAGCGATTGGTGCATTTGCACCTTTCTTTAATACATTACAATTAACCTTCCTGTTTCTTTTCTCCAACGTGACATTTTCATGCCTTGAAATAGGGAATTGTTATACAGTGTATTCTCTTTGCACAGTTATCTGTAGCACTACTTTTTTGAGGCCAGTAGGAACATCCACAGAACATTCTCCGTACTTCACTCCCTCCTTTTTCAGACTTGTTTGTAAAATATAGAATTTGAATTTAGCCTTTATTGATTGTATATGAACAACAGAAAACCTGATTTATGAGATTTTGTACTTTAAAAAAAAAAAAGAAAAATCAGATTTGGAAAATGATTGTATTGTAAACTAAGGCTAAATTTTTATCTGTTTTCATGTGTTATAAAGGCCAGCGTGTAAAAGAGGTTGTCACAGGTTTTCTCTGCTAATGATTTGCACTGTTAGGGTTTCATTAGCCCTTTTATACTACTTTTTATGTTCAATTGAGAACGTTGCTTTCAAAATCCAAACCTATAAAATATTAATATCTTTCAGAGATAACGAAATACATTCTATTTCTGATAAAAAAAAGAGGCATAGAGTTCTCACAGAACAGATAAGCTGAGCAGTGAATATAAGTAGACCTGTATGGATTGAAGGTTATTGCTGATGTGTACACAGTCAGAAATTTTTTTCATCTCTAACTTTTCAAGTAAAATCTAGGATACTTGTGTACAGCTTCTTCATTTCTGTTTTAAATATTTGTCCTATCTCCACTGTGCCTGCTTAAATTTGTTCTCAACTAGCACTGCCTGTGCATGCAGAGAGATCCTGTGCATCCTCTTTTATTTTTTTAAATAATGTTAACACTTGTGAAAATTTTATGAAGATACTTTTGTATAAGCTGTGGCATCTTTTTTCCTTTGTGAAGCATTGAATATCACACTTTGGAACATGTTCAGGTTATGGGTACACAGTTTCTAGCTTTTAATGCCCATGCACTGCTTCTTTCAGTGTCATTGCACAGTGCCGTTTTTCCCACTAAGAGTTACTATCATGTGGATTCTCTTTCATTTGTGTGTTCCTCAGTTTCTGAAAGTAGAATTCCTTGAAGATAAAAACCTAGCCCTGCATTTTCTATTAATGAAGCAGTGTAAAATAAATGCATCTTCAATACAGGTCCCAAAGACAATTCTTCAGATCATATTTTAAAGTGACCAAGTCTTATTTTAAAGTGTCAAGCAAGACCGAAGTTATAGTGTACCCTCAGTGCCATTTGTGTCATGAAGCCAAGTATATAACAGCTTACAAATTTAACTTGTCTATTTGTATCCTAAAAGGGAGAAATCATAATCTCCTTAAACTAATACAACTTGAATAATAAATGTAAAAACAAAAAAATTAATAATGGAGATAGAGCTTGGTCTTAAACAGCTTTTGTTTCAGCTGCGGGCAGGGAAGCAAAAGGACACTGAGCATTAAGAGAAAACTTTCTAAATATTGTGAATTTTTTATATATAAGAGAATTAATTGGTAATAATGATTCAAAATTTTATTAAAGGTATCAGCACACAAGTGTGCTCAAACTGTTCTGTTTTAAGCTCAAAGTAAAAATTGCAAACAGTTCGGATGTGTAAAATGTACATTTTAAACTTTCAATATGAGAAATTTTGATCTTGAATCCTTGTCTGGGACCTGATCTCTTGGGGTTATCTTGTTTTGGTTTTAGTTGTAAAAACACCAAACATGTCCAGTTTATAATCAGTACATTGAAATGCTGGTAGTATTGCTGTAGTAGATTTAATGCGTAGTGTTATTTTTTTCTGTTTGTTTTTTGGGGTTTTTTTGTAAAGTGTGAATAAAAGGTGTTTTACTCATGTTTCCTTAATGACGTCTTGGTAATGTACATCATGACAATTTCCAGTAATGATGAGCCAATTTAACTTGTCAGACTAAGCAAACTATTTTTCTTTTCTGATATCTGGATTGTGTAAGGAGTCCAGAAAGCTTTACAGAAGGGGAAGGGAAGCACTTACTCATTTTGTATATTTTTAGAGGGGGATAATTTACTTTAATAGATGCTGGAGCTTGAGTGCACTTGTTAGATTCTAAAGGTTTGAGCTTTATCCAGTATGTGTTCTCCTCTATTGCTTAGTCTTAAAACGTATTTGAATTTATGACAGCATGTGAAAATATGGCCCTTTGTGCTTTTGGAGACACAACTGTTCCTGCTTAGTCACCTTATGGTCTAAGGGTCCATTTGAATAACCATTTCCTCCAGCTTTTATAGTAGTCCATCAGGTCCTGATTGAAAACCCTCTGAATCCATTGAAGACTCTCCTTTGACTTCACTGGGTTTTAACTGGACAACAGCTGTGACTCGGGGGCTGAAGGAAGGAAGGAGAAATGTTTTGAAAATAGGGAAAGACCAGATGGCACCAAAACAGAGCTGAGATAAGCTTTGTCAAACAGTCTCTCAAAGAAAATACATTCTTGTGTCAAACAAATCTAACTCAAAAGTCTCAATTTCCAGCTATAACATAGAATAAGGCAATAAACCGTGTCTTCACAAAATCAAAATGTTTGCTTCATAGTTTTTAACATGAAATGGTTATTTGCAATATTTTTATTCGAGGTGGTTTTGGGTGTTGCCATAATTTACCTTCAGTGTTCTTGTTGTAAAAGCACATACAGCAAAAGTCACAGAACATCCTTGGGGTTGAAAGGATTTGTTTAGGTAAGACCAGGCTTTTTTCCACTTAAAATACACTCTGCCATATCTTGTCTAGTTTTATTTACATTTACCGAGAGTTCTGGGTGTCAAAGTGTAAATTGAACTACACCCTTAACTAAAACAATTGTTTAGAGTACAAGACTAATACCACAATTACTGCTTTTAACATAACACAAGTAGGGGAAAAGAGCATATAAATTGGTGTGTGTTGTAATTATTTTGTCCTTTTAGCAGCTTTAATTTAAATTTGGCTAACATTGGACTGAACTGATTTTAAGAACGTTGTATTCATCTTTGATGTAACTTCAGCAAATCTCTCAAGGTTGTTTGTTTGTTTTTTTTATAGCAGGCTTAGAAAATAGCTTATGCTTTGCTTTTTCAACCATGCAAAACCTGCATGAAAGACAAAATAATTGCAACACCATTGTGGGGGAGGGGGAAAAAGAAAACTAATTACACTGTAAAACTTTGAAAAGTTCAGTTAACCGCTTCAGCAGCAAAGCCTTTCTCATCCAGCCAGACACAGTATTTTTTAGTATGTTAACTGCTATTCTTTTCTTTTGGTTGCATAAATTTGTAACACTTAAGTGTCTTGGTATGTTTAAGTAGTGTCTAAAATAGAATATCTTAGTCTTTATTCACAGTACTTCTGTATAATGTGTAATGCACTGGACTAACTCTTGTTTACCATTCATGTAACAAAAACCAGCACATTATCTGCACTAAGCTCAAAGAATGTTGCATTTGTCTATAGGCAGCTCTTCAATACGATAAATGGGAAACTGAATATGGTCTGATGGTAAACAAGGGCTTTTACTGTTCTCTTCAGTGGAACTTTCTTCTTGGTCAAATTTTAACTAGTTAGTATTATATTTATATACAGGGTCTGCTTTTTCTTTACCAATGTATTTTCCTACTCATAGCTGACCAATAAATCCAGTATCTGTTTCAAACCTTCTTGAAGTCTAATTCATATTTTAACTTGATTTTTAAAGGTCTTCCTCAAGAGTTACAGCCAAAGTGAGTAAAGCGTGTGAAGGGTGTAATGGAAGCATAAGGAACTTGCTGTGCTTCCTGATCTGCACACCAGAAATCTGCTCTGGTCAGTTGGGTTTGGATTGCAAAGTGAAGGCATGATCAGAAGTGCCTCCAGAGCTTGTGGAGAACCCTGTCCAAACCTACTCAGAGCTCAGCTCCTTGTGTTCATAGCTGGCCACCCTCTGACCTTCCAGGTCAGTCTGTAAGCTCAGCTGTGCTTGGCGCTTTTGTCTCAGTCCTGTAGACCCCACTCCTTCCTTCCTCTTACTGCTCCAGAGGGTCTGACAGCAGGAAGGGATTCAAATACTCAGTTTGCTGTGGGGGGAAACAAAGTGAAGATTTTTTCAACTTCTTTTTCAGGAGTGAGGTGCAGCAAACTCTTGTCCTTGGTGTATTTTCATACCCTGTTCTTTCTCTGCGGGTGATGCTGTCTCAGTGTCTGTAACAGCCTCACCACATTTGGTGTGATGTTCCCATCACTGGCAGCAGGACACTTCAGACACCTGAGCACACAAGCACCCAATACCTCTCCTGGCACCACTGCCCTCCTCAGAGGCCCTGTTCTGTATGTTGGTGCTGATTTGCTATGAAATACATGATCTAGTTCAGTGTTCCCATAAATACCACAGGCCCCACAATGTTCAGCTTGTTTGTAGGTTTAAAATGTGCTCTCTTGAAGCAGCTGTAAGTCCCCAGCAGTGTGATGGGTCCCTTGCAGGCCTAGCTATGATTTCTCTTGGTTTTGTGTCTTGGGTGAGATGTTAATTCCCAACACGTTTGCAGGATTGCCACTAGATGGTGTGGGAAACACAGACTTCAGCTGCACACAGCCTGAACCTACTTCAGTGCATGCACAAAGTGTGCCTTGTAGAATTATTCTGAAGAATATTTGTGGGAATTCGGGCCCAGGGATGAACCTTTTCTAGTGGCAGCAGCTGGTTTGGTAACTTCCATGCCAGTTAATACTTTTATAAATCCAGCTGTCATGAGGGGAATGAAAGGGACCTACTTGGTCCTTGGTGGCCAAATTATTCAGTAGGGCCTTGCCTTGTTGCATGAATCTACTTAAGGCTGTGTTTTCAGATTACATGGTTCCAGACTGGAGTTTACAAGCTCCTAAACAGAATGTGCAAACCTGACATGTAGGTTATGGGGAGAGCTGTTTGTAGGGAAAGTGCCAAAACTAACAGAGAGGCCAGTGTCCTTGTCAGAGAATGTGGGGAGAAAACAGCACCTCTCTCTCAAAGGCAAAGGACTGAGCTGAGCCTGTGTCCTCTCATCAGCCAGGTGAAAGAAATCTTGTCTTTGCTTAACTTGCAGTAAAATAACTGGAGCTAATTTAATAGAATTGACTACACAATCTCTCTGGTCACACTCTGGTTATTGGTCCTTCATACCCCATATCCACTGGCTGTTCAGTGATAGAAAGAAGTTGGATTTGAGCCTTCTAGGGTGAGAAGCTCCCAAATCAAAGCACCTAACAGTGTGGCTTGTCTTTTCTACTGGTGAGCCAGAGGAACATGAAAACCTGTGGAATTGAGCCCAAAGACAAAAAGTAAGTGGAAAGGACAAGACTCAGCCAGGTACATGAAGTGACCTCTTGGGAGAAGCCATACTTCACTAAAGGTGAGTGTTCTGCTTCTTTTCTTGCTTTCCATCCTCCTTTCCTAACCTAAAGGCAGTAATGGTTTACTCTCTAAATGTTCCCTTACTCTGTATAGAAAGCAGTAAATCTAATTAAGCTTTTTATAGGGATCTTTTGGTACAGCTGAATGTTTTCTTATTCCAAAATAAGCCTGGTGTTCTCATAGTTTATCGGTTTTTAAAAGATAAGAAGGTACATTTTGGTTAAGTCTTCCTAGTGTATCAGTGGACAGCATTGATTTATTTAAAAATGCTAGATATTTATTGTAAAAAAGCACATACTACAGAAAATAAAAACAGAAAATAAAAACATACATACCCTCCTTCTGGGTTTTAGTGACCACAGAGATTTAAGTAACACAGAGGTCACTTGATGAGGCTACACTTTTTTTTTTTTTTAATATAGTTTAAAGTTTTCTCTGCAGTTTTCTGGTCTCTGGGAACATGCCAGGCTCCAGTGGTTTGTGAGAGTGCTTCATGGCCAGCATGGTGAGGGGGTGCTGGGAACCAAGTCCTTGCCACACTTGTGCACTCACCTGTGTCATGGGGTGTGTGTGCTGCCAGCCATTGCAGCAGCTGCTGCAGGCCCAGAAGGATGAATTAGAGGTTACTGTGCAAAGGGAACCAATGGAGATGGTGAATATTTGCCTAACTCTGAAAACTGAGCTGCAGGGGGAACCTCATCCCACTCCACAGCTCTCTGGAAGGAGGCTGCAGCCCCCTGGGGATCGGTCTCTTCTCCCAGGCAACCAGCAACAGGACAAGAGGAAATGGTCTGTGAGGAAAAGTTTACATTGGATATTAGATTTCTCTAGAAATTTATTCATGCAAAGGGTTGATAAGCATTGGAACAGGCTTCCCAGAGAAGTGATGGAATGGCCACCCCTGGAGGGATTTAAAGGATGTTTAGATGTGGCACCTTGGGGACAAGGGGGGCTTGGCAGTGCTGGGCAATGGCTGCCCAGGTTTCCAGTGAATAATAACAGCAACACCCAGCAAAACTCCACATGCAGTGCCCAGGGAGACAAGATCAAATCAAACATGCTTTTCCTTCAACTACTCTTTGATTTTCAGTTTCTGGTTTCACAAATGTATGTTTTTTCATGTCCTTTGCAGTGTTTTAAGTTGCTGTGTGAGGGAGCTGAAGGTTTTTAGTGCCTTAGCTGTTCTCTGAGAGGCTGCACCCTGTGTAAGTGGGGGCTATGCTTGCTAATGCTTGCAGGTAATAAACTAGGAGTATTTCTGGTGTAAATTTAGATGGTAGACTACAGGAAGGATTGGGAATACCCTGTGTAACATTTTCTCCCTCAAGTGGAATCACTTAGACACAGACACTGAGGGAGGAGGGAGATGAACAAAAGGTAGAAATTTTGGTCTTGGCCAAAAACAGCCAACAGGAAATTTTCCATTGACTCCACTGGGCTTTCACTGGGAAAACACAACCAGGAGCACAGAAAATGAAGTTCCCACGTGTGCATGTGGAACAGCCTGTCTTCCCTGAGAGCTGTCCTCACTCCCCAGAGCCCTGCAGGCACCAGGGCAGTGTCTGACCTGTGGCACCCAACACAGGATTCACATCCCACTGAACTGAGTTTGCATTTTTGCTGGGTCCAGTGCCAAGTCTCTGGCATGGCTGTACAATTTAATTAGGCTTTCAATTTGATAGTGTGAAAACTGCAGTTTCAACTTGTTCCATCGGCCTCAGGAGTCAACCAGCCTTTCCCTTACATTTGTCCATGTACTCATGTCCTGTAGGAGCTGGTGAAATGAAAAAAAGAGAAGGAACCACCTGGCACTGCAACATGTGTTCCTCTTTTACCTCTGATTCTTTGCTTGCTCTGAAAAATCTGTTTCTGTATAATTATTTTTTTCTTACATGGTTGAGTAATCCTATAAATCTTTTTCTCCTAAGCAGGAATGATTTCCATCCTACAGAAAGCAGAAATAATTTCAAAGGCCAGCAGCTAGCTGAAGCTCCTGGGTGTCTGGGTAGTGGAGCAGGTCACACCTGCAGTCCCCAGCTTGGACTCTGGGGTTGGTTCTACTCCCTCTTGTACTGCAGGTGACAATCTCATCCCATGAGCTGAGGGACTTCAGCAAGGGTAAAACTGCTCTGCATTGAGCAAAAAGATTAATCCCTGTGTAGATCAAATGGTCTGAGGAGGGTACAGAGCCATGGCCTTGTCCTGCTGGAGCTCCTCTCCACAGCAGGATGAGCAATGTGCCTTCAGTCTGTCAGGAGGGCTGGTTCCCTCCTGTCCCCAGGACAAGGGATGCCTGTGGTGCAGTGCTTTGTTTCCTTAGTGATTTTAAAGGTACTGTACTGCTGGTCTGGAACACTCTGTGCAAGGTTCTGAGAGCAAGGACTTCTTAAATACATCTGCGAATGTTCTGATCCACAAAGATACCTAAGACTGTCTTGTCTGTTGAGGTACAATGGAGCTGAGAGACCTTGGGAACTCATTTGGTTCAGGATGTGCAAAAAACACTTCTCTAAAAAAAAACCAAAACCAATTATGTGTGACAAACTCCTGTGTAAATGCGTGCTTGATACTGTTGATGAGAAAGGAAAGAATTCTAGTAAGGCTAATTACAATGTTTGGTTTGATAGCTGGGGCCTCACAGCCCCCACAGGTCTCAGAATCTGACAAAGTGAGTCAGGCCATATTAGCCATTGCTATTTCTGGAAAAACAGGGAAAAGGGAAATAATAAAAATATTTTTAATTTCCTTTTGAAATTTAATTGCTAGAATTAATATTATTACTAATTATTATTATATTCTGCTGTTAGTATAGCAGAATTAGATACAACAAAATACGGCAAAGTGGTTTGGGGAGGGTTTGTTTCTTTGCCAATTTTGGGCAGCAAATACAAAAATGAGTGGCTTCAAACTGAGAGAGGACAGGGTTATATTGGGTATTAGGAAGTTCTTCCCTGTGAGACCCTGGCAAAGATTCCCAGAGAAGCTGTGGCTGCTCCATCCCTGGAAATATTCAAGGTCAGGCTGGATGGGGCTTGGAGAAACCTGCTCTAGTGGGAGATGTCCCCACCCAAGGCAGGGGGCTGGAATGAGATGATCTTTAAGGTCCAAACCATTCTACGATACTATGAAAATTTGGAATACAGTGGGCATCACAAATTTTGCTAGCCCAGTGGGGTGATTTTTAAATGTTTTTCTTTCTAGCTTGTATCCTTTGCAATGGACTGTAGGAAGGAGGCTTCATCTTTGGGCACAGAATCCAAAGATTTCTGTTGCCTGTCTGAGATCACCAGGTAATTTTCTGCTGCCAGCATTAGCCTCAGAGAGACTTTTCTCTCAGAATGCTGTTGTTGAAGACAGTGCAGTTTAATGAAGTGAGCTGATGTGCTCAGAGCAGCTGCACTGCCCCTGCTGTCACACACAGTGCCTTGTGCCTGCTGGCCAATTGTGCCAGGAGCACTTCTACATGTCAGAAAAATGTACAGGGATTATGGATGTTTGTCAGCATCTTTCTACTGAAAAATAAAGCCTAGGAAAAGGTTATACTGGGCACCCCAGCCTCCACTTCCACCTCCATGGCAAGTCCCACCTTGGAGCACTGGTGCAGTATCTGCCAACCTGGAGAGTGAACACTATTCCAAAATCCTGAGGATTTTGCTCCTTTTTTCCTTGTTGCAAGACCTAACCTGTCTTTGGCTCTCTTTGGTGGTGGAAACCACCACTGCCATTATCCCCCTAACACTTCTCTATAATCCCACTGTTGGCTTCTGGATCCAGCTATTTACCCCACATGTTTTCCTGGTTAACACTATTGTACAGTTATATAATTAATTTGGTTAATTATGCTTAGAAGAGTTCAGGGTGGAGACACACCAGCTCATCTGCAGCCAGTTTATTGTGTGGCTCATTCCCTTCTTGAGAAATTGTTGATCTGAAGCTTAGAGGCAGCAGAGAAAGGAAACTTTCATTTTCTGCCTTTGAAATGACAAGGGGAGGGTTTTGCTGAGTGCTGCAGCAAGGATCAGTTATCACTTTGGTCTCGAGAACTTCCTAGACCAGGCAGTGCTTTATTATTCCAGGGAAGAGAAGACAACTTTGCAATAGATCCTGCTATTTGCTTCTTGCTATAAAAAGCCTGGGAAAGGGAGGTGGGGAGGGATCTGTTCTAAACCCAGCTGGTACCAGCTCAGCCCTTCAGGGAAGCACAACA
This sequence comes from Emberiza elegans, assembly GCA_024865655.1. Taxonomy (NCBI): domain Eukaryota; kingdom Metazoa; phylum Chordata; class Aves; order Passeriformes; family Fringillidae; genus Emberiza; species Emberiza elegans. Next base: position 59,084,093 of record JALJVW010000184.1, read on the forward strand.
CTTAATTTCTCTTGTATTTCTTTGACCCAGTTAGCATTGCACAAATGTTCCTGATCACAGGACTGTCTAATCCTCTCTTGGATCCTACTGAATTTTATCTTGTTGACATCCTGCAGCAATTAATTCCAGGAGCTGACCCTGCCCAGCAAGGAGGGTGTTGTTTTCTGTCTGTGTGCCCTTGTTCCAGCAAACCAGCTTTGAGCAGAGGCAGCATGGAGGGTCAGCACAGAATCTGGCACCTGAGGCAGGGATGTCACCATCCCTGGAGGGCTGGGGATGCCTTACACCCCAGAACACCTGAAGGAAAGCTGAACATTGACAGAGCAGCTCAAATGTCACCAGAGCCTGGCTGTGCTTTATGTCAGCTCGTAGTGCCTGGAGGAACAGGTGCAGTGATGTTTTTGGGGAGAGCTGGGACTGAGCCAGGCTGGGAGCAGCAACAGAGTCCCAGTTGTGCTGGAAGAGCTGCTCCCCATCAGCTTTTCTGGGCAGGAGCAGGAACTCACCTGCAATATTTGTACCACCAAACTCTGCTTACCTGCAGACAGTGCCAGTCACCACCAGTGCCAGTCACCACCACTGGCACAGTCACCACCAGTGCCACTTAGACCCCATCTGTCCTAAACTGGGATCTGGAGTAGGACCTGGATGTTTCTGGATCCAAAACCAGGCATGATCAGGCCTGTGCTTGTATTTGCTTCCCCTAAAAAAGAGTTTTATTTTTCACTGTTTTGCACAGCTGGCTCTGTGGGCAAGGACCCTGTGCAGGTTCCTTTGCCCTTTGTGCAAATCAAGCTCAATCTGAAGCTCCCAGCTCACCCCACTAATAAGGCTGGAGTGGTTTGTGGGCTCAGCAAGTCAGGGGTGGCCACTGCATTTCCACAGCCCCCAGCTCCACAGGGCCTGGCTGGCACTGCTGGGCAGCCATGAAGGGCACTTGTGAGCCAGCACCACAATTTATTCTGGGCAGTTTTTGGTGCTTCTGTAGCATGACCTGAGGGGGAGTGTGAAGAACATCTGGAGCAAATTTGGTGTTTCTTGTGTAATTGCTTTGGAGCCTGGATACTGAGATGTGACATCTCCCTGTTCTGAAGCTGAACTAGTGGAGCTCAGCCAGTGCTCATTGAGTGAGTTGGAACAATATAAAAACACAAAATAATTAAGGTTGGAAAAGCCCTCTAAGATCACTGACTTCAGCACAGCACTGCCAAACCCACTGCTAAGCCATGTGGGTTCCCAAGTGCCACACCTACATGGTTTTTAACACTTCAGGGACAGTGATTCCACCATTTATTTCCTTGGCAGTGTGTTCCAGGGCTTGACAACCCGTCCAGAAATTTTTCCCAATATCTAATCTGAACCTCTCCTAATCTAAAGCCAGCTTGAGGCCATTTCCTCTGGTCCTGCCACTTGTTAACTGGGAGGAGAGACCAGCACCCACCTGGCCACAGCCTCCTGTCAGAGGGTTTAGAGAGCAGCCCAGCACCTCTGGTACAAACCATGTTCTCTCTCTCCCACATACTCACCATCCAGGAAAAAACAACAAAACATTCAGCTAAGCACAGCTGACTTGCAAATGTGACATTGTGCTGGCAGATGAGATGTGGCAGTGTCCCTGCTGGCTCCCTCTGCTCTCCCCCTGCCTGACCACAGCTCTGCTGATTTGCTGATCCCGAGGGACAAAGCCCCTGCAGGTGTGTGAGGCACAGGCAGGTAAAGCCTTGTGGTTCACACACAGTTTTTGCTAAGCTCACAGAAGGCTGATGGGGCTTTCAGCTAGGTTAATTTAACAGCAAAGACAGGAAACAGTGGATACAATGCTAATACACGAAAATAAATAAAATAATAATTTGATTTTTCTCATCAGTGCTATTAGAAATCTGTGTATTGAATGCAGCACCCCATTTCAAGCCCATTCCAAAGCACTTAAAGGCTCCCTTTGATTTAAATGGCATTTGGTCAAACTTCATGGAGCAACAAGCCGGTATTCTAAAAAATGCCCAGTCTTTCTACAGCTCTTTGCAACAGCCCTAGGAAGCATTGCCTCCAGGAGCATTAATTCCAGGAAGGCTGCAATTACCAGGAACAATATCTCTCTTATTTACACAACATGTATTTTGCATCAGCTCTAGCTCGTGTCAAGCAAATTAAATTATCCTTGAGAATCCCTGAGCACGGAGAAAGGCCACAAGCCCATGATGTGGCACTTCAGGGGTCATCCCTGCTGTCAACTGTGGCCCATATAAGTGATGCCAGCCACAAAACCACACGTGGGCCCTGGTGAGCAAGGCAGAGAGCTGTGCCTGAACGTTCTGTCTCTTCAAACATAAGCAGCAAAGCTTTCAGCCATCACTTCAGAGCTCTCCCCTGCCCATGGTTACAGCTGCAAATGGAAAATACAAAACACTTTGCTATTAATCACAGTGCTGATGGTTCAGTCAAGGTTTCATTCAAAGCTAAGGGATTCCTGCTTAGTCACTAAATGCAGTTTAACTTCATTCTGCACCATGATAAATGAAGTAGTCTCTACTTAGGAAGGCTCAAAGTTAATTAAAATATACCCTTAATGAGCAATTAGGCCCAAATGCAGGCACTTTAGGGCAGGGGGAAAGCCTGAAGCACCACCCACAAAGCCCCTGCTTGCAGCTGAGGCATCCTTGGGCTTTGCCACTGGCTCAGGTCTGATCTCCTTTAAGGGTGGGAGCTTTAAGTTTTCCTTGGAGCTTTAAGTGTTGGATTTTTTTTTTCTGAAATCAAAAATAGCTGCTTTAATCCTAACTTCAGAGTTAAAGACCTTTTTAGGAACTGATTTTGCTAACCTTGCTCATAGCCCTCCAGCCTCTCCCTGTTTGTGTGCAGCCCTTTGATCTGCCCTTATTGTCCCTTGCATTACAATCCCTGTCTGTAATCACGCTGCACTGCTCAAATTTTAATTTGTTTATCACTATCTCTCTTGCTGGCTGTGTGGGCACAGCAAGGCCCCTCCTGGGTGGGTGAGGCTCTCTGTGCTGCAGGAGGTTCTGAGCAGCTCCTGCACTGCACAGGTCTGATCACAGAGCTGTTGCTTCCTCACCTGTGGTTTCAGCTGATGGACATCTTTGTCATTTAAAGACAAGAATCTGAGGAAAGAATGGGACAGTTTTCTTTCTGCCTCACCATCTCTGGTTTGTAAATTCTGGTCATGATTTTCTGTGCCCAAACACATTTACGGTTTGCAGCAGGAAGAGGCTGCATGACCATGCAAGCAAAATTGCCATGAATGCTCACAGTTTGCTGTGAACTGGATGTGAAGTCTGAGACTGAAAGCTGCTGGTGGGATTTGGATACCAATTCCCCATTCCAATTAATCCAAATCCCTTTAGCAGTTCTGATGATCTCAATAAATGAGATTTTTCTGCCAGTGACTTCAAATGCAGAGCCTGCCATGAGATTGGCCATGGAAGCAGCAAGGCTTTTATCTCTCTCTGTGACCTAAATTCCTAGATAAGGTTTTCTTTCTTGTCTGGAAGCACTTCTGAACAGGCAGCAACTTCTGCAGGCTTATCCTGACCAGTGATTCCTCAGGGCCTGTTCTGCAGAGAGGGAGAGGGGGAGCATTTTCTGATGGTCCAGGTGTGCATCCATGGGGAGGACAGGGAGAAAAGTGTTGTATAGCCACAGGCCACGTTATCCCACCCAAGAGCGTCCCATTCGTTTTCCTTTGGTAGGACTGCAGGCTCCCTCAGCAGCTGTGGGGCAGAGAGGCTATGACAGGGAATGACAAGGCTGCCCCAGTCCCCGTCCCCTCCCTGAAGCAGCCCCAAGTACACCTGCAGCAGAGGGGTGATGTTGTACAGCTGCAGAACTGCCTTATCCAGGGAACTGGTGGCTATTTAATTGTGCAGTGATTTCACAAGGACCTACATGGTCATTTCCAGAAGAGATGATGGTGAAGAAGGTGAGGACTGTGCTTTTCAAAACAGGATTTAAGCAAACCTGAATAAAGACAACCCTCCCTGTCTGCTGCCTGTGTTAAACCAGCTTTTCTTTTCTTACCTGTCACAGCTCCTGCTGCACAGCTGGAATTCCTCAGCCTGGGGCTCCTGGCCCTGCCACTCCTGCTGGGATCTGCCCTGCTCACTCACTGGCACCACCAGCCCTGCATTTCCCTCCTCCCTTCCCTGCTTTTCCACTTCTGTGACCCTAATTTGCCTGTGTCTCTTTGCCCCCATTTTTGCTGCATCCCAGCAGCTTTGGCTCCTCCTGAAAAACCCAGCTGCTTGAGTAGAATCTCAGTTTTCACTGAAGTATTCTCCAGAAAGAGCCAGTTCACTCCAAAGCTTCACTGCTCCAAACCTGGCTGCTCCTGGAGCTAACACAGTGTTTTCAAATGGCTCCAGCTCTGAGCCCAACCCTGCCATCACCCCAGCCCCCCAGACCTGCTCCCAGTCCTACATCAGAGAGTTGGAGGCTCTTCCAAGTCTCCTGGGCTGCAGCTCTCTCTGCTGCTGTGTCTCTTTGCTTTGGAGACAGAAGGTGATGGGTTTCAGGGGTGTAGAGACTTGCAGGATTGTGGCAGCTGAGAAGGAATCCCAGCCCTGGGCAGCAGCTGCTGGAGGGGTGAGGTGTGAAGGCCTTTGGTGACCCGGAAGAGTGAGAAGCTGCTTGCATGGCAAGGCACAGCCCATGCGCTGTGGATCAGCCCAGCACTAAAAATAATGCCCTGTGGAATGCAGAATGGAAACAACAACTGGATGGAAGGATTTTATTTGTTTCCTCTGTCAAAAGCAGTGATACATGCAGTTGGCACAAGACTTGTTAGGCATTAGAGTCATAAATATTCACATGGAGAGAAATTTAAATGACAGCAGAGCAGTGAGGACAAGCATTGCTTAAACCCCAGCATTTACCTGAGAAGGGAGGGGCAGGTGTGGAGGAGATAGAGCAGGCTGGGACCTCCTGGGTTCAACTTTCTCCATCAGCTTTAATGAGTGCTGGAGACACCTTCACTTCCATTCTTGCTGTGTGGTTAGTTCAAAAACAGAGCTGAGAAGCAGCTCAGCTCCATAGCACTAATGAGTTTCAACAGGAGAAAAAATATTTGAGGCAAGAGATGTGAGGATGAGAAGCTCAAACCCTCTCACCTTTTGATCCTTGAGCATATTTACACTCATGTTGCTGCTGAGTAGAAATTGCTTTTTCATTTAATCTGCTTGAGGGTGGTTTGGAAATCACTTGTGAGCATTTTTATAATTGCAGCTTTCCAATGCTGTTTTTCATCTTAGCTGCTGTTGAGCAAACAGCCTGGTCCCTCTGCTCTCCACTGTGCCAGAGCATTTATTCCTAGCAGTAGTAATAATTAGGCTGGTATTGCTTTGCAGTTTGCTCAGCTACATCTCCTGACTGGCTACAGAGAGTGTGACACCAGACACAGGTGGATGAGGTTGCTCTGACTGCAGGAGAAAGTGCCAATGGCAGCTTCTTTGGGGGAGAAGTCTCTGTATGACAGTGAGGGATGGCCTGGGGATGTGCCCAGTGTCCCATGCCAGGGCCTCCCAGCCTTGTGGGAATGCTTCTTGCCCTACAGACATCCCATGCAGCAATTCCATCAGCATGAATTGTTTGTATGTGCTCTGTGCTGGGTGGTTGGGACATGCACGTTTGTTTTTTCCATGTTTCAGTCTCGCAGAATGAAGCAAAGCTCAGTCAACATCATCAGCATGGTCAGCTAGGTGAGAATACAGGAGCCACAGGTTATGAACGGAAACACAAGTTGCTATTTTACATTCAGGTTCTATCAGCAGCAGCCCAGCATCCCTAGGCTGCCCCTCAGCCAGGGCTGCTCTTTTGAGCCTGCAGAGCTCTGTGTGGGCTCCTGGGCTCCACACCTGAGCAGCAAACCCTGTGGGTGCCTGAGGTGTGCAGCCTGGCTGTGACAGTGCAGAGTCCCACACGATGCCTGTTTACAGCTGGCTCCACAGCAGCCACAGCCCCAGCACAGCAGTGCCCACCAGGGCTCCCAGCTCTCCTCCTGCCAGGGCTAAGTCCAGGACTGAAGGGAACAAAGTTGTGACAGGGTAAGCACCAGGAAAATCCCCACCCAAGGAGTTTAATATTTTTCGCCTTGCCCACCAGCAAATCCTCATAAAATCCTTCTTATGATTTTTAAGAAATAATTCCTTATGCTACTGCTCTAATGGGTGACCTCTCCAGCGGGATCCTGGTGCTGAGGCAGGGATCTGTGATGGGTCTCCCAATAAATGTGTGTGTCAGAGAGTGCATTTCCTACTGTCTGAGCCTTGGGCAAAGGGTTCCTTTCTGAACAGCTGTACTCAAGTGTCAGCAACATCTGCCTGCTTGGCACTGCCTGGGAAGCGCTGGTACTTCAGTGTTCCCACTTCTTCTCCAGCACAGATGGGATTTGTGTTCTCTCCAACTCCCTCCAGCTTTTCTTCATGATCAGGGCAGTTCTAGGCAGTAGGGGGGAAGAGATGCTTTATGAACTGTTGCATTTCCAAAATGAGAACTGATTGCTGTTTCCTTAGCAGATGAGACTCTGAATTGTCCCTATGCCCACGGATGAGGGATATGATGGATCACAAGAGTCTGCCTGACTCGCATGCATGTTCAAGCCATGTTTTCTGTGTGAGGACTCCAGGGAGAGCTGCTAGATCACAGGGTTGGTTGCATCTTGTGAATAAAATTATTCTAAGCAGCTACTTCTTCACACTTCAGCAATGGCTGGGAGCAAACAAGCTTTTATCTTTGCTTCTTTCCAGATGCATCTGTGCTCTGAAATCCAGTTATGGATGGTGGCTTTTTTAGGTACCTGGGAAGACTTGAAGTATCTCTGCTTAGTGGGAACATCACCCATGACATTTTTGTCACAGTGAGAAGTTTTTCTTCCTTCTTTTTCATCTATGCCTGCTGTATTGAACAAATTCTGCCTTCCTACAGAGCAGGGCAGGACTGGGTTTCCTGCCACCTTCTCTCTGGCTGAGGGTGCCAATTGCTCTTCAGTGTTAATGAACATGGGGCCATTTTCTTTCTGACTGTGGTTATTCCCTAAAACTGTTCCCTCATCCCTTCTGAGATATCTCATCTCTGAGCATACTGCTTCTTTCTGAACTGGTCTTGGGGAGGGAAGCCTTGGAAAACTGAATACTCGTGGAAAACTGGTTTTCCCTGTGTTTTTTTCTTCCAGGTTTGTGGGATGAAGGTCACCATTTTGGGCAGAAGAGTTGCACTGTGAGTAATCAGTGCTGGCACTTTCACCATAGGAAGGAGCCTTGGAGGAGCAAAGATTTCCTGCACTGGTGTAAATTTGTTCCAGGGGGTCCTCTCTGGACCAAAAGTCAGTTTCTGCAGGTGGGACTTTTCCCAGTGGCACCACACTAGAGATGAGATTGGTCAATTTACATTTTGACCTTTCCTGCTGTGTCCCCACAAGCAGTGGAGAACCTGACACATCCTCAAGGGTCTTCAGGGTCTTTCTGTCCTTACCCTTACGTCTGCTTTCCAGAAGGGCTGGGAAGGTGGGTCTGGCAAGGTGGCAGATGGATTGGATGTAGTCATCACTGGAGTGTGAGTCTGGGCTGGCTGCAGCACTCTCAGCACACTTTGGGTGGCTGCTTGGCTCCTCCATCGCTTCCTCGTGGGTTTCCCGGATGGTTGGGAGAGGCTTTGAAAGGCTCAGCCTGATACGAGGTGCCATGGCTGCAAAGAGCAGAGCAGAGCTGATCAGCATGTGAAAACCTGCTGTGGTAAAGAAATCCTGGCCTGGTTTCTGCCTGAGCCACCTGATGTCTTCTTGAGGTAAACACGGCTGTTAATAAAAACCGCACTTTAAAATTTGCGGGCAGTACTTTTATAGCCATGGCTTCATAAAGAGCTTCATAAATGTGCCAAAGAAGCCAGGTCATTAAATAGAGGGTTCATTAAGGAGATCAGCAATGATGCTCCCTCCCTCTTTAAGCAATGCAAGGGAGCACAGCTGGAGAGGTATGGGGCAGGGGCATGAGCTTGTCACCGCCCTTGGTGGAGCAGCAGGGCACAAACTGCTGTCCTTATTTAATGCTCCATGTCAGCTCACTGTGACAGGGCTCTGACTGCACCCTTAGCCCAAGCAGGAGCTGAACCCAACAGGAGAGGAGCTGCCCTGCCCTGTGGGGAGCACCACCTACATAAAGCAACGTGACAGTTGTCTCTTCTAGAAGCTGTAGGTGACAATGTACAGGGTCACTTTTGTCTATAGTTCATAAATGTAGTTCAGGAGAGGTAGGTCCTCCCCTGAGTGCTTACGTAGTCAAAGGGATTTAATTCATGTCCTTTATATTAAAATACTCATCCTCAACTCATTTTAGGATGGATTTCCATCAAACTGCTCCTACTACTCAGTTAAATATATTGAATTACAAATTTTTCAGTATATTTTGTGCTGCAGTGTTTTCTAACTCTACTGATTTTTTTTTCCAGACACTGCCCTCTCTGCTTTGCTTATCTCCCCTTCTGGCAGAAATGACCACACAGCCTGGATTTTTTTTTTTTTTTTACTGCTTCCCCCAGTGAAATTTGTATGTGACTAATCTGCAGACACAATATAGCTTTGTTGTGTGATTAAATGCAAAAGTGCTTTGCTGGCTATTTTAATGCCTTGCTTGTCATTGCTGTAAATAAATCTGGCTTTGTTGAACCTCCCTGCAAAGCTGCAGATCCCACACGGAGCACAAATGAGCAGCTCCTGCCGAGCCCAGGGCAGAGCTCGCCGGGTGCCCATCCTTCTCCAGGCCGCTGCTGGCCCTCCCTGGTTTTCTTCATGTGCTGCTGGAGAAGCCAGCCAAGCTGGGATTTGCTGCTCTGAGAGCAAGAGATATTGGTTTTAAACCTTAGGGTCCTTTTATTATCCTTTTTCCTGCCTGCTCTGTTTCTCTCATGTCTCCAAGCTTTGAAGAAAAGGCTTTTTCCTTCCTTGTCCCCCAGCCCTGGCCTGAGCTCGGCAGTGTCGGAGCAATGAGAGCGAGGATGCTCCTGGTGAGGGGCGCGGACATCTCGTGTTAAACCCCGATAGCGCTAATCAGCCACTGAGTCCTGCCAGCGCGCCCTTCCTCCGGAAGGAAATTTAAATCACCTATTTGCAGGTAAAGAACTCTTCCGACGATGGGATGGATCCGGTCCCGCCCGGCCGCGATCCCCTTCCCCTGGGCACCTCCCCGGCACCCGCGGCCCCGCGGAGCTGGACCTGCAGCCTCCCTCCAACCGTGCCGTGAGCATCCCCCGTGTATCCCTGGCGACCCCCGGCACACAGCCCGTGGCCAGACCCCCTCCCTCCCCTTACCTGGGCTGCTGTCGTCTCCCCGGGCTGCACGGCTCTGCCCCGCTCCCCGCTCCAACACGGGAGATGTGCTGTCTAACAGTAACCCATGCGCCAGCTCCCTGCCTCAGTCAGCTGATCCCGCTGCCTGTTTTGTTGCTGCTGCTAAATATATCCCGCTGGCTGCCTGCCCTGCCGAGCCGCAGCCGCCGGACGCCCAGGCACCGGGGCAGCCCGCGGGCACCGGCCGGGAATGGCCATCCCACATCCCAAATCCCTGCGGCTCGTTGCCCGCCAGGAATGGCCATCCCAAATCCCTGCGGCTCGTTGCCCGCCAGGAATGGCCATCCCAAATCCCTGCGGCTCATTGCCCGCCAGGAATGGCCATCCCACATCCCAAATCCCTGCAGCTCATCGCCTGGAGACCATTCCCCAAGGGAAGGGACCGCAGGGCCGAGGCCGTGATGCGGGAGGGGAAGGACTGCCTGTGCTCCGTGGGCTGGGTGGGAAAAGAGGAGCCGTAGCTCCTTCGTGCTTTATTGCTGGAAGGGGAAACCTTAGGGTTTGGGGCTGTTTTTCTTCTTTCTCTGCCTTATTTTGTGAACAAATTTGTGCTGGTTTTCCCAAGAGGCAGTGGGTGTTTGCAGCTTCTTTAGTGCTGCTCTCTGTGCTCTTCTGTCACTGCTCCCATTCTGCTCTGAGCAGAGCATCCCTAGGCCAAGCTGTACATCCCTGGGCTGAGCTCTACGTGCCTGGACTAGGCCCTACATCCTGGGCTGAGCTGTACATCCCTGGGCTGAGCCACACATCCCTGGGCTGAGCTCTACATCCCTGGATTAGGCCCTACATTCTGGGCCAAGATGTACATCCCTGGGCTGAGCCACAGATCCCTGGGCTGAGCTCTATATCCCTGGATTAGGCCTTAAATCCTGGGCTGAACTGTTCCTCCCTGGGATGGGCTGTAACTCCCTGAGCTGAGCTCTACATCCCTGGATTGAGCTGTGCCCCCCCAGGCTGAGCTCCACACCCCTGGATTGAGCTGTCTATCCACGTTGCTGTGGAGGCACAGCAGCAGCCGGCCCTTCCAGGCACCTCCCATGGCTGTGCTCCACCAACCCCCCTCTCCCAGTGCTCCCAGGATCATCCCCATTTGTGTTTCTCTGAGACCACACAAGTGCATTACAGCAAATTGCTTTGCCAGGAGGACTGGCAGCATCTGACCTTGTGGGGCCCTGGGCAGCAGGGATTTGCCTTTGTTTCCTGGCTTATTAACATGCTGCAAACTGATTGCAGTTCTGTAGCAACCCCGGTGTCCCTCCCATAGCCTCTCTTGCAGCATCACATTGCGTGGGGAGATGAATTGTCATGTTGCAGCAGAATCTTCCTTCTGTATTTATTTCCCAACACTGTCCTCAGAGGCAGCCCCAACAGCTGCTGCTCTTTCCTGGGAATAGCCATCCCACACAACATCCCTGTGTGCCCAGGCCAGGGAGTGTGACTGCATTTCTGAGCCTTGCTGCTCCCCACAGTGCCTGTCCTGACCTGCTGGAGGGATGAAGAAAAAAGCAGAAATTTTTAATTAAAAATCACTACTTTAGTTTTAATGCAAATATTTTGTGTCATCAGCATTCAGGCTGGAATTGGCTGTAACAGCTGTTTTAGTCACCCAAGCCCACACTCATCATTCAGGTTTTTCTTTTTAATCTCCATTAAAAAGAAATAAGCAGCTCAACAGACTTGTGCATCCCTTCGGGATATGGTTCCAAGCAGATTATTTTTTTCTGGAAATAGCCATTGCTTATTATTTCAATATAACAGATATGCAAAAGCTATTTATCTGGACTTCTGGTGCCAAACAGCTGAATTTAGCTGAAATGACCCACAACCTTTCATGCATTAAATTCACTAACAGCAATGATCATCAGGGATCATGCTGTCATAACTCAGAGCTTCAATTTTACCTTCTTGCTTGCAGGAAGCATGATTACCATCAAAAGGAAAAAACCCTCAGACACCAGCTATGCTAAGCAGCTGCAGTATGGAGCTTGGGAAAAACATTCTGTGAGGAAGATCGCTGATCTGGAAACAAACTCCACATGTGCAGATGTGCATGGATACATTCTCTTTAAAAAGAGTCTTCAAGATGGTTCCTCTGTCCTGGTAAGTCCTCCCTGCTGGAGTTACCTCCTTCTTAAAGGTATGATGGAGTGAATAGAACATGCTAGATGGGAGGGACAAATATATCTCTTTTTTTGTTTACCTCAACCACAGCTATTTGGTTTCTTCTTTCATCACCTGCATCCTCAAAAAATCTTAATTTAAAAGAAACAAGGTGCAACTTTGAATGCTTGCTCCAAGAATGCCATTTCTGTTATTACTGATCTGCCTATTATTAAACTGTATCTTTGCATAGATGGATTTTTCATCATAATTTTAGATTATATATGTCCCAAAGTGCCTGAACACTGGTGTGGGTTGGTTCCTCTTGGATGCACCACACAGAGAGGCTGGAGAGCTGAGCACTGGGAATTGTTGCAGGTCTCAGTGAAGGTAGCACTGCTATTACTTGGAAAACCTCCTGCCTGGGGTCACATGAAACCCCCTGTTGTGCCAGCAGCCCAGGCCACCTAAAACAGCTTTGTCTTTCCATAGCTGTTGCGTTTCTTTCATAAAAGATTTTTAAAAATCAAATTACAATCATCAGTGGAACCTCTTGTTACGTTACTGGCCTTTAAACTTTCTTCTGGAGGAGCTGGAATATGTTGAGATGCCCTACGAAATAACCCCAGAAAACAACGTATTCTTGAGTTATTTTCAGAGTTTTGGGTGGTGGGATTGATCATGGCTCTATTTCTCCACTGTAGGTGCTGCCTGTGTTTTTGTCCTGCAGGATCCCTCCTCCAGGCAGGGCACGATGCAGCCCAGCAGCATCTCCGGCTCCATGCCCCCGTGATGGGCACTGAGCCGGGGGGGTTTGACTCCAATGGCCCTTCCTGAGCGCATCTCCCCAGACCCGGGGATTTTCCCGGCGGGGTCACAGGGCAGCGGCCGTTCCATAATCGCAGTTTTTGTGCCGTGCCACCATCTAGCGGCGGCTCCACCGAGGCGAGGCGTGCCCCGGCCTGCCGGGAGCCCCGGGGCCGCCGGGGCTGCGCGGTTCGGCTCCGCTCCGGGGGATGCTGGGGAGAGCGCTCTGCTGATGAAGCGTAAAACCCAGAGGTTAACCAGCATCAGGCTTCTCCCACACGTGTCATCCTGCTCTGCTCCTTCCTCTAATGAGATTTAGAAGTGCTTGATGTGCTTCTGCGGCTCCATCGCTCCGGGCCCTGCTCAGCTTTGGGAAGTTGCTAAAGGAGGAGGGACAGGGAAAGGTGGTGGGGAGGGAGCAGGGGGAGAGCAAAGGTGGGCAATGCACACACACACACACACATTCACATGCACACACACATATTCACATGCACGCACACGCGCACACACACACACACTATCCACATGCAGACACGCAGCCCTAGGGGAGTTTCCAGGCATTTATCTCCCTAGAGGGCTCCGGAGCCTTTTTTGACCCCTGTGAGCAAAGCTGAGTGTTGAGCTACAACACCCTGTGGGAACTCCCTGGAAATCATCCTGTGCCCCCCTCGCTGTGGGAAAGGGGAGTGGAATTTGCACAGCACTTTGGAGGAGCTGCCTTCTGCCTGGTGTAATTAAGAATAACCTGAAAATTGCTTTCCTGGCCTGGAATTGCAGCTCCTTGAGCTGCCTTAAAAAAAATCCTCAGAGCCAGATGATGGTGAAAAGGGATAAAAATGCGATGTAGGCAAGGAGAGGAAGAGAAGGCTTCCTGTGGGTGTCATCTTTTGGCATTTGAGAGAGAGAGAGCAGGACCAGGGGGAGGGAGAGGTGTTGGACATGACTGAGCCCACCTTGGGCGTCCCTCGTATCTGGGGTATGGATGTGAGACCCTTTGCCATGGACACTCTAAAAATCTCAAAATCTAGGAAAGCAAAAGGCAATTATAACCCTTGTCACAGCTGTAAATGCTTCATGAATTATCATAGTAAATGAACCCCAGGTTTGGGCTTGTCCACTGTTTTATTGGGGCATTTAAATGTGTAAATTGCTTTTCCAGATGGAAAGTGTTGAGGTGGCTCATTACCTGATTAAAGAATGCTGGACTTGAATGCACTGCATGGTGCTCACTGAATAATCACAGTAAGCAGGGATCTTTCAAATCCTCAAGCAATAAATTTCAATCAGATTACAAAGATTCAATTATGCTTTAAAGGGAACCCAGCTACATGTGCAGGATACAGCAGGAGAATGTGGGCAAAAGAATTTCATGGAAAGGAGCAATTACTTTATCAATAGGACATGCAAAGCAGAATTCACTCATCAGTCCTGAATAGAAGCCCAAATAACTGAGTCTTTTAAAGAGATGATACGTGGACCAGGATGGATTTGGGCACCAAGCAGGTTTAAGTGAGTTTGAATTATTTCTATGCAGTTATCAACTGAGGTTTTGGTCCAGTGACTTCATGATATTTAGTCATGGATAATGGATGTTGTAACAAGGATGTAGGACTTTGGCAGCAAATGTATCCCAATCCCACTTCATTAAATTGTAGAAATTGAATCGGTTTTGAATCTGAAGATGCTGGTTCTTCCTCCTCTAGCATCTCTGCACAACACTGACTCAAGGAAAAAAGCACAGGGAAAAGCCAAACACTTTTTTTTTTTTTTTTGCAAAAGAACACAGACATTTAAATTTAATAAATTATAAAATTAAAGATTCTATTTGTATATACATTTTTAATATACAAGAAATGGCTATTTATTGCAATTTCTGTTAAGGCATATGTAAGTGAATGGAAGTTGCATATAGATATTCAGATGAACATAGCTAATACTATGCATTGTAGGTGAGTAAATAAGATATTAAATGCATTATGTAATAAAATAAAATAAAAACCCCTTTGAGTACTGGTAAAGCACCGTTTCTAGAATTCTCAAAATATCTGAAAGCATTCTATGGAGGTGTTGTGAGACTCTAAATATTGAATGGATATATGGATATAAAAAGTGATGCGTTCATAATAGATAACAGAAATTTTAAAAGAAATGTTGGTGAAAAAAATGGCAGATGACTGAAGCCAAAGAAACCAGAATTTGTTTGGGACTTTTTTCATGAGAAGCTGTCACTTGGATTTTAAGTTTAGACAGCCAGAAAAATGACAATTGAGAAAACTGTACCTGCATGGTTAGATCATAAATACATTGCTTTGTGGGAGCACATTACTTTATCTCTCAGATCTCTGAGATGGTCTCTGCAGGAATATATTTGTTTAGAAACCTGCTTTAGTTTCTGGGGATTAAGTTACATTAAAATATTGCTTTCTGCTTGTTGTATCTGAAAATGTAGCACCTGGGCAACAGCAAACTGGTTACACAAGATCCACTGTGCTGATGCTCTTGCCCAATTACAGCATTGTAGAGAAGATGAAACAATTGTCAAAATTTAACCAAACAAAAAAATGACCAAATTTTCCACTGCATAACACAAAAATGAGATCAGCTCAGGAGAACAAACCCCCACCTTTTGTCTGGGGCTGCCTTTTCTTTATCAATAGAGCCTGGTGCTGTGTTTTCCAGTAGAAGTGATGTACATGTTCTTGGGAAACTGCTTAAAAAAAACACCTTCTGAAGAACCCATGGCAGCTTGAAAAGAAGGCATCTTTTCTGGTCAGAAGAGACTTAACTTCCCCCCTTTTCATATAGGAAGAGTGTGAAGACAAAGCAGCTGGTGGCTCCTGCTCCTTAAAGAGATGGTCCATCAGCCTCTTATGTCCTGAGCAATGTAGTCTGAAGCTGCTGCCTCAAGTAGTTTAGTGTTCCCCCCCAAAAAAAAAACAGCTAGAGAAATATTCAGTAGAATTTAAACTATTAAGAACCAAATCAAATTAAATCTCCCAAAAGGTGAGACTGAGAAGGGAACAAGCCCTTCCAAAATGCAGATGCCACAAGGTGTTGCATTGGGTTCCTAATGAACACAGGACCTACCATTGCACCAGACCAGTCTTCCAGGAGGCTGTTCCTGCTCCTTGAGGCAGCAGAACTTTCCACTTTATCTGGAAAAATGCTTTTTGATCTGTGAGCACTGCCTCCTGTGGTATTTCTTCACACTGCCTGGTTGACTAAGCCTATTCCAGAAGCTAGGGCAGAACAGAATCTATTAGATGAGTTACCTCAGGGAATTGGAGCAATGGGTCTTTAAAAACCCCAGAGGCTAAGACTGGTACCCTCCAGGCAGCAAACTTTTACCTCCCCATCTACGTAAATCCAGCTCCAACCTTTTCTATCTTTGGGTTTGTAAAAGTTTTTCCTAAGTTTCATATGCTTGGATGAGCTTCCTAGTCTATGAAAAAGCTTGGGGTTGTGGTTTATTTTTATTGTCCACAGAGCTAAAAGGATATTAACTTGAAGGGGAAAAGATGAGTTTTATACTAACCACATCTGTGTAAAGGAAACGTGGAAGGCAAGAAACACTATGACTACAGGTTGGGAGCTGCTGAAGTGTCTCCCATGGCACAGCAGCTGGAATGATATTGATTTAGACACATCTTCCTTGCTTATAAATAGAATGGTGAGGTTTTTTTCACTTCAGTGCTCATTGCTACATTGCTGCTGTGCACAGATGTGACCTGACCCTACACTGTTGTTAAAACTTGTCCCATGTGTGGGCAACCACAAATCCCTTGACACGAGGCTGCCTGGGCTTGCCTGCACACCGTGGCTATGTGACAGCCAGCAGGCCACGGAGCAGGGCTGGGACAGGGGGACAGGACACCAAGGACAAGCACCCTTTGACTGCAGGAGAACACTCTATGTCCCAGCAGTGAAAGTTTGTGGTGGAACTGTTCCCACTGTGCTTCCAAACTGCACAGTCCGAGTTTTACTTCTCCAAACCAGAACAGATTTTTGCTTGTGCTTGCTGCTGCTTCCACATCTGCAGCCACGTCTGCTTGGCCCAGATGTTTCCTAATGCTCTGGACTCTTAGCAGGCCTGTTGGGCTTCCCAGTTATCCTGGCCTTCAGTGTATCTCTCATCCCTGCACTGAGCTGCTCCAAGTGTATCACCATGGTCCTGTGTAAGAAGGGGCACTGGATGCCATGACCCCAGCTGGAAACATTCCTTCTCTGCTTGGGCTAGTATCTCCATGAAGAATTTTTCTTAGACCAGGCTTGTGCTTCAAAAACTTCTGGCCACAGTTCAGGCCAAACAGAGTCCCACATGTAGGTGCTGTAAAGCCTGAGGTTCCTGCAGGCTCTTGCCTCCTTTCCAGCAGGAATGGGCAGTTCATTCAGTCATGGTGGTCAAGGGCAGAAGGTAGGTCACAGGCAGTCACATGTGCTTCACCTTGCAATACCTGTGAAGATCTTTGCCAGCAGCTGGGCCAGAGAAGAGCTCACACATTGCTGGGAATGCACCACATTCCCAATAATTTTGTGACTCTATATATGGGCTTACTGCTGGTGCTGCTTCAAACCGGGACCAGCTCAGGCTGGAGGGTGAGATCTTCCTCTCAGACTGGAAAATATGAACTTGGAGCCACCAAACCTACCTAGTGGTAAAGAGAGGATTTCAGGGAAGCCCCAGACTCTGCAGGAGATTTACCAGCAAAGAAGAAACAAATGGAAGAATCCAAGCCAGGAAAAAATCTGCTCAGATGCCACCCACAGCAGGAACCAGTCCATGCTCCCTGTCTCGGCAGTGTTAGAGCCAAGCTGAGTTCATCTTCTGTTCTCCAACCAGGAATTCAAAATGACCTACGAAAACCATGATGACCCTAAGGGGGAAAAAAGTACTCAAAGGGTTGTCAGGTTACACATCTTAAAGTTTTCTAGCAGACCTGGTGCTGTGAATACACAATGTGTGTGTGTGTGTGTGTGTTCATGTAAGGGCACAGCAAACAGTTGTTCACTTCTGCACCAATAAAGCTGTCCTAAGGAGAGGAAGATAATACAATGTTAATTCCTTAAAAATAACTGCATCCTATGTGGGGGGAAAAAAGTTTGTCTTAACAAAGCACCAAAGAAAAGACAACAAGAATCCAGTCATCTTTAAGTTAAACAGAATGTGGGTAAAAAAAAAATCAGACCACTAAAAAAAGCACCAACCAATAAGGATCACTGAGGCTGTTGCATTACAGGAACCTAAAGATTATAAAAAATATGGATAATTGTAAACAGAAAGACTAGGATGTTGTCAGTCCAAGCTGGCCAGATCTACCCTACTAAGTATCTTGCATGTGTCCAAAAGTTTAGGAGAATCCTTTGAAATTGTTTATGGAAGTATATAAACTACTGTTTGTCAGTTTTTAATTTACACATAAATATATGGCTACAGAGTTTTCTCTGTATTTTCTTACACAGTCCTGGTTCAGGAAGCTACATGAGCACATGCTGAGCTGTGACCACAGAGGCAGCTCTGCCAGGGTCAGCCAAACCAAGCCTGGCATGTCCTAAGAGCCTTCCCGTAGCTGGCTGTGTTAGTGGCAGGGTTTGTGCAAGGCACAGAAGCATCACAGGGGTGCTGACCCCCTGCTTGTCAGAGTTAAAGGGATTTATTATCTTGGGACTACTTTCTGCCATACTAAGTGTGACTCTCACTACTATTCCCAAGCAGTTTTGGATAGGCATAGAAGACTTTAAGGAGCCTGTAACTGAGAAACCTGCTAACCTGACCTTAGAAATATGTTCTGTTTGGATTCAGTGGGACACTGTAGGGATATTGCACTAACACTCTGCTGTACCCTGTACACCTAACCTAGCCATCAAAGTGTTCAGATTAGCACTTACGAAACAATCTGTCATTTCCATTTATAGTAGGCTTGAGAATTTGGTATCTCTGCCATAGCACCACTTCGATTTTTCCCCATTCTTAGCCTCTACGATGGCCAATGCTATGATGTTGGTAACATCTCTATAAGAGAAAAATGTTGCTTGTGCCATATTTCCATTTTAGTTTATTTTCCTAAGAGTCTCTCTTTTCATTTTCTCAGCGATCAGCTCCTGAATTCTTTGATTCCTTGTCCTTTCATAAGGCCTCCTCCGTGTAATGATGTTGTGCTGTGGTACTTCGTTATCCAACCCATCAACTTTGTAGGGAACATCCACTGCATTGATTTCTGGGTGCTCCTCAGTGCCATTGGAAGGGGGTGCACGTGTTTTGGAAAGCAGAGGAGGGCTGGTGGCAGACTGTGTGGTGGACACTCCCACAGGAGGGCTGAGGGTTGTCAGGAGCTCCTCCTCAATGACATTATTCTTATTTACATTGGCACTGGTCACATTGCCATCCTCTGTTAGGTTGCTGTACATGTTGCAGGACTTGCAACACAGCTTATGGTACCCAGGAATGGAGCAGTAACGGGAGAGAACTTCCATGCGACAAAACATTGACTTGTCTCCTTGACAATGATCTTCTGAAAGACAAAAAGGGAACAGATAAATAAAGAGCATCTTTACATTAATCAGAAAAAGAAACACAGCTGAAGCTTTGGCAGTGGGCGGAGGGTTTGATATTTAAAGTGGGTTGGGAAACTGGCAAATGAGCCTTCTACAAGCAGAAGCAGGCTTATATTCGACCTAAAAGTCAACTCCAAGGGTTGCAAAATCTGATCTGAACTGCATGTACCAGCTCCATCCAAGCTCTAGACCATCACACTTGAATTTTTGCCTTCACATCCTGGAAGCTCTACCCTTAAGACCATGAAGTCACAATGAATTGTGTTACTGTTTTGGTTTATACTTAAAACCCACTGATTGTGCTGTGCTGTTTCTAAAACTACACTGAACTCCCACAAAGTCATGAAGTTTTATATTAAGAAATCTATTTTTCCCTATTTGCTCCTTTTAATGCTTTTCTGCAACCAAACAGTGACTAACCACAGTCAGGGGTAACATATATTTATCCAGACTGTCTCAGGAAAGTCGAGTCCTATTTCGATGTGTATAATTCTCAGAATTAATCCATCTCCACTAATTGGAGTGATATTGTTGCCAGGTACCCCTACTCTGAAAATAGCAGTGTTTTCTCAGCATGTCTCTTGTTTGAGAGAAAAGTGGTGCCATGAGGCTTTTCTACTCCTTCCTAGAAGGGAGCTGATATCTTTGGAACAACAAACTCCATTCCAATGGAGCCAAGCCAGACCATTAAAGGCTGGGAGAGTAAGTAAAAGTGCTGATTTTTGTGTCAATGACTGTAATAAAAGAATGATAATCTTTAAGCTGTCAATAGCTGTTACAACAATTTGCACTAGATGGTGTTATGGCAGATCCTGATCTTGCTGAAATGCAGGTGGCAAATTGTAGGCTGAGGCATTAAAGGTGAAGTGGTCAAAGTGTTCCTGCCTGAGAAACATAAACAGAAGCCTACTCAGAGATTCCCCAAGCCCTTGTGATTTCTGCTCAGGGGAGGCAGAGGATTGTATGCGTTGGTGAGGAATGGGTGGTGACGGCCTAGCAGGCTCCTTGGAGAGAAAGCTGCCTGTCCTCTGTCCCACACAGACACTCCTCAGCTCCATCCTGTGCCTCCAGGATGAAGCAATGGAGCCAGGCACTGTAGTGAAGGAAAAATCCCAACATGCTGAGAGAGGAATCAGAGGGTTTGTAGGAGAGGAGAGGGCTGAGGAGAAAAGCAGACTGACCAACACCTGGCATCATCACTAATAAAACATCTTCCCTGTGACCAGAGTGCTGAGACAGAGATGAAATCACTTGTCTGTCTCCCCCTGCTCTTACTACATTTCCACCTACTCTTACAGTAAAGGGTGAGTAACTCCAATTACTCGCTTTTATTTAGAGTGCACCCGATGTGGGACAGTGCTCTCAGCCTGATCTGGAGTCACATTTCACCCTCCTGCTACAGCACTGCCTTGTGTCAGCACCCTCACAGCAAGGGAGAGAAGCAGAGCAGGTTCAGCCATAAAAGGGGATTTGGAAAGCGTAGGTGCCACCTCTTCACTCATCCTCGGTTAACAAAACAGGGCATCGTGGGTGTTTCATTGGCAAACATATCAGTCTAAAATAAACTAATAGCTGGTGCTGCTGCCTTAAAATGCTAGTGCTGGCTGAGGCAGGTGAAAACACCTCCTGTACAGTGTATCTGTGCTCTGATTGTTGCTTTTGTTGCAGAAAAGCAAAATTCTAGTTCCTACTTTAGAATGGGCCAGGTCTTTTTCATGTTTTTCAAATACTAAACTGAAATACTGTTGGAGATTAGGAATGACTCCTTCCTTAGAACATAAGAATAGTACCTTGGTTTTGGAGAGATTTTCAAATCAGCCTTTAAGAGCTGGAACTGTTCATACCTCCATGCACAGCTCCATACAAAGGCCTGAATGTGCCTATACAATTTTTATATATTTTCACATACCCCATAAGAGTCCCCTTTGAACATTTTGCCTTGTGATGCATGACCCTTATAGATATTCCTCCAAATGGCTTCCCTAATAAAAGCCAAGAGATGCGATATTTAAATGCAATTTTAACAAGGCAGGTCTGTTCTTGGCTTTCTAAGAATCAGTAACAGCACCTTTAGAAAAATGCCTTTTTTCCTAACAAAACCATGCAATGTCAAGCTTAACAATACATGGAAACAAAACTGCATGATGTAATAAGTTTAGTGACATCTGATAAGTTGTATAAATAAACTCTGCAACTTCTCAATGCCAGAATGAAATTTTGATCCTCTATCCAAACCAAAATATCCAGATTTTCTGAACTTTTATTTATTTTTACTTGCAGTATGCATGACAGACTGGAAGTATATATTCAAAACATCAGTAAGAAAAAAATAAATCAGTTTCACAGTCACTTTGGTACACATTAGTCTCATAAAAAAATATTGAAAAGCAAACTGAATTGGCACATCTTTAATATTATGTTAAATACATACAAAACACTAATAAAATATCCCTGATAAACCAAAGTGCATATAGACATAGTGCACAATGCCCAGATACCTTATTGCACCATTCTCTATAGCCACCCATCTCTTGAAACATCACTAAACATTGTCTATTTAAAGGTAACAGTCATGAATATATTTATACAGTTAAACACCGATTATTTTACATAACAGTATTCAGTGCCAGATACGTGTCTTTGCTTTTTCACCTTGTCATGTAAATTGTTAACATGTTTCAGGAAATATTAACAGCAAAATTTAAATATGTGATCACATGATAATGACAAGTTTGAAGTGCTACACTGTTGACGACCCAAAGATTCAAAAATGCCACTTTTCCAAAAAATATTATCAAAGCAATAAGGTAGTAATTTGCTCCAAGACTGCAGTTTTACATTTCTACTATTGGTACTGACTGTCACAAAGAAGTTTATGACTTGTGAATTCCAAATCTTCAACACAAACACGGAAGGTGAAGCACAAATTCCAGTTAAATTTCAGTAAGTCAGGCCACAATCCTGTCTCGATGAAGAATATGGATATGCACTGTGCAAATCAACCTCCAATTTAATTTACTGCCTTCCAATAGTTATCGTTCAAGTAAAAGCACTCCATATGAAGATTAACTCAAGGTACCAGTGTACAGTTCATATTTAAAGCTGGATCTGGTAAATTAATGCCATTTACATTTCAACATTAAGGCATTTTTCTAAAATTCATCTCCTAAGCAAAAAAAGCAATAAAAATTGAGGTAATTCTGTAGTAGTTCACACTGTTATGTTTGCCAGTTGACACATCTAAGAGCACACACACGCACACACACACGCACAGCCATACCAGTCAAGTCAGACATGCACATGGTGAAAAAAGACCAGAGATGTAATGAGTATAAACAGCTCCATGCCGAGCAGCTGGAGACATCGTAGTCAATGAAAACATCATATTGCCTCTGCCACGTCAAGGAAAACACCACCACGCCACCTTCACCATGGACCATGCCTGCTCTGCTTTGGGTTTGTTTCTAAAGTGAAAATGAGCAAAACTGGCAAAAATTGTGCAATGGAAAAAATGAACGCAGCTTTTCTCGAGGAAAAACCCTCCAAATGACCACTAGGAGTCTGGCCAGAGCAATGGCATCAGAGCAGCAGGGAAAGTACCAACAGAAACTCAGCTTCTGCTTCCCAGTGAGCCCTCCATGGGTCACAAACGTAAAGGTGAGGGTCAGGAATAAAAAATGAGCAGCAAGGATGAGGAAAGCAACAGCACCACAAAGGAAAATGGAATGAAAAAATTCTTCCACTCATCAGACTACCCTGTCAGCGAACTGAAACCAGAGAGTTACGAGATTTCGGGTTTTTAGATAAAGGAGAACTTTAGCACTACAAGGTGTCATTATTGTGATGTGATCACATTCACAATAAGTTCTCAGTTTTGCTATCAAACTGAACATCAGGAACCAGTAAGAGCCTTTTTTCACCACCACCAAGCAACAAGCAAACCGATCCCAGCTCCCTTTCAGAGGACTGCAACATACTGTGGAGATCCAACTTCACACATCCAACACTTCAAGACCTCCACCACCAGTGCTACGCAAGCTCCAGAGAAGAAAGACACCGAGCACCAAGTGCCTGGTGTGAAAAAACAGATTCAGCCCAAGATTTAAACTTGGCAAAGTCAAGGGAACTTTCCGCATAGAGAGAAGAAGAGAGCAAAAGGCAAAGTCCACATTCGATGTGGCATGCATTTAAGGGCAAAGGCAGAGTTATAAATGGGTCTTTTACTTGAAGATATTTTCTGGATGGGGTAGTCTGGATCGGGTCTTGACAGCCATTGTATCATGTAGGTTTTCTTCGAAGGATCAGAAACATTTCCTTGAATAGAGGAAAAAAAAAAAGATGCAACACAACATATGTTAGGCAGCATTAAATTGTTGTCCTGTCAGAAAGGGAAAAGCTCAGAGAGTGAGTGGGCTCCAACTGTGAAGGAGCCCAGGGAAGGATTACAACCAAGCTGATTTTGGGCAAAAGGAGCTGTTTGGGGAGGTTGCTACAGCTCGTGCCCAGCACTTCACAGCCAACACTGAAGACAGCCCAAGGGCCAGTTCTCCAGCAGTACTTCTCATGGCAGTGTCACACATCCCCAGAGACATGCAGTCTGGTTTAGTTACAGTGCCTCATTAAAATCTTTGTATTGGAGACTATAATTGACAGCTTGCTTCTAATTAATTAGAAATCAAAAGCTACCATGAGAAATACATCAGGAAAAAAAGAATATGAATGACTTAATAATAGGAATATGTGAAATGATCTCACAAATATAATTTGCAAACAGCTGAAACGCTAACAAGGATAAAGGCCTTGTTGCCCTGGATTAAGGAGGAACAAATTAATTACAGCTTCTAAAAACTGAGTTAGATAACCCCTGCAGATAACTTGTGTTTGACAGAATGAAAAAGAACCCTGGAACTGTTGGTGGAGGTGGGGAAAGCAAAGAGGCATCCTGGGTTAGCCACAGCCCAGCAGACCCTTGTCAGGCCCCACAGGTCTCAGGGGTGCAGGGCTGGACTCAGGCACTGCTCCTCTCCCAGGAGTTGATGGCCACATCTGGCCATCAGCACGGTGCTGAGGTCTGCCCCAGGCTCTCAGGCTGTCCTGGGCCAAGCTGTGCTCCCCAGAAGGAGAAGAGTGCCCAAGAAGCCCATCGGTCACACAGCAGCTCCACATTTGGAATTCTACTCAAAACAGGGACTATGGAGAAGTGCCCCCACCCCAGCAGGCATAGCACACAAGTATCAGTTCAATGAAGGCATTGCAAATAATTAAATATTTCTTTCAACAAGTAAGAGAAGCTATAGAGGAGAAGCCCTTACTAGGACAGGGAGGTAGTCTGCAGATCCTGACGCTCTCAGGTTTGCTGTCCTTACACAGGCCGATGACATTGTCCCTGGTCCGGCACAGGACCGGGCGGTCCTGGGTGCCATTGCCACAGCTGACAGAGCACTGAAAGGACAGGCAGCAGTTACACCCCAGCCACCCTCTGCAAACAACACATCAGAAATTAGCTTTTCAGTTTTAAACTGCTCTTGATTCGAGCTGACGTGGTACGTTATTTGAACCACTGCAGTAATGAAGCATGAGGGAGAGCCACTCACTGCTTCTTGTGGTACACCAGTAATTGTGAAACACTCCAAGAACGATCTGTGGTCTGACCAATAAACAAACAACTGCACATGTGAGCCATCTATTCACAGAGCCATCAATTCACAAATACAGGGGTGGCATTACTTGTCATGCTCATTCCACCAGACAGAGATTAGTCGTTTGAGACCTCCAGGAAGTGACTGACCTGTGACCAGGGTCCTATTCTCCACTGTGCCGGGCACAGTTCCCTGTTGCAGGGCCTCCTGCCCTCGGGGCGATCGTTGTTGCAGTACTTGGTGTGCACAGAGCGGTTGGTGTTGTCGTGCAGGGGCTGGATGCAGCGCACAGACCGTACCTGGTACCCTGTCTTCCCACAGGATTTGCTGCAAGGCTCCCACTCCCCTGTAACCCAGCTGGGTTGGTGGAAAGAGAGCGAGCAGAGTAAAATTCAAACTGTTGATCTGCAACTCTTAAACACAGGTTTAACATGATGTTAATACTAGTTCTAATATGGAGAAAATGAGACAATATGAAAAAAATATAAGGAGTTAACATGATGTTAATACTAGTTCTAACATGCAGAAAATTAGAAGATATGAAAAAAATCATAAGCAGTTATGGTGAGGGTAATTTGTCTGCCCCTGAAATGTCATTAGTAAGACCCAGATCTTCAATGTTACTCTTTCTCATTATCTCCAAGGTAAGCATTACTATTACTTTGCTGTATTTGCTGCCCTTTCCAAAACTGCACATAAAAATATGGTCACTTTTATGTCAAAAGCAGCCACCCAAGGGTGCTGCTGAGCTTTTCAGGTCTGGGTGCATGAGATGTGCCTTGTCTCATAATGCAGCATGAACCAGCTGGTTTCCAAACGACTGAAGCCAAAACATCTGGGCTAAAAATGGAGTTCCTGCCTGGCCCACATCTGGGCACTCCATGTACCATATCCCTGGCCATGTTGGACTGAATCTGCTGAAGCACTGGCAAACCCAGTGCTGTGAGTGCTGAGCTTGGGCAGATCAGGGTCCTCATCATCATAAATGTTTTGTTTGGGGCAAAGCAACACTCCACTGAAAACCAGAAAGGTTGAGTTCACAATTTCTAAATCAGTTTGGCCACTGAAAAATGAAATCTACAGTTTGTAATGTGGTGTAGTTGAAACTCTCACTGATCACCCAAACTGACTCATTAATTACAGCTACAAATTGTAAAGGACTTAGAGAAGAGCAGCAGGGAAGACAGCACCAAAGGAAGTTTACCTAGACTACTGAAAGCTTGGTTATAATTAAGTGAAGACATACAGCAGTCTATAAATATTTACAGAGTGCAGACATCTGCAAGATGGAAATATTGTTCCACATAAACAATATTCTTAGGATAAACTTAACCAAAAAATAGACATAGTCTGGAGAAACACCCTGAGCTTGAAGGAATTATCCTGAAGTACTCATAAAATCCTGAGTTTGGAAATGGTCAAAAAATAGTACAAGACACTGCACCACATATTCCAGTTAATCAGAAAGTAACAATTTCTCCCAAATTTCTCTTTGTAACCTACAGAAATTACACAGCTGTGAAGAAATGCAAGAGCTGTGAAGCCAGGAATCCTGAGGTGACTTCTGAAACAAAGAAGAGTTTTTCCCAGAAGTGAAGAAGCAGCATATTAGTGTAGGGGGTGTCCCAGAGCTTTGTAAAACTCCTTAATAATTGCCTCTCCTATGTACAAGAGCAAAATGCTTGGATAACATTCTATGGAAACAGAGCTAACTGAAACTTCAGGGATCCAACTACAATTTAGGATCCTATTGAGCCTTTGTGGCACCTGTGCCCAATTATATTCGCAGCTGAAAGGAGGATACAGTCCTTTCCAGAGAGCCAGAGATATGGTTAGGTCATTACTTCAGTTTTCCAATAAATAAATGTTCAACCCTGACCCATGCAGAGTTTATGGGGCACAGTTTCTTGCCTTTTCTCTCTTTCAAATCTTTTTCTTTTGAAAGGAAGTTAGGAAATACTGTGGCACGTTCTATTTATTTGCTGTGATTCCTGGAACCTACACTTGGTCCCCAGAGATAAAAGCTGGGATCAACATATTCCTTTCTTGTTGCAGTAGTAGCACAAAGAATATATTAGTCCTACATGTGACAGGAATACCCTGCTGTCAGTCAAAAAAATCACCTGTAAAATGTGAATTAAAATATTTATAACACTTGACTATGTAGAGCATGAATGAAGGTACAACAGGCATTTCGTGCTGTACAAGGGCAGCCAGAGAAATCTAACAGGTCAAATATTTTCCCTGTGTTTAAATGTCAAAAACTATGCTGTGAACTTTATGAAGATTTGGATTTGAGAGACTGGACATTGACACTGGTTGTCTTCTGCAGCACTCTGTACATTTGCTCTGACATGGTTAACTCACACTGTGTAAAATCCGCTGTATAAATTGAATTTATGTCTATTTTGTATTGCCTCAAGATGGCCTGAACACAAAAGTCTGGATCAGGACAGCACTTATTTTCTAACCCAACTTATTTCATAAGTCACAGGAACCAGAAATCACAGAATATTTCTATGAGCAGAACAGAGCATGAGATCCTCACAGTCCTGGGCCCCTGTAATGGCCACGAAGGTGAAGCTAAAGCCACCGTGAGGTGCCAGTGCTGACTGGGTGTGATGCCCCTGCACCTCCAGGGGATGCTTACATGGGCTGGGAGCACTCCTGGAGGTTGCACACCCTGCGGATGGGTTTGGGCTTCTGGATGAGCTCGCAGTAGCTGCGATGAACCATCTTGTGGTCCGTCTTCCTGCGGCAGCCGTACTTGGTGAACTGGTAGCCTGGGGAGAGACACTGCTCTTACTCTGAGAGCTGGCACACCTCACAGAGGGCTCCAGCTTCAGAGGAACTGCACAAATTCTGTCAAGGGTTGCAGTAGGAACTGCAGAGGAACATGCTACAAAAGGAGGGGTAAGCTGCACTGAATAAAGACTTGCAACAAAAATTTAACACCCATAATTGTTCACCCCCTATATTTTTCACTCCTTTAATCACAGAATCACTGGGTTGGAAGAGACCTTTAAGATCATCGAGTCCAACCCAGCCCCAACACCTCAACTAAAGCATGGCAGCCAGTGCCACATCCAGTCTTTAAACACATCCAGGGATGGTGACTCCACCACCTCCCTGGGCAGAACATTCCAGAACTTTATCACTCTTTCCATGAAAAAAATTTTCCTAACATCCAACCCATATTTCCCTTGAAGCAGCTTGAGACTGTGTCCTCTCATTCTGTCGGTTGCTACCTGGAGAAAGAGACCAACCCCACCAGTCACCCTTAAGTTGTAAAGAGTAACAAGGTCACCCCTGATCTCCTTTTCTCCAGGCTGAACACTCCCAGCTCCCTCAGTTGTTCCTCAGGGGGCTTGTGTTCCGAGCCCCTCACCAGCCTCACTGCCCTCCTCTGGATGGGCTCAAGAATCTCAATGTCCTTCCTAAACTGAGGGGCCAGAACTGGACACAGCACTCCAGGTGCGACCTCACCATGAAAATGAAAATAATAATTTAATAATATTTAATTAAAATAACAGCCAGATCCAGCATCTCAAAAACATTCTGCAAGCCTCTCAAGTGACAATCCACTGCTGCAACCTGACCATCAACTTGGGGAACAGCACCAGCATTCACATCTTGCCCCCAAAAGGAGTTTGACATTGCAAAAGCCACATCATTGGATGGGGATTTACAAAGGGCTGCCCCATGGCACCTTGAGGTTTGGTACCTTCACAGCTTGGAGACCCTCATCCAAATATTGTACATTTGTTCAATTTTTAATTTTCATAATAATAAATCAGAAATTAATCAGTTCAGATCTGCCTCCAAACCATTTAAGACAGATTTCAACCCCATTCACTATTTATTTATTTATTACTTAAATAAAACTCCTCCTATACTCTGATCTCCCTAATGTCTTGTGGCAATGAATGAATTTTGCATGATCTGAGATTTTGTTTTTACCTCCTCCACAAGGTTTTGAACATTGGGACCATTTCTTCAAAGCCCATTCATATGACAGTGAGTCCTCTTCCAAAACATTATTGTTATCTACATTCAAGGAATCTTCATGGATCATGTACTTGTAAGTCAAAGATATCTTGGCACCACCATGAGGAATCACCTAATAAGCAAAGGAGAAGTAATGGAAAAAGATATGAAAGCCTGGTATCAGGAGCTCTGTGAGATGATGTGAAATAGTGATCATGGCTCACATATAAAAACATCCCCAGAGGGATTTCAACCTTTTATCTGCACTCAACACATTTTTCCCTGATGAAAAAGTATCTCCATCCTTATGACACAGAGTTTCTAAACTGCGTATTAAGAAAGACTGTGGCTGATTTAGACTTATTTTCCTTGCCAGCATTGGACTGACATCATGATACTAAATTTTTTCCATATCTCATCGCAAAGGAAGGAAATTTTGTACTGAAATGATAATGGATAGTTCCACTAAAAGACAAAGCAAATTTAACTGCAGAAATAAGTGAAACCAGCAAAGAAAATTGCTTATATTTCTGATAAAACACAAATATTCTTATGATAATCCTGGAATTCTGCAAAGATTTTTACTTTATCTTGACAGAAATATAAACTATTTAGAAAGAAGTTTTGTTATCCCAGTGCACTAAGACAAATGCAAGAAAACAGATCTGAATTTGAGCAAAGTGCAAAATATTTGTCCTTTGGAATCATAGTATTTATTCTTCCTTTGAAATTCAGCTGGTGTATATCAACACATTACAGTTGTTTTCAGAGGGATTTTAAATCAACTTACCCCTGAATTGAAGTCTACTGTTTGCTAGTTTGCAATGAAAAAAAAGAATGTATTTGAGTGGTTTTGGGAACTATGGAACTGGTTTTGCCCTGAAAAAGAGAGCCAGGATCACAGGAATTCTGCATCTGCCTTTGCAGGATACATTTTCAAAACATGGATGGAAGAAGGAACTGTTAGATGTAGCTGATATGAACCACTCTGGCCTTTTTTTGATTGGTGCTCACATGTCAGATAGGGTAAGTAAGCTGCAGTCTTTACTCAGTGGCTGATTGCTATGCCATCCACAGGAAATAATCACGACAGCTGGTTGCTCAACACATAACCCTGGATTATAACAGCAATGAACTGGGAGAAAGGAATTAAAATACAA
This sequence comes from Emberiza elegans, assembly GCA_024865655.1. Lineage (NCBI taxonomy): Eukaryota > Metazoa > Chordata > Aves > Passeriformes > Fringillidae > Emberiza > Emberiza elegans. The sequence continues at coordinate 59,113,687 of JALJVW010000184.1, forward strand.
CTCCTATTGTCTTATAATTGAAGCACATGTCTTGTAACTCACAAGAGGAATGTGAATGATATTGTAGCCCACTATGGCAGTGTGGAAGGTGGTTTCCACTTGGCTTACCAGGATGACTATCCCGTGCCGCAGCGGCCCCATGGTCTGCACCGTCTCCCTGTCGTCGTCATTCCGATATTCCCACTCCACACCCATGTCAATAAAGACCTTGGAGTCTGGCACATAATTATCCTCACTTAGAATGAATTTCCCCGTTTCACGATTTTTAATAGCTGGGAACAACACAAGAAAAGTGAATATAAGAGGTTTGTTTCTCATCTCCAGTTTTGTTCTGCTCGTGTCCCAGTGGACGAAGCTGAAAAGGCCAGTGTGCATTTTTTCCCTCTCTTCCCTCACAGGTTTGGAAAGATGTTTTCAGATGTTTCACTGAACTGTCAATGCTTTTCTGCTCAGCTCCGGGAACATCAGTTGTCCTTTTTTTTCCTTTTTCACAGCCTGCCTTGCCAGAGAAATGAGGCCAATGCAGCTGCACCACAGGGGTCCAGCTGCCTGCTCCCATATAACAACTTCTGAATCCACTGGCCAAATCCGAGCCAATTTGAGAGCCAGTGGGGGTCCCAGAGCTATTCAGCTCTTTCACATGTTGTAAGGCAGCCCAGAGGGTTGTTACTGCTCCATCAGAGAAAGGCTACTGAGCTAACCCCCAGCAGGTCCCCACAGTGAGACAGGGACACTAGAAACAGCATTAATTCTCCTGCTCAGATCCAGTCCTGACACCAGCACAGCCCTGTAAAGCTCCTGCTGCTCTGCAGGCACTTGCCACTGCACACAGAGTCTGGTTCCTCTCTTCAGCTCTCACCAGTGCTCCATCCTTCACCTGGAGAGACTTCAGCCAGTTTTGGATGAGGACAGGTTTTCACCTGAGATGGAACATTTGCCCTCCTCGTTAGAAGAAGCAGCGATTATTTGTTATGTAACACCAGACTTTAACTCCATTCTCTGCTTGGCAGCTACCTGAGCATCCTGCTCCCTCAGCAGTGGCCAAGTCAGTGAGCCAGCTGTCCATGTGCACAGCACTCCCCCACCTTGGCAGAACTTTGAACAACGACTGCTCCCTGATCCACAGGGCCAGGCCGCCCTGGGCAGCCAGGGAAGCATTCACTGGGGAGAAGCTGGGGTGACTCACACTATGATTAGCAGACCATTCACTATGAATCTACTTCCAATTAATAGCAGCCTACCAGTCACTGCTTCCCATTGATTACAGGGCCTGGGAGGAGTGGATTTCCATTACCTCCTAAACTGCTGGATTGATTTAGCAGCCTCATGTCAGTACTGTTAGCAGTGGAGCAGAATCTGGACCAGATCTGGATATAGCTGGGAAATTACTGAGAGTGGGAAGCATGAAAGATGCACACAAAGACCATGGAATGGTTTGGGTTGAAAGGGACTTTGAAGATCTACTTCCAACCCTCAGAGATAATGCACTGCCCACCATAAAGTAACCCAGTGCCTCTTCCAGCAGCTTTCACACATCACATGCACATACCAACACAGAGATCTGCCTGGGACACCCTGGAATACAGCACAGGGAAATCAAATTGCCAAACAAGTTTCCTAATTTAACATACTTAGAGAAAGTACACGGTGTGGGTGGGTAATGGGTAAACAAATGTATAAACACATTGTCAGCCTCCAGAGACAAAAATAAACACCAGAAAAAAATATTCTGACTGAAAATTTTCCTACTTGTTACTTACCAAGATGATGAGTGGTGGCATCTGTTTCCTGTATAAGTAAATGTCTTGCACCAGCAGGAATTTCAAACATCTTAACATGCCCTGTATTGAGGTATTTGAAAAGATAGTTATGGATTAATATGCCACAAGCAGGGAGGGTTTGTCTTAGGTTTTTAAATAAATCTTATTTTCTGAAAGCAAGGTGTATTAAACAAGATAAAGTGAATCCAGCATTATTCCCATTCCCATTTCAGTTCCAGGTGATGGAACATAACAGGGACAGAGGGCTTTGGGTCAGATGAAAGGTGTCTGAAGTATCACAACAGACTTGGCTTCAGGCTAAAATGGGCTTTGAGATCACACAACCTCCTGCCTGACAGAGCCTGATGATGACACATTATTGCAGCACTGGAGTGACAGAGCAGCTGGCTGACATCAGCAGCACAAGTCCGCAGCTCTCCACCAAGGAGCAGGGAAGCCCTCTCCCATGCATGCACAGGCCATGGTTTCAGCAGATTTAACGGCTCACTGGACAGAAGTAATTTTCAAATTATAAACACATCTGGAAGTAAGTCCAGATTGTTTATTGGAACTAATGATGCTGCAAATGATTTTTTACTGTCCTGGTACTTTCCATGAAGCATAAGAGATCAAGAAAAAATACCCTGAATTCCCCAGGACAAACCATGCTGGGTGTACTGACCTTGCTTTTTTGGTACTCTTGAAAATGTTCTTTTCACCACTTTGCAGTGGGAATTATCTCCTCCACAGACACCACACTTATCTTCCTGCTTCGTGGAACCTATAACCCTGTCACACCCAACTTTCTGCGCACAAAAGAGAGAAACAGTCATTCTTATTTATCCACTATTCAATTCAAATGAGCCTTCACTTTACATATCAACCCCCAGATTCTGCTCCAGTAAGAAGTCTTATAGTATTCTCCTGGAAGATCAACACCAAAACAGATTTAATACTTCCAGTTCCTATAATAGCTGTCAACTGGCTGAATATATTTTCATATTATGCTTCACAGTGGTTCTCTTACTGAAGGAAAGCAGCATGGTTAAGGAAAGCTCTTAAGCCTCAGCTTATCTTAAGACAGATACTTAAATTCCAAGAGAATCTAGGCATCTACATGGGGATAAGCACCTCCACCAGTGTTTTGCTAGTCAGATACTCATTCCTTTGAAAGATGACCTGCAGCAGATCCCAACTTAGAGGAACTGTCATTGATTTTTTTAAAAATAGCATGATCAAATACCAAGAGAATGCACATCAGCTGTATCCTAACATCACTTTCCTTGAAAGCTGCTGTGTGTTCCTATTTCATTGTACATTCCACCCCCACTAAACCTCAGCAGGGAGAGCTTTCCTTGAAAGCTAATTGTAATAGCTCATCTTAAAATACTGCATGAAATGTTTCTTGTGTAGGTAGGTGCTTTTGGAATCGAGTCACATGCATAGCAACTGTGAATATCACACATAATATTGTGACAATAATCCTAATGAAATCTCCTTATTGCCCAAAGTGTTATTATACTTAGTCATGCTCAGAGAGAAACTCAAGGTAGAGTCTGAATTGTTTTCACACTGCTGAGCTCTCAGGAGCCCCCAGGCCCTCACCAGGCAGTCTCCCCTCACACAGATGCTGTAAGCATCCTTGTAGGAGCAGCGCGTCCCGTCGTGCACCATCCTCTTCATGTAGACCACATCCCCTGTCTCTTTGGATTCACAGTACAGGTGGCACCTCTCCTTGGCTGAAAAACAAAACAACTCAAATTGTGCATGTTCAGCTCCCAGTTTAGCTGCTGATGTTGTGAGCAGCACTTTCAGTAGTGTTGGCTCTCTCTTCTTCCTTGCACACATCACAGAGCCCAACGTGGTGCCCATAAATCATTGATGCTCATCCCCTTTGAAAATTCTGTGATCTCTTGGAAAATGCTGAATCATAAAGCATTCACGTGTCACCATTAGGAGACAGGCTTAAAAATAACAGATCATTGACTTTGAGGGGGGGATCTATTTAATCCTTTGCAGATGATGCAATCTGGCAGAGCTCTCCTCAGTTGCATGACTACCTGTGAGAGATGCTGGTTTCTCCTGCACTGCACTTAAATGAAAAAAAAAGCCAAATTAATTTTCCCATTAAAAGCAGCTGTTTGACACTGAGTGAACCTGGCATCCAAAATTTTTTCAGAGACAGCTGGGCCATAGCATTTCATCCTAACCACAAAGTTAATTTTCCCTCATGGTTATACTTGTGTTTATGAAAATTTAAACCATTAAACAAGATGAGATGTCAAAAAGATTCAGACAAAAACCATTTTTTTACTGCTAACACATGCACAAATAGTCAGACAAGTGGTATTTTCTCTAATCTGTTCCAAAGAGCTAAGAACAAAAAATGAAGCTGAAAATGACTAGTCCATGGCTGAATAAAGTTGTATTCCAGTAGTGTATTTCATTTTATCCTTGTCTCTTGCTGTCCTCAGCCCCATAACAGGATTCACTATGCTTTCCTTGGCACTTGAGAGCAGATGGCCTTTCTGCTAGATGAAACAAATAGAGATTCTGCTATTTTAACATGATTAAAAGTTGGAATGCTTTTCCCACCATTTAAAACAATAACGACCTTTCCATTGTAGCAGTTCAACTGGAATAAATCTTCACAGGCCCTTTGCATTCTTCCCCTGTACAGTTCCATGGCCTCTGCCCTCTTTTTATAAAGTCCTTGTTATTGCTGTTGATGTCCTCAAGGCCACTGGGTATTGGTACATCAGAGACCTTTGCTACTGCTCCCAAACCATGCAGAGAAGCCATGCTGAAAATCCAGGGTCTAGTCTATTAAAACAGGTAATTTTTTTGGTGCAAATTCTCCATAGGAGACTATTAAGATCATAATAATGGCAGACATAATGAATATATTAGAAACATTAAGCTGTGCACAGGACAGATGTGCACACAGCACCCCTGGGAATGCAGCCACCCCACCCCACACATAGCACACATTCACTGCCTGTGATTAAATGAAAATATCAGCAGGTCTGACTGGGTGCCAGCAACTCTGCACAAGGGCTTTATTTTAGAGATAGTTCTGCTCCCACTGCTCCATGGAACAGTAAATGTGTAAGTGCGGCTAAATTAGACCCTGCTATTGCAAAGAATTATTTTCTTCCTGTGCTATTCACTGGTGCTGGACACAGTAGAGGGGCAGGAGCATGGATATGATGGTGTGCCTGTCCAGTCCCTGCTCTCTGAGTCCTTCTCATTTAACTGAGGCTGGGAGCTCAGGGCCAGAGTCCCTCCCTGCTGCCCTGACAGATGCACAGGGAGATGCAGGAGCCTGTGAGCACAGCAGGGTGAGGACCTGGGGGCTCAGAGGGCCTGGAACAGGAGACAACGGGGCATGGGATGCACAAGGACACACTGAGGTGTACCCCAGCTCAGTGGCTTTTCTCTGCCCACAGCATGAAGCACTCCTGTCTGTTCTTATGCCCTGCACAATGTGTCAGACACGTCCAGCTGAGCTGCCTGTGAAGTGTATGGATTTATGTCACTTCAGAGCCACAACTGCATTATCCACACAAGTATGTCACTGATATGCCTAATCTATTCAAAACTCCCTTTTGTAAGGATAAGAGTTCAAGCATAAGCTTGTCTCTGGCCTTATTTTCACACAAAAGCTGTTCCCTCTAATAACCCTGCACAGGTAAATTAACTCTCAAGGTGTCTTATACCATAGTTATGTTGGAAACCAGCAGTGCCCAGGGATCAGTGCTCAGACATCAATGAGCTGGTTTCTGACCCAGAAGCCATTGAATTTAATTGAAAGAAATCTGATTTGTTTCACTGGTCTTTGCAGGAGACTGCTCCAAAGGCTAAAGCATAAGCAAAGGTCCTGCAGGCCACAGTCTTCATCCCTCCACCCTGTGCCAGCAAAGCTATTTAATGAAATTAAGCTGTGAGACTGTGTCTGTGCATTTGAAAATCCCAGACTGACAGACTGACCAAGATGGCATGAGAAGAATGAGGGAACTCTGAGAACTATTTGTGAAAAAACTCAGGCAAATTATTACAAGGAATTTGCTATTAAGTTCTGGCAGAGTATTCTCTCACTGGAATGCAAAATGATTCACCCAAAGTGACCCTTCCCAGTGAGGGCAGCTGGGCTGAGGATGGGGTGGGTGCTCAGAACCTGCCCCTTGTCAGGCCAACCCTGCCCTCAATAATTTGTCATCCAAGTAAGGTGTTAGGGTTCAAAAACAGTGAACAGCTCACACTGTTCACTCAACAAGCTGAGACTCATTGCCCTCTGTCTCTTTGTTTGGTAAAACATCTCAGGGTGTTTTCTGGCAAGAGCAGACATGGCCCAAAGCAACCAGCTGCACATGCATTGACAGTTAAGCTGAGGCATTAACAGGAGCAGGAACATTTCTCTTCCAGGAGGTGATCTCTGTCAGCCTTGCTGGTCTGAGAGCCAGCACCCATCCAACCCAACAGCTGCCTCCAACAGTGCCAGCAGCATTTGGAGGAAGACACAGGAACAAACTGGAAACTTTTCTCAGAATATTCTCCCAGTTCCTCCTACACTGCAGCTTGGGGACTTCCAAAATCATGACTGGAACTTGGTGTTTAATGGCTCTTAATGGACTGTAAAACTGTCAAGAATTTTTCAAAATAATTTCTAAAACTTTCTGGCATCAGCAATCTTCTGTGGCAGTGAATTTCAAGATAATTAGATGCTTTGTACTAGGCCTTTCCTCTTATTTGTTTTAAATCTGCCACCTGATAATTTTATTTGATGTTCCCAGGCTTGTGTTATGAGAAACTCAATAATCATTCCATGTTCAATCTCTTTGGGCCACTCACACCTCTGTAACTCAATCTTTTTAATCTACATCCTTGCTTTTACAGGGTGAAAAATCCTGGTTTATCCAAACTCTCCTCATCCAGAAGTCATTATTTATGTTTTTTTTATCCAGGCTGGAGTTCAGCTCTGGGTTTTTTAGCAGCCTGGACAGCAGTGAGATGGGCACAACCTGAGCTGCATTGGTCGAGTATTTAAAGTGCAGACACAATGTTCAGGTACATGGGGGCAGGTCAGTGCTCTCCATCTCTCCCTTCACAGTCACTGAACTGATCTTTTCCTACAGCTGTTCCCAGGTTTTCTCTTCAGAGGCCACCATACATACATACACACCAGTTTTTATCCCCATATCCATTACTGGCATTCATTAACACCAAATTTCCTTTGCCTTCTTGTGTCACTTAGTGTCACAAGGTCCTTCTGCAGCTCTCAGAGTGGGCCATCCTCCCATGCAAAACCATTCCCTTTTATCTCATGGTAAATCCATTTAACAGCTGGCATTGGGGAAGGAAGAGTGTCCAAAGTTATTTAAAAATCCAAGGTCATTGTATAAATTGAGTCACTCACACACTGATACTCATCCCTCCAAACACCTCCTAACAGATTTAGGAGGCATGATTTCCTGGGAAGAAGTTTTACCCCTACCTATATAATTTTTATTCATATTTGTAACAGATTTTAGTTTTCACAGGAGAGGGGCTGCTCACCATCAGCATGTTCATAGGGCAGCCAGTGGTGTTTAGTGTTCTGGTACTCAAAGTAGGGGTCCCACTGCCGGCACTGCTCCTCTCTGAAGTCCTCAAAGTCCTTGGGACACTCCTGGGTGTTGCACAGCTGGAATTCGTAGCTCGGCCCCACACACGTGCGGCCTCCATTGGCAGGACTGAGACAGGCAGAGAAACCCATTGTTAGTTTTGCTTCTATTTCATTAATCAAGTGTCTATTAAATCTTTTGAGTAGCCATTTGTTTACCAATCATGTCAGCAGGCAGTTGATGAAGCCAGGGCTGTATTTCTGATACATAAAATACATATTTCCTTTCAAAATCCGTTGTCACTATTTAGCTGTTAAAATGCAACTTCTGCAAGAAGAGGTTTAAACTACTTTATAAAGGCAAGAAAAGCCATTTTCTTGGTGTAGCCAGGAAAGGAAAGCACAGCAGAATTCATTCACATTCACCCCTAATGCAGCAGCAAAGGCAGAACAGCCCAGCCCAGTGTGTGCCCCCAGGCAGATGTGAACCAGATCCCTGACAGATCTGGCAATGCAGAGCTCAGGACCTGTAGCTGGGTTTTCATCTTCTTCCAGGAACACAGAAAATGTTTTAAATAGCATGTTAGGCTTTTCCTACATGCAAATAGGTTTTACAACTAAAGCTGTGCCCACAATTATAAAGGTCACTACTCTGTTGCCAAAGTAATAAAGGCTGAAAAGAGAACTGGCAAATGTTTTCTTAACAGAACAATTTCCATTGGAAAATGCTGCTTCATAAAATTCAATTTAAAAAAAACCAAATCAATGATAAGATGATTTTTAACACTAGCCAAGTTCAATTGCTTTATCCACAAATCAAGAAATTCAATGTTAAAAATACTCTCTGTGTTAAAATAATTTAATTCCAACAATTGTTTTAGTCCTTGCTGTTAAGATCTTGACATTTTATGATATCACACTAAGACAGCAATAATTACACATTTCCTATCATATGTATATACAAATCTTTATTAACTGTACTTTACTTCCACTGTTACTGAAATGGAATCATCCTGCATTATCTAGATCACCCAATGACCCATATGTAAGTTATTAAAGCAAGACAATTCAAAATTCCTAAAATTAACTTTGAGGAAAGTTCTGATCTCAGGAGCTTTGTTCCAACTTGGAATGAAAACATTTTGAAAATATTTTAAGACCTTCTTGTTGAAATATCCTAAAAGGTGGATTAAAGAAAACTTTTTAAAAGGTTAAAAAAATCCAATAGATCACTGCTATTATTTCATACTCACATTTTAAAATGAGATATATAGGATCCTAAACTTTTACTTATGCTTTAAACAGTACTGTATTAGCCCTTGTAACTGCATAACCAGTTTAATGGATGGATAAACTGAGAAATAAAGATGATTCATTATTTGCTAAGGGCACCAAAAGTAGAATTTCTGACAACGTATGCTATAGGTCAAATTTAACAAGCACCACTCAGCATCCTTTCCTGCACTGCTGCACTGGCCATGCACTGAGGATCCCTGTGCAGCCTCTGCACATCAGTGGAACCCACACCAGTGGGGTGTCACTTACTGTGGGTTGTCACACTGCCGGGTCCTGTACTTCACCCCGGTGCCACACGTGCGGGAACAAGAGCCAAACTTGCTCCATGCCCCCCAGTGCCCATCCTGCTTCAGGATGTCTGGTGTGAGCCAGATGCAGTGACCTTTAAAGCAATGCTGAAAGAGAGAATCAGATGTCAGAATGATTAGATGATTAACTTACATCTGACGAGAAGCTGTTGTAACACACATTTTAATTTTCGGCACAAGTTCTGGATTTTTTTCACCTCTCCAGTAGAAAGTAGAGGGACTGGCTGTCAGATTGTGCCATGATCCCAAACTCACTCAGATTTTACAACCTTACATGTCAGTATGCACATGTGTGCATGCAGGTTTCAAGTCTACCAAGTTTGTTAAACTGTTCTCAGTGTTACATTTCCTCATCACCTGTCTGCAGCAGGGATATCATTTAAGGGAAATGGCAGAATCCCAAATCTTGGAGGCTAACAGTAGCATCCTGCCTCCACTACTGCCTGCAGCCTCTCCAGGCAGCACTGTCAGGAGCTCTGACCACAGCAGCATCCTGCCCAGCCACTCCCAAATCCACACACATATTCCTATAATAAATGCAATCAGCAAAGTGCCAAGGAATTAAAGTAAGCTCACATTGTAGACTATTAATGCTTTTAATTAATGTTATTAATTAAAAGCTTTTGCAGTGTCTCCCTGGAGATCTCATGGTAAACTGACCAAAAAACCAGGAGGCATTCCTTAGGGACAGCCCTGAGCAGTCCTGCAGCTGCACAGCTCATCACACCCTACCACACTTTCTCCTTTCTTTTACCTGGTTTTTAATACAGTCATTCTACTGCAGTTGAAACACAGAATTTGCTACATTCCCCAAACTATTAAGGGATTTATTTTATTTCTTTAAAAGCCTTCATATCTCTAGTACTGGTATGAAGGCTGATGACATCAGCCTTCTACTACTACTGTCATCTTCTGTTACAAAAACCTGTCAATGCCTTTCCACCAATTTCTCCAGTCCCTAATCATGGAATTTTTTCTCAGCTGAAGTCACAAAGAATTCTTCTCAAGGATCACAAGATTCTGGCCCCTTTCAGTACTATTTCTGCTTCGTAAAAGTCTACTGATGAAGTGTGGGTGCTGGAAAATATATTCCTGCAAACAAACGACTTTGCATGAGACTGTGACAGTTTGTCTGTGTTAACAGTTACTGCTGGGATGAGAGCTCTGGCTCAGGAGCACAGATGGCTGCAACAACAAGTGAAATCAGTCACTTACTTTCCTTAACATTCAAGTCAACAACAACATTTTATACAGCTTAACAAGCCCTAGAACACAGGAATTTGGCAGGCTGCACAAGACAAGCATATGGCTAAATGCATGCTGCCAGCAAAAACAAAATCAGAAGATATATAACAGGAGAGTGTTCTTGAGCATAGAGTGATTAGTGATCTGGAAGACAAATCTAAAAGTGAAGGATAATCATTAATAATGCTGAATTTCAAGAGAGAATCATTAGAATGGTGACAAGGCAGAGCTTACTGGTTCACTAATCTGCTCAGTGACTGGCTCCTTATTCATGCAATTTATTTTGGGGCTGATTTTTGGACAAGGAGTGGAAGAGAGAGTAGAAATTAGGTTTCAACTATTTTTTTCTTTCCCATGACTTCAGATATTCGAAGTCAAAACCCACTGAAATAGATGAGTTACCACAAAGCCAATTATACCAATCCTGCTTCAGAGCTGTAATGGGCAGATTTTTCTTAGATGTTTGACAGAACAAGAGATAATTCAGCAAAGCATGAAAGAAATGCAAAATGCTAATATGTCCTTTGCTTTTTTTGGTTTAGAAGCTCAGGGCTGTACCCTTCAGGGACTGTTTACCTATGGCTTTAGAGAGGTTTGTTTGAACAAACAGTTTGAGTCGTGGGGCCCTGTGCTGCCAGGGGACCATTCAGCAGTGTGGGGGAAGCTGGCAGTGTCTCAGCTTGTCAATAGACATTTCAGCTCGGCTTGCAAGCAGATGTGAAGTGACAGCTCCTGATCTGTGCTTGCTCACACATCCTTTTATCAGACTGCTTCATCTCCCAGGTGAAAGTTCCACAGCAGTGACCAAATCCATTTCAGGAGACATTTAGCCTGTGTTCATTGTGGGATGATCCAGAGTCCAGTGCTTGGACTCATGGAGGAGAGGGAAAGACACGTGATGGCACTGTGCTTCCCAGCCTCTTTTCCCTGTTTTAGTCAGGAATAGCAGGATGTAGCTTTGCAACAACCTCTAAAAATGCCCTCTCTGACATTGAGACTGGTCCCTGAACTGGAAGGCAAACATGGAATAATGTTATTGGCTTTACTGTGTAAAGAGAAGAGCAGCACTGATTTTTAGTGCAGAAGCTGGTCAGATGCTGATTGTTGGGAAGCTGAGGCAGAGCTACTAGGAGAGAAGCATTTGTGTCAAATGAATCATCCCCAGCTCTGCCTTTTTTGTGTGGATTAAAAGAAAGGACCCTACAGAAAACAAAATGATTCACTAATGAATCTTACTCTGTGCAGATCCGTGCAAGAAAATGCATGAGAAGGTAAAACTAGAGACAGAGCAATCTCCAGTGTAATAGAGGAAGTTAAAGCCAACTCTTCCTATTGCTACTACATTAACTACATAATGAGGTGGAAAAGAGCCAATTTCAAGCACTATTCCCTTCATAAACAGGGGATTTCACTTAAAGAATGAAGCATATTAAAGTAATTTTCTTTTTTAAATGAGAAAAAATTGGTAAATGCAAATAGTTTTCTTAGTTGAAGATGACTTCTTGCAGGCTCGCCTATTTTTCTGGCAAATAGGGCAGTCCAAAACAAGTGCAATTTCCGGGAGAGGGAGCTTAAATTTCTTGCAGTAAAACATTCCACTGCTGTTTTCAGCAGTTCTTTGAAACAACTGCTGTGGATGCCAAAAAAAGAGCCAGTGTGTTCCTGTGGGCTTAACACATCTGCAAGTCAATTTTCCAAGAAAAGACTTGAAGATCTTCTGTGGGTATCTGTAACTATTTTATATTGGGCAGCAATGGGCACCTCTCTGATCTCCTCACTTGATGCTCCAGTATCTACCAAGTAACCCTTCATTCTGCACCAAGGCTGGGGTGCTCAGTTCTCCTCACTGTCCTGGGGTCCCACCAGGAGGGGGTTACTGATTTATTTGCATTCCCCATCACACACAGGCTGGCCCACTCTGCTCCATCTGTTTGAAATAATTAGTTGCAAGGGATGAACTGAAAGTTCCAACACTGAGGACTACTCTGAGGCAGTAAAAGTTTCTTCAGGGGAGAAGCAAGTATTCTCTGTTTCTGTGGTGACTAACACAGCACACACTCACCCATCTGTCTCCAAGAGAAGCTGAGGTCAGCTTTCTCAGTGGGAAATTAGCTGGATTGCTTTGAGTACATATTAGTGTTTTCAGAACCCTCTTTTCTTGGTCCATCTTTCTTCTCAAAAATATCTATTTATTTCAATATTTAATCATTCCCTTCCTTTCCTGACAGAATAAAAAATCATTCCAAGTTTTACTCAGATCATCTCATTAGCACAGTGCCAGCAAAGAGAAGACCTGCTAGATTTGTGCTGGACCCTGGGCACAGAAGCCAAATCCAAGAGCAACATCAGCTTGGTTGGCAGGGGCAGCTACCAGGCTCTTAACCTCTCTCCAAGAAAAGGAAAAAAAGGAGGCTCAGGTGCTGCAAACCTTGATGTTAGTCACTGCAGCAAGCAGATGGACTCAAACATGTGATCTCCCTGCGTGACTGACTCTGGGTTTTATTTCTACCCTGTGGAGAGAAGTTAGCTACTTCAGCCGACATAAATGTCTCCCCAGAAGAGTAATATTTTTTAAAAATGGAATAACAAAAACTGATGATGGATTTCTGAAGTTTGCCTGGATTCAGAAGCCTGAGGCTAATAGTAGAGCTGACAGAATTGTATACAAGTAAATAAATTATCAGCTGAAGCATATGTTTTCTTTCAATCTACAGAATGCTGGGCAGACTTAAGCTTTGCACAGTTATGTCTTGTCTGCATGGTTTACTACAGCAATTTATGGAGTGTCTGTGACTCCACAATAAGACTCTGAACCTCCATATGCTTAACTTTACACACCAGAGTTATTTTGTGGAAGGTAATGTGACCATTGCAAGTGGCTGCATCATCAAAGCCTCACAAAGCTGATAGAAGCTTCCCTCTTGCTGTTGAAAACTCAATCTAGTTTTAAAAAAATCATGCTGGGAGCACTGTAAATTATGCTATTTCCTTTAGGATTCTGTCAAAATAGTAGTTTTCTTTTCTGACTGAGAAGGTCTAGGAGAATATGTTATTTTTTTATCTTTAAACCAGCAAATTTTTAGTTTGCTGCCAATTAACACAATGGTTGCTCAGTATCTCCATTTGCACAAGAAGAGTTATTAAGAAGTTTTCAAAATGGCAGAACCTCACTCTTTTGGCAACTTAGTTCAAATGACCACAGGCACAGAAGAGCTCACAAACATTTACATAAATATACATACTTACCTGTACACATACATACACACCTATAGAAAGCATTAGAAAGCCTCATCTTCCCTTTCAAAGGGTCATGTCTGGGTCCAGGACACAGCCTGGCTGTGCAGACACACGCCCCCTCCCATCCTGCCTGCCAAAAACATGCTCCACATTTCACATCTCCCACGTGGCTGCTCTTGCCCCTTGACCACCAGCTGGGACTGGATTCTCCCCCATGGCATCTTGCTGGATTTGGGATCAATTTTCAGTTATGTGAACACCAGCCCTAGGTGAGAACATCCACGCACCACTCGCCGCGCTCGCCTCCCCAGCACCGCTCTCATTTCTGGCATCCTGTCCCCTCAGCTGCAGCAAAGCCAGGATGTTTCTGTGACACATCAGCAGAGTTGTGATTGGTTTGAGCTTAAAATAGGCCCTGGGAATTAGTGGTATGAGATCATGAAAACTGCAAGTGTCTAAAGTGGGAAACAAATGAATCTTTCTCAATCAACATCTTTAATTGCTTATGTTTCTGTACTTTTCTTTTCTGGCATGATTCCAAAGAAAATGGGAGATTATGTTTGAAATTATTTTCTACTTTTCTCAAATGCTGATGAGTTATCCTGGGAGATATACTTGAGGGAAGTTGCCCCACAGCAACTGAGTCCCTGCTTTGGGCAATAAATGCATTTTACAGCCCCATGCATTCAGGCAAGAGCCTCTGGTATTGTCCCAGTTGGCGAAAAGAGTGAACAGGGGAAGGCAAAATCAAGGGCAGGGATGAAAAGGAAAGGAACAGATGTAAAAGCATTGATCTGATGTACCTGTATTAAAAACACCAACATCTAATAAATACACTGATCAAATGCTGAGCTCAGACACATAAAGTCAGCTATATAACCTCCAAAACTCACACTGTTTTAAAAACCCAAACCATTTAGTTCAGACTGCTGAGCCTTATCTAATAAAATGGTTTTCATTTTACATCATTTTCTCAGGTTCTTCTGGAAGGTGGCAGCAAGTTTATTTATCAAAAAACTGGGACAGCTCCCTTGAGAATAAAACAGTCAGAGTCCTATCATCTACTGAAACTTCAGAATGTGCACATACTCTCTTGCATCTCTGCAGAGCTCAAAAGCCTGGCTGTCTGCACAGCTTGCTGAAGCCTTGGATCCCAGGTTCCAGTCCAAAGAAAATTTTTACAGCTGAGTTGCATAATATCCTGACAAACTGTTTATAATGGAAGCACTGACAGATCCTTAACTGTAGGGTTACAAATTCCTTTTTTCTCCTCATTTCTGTTCAAATACTAATATGAATGAATAGCTCAGGGAAGAGGGTGACGCAACAAAATGGAATATAACTTTTTTTTTTTAGTTGGGGGTCATGAATATTTTTAATATAAAAATCAAAATAAAGAAAAGTGTATCCAAATAAATTGCCTAAAATTTTGGATTGTAATCTAATTTTTAAATTTTTTTTTAATAAGTAACAAAGCTTTTGTAACGGGAATAATTTAAAGAAGAGAAAACCAGAAGGGAGTGGTTTCAATAGAGCGTGACTTGCTGGGGAATTAATTTAACATAACTTTTTCATAAAAAAGACTTTTCAAGCCATAACAGCAGCTGCTAATATGGTTCATTTATCGCATAAATGATGTCATACACTGGGTTGTAAAAAAACCTTTCCAAGTAGCGACATCTTCTCTCCCCCTCAGTCACTGCATCCAAAGCTCAGGGAAGCCAGATTTTTTTCATCAGACTTCAAAGGATTTGGAGCTCAGACCCACTGTGAGCAGAGTGTGATCTCCAGGGAGGAGAACCGGGGCTGGGCGGTGGCTGCGCGGCCAGAGCTCTCTGAGCCTTTGCCACCCCACACATCCCTCCACCACTCCTCGTGCCTCCCTGGGTTCTCATCAAACCTGCAATTCCACCTCCACAGACCTGCCCTTCTCTGCTCACAGCCCCTCTGGGCTGTCATGTGCGTTCTCTCTAGCTGGCACTCAGCTCCCACATCCATCCTTTCCCTCCGGGAAGCTCCGGGGCCGTGGCTTGGAGGTTTCTCCAGCTCCCACTGCTCTCTGTATGAGGGAGGCCAGGCAGTATCACAGCAACATTGCTGGTCCAAGCACAACACACTGACCTCAAAAGAGTTGTAGGAGAGCAGAAATTTCCCTATTTTTGGCTTTGCCACAGAGACTTGCCTGCCATGACCTGCCTGAGGATGGAGTTTAATGGTCCCAGAGTGGCCATGCAGGACACGCCAGCCCTCACCCCATGTCCTTCCCTCACACTGCTCAGAATCACAGAATATTCTGAGCTGGATAGGACCCACAAGGATCATCAAGTCCAGCTCTTGAGTGAATGACCCTTACAGGGATCAAACCCACATGCTATTCACATCATGCTCCAACCAGCTGAGCTAATGCTCAGCACTTCACTTGCCCTCAGGAGTTTGCCCATCTTAGCAAACCTCAGGTCCTCCAGACAGGCTCTTCTCTTGCTCCTCTTGATTTTGAGGGGAACATCCCCAGCTGCACACAAACACACATGAACACACACAGGTGTGTGGGTACACAGCTCTCACCTTCCCTGGTGCACACATGGTCCCGTCCAGCGGAGGCCCTTTCTTGGTTTTGCAGAAATAGGGGTTCTCAGGGTGGCTACACCACAGCTGCTTGCAGGGATCAAATGTACGGAACTGGAACACACAAAAAAAATCAGAGTGGATGATGCTTTGAGAGAGCACCCACTGGAAACTGCAACAGAAGCTGCAGATGAGGAGGTTCCTTTCCTAGGTTTAAAATGCCAGCTGTTAGTGCTGATCCCTGAGGAGCACCATGATGTCTGTGGATTGAATATTTGAGCATACAGAATCATGACTCTGAGGCGAGATCCCATCTGCATGAGATGGAATAAAATCAAGCAAAAATAGTTTCACACAAGTGACCAACCAGCTTCCTCAGGCAGTGAGACACACACTGCCTTTTCTTACATCTTCTCCAAATGGGGCTGTTTCCTTTGGCAAACAAAGCAAAAAATCCTTGTGCACCCATGGGAGATGGAAATGAGCTGCTCAGACTTCAGTTCAGCTGTTGTAATCCCCTTTTTAGGGGGATGGAAATTTGAGATCAGGTCCCCAGTCCAATGAACAAATCAGCATTTTACCTACAATGCAAAGGCTTCTATAAGAGATGATGGGAAGCACCCACCACAAAACGTACTAAATCATGATGTCTGGACATGCTTTTGGCTACTCTGAACAAAGAAGAATAGAAAGCCTCCATCTCCCAGGCTCTGGAGGATGGCTGGAAGAAAAGATTTTCTTTGGCTGGGACATTCTTCCAAGGCAGCATCAGAGGGAATTGTGTAAAGACACAACACTACAGCTCATGCTGTAAAGGTCCTCATCCATTATCTAGGGACACTGCTCGGCACATATATTCGTGCAGATGGGAGTGAAAGCAGAAATGTTATGTGTCAGCAGCTGCCAGCAGCTGAAAACATCTCTTTCCATTTAATATTTAGTTCTACTTGAGGAGCTGGAGGTGGGAGACACAACCCTGCTGCAGAAGACTATTTTCTGAGGCCAGTCCACTGAGAATAGCACTAATCCTGCCTTGCTTTAAACTTAAACTTTGCCTCTTATTTTTCTCATACACAAGAGCCAACCGTGTCATCAAGAGCCCTTACAAGTTGCTTTACTCGCTGTGATTCCTATTTTCTTTTGCAAGGTATCAAAATGCATCACACTTTCCATAAAATTGGATCATAGAAGCATGCTGCCCTGTGCTAGCACTGTGAGATGTGGCAGCAAATCCATCTCTTTCACATCTGGGTGGGAGTTTTGTAGCAAGATAACTAGCCGCCAGCAAGAGGATGCTCAATAACACAGCAAGTTGGTTTGCTTGACATCTACAGATATTTATGAAAGTGCACAATAATTACTTCTGTAACTCCAGCTTAAAAAAAAAAAAAAAGCAGACCAAGAGATATTTAGAATAACATATATGTCAACATTCAACATCCAGTTGTTAATCCTTGCTTACAGATAAGAAGGCACAACATCTTTCCCTGTGGGCTTCACTACGCTGTCCCTTTTAAGGACATTTCAGAGACACTTAGACCACTCCTGGATGAGAAACAGCAGCAGCTAAAGTTAAGTACTCACAGCTGTGCACATCATGTATCCCAGCCCGAAGTCAAATCGGCACTGCTCATTCATGGAGTAGTGAATCCCTGGCAGCTGTGGAAGGGAGGGCCAGTCGTGTTCGAAGGGATCATCCCGCAGACAATCGTAGGAACTGCAACAGGCAACAATTACAGAAACAGATGGGGCTGTGAGGCTTGCACAGTGTTTGTGGTTTCATTGCCTTTTTGTTCCAAACAAAATAGAGCCTATAATTTCTCAGATCCTGGTCCTGAAGAGCAGCTAATATCACAATTATGGTCACATTCACTTTAGCATGTCGTATCTACCTTCAGTGGATTCTACACATCTTTTTTTGAAGCCCTTCCATTGTAATTTCCATTTAGCTTGCAGGTAAATTCCTATCAGTCTCCAGGCCCCTTATGTGAAAAGAATCAAAGGAAGAATCCACATGAGACCAGGAAGAAAAGAAAGTTTAATTAATTTTCCATTTGCAGAATTTCTTGCTGCCTGCAGCTGTCTCTCAAATGAGGTTTCAAAAGCAGAGGCCAGGGTAACCAGCCCAGAATACCACTGAGCTTACAGTTTCCCTATGTCCTCCCTAAGAAGCAGTGACTCATTTACAGACTTCAGTTGGGTTTGTTCCCTCTCTCTGCTTCTCCTGATCACTCCCAACTCCATCCATAGTTTAAAATAAGTTTTCTTTCTGTGTGATCAACGTGGAAGTTTCTCCTCTGCTCCTAAGGAGTGAGGACAGCCTGTAGAATTACATCTGACCAAGTCATGCCAGCACAAAGGACTGATGCCAGTCCCACCAAATGTGTAAGAACTGGTTGATTCACAACACCACCCCAGTCCACAGGATCTCTGAAATGTCTCCCAGTTATTTAACAGACATGAGGACACCATACATGAGCCTATCCTGGCAATCATTAAGGTTGCCTTGAAGTTACCAATAGCTGAAAGCAGAATTTTGAGGTTAGATTTACTTCAAAGCAAACCATCATTCTGCTTTGTTATAAGACATTTTATAAATAGTTGTATTTAAAAGAATGTAAAGCAGCCCTCTAGGTCAGATGATTTTTATTTAATGGCTAAAGCTCTGGAGGATCTTGCTAATTGAAACAATCACACTTCCCTCACAATGTTTTTATTCTTTATTGCCATGCCTAAGATATCTACAATAATAAAAATACTGACAAAAAGACTGACTCATGTTTACTTCATGTATTTTGCTGCACTTTTTTCCTACTCATTTTTATCTTTTGCTGGTTATGGCAGTAGCTTCCCCATATTTTTTGTACAACTTGCACATAACAAGGGGAGGGTTTTTTCTGTAAGGAGCAAAAAAAAAAAAAAAGGTCATAAACAACAGAATTTGTCAGGGAACTCTACACAAATCTAATGCCTGAAGTCTCAGGTCCAAAAAGGAAGGCAAGGGACATGGATGAAGCTATTTTAACAGCTTTTGCGTTTAAGGTACTGAAAGAAAAATAAACAACTGAAAACTTGATTCTGGAACCATGTGTGCTCTTCAGATATCTACTAAAGTCAAGAAAAGCCCTGAGCACTTGAAGGGTAGATTTTCTTCTCTAGGCAGCACCACCTTGTCACTGATAGGTATCATAAGCAACAAATGGCAAGACAGACACAACACTGCTGTGTAGCCAAGGCAGTGTTCAGCTAGAGATTAGAATAGGGAGGGAGGAAAGTTAGCAATGAGGTTCATAACAGTGCCTTCCATCATCCCTGAGAGGATAGCCAATACATCCTCAATGTCCAGAAAACTAACAGACATAAATGAAAGAATGGGCTGATACTGTATTTGTGGGGTGCCTCGATGAAGGAAGGAGTGATGAATCTGACTCCATGTTCTCAGAGGGCTAATTTATGATACTATATTATATTAAAGAATACTATAATATACTATACTATACTACACTACACTATACTATGCTAAACTAAGGAATACAGAAAGGATACTTACAGAATGCTAAAATGATTATAATGAAAACTTGTGACTCTCTCCAGAGTCCTGACACAGCTTGGCCCTGATTGGCCAATGAGTGAAAACAACCCACACCAGAAACCAATAAAACAATCACCTGTGGTAAATAATCTCCAAACCCATTCCAAAGGAACAAAACACAGGAGAATCAAATGAGATAAAAATTGTTTCTTTTTTCTGAGGCTTCTCAGTTTCCCAGGAGAAAAATCCTGGGCAAAGGGATTTTTGAGAAAACGTGGATGTGACAGGCTGCCATCAAAGTGAAGTCCAGACGCAGAACCGTTCCCATGCAGAGGGGACAGGCTGCCCAGCAGCACTCTCTGCAGGGAGCAGTCCTCACTGGAGGTAGCAGTACTCACAGGGGGTAACAGTATTCACTGGAGGGAGCAGTACTCACTGGGGGTAGCAGTACTCACTGGAGGTAGTGTTACTCACTGGAGGTAGCAGTACTCACTGGAGGTAGTGGTACTCACTGGGGGTAGCAGTACTCACTGGAGGGAGCAGTACACACAGGGGGTAACAGTACTCACTGGGGGTAGCAGTACTCACTGGGGATAGCAGTACTCACTGGAGGTAGCGGTACTCACGGGGGGCAGCGGTACTCACAGGGGGTAGTGTTACTCACTGGGGGTAGCGGTACTCACTGGGCGTAGTGTTACTCACTGGAGGTAGCGGTTCAGCTCCTGCTGGCTGCAGCGGGACCAGTGGAAGCGGTGGAAGGCTGCCTGCACCAGAGGGGCCATGATGCTGCCCAGCCGGACCTCGTCCCCACAGCGGTTCCCTTGGCCGTCGTGCTCCATTCCTAAACTGCCCCCAACAGAGACACAGAGGTGACGTCGCAGGTGGGCTCCGAGTGCTGCCCCTCCCCAGTGTCCCCAGGGCTTGGTGCCAGCAAGGTTCTGAACTCCCACAGCCCTTGTTCACATGAGCAAAGTCATGGGGAATAAGGGTGAGGATGGAGCTAAAGAGCTGGTCTGGAGTAACTCCCACATGGAAGGACTGACCCTGGAGAGTACTTTCACATCATTACCCTAATCCACTTTCAAAAAAAACCTAAAAATGCATTTTGTGGACTTTGTGCACATGCACATTTGTGAATTACTACAGCTAAATGCGAATCCATTTCTGAATTACTAAGCCTGCCCACCCTTCAGGAATACTAAAAGAAACGTTCCCAGGCCCCAATCTGGAGCTATTCAGGGCTTTATATAACTTCTAAAAAAATCACACCTTAGCTTGATTCAAAGTATTTTGCAACTGCAGACAACTCCTTTGCATGGAAATAAAGAAAGGCACCACACAGAAAGCTAGTTCAGACAAGCTGCTGCTGTTGCCCTGGAGCAACCCCACATTGTTTAAATGTGAAACAGCCTGGAAAGTGGTGGGTGCTTTCTAGAAAATTACTCCAAATTACAGATAGTTTAAAATTTCTTTTTGAATTTATTATGAATATATTTGCTCCTTTCCTTTGTTAGGATCCTATATTGTATTTTTAATAAGCACTATTGGACTAATGTGGGCAATATCTGTCCATAGTTAAACCAAATTAACAGATTGGGGCTGAATATGACTTGAGGGATTACAAACTTTCTGCGGTCTCTTTTAAAGTCCATGCTGTGTTCTTTCATTCCTAATTCAAAAATTCTGGAAGCAAATACTATCTGAGTCTCAAATAGGTGTTTCTGTCTAACTAAGATATGTTTATGGTGATTTCAATAAATTTTGGCACTTTATTGTTTAAAAAAAGAGAAAGGGCCTGCAGGCTTTCTCAGGAAAAACAGAATAGATGGAAACTGTTCAGAAAAAGCCTTCTGGTACCTGTTATTCTACCAAAGAGAAAATGGGAAATCAGTGGGAGTTCTCTGGAGGGAGAACAGAGAAACTAAAAAGATCTGGGAAAAACCAAAGCTCTGACAACTGCTGCTCAGGCATTGGTTCAAATCACGTCAACAGGTAAAACGATTACATTTTAATATGAGATATATAGAACAGTTGGAACTGCAGTGCTTGGCACCTCGCTTCTATAAAGTATTGTTTCCTTTATCAGCACTAACATATACAGATTATGTGCTTATTTAGTATGGATTGCTTGCAAGAATACTGTGTTTCACTGACTCAGTGAATTCATATTTCTTTAGTATGGGTACTTTATATTTCCGCCAGGAGACTACAATACATAATTCAATCTAGTCCCACAGCAGCCTTGGAAGATATATTGGTATTAGTTCTTTTTTTCCCATTTGAAAATCCCAAAATATAAAGCTTTCTTAAGATCATAAAAAAAGCTTTGTGAGAGCTGAGACCTGAAACCAGAGCTAACTGTAAGTATTGTTTATTAACATCAATTGCATCTGTTCAATGTCATCAGCATTTGTCTGTACCAAAAACCATTTAAGGCACAACACAGATGTCCAGTTGTACTCACACATGTCCAGTTTCATGAGCCACCACAAATGCAGATGAAAAACCATCTTCATGGTTGAGAGTGCAGCTCCGGACAGGATGGCACATCCCAGTGACAGGGGCATAGCCTGTGAGAAACACCAAGGGTTTCAGAAAATGAGCAAGTACAGAAAAATCAGCATGGTGGGCAGGTCTAGGGCGAGCCCTGTCCTTTGTTGTGACACAAGTAGAGTTGAAGTGGTCCTCCCAAGACCTCTGCCCCTAAACATTTAACAATGCTCTCTTTCATCTATGAAACAGATGAAACCAGCCTTGAACAAATGAAAACTTCCTGGCTCACCAAGAAAATTCTTGTCACCTCTTGGACTGCCCTACAATTGCCTTTTCTGACTGCATAAGACAACAGAGACAAAGAACACCACGTGCTGCTGTATGGAGGAGCCCAATACCACCTCTCAGAGAGCAAAGCCCCAGCCCTGTGTTGACAGCAGCTCTGGCCAACTCAAAATAAATGGGAAAGCTCTGAGATTTCTCCCTTCTGGTGAAAAACCTGATCTCACAAGAGGCAGAGGTCTGAAAAAAGGAAAAAGGGGACAGTGCTTGGCCCTGCTGTTCCAGTCCTCTCCATAACAACATTTCTTGCAATTCGACTGTAACACAGCAACAGCTTCGGAACTTTTTAAACACAAAATCTATTCTTTAATCTTTGGGCATTTCCAGGACTGTTTACATATGTATCCCATTTTCTCTTCTTCAGTAAGGACACAGAAATTATCCAATAGGTAAGCAGTAAGAAAGAATCAAATAACAAGTAAAGCAGTTACAACTGAAAATGGCCCAATGCAGAGCTCTTGGGGAGAGAAAACACTGAGCACAGCTCAGCAAAAGAGGTACAATTAAACTTTACATGTTTAGCCTGGCTCAGTAATAAATGCAAATGCAAACCAAATGCAGACACACACCTTGCATGCCTGATGGACCAAAATCCTGCCTGGTGAGGAAGATGGCGTGGTCATGATACTCAGCGTGCCCAGTGTCTGGTTTCTGCTGGAGGTAGGCCCAGCGACACACGTTCTCCAGGCTTTGTGAGGGATTCCCAATCTCTATCAGACTCATGGACTGCAGTCACACAGGGGAAAAAATGACACCAAGAGTTATTTATTAAAAGCGTGGGCAATTTTTTTTTCCCAACTTTTTCAGGCACTTAACTAAACATGCCATTTCCATTACAAGTTTGTTCTTAATTAAGAGATATGCTTCAGAAACAAATTTTACTGGATCAAGAAAGCAAGAAAATAGCTAAAGTTCATGGTTAGATTGTGATTTCTGCATTTAATGAGTTCTAAGACATAACAATATTAAAAAACAGATGAGAAATAAAAGATAGGTATTTTAATGACAAAGCTGATACTGGGTTGTGAACTCTTATTATTTCTATGCCACCCTGGCATCAGTTTACATCATTTTATCATCTCTTTACCATCACTTCCAGTCTGGATATACAGTTCCTGATGGAGCCCATGTCCCTTTTGGAACCACAACAGTCTCAACCACGAGAGACTGGGGAAGATCAATGTCTAATGGCCAAGAAAAGCCTGTCACAACAACTGCAGAAAGCCAGCAACCTGTCCTGTTCATCACTACTTTTGTCATGAAATGGAGCTGGTTTGGATGTTCTGGCAGACCTTGGCACACTCTTGGATGCTCTGTTGGTGTAAAACCAAGTGTGCTTTTTCAGCTGTACTTGAATCATTACTTCCAGAAATGGACTTTCTCAGTGACTGTCTTTTAAATTGCATTTTCTTTATTCCATAACTCATCTGAAGATCATTCAGAAGGTAGAACACAACTTCCTACTGAGGGATGCCATTCTCCATGTAAACCACACATTAAATGGTTGGTGAACTGACACGGCTTGGCTGGCTCCAGTGAGCTGATGTGTTAGGTGAGGTGCAAAGAACTGTTCTCCTGAGCAAGAAAGAGAAAGGTATTTTAAAATCCAACTATTACATTTGTCTCTTCTTTTTTTTTAGTAGTACTTTCTTAGGAGTTCCCAGCTAATTCTGCTTGATACTGAGCACTGCTAAGACTTTAGAAAGCTTATTGTATGTGGGATACTCTAAAATGTATGACTAACTGACCTGTCCCAGGACTTCCAGGATTTGTAAGAACTAGAGATGTGAACACTGGCTTTTCATTTGCAAAAATTATATTACCATGACAACGCTGTAATCATAACAAAACCCACTACAGTTTAGATGCTATACTGTACTGCAAGCATTTGTCATTCCAAAATACTTAATGTAGAGCAAAACTTAGCCTATGCCAAAAATAAGAGAGAAGTAATACAATTCATGTTTAAATACAGATGTATTTGATGTGTCCTTTAATTGAATGCATGATGGAGTACATAGAGTATTGACTACATGAAAAAGAAAATCCTCAAAGGGTTGTGGAAGAACAACTGGAATTGATAAAAGAAGTGTCTGCCAAACTGAGGTCTGATTTTGGCAAAACTAAGATATTACAATTCTGCAAATGTTCAGAAAAACAAATTTATAAACCAAATAGAGGCACAGTTTGGATTCTGATACCACTGTGGAATGAGAAAGTGGTAATATAATTCTGTATTGGATCATACTGCTTCCAGCCATAATTCCCTTGGAAATTGAACTAATAACTGTATTTAAAATGGTGGGACAGTTGTGGTGCCCTAATTGAATCTTTGTATATTTATAAGAACATACTTAAACAAGCTTTGAGTTACTAATACAGGGCAAAATCCTGGCTCTTCAAGAAAAATCCTAGTCTGTTAAAAGGGTTTAACTGTTGCTGAGGTCTTTAATAACATCCCTCAGTCGTAAAACAAAAACAAACAAGCAAACAAGCACAAAACTTATCTATATCACCTTCACTCTTATTTCTCTAAAACTGCAGAAAAAAGATCAGTTCCTTCAAGGAGCACAATAAAAGAATCTGACTGCAAGACTCAAAAGCAAAAAATGCTGTAAAACAAAGCTGAGAAACCTCCAGTTTTCTAATATTTTCTGATGTTTACTAATACTTCCTTATTTCATAATGACCTTCTTGTGTACATTCTATCAAATGAAAAATCGCATCATTTAAGACACAATGATCAGAAAACAATGAAAACACACACCCTATCAACATATGCTTTGTTTAAGGGTATCCAATTATTTGCAAAGAAGTCTTGAATTTGCATGATCAGCAAAAAAGCATAGAAAATAAAATGTCAATTATTTCCTAATAACCACTGCTTTATAGCTGTCCTCTGTCATCTCTTCCCTGCCTGCTAAACCAAACCCTTGTTGGTGGAGTTTATCACAAAAGCAAAATGCTTGTCTCTGAATGAATCAAGAGAGCAGGTTTCAGCACTGCTCTGATTAACATCGAGTCTGCCAGGGGCCAGAACAGTCTGGCAGAGCAGAGCAGCAGCTCCCGTGGCTCAGGCACTGCCCTGGCATCTGCCATGAGTCAACAACTCTCTCACTGGATTCTGAGTCCATTCCAAGAGCAAAACCACAAGCTCAGTCCAAGAGAACCTCAATGCTTACTTATCAAAACACTGATTTTAGAGTTTGTCTTCAAGCAAATTAAGTTAGACCAAGTGGTTAATGTGGACCATTGTGGGGTTTTTGCATCCAACACAATAGGGAGAAGGAAAAAAAACCCTCTCACATAAAAGGGGAAACTGAGAACACACAAGTCTAGAAAACATGTTTTAGCTGACCCAACATTTTTGCCAATGACACAACTTTAACATCATAAAACTGATCCTTATTGCTCTTTAAGCTGGGAAACAAGACATCCAGTGGGAAGTCAATTATTTTGAGTGTCTGTGTGCTATGAGTGTAAGTAGCAAGTCCAGGTCTTGTAAGTGAGGAGGACTTCAAAGAGTGAGAGGAAAAACTGAGTCTGTCTGCTGAGTACTCCAAGTCCACTGAGCACTCAAGTCATCTGGTCACTAATCCCTTGTCTTTCCTCACTGTAATGCAGCAGCTTGAAAAGAGAAACCCACTTGATTCCTAGCAAATTTTCACCTGAACATCCACTTTCTACAATTTGCCAAAGACCTTCAGATCAGAAAGGCTCCAACTGTGCTAACAGCAAATATTGCATGGCTGGGGAACCATCAGTGAGTCAAGCTCACTCTGCTGTGCAACTGCACTGGCTGAGACTGAAGAGCCATGAACACCATGGTCCTCTCCTGACAGCAGACAATGCTATGGCCAGGGAAGGGAATTAGAGATAGTGTTTCCCTCCAAAGAACCTCCAAGGCTCCAGTGGTCTTTGGGTCAAAGATTTCCTAAGCCAGGCATGCTTCTGTATAGAATTTTATCCACTTTTCCAGCTGCCTTGCCTTTACAGATAAATGCTGCTGTCCTGAAGAAAGGAGTTTAGGAGATCGTGGAACCAGGCAGAGCTTGTTAGTAGACAGGGCAGATGTCATATGTTTTAGAAGGATATTGTCCAAAAATTACTCTTGTAGAGATATCAGATAGCACTTAATAATATTTTCTTTTGGAAACCAATGTGGGCTTTCATCAGAGCCCAACCCTTTATTAAATGGACAAAGCAAATTGAGAAAGAGGAAAAGAAATGAGCTGTGTGCTGTAATAAGGGCTGAAAGGTAAAATCCCTCTTGTCACACAGCAAACAGGGGAAGTTGGGGGCCAGCAGGCTGCACATGGAGAAGAGGTGTAGGTGTTACTCTTGGCCAGCAAAGGGCTCACACTGCCAGGAACTCACAGGTCC
The DNA here is from genome assembly GCA_024865655.1 of Emberiza elegans. Taxonomy (NCBI): domain Eukaryota; kingdom Metazoa; phylum Chordata; class Aves; order Passeriformes; family Fringillidae; genus Emberiza; species Emberiza elegans. The sequence continues at coordinate 59,140,450 of JALJVW010000184.1, forward strand.
TGCAGCTGGCTGGGAGCTCTGACCTGGCTGGGAAGGACCTCTTTCCAAGCGGGACAGCAGGCCTGTGGAGAGCATTACTCAGCTGATCAGCAGGAAAACTGCCAATGGAAAGAGAAACTTTCCTTCTCACAGCAAGAAAAGCAAAAAAATTTGTGAACTGCTGATGGAAACAGATGGAGATGTTGGCCAAGAAGTGGAAAGGGCTCAGCTGGGAAAACATCCTCCAGGCAAGGAGATACCACAGAAGATGACGAGGACAGTCTGCCCTACAGAACTAGCTGAGGCCTTTTCTCTGGGAAACTCAACATCTACCAATGTTGCACATTTTCCTCCCTTTTTTTGATTTTGCCTTCATTTCTTGTCCACTCCCTTCCTTCTTAGATGGAAACAAAAAAAAACCCAACCAACCAAAAAAAAAAAAAAAAAAAAAAGAAGAAGACAACCGGGTTGCAACTACCATTCATACAAAGAGGCAAAGCAGGGTAGTAAGAAGTGATTGAAAGCCAGAGAGGTCTTGGAACCTTTTTATCCTTTGGGAAGTTATCAGTTCTCTCATATGAACACACTGAGGAACAAATCATTCATGAAGCTGTGGAAAGTCCTTCAAATACTTGTGGAGATTATGGAACAAGCAAGAAATATGTATTTTTTTTCTTTAAAGTTATCAAAGTTGTCCAAGTTATCTTAGAAGAAAACTGCAAATTTAGTCTATATTCTACCCAAGCCTTTCAAGAATGTTCAAGCTGCCAGCCAATGGGAAAGACACACTGGTGTCACACACGGAATGGCAGCTCCCCTTAAACAAATGTTTTATTTAAATCATATTTGGCATCACTGGGTACAACTTCGCAAAAGTGATGATGAGCAGGTTCCTGGTGATAAGAACATAAGAAATTTAGGCTAGTCAGAAGCTTGGGACCTTTCCTAACTCATCCATTAGGTGGTGCTCCAAGAGAACCAACGGAGAAGGCTTTGCAGCTGTTCAGTAGCTCCAGGAAGAACAGAAATATTCTTGACATGACAGGCTTCAAACTATAACAGGAAAAGTTGGACCACAGCAGTGCACACGTTCAGGAAACAATTTAACATATTACTTTCTCTTCCTGAATGTGTAAAGTCTCTGCAAAACACACTGTTTACATTGCTTCTACTTGGCACTTCTATTGCTCATTGGATATTGGATTAGAACTTTTATATTCTTCTTTCATCCTGAACAAGACAAGCAAGAGATAAATAAATAAAATTATTGAATGTCCATGGTAACCAAACTAACAAAAATAGCTCATTCAGCAAACTGCCATTTTGCATTCAAAGGATTTGTAAAGCTTTCTTATGGCAGCAGTTTGTAAACATGTTTCAGTATCTAATTCTGAATAAATGTAAGCAGATCAGGAGTACAAAGTACTGTTTATGCTATCAGCCAGCTCCACATTCTTCAAGGTCCCAACAAAACACACTGAGAAATTATAAACTCTAAGTCTAATATATAAATAAGGGAATTCAACAATTCACCCAGATAAAAAACAGGAGGGCCAATATCTCTTCTCTTTATCCCCATATGAAACATATGAAAACAGTACAAAAATATGAACAGCTGCCAAAATGCTACATCATATGTAAGTCTTGGCCTTGCAACTCAGCCTGTGCAGAACTGGTTACTGGATATGGCCAAATGCTGGGGTCAACAACTCCATCTTCAGACACATCTGTAAGGTCAGGGCTTGATTCCTGCTGATTCTTTCAGGTCTTCTGCATCTACTAATGTCAGTGGAAAAATAAGATACTCAACTCACATTTGTGACCTAGTACAAGGAGAGGCTGGAGGAGGCTCAGGAAGATCTCAATAGATATAAAAACCTATTGGGCAGAGAATAAAGGTGACTGAAACAGTCTGCTCAGTAGGATCCAGAGAAAGGAGAAGAGGCAATGGGCAAGAAAAAAAAGCATTTAGGAGCATTACTATAGTTTTAACATAAGAGTGGCCAAACATTGGGAAGGGTTGTCTAGAGAGGTTATTGAGTCTCTGGAAAAATTCAAAACCAAGCTGGACAAAGTCCTGGTCCACCTGCTCCAAGGTGACCTTGCTCTGAGCAGGGCAGTTGGACTAGATGATGTCCAGAGGTCCAGTCCAAGCACAGTTTCCACGGCCCTAATGTGCAGCCAACAACCTCCTTGCATTGCCAGGCACAGGTGCTCTCAGCCAGAGCCTTTGCACCTTAATGGGAGAGGCAGAGGTAAGTGGAGGTGCTCATCCCTTTCCCTCCAGGGAAACAGCAGGGTCAACAGCAAAACAGTAAGGACAACCACCAGATTTAAGGAATAAACCTCATTTAAGGTTTATTTAAGGCTGCCTTATGGGAAACAGAAATCAAGAAGAACCTGACTCAGAAGTGCTGAACCAGCACTTCCATCCCAGCTGAACCAAGAACATCTCCCCTGCTTGTATCAAGCTTAGACCTGAAAAGGTCAGATGGCAGAGATAAAGAGAGCATCATTTTATGAAAATATCAAAGGTAAATTCCCATCCCAAATGAAGGCAGCAGGAGCTCTGCTAATGTCTCAGACATACAAAATTGAAAAGTCCTTCTCAGTTGGACAGTCCTGTCCTATGAGATTGCAGGCATCCACCCCATAACACCTTCTTCTTCAACTGCTACCTCAAAGCTGTTTGGGTTTTCTTCCCTCCTTTAAGCTATTTGAGAGGCTCTCTGCCATGGTAGTCAGGCTCTTCTTTCACTCTGACCAAGTTAACACATGGTCAAAGTCCAGCCACTTGTTATGATGCCAGCACAGGTTTAGAGCTTATATGGCTTTTATTTCCCTCCTGGTTGCATTTCCAGATGCCACAGAGCAGAGCCAGCATCCCTCAGCCCATCCCACCCTGCTCCAGGCTGAATACACTCAGGCTGTGCATAGTGCCAGAAGAGAGCTCAGGGGTGTCCTGCACTGCCACACTCACATTTCCCAAGAAATAACCTTTACAAATCCTCAGGGGGCTGCATTTATTGAAACCTTGCAGTCCCTGCAAAATTCTTTCCATGTGGTTTTTCATTAATCACTGAATTAATTACATCCATCCCAGCTAACCTGTGCTTTCCTCTGTGCTGTGCAAGGGCAGCTCATCTGCACACAGAGTCACCATTGTCAGTGGACAAAGCGTGGGGCTGCAGCCAGGAATTTATGAGGTCTTATCCCCAGCCTGCCAGTGGCCTTCCGTGTGGCCTTGGAAAATAACACTTAACATCTTTGGTTTTTTAGCTGTAAAATGGAAATAATAATCTTTATTCATTCACCTCAAAGAGGCGATGAGAGGATTTTATGCAGTGCTCAGTGTTTAAATGTTTCCAAACAAATTTTAGAATAACCAGTCAGGGTTTTTAAATGCATGCTCAGCTCATCTCTTGCAACCTCCTCTGGACTTGGTGCTCATGGTTGCTTTGCTTATTTCCCTGAGTATTCTAGAGCTAGCTGTATTACAGAGCTGTTACAACCAAAATAGGTCTAAGTGGAATAATTTGCACAAACATTGAATTATATTAATCTCAAATATATCTGCAGTTGCCAAAATTTGGAACCAATCTTCCTACTAATGAAGTCAAAAAGGCAGAAGCAAGCCAGCTCATCTTTTTCCCATTTGAAGAAAAATGGACTGCATGTACCCTGTTTACTTATTTGCAGTATCCCATCCCATCAAAAAAGCCAGTGACTTTGCAAGTCAATGTCAAGAAAATGCAGAGAAATGCATTGTGGCTTCTGAAGCCAACACAGATATGGAGCAGCCTTTGCAGAACATATTTTTCTATCCTAATGATGGAATTGATAAATGAGTGGGCAGCAGCAAGGCACAGCTGAAGCCTTCACATCAGTCTGTGGTACATCATTTGCTGGAAGTACTGAGAAAAGTGGGGAGTCAGGGAAGGGCTGGCAGTTCCTGCAAAGTCCTGCAGAGCTACCCCAGCCCAGCCACACTCTGCCTGCTCCCCAAACACACCACCCAGCCAGAGCTCAAGCCTGGTGCTCTTGGCAGGGCTCAACCTGCCACCCCCTCAAAGTCCTGAGGTGATAACTCACACAAAGTGCTAATTCGGTAAAACCATGTCAGATCTTTTCAATTTGTCCCTGAAGTAATTTCAGCATGTGATCACTAAGGAATATGTTCCATTTTTTCATCTTACCACATATTAATGCTATTAATGCTGTTCCTGAAATTACTGAAACTTCTGCATGTACAGTTGCCTGTGTTTGAGAATATTAAAATATAAGTACATTTGAAAGAGTGAAATACCTTCAAGCAAGAACCAGTGAAAGGTTGGTTGCTATGCAACTCAAGTATTGTCCATATTATTCTTATCAACAGATGACATATTGTATAAAATATAATATAATAATCTGAAAAACTCACAATCCAGTAGAAGGCTGCTCAGGGGTGGAGAATTGGCAATAGCTGAGTGTGCTGTCATAAACCTGACGTTGATGGTATATACTTCATCAATTACAGAACCATAATGTAATTATTTTGATTATTTAAATGGCACTCTTGATAATATATATAAATTGCCTGCAGTGAAGCAAATGAATCTGAAGATATTAGCTCCATGCTTTCAAAAGAAATGCTTACTCAAACAAGACTGGGATAACATTTTCATGTTGTGAAGCCAACCATGCTGCTTCATTCATACACTGCCTAACTTGTACACGTTCCCCACTTAATACCACGTGTTTTGAATATATGTTTTCCTAAAAAATTGTTAGTGCTCATGTGTGGGACAGTAAAATACTCAAGGCTTTGTTCTAATTCCTCAGAACAGATTCAGAAAATAAAAACCATACACTTCTCTCTGCTTTTCCACTGCTAAATTATCCCAAACCTTTAAAGAAAAATCTCCTCACCTTCTACTCCCTGGTACTGGTAATCCTCTTATCAGGAACTTTAAAAACATGAACAGAAAAGGATGTATTCTTACACAGCCATGTCATGCAGGTTCTCACATCATAAAGTAGGGGAGTTCCGGATTGATATCTTTTATATATACTTTTTGCTATTTTTAGAAAGCTATAGATTCTTTCATGTAAACAAGAATCAGATATGGAAATGCAAGAAAAATTATCTTTGGGGAAAGCTTGTGATCGCAGAATTATTCCACTGAAACCAGCAGGACAACTCAGAAGCTAAAGCTATTGTCCACTGCAGACTGTGGATGCAGAATCCAGAAGCAGAATATCCACAAACAGATTACACAGACCTGCAAATGCTACTTCTGTGATGTGGCCAAAGAGCTACCAGAAAATTCTGGATTCTGTCCTCCACCCCAACTCTCCTCTCTAAAGAATATGAAACTGGTAACTTTCAAATTATAAATGGACAAAGCTTTGCTCTTCACAAGAAAACAAAGATCCTTAAGATGGAATCATGACTGCTGTAGCCACTGTCTGCCATCTGGAAAATGGCAGAAATAACCAGAGCTCACACTGAGATAGATCTATAGGGCTAAAGATGAATAATAACAAAGACATAACAATTATGAAATATCCATGGACTAAGGACTGCAAAGAAGTGACTAGCCCAGGTACTAATTCTGCTGGCTTCCACCACTATTGCAACATCAGATTTGTATGAGATTCATAAGTTGATTTGCAATCAATTTTTTGCCATTACAACAATGACAAGGATATATCAACCATTTTGTAATTCAGTGTTAACTACACACTTCATGAACTCTCAATCACAAAATGGCAAATATGACCTTTTTTTACATTTACTTTAGGACATACATCTGATTAAGCTTATTCAAAGTGCATAACTACATCATCATCATCATCATCATCATCACTGCAGGAAAAGCAGAGATGGATTGGTGCATTTAGTTCTCAGATGGGGAAGATCCAACAGAAAAACTTAACCTGTATCCAGCTCATCAGTCTCCTGCAGAGTCCAGACTAAACCTGAGACCTCCCTCATTTGCACCAGGGAGGAAAATTCTCAGCTGGTATTGAGCAGGGCAAGCTAGTGAATGCAGTGGAGCTTCACCATCTGCACTGGCTCTTTGCTGACAGCATTCCAGCAACTTCCATGAACAGACATGGAGTCATCCAGAATCCAGGTTTCCTACATGAACATGGAAATCCCAGCAATTCCAGTCACAGGAAGGTGTGTTGGATGTTAACACTCAGCTCTGAGCAGCTGGGCCTGATGCTGCATTGGAGAGCACATGTCCTTAACCAAAGCAGTTATCAACATACTTGAAACGTCCTGTTCTTGTTCCCATGGAATCTGATGTTGACTTGGCAGTAACAGGACACAGGTACTGAACAGACCAATACTTTTGAAACCCATTTACCATTTTGTTCCTTTTTACCCAGGTTTTGTCTGTGGAGCATCCCCTTCCACAGAAACTGAGAGAAAGAACACTTGATATTTTTAATTACAGATTTGATCTTGTAGGGCTCTTGCCTTCTGGCCCCTATTCCACAGAACACCCATTTAACTTTAAGCCCATGTGTAGAACTACTTGATAATAAGTACAAGTATAAATGAGTTCTTAGAAAGCGGCCGTAGCCCTCAGCATCTTGCAGAGCTGACCTTGTGTTTACTGTTACTTACTTACAGTTGAACCAGAACACAGTTGTGTTTTCTTTAGGAACTAAAATGTTCTCTATGTTTCATGGATTATTCCAAACAAATCTGAAAAGACAGACTGCCAGAGCTAAGCAGTAACTTCAAATGACACAGGGAAAACCCAGAAGAAATTGAAATTATTTGAAATGTAAAAGTTTAAATGATAAACAGATATATATATAAACATGAAAGTTCTTTGTATTCACAGACTAATAAGGATAATATATATGGATTAAAATACAAAACAAATATATGTCCCCAGTAACTGCAGTGTTCATAAAAGAATGAAGTCTATAGATATTGATATCCTCCATTTAAATTAACCTTTCCTTACCTTGCCGTAGCTCAGCAGGATTATCCTCACCAAGACAACATTAATGTGAGCACCCAGGGACTCATCATGATAAATTTCATTAACCTGCAAAAGAGTTCAGTGCTTTAACAATGGTAACTACGAAGGCAGTGATACAGCTGGTACCTTTTATACTCCTTCATTAGGCTAGACACCACTTTGTGATCATATTTAAAACATTAAAAACTCCACTAATGAGAGAGGGAATGAGGTTTTTCCAAATTCTGCTGCAATTTCCCAACAGGCCATAATTTAGGGAATTAAAATAAATATATAGAGACTTCAGATTACCAGGTATATACGTGCGAGCCTAATTGCACTTGGAGGTATCATGGTGCACCCATACCATGCAGCTGAGCCGACCCATGTGCACTCACTGGAGCCTGGAGCATGGCAATCCAGGCAAAATCCCAAATATCTCTCTGCTGAGCAGGACCATGCATAGGGAAGGGGATGAGTGAGCAGAGAGACAAGACCTCTCTCCCAGGAGCCATTCACTGGATCAGCTCAGCTGCACCCTGTAACTCTTCCATCTGGGACCCATCATATCACACTCTGCCAAGAAGAATGTGTCTCCCTCAAAAAGCTGGTCAGGCACATGAGCTGGCTTTATTGTGTGTCAAAATTCATCAGTGTTAAACTTTGCAAGTAGAACAAAAGCTACAAAATGCCAGCAAGTTAAAATTGTCTTCTTTTTTTTTTTTTTATACCAGAGCTACATAACTAAACACGCACATGGGGAAATCACCCCAGGAACACTGAAAAGAAAACTGTAAATATTTAGAGTAGAGAATGAAATGTGGATGAATAACAATTACTTAGGAAACACTGCTACAGGCAAGCTGGGCAAATATTAACTGTTAACGAGGCTGATTTAAGTATTCAGTGATGAAGACTGCATGAGACTTGACCAAATGGCAGGGGTTTAGCTTTACAAATTAGAAGAGGCAGATGAGATCCCTGCAAGGCAAGTTCCTTCCCTAAAACCTCCTTCCCTTGGTAAAGGTTGCACCAAACTGAACTGTTTTACTGGATGGACCTAGATTTCATTTATTCCTGCAAACTAGATTCATTACTTCAAGCTAATAAATAACTTTCAGGGAACCTTTCATTTGAAACATGGTAAATAATGTCCTGCTACTTCAATCAGCCCGTTTTAATGGCCCATATTTTATCTCTTCAAAAACCATTAAAATTATATACATCAGTGTAGGTTTTGCTAAGCAATCCCCACTGACATTTTAAAGTGAATTTTAATTTGTTTCATCAGTATTTTTTGACAGAAGAGCCTTATTTTATGCCTGGTAGATATCCAGGTTTTCAACAGTCCTGAATGTCCTGCTGAACTGCAGCTCCAGGAGGAGGCTCACACCCTCCAGGGTACCTGGGGAACATTCTGGGGGATGCCTGGGATGCAGGTTTGTTAGTGGTTGATGAGCAAGCAGATCCTTGGGTTGAGATGTGGATGAGGAGCCCATGGCTGTGAGTGGCCTCAGGGGCTTCTGTTTTCCTTGAAGGGTAGAAGGAGCTGATTATGTTCAAATCTGCTTTGTAAACAACCCCTCTAGAAATCAGATAATCTTTTCGCATGTTTAAATAAGACTTTAGAAGACTAACTTTATATTCTGAAATTTTAAAAACTCTCTTATTTTTACTTTGAGGACCATTGCTCAACACAGATTTTAAAGAGGTAAGGCAAACACATTTTGCTTTACAAAAATTCTTTCACCCAGGAAAAAGACCCTCGAACGCTGTCAAGGGAGACAGGGATATTAATTTGCCTCCCTCTTTGTGTGGTGAGAAGAGAGTACTCACATCAAGGATATGAGGTTGAAATAAGTTGCAAATTACCTGTACATGAAATGAGTATTAAAGAAAAAACTGCTGTGTATAGAGGACAGTAAACACAGCATGTAAATAAGTATTTAATTAGTTCATAAAGCATAATCCAAATTGGTGCACACCACTCTCTCATTAACATCCAGAATTTAACCTAAGCCTCTTTTAACAATCGTTGAGTAACCGAACAACTGTATCGCTGTTGTGTGCCAAAGGGAAACTTGGCTTGAAAACATTGATGGAACAGAATTAAAACACTGTTTGACTATTCATGCAAATGACATCTAACAGACAAACTGTGAATGAACAGAAAAGCACAAGCACTGTAAAAAGCTGCTTGGTTCTCTTGGGATCCTGGATTTTCTGCAAGACAGCAGGCCAATTCAAAGCTCTGGGCCTTGGTTTCATTAATAAGGATGAGTCCAAGCCCTCTTCATCCAGCATCTTCCTCTGACCTAAATTGTGGTTTGCTAGAGTTTCTCACTGCACATAAATATGCTGAAATAGATGCTTTTCCTTCTTTTCAGCACAGCCTAAATCACACCTATTTGTTGCAGGAATCTGTTAGAGATACAAGATCCAAATGAATATTGTGCTCTCAGAGGTTCATGAAAATGCACACACTGAAAGGCCCAACACAATCCCTAGCTCAGATTCCTGACATTTCCACCTCTTATTTCAACAGGAAAGCAGAGTCAAGCTAATGCAGCTCAATGTATAGGGCAGAAGATGACCAACCAGCCTGTGCAATCAGAAAGCTCCAGGCTTGAGAGCAACTCACAACTTTGAAATTTAGTGTTTGAAAGCACAGATAGCCAGACAATGGAGATACATGTTCAGATGTCTGTGCAATAAATACACACAGCTCTGGGAAAGACTGCAAGTACTTTTCCAGCACTGCATCTTCATGTACTTCAGCAGGACATCCCGGTTCATATCATCAGAAGAAAAGCCAGAGTCAATCTCCTGTTGTTCTTAGATCAGTAACTCTAAAATTAAGTTGCTGCATAGGAGGAAAAAAGTACACAGAGACCATCCCATAATCACAGCTCCTGAACTGAAGGCAGTGAATGAATTAAATCTTATTAGATGTCCTACAGTGATTCAGCATTTATAGAGGGTGATGAAGAAGGCTGGGTAAATCTCAAAGAATTCAAAGCACAGTGAAACACTGTAAAGACACTTTCATCAAGATATTGTAGTTCACTGACTATTTTGGGATATCTTTGGTTTCTTTTTCTGGGATATTTCAAAGGAAAACATACATTTCTATTTAAAGTTTCTGTGTAGAAATCAGGCTAGCACAGATTGGTGCTACATAATAAAAACAAAGACTTTATTTACTTTTTTTTCATCTGTCCCTCTCTGCTAATTTTATAATTCTTCTGCCTTGAGCAAGTTTCAAGTCAGCACAGTAAGCACATAGAATACATCAAAAGTTAAAGGCAAGCAAAGTGCCAGTGACGTGCCTCATGCTTTGTAAAAGAAGCACTGGAAATTTTTGATTACTGAGCAAAGCACTGCCTGATCCTAGAAGGGAATTTTGAAAGCTTCTGTAACACAAATAGTAATCAACAGCCTGCAGTTTTGCTAGTCTTGGTGCAGAGCAGGTTACCTGCTGGTAGAGCTGGAAGGATTTTTAGGCAAAGTCAGGTGGTTCCCTGGAACCCTAATTAAACCAATGCACCATAGGAGAATAATCTGTGTATTTTGGCAAATCATCAGCAAACTCATTCATGTACTTTGAAGGAGTCCCCAGCCTTGCAGAGTTTGTTAGCATCTGCTATGCAAAAGGCAGATCATTTCATCAGAACACAATTCCTGAACCATAAACCATTGGGTTCTTCCAGAGGCAGCTCCATGGATTGCTCCTCATGCCTGGGTGAGCGCCGCTGCCCCGGGCTCCCGAGCACACACCCCTGCTGGACATTTCATAGCTTCCACCTCGGGCTACATCAGTGTCAAACAGCTCTGACCCAGCACCAGAGGCCATCAGAGGGCACATCTGACCCTTTGAAGAGGGCACAAACCAAGAGTCATCTGGTTTTGCAGCCACCACAGTTTGCTGATCCATCCAAGCTGATTAGCCCGCTCTTTGATCACCCAGCATCCTTACACAACTACTGCTGCAGAAACTACTGATGGCTATGTGCTCCCAGGCAGAGCTGGGACCATGTGTGGATCTCTGCCAGAGCAATCCTGGAGAAGCTGGAGAGCATCAGCTCCTTCCCTGTGGGATGGCAGAGCTCCTGGCAAGCCATTGTTAGAGCCCAGCCCGAGATGCAGCTCATTCATCAGCTCACAATTATCTGCAGCAAAGCCTCAGTGCCTGGTGGGCATCCAGTGATTGCCTATTTCTGTAAGAAATGTCTGGTTTGAATTACAGGATAGGAACCAGAAATGTCATGGTGGATACTGAGCACAAACTTCTGTAATCTGACTCTCCCAAAAGCGTTTCCCTCTCACTTTATTTTTCTGTGGTCCCACTTCAAACACCACTGTGCTCTTCAATTTTCATCACCTTCTTTATGCTTTTGAAGATCCCAAATGAGCATTTCTGACATTCCCAAAGCTTTCTCTTAATCCCACAGGAATAACATTACATCGATTCCTCTGGTGGATGTACTATGGTCACACAGAAAGTCATACAGCAAAATCACCCTTTCTAGTCCTTACAAGGCATTTCCTCATTTCCTCAGAGAGGAACTCTCTTTTTTTCCTGAAATCTTTATTGAGCATCACAAGGGAAAAAGAAGAATGAAAGCACACAACACATGAAACTTAAAGGTCAAACTGTGATCCCACATTTGGAAAACATCTATCATTCTGCTCAAAACCACACACACCGGGCAGTTTTAGAAGAGCTTGGCAATGTACATTTTGAACCAGAGATAGGAATCTCACATTTTCTATGTAAATATGAGTTTGAGTCCTGATTTACCTTCCCTGGTATCAGAATCAGTAGGTGTTACCAAGTCCAAGTTAGCTGCTTCTGATCAAAATGAAAAACATTCCCCAGCAGATGCGTTGGCAAGGCACTAGGTAGCTTCATGTTACGGGCCTCTATCTCATCTTCGACTGTAACATTGGCTTTAGAAAGGTCATAGACTTTGTTTTCTGACTTCATGACTAATTTATTTTTCTTAGTTCCTCCCGCAGGCTCTTGGAACTTCTCATTCCTGCTCATAAACCACTGCTGTGAGGAGTTTCTCTAAACACTGTAAATTACCTTTGCACCAACAGACTCAGTATTTTTCTGAATTACTGTCTCAAGATCATGTTAATAAAATCAACATCATAAAATAATTAAGCAGACTGATTTATCACTTTACTACAGGGAATAGGGGTGTGGTGTCAAAGTAATAAATATGGTGACCTCTTTAAATCTGAGTGGTTTGATAAAGAAAAGTGCCCAGAATTTGAAAGCTGATCCTAACCATCCACACTCCATCACACAAACCACACTGTCACAACTCAGAAGTCCCTGGCTGAAACCTTTGTGGCTAAAGCTCATGTTGGTATTTGGAGTAAAGATAAAAATAATCTTTTAACAGTACCTACCTCTACCTTGAGGATGGTACCAAAACCTGTGTGATAGGGCAGCAAGGCACATTCTAGGTACCAATAATGAGCAGTGATCACCTAATTGACACTGGGAATAAAATCCCTGTGAAAATGAGCACAACCTGTAACAGTTCTGAGAGGGTCTTTCCTGCAGGAACCCCTGAATGCCCAAGCACAACTACAGCTTCCACTGTAGGGTGGCAATCAAGATAATGAACAAAAATAACCTCATGCAGGCCTCTTCAGACACTGTTCATACCAGTCACAGCTACTGTTTTATAATGAACCGTCAAAATGTGGAGTTAACTCACATACATATATTTAAACTTTCAAACAAGCTGTAATTCAGCTACAGACAGCTGAAGTCCCTCAGATGAACAGAGCTGGACTTACATTTGTTATTTGTGAAACTTCTTAGAGTTAGTTCAAATTTAAAGCACCCATATTCAAATAAACTGATTTAAAATAATGAGCATTGGAGCTTATGAATTATTTAATTTTCAAAAATCCAGTTGAATTCTACATTATTGAACTATCCTTGCTGTCTAAAAGAAATGCTTTTTAGTTTAAAAAGCATGATTCTGAAGACAGGGAGCACCATTATTTCAATGCATTCAATCATCACTTTCTTTTTAGCAGCTTGAATTAGACATGCTTTCAGGTTTTTATCCAACTGTCAGTTAGAAACCGATGGCATTTCTGCCCTTTCCTCTCATTAGGGACTTGCTGTTCTGTACCTGCAAATCTCCATCCCTCATCAGCCAGAGATACGAGAGCAGAAATCTCATCTATAATAGTAGTATCATGTACATCCTATTAAAGAGGACAGATAACACATTCAGCAGCGCCTCAGGGCCACAATTTCAAAGACATGTGTAGTGCTGAAAGATGCAGGTGAAAGACTCCAGGGACTTTCCAAAGCCCCCAGCTGCATAACTCTCATTGATTTCAGTTATTCAAATGAAAAGTTGTTTAATGTATTTGTTCTGGAGTTGAAGTTTCACTTGAAGGCTGGGGAATACATAATCCCATGAGCTAATTTTTAATACTGATTCTCACTGATTTCAAAGGCAGGTAAATGACTAAATACTCAGATAAATCTAGCACAGAGTGAGGCATAATTCTTGTTTAGAGTCTATCTCCCTCTGAAATAACAGCAATTAGGCACTTAGCTGCTTTGAGGAGATGGGTTTTGTATCACAAATATTTTGGCCATATAGCCATTAAATGAGTATACATAAAATTTTAATATCAGCTCTTTTACAGTAAAGGAATGGAAAAGAATTTAAAGATTTTTACCCCTGAAAATTGCTTAATCCTCAAAACTACTTTTAAGAGGGTTATGAAACAGTGAATTTCAGCACCAGGACTGGGTACTAACAATACTCATTTCAAAATCAATTTACCCTCTAGGTTGAAAAAGCTCTTTAAGATCATGAAGTCCCACCATCAACCCCAGCGCTGCCAAGGTCACCACTAAACCACACTCTCAAGTACCACATGCAAATATCTTCTAAACATCTCCAGGGATGGTGACTCCATCACTTCCCTGGGCAGCCTGTTCCAATGCTTGACAACCATGAAGAGATTTTTCCAAATATTCAATCTAAACATCTCTTGGAGCAACTTGAGACCATGTCCAGATCCCACTGGAGAGCCTTCAGCCCTCCAGCAGATCAACACTCTCATCTACCTTGGTGTCACCTGCACATGAACTGAGGATTCACTCAATTCCCTAATCCACATCACTGATATTAAGCACTGCTGGACCTGGGGATACCACTTTGGACTGGCCAACAGCTGGATTTGGTTCCATTTACCATCACTCTTTAGATTTGACCACCCAGCCAGTTTTTTTATCCTCTGATCAGTGCACCCATACAAGCCATTCAGCTCAATGACATCCATTCAGTGCCCTTCTCCTCCTCCCAGAGCATCCTGCAGTGAAAACCTTTTCTTTCCCAAGCAACAAGGTAATTCTACAACACCACTTCTAGCCTTGCACTTTTCTAGTATTTCCCAAACAATTGTACAGGCAGATACAATTACTGGGGGGTTGAGATGCTTTCTTGCTGAAATTGAATTACCTTCTATGTTCTTGAGTAACTACAGAACTACACGATTCCACCCAAATATCTCTCCTCTGTGGAAATGCTCCTGCATGCTATAAATGCAAAGTTAATTTGTGCAATGTGTGGGCTCACACTTGGAAATGCAGAGGACTGTGCAGGCCAATATCCTTCCCAGGAAAAAGCACAGCATGACGTGCAAAGAAATTGGTGCAAGCGAGAGGCAGCAGAGGGTCTCCAAAGTGAAAACAATGGCATCTTTCCCAAAGGTGACTGAATGTCCCCGATGTGCTGAGCAGAGGAAAGAGAGGAGGTCAAGAGAAACCAGAGTTTTGTCAGAGGAAATGACTGGAGGATGAAAAAGGGGAGGCATGAGGCTGAGCTCGCTGCAGTGGAACGGCTGGCGCACAGTCAGACAATACGTGGCTACAGCCCAACGTGTTAAAAATCTTCTGGCATCTATCACCATTTGTTTGGGAGTGACTTCATTTCCAAACTTTGGGATAAATATTAGCACAGCTATTCAAGATAGCCAGGACACCCAGCCCCTGTTTTTTCTCACTTCATGGCTTTTAGGTGTGGACTGTAACACATCACTTAAGCTGCACAAAACAGATTTTACTGAATTTACAGTCATTGCGCTGGGCTTGGAAAAAAAAATATTGTTTTGATTGGGTTGGTGGTAGGGTTCCACCCAAGATCCCTGGGAAAAGTTAGTTAAGGACAACTGTTCACACCATCACACACAAAGAGATCAAGCACAGTGGGAGAAGCAGCCATGCTGGGAGTTGCTTCTGGGAAAGTAATGTCTTGCCCCAGGAGGGACAATTCACCTAAAGTTTATTTCATTTTTGAAACCTCAGAAATTCAACTATTTGATTGCCTGTTTTATCTCCAGTAAATATCTTTACTATTATTTTGTTACCATGCATTCTTGATTTTATGCTTGCTGCCTCATTACCATACAAAGCTAATTGATTCTACGCCTTGTTACTCCAGAAAGCTAATTGATTACATCCTAAATCCAGCAGGGTACACACAATCTGATGCTTATGAGAGGATCTCCAATTAGATTTAAAAATACAGCTGGAATTATCTGTAGTGGTCTTCTTTTTCAGTGACCTTGGACCTACATATCTCGTCAGAGACACACTGCATACATATGACCCCTAGCAGCCAGGGACCCCAAGGCCTTTTATAGTGGGCTCATTTTCTGAACAAAAACCCCCAAAAATTCAAAGAGGTAGAAGAGAGGGCAATGGAGGAGTCACTGTGAATCTCAGGGAAGGAGAACAAAGCCATGTTCTATACAGAATTACACCTTTCACCCATCCAGCAATGAGGGCAAGAGCTAGAGTTGCCTTGTTGAGAGGAAGGAGAGGTTCTGCATTGTGTTGTCCTTGGCACAATCCAGGACCCAGCACCATCTGCAGCAATAAACCCCTCCTGCTTCTCTGTGCTGGAGCTGGAAACAGGGCTGGTTACCATCACCATCCCTCTGCTGAAATACAGACTCTAGAAGCCAGCTGACTTTTGAGAGAAAGAACAGGACAACACTGATGACTGCCAGCAACTATCCAGAGCCTTTCAAGAGGCCTTGAGGATTTCAAGCAGCTCCTCGAATTTGGGCACAAGGCATGGGACACATCCTCAGTCCCCAAAAGACATGTTTCTACCTCAGAGCTCTCAACAGAACAATTGCTGCCTGTGCCAAGAGCTGCTGTGCCCTGTGGGGATGGTTACACAGGCTGCACTTTCTAAACCACTTGCAGAGACAGGCTGCTGAAGAGTTGTTATTTCTTGCAATTTGTGTCTTGGTTTGGTTTACTAAAATTAGGAAAAAGTATATTCCAGAGCTGGAACATTTATGGCTTCTTTACCATTACTGTATATTTTAATTCTTAAAAATAGATTTAAGTGACATGATAAGTAAAGAGTCCTGTTTAATCTATTTTGGCCTGTTTGCCACATTCCTGGTTTGGCCTGTTTGACTTGTTAATTTAGAGATGCATAAAACCATCTGTTTCACTGTAGACTTTGTTTTAAGCCTCAGAGGAAACAAACCACACAAATAAATTAAATTCACTATGTCATTTCTGTTAGAATATATGCATTTACAGCCATCAGAGCAGACACCAAGTACTCCATTACTCTAATGTCAGAGCAGGTTTTTAACTATTTACAATGCTGTTATAAAAAGTCATAACGGAATTTATATCACACAAGGGATTTTCTCAAATTGTATTCCACCTCTAATTTAAAATGAAAAACAGTGATATTCTGCACATTGCTAAAAGAACGTAATAAAGAAGGAAAAAAACCAAGCTTCATAATTAAAAAAATATATCTTGGAAAAACTACATCCCAGACAAATCTACCTAACAGCCTGGATTTCTGCCTCTGTGGTTTGCAAAGTGAAAGGAGTCATCTACAGGCTCATCCTCTTGACACGACTGTAAACTTCAGCAGTCAGACTCCATTTGTCAAAAACAGAGCAGACCTACAATTTTTTACTCAACACCATTTTACTAAGAATACACATTCACTGAGGCCAAAGCTTTTTCAGAAGTGTGTCTTATTGAGAAAAGACTCCTGTTCCAGACAAGAAGGAGAAGGAAGAAAGTCATCCCCAATTAAGTTGCCTGTGAGGGAGGCTACCACTGATTTCTATTTCTTTGGCAAAATAATAAAATATATTTGGATTTTTATCTGTACTAGGGATAGTTTTTCAAGTCTTCATTCTTTTCCAAAAAATAGTGTCCTTGCTTACTGTCTGGGGTATTAGAGGGCTGCTGCATTGATATTTAGAAATAAAAAGTGATTCTATCAAACATAATATTCCCAAGTGTCTCCTTTCATCACTCCTACACTATATAGTCTGTTACACAGACTATGGTTATGAAGATTAAACATTTAACTAAGGAAACCTAAAGATGTCAGTCATGGAGTAAATACAAAATCAATTTAAGAAGGCTCAGTGTTACACTGCATAACATTTTACTGCAGTGTGAACAAGGAGCAGGGAGGTGGCCTGGGACCTAAAGAGGCTGTTGAGAAATCAAAGAATTCAGCAGAGTAGTTTTAAAATGCAAAAGCCTGTTGTAATTTCTGTTAGAACCTTATTTGAAGACAGTTCTCCAAATGGTGTTTCTCAGCAGGAAGCTTAGGTTAAGGGAATATACAGCTGAAACATAATGACTTCCAAAAACCTGAGCCCCTGACCTTGTGTCCCACCCACCAAAGCACATAAGAAGGACTTTGAACATTTTAACAGTCCCACACTCAGCTTCTGTCTTGGCTCCCTTCTCTCTCTTTTTTTTTTTTTTTTTTTTGCTTCTTCCCTATTGGATTTTCTGAAAAGTGGCCTGGATTTCCCTCCTAGAGTTATTTTATTTCCTGCCACGAGCAAAATCTGTTACGTCTTATTCAAATGGCTTACCCAACCTACATTCCCAGGCCTTTCAGAGCCTTCCCACAGGGCAGCGAGCAGGGCTGTACTCACAATGTTCATCAAGGTCAGCAGGTACTTCTGAACATGTTCTTTCCCATGGAACTGAACCACTGAGTCATCAACCCCCAGGAGGACCTCGATGTTGTAGTCGTCCTCCGTGGCGTGCCTCCGGCGGCGCTGCCTCCACCCCTGCACCTGCTGCTCAGCGAGGCCCAGAGCGCTGCCCAGATGGTCCAAGGCAGTGAGGTTGGAGCCTGGGATCAAACACAAAGAGTTACCAGCCAGGAGAGGTTTAGGTTTCAGCTCAGATTTATTTGAAGTAGCAGCATTTGTTATGTTCTGAGTGTTGTATAACAGTGTTAGTTTCACAAAATGTCAATTAAAAACTACATAAATGAGAGTGAAACGCAACCTAAAATGTTTTTGTTTTATGAAGTAAAAGCAATACTTTTTACATAGTAATACTGCATAATAAATACAGGCCCCAAAGAGCAGCAGGTCATACCAATGTCTTGATGAGAAGAACAGAGCTGTTTGAGTAACATACTTGTTGCTTAAAAGTACTTCTAACAGAAATGCACTGTCCAGGGATCCTGCGCTACCCAGTGTAGCCTCTATTTAGAACAATTAAAGATAGATACATGGTTCAAAATCTGATCTTACTGCCACAGATTCCTATTTCAAGGTAAGTGCAGTTGCCAGTACAGTCTTTTGCCACCCACTCAGGTTCCACTAAACCAGTCCCCCCAGCCTCAACCCTTTAGCTCCTTTCTGAGTTACACACATGCACTCCAACAGTAGTGACATGGATCCTATTTATCATAACAGCTCAGCATCACATTTTAGATACGAGATTAATAAATTTATAGCTATGTCCACAATTTTTTAACAGCTTTTCATCTTTCCTTCCAAATTTTCCATGTCACTTTGCATTACTGCATGTCACAGACCAGCCCACCAGGCACAACAATTGTCTCCTTCATTACTAATGATTTCTAACAGGTCCTGTGATATGAAAAGCATGTTCCCTGACAGGATGGACACGCTTAACATGGCACTTACCTACTAAAAATTAACATGAAAATATGGAATCTTGACATTTCATCCTACAGAATAACAATGATTATCATTCATATCATTATTACCATTTGCATTACAAGAGACTGGAATCACCACTGAGAACCTCTTGATTTTAGGAAATGTCAGGAAACAGAGAGGTCAGCAAAAGTACAGAGAGGGCTGTGGGTTGAGTAAAGGTCCCAATGCTTCATTCACAGAAATATAAGGGGAAGCAAAGGGAGGAAGCCCAAGCCATCACCTTCAAACCAGAAATGAGAAACAGCTCTTGGAAATGTTACAAAAGTGGATTCTCCATTTTCATTTATTGAAGTTTTCACATCAAAAGTGGCTGCTTGGGAAGGGAATGAGTCACCAGATCACTGGGCTCATTACAAGAACATCTGTGCTCTTGCCTGAACCTTGCTGCCTCAGGCTGCTGTGTCAGCAGGTCCTGGGCAATGTGAAGCCTGAGCAGAGTCCCCTCAACTCCCCACCGACAACAACACACGGACCTGCACAGCCTCTGGCTGCCAGGAGGGACACACACCAGGCATCCCCAATCCCCATGGAGCACACAAGTTACCAGCCAGAGAGGCTGTGCCTTGTGTGCTGAGAAGCTGCTCTCTGCTCTCCTTGAAGAGACCTCCAGGCAAAAGACATCCCCTAAAGAACACAGCTTCCTGCCAGATTCCAGCAAGCTTCAAGGACACGCTTGTCCTGAGAGCCACAGCTGCAGAGATCTCCTCTGCACCGCACTGGCAGAGCTGCCCTTGCTCAGTGGACAGAGAGAAGGTGCCACGTGGTGTCCAACACCCCCATGGAGCCCCAATGTCCTTCTCCCCAAACAGCAGAATTTGATGTAGCTAACAAGCACAACCACCACATTTTCACTGCCAGCCTCAGGGGTCCCAGCAGCTTCTGCTCCTGGGGCCACAACTTTAACAATTATTCTGGTCAGAATTCATGATTCAGCACAAGAATTCATTCCTCATGCAGACCCAGCTGTCACTCCCAGGTGTACCATGGAGGGTGAATGAACCTGGCCTGGCAGCACTGGAGGCAGCTCCATCAGCCCTGCCTTGTGGACTACTCCACAGGAAAATCTTAGTGTAAAAATTTCCTTGCTGGTGCTCAGGAGTAATGACCAAGCCATCACTATGGGATCATGGGGCAATCATATATTCATAATCTATAAGACAAATCATAGTGACTGTAAAATATGACCATAAATCTTAAAAGCTCTGTAGAAAAGTAAGCCTAGGCTGGCAGGGGCTGCAGGTCATGTCTTCTCTCTGCTCTGCATAAAAAGCTAAAGCAATCAGCAGCAAGGCAAAGCTATCAGAGCTGCTACTGCAGAACAGCAGTGCTGGGCAGGGGGAGAGCCTGAGCTGTGCACTGAGGTTGTGGACAGCAAGCTCTGCTGGCTGGGGGGCTGTTATTTGGGCGGGTGATTGGCTGTCAAGGCATCTTGAGCTTTTGTGCTTTTATTTCTCTCCCTTATGTGTCAAACTAACTCCCGACACAGTACCTTTATTCCTGCTGTGAGTAAATCAGCCAGAGGCAAAATGTGATCCTACCATCCTGCAGCAAAAACTGCCTGTCCTCCCTGTTTGCTGCTCACTTCATCACTGTCACACTGTAGTCCCTACAGTCCTGCCAACTCCTGAGAAAAGTTATCAGGAGGTTCCCTGGAAGTCATTTCCTTCCCACTAGGTGCCAACCAACCACTTTGAATTTTCTTGGGAGCATAAAAATTCCACACATACGCAATCCTTCACCCCTCAGCTGTTCCCCTCAGGACAACACACCCAGTGTTGGGCACTGGCACCTCTGAGGCACCAACCCCATGTGCTTCCCAGCAGAGGGAAAGCCAAACTGGCTCCAGCTGGTGCTGGAACCATCCCAAGACCAGAAACACAGCTCAAAACATTCACAACAGTAGCTGCAAAGATTTCTGGTTCATATCCCAACTTCCCACCCAGTGCTCCTTCCCAGAGGCTGCCCCTGGGCAGGCAGGGATGCCTCCACACACGCCTGACCACAAAGCCCACAGAGTCCTCCTCCAGTGCTGCTCTGCCTCTTAGGCTCCAGGATGATGAATTGCTGGATTTGCTGGACCATGTGATGTTATTCCCATGTTGGATTTGCTCCTAAATGACAGTTACATCCAAGTGAAATTAATACCCATATCTTAACAAAGAGGAAGAGAAAAAAATTTCTGTATGTAGTAAATGAAATATTTGTGGGTTTTGGCATCTTAACTTTCCTTAGTTAACATCAGCAACTTTGCTGTATCATTGTACTGCTAACAATATGCTAGAAAAGCTCAAGAGAAAGCACAAAGAACTAAATAAGACACCAAATTCGTACTTCATGTTTTCCACATTATATTCCTTCTGATCACCCCTGCTCTTTGCACAGTAACACCACAAGAGTAGTCTCAAACTGCACTGTTTTACTAAATCATCCCAAGACCTCTCCCTCAGATGTCAATTTTCAGCAGCTTTTGCCAAATCAGCCACTAATCATTGGTGCCAACTTTGTTTTCAATCTCCCAAGAGGAGACACTTGGCATTTGCAGAGCCTCACACCAGCCTGTGTTGAAACCCTCTTGCTCTTGCTAGGAAAAATTCACATTTGTGAAAATTAATCACTCACAGAGAAGTTCTATTTCTCTCTTTTGCTGCTCATTCAGAATAAATCAAATGACAGCAGAACTCTAACAGTTCAACAAAAATCCCTCAAAACCCCTCTTTTTTTCATAAAGCCAGCTAAAAACCTCAGAATATTAAAAAAAATTAAAAACCCTCAGATACTTCAGTAATTTTCTCCTATAACTGTAAACCATCTTCCAGAGAAAGAATAAAAAGTGCCCAAGTTGTCAAATAGTGTTGCCTTTGCACATCTTCAGAAGAATTCCCCATCTGCAACAGTTTGGCATGACACCACCTTATTTTCTGGGAATTTTTGTCTTGCTCATGAATGTTTGATATCACGTTCTTTATGGAAACCCAATAACATGACATCTCCTGATTCTGCCTCACCCATCATGGCAGGCAAAGCTCAAACAGATGCTCTGAGTAACTGAAGCATGAACACACTGCTGCCATAAAAACTCCCTCTCCCTGTGTTTTCTGTCACTCCCTTTAGGACATCCACCAAATCCACAGTTGCTGGCTCATGATTTTTGGTTTTTTTCATGACTCCTTTCAAAAAGGCTCAGGAAAATACAGCTGCACCTTATGAAACAACTGGACTTTACCAGCCTTAAGGTTCCCCAATCTCACAGCAGCAATATTGTCCTAATAAAGCAGTTTCTAATATTTTATCTCCTCTTTCTGATACGGAGAAGAGAACTTTCTGGCAAGCCCAGAGCAGAGGCCAGGATGAGCAGCTGGGAGACTGAACTGTGTGTCATGTTCACAGCCATCATCTGCAGCTTGTCAGCACAGCAACGAGCTGGAATTTCATTTCAAACCTGAGCGTGCAGCATTCAGACCAGGCAGCCACCATTGAAATGCAGCTGCTTTGCTTTTTGGACATTTCATCTGTCAGCGTGGGAGCAGACAAACGCCTGAGCCGACTGCTGAGCACCTTCTCTGCAGCCACACGAGGATCAGCACTGCTGATCTGCTGCTCTGCCACTCATCTCCATTCCTGGGACACATTGCTGAAGGAGCTCCCAGCTCCCCATTCCTGGCTGCAAACCAGCAGCTTTTGTGTTGTTCTTTTCATATTTTTCACCCCGGTGACTCAGGCAGATGTGGAGCACAGCTGGAGCCGGCTCTGCTGGGGTGGCAAACACATCTGTGATAGCACAGGAGCCCGGGGCACCCAGCCCTGCTCAGCTGCACCACAGCTGGTGGCAGTGCCACTCCAAGCCTGGGACTACAATCCCAGCCCAGGCATGAGCCCATCCATCCCTCAGTGTTGCAAATGCAGGAGGAACAGGCTGTGTGGTAGGGAAGCAGAAGCAGGCAGGGTGGACTTGGTTTAGCTCTCAGCTTCCCACTGCTCAAGTACATCTGCACCTCTGGAAAAGCACCAAACCCTGCTGACAGCTTGACAGAAAACTGCTCTTTTGGGAATTGCACCTTCAATCATGAGCCATCCTTTTGCAGCACTCCCTGCCACTTGGATCCTGGGGGCTTCTCTTGTGTCAGTGCTCTGTGATCAACTGACTCCCTAATTAGTCTCCAATTAGCCTGCTCATGCATTTTACCAAAACACTAATTTGCCTTCCATGGTAAATTGAAGCCCAGCCCATGGAGGTTGGAGTCAACAATGAACAGTCATCAGCCTTGGATTTTATCCCCTAGTGATTTATTCTCCCATTTTTAAGTTCCTCCATTTGGGGTTTTGTTTTTCATTACAGTTGCATACAACCATGTTGTGTTATGGTCATTTCTTAATAGTTTCTCTGATTTTTTGTTTTGTTAAAAACTTATTTCTAATGGCTTTACAGCCATGTTCACCTTCTTCTGCTCCCTGCTTTGTTTTCCAAATGTCCTCTACTTGTCTTTCTTCTCCCCCCCTAACCATCCTGCTCAGCTACATTGGTGTTTCATAATTTATAAATCCCTTTCCCATACTGCAGTCTGAATTTGGACCCTTCTGCTATAGATCACTCATAAGAAAACTGGGTAAAGCCAGCAAGGAATTAAAATGGGAGAGAGCTTCTGTGAGGTGAAAGCAAATTGAAAACAGCCTAAACAAGAGGAAATCCATGGAGTGAACTTGGTACACGATAACCAAGTCAGCCCTGTTTAAAAGGCATCTCCAAGAGGACACTGCCTCAACACAGTTTTAACTTGGAGCTCAATTTTTATGGGATTCTTGTGATTTCTTGAATCACGGGTTAACAATGGCTGCTACTTGGCGAATCCTTAACCAAGAGCAAACACTGCAGCAGAATTCTCTTGAGGAGTGGGATCAAATTCCTCCTCTCACACATTTTTACATAAATCAAAAGTAAGTCCACACTAGTAAACTAAAGATTGGGTATGCACCAGCCATCCTCTCCAACTTCCCAAACTGTTGTCCTGCCCTGATGTGCAAAGAAGCAGCCATTTAAAAGGAAGAGGCTAGGCTGTGTGCTTTGCTGACCATGTGATCTCATTACAAGCTCCCTGCCTCTGAGTTATGGCAATGCTGTTTCTGGCCAAATCACATTTTAACACAGAGCCTGTTCCACCTTTCATCTGGCATGGGGGAGTTTGCCATGGCTGTTGGGGTAAGTTGGGCTGAGCTCTCCAAAATAGGTCTCAGACTCCAGCTGCACAAGGCCAGCAGATAGAGCAGCTGAATTCCTGCAGGAATGATCTGGTCCTGCACTTGAAATTAGGAGTTTCAAGTATTTAACAGTATTTCATACAGACAGCAATTGTAAACTCCTTGGGGCAGAGCTATTGTCTCCCATTTGCAGAGTGAATGCACATTCTTGCAAACACACAGGCACAAGCAATCTTTCTTTATTTCTTGTCACCTTTGCAACAGCACAGTGACTTTGAAACTTGGGACATGCTCAAGCGCCTGTCTGAATCATAAAATCACAAAACTGTTTGGGTTGGAAGGCACCTTAAAGCTCATCCCATTCCACCCCCCTGCCATGGGCAGGGACACCTTCCACTATCCCAGGTTGCTCCAAGCCTTGTCCAGCCTGGCCTTGGACACTTGCAGGGATCCAGGGGCAGCCACAGCTGCTCTGGGCACCCTGTGCCAGGATCTCACCACCCTCACAGGGAAGAATTTTTTCTCAATATGCAATCTAAACCCAGATCAAAGAATCAGGATTATCAAAAAAAAAAAAAAAACCAAACCCAAAACCAAAAAAAAACCCAAAAAAACCAAAGATGAACCTACTAAAGTTGAAAGAAAAGAAAAAAGAAAAAAAAAGTCTTTCCAAAAACCAACTAGTGCAGTGAAAATGGCCAGGTGGACACAGTAGCAAGTGGACAGGCCAGAGGCATAAAGAATATCCACAGTTAGGTGCTGCCAGGGAGATTTTTTCTGGCTTATCACAAGAGAAAAGATATCACAATACTAAAAAGAGAAGTTGAAAACTAAATTGATCTCATCAGGGCCAGAGTCACACAAAGAATAACACAAAGATAAGAGATAATTGCACTGCTAGAAGATTAAATGAAAGCAAGGTAATAGAATACCCCAGGCTAAAACTTTTTTTTTCCAAATGGTGAAACATAGTGTGTTAAAATTTTAACTTTCGTCTTACAACATAATAGTCAAAAAGGGGAAATGAAAGAAATGGCAAACTAGCCAGGAAACCAGTCTGTGTGACCTGGTTGAAATGGAGCTCTCTGGGATCCAAACACAAAATTTTTCCAACAGCAAAACTTATCCTTTGGAAAATTTTCAGCTATCAGCCTTACTGATGCGAACACAGGTTTCACAGTTTAGCACCAAATAATGCATGAGCAAGAAGTCCAGACTCAGTGCTTAAAAGTAAGCTCAAAAGGGGCAAAGAAAGCTGCTCTAGGAAACTAATTTAGAAGCCAACTTTTAAGTTTCACTGACTTAATTGATTGCATCTGAGAAGTGCTATCTGGCAAATATTTTGGCAAGTCATTGTAAGCTGGCCTGTATTGCAGAGCCTGTGACTTGCAGAACAAGGTGCCTTATTTACCACACCCCACCCACTCTGAGAGCCCCCATCTGGCCTGGGACAAGGGCTCCCTCCCTCCCGAGGCCTGGAGTGCTCTCTGTGCCTGGGCAGAGCAGGCTTTGCTCTGCATCACTCACAGAGAGCCACAGAGGGAGCTCAGCAAGCTCAATCTCATTTGCAGCTAATGCATAATTAATTAAACTGCAGATTCAGCCACATCACACAGGCACTGGGCACAGAGCCACAGCTCCACAGAGTTCTGTGAGCCCCAAAGACCCCACTTGAAGCCCCAAAGGCAAAGGATCAGGAGCTGACCACAACTCACTTTTCCCAAGCAGGCTTTAACCAAGTGTTTATGGGCTATGTGAGTCCAAGTCTGCCACCAAGATACTCAGATGTCCTATCCATATTCCAAGCGTGATTAAATTACAGCAAATTAGCACATTAAGTAAGCTGCCAGGCTGACCCATGGCTTTGTAGGTGACATGTCTAACAATCCCACTTGCATTTTTAACAGAATGAAATGCCAAGCTGTGGTACAGGACCTGAATAACAACAGATTACATGGGATGGCAGTTGTCTTTCCATAAGCCAAGTATTCCCTAAGAAAGGGAAATGAAGTTTAATTACAGTTCAAGAAAATAACATTGTAAAACACACAGGTAACAGAAGTCAAATTTCTAGCCAGGGCAGGAAGGTGAGATGAGGGAGAAAAAGCAAAGAAATACATTAAAAAATTCATACATCATTGGAAATATTACTGAAAAATAATGACTGAAGCAAATATGTATCTTTCCTATGCTTTTTAGCCATAACCTCAAGTCTTGTCTTTTGGCAACATTTCAAAGTAGAATTATTCCATCCTTTTAAAAGGCCAGCACTTTTCTCAGTTATAGTGTCTCACAAAGTTGTAAATTATACAATTGAATGTTCTCAATGTCAGCAGAATATAAAAATCATCAGTGTAAACAACATACAGCAAAAATGACAATGCAAACAGCTCCTGTTTCCTACATAATCATAATGATCTTTTAATTAGACAGAGTAAACATTCTGCTCATTTCACCTTGTGAAGAAAAGCACAGGAAGAAGAAAATCTTCCCAAATTCTAAGGTAAATCAGGTCTCATTTTGCAACATCAGTGAGTTCAACAGACTTCTTGCACGTGTCAAAAAATTTTGCCATAAACCAGCAGTCAGACAGACAAAAGAAAAGAACGTAAATTGAGTATTACAAGAAGAAAACCTCATCCAGAAAGGCTGAAAAAAGCAGGGCAACACACGATGCCTCAGCTACTTCTGCTAGCAGGATTTAACACTGAGCGAGAAGGAGTTTTGAAAACATCCTTGTTGCTAAATCTGCCTGGACCTTCTGCACTAACAAACTCAGCTGCAATTGATTAGAGACTGCAGGAAAGACTAAACTCACTTGGAGGATGCAGGAGTTTCTTAAACTTCAAAATGACAGTAAAAAACCCTGAAAGAGAGAATCAGCCTCTGCTCTAGTGAAAGCACAGGAGGTTTAGTCTCAAGGCATTTCAAAATCAAGGGCAAAGGCTTCTTTTGTTATTTGTACAAGAGCTCTCAATCTGTCAGGCCCTACAAAAGGCAGACTGTGAAAAGCTGCCCTTCTGTTGTGGTGGGTGGGTGGGAGATGGGTCCTGGCAATGACAGCAGAGAAGAGATGCTTTAAATGGGCAGTCCTCCTCATGAGCATGGGCTGGGGCTGGGGCTGGAGAGAGGGGAAAAGAAGGTAGGGAGGAAGAAAAGCAGATGAATGGGTGTGAGAATAACAAAACCCTCTGGGGAAAAGGCAGATTTAGAGGCAGAAGTTGTGAGGACACAAATGCAAAAGAAGAAAGTAAAAAGAAATCACTGTTGGTTTTCCTGCTGCAGTCCCCACTGGCCTTAGGAAAGCAAAGCCAGGGCTTCCTCCCACATCCCACTTCCCATCCCTGAAATCTGTGTCCTGGGAACAGCCCCTGAGCTTCAGGGAACACAAGGACAAATGCCAAGGTATGCCAGGCAAACCATCTCCCCTGCACATGCAGGCAGGGCTTTAATGTTCCTTTCTCAAGATAAATTTAGCATTAATATCTGGGAGCTTTAGAGGGATTAGAACAGGTCAGCATGAATTTATTTCATTTTCTGGCAGGTCCAAAATATTTTTAATTCCTTTCAGGTCAAATGAACTTGAATACTGAACTTTCTTTAATGTGAACAAACAAAACATTTCAGTTCATCTGAAATCCAGTTTTACTCATTTGATATGAAATCAAGCACTTCAAGTCTCAATGCAGAGAATCATTTAAAATTATAAGATATCTAAAGGAAAGAAGGGAGATGGTTTGTTTGGAATGCACTGCCATGAAACCCCTCTATATTTTCAGGATTTTTCCTTTTTTATCAATGTCAAGTTCAGTGAAAAATTCCAGTTTTTTTATCACTAATAAAAATTTCACCCAACTCACCTGTAAGTGCCGAGACTAAAATGAGTTTCCATTTCCTCTCTCCACCATCTACCCCCTTTCCTCCAAAGGAACAATCATCATTTCAGGACCTCTGTATTTTTGTTGGGTTATTCACATATTAATGATAAACAAGCTGTACTCAGCACTGACTGGCTTGTCCTTTGAATTGGCTTGTAGCCTAATCAAACTCAGGTCATTCTTCTGCTAAATGAGATGTAGTTGGTAGGATGTAGTGCTCCTTGGCAGGCAGCAGACAACTCTCCTATAGGGACAAATCAAACCCACCTCAAAATAAAAGCCTTTCAAGAATTAGGTAGCAAGGAATTTATCTCCTGAATTAAAGATATCATCTTTGTGCAAATAAGGCTTAAAGTGGTCAGAAACTGCATTTGTATTCCCTTTGCAGTGTGCTATAAAATTGCTTTAATAGTAATGAATGCTCTGCTCTTTCTACAGAGAATGAAATGAGACTTTGAAAAGAAAATGCACAATGGCCAGTAAGAAGGGCTGGGAAGCCTCTTATTCACACACACACACACATATATATATATATATATATATATATATATATATATTTTTAGAAATACTTACATGTAATAATGCTAAAATAAGAGAACTGAAATGTTTTTAAATTAAATCAAACATTAGAAAACTATCAGAAACAACAGAAAATTGAGATATCAAGTCTTTTTTAACTTAAATTCTCTTTAAATGGTTTTAACCCAATTGGAAGCTAAGAGGACTAGACAAGTCAATGGATGTTAGAGAAACAGTGGATGCTGTTAAGGATAAAAGTAGACAGCTGTTCCAAAACTGCAAGTAGTTTTTGCCTCTGGAACTGGAACAGTATTTAAAGACCATTTAGCCTCCAGCCTGTTACTTTTGCATAGTAACAAATGGGAATGTTAAAGCCAACACAAAAAAAAAAATCCTTTCAAATTTCCTTGAAAAGCAGTTGCTAAAGTAACCAAGAATTTTACTGAGAGCAATGCTGACATACATGATAAAGGCTTCCAGTAATTAACACATTCTCTCTAAACCTGGTAAAAACAGTCACTCCAGATCTGAGTTCCTGCAATGAATTTTGGGTTTTATCCGAACACTGGACCGGATTAGTTGAACTCTATCATCTGTTTCCACCTAGTTAAGAACTGGCTAACCAAGGCACTCCTAATTTACCTGATTGTAAAGATACCTGTGATCAGCTGAACAAAAATCACAGGGGAAAAAAACAGAAATACAAAAACCTTCCACAAAGCATCGGCTGCAACACCACAGTTTATGTTCCATTTTGGGAATCGAGAGGTAAAAAGATGTCCCTGAGTATATTCATCTTCTTTACTGTTCCAAAAACCAAAATGTTTAGATTGATAGATCATACGAACTCTGATAATACTAATTATTAATGCATTGTGCTAATAGAAGGAATAATGTGGTTCCCTCATTTGAAGTCAGAATAGACTCCATCCACTTTCAGTTCTTGCTGAACAGGAGAATATTTTTTCTTCAGTGTTTCAACATAGAAGTCCTTTGTATTTTCCCATTACTCCAAAAAGAAAAGTCTACAAAGATAAATAGCAAAGTCAACACTAACTGAACTTACTTTAAAGGAATAAAGTGATGTTTGTAGCAAACGCGGAGCAAGGCTGGAGGGAAAAGTAACATTTTTTGGCAGCTGAAGAAGGCACATGTTGGGTGTCAGGGTCTGTCTCTTCAAAAGATTTTCAAAAGTTCCCCAAAAGCAACTTCCTGCCTGTCTCCTCAGCCACACAAGTCCCACAAATACAGTCTCCTTCAGTTCACCTATTGTACCTGTTCAACCAGATCTGAGACCACAAACCAGCGCTGAAAAAGAATGGTTTTGAAAGCCATACAAAACAGCATTTACTTGTCCAACAACAGTGCTACTCAGTTATGAAATAAGACATGAAAGTACCACAGTCAATAAAGACTACTCTTTGCTGTGGTGCCCTGGAAGCCCCCATGAGTCCTCAACAATTACTTTGGACTTCCAGGACTCTGAATGATCTTGTGCAGTGTGGGAGCTGGACATGTATTTATTGAAGCTGACACTAATCAATACCCATCACTTTCTCACCGGTTTCAACTTTATTAGAAAAATTATATCAACAGCTGCTACTGCCCCAGTGAGCATCAGAAGAAAGCTGAGGGTTGATGGCATCCAGCTGCTCTCAGTGCCTGGTTCTCCAGGCTCTTCTAGTGAGCTCCAGGCTGCCTTTCAGTGCAAAGCTTTCCATTCGACCTTTCCCATATTTCTCTTAGGATCAGAGAATTTTAATGTATTACTTTTTCACTCTTTCAAATCTATTTCTGGCTAATCTTCCCTAAAATTTCTGAAGCATTTGGAAAGGTTTCTTACATTCTGGTTGTAGTCCAAGGTGCCTTGGTTCCAAATACTGCAGTGCAGCTGGGCAACTCTTACATTTTGCTGAATAACTGGTTCACCAAAAACAAAGTTGTGATTGCTTTGAAATTATTTTCAAATCAAATCACAGGGGGTTTTAGGATTAAAAAAAAAAAAAAGAGTAAGGACCCGCATTTCATTTTGGTGAACATTTATTTCACAATATGAAAGTGCCCAACCAGCTCAGGCTACAGCAGAGAGGAGGACACAAAATCACAGAATAATTTTGGATGCAAAGAAATTTTAAATGTCATCTAGTCCAACCCCCCTGTGATGGGCAGAGACATCATCAATTAGCTGCTCAAAACCTCATCCAGACTGACTTTGAGCTGTTTCTCAGGATGGGGCATCTACGTGGGACACTTAACCTTGCTAGCACAGGGGGGTTCATCTTCCAGTGACAGGAGCCAGATCTTCCCTGTGAGGCTCCAAGCATGGCAAAGTTGTTCCATGCCTTAGGTCTTAAAGGTATAATGCGAATTAAAGGAGTTTCTTCACAGAAAGAGAAAAATGGCTGCACCTTGCCAAAGGACTGGAGCCTTTGGGAAGTCAACCAGGAATATGAGGAAGATCCTCAACCCTCCCAGTGAGAGCTTTTTTTTTTTTTTTTTTTTTTTTTTTTTTTTTTTTTTGCAGAGACTGCCTCATTTTAAGCTTTGAGCTTTTAGTCTTGACCTTGACTTCTTAAACCATTTGAGTGGTAGATCGTTCTCCAACTTTAGCAATGTATCTTAGCCTGGCTAAAAATCAGAAAATACCAATTCTGAGCAACCAGCTTGTGGGAGAAGAGGAAAGGGGAGGAACCCACACCAAATAAACCCAACTGCAATGAAAACAATTACAATATGAAAAGAGGGGAAACAAAGCAATTTGTGAAGGGAAAAACCTTTAAAAGTTTTTTGAGTTTTTTTTCCTCACAAAGTGAGAGTGTCAAACTGAGGTATGAAATCAGGGCAGCAACCACTGCCCATTGCATGGGTTTTATTTGTCTCTTCTGACCAAAGGTCAGCTCAGCAGTGAGGTTTTTATGTCTGGGGGAGATAAATATTCTTGGAAAATTCCACCAAAATTATGGTTTAAAAATTCATCTGGAAAGACAAGCAATGCTGTGGGAGACAAAAGAGAACACCAGTATTTGGATCCCCTAAAGTACAAGGAAAGTCAGCAAAGAACAAATTGTCTGAAGCATTAACCTGCCAGGATTATATCTTAACGTCACAAATTTCAGATCCATTTGAAGTCTCGCAACAGAGAAACTAAAGCCACTGATTGAACTTCCTTGTGAAAAGATTTTTAAAAACCCAAAACCTATAGAGTACAGCATGTGGTCTTGCCTATATGTCCTGAATTCACCCAGGGAAACCAACTCCTCTTGCAGAACCCCTCAGTTGCCATTAGTCAGGGAAAACAGAGGGTAAAATAAAAGTACTTTCTCATCTAGCTGCAAAAGCAGCTCTTGTCTCTTTGTTTCCCAGCCTTCCACACATGGATCTAGCTCAATCCAGACATCACTTATAGCAATCAACCTCAGCAAGGCCAAAACATGCCTAGGGGCCTGTGAGCAACATCCTGCCCTGCTGGTGTCAGCACTTAACTTCAACAGGGACAACCTTCTCTCTCCTTGTAACTCAGAATAACCTCCAGAAAACCAACCCCCTTCCCCAAAGACAAGTTATGGCAAAACCCCAACAGGATCTGTAGATAACTATCTGAGCAAGGAAAGGTTCATGCCAAAAAGCATGTGGGAGAGGGAAGAAGGGTTGTTTAGGTTTGGAGAGAAGATTGCTTTGTTTGGCAGGTTCTTGTAGAGCATGACCATGGAGCCAGAGGGTTTTGCGAAGAGGCATTTTAATGTGCTTTCAAGTGCTGGACCACTGATGGAAGCACTGGTGAAGAACTGGAGGAAGCAAGGCTGGCAGGGCCAAGCTGAGCCATTTGGTGTACGCGGGACCTCAGCTGGCACCAGCACAACCTTCCTCCAACCCCTGCCTTCCTGACACACCTTGGAATAATGCCCATGTAAGCAATACCAGCTCTCAGCTTTTGAAGTTTCCCCAGATTTATGGATGCAAGGGAAAGCAAGAGGCCAAGATAAGAACAGACACCCCAGGAGCTTCCCAGTGCTTCCCCTTGGCACCTTGTGAGGGAAGGGAAAGAGGCTGGGAAGGCACATCCAGGGGCTGAACTTGTACCAGGGCAAGTAACACAGGGCCAGCACTAGCACCAGGCTCTGAACTCTGCACTGGCTGCTGCTGCAGCTCCTGCCAGAGCTGCTCCCACTGGAAATCCTGCAGGGCAGGGAGTGCCCCTCACCAGTGCTGGGATTTCCAGCCCAGGCTGGGCATTCTGTGTAACCATCATGTGAAGCAGCTGTTAGCAACAGGCCCTTTTCTCCCTGGGGCCAAATGCTTTCCAAAAGTTCTGTAAATCTCTTAACATGGAGCTACCACAGCTCCATAATTATGGATGTAACAGAAGGAGTAGACAAGCTGAATTAGGCTTCCAATTGCATGTCTAATTTATGTACAACTGCAGCAATTATAGATGCAAATTAAATAACTGTGCAGAAAATGGGTTTTATTAGCCATAACTAAAACCCAATAAAACTCAGTAACTCATGCACATCTCTGTACTGAATATGCCTCTTCAGAATGTCAATTGGAAATGTGAGAAATGACCAGGATTTTCTATTTCCTAATCTGAACAAAAGGAAAAAAAGTATGAACTGTCAGAGCATGTCTTTCTACCACAACAAAACAAACAGGAGACCTAATTGGCAATTTCAGAGCAACACACTGTTTTACAGCCAGCAGTTCTATGCAGCTTTTAAACACATTATTTATACTCAGTCTTTCATGCCTGACATGGCTGAGAAAAGTCTCATCTAATAAAACAATATGCTAAATGGAACTCAGTTGCACAAGAGGCCTGTTCTGACTGCCTGGCAGGCTGGGATTTAAAAGTTTACACTCTAAGCTGAGGACTTGT
Source organism: Emberiza elegans (assembly GCA_024865655.1). NCBI lineage: Eukaryota > Metazoa > Chordata > Aves > Passeriformes > Fringillidae > Emberiza > Emberiza elegans. Next base: position 59,173,905 of record JALJVW010000184.1, read on the forward strand.
GCTTGACTTTGCAGCCTTTCTGAGATTTGGGAAAGTGGGGGCTTCTTAGCATCACATCAACTGGGTCCAAGGCTGTGAAAAGCCTCTCTGGATGTTTTAATGCTGAAACCTCTCAAATCTGCTGTCATTCAGACTTAGCATGAGAGCTGTCATGTCTAAGGAGCCAGCGCTTACCTGTCAATTTGTTTAAAAGCAATAAAAAAATTGTTCCCATTAAATCAAGGTTAATCTTGCTGCACAGTTCTTACACAATTCCCTGCTATGTGTGATTAAACCATATATATATAACACAAACACCTGGACAAAAGTTTACATATATCACAGTGTGTCTGCGCTGTTTGTTTGCATCATTCCTTGTTTTGCAGGGGACAGGGGATTCTCCTGCCCGGCTGCATTACACACATGGAAGTTGGTAACTGGGAATGACCATTGGCCTCACCTCAGGATCCCAGGGGCGCTCCTGTACAGCCCCTGCAGGTCAGAGCAGACCATCAATGCACAGCCAAGACCCCCACCTAGAGCAGAGGTAATTCACACATCCATCCATCCTTCCCCATCTGGCTGTAGGTAGAGGCTTAGAAAGGCTCTGTTCTCTCAGGACACACATCCCAGGTGGGGTGGGATTGCCAGGTCCCTGCCCCAGGGCACTCTGGCAGCCACAGGCAGGGCCAGGAGGAGGCACAAACACCCAGCTCCTGGCAGGGATGGGCAGCAGACACCAGGAGTGGAGCAGGCAGAGTGCCAGGTCCCTTGGTCCCCTTGTCCCCAGACTCCACTGAAGGTGGCTTCCACTGGCACCCTCCTCTCCCACAGATATCCATGGGCACTCTCCACATCCTCAGCTGTCCCACTCCATGATGGATCACTTCCAACACAACATCTCCAGTGCACACAGCAACACAGGTGGCATTGAGCATGGAAGATCAGCAGGAACACTGATTATTCCTATACCACTTCCCAATGGACCTGGTCCTGGATTCAGTGTCCTACCAGTCATGAGCCTCTCCTGCCAGGCCACAGCATGGACACTCATTCTGGATGCAGAAACTTCAACATTTAAATACACCACAAGCACTCACTTCCCCTTATCTCTTGTGGCAGTTATATCCTCAAACAACTCCAGCAAATTACTTAAACATGACTTCCCTTGCCTGAATGTCTGCCAGGTAGTCTTAATTAAACTGTGCATTCCCATATACACTCTATAACACCCTAAGGGAGGTTTCCAAGATTTCCTCATTTTGTGTATTCCCTTGAATCATCTATCATTAAACAGCAATAATGATAAGCAAAATGAAAAAGACAAGAATAGTTTTGTATCTGCAGAAAGATAATGCACCAAAAATAACTAACTAGAAACCAGTTATTAGAGGGGTCACCGTGCCTCTCCCAAACACAGATCCTGAGATGCTGAGCACTTCCCTACAGCTACTGAAGAATAAAGTTTTCAAACCTCATGGTGATGAATACAGACTAAAATCCATGTACAGGTTCAGATCAGGTCTTACCATAAGAAGGATAATCTAAGTTGCTGAAAGAGAAGAAGGATTTTTCTTATAATTCAAATAGGAGAAGAATTTACATGGAATCATCTTCAGCTTTCTTAACCAAGAGATTCATATCTAACACATTATCATTTGATAATTAATTTTTTATGCTGCAGTTCTAGATGCAGATGTTACAGATTCCATTAAAAGCTTTAAAAACCCCAACCTTCAGTGAGCCCATTGCTCTCCCAAACCTGCTCCCACCTCTTAAATCAATGTTAGATCAGCAGGAGCATCTCCTGAGGCCACCAACTGCAAACAGCTCTGCAACAGAGCAGAGGGCAGGCAGGGCTCAGCACAGCCAGCCTTGGCACTCCAAGCAAACACCTTCTCTTTGATGTGAACTGCTCTGGAAATGGAGATTTCATAACAGATTGGGAACAGCCAAAGGGCAGAGAATGAACCACACTCTCCAAACCTCCAGCTGACAGTCACATCAATAGGGCTGTAACAGAGCAGGAGCAGCACCCTGGGCCCCAGGAGCCTGTGACAGTGTGTGACATCCAGAGAAGGTGAGTAAGGTAATGTAAGGCACAGGTTTACTAATCCTGTCGAGAAAAAAAATCAGTTTAAGGAGATTTAGGATTTACATTTATCCCATGCCTGATTTAAAAAGATATTTTAAGGTATCATGCATTTGTTTCTAGATGTATTTTGTAGCTGACCCATTTCCCTTCATAATTAATTGGGGTCTTATTTTACCCCAGGATCAAGAGAGGGAAAAATGACCCACATTGCATCTGGACTGACGTAAAAAGGTTGCTTAAATTCTGGGTACAAGGCTGTTGTTGCTGATGAGTGGAAGAGGAGAGAAATCACCTTGATTTTGTGACCCAAGCTTGACTTCACATAGGTCAGTGCTCAAAGAAATGCTCTATTTCCAACAGTACAGTGAAATCTGGCAGCATTTCACAGCAATGCATATGGAAGTCCACAATGTCATACCTGCAAAGTCATCTTTCAAAGTCACCCAGAGCTGCACCATGCCATCAAAAATTCCTCCACTGCAACCAAGACCAGGTTGTGTCAGGCACATAAAAACACAGCTGGGATTTTACAGTAGAAACTGAATATTTGAAAAAAAAATTTTAAAAAATAGTAAAAACAACTCCCAACAACCTTTAAATTAAAACCAATGCCTTAGTAATTCAAGAAACTACCTGCTTCTACACCTGCTGCTGATGGTCAGTTGGCTGAGAACACCATGAGGTGCAGAGTTAGGATGCTGGGAAAGGAGATTAAGCAAATGATGGAAAAATGGGAGGAGGAGAGTTACACACATCAGCAAACATTGCCTCCTTAAAATAGATGAAAAAAATAGGGGGTATGAAGCAAAGGATCTAAGAAAAGGACAGTTGCAGTCATTCACAGTGCTCTAGAGAGCAGGAAATTCAGTGTGAGATGACTCCTACCACAGGAAATACACAGGTACATCCATTTCTGATTTGGACCTTGCATGTGCAGCTGGTGTGAAACCACAGACAGGAGTTGCCATTGACAGCCGTGGTTTGTGAGCTGTGCTTCCAGCAGGGCCAGGATGCAGACACTGCAGCCAGCAGACCTGCTGGGATCTGCCTGCCAGACATCGTCTGGCATTGCATACAGTACATCTGTGTTAAAATTTAATGAAGACCTGGGTACAGCTATCGATAAAGATGGACAAAAGTGAATCCTGTGTGCAGGAGGTCTCTGTGCAGCTGAGGAGAGGAGTCACTTTCAGGCTTGCAGGCAGAACACCACACATGAGGACTTTGCTAGTGCAGCATCCCCAAGAGTCAGCACATCACCAGATGCCATCGATCCGTGCCAGGTTATGCAAGGTCTAGAGCACACTGCCTACAGAAACTTGACAAAGTAGAGATCCTTTTAGTACTTAACCTGAGATTTTGCGAAGATTCACTTCTTAAAGTACATTTAAAAAAGCAAAATTAATCAATAACTCCACCATTAAATTGCATTACTTTGCATAAGTAATTTGGGACAATACATTAAGTAAATGAATGAATAATGCTTGAAATCAACATTCAGTAAGACAACAGCTTTAACAGCAAATCTCTGCTGGAAGGAAAACTAGCTATTCAGATGACTAAATCTACAAGGCAATTTAGGAAAAAAAATCAGTTTCATATTGGAAGCAAGTAGATTAACTTTAACAGACACCAGCATAGCAATTTATAGTTATTACAATTTTTTTGACAATATAAATCTTCAATTTCAGCAGCCAGAGTAGGTGAAGCTTTAAGAACAAAGAGCTCATTGATTCAGTATGTCTGTGCAGTTTAATTCTGAGAAATCGATCATTGTGCATTTCCTCCAACACTTTTTTTTTGTAGCATCCTCCTAAAAAATTTATTATTATTGCTTATTGCTAAAATAGAAATGGTGATTCCACCACTTGCAGCCCTAGTAAATCATAGTTTAATGCTGCATGGCTGCCCTGCTTATATAAAGGGATAGCTCAGTTTATTATGAAGAAAATGGTTATTAAATGTTTCTCAGTTGTGTTTATAATTGTGGCTATTATTTTAAGAAATCTGTTTTCTTTGACTATATTTCCCTTGCCCCACCTATGTCATGTCGAGCTCTTGGAATCACCTCTAAGGGAAAGGGTCACTTTTGCTTTATGAAGTATCCCTAGGCAAAAGCCAGAAGCTATAAACATGAATTTTTCATTATATTAATTGTCCTAGTTTAACTATGCTACATGACTCTTCAAGATAACCGATACAGAATTTTAATTGTGTGTGAAATATTCAGCCTTCATAAGCCTCCTTCCTAACCTTTTTTATACTGGAGGGAGCTTCTGCCAACAAACACTGCCTCTTAGCTAATGCTCAACTTTCCCTGTAATTCACTTTCCTGACCTTTTATTTTGACATTTTCACCTCATTTCTGCCTGCACTGAATACTGCAGCATTATAATTACTTACATATAAACCTTTCATCACATCTTTCTTTGGGTTTTGTTAGAAAATGCTGTATATCAAATAACAGCAAATTTCACGATAATCAGCTGGCCTTTCAGCAGAACAGGGAGATGGCAGCAGGAGGAGATGATCCCACCTAAGAGCTTTTTGTGCCTCCAAGGCTGGGTCAGTAGAAGACTCTTGAGAGAGCAACATAGAGCACCCAAAAGAAAAGAACCAGACCTCCCAGGGGCCCTGTGGATGTGTCGCAGCCTTGTCCTTGCTCAGATTTAGGGCAGCAATAAATTAAGCAGGACACTGAGCACCCTTCCAAGCACATCCCAGGAACCCCCACTGCCTCATTCAACCTTCAGACAAGCTTGAGGATTACCCTTCTCATCCTGCTCCCTCCATCAATGGGTATTGCTGGTAATCTAAACCACATTTTCCAGTGAGTTTATTACCCATATCAAAAAAAAAAAAAAAAAAAGAAAAAACAAACAAACAAACAAACAAAAACAAAACAAAGAACCCATGCAGGTTTTACTGTATATTTTGTCTACAGCACGTTCACACACCATAGCAAACAGGTAAGCTGCAGTGGCATACTGCATGTGGCCACATTCCATTGAGAGTTTTTCTCACCTGGTTTCCACACTAGAAACAAGGAAAGTGCACAAGGCATGATTCAGGTGATCAGCTTTAGCAAGATGGTGTCCATTGGACCTGACAGCTCCTAAATCCAGCCCAGTGACCCTCCTGAGGTTCTTCCACAGTAAAGACAGCACAGAGCAAGCAGATCTTTGTGCCTTCCTGCAGGGATCACACATCCCCAACAGAGCCTGCCCTGCCTCACCCCATGGGAGGAGCCTCACCCCATGTCCAGTTGGCAACAGGCACAGGGTTCAGCAGCTGTTCTCCTTAGTATTTCTGACTCTCCAGGATACAGATGCGATTCTCCAAAATGCCCAAGTGACTGCAATATCCCACAGTGACTTCCACACACCCTTATGGATTTCAGCCCTCCTCTATCTTGCTGGCTCCTCTTCCCAACACAGAGTGTCAAGCATCTTTCCAGGGACAGGCCAATGCTGGGATGACAGCCCATGAAAAGCAAGAGCAGGATTTAATTTCTCAAAATCTCAGCCTAACTTTTTTCAGCTTCTGTTCCATCAGATATAATAAAAAATATTTAAATTCATTCCCCAGCAGCTGCCTTTAGAAAGTCTCTTGGATGCAACTGCTTTAAATACAATTCCAGACTTTTTTTAGGTTTTTCATCTTTTAGTTGCACTGAAGGAATCTTAGGACCTTCACAGCTGTCACAAATTTTTGATATGTAGACAGAAGAGATTTTCAAATAACGTGTGCAGGCAGCACAGATGTTCTTGCATTGTTCTTCCAGCTTCCATACAGCCAAGGCCCTTAGTTCTCTTATTTACCATGGAGACCAGTGAAAAACTAATCCAAATATGTGGGTGAATTGAAGTAACCTTGTCAATAGTTCTGAGAAGTGGGCATGTGCTCAGCTGAGCAAGAGAGACAGAAAAACATGCCAAAGCCATTTCAAACATCATGCAGTGTGAGCTGCAGGCACACTGGAACTGTGCATCAGTGGAAAATCCACAATTCTGCTATCCAGCCTTTTATTTTACTCGCTAATAAAAATAAAACTCAAAATGTTTGCAGACAAGAAACAGCTGGATATCCTTTAGGCAGAGGTCTAATCTAGAATCTTCTAGTATCCTGAACATTCAACAGACTGAGATTGCAGTGAGATATTTAATGTGCAGGAGGAAATAGCACAACAGAGAAAAAGAAAGGTGCAACAGATTATGTTTGTGCTGCCATATATTAAATACATTTTCTGGAGTAGAAAATCATGCAGGAGCAACACCACAGATACTATTGGGCTGCTCAGCCTTTCCCATAAGGAATTTCATAATTCTCTTCCTTCCCCTTATCGAGGTCCCATTTTGCAGCACAGAGTTTAGTGTCAGTTCAAACCTCCACTCCAAAATGTGAAAGCACATTTTCAACTCCAGACAATAATGAGAGATTTTCCCACTAACTAAGAATGCCACAGTTTCATCCTAATCTTTGCAAGATAACCAAAATGCAACTTAGAACATAAGCAATACTGAGCAGACATCATCTGTGCCAGAGATAATCCTGTTGCTGAGAGGACTGGGAGGTATTTATCCCATATTTTTGTTTTCCAAGACCACCAGAGCAGTGTCAGTACACTTGGAGATATCATTAGCTCAACCAACATGCAGCTTCATTGGTCTCAAAATCAAAAGTCAGCCCAAAACCCCAAACACAGGTTTTGCTTTTGACTTGCTAGGAAGAAGCAGAGAGCTCACAATCATTGTCCCACTATTTTTTAAATGCCATTTCAAATCTCTCTGAGCAGATTATTTCAAAGCTTGATCCCAGCTCACCACAGAGTGATGCTCTTGTAGAACTCCTGGTAATGGGAAAAGAGCAGGCAGCACAATGGCTATTTATCAGAGCACATTGTAGGAGAGAAGTCTGAGCCCATAAAAGCACAGCCAGGTCCCTTGGGCCTGTCCAGACACCAGCCCTGCTATTTAATGCTGGAAGCTGGAGGAACATTCAGAATCCTGGAATGCAAGTCAGTAAATTGAACAAGTGAAGTTTCTTTCTTCTTTAACCCATTACAAGGAATTTTCAGCAAAGTTCTGAAACCTAGATAGTATGGATGCTTTATGCCCAGCACAACCAAATGGTAAGAAACTTTCCCAGACTTGGGAAAGGGAGAATGAAGTTAGTTGCATTGGGATTTGCTATGTGTGTTCAGTGAGTACCTGCACAGTCTGAGGGATGTTTCAGATGGTTCCAGCCATCTTCTTGTGAAGGATACAGTATGTCCTGCCTGTAGTTACATAACTTAATCACTAGGAATAGCATCCTGCCCTGAGAACATAGATGCAAATCTATTTTTTAACATAAATTCTAAGTTTAAAAAAAATTCTTCCTTTGTATTTTTGTGTCTTTACTTGCTAGGATTTCTCTGACTGTAACCTCAATGTTGGATATACCTCATTTTTTGTTACTCCTAAATTTAGGATAATTTCATCATCCAAAATATATCATCTTTCTAGATTACCCTCAACTGTAATTTCAATATACATAGCCATTTTTGGCAATATGCTATTACCAATCAAAAATTACTCTGATTCTTTCCATCAAGTTTAGGAGTAACTGAAGACAGATAAATTGGTGTTAAGGAAAACACAAAGGTTAAACTTATCAAACTTATAATGCAGAAAGATGCTGTCTGCATGGCTAATCAGACACTATTTAAAACCAGGAATATATCCTGTGCTATCCCAAACCCATATATTAACTAAAAATTGGCTGAGTAATAACGTAAGCATTTGTTTTATTTAGTGTAGGAACAGCCCCCAGTTAAGTGCAGTAACAGAGATTGTATTCTGCAGAGGGGGTCACGAGCCCTGGGAGAGGGACACACAGAGCCAGCACCATAAAGCAAAACTGTCTGCAAGAAAGTTTGTTAATCTCTGCTATTTAATGGACATTTCCATTAAAACATGTTTCATAAAGCCACAGGTTCGTTCTGCCAAACCCAGGCAGTGAGACCGACCCAGCAGCAAGCAGAGCCATGCAAGACCTCAGTCTCTGTTTAATGAGCATTTCAACAAAACCTGCATTTACCCAAAGACCAACAGCAAGTCATGTTCTGCACCATTTCCCAAGCCAGATACCTGAATCCAAACATCATATGAGCCCATAAACTTTCTTTACTTTGCTATACAAGCAGGGGATAAATTCTTCTAAAACCTGAGTACTCATGTAGCAGTTAGAGCATTCCAAAACCAACTGGATTTTATATTCATAATAATATTCAAAAACATCTTTAACACTGCCTTTATAGTAGGAGATAGCATAAGTTTAAGAGAAAAAATTAAGAATAAACAAGACAGAAGAGAAGGCTAAAGCCACTTATTACAAATACACTAAAGAAATATCACTACAACATCTCAAAATGATAGATTACTTTTCTTTCAGCAGACCCCAAAGGTCAGAGGATTTGAATGACTTTGGAAAAAAGGAACACATTAAGTCTGAAGCTGAAAATCCACTGCAGAGAATGTCTAGACACAAGTCTTGAATCTCACTCCTAAATCAACTGAGCTGCAGCTCAGCTGTCCCTGCCATGCTGTCATGCTGGGTGAGGGAAAAGTCTTGGTTAGGAGCAGCCCCCAAAACCAGAAAGGTGAGTCTGAGGGCCTGGGATGCTGCCCTGAGAGCAGGGCCAGCCCATCCCACCCTGCACAGAGGTGCTCTGTGTGAACAGTACTGGATCAAGGTGGGTTTTTAAGGAGTCAAAAATGTTCTGCCTGAGCTTCCAGGTGAATTTAACAACCACATCTGCAGCAGCAGCACTGAGAACAGAAGCAGCAGCCAAATTTTTAATCTACAGCTCTCAAAATGCTTACAAAAGAGACTTTTATTGTTACACCATGGTACAGAGAGGGAAAATGCAGCTCTGGGAAGGGAACTGACTGATGGAGAGCAGACAGTACCACCACAACATCCCACCTGCACCCCTTTGCTCTCTGGAGGTGCCCACCAGCTATTCTGCACCTTTAATAACAGCAAATCTTCCAACTCTCATTCTTTTCAGGTATGGTCTGACCGCAGGCATAAGAAAACTTAGAATCATCAGAAGTTTAGTGTCTGTTTTTCCCCACAGAAAAGAATATGAAACTCCTTCCATAATTTCTTATTCCACTGTCTGTCTGGATCTCCTTCAAAGACTCAGCTACAACTTTGGGTTGTATTTTGTGCACCAGAGGGTAAAAGCTGTAAATTGATTCACTTTGGGTGCTGTCTTTTTCAAATATAATTTATCAGACCCAGCTCACTGTGAGGAATATTATGCAGGGGTGGAAGAGTGATAAATGCCATTAATGACTGGCCTGAGAACATGCAGGATGGAGCAGCGGGATAATGAATAGTGGGGGACTCCTACCTCCTGGTCATGGCTGCAGATCATTAGACAAAGATTTTGTTTTATGCTACAACAGGTTCAGACATGCTCCATTCTTCTGTTTAATCCATGGAAAAGAGATTTAGCTCAGAAACAGATATGCAATAATTAAAAAAAAACCAGAGAAACTTCCTTTATTCTGCCTTTTTAAAATTTATTTCTCTCTTCCATTCATTCCTTCACTTATTTTTCCTCCTCTCCCACCCAAAACATCTGTTTTTGTTGGTTTTGGGTTTTATTTCCCCCAGATAGAGACAGAAAGAAGTCATACCGTCATGACTGTGCCTTAATCTTTGCCAGTTCTTGGTCTGACTCTGTCTAATTTCGGAAAAGATCCCAGAGCTAATAAACAATTAAACCACAGCAGAAAGCCACCTTTGGAAGATGTACTGCAGAAAGAATTAACAGCAGGTTTTTTTACCTTTTCTTTTTTTTTTTTTTGCTAAGCAGACAGAAATTGCAAAAATATTTTGAACAGTCTGATGGCTTTGGGATTCACAGGGTGAGACTTATGAATTTGGTAGCAACTGCATGCAAATACCAGTAGTTTCATACAGCCATTCCACTGAGGAGAAAATTTTAAAAAATCTTGACGAATAAATGGGGAGAGAAAGAAACAAAGGGGTGGTGCAGAAATGGAAATGTCAGAGAATGTCGCAGACAGAGGGTAGGTATGGGAATTACAGATCCAGAGCAAATCTGCTGGAGATGTTAAGAGCTGGCAAAAGATCAAAGTGATAAGAAGGAGGAATGGAATAACCTTTAATTCTGTGCCTATAAGAGGATGTCAGGAAAACATTGCAGCAAAGGCCAGCCAAGGTAACATGGAAAGGGGCCTAGTCATGCGCCAGGAGCTCTGCTCATCTCAGTCCAAACCTACAGCTTTTGTCCCACTTTAAAACCATTCTCCTAAAAACATAGCACAGAGAAGCTCTGAAACAAAGCTGAAATACTTTGGGGGTATTTATAAAACTAAGGCTATAACTGCAGTTTTGTGACTCTTTGGACATCCCAGCTCTGCAAAGCTGCATTTTCACTGCTCCTCTTCCAGACATTGAGATGAGGCAATTCCACTGCCCATAAGTGTCATTACCATGTTTAATTAGGTGACAGAGCAATGACAAAAATGACAAATAGGCCTTTGCTCCCAGCACTCTGTTCCCCTCCTGGAGAAATTTGGATTTCCACTGTACCCTGCCCTGAATGAATGCTCTAGGCTTACTAAGAAGACAAGTAATGAGCAGATGTCTTCACATTGGAAATCTCATCACTACTGCTTTCTCCAGAGCAGGTACAACCTGCCCAGGTGCTCCCAGTGCAGGTCCTACAGCCCAAATCCCCTTCCTGGAGGACACACAGTCTCAGCCAAACCCTTATCTACTTGCCCCCAAAGCTTTGCTAGAGTACTCTAAACTTAAGATTTTCCTGAATGTCATCTCTGATCCAAACATGTTTTTGTCTTTTGAACACCTGTTTATACCTTCCTCATGCTCATCCCAAAGTGCCAAAACACTGCCAGGAAAGGGCTGAGGATATTACAGCTTGTTCCCAATGTAAAAACGCCAGAGAAATCTTAACTTCACCACAGTAACAAAACTAGCTTTGGACAACTTGAGATCTTGAAAAAACTTGGCTAAAACCTGGAGAACTGCTCAGCTTTTGAGCAGCATCTGAATTGAACCACAGGGAAAAACTGAGGTTCGTTCATCACTAATTAAGGGCTTAACTGACATTACCAATGCTTAGCATATGTTCCTCCCTATTAGCTTCCAAGAACAACAACAGGCACGCAAGATTATTTTGAGCTGGAGTTGAAATAAGGTGAAACATACCTTAGGCCAACAAAGTTTTCCAGAAGGAACAAACATTTTGTTTACTCTGAAGTCAATTCTAAGACACAAAGTATTTACCCAACTTCAGCAAACACAGCCATGGATCAGCCCCATTTCCAGCAAACTGAAGTCAGTTTTATTCTTAATTCTTCATTTCAGCAATTTCAGTTTGCTAATATAAACCTGAGTGGTGATAAACCATATCATATGAATGGTCATTACATTAAATTAGCACATTTTCTGAAGTTGAAAGGTTTTTCTATGGATAATTGTACCAATTCTCCTGGTTACAACGGGGCTGATATCTTGTGTGTCTGCATGATGTTTTCTCTAATGCACATGGATACAATACCCAACATACAATATGTGCAATATATATTTATGATGGGAACTACCCACACTGAGCTCTATCACAGACCTCAAAAAGGCTAAAATGAGGCTCTGTGGAGCACAGAACTTGCAGCACAGGAGAAGTTTAATCCTAAAATGGATTTCTTTCCATGTTATGGTTTCAAACTACACAGTGCTCACTAACATCCTTATCTGCAAGCACATATGGAGTTCCAGAAAACTTGCTATGATGCTTTTATATTTAAAAGTTTATACGGTCAAAGGCTTGTATGTCATTATTCATGAGCAAATAAAATTTCAGAACTGCAAGGCACTATGGAAAATGTCAAAGGCAGTTCATCTCATTTTAATATAAGTTTTTACCCTCATCATTTCATCAACATCATTTAATGCTATTGTTTGCTATACAGAGGGAAAAAATATCACTTCCATATTTAAAATGGAACACTCAATTAATAAAGCAGCGTATTTATTTATTAAATTTTAAAAATCAATCTGGCTCTTACTAAAGCTAGCAGAAAATACCATTGATTCCACTGGGAAATGGATCAGGCCTTCAAATATAGGCCAAAAGAATAAGGTTTCCTGTAAATGTAGAATAGGTCATACCACTGAAAGGCCTAAAGTCATCACATCCCAGCTCTCTTACAAATGCTGGGTGGAGGGACAGCCCATTTGGCTCTGGCTAGCTAAGTTCAGTGCAAGGGGAAGGGCTCACCCAGTGGCTTTTGCTACACAAGCCAGATTTGGTACATGCACCTGAACTGAAAGCAAGTGAAAACATTGTCATTTTCTTTGGGGATCAAAATTTCCATAATTGATAATTTCCATCTATTTACTTTTCTGTGTCCTGTTGCATGACAGTTTAATACTTCAGGGCTGAACTCCTGCCAGCTCTCCCTTCCTACCAGCACTGATAGCTTTTGCTAGAAAACCAGTATCACTGGCTTAAATAAACAGCTGGCAGCAGGCAGATTTCCACCCACTGTGAAAAGGTCAGATGCATCCCAGACTATTTTTAGTGTGTATTTAGGGCCCATTCAAGCTTGATTTATGCCTTCTTTTAATTCAGAGAGTACAGAATAATATAAAGTTGCAATACTTTAAGACTCGTTAAGGAAACATCTAAATGGAAACCTAATGACCTTCCAGTGAACCAAGATTGATTTCAGTGTGACTAGCAACAGAAATGAAAATTCATTTTCTTGCAATAAAGAACAGTTGACTTCATCATCATGTTAGAAATTAGTCTTAAACCAATTATGTTTTTAAAGCATTGCTAATGTTATACACTATCTGATGAAGTAGTTTTATCTATCAAAATCCAAACACAAGCTAATTGGGATGTTCTCAGGCTCCAAGTGCTTTTTGGTGCCTAAAATGTCTTCAGGAAACCTGACTTCTCAAGCAAGCATGGATCAGCAATTTTTGAAAACAAGACCTTTGCAAAAGTATAAAAATTGCAACTTAGCAGGTACCTTCAAAATGTAGGTCACCTGTTAAACTCAGTGGAAAAATAATTAGGATGCTTTTTCTCTTCAAGCTACCCAAACTGGCTATGAAATTTGATTTCCCTTCTATAGATTGCCAAAGTCAACTGTCTGTGTAAGAGATGCTCTGTTTTGATGTTTCTTCTGTGTGGAAAGATGATGTGCTAAGAACAGCTGAAGAAAACTCAACTGCAAATACATCCAGGGCAGAGCCCTTCATGAGAAGTGCTGTGAAAGAGCATGATTCCAGGGGCTGGGGGGAGAAAAAGAGGCTGTGCAAAAGAAGTCCCTCCCTCTCATCAGGACCTAAAAAATCAACTAGGAAACGTCTTTCTCTATCGAGGCATAAGAAAGTTTTGATTCTCATCAAACACATTTCAAAATAATGTAGAACAGGGGAAAAAAATTTGGTTGTACTCTGTAGTGGGGAAGGTGGAGAAAAATCAGGAATTAGATTTAGTCCTTGAATAGCAACTGTCTCACCGAGAATTTAGCAGCCACAAGTGACCATAATGAAGAGAACCAAAGCAGTTATTTACTACTTCTCCTGGTCATCAGTTTGTGCATTTAGCTCTCCCTGATGATGGATGGATGGATGGATGGATGGATGGATGGATGGATGGATGGATGGATGGATGGATGGATGGATGGATGGATAGACAGACAGACAGGAAGAAGTCTTTCACACATGCAGAGCAACAAATGCCAACAATGCAAAAATCTGTCACTGGAGACTTTACCTGTCTCCCAGAAACTGTAATTGCTTTCTTAGTATCACTAATGAACTGAATCTCTGTAACCTACATTCAAGCTGTCAAATCTTGCATCCCACTAAGAGTAACAAAAGCCAACATATCTCTTTGCTCTGCATAAAACATACACTATTTTCACTAATTAAACTGTGGGATATGGAGGCAATTTAGCTGTCTATTCATTTCTTAGACATATGCTGCTTTACTTGAAAATATTTTTTAACTGAAAAATCTGGGTTAACTTTAGAAAATCGAGCATGAGAGCAGGTTGGTAAATTTATATGATAGAATATATATAAGATTTTAAAATAAAATAGAATTTCTAGCAATGAACAAAAAATGTTATTTATTAAATTCTGTTTTCCCATAGCCACATGAAGCACAGCTCTACAGCCCTCCCATCCTGCCAAACATCCTTCTATCACTGGCATCTTTACAGGTAAATACAAGAAACATTTGGAAAGGTACCTTCTTGCCCATATAAGCTCTAAGAACTCCTCAATATTAGCTCTGGGAATTAAGAAAGAAACTGAAACTTTTCAACTCAGCAAATGAGATGGGGTGGTTTGCCCTTATTCCTTTCAGGAGAGTAATCACTTCTGCTTGACTTCTCTGTCTTTTTGCTACATCCACAGCTGAGCAGCTCCAGGGAATTGGCCTTTGAGTTGAAATCCTGCACAAACTTCATGCACCCACCCCAATGAGATATCTTTTATATATTTCCACATTTGTGTATTTGCTGCACATCCTTAAGAACCATCCACTCAGTACATGCAGTAGGAAGGTGGAGTCAGCTGTGTACAGTTTAGGAAAGCTTAGCTTCTCATGTGCTCCTTTCCATTCTGGAATCTGCTGTACCAGAGGTCTGTCCTATAAAAACACTGCACAGATGTAGTGGAATTTCCCTGACACACCCAGCTCATGGCTGTTGTTATCCTCACAACACCCTGAATCTCTCACACACCTTCCCCTGCAGACAACTCAAACTAGGTCACTATCCATAGGCTGAGTCATCGTGCCCAGCTGGAGCCTCTGATGCAGCTGGCTGTTCAGGAATCTGCTCACCTGAGATTCTCTAAACAGTCAACAAAGATAAAAAGGCACCTCCTGACAGTGATTCAGAAAAAGACACCAACAAAATGCTCCGAATCCTTTTCCAGAGGAAAGCAGTGATTGTCACCCAGATTTCTAGAAGACTATCAGGGCAAAGGAAAAATTCCGTGACTAAATATTTTAATGCACATCCTTTGATATTACATTTTGAAAAGCAACATTTTTTCCACTCAGTACATGCAGTAGGAAGGTGGAGTCAGCTGTGTACAGTTTAGGAAAGCTTAGCTTCTCATGTGCTCCTTTTCCATTCTGGAATCTGCTGTACCAGAGGTCTGTCCTATAAAAACACTGCACAGATGTAGTGGAATTTCCCTGACACACCCAGCTCATGGCTGTTGTTATCCTCACAACACCCTGAATCTCTCACACACCTTCCCCTGCAGACAACTCAAACTAGGTCACTATCCATAGGCTGAGTCATCGTGCCCAGCTGGAGCCTCTGATGCAGCTGGCTGTTCAGGAATCTGCTCACCTGAGATTCTCTAAACAGTCAGCAAAGATAAAAAGGCACCTCCTGACAGTGATTCAGAAAAAGACACCAACAAAATGCTCCAAATCCTTTTCCAGAGGAAAGCAGTGATTGTCACCCAGATTTCTAGAAGACTATCAGGGCAAAGGAAAAATTCCGTGACTAAATATTTTAATGCACATCCTTTGATATTACATTTTGAAAAGCAACATTTTTTGAAATGAGGAAAATCAGTCAAAGAAGCCCAGACATTTATAATATGACATTTGCAATACCACTTATCTGTAGCATAACTAGAGATTATTTAGGCCTTCTCCAGCAGTCTGGTGCTAGAGAAGACCAATGATTTCACTGAGCTGTGGATGAACTCCCACTGGAAGTACTTCAGGAATCAATCACTGCCCAGCAATCTATCAGAAAACAAAATGAATCATAGCAATGGGAAACAAAAATTACAGATGATCCTTTCAGCTCTCTAATACCAAAAAATAGAAATCCCACATTTAAATAGCATTTCTTAATCATCAATGTCAAAGGTTTTCTCAGCTACAAAGGTTGCTTACTGAAAATGCTTTAATAATGTTCATGTGACTCTAAACCCAAACCCTAGCCTTTATGTATTATGATGCAGATTTTAGATCTTTACATACTTTTATTTCCATTGAACCCTTGACCTCTCCTGAATCATGTCTATGCATGGTTATTTCAAGAAATAACCATGCATAGACATGATTCAGGAGAGGACAGTAAATAGTTTTCCATGGATTATCTTTGATCACATGTTGCAAAACACGAGAAGCATGTTGGGGAGTGTCTAAGGAAGGGATACAAAGTGATGTGCTGGAGAAGCAAACTCCCCTCTATCACACGCATCACAAAGATTTTCCTGTGCAGGTACCACTAAGTATGTGCTGTAGTCATCTGGCTTGAAACATCAGCCTTGGATTTTCAAAATACTCAAGTTTTACAATCTACAGCTGGGCATTATAGTTGCTCAGTGTGTTCTGACTGTTTAAAGCACTCAAAAAAAGATGCCTCAAACGGGCCAGTCAGAACACAAGGGAAGTTCCAGCTCCAACCACTGGTTACTTGGTTCTCTCCTCAGCAAGATGCAGAAAAAATACTCTCTTCCTGTGGAGGGCTATGAAAACAGATTCATTAGTGGCTGTGAAGCATCTACTTAGAGCATCAGAGAAAAACCCTGGAGAAAGTTCAGTCATCAGAGCAGGGATGAAGGGAAACCCTGGAGAGCAAACAGAAAACAAAACCCAAAGTAGCTTCTCCCTGGAGAGCCTTTTTTAGCCTGTTCATCAAGCATGGCCTGAACAGCACTGCCAAAAGCCAGGCTGGCCCAAACCTCCAGCGGAACTCAGTTCTGGCAGATACCTGACACAAAAACCTTCAGCCCAAACCAGGGAGGCTTGGCAAATTTTTAGCAAAACTAAATCCGAGTTCAATAATAGGAAGCACCATGTACAGCGACAGCTGACACTACCCACTCTGCTTACAATTCTGCCATGTCTCCAGATAAACCGCCAGCTTCCAGCTGCCCACATGGAGATTCATTGAGGCGCCCGCAGGAAAGAACCGTGCTGCTTTGTTCGGGGGAAAGTGTGAAATTTATCATATGCCTTTTATTTTTTGCTTTCCCTTTTCCCCTTACTTCAGACTGACAAGTGCAAATTAAAATTTCACACCCAGCCTCATACAGGGAGCATGAAATTCTGATTTGGAGGATTTAGGTAGATTTCTGCAGGATTACATGCATGGCAGCTGCCTAAGTCAGTGCCACTGGGCCTGTCCTGGCCAGCCTGCCCTTGGGCAAAACCTTTATTACTGATAAAAACAAAACATATTCATACTGGGAAGTACCCTCAGAGGGATGGAGGCTGTACACTATGCAGAGATGCCTGGTTCTCAGTGTCACTGCAACAGAGGCACTTACAGGTCTCTGTTACAGATAACTGACTTACAGATAACCAGAAGATTCTCATATTTAAACATCTAAAACTTAATGCATGATTAATATTGAACACAGATTTTTACTGTGCCATTTCTAGAAACAAGAAAGGATTTATTATTTTGGATAAAAGATTTTTTAGATAATATCTATCCTTTGAAGCTTATTGACATTTATGATGTAATAAATCATAATTTAATAAATCAAAGACTGCAGTGAACTGATGAGCAAACCATTTAAAGAAGTAGGTTGGCTATATTAGCTAGGAATTTTCTGGCACCAGTTCCTGTTTTAGTTAGTATACACCACAGCACAGACATTCAATGAGCTACTTTTCTCTTTGCAGAGAGCCACATTCTCCCCATTTTTGGAGATGATCTAGCACATGGAAAAGAAAAAGGTGGGACTAGAGTCAATTCTCAGTTGTGCTGGTAGATATTTAGGGCAATCTCAATAAACTCAATGTCCTTGAAGAGTTCTGGACCATCACCAGTGTAATTGAAAGAAGTTAATGACTCCAACTCTTAAAAAGCCTCCATACAACAAGTCCTATGAATCCAACACTCGCGTTATTAAGGGTTTTGGTCGTCATTACATTTGATTAACTCTGAAACCTTTTTCTAATTCAAAGTCAGGATGTGATGCCATTCCAATACCACACAGCCACAACACTTCTGGAAAAGCATCCTTTACAGAAAATAACTACACCCAGTGTCAAAACAGCACTGCAGGATTAACAGCGGCCTCCACATTTGAACATTATTTTGTCCCAGTTTTGAATCCATAAAAAACAACTCTGCTCAGTCAGGATGTTTTAATCACTGAGACTTATTTGGGAATACAAATGTATGAATAAGAGTCATTCCTCCATCCAACACCACCAAACCACAGCAGAACATGAACTCTGCTCAAGGACACACTTTTACTCAGCTGAGGACTCTGTTGCCAAGCTGCCTACCCATTGCTATATTTTTCTTGTTTTAAGGGTGTGGAAATCTTTGTTCATTTAAAGGCATCCTTCTGGTTTATTGTCCTAGATCACTTACCTTCTGAGTGATAATTATCAGTACAAGCACCAGTGGGGATACTGGGATAAAGGTGCCTTATCCCAAGCAGAGTTTGTCTTCCCCCAGAACTAGGTTACACAACAACACCAGCGAGGTTGCATCATTTTAACTACAGGAGGTTACATTAGTACGATTTCTGTATTTACATAAAGATGAAGAAAAAACATAATGATCTACAGGAACTAAAAAGTACATCTTGATTGAAAGATGGCTGAGACAACCTGATAACAGCTTATATGTCTACAAAACACTGGCACATGGAGGAGAAGGAATTTTTTTTAAGAAGAAAGTGGGGGAGGGTTAGCTACAAAGGATAGATTGTGAAAAATTATTAAACTTAGACCCAAGAAAACATTTTTAAGCAGTGAGATCATTTAGACTACAATGTAGGTTCCAAGTGCAAATTGTTGAATTTCTTCCTCTGGAATTCTGCTAAATGAGTTTGAACAATGCACAGGAGGGAGTGGTGGGATGGGGGCTCAGGACGCACCAAAGGACCAAGGAGATCATTTCCATAGCAGACAGAGGATAATGACACTGCTATACAAGTGACTGCAGGGATCTGGAATATCTGGCTTCTGAAGCTAAATGGACAATAAACAACTCACATTCTAACTGCATTTCTAGGGCTTTGCTTGCGCTGAGAAATCATCCATCAATGGAAGGCAGGGCGGCGTGGGGAGAGACAGATGTGAGGAGAGCAGAGTGGGCTGTGAGCACTGCAGTGTCCCTCCACAGGGAATCCTGCATTTCTGTGGGTTACACAGAAATTAACTACATTTCCTGCCCGCTTGGCCAGAGGGAGTGGATATGCAGAATAAAAAGTAACAGCCTCCTAAAGACGAGTAAAATTTGAGAATACTGCAGTTAAGAAACAGATTGGAAATATCAAATCAAAACAGGGCTTTGATTTTAATACAGGAAACCATTATCAAACACTCAAAGCAAGGACAAAAATACAGTCAGCACCAACTAACAGCAAGGCAAATGTCTTATACCAAACAGTCTCCATTTCACATAGACAAAGTCTAATATGTATGAATTTGTCTAAGCAAGAACTTAGAGCCTTGGTGATACACCATTTGCACCAAATCCATAACTTTTTATTTTTTAATTTTTTTCCTTCATGAATTAGACACTACTTGGAAAATTTAAGCTACATTTCAATCCTGCTTTGATAAGGAAGGCTATAAAATCAAAATAGGCTCTGATTTTGGCCAAAATTTTTCTGTATTTTTCCAGAAGGGAAAAAAACAAAACCAGAAAGAGAAAAAAATAAGATATACCTTTGTGGGTGGCCTCCTGCAAAACTGGCAGAAGAAACCCACTGCTTTCCAGTTTCACTTCTATATTCAGACATGTTTGCATAACTTTTGCATTTGGAAAGGATCTTTCATATTTCAGGGAAAGATGGTTCTAGTAAGAAAAAAAAATCTTTACCCAATAACAACTTCCTTTTGTCTTCTTCATTCTAAGTTTAGCACAGAATGCTTCGTCTTGTTCAACAACACAATCCAAAACCCACTGAAACTTGATTCTTATCAAGCACAATGCTAACAAAGCCCTTGGGAACAGTACATGCTTGAGACCAAGGTTTTGACATGATTTTGTTCATCCAGGTTTCTCCTGCTTCTGCTCTTTATCTTCCCAGAAATTTCACCCAGGTGGACCTAGAGAACACTGGCTGTTGGGCTCACATTTCTAAATGTCCAGATGCCTGACCAAGCCACCAGTGTTTTGAACCACTCCTCCAAAGGAAAAGCACTGGCCATGAGGTAATTAGCTCTAGAAGCCCAGTAAATCTGGTACAGCTGCAAGGTACTGGAACAAGTGAGCCACACACATACCCAGTAAATTTGGGACTTTTTTCAGCATTGTCTCACATGTTAAGAGCATGCTCTGAAATCTCCTGAGCACGTGCAGCAAGCAGGATGTAACTGGTATGTACTGGGATTACAACATGTAGGTGGACCTGTGCTGCAGGACATGCAGCACACAGAGTCCCAGTCTTGCATATTAAATCCCACACAACTTGGATACTGCAGATTGACTCTGGTCAAAGCACACACAGATCCCTTTTTGGAAAATCCTGACAGAATGATGATCCACAGAGCCTGACAGATTTGTCCAAGTCCTATTAAAAAATCCATCAAAAAATCAGGTGACACTGAAATTTTTCATGCAACTCAATCATTTAGCCATAAGCATATAGACTTCTTGCAAGATACAGCTAAATCAGCAAAGAACAACACTTCAGATTGGAAGGCAGATTGGAAGATTTGAGTATCTTGACACTGCCTAATTAAGCTATGCTGCTTTTCACACCAGAGCTGCCGGCAGAAGGTAAAACATATTGCAAGCATAGAGTTCTCTGTACAAGCAGACACTAAATGGCACTCCAGCCTTGCTTCCTCACTCCTCTCCGTGCCATCCCACCTCGCCTGGTGCTGGCAGGGAAGCACTGCACAGGGCATGCACCAGAGCTGCTCTTCCCCAGGGATCAGGGGAGTTGTGCTGCTATCCACATCCAGCCTGCCCAGGAGCCAACAGAGCCCCAGGGCACCACATGGCCACGCTGTAAGCACAGGAGATTCCTCCTTGCAAAGGGCAAGAGCCTGGAGCAAAGGAAGCACCTGCAGCTGTGGAGTGTCTTTAGACCCCTCTGCAAAGGGAGAGCAGATTCCAGCTGGATTTCCACAGCAGCCTCCTCTTCCAGCCTGAGGTCAGCACTTCCAAGGGAAGGAAATTCACCCCAAGCTCTTGGCAGTGTTTCTGAAACATCCTGTTAAGCACTTTGTGGGTGTTTTTTAAGAGCCAAACGTGAAATGAAATGAAGTCCAAGGGTTTACACTGTCATTAAGATGACTGTGAGAGGGAGAAACAAGAGGAGAGCAGTTAATGGGAATGCAGAGGTCAGACCAGGAATTTCAAAGTCTGTAGGAGCCTTATTGATTCTCCCTTCAGATCCTGAAACCAATAAAATTATCTTCTTGAGATCCTTTCTATAAAGGCTGAAGACAGTGATTTCTCCTGGGTATCTGAACAACTTTAAGCTTGTTTTTAAAAACTTGAACTATTTACCTTTATTCTGAAGGAAGTGAGAAGGGTATTTGCACATTACAATGACTTCTGGAAGAATGTGGAGAGACCAATATTGCAGGATGTTTTTGGTGTTAGTGCCCAGGAAGTGTGTTTCTAGCCTTTTTAAAATATCAGAATATGTGCTTCGCTTGGATTTAATGGATATTTTGTGATTTGGGGAACAAGATTTTGTGTTTCAAGCCAAATTTGCCCAGAAATGAGAAATTCTTCTAAATGCTAACACAGTATCAAATTCTTCCAACAGTTTCACTGTAAATTGGGAGAACAAAAAATGAGGCAGTAAAAGGCCTCATGCAACATGACATCTTGGCATAAAGTGGTCAAAATACTGAGAGGGCATGATGGGTTCCATGGAAAATATAAATGAGAAGCCTGAAAGATACTAGGACATCTGGGAAGCATAGGAATCATCAAGTCATCACCTGGAGACCTAAATTAGACCAATTGTTGTTAAAAAAAATAAAGGAAAAAAAAGTAACTTACCTGGATAAAGAAGAAAAGGAAAGAAAGTGGAAAGACCAGTAACAGAGTTGATGAGTCAAAATTTTAGACTTGCTGTTACACTGTAGAACTGAAATAATTTTGATGAATTGAAGAAACATACAGAAGCACAGCCCAATGTGAATTCAATCAATTATTGAAATCAGTTGAGAAGTTGTCAGAAAATTGCAGTAGAGGGATGAAAAGATACTTCCACATGCACAAAAAGCAATGATTTTTTCAAAGTACTATAGGAAAAGAAGTCACTACGTATTTCCTGAAAATTGGATTAAAAACAAAGTAAGAATGGAATAATGAGAAGGAGCACAGTGAAGTGCATCTCTAAAGAGAGAGCTGTACAAAGAAAATTCAGAAAATTATTTAATTGGAAGCCACAAGGAGGAATAGAAGTGCAATTGCTACTGACAGAGTTTAACAAAATTAGACCCCACCTCTGAATGCATCTAACAAAGGCTGGAGGAAGGAGCACCTGACCAGGTGAGAGAAGAAAGTGCTCATTAAAACAAAAAGAAGCAGCACTGAAATCCCATGACAAATAACCTGGTCACTTTTGATCTGGAAGTTTCTTATCTGGTTCATTCATGACAAATTGGCTGAACTGGTTGAAACTAATGATGTGTTGCTTGATATAAGGGAGGGTATTGACAAAGCATAAGTGGGGAGGAAAAAACCCATCTCTTGGTGGCTGAGATGTTAAAGGCAGGAAAAGACTGCCTGAATTCTGAGCAAATGAGATGAATGTGTATGACATTGTCACAAGTCATTGTCTGTGTCCTAAATGGTGAAAGCACATCTGCTGCAACTGGAAAGCAGCACAAAGCACACAACCCCTGCAAGCTGCACAGTGGGAAACCAGGGAAAAATAAGTATGTTTTAAAAGGGGCTCTGATAATTTTTCATGAACAATGAAGGATGCTGCTGTCTCTCAACAGACATAAAAGGAATGTTAGAGAGCAAGCACCTGTGCAGTGTAACTTCATTAGGAATGCCTGGATCCTTTCCATCATGTCCATATACACACTCAATCATTAGCAATACACAGGTCATGTTTTCAATGTTCAGTTCTTAACATAGCTTCAAGTTATAAAATCTCAAAGTAAATCATGAAACCAGAAGGCACAAAATTAATCTAAACAGAAGCAAAGACACTTTGCAGTTCAGGCAAATTCAGACGGGCAGTTTCCCACAGCCTTGTACTGGTTCTGCCCCCAATAAACTCACTGGGAATTTTTCCATTAAAATCAGTGTGAACAGGATCAAGTGCATGGCTTGACTGAACCCTATCCACTTGCCAACCAGTAATTTATTATTACAAAGGCAGTTCCTAGAAAATGCATTCTCATAGGGTCTGTGAGAATTAGCTATCACATAGCACGCCTTGCCTACGGGGATTTTAAAGGACACACTGTAATTTATTGGTGGGAGTACAGTTCCATCTCACATTGCAAACAGTCCAAATTCTCCTTTAAAAAACTTTAAAAACCTGAAATAATCTTAAGGAAGCAATGCGGCTTCCTAGCAAAGGGGATTCTTTCTTCCAAAGGTTCTTGGAAATGCCTCTGCTGTCACTTCAGAGACAATCAGGCTTTCCAGCTGTCTGACCTGAGACCACAAGGTCTGTAAATCCTACCAGTGCAATCAATTTGATCTGCTGCAAATCTCCAGACACCAGAGACACACCAGTTTCCTTGCAAGGAACGCTCTGCCCTTTGCCAGCGCTTTTCTCCAGGGTTTCAGCAGCACAAAAGAACATCTAATTCTCTTCAGGACTTCTGGTAAGAGGCTCTCATGTGGAACTGTGGGCAATCCATCATTATGGACCAGTAAACAACTCCTCAGAGATCTAGGGCTTAACTAATTCTGGCCATGTGCCCTTCCCACCCATATCCCACCACCATCACCAATAACCAGTGGAACAGAAGCACAAAGGGCCACCTCAGGCTCCCCAAAGTCTATTAGCACCTGGATTTAAAGGATAATAAGAGTTGCTACGACATTTTTGCAATCATTCCACCTCTATTCCACATCAAGCCACAAATACAAACCAGATCCACAGCCAAAAAATGGCAGCAATTAACCCCTTGGGGCTGGAATGTGATGTTACTCACCAGCAGTGGAGTCTTAAACAAAACTTCCACTTAACTTTCAAGCACAGATTTTATTCCAAAGCCTGTGTTTTCTTGTCTGCATTTTGTTGCTAGGCTGTTGCCTGCACATTTTGCAGGCATGGTAGATTTTGCCAGTCTTCCAAAAATATTCTGCTTCAGTAATATATGACCTGCAGGTTAATATCTGAAATGCTACAATGGGTTGCCATGGAAATGTCAATACCATCCATTTCTCTGCACACATTTAATTGGGATATCCTAGAAAAATACCTGGAAATTTAGTAATTATATTCAAGTCATCTTACAGTGACTCAAAATCAGATTTCCCCCTTTTCTTATATTTTACTCCATTGAAGTTGGAGGAGCTTTTTTGGTCTTCCTAGGACATATTAATACCCTTAGCTGGAGACTTTGGGCTGCTTTTTTGCAACCATTTCATAGTTTAACAAGCCTCCAGAGACTCTGCTTAAAGAAAAACACATTAAAAAAATACTTCAGCTTGTGAGTAGAATATGAAGCCAACATGTATGATTTTCAGCCTGCCCTTTAGTCAACAATTTCTTAAGAGGGACTGGGAAAAGGCTACATTGAACTGACAAAAAGAACAGCCAGCAAGTCTGTGAACAAGGACTCAAGCAGAGATTTAATCTATGGCTTTGGACAATATAATATTTTAAGCTCAGGCCCCTGAAAGGTCTGATTCCCCAACCTCAAGGAATACATTTTTTGATGTATTGAAGAAAGAATCTGGTTTAAAAGCCACATAAAAAATAGATACAAGCCCCAAATATCTAGGGTTTGGCATCCCCAGTTTCATTGTGAATAAAATGTAAATGAGAGCTCTGTAAAATGAGATCCAAACTTCAGCCCTGCTCCACAGGGGAAAAGGCATGCATGACTGCAATGTGTTCATTACTATATATAACAGGGTCTCTCTAAAACTGGAAAACCCTAGAAAGAAAGAAACCCAGTATGATGAATGAACTCTGAACACTATGATCTAGCAAAGCTCAATTAGACAAACAGAATTGCTGCCCACTCAGCAACAACAAAACACAGCTCACAAGAGGTAATTGTCAGTGCTTGCTAATTTCATATATTTTAACATTCAGGCAAGGGCAGCTTCTCATGTCACTGTTTAAGTACTGTTGCTACCACTCACACCAGATGCTTTCTCACTAAGTGATCTGGGTTTGCTGGGCTGTGGAAGAACAGACTTTCCAAAATGCCACGACTCCCCACATCCAAAGATCCATTGAAAAACCTGCATCACTTAAAACCACACCACCCATTTAGTCCTAAAATATTTCACAAAAGAAAAGAAATAATAAATTTAAAAAAAAATAAAAAAAGAGACAGAAAAAAGAAAAAATGGTTTCTATTTCTTTAAAAGTTAAAAATAAACACTGCAGCACCAGGGTAAACCTTCCCTCTCAAGCATGCAAGGTGGTTTTTGAAGGAGGTTCAGGGATGGGTGTTTTGGAAGCAGCTGCTTCAGGCACAAAACATTTTTTGATGTCTCTCACCATCCACAATCTGCAAACACCTTCAACAACTGCAGTGTGCCTCCTCAAGTACCACAGGAAAAAAAATCTCCTTGACAAGCAAACAGACATGGTCACAAAGTGCACAGATACCTCATGAGATTACAAATTAAAAAAATTCCTACAGGTGGCAGTTCATAGAAACCACCATTAGACTTGTCTTTTCAGGTTACTCTTAGACTGAGCATGTCTTATGCGCAACTCACTCTTTGGGTAAAAGAAACCTTCCTCAAATGTTCTGTAAATAATCACTCCAATGTTTACAAAGCTATGGTTGTTGAAGCAATGCTAAAATATTAGTGTTACCAGGAAAAAAAAACAACCCATGTTTCTTAAAATTGACAGTCTGTAATGACCATACCCTGCAAAATGGAGCAGAGCCCAGGGAAATGAATTTTGATCCAAGGACAACTGTCTGGAACCCAGCCGTGCTACAGAAGGGGATCCTGAGCACTGTGAGGCTCCTGCAGCAGGACAGCAGTGAGGGACTGTGAGGCTGAGCCACCAGGGCTGCTGCTCCCAGCTCCTCCCTGCTCTGGGCACCCTTCCTCACACACCCACCAAGCAACGCTGCGAAGGGCTGCTGAGAAACCTCCCCTGAAGAGCTGCCTACCTGTGGAACTGTCAGCTCTGAAGTGGAAATGAAACCCATCCCTAACCCTCTCACCATCCAGATTGTGATTAATAATTTTTCCCCTTGAAAGCAGCACACGTTGACGGGCAGCCGAGCTATGCCAGATGGTCCAAGCACACACACAGAGCTGGAACAAGGAAGAGACTGCACAAAAACTCAGAGATAAAAGGAAGAGCAAAGATGCATCTCAGGCTTTTAATCAAAGAACCTGCTGACAAATGAAACACACAGTATTTAACCCATTAACAAGCACTGCAGTTCCATGAGCTGAGAAACAATACCATATCAAACATTAAGAACCTGTGGGTCTGCAGGAGACTTCACCTTTTGCACGGGAATGGGACAAGTAGACACCAGAACCAGGTGCCACTCTCTGAGGATCTCTTTCCAGAAATGCAGCCAGTGGAGCACAGGGTCTCCATGGGCATTGAGGAAAGCAATGCAGTGATTCAGTTGCTTGCCTTGGCTCCATTGGAACACCCAACAACTTCCAGCTGGTGGCTGCATCCCTTCCAGCAATGAGGCTCAGGTGGCAACAGCTGGCAAGAGACTGTGGCCAGTGAGAGAGGGGACTGTCATTAGCAGGGTGTTACACTGCTTTAAACCAATTACCAGACCATGCCTTTGCTCTCACTGCAATAGTAAAGTTTCAGTAATGGAGTATCAGGATGCAGGTGTGAGCAGGGATCAAGAAAACACCTCTGCACTAACAAATAGCCATTGATCGGCTTGAAAATTCATCATGGTCCAAGCCACTCCTGCTGACAGACCATTTGTAATCTAATATGCAAATGTTAAGTAAAACAACTCCCAAGGTTTATATTCAAATGAGCAAAGACATTTAAATTCAAACTATTACCAGCAAACGTGTATGCGGAACTTTATGATCTACACAGTTTGGGACAAAATATTTAGAAAAAAAATTTTTAATCATTTTTAACACAATCATTTAGAAAAAGCAGAGTTTGCACTCATAGTTTGCAGTAACAGTTTCTGTTACTGCTTTATCCCACTTACCCACTTTTTTGAAACAGTGTTTCTGCTCTATGAAAAAGCATAAATTTTCAAGAAGATATTAATTCACTACTGTTACCAAACTGCAGATCCAAAGCAACTGTAATAAAAAACTTTGCTGTTTTCCTCCTGGGCTAAGACATTCTTGCCTTTTAGAATTTCAGGAAAGCACAGGGGAAAAGAACCTTGCACTGGCTGAAAGGAAAGTTAACACTGCTGTTGCTTGTTCTTCAAATGAAAGTTATTTTTACCTAAAAAGTCCAAGCAGCCCCAAGCACTGCTTAGAGAACTCAAAACACAAAAAGAACCAAAAAAAAAAAAAAAAAAAAAAGAGAAGAGTCATAAAATGGTTATGGAAAGTTATTACCCAACACAGGCTTTAGCTCTAAACCAAGGCTGGGCAGACCAGGCACCTCCTTCATACCAACCACAGGGTTACCACAGGTGCACTGCCCACCTCCTGCAGGGTGTAACACATGCTTGGCTAAAGTATAAACATCCAAGAAGCACGAGCTTCCCTGCTCATCCCTGCACTGGCACACACCAGGGGCAGAATCTGCATCCTCATCTCAGCCTGTCTGCAAAGGCAGAAGTGCTCTGTGTCCTCTCTCCTCACCCAGCAGCAGGGCCTGCCCTGCTCAGATCCCCCAGCACTGCTGGGTCTCACTGACCCACATAGGACCTGTGGCTGCAAGGGGGAGGCAGGACAAGCAGGGGTCCTGGCTCTGGCACTAGGGAGAGAGCATCTTTTAAAGGGAACAGTGCATAATGCAATGTTTAAATACATTATATAATGCAGAATTCAGCATATATAGAGTCAGCTAAACAAACAGCCCTATAGCTCAGGTAGTAGCTTTTGCTTTGGAGGCGCCCAATGATGTCAGGCTGAAGGACCAGCTCTGGGCACTGAAAGGTTCTCCTTTAAACCAGCATTGACCTCATGAGCAACACAGGGGTATAGGGAAGTGTCTGGTGGCAACCATGGAAATAAGCGCAGAGTAAGACCAAGCCGTTTGTTTCTCATTTTCCAGCTGGACTCACACACCATAAATACAGAGACCCTTCCAGTGCCCCTTCTGCAAGCACCAAGACATGAGCACCACACAGCACTGCTGCTCTGGGCAGCCCATGAGGAGCACATCTCACAGAGCTGAGAACAGTCAGAATCAGCTGGAATACATTTTTAATCCTTGGGCACTTCACAAGGCCCCACATGTGGCTCTCTTGTTGTGAGAAATGATAGAAATTTAGATGTTTGAAGGATATGCATCTCTCTTGAAGCTCTGGGCTTGCCCATCACTTTCACTTGCTGATGTCTTTCAGCCTCATCAAACCACTGCATCATCATCATCATCATCATCATGGACAGCAGATGAAATTTATGCCACTTTTTGTCAGAAAACATTTTAAACTGAAAACACTTGTCAGCATTTTCTACTTAGAGCTTATTTTAGTGGTGCCTACCAGATGCTATTTTGTGTATTGTTATTAAACACAGAGTTTGAATCCCATGGTACAAAACAGCAAACACTACATGCTACCCATATTTTTGAATTCTCACTGTCAGAATCCATTTCCTAAACAGAGATACAGGTTGCAGAACACTTTCAGTTTGTCAGGACAGAATATTAAGGTCTTTCTGTGAACAAGTTTCTCCCTCTTTGAGCCTGGCAGGACCCGCTGGATCCTCGCCATCCTCTGTTTTTCTCAGCAGGTTGGACAACACGCACACAGCTTGTAAATAAACAAGCCACAACAGGATGACACTTCACAGAAAAACATACCAGTAAATGTGAAATTGCAAAAACCTTGTGGGTGTGCACATGCATTTTCATAAGGCAAACCTCCCCACACGCCTGTGGGCGGCTGCACACCCTCACACATGAGAGCTCTGGCTGGGCTTCTGCAGGCAAAGTCTGACTTCCCACCTGCTGCTCCAGTGAACTCTGCCCTTCCACAGGGCTTTTACCAGCAAGACACGGGGTCAGCTTGCAGTGAAAACAAGGTTTATGTCACCCTTGACCAAAAGGCAAATATTTTGATCTCTCTTTCCTCCCAGGAGACTGAGAGGCTAAATCCATTAAGGATTGTGAGATAGATGCATATTAGAAGGAAGTTCACAAAAATGAACTTTAATGAAATCTGCTGAAAGTGTTTTGTCTTTATAAGCAAGTGTTGACTAAATGTAAACACAAACAAGTGATTAATCAACCTCAGTTTCACACTCCCCCAAAACTGAATTTAGGATGTGAAGAAGGATAGAAGGATTAGCTGATACAAGGATGTGAAAAATAAAATGAGTGCTTTCTCAAATTTTCATCAGAGCTGATCACAAAAATTTTACAGGAGTATTCGTATGAGAACTGGAAACTTGTTTTATAGGCCAATATCAGCTATATTATCATTTTTTTATATTTAGCAACATTTGGTAATATTCAACTCCAGCAATGAGCTGTTCACAGCAATCATTTTGGAGAGCCTTATAGAGCTTGAATTTAGCAGAGGAGCCAAAATTAATTCATCAGTTAAGAATTAAATTAATTTTATTTTTATATTAGCTGTCAATACAGGCAAATCAGTGATATTTAAGCAAGTACAAATAATTAAGTCCTTCAGCCTTAATCAATGCATATCTGAGTGGAAGTAACTTGCTCCAGTAACTTGTCTCATAAACACAACAGAAACCCATTCAGAATAAAAATCCATTTAGCCTAAGGTATGTACCTGAATCCCACTGAAGTCAATTTGATTTAAGTACCTGCTCAAAGCTGAGCCTGCACTGAAGTGTTTCGTCAAAGTCTACACAGATCCCAAGCTGCCTAATGAGAAAGGCAGGGACAAATACAGACACTGAACTTCTTCACATACTATTATTATGTTCCTGTATTCCAGGAAGATAATAATAGTTTAGCAACAGTTTATTACAGCTTGGTGGGGTGTGTGGGAGAGGGAGATGACATATCAGTGCCAGGAACCTGGAGTGGAGCTGGGCCAGGTGGCAGCTCTGCTCCAGCTCCAGGCCACCCCACCAATTTTTACCTCTGTACCAGAGGACTTGTGTTCCTGGTGAAACAAAATAGTGTTGCAGCAACTACAGATTTGATATCATGAAGAAATAATAATGACAAACTATTTCATGAACATTCAATAATTCTGGAAGTGATTTAGAGCACCTGGAAAAAAGGAGATGTTTAATTAAAAGAAAAATCCTTTGAAGATGCAATATACTTCCCAAAGCACTCCAAAATTCAAAAAAGCGCACTGCAAAGGTAACCCACACAGCTTTGCTGTGGTCCTGATATGCATATTGCTCACCACGCACCAGTAGCTACATGAGCACATCCCCATCGAAAAAACTGAGCAAAATTAGTGATACTGAAAAAAAAGAAATTAAATTAATTTCATAATATTTTATTTCCAGGCAGAATGAAACAGACAACCCCAGAAGCACTGGGGGGGTTTGACTTTTTACCTGTCACCATTCTGTGGCCCAGCTAAGGCCACCCACTGAGGAAGTCCACAGCAGAAAACTCCATCAGCTCTGGAGAAAAATAGGCTATTCTTGGCATTTCCCATCAAATACATTTAAGAGCATTGTTTATTAGCCTTCACCTGCTCATCCCACATGATTTACTGCACAACTGTAAAAGTAGAAACCTTTAGATTTTCTCCCAAAATTACTGCAAGGATGCCATTTGCTTAGCAAAGGCCTGCCTGATCAGCTGCAATGCAGATGGTGGGGAAGGGTGACATCCCATGGCCTAAGATCATTTTCTCTGGAGATTTGTTTTTCCCATGAGTGCTTAACCTTGCTTCTGAACCAAAAGCAGATTTGCCACTGAATTCTCAATCTTCCTCTTCCCAGAAATCCCCACGAATCTGCAATGTGGAATTCAGAGAAAACCCAAGACAGGAGAGAAAGACAGATGTATTTATCATGCACAGATGATGTAGGAAGGAGACAAAAAATATTGTCATCAGAGTCTTACTGACTGCAAAATAAGGGAGCAGTAATTAATCAGCAAGAGTGCAAGCTGAGAGGAAATATTGATTGGATTTGGAGAAATTTCAGTTTCCTGAAGAAACTGTTCCCCTGCAAAGGTAACCAGGAAAGTTTGTGTAAATTAGAATGGCAGCTGGCCAGCCAGCAGCCAGTCTGAGCCATTTCAGGCAATCCAGAAAAATATATGCCAGATGCACGTTGGTTTCTAAAGAGTAATTTAAATACATTAGTAAATCAATGGCATTGATAGTTTGATGGTCTATGATGGAGGACTCTTCCTCTGAAATATCGTCTCCAAAACCTGCAAAGCTCTGGAAACTGAATTGTTATAACTTTATCATACTTTTAACTTTCATCTTTTAAAAAAACTTCCAGAGTGGATTTTTTTCAGCTTAATTTTACATTGATTTCTCCCCTGCTGAACTGGCCCCTAACTTTTTAGGTTTCCTAAATGTCAAAGAGCGCTGTCCTTTAGCATTGTGGAGGGCCAGGAGATGCCAGTGAGAGGACTGAGAACCAGCTCTGCTCTGATGAAGTTTGGGTCTGTCAGAAAGAGGTTGGCTACCATTATTGAGTAGAAGCAGTAAATTATTTCTGTATTTTTATCTGACTGGCATGTGCTTACAGCCAGGAGGATGATTTTATCTCAATGTAAAAATAAAATTAAATTGTTGAAAAATTTACCAAAAAAAGTAATAAAAAAAAATGATGGTGTTTGCCCCAGGAAGAACATCAGAGGGTCACAATAAATGATCACATCATTCTGCACCAAGGCACAACTCCCCTGCAGGTCTGACCTCCAGCAACTCCAAGTTTTGCCATGGGAAGGGGTCACAAGTCTCCAGCAGAGCTGTGGGTTTGTCCACCCTGTCAGCCCAGAGCTATTCGTGACGGGACTTGTGTCAGACTCTGTTTGGCCATTCCAAGGGATTTAATTGGCACTTACAGAAACAAAACCTTTCTGGTTTAAGCACATTTGGGGAGTTACCTTACTGTCTTCATCAGTAATAAACTGTTCTTGGCTAAGGTCATCTTTCATCTGCACAGTAAATAAAACTGTCACTAAAGCAGCGTTTCTGTTTCTCATCAATCATACAATACAATAAAACTCAGATCACAGTACTTAGACAACATTTTTTAGAGAAAAGGCAAACCTTAAGGAAGTTTCCTTTCCACTGATCAACATAACAGACACAGTAATTTAGGTGGAAATGTGATATTAAAGCTTACAAACCTGATAATCAGATTCCTTTAGAGGCAAAAATCAAGCTAGCTTTCCAGGCCTCACCATAACCATTAATTAAATACTTAGCACCTCTTCAGTTAACGTTCAGAGAATATTCAAGCAAAAACTCCGCAGTTTCAAAAAAAAACAACCCACTCTAGCTTATCTATTTAATTCCAGTTCTATTATGTAGGTAGTTTTACTGCTATCAAGGAACATTTCTCATGTTTGTAAGAAGGAATTCAACTGGAAATATTAAAATATGTTCAACATGATGCTTATTTTTATCTAAAGGAAGATAAATTATTATATGTATGCAAGCACTAAAAGCAGTTGCCAGAGAAAATAGGATTTATTCTCACCACACCTGCAATATTTCAGCCACTACATGAAAATATTTCTCTTTCTGAAACAATTAGCCTAATTTGTAGTGAGCTCACACAGACTTTCACAGTATTACTCTGCTGAAGATTATTACTTGCCTAAAATACGATGCTTACATTTTTCCAGTACATTAACAAATAGCATTGCTTGAGAGAAGACCAGGCAGAAATATTACACCCCATACTCTGTGATTCTCCCAAACCCCAGATAATCCCACACCAGTCAAAACAAATGATTCAGGTTGCCAAAACAAGTAGTTACATTTCCCAATCTTCTGATAACGTTTTACGTAAATGCAGAAGCAAATCTGGCACAGTCTGGAACCAGGGCATGGCAGATCTCTCCCAACACATTCCACTTTTCAAAACCCAGCACGTCAGCAGAGCCTTCATAACACAAGATGCACACCTTGATCT
This sequence comes from Emberiza elegans, assembly GCA_024865655.1. NCBI lineage: Eukaryota > Metazoa > Chordata > Aves > Passeriformes > Fringillidae > Emberiza > Emberiza elegans. The sequence goes on from JALJVW010000184.1 coordinate 59,207,364, forward strand.
CTGCAGGGCTTAGGAAGTTGTGGGGTTTGCTTGTTTACAATTTTCAGACAGATGAAATCTTGGTTTTTCCTATTATAATATAAAAGATAGATAACGGTGCATGGAAAATGCTACAAAAACCCTGCTCTCAGGTCCATCTCACCACATCTGCTGACATAATTTAGAATTTATTTCCATGGTGTGGAAAAGGCAATTTTATCTTTTTTTTAGGTAGTTTTTTGAATCCTCACTTTCAAGCAGTCAAGGGATCTTCCATTAGTCCTGGCTGCCTTGTGGGGTATTCATCTGCCCCGCAGCCTCAGGGACCCTTGTCCCACAGCCTGGCAGCCCCAGGCTGGAGCTCTCTGTCAGGGCAGCTCTGGGGGATGCACATTGCCTTGGGGCATTGAGGTCTTCAACAAACCACCCTCCAAAATAACTGCATTCAGTAGAAAATCCCAAACCCTTGTGCCTTGTGAGGTCCAGCGTGGCCACTGCCCGCTGCACACCCAAGACCTTGAAATGGTGGCTGATCCTCTCAACTCCAAGTTCATGGAGTTTTCAATTCCTTCACCTCCTGTTTCACTGAGGAGAGAACAGCTTGTCCTATTTCTTGTGAAAAGAGTGCCAAAGATAGGAATATTTATAAGGAATTTGTATCTATCTATCCAAACCAAAACATTCAAAAATCATGACTCACAATCCCCTCCCAAATCATGGGATTAAATTAACATATCATGGGATTTTAAAAGATGCTGTTTTAAAAATTATGGAATACTTAAATTTTGTTTGTCACGCATTACCTTAAAATATTTACATAGCCAGAAACTACACATTTTTATCAACAGTTAAAAGAACCAGAAGCTTACCTAGGGGAAAAAAATCATCACATATTCATAAGATTCCTGGAGGCTGGACCTTTAAAAATAGTCGAAGTGTTACAATTCATCACATGTAAATTTATGGGATTTGGCAACAATGCACTTGTCTCCAGGGATATTGGAAAGAGGGGGAGTGCTCTTGGTTAACCTTTTTTTTTTTTAATAAGTACAGCATGCTGAAAGTGCCCTACTAAGTATTTCCTAACTCAGCCCATCAATCAGTTTAGAACACTATGGAAACACACAGCAGAGTGTGCTTATCAATGCCCAATCACTAAATATTTTGGTGTTTGTTAACCAAAACTCAATGCATTCTGGAAAAAGACCAAGTGGAAAATAAAATTACAATTTGTGAAAGCACATCCTGTCCATGCCTTTTGCCTAGAGCGATCAGAGGTGGGAAGCCAGATTTAATTTAAAAAAAAGTAGAGAACAAACCATTTTCAAGTGGTTGCCCACTTTTTTTATTAAAGGCAAAGACAATTTCATAGAAAAAATCCCCTTTACCCTACAGTTTTTATTTTTACTGATTTTTGGTAACAGTGGGGTTTTTTCCAAAATAAAAACTAAGTTTCCAAATCAAAAGGTGATGGTGTAAAAGGGAAGATTATTGCCCTTAGCATTCTTTCCTTAGTTTAAAAATATGAAATATCACAACTATTCCTACCTGTCCCCACACCTGCTGTACCAGACAAGGTCACTGCTACTTCTCAGCCCAGCCTCTCTTTTGCTTTTCAATCCCACAGTGCTGGCTGGTGGCTGTGATTACTTTGTGCCTTTTTGCCACAGTTTACAAACTCCAGCCCTGACACAGGGGAGGTGACAGACACCGAGTCTGGTGGCATCAGACACGGCGTGTGGCTTTGCTGCCAGGTACCGGCTGCATCTCAGCCACTGCTGACAGAGCCTCCTCCAGCAGGTACCAGGTGCCAGTAACTGGAGCTGATCTACAGTTTGTGCTTTTCTGTGTACCACACTCCTACTCCTGAGGAATATTTACCATCCAAAACCAAAAATACTGCCATAAGGTGTGAACAACATCAAGTCTCTTTTGTTTAAGAGGAAACACAGCGAGCGGCTGGTATTTTCCAACATGCAGTAATTTTATAAACATTCACTAATAGAGCAACTTCCACCATACCTACCCTCCGTCCCTTCTGGGACTGTAGCATTCAGACTCCTGCATTACCCAGATCTGCTCCACAGTGAGTACAAAGGCAGGAAGAACTCACCAAAGCTCTGGATCAGTCACAAAATGCACAGGTCATTTCCAAAGTGGAGAAAAAATAATTGGTTGAATGATATTGCTTGCTCTCTTTTTAATCCTTTTTCCAGCCTGAACAGTGAGAAATTTATATTGTTCATGGGGCCCAAATTTCAGTGCTTCATCCCTGTGGCCCTCTGTTCCTTCCTTCCTATACTTGAAACCCCACTATGCTGAATAAGATAATTCCAGGGTATGAGTGACAAACAACTCTGCAGTTTGGTACACACATTTGGAACAAAAATGTAGCTACTTTGTTGTTTCCACTCAAATGACCCAGTTAATTTCAGTGTTAACATCAGCTGTCAAAACATCCTCTTAGCAGATTTGCATCCCTTATTTATTCAGAAAAAAAAAGGTGCAATAACCAGGCAGTTATCAGAGAAACAGAAAACGCTATACAGAATGGGTGTTTATATTTCATTCTTGCTATTCCATCACTGTCTATCACATACTCAGTACATTATATTCCACACTTGGCAACACATAAATAAATCCAGAAAGTTTGTGTTCATACTGGAGATACCCTTATTTGGGACTAATTAATCCTTTTGGGACTAATGCAGCCCAGTGAAGACACTGTCAACAAAGCCCATGTACTATGCCAGCCTCAGTGTCCTGCTTGCAGCCTTCCAACACAGCCTTTGCAAAGCCACCTGTCCCAGCAGCCACAGCCACCTCTGCACTGCTGTCACCCACCATCCCCTTCCTCTGCTCTGACCCAGGGCTTGGGGAGACACACAACTTTATGTTGGCCATCTCTGGAACCAAGGCAACTCCTCAAGGCAAAGACAGTGCCACCATCCCAGAGATGGTTTTGGCTGCTGCAATGTTTGCTTAGCCCATAGAAAATGTTCGACACATTCCCTACTTTTCCCTCCTTGGAGGGAGAGCACATTTCAACTTTGAAGGATAAAAAGCCAGAGGTAGCAGGTGACATTGGCTCCGTGCCTTCAGCTGCACCTCATCCCAGGGCCTGCCTTACCTCTGTACACAGTATCCACGTTCTCACCAGGAAGCTGCTTCCTGGCAGCTGCTCTTCGATAGACCACGTGTGTTCTGCCTCCTCCCTCCTCCTCCTCCTGGGCCCCCCTCTCCAGAGGTTCGATGAAGAACTCGTCCTTGTCCGTGCGGATCATGCCAGCCTGCAGCACAGGGCAGAGATGGAGCATTTTGCATTACTGCACGTACAGCAGGCACTGCCAGCAAACAGTTACAATATGCTTAAGCACACTTTAGTGCTCTATAGAGAGCAATTAGCATGCAGAGAGAAAACCAGGTGAATTCTTTATTAGAGCAAAACAAAGCATCGTTTTCCCAGCTTGACAAGAAAGGACAAAAGGTACAAGCCTGAACCAAAAGGTTTTCTCCTTGAGCCACATGAGCCAAGTATAGGTCTAAGAATCTGTCTAGGAAATCACCCTCTCCATTAAAAAACATCTACAGTGGAAGTTACTATGACCTTAGCTATCCATCAGGCCCAGACCACTCCAGTGTTTACTATTTCTGCTAAATAAAGGAGCAGATCAGTGCCTTAAGCTGATGTGCACTTCAACAATGAAAAGTTGTAGAGTCAGCCTTTCTGTCCAGAAGCAAGATAGAAAAATACTGCATCTTACTTTCAGGCAGCTAAGCTTTGTGGTTATTTCCCCTGTGACACAAAGCCAACAAAATAACCTTTCAAAAATTAGCTACAACTAGTTGGAGTGTCAGTAGTGCATTGTTAAAAAATAACCCAACTTATTCAGACTGGGCCAGATACCCTGGTATGAAAATAGAAATTTGCACTTCTACAAAACACGCCAAAGGAACATCATCCAAGCAATTCTCATTTTGCTCAGGGGAAACGCTCATTAAGACTGAAAACTTTAAAAAAGAAAAGGACTTTTTGTCATCTTTATGTAGGTGAAACATCTTGGGCACCTGGATCACCTGGGCTTGTCTCCTCTTGCAGTCCTCCCCAACTGCAGGAGGTCACAAGGGCTGCTTGCAGAGATGGTTGGCTTGAATCAATTTTTTCTGCATGTTTGCACATCTATGTTTGAGAACTTCAGCTACTGAACTCTCAGCTTGCAGACAAAGTCTCACTATTAACACGAATGAAGTTGGTCCAGATCCAGCCTCCAGAAGCTCCTTCATCACATTCTTTCCTACTCTGCCCAGAGACAATCCTGGAGATACTGCAGTTTCAAATTTGTACTGTGAGACTCTCCATCTTGCTATCTGATCTTCTGGGAGCCTAAATCTCCTGTTCAGTGAAGCCTTACCTCAAGCTTTCAGGGGAGCCTGTTTGGCTCCTTTGAACCCAGTATCCTCACTTGAAACAAGCACATCTAAACACACTTATCATATTCCAGCACCAAAGTTCTCATACAGCCCATATTTTTCTTCTACAAGCAACAAACTACATTCCTACTGCTATAAATACAGTATGTTCACTGGTTGCCTCCTTGGAAAAATGTCAGGTTCATTTGTCATGTCTTAACTTACATTAGGCAAGATTTCCAGTCCCAGAATTCGTATATATAATGTATACAAAAACAGATTGGAGAGGAAGGATTAAAGAAGCAAAATTATATCAAAGCAATTTAAGCTGATGCCATCCTGCCTGTATAGAGGCAACTGAATTTGAAATCCTGTTTCTTCTTAACTAATTTAGATTCTACATCAGACACAGAAAAGGTGAGGCAGGCTCAGCAGCTCAAGGAAGTCAAGACAACCAAGAAAATAAGTGCTGAACCCAAAGAGACAGCAACTGATCTTTTACTGTAAAGGGGAATACATGGAAAATTCAGACTTGATGTTACTCTCCTTTTAACGCTATTCTAACTACATCACATGCACAGTTCTTCTGGATATTAAATATTATATCCAGAAATTTGGAAATCTTTTTATGATAAATACACAACTAAACATCAAGAATAACAAGCATTTGCAAGTTCAACAGCACACGGTACAATGCACATGCCATACTACACCCAGGAGAAATACACTGAGAGCTTGACTGTCATGTGAAAAATATGTGATTTTGGTTTTTGCAAGTGAAAAAAGCACCATGGTTGTGCACATGTTCTTATGTATTTTTGGATACATTAAGCCTAATATTAACTAAGCAGCTAATGCCAGACCATAGTTTGGAATGCAGACCATAATTCAGGATACAGGGGGGAAACACTGCTGTACACTGTGTGCAGCAGGGAGTACTGATGGGACTTTGGAGGAATTTAGATCTTCTAAGAAAATTTACAGAGAACAACATCTGCAATCCTTAGTTGAACTGACTGGACAGAGGAACAGCTCTTATAGGTGAACTTTAGCTTCCAGGGTATGATGGCCTTTTGGAAATGAAAACTGTTGGTCACAGTGAATTCTCCTCTCTGAGAAGATGAAGGTGACACACTGGGACAGGCTGTAAGACTAAACAGAAAGAGATATTTGAATGCTGGATCCCAAGACATAAAACAGTGCTTAAACACTGACATTTCCTGCAGATCATTATGCCTGGTATTGGCCCTTTTTTGTGCAGGGAGATTCATGTGGCACTGGAAGCTGCCAAAGAGCAGGACAACATCAGGTGCTCTCATTCCCCATTCTGCTTCTTGGATGGACATGACACCACTCTGCACATCCCCATGGCAGCATCCCCCCTACTTCTGTAAAAAGGAAGGAATTTAGCCTTCAAACACAGAATCGTAGAATCTCCTGAGTTGGAAGGGCCCCCAAGGACCATCAAATCCAACTCCTGGCTGCATGGCTGAATGTTCTTCTCATTTTAATCTTGGACTACACTGAATTTTCTCTTTTCTTTTAGTGCTGAGAAAAAACCCTCAATTATTTTTGATCAGAATTATTAGGAAAGAATGTATGTTTGAACTGTAAAAGAATTTTATATTTTTGCATACTGCATGTCCTACACAGTCTTTGATTTAGCCAACATATTGTCATGAAATAAAATAAAATAAGAAAGATAAGAATGGCTGTTTCAAACTTTAAGAAGAAAATTTATTTAGATGGCAAGGCAGAGTTCCTACAGCAATCCACAGTTCAAGTCATCTGCCTAATAATCTGACCACAGCTATAAATGATTCATTAAAAAATATGTGGGGCTCCTGAAAGTCTCCACCACACATTTTCTTACTGCTTGGACAAGACATTTAACCTCTTTACTTCCATTTCTCCACCTCTGAACCAGCATAACAGTCTTGCAGGATAATTGCAAGTCCTGATTTGGGGTTTTTTTTTGTGAAATGCTTTGAACATGAAAAGCTCAAGATGAATTGCCTAATGCAGTTTTTCTGATACTACTCAGAACACCCTCAAAAAGCCACCATGAAAGGGAGATTGCTTTTAGTCATCAACTCAACACCAGTGTTGGACACAGCCAAGCAAGCAATAGGGCAGTAAACAAGGCAGCAGGGGTTTGCCCACATCCTTCACCTTCACCCTTCACCAGTCCTGTTCTTTTCCACAGCTGCCATCACCTCTGTGCCAGCCCATCATGCCAAGACCACTGTCAGACAACCACCAAGTTTGTGATGACAACAGAGACCAATTGCACTATTCAGGTTGCTGCAATTTCCTGGAGAATGCCTCTGGATGACTGAGATAGAAATGCTGTATTGTTTGAGCACACCTGTGCCTGCCCTTCAACTGGAAGGGCTTCAGAAAATCCTTGCACAGTCATCTTCTGGACATTTACTCCACAAGATGTGAAAACAGATTTAAGTTTTCCAATTGCCCATTCCCCAAAAGTTCTGAACAGAATCACAGCAAGCGGTTTCACAAACTAAGAGCTTAAAAGTACTTGTTATTTTAGTGTTTTTCTGTCCTATACTGCTCACCACCCATCCCAGGAATGTTGTACTTCCAGGCATTATGGATTAGCAGTGATGACCCTGCTCTGCCACCCTGCAGCCACATACACACTGTGCAATCCATAACCAGGTATGGAATTGTGCATCTCCATGGAAAGGAAGTCCAATTCTGGAAAAATTGCTAAGATCTTACCTCTTCCTCTCCTCTTCCGGGACTTTTAACTTGAAACTAAGCTGAATATAGGAATATTGGTGATGGCAGCTGGGATTGTGTCCTGTGACTAATGAAAATATAAATTAATAGAAAAAGTGTTTGTCTTTGAAACGCACCAAATTGTAGCAAAGAGCCTACAACATCCCACCATTTCCCAAAGTGGGACATTCCCAGGCCTTCCTTGCAAGGGCTTTTAGATCCCAGCTGCAAATTACTCAAGTCAAGCACTGCTTGGCACTCATTAATATGCATTAAAGACTAGAGCAGAAAACACTTAATCAAAAGGAAACAGCAGTTCAGAGAATCAAAACCTCTGCTAAGGTTAGCAAGGCTGTTATTTAGAAGTGAAAGCCACGCAGAAAAAAAATCACATGGAAGACTGAGAATGAATGTCCTGTCTAATTATGACACAAATTACACTGATAAGCCACAAATTAATCCATTTGGGAATCACACGGAGTTGGGATCTAGAGTTCCACTCATCTCTTCTGAGGGTAACAGGGCTCCTGTGCATCCCTGGAGACCTCCTCCCAAGGATTCCAGGGACAACAGGATCTACATGTACTGGCAATGGCCACAGCCACATGGGCTTTCTGCCCAGGTTAGTGATACTAATCCCACCTCACAGGATGGAGATCTCCTCCCCAGCCCAGGGGACCTGCCAGAGCTTTGCCACCACACTACAGAGCTCAGCAGAACAGCAGGTTTCTTCTCCCATCTCCTCAACACCCCCAGCCCCTCCTGCATTTCTAAAGACATTCTTCAGAAACCTAATTTGACAGAAAAACTGCCTGGCATATTTAGATCTACAGAAAACTGCAGGTTTTGGAGCACGAGCTCCTGTGGATAATTAAATGTCTCTCTGACTCTGCACTTGGTGAGCAACTTAATTGTCTCCTCATTGCATTCAGATCACAGCTCCTCTTCTGGGGTGTAATGAAGTAACCCATCCAGCAGCTGCTTCAGGACTCCAGAGCCTCAGCCCATCCTGAAACCAGGAGTTTAATTAATATTCATTTTCTTCCTCATTAGTACAGATTTACAAAGCTTCTCATTGCCATAAAAAGGCAGATTTACGTCCCAATCTCTGAGCACATGATACAAATAGGAAGACAAAATTAAATGTGAACAAAGCTGAAATTAATATTTTTTTAAATCCATGTAACTGGTTAATTAATTAAATCAGTAACCCGGAAAAACAGTGTTTCAGAAACTCTTAGAAATAGCATTTCTGTAAATAGAGAAAGATCTAATTTTTTGAGTATTTGAATCTGAAAGAGGTAACTAGCCAAATTACATACCTGCACATTAACAAATCCTAATACAGTCTTGAAATACAGGCTATTTTCTTGAGACAAAAGCGACTCACAAACTCTGATATTTACCCCCAGTGCCTGGGTTGTGAGCTTGCACTCCCTGCAAATGCCAAAGAACACTCCAGATGGAAACTAGCAATATGGGATTCACCCAACAATCTATTCACAGAGAATCTGAGAAAGACTTGCATTTAAACATAGAATTGCCTAAAATACTCTGTAGATGACTTGAAAGGGAAAATATTTATATTTTCAGGACAAGATATTGGACAAAGTCTTGTGCCATGTTTATATCAATGTGCTTTTACCTAAAAACACATTTCTTGACATTTGACCAAAGTGGCGCTAGCAGAGCAGAGAATTTGCAAGCAAATCCCACATGTTACTTTCATGATCCTTCTCTAGGTCTTAGAGCCACAGGAACATGCTTTTTTCAGACAACAACAGATGTATCCTCCTAACATGAAAGCCAAGTACAGAAATACTCTTTGCTCAGTTACAATGGAATGGACCTGGTGCACCAGGAGCTCCAGTGACTGGAGCAAGTTCACCCAGGAAGTTGAGGCAGAGCTATGGACATGACACAGACCTTCCAAACTCATCCCTGCCCATGTGGGATCTCTCTGTATTTTCCCTTGTGCAATGTGTTCATTCCAAATCACACAGTATATTGATTCAGGAATATATGAGTTTGGAATTTTACTTCCATTCAGCTTAATTCATGTAGATAACAATGAAAAAAAACCCCAAAACCTTCTTATGTCATATTTGCATTTGATTCTTTGAGAACATTTCTCCAACTAGTGAAACATTGCAGAGGAAGAATTGTGCAGTGCTGCAAATTCATCTTCCTTTACAGTGAAAGGAGGTACTGAAGGAATTGTGGCAAATATTTGGAGCACACTGGTACTTACTGTGCTGCTTGCTCCTGCTGCCCTCAATCTACACTGATCTATTCAGGCCCAGACTGGATGGGGAAGAAAGTTTCTAACTGGTCATAAATATTTTTGTTACTTTATTATTTTTCAGCTTTTTTTTTCAAACTGATTTGCAGTTAAGTCATGTTACTTTCACATATTCTCAAAAAAAAAAAAAAAGGGTGAATAATTATTGGTACACATAAGAATTACACAGCCAGACTGACAGAAGAGCAGTGCCTTCTGGGTCACCCTATGGAAGCTGTGTGTCCCTTAGGGCCCTCATTTATTCTCTGCATGGGGGCAAGGTCACATTTTCAGTGCACTTTGAGATCTACTAATGAATAGCACCATACAGGAATTACTGCTACTGCGAGCTTTTCATGACAGGCAGCTTTCTACTGTCCTTGTTGCTCAAGGGAGGATGGGTATCCATCCATTCATGCATCTACAGACTTCCACTGCTACCAAAAATAAAATTTTGTTCCCAGAGCCCAGCTTAGTCACTACACAATTGCAGGTGTGATTGATAACAGCAGGGGGACAAATCTGAGCCAATATAACCTGAAGTTAAGAGAGTTGCATTAGTTTATAGCAGATGGGAATTTGGACCCAAATCATGAAGTTTTATGGTATAATTCATTTTAGGAACTCAGAAGGGTTTTCTGTGGTTTTTAAGGGACACAATAGTGAGACAGACTGTGTCTCATTCTCAGTGAAGCATCGAGAAAACAGACACAATTACAGTGATTTCACAAAGCAATGCCAGCAGATTTCAAGACAAAGGTACTGGCCAAAGGGCCTGGCTTTCACCAGTGAGCAATGCTGAAACACTGCTTTCAACTTCTCTGCCTTTACAAGAAAATTACCAAATTCTCACCTCTGTCACTCAGCGCCTGCCCAGGGCCAGCAGCAGCAGCAGAGCAGGCACAGCCCCAAGCACTTCCCCCAGTAAATCTCCTGCCTCTGTCCCCCACGACCTGCCCTGTCCCAGCAGCCACTCACCTGTGAATCCTCAGAGAACCCAAGAGATAAATCTCATTTTCAACAAGTTTAGGTAATACACAAACCCAGAACTTTCTGTATTGCCACAGATACTCCATTTGCAGAGCACAGCCTGCAGAAGTAGAAAGGGCTCTGAAGTAGGCAAATTCAGAGCAGATCTCCCTGCAGCTGTACAGGGAACAACCTGGCACCTCTGCCAGGTTGGCTTCCACCTTTCAGATACCTCCACCAGCCTCACCTCCAAAAGTGTTACATTGTGTAGCTTTTCAGAGACAAGCAGTTCCTTTAGCTGAAATAATGCATAAGCAAGAACATTTTGGAAATTCTCTAGGCTTGATGCCCACAGGTATGTGTAATTCTGAGTGGGAAAGAGGTGAGTTATTAAATAGCTGTTAAGAATGAAAATGATAAATGTGGCAGATCTTGCAGACTCAGGGGATTGTAAACTTGATTGCTGTTGTTGCAAGCAGGGAATAGTAATTGCAGTGCCCTGAAAGAGAGTTTCTCAACTTTAATCTTTCAGGGAGGAAAAGCATGAATATCAAGTCCATGAATTTGCTAACAGCAAGATTCAAAAAGATTCCCTTTCCCAACTTTGACACACAGAAGCATTTGAAATAAGGCATTTTTGAGGACACTGACAAAACACATAGTTGAGTCCTACCCTCAGCAATAAAACTTAATTGACATTCTGCAAGAAAACAAAACAAGTCCAACTGGAAAGCTCCTCAGCTCAAACCCTCACAAAATGGGACAGTTACTACACAAGTTTCTTTTCAAAAATATATTTGCTTAAGGCACAAATCACCACCCACTTAAGTCAACGGGTGTCACGTTCATAAGTCTCAAGGTCAGAATTTATAAATGGATTTGTAAATACTAAAGCAGTTTAGTCTCATATTCTGTATAAGACAGGCCATAGCCTTTTTATCAAAGCATCACTGCAGCCTCCCAAAAACTGTCTGCAGCAGAGCTGGAAAAGATTCATTAATGGGGAGGAAACAGAGTCCAGGGCTTTGCTATGGTAAACAAGATAAAAAGATCCAGACCACAGAAAATAGCAGAAAAAGGTTTACTGTATTAAAAAAGAAAAAAAATTACTCTATTAAAATAATCTGAGTGGAAACCCAGCGTTTAAAGTAATTCCAAATTATCTTAGAAAAGTCCTGACTCTTTGCTTAGGAAGATGTTCTGCAGCAGCATTGCACATCCAGAGGAACCTGTGAACTGCAGAGCAGCAGCTGCAGGGCAGCAGGAGCCAGCCCTGACCTGGCCATTCCCATCTCTTGCTCCTCCCAGTGCCACCCCATCCACTGTGGCACAGCAGCCCCAGTGCCCACACAGACACACCATGGGCAGTGCAGGGAGCTCACCCCAAAATCCCCACCCTGGGAAGGCCCTTGGCAGAGCTCAGTGCCCCTGGGCTGCAGCCTCTGACATCTGCTACCACAAGGAAAAGCCCTCAGCAGGTAAAAACTCCCAGCTGGGAGAGAGCATCTTATCTCACACACACTTCATACTGTTCCATGCAAAAGCTCATAACCCAAAGTCAGCCACAGGTCTGGATTGTGGCTTCCAAATCAGACGGGGTCCTTCTCTGCTAAATGCCAGCTTTACTCTAACAGGATGCCCATAAGGGTGCAGGAAAACAAAAGTAACAAAAGCTTGCTGCAACTGGAGCTTGTTTTTCTTTCCACATCCTATAGCCAGGCTTATTTTAACCTTCTTTCTCTTGCCCTGTTTTGGAGAAATGGACCTGGAAAGCAGTTTTTCAAATGAGAGCATGAAAACCTAATGAGATATGAGCTTTCAATTTTATACTGCACTCAGCTGTAGGCTCCCAGTACAAGATGTCAACAAAGTGCAAGATACAGTACAAAAACTAAAATAATTAATCCCTGGAGGAACAGGCTTATTAAGAAGGATTAAATCAAAGAATTAATGTGCACTATTTGTCTGTGTGACAAAGACGAAGGGGGGCATATGATAACTCTCCAAGATCTGAAAGCATAGAAAGAATAAGAATTGCTGATGAGAAAAGCTTGGACATACCAGGAAACAAACAAAAAAAGAAACTCTGACAAGAAATTTTAGCCTGCAATATTATAGGCAGTCTTATGTAAAAACCAACTCAAAACTTGTCCTTAAAAATATTTAAACACCTTATTTTTCATGCTGCACTAGTACCTACAGTTCAAGGACCAAGGTTTAGGCATTGCACAATAACAAAGACGTTTTAGCAGACTTCTGCAGAGGAAAAAATAAAGAACATCAGTTGAGTCCAAAACAGGCTCAAGGAGCTCAGGAGTAGCTGGTGATCAACATCCTCTGAAAAGCAAAATCAAACATGAGTTAAGTTCAGACACTGAAGACAATCACCTTCTACTGGCTGGTTTTGAAGACAAGGCCTCACATGGACATCTGGTCAAACACAGCGTGGCTCATGTGATTTGCTTTCCCTCTTTTGATCACCTCCATTTTTTATTGTTTTCACTGTTTGTGTTTTTCCAGATAATTTTCTCCTCTCCTCCCTCCACGGCTGCAGCTACTAATAAAACAATTTAATATTGTGCAAATTGAAGAATAAGAATGCTCCCTCTGTTGCTTAGACTATGGCTCCAGCAACCAGAAACTTTTCACCATACTCCAGGAAGTACAAAAGGACTTAAATATCACACAAAAAACTCTAAAGAACAAAACCACAGTTAGATAATAACTGTAGAAAGCTGAAGTACCAAGTGCTGCAGTTGAAAGTAGACTGGTAGTAATGTTTTTTTTTGGAAAAGCACCTATATTCTTAGGCAAGAGTTAAAAGAAAATTGTCTGTTTTCCAAAAAAAAATATAGAAGTAAATATCCCACAGCACTTGGGTAGCTGGAAGTTGGACACAACATACATTGAGTCAAATGGAGCCTGTAAAGGAACATGAGAGAGTATGGAAACTAAAGGCAAAGAAAGAAGCATAAGTCAGCCTGTAAATCTTTCAGAACTACTAGAAATCAAATTACACACCATATGTCAGTGGGCTAATGTATTCATCCCAGTAGAGCTGGGTTAGCACCACCACACATTCTGGTAGGTTTACAACTGGTGTGTGTTTATTTGGACAATACTATTACTATAGAAGATATTAAGCAAGTTGTTTAAGAGGTGGGGTGGTTTCCATAATTTACTCGTCTGCTATAAATTGATGTGGCTTTCTTACTTAAAGTTGCCTTTAAAATCTCATGGGATTGTTTTATAATGAAATAGACATTATTAATTTTGATTACCAGGGAGAGAGAGAAAGAAACCCAAACATTTGTAGTTCTTGAGCCAACAACAGTGCTTAAAAACTTCTCAAGGTCAGTTGTCCAAGTACAGTCACAAGAACTACCAGCTTGGAATAAGGGTCAGAGGAAATATTCTAGTAAGGGTGCCAGTTATCTACCTCTATAAATGCAAAAATCTTTATCAGTTTTCAAAAAAAAATTATCAGATAATCTGTATCTATCCCCCCACTCACTCTGAAGTCAATTATTGCAATTATATCTTTAAGTCCTGTCTAGAGGAGGACCAAACATCCAGCCCAGGGCAAAACAGCCGAGGACACCAAGGGTGCTGCTGAGGGTACCCAGCAGTGACAATGGGGCATCCAGGGCCTGACAGGAAACATCCCTCACCCAGAAAACAGAGGTTCCAACCAGCCCATGCTCATCCCAGACCAGGCAGGTGAACTGACACACTGGCGGTGAGTTGTGGCCATGTGATCAGTGAGCCACTGAGCTTCACAACAAATTTCCAAATGTGTTTGAAAAACTACAAAGGAGGTCAAGATAGTCCTTGCACTTCCACTTGGAATTTGCTGCTAGCTACACAATTTAGATTAGAGACAGCAGTATCAGGAGCCCAAGAGACAGAACTCAGGAAGATCAAGGAATGAATGCACAGGAACCTGTCAAATGGAAGATAACACTGACAAAAAACTAAAATGTTTTGTTAGAAACATTTAACCAACCCACACACAAGTCCTAAATTAGCTACTTCCAACTCACGTGAGGGATGGACAACTATTGCAACAAGTTCAATAAATATTTCCTTTCACTTCACTCTACAAACTCAATCAGCACCAAAACAGGGAAAAAAGTGTGTTTAAATACAGGATAAAAAAAGACAAGACAGATGGCATTGTTTTGTTGTTACACAAGTCAGTCCTATAGCTGCACTGAAAACACTGGATGCAGGATGCCTGCAAATACAACCTAACTGAAATGTTTCAAAGACGTTGAATGGGAATGACCAGGATCTCAAACCCATCCTCATTCAGCAGGGAGACTGAAAACATTAAATATTTGTTTTAATGAATGAGGAGGACAGATAAACACAATTAATGGTGTAATAAGGACTACCTGAAAGTCATATCTTCATTTCACAATAGAGTATCAATTAGATTAAATATTCTTTCCCCCATCTCCTTCTGCCTAAAACAAATCACAGAGTAACTCTACAGGTTTTTATTCTCCAGCTGACATTTTATAGCAAATTAAAGACTTTTAATACAAACAGTGAGGAGCCTCAGAAGCTCCCGGGTGCCCCAGAAAGAGCAGAAGCAGGTCTGAACTTCTTGATTTTGGACTCCTGCCAGACCAAAAGACTTTATTAAATGAAAATGCCCAGAGGATCCTAAAGAGAAAATCTCTTTTCGTTTATTTGTTTAACTGATATTGTTTAAGTGATATTGTTTCATATTTATGGGCTGAGTTTGTGCTAGTAGCTTTTTGTTTTTACAAGTCAGTGCTCCAGATGACCCAGGTTTCACAGGACTTACACCCACTGTGACAGTTTTACAACCTGTTATAGCTGCCCCACACAACACAGCCAAAGTCAAGCTGCTCTTTTGGTAACACTGTCAGGTTTCCAGCTCTCCTTCAACAGGTTTCAAATTCTATTTAGGTCCCTCATCTCTATGGTAACTGCCAACTCCACAGAGCCTCACAGCACCGTGCTGGAGGAAAGCAATCCCCCATTCCTCACTGGGGAAATGAGAGGAGGGTAAGCTGGATGACTTGCCCAAGGACGTGTAGGAACTCTGTGGCAGAGATGGGAAACCAAATGTCCTGAAGACCAAGTCCAGAGCATGATCCACAAGGTGCCCTTTTCACTCCTACCAGCAAAATTTCTCACTTGGCAGCTCTCAACATCAGAGTCACTTCCAACCAGACCATGGCTCTCAGTTTAAAATGCAGGAGAGGTGTGGGATATCTCATTTCCTGCTGTTCCTGTTCTACTCTGCTGCAAGGAGTTGGGCAACCAATGACCTTCTCTGCTAACTGTTCACCACCAGCCCTGACTGGCCATGGCACTGCAACAAGGAGCTTCACACAATTAGATTGTCATGGGATTCATCTGAACTCTGGGCAAGCAGGAATTTCACAAAACTATTAAGGTTGTTTTAAAAAGTTTTCCAGATTTTATCGTTTTTCACACAGTCTGCAATTCTCCTTCCTGGCTTTTGAAAAATGACACACAGCTGCGCTTTGGATCACAGCTGTGACTTCTGGCAGCAGGCAGAAGAGGCCCAGGGCTAGGCTGGGGTAGCCAGTGTCACCCTGAGCTTCCTAGGGCTTCTCATCAGCCAGGAGAGACCAGTGCCCCTTGCTGGCATGGCAGGGTGAGGTGCTGTGGGCTCCTGCACTATCACAGCATTTCTGAGCTCTGAGATACCCTCAGGATCTGCTCTCCTGAGTAGAATCACTGGGAAAAAAAATACCTCGTGTATGAAAGGCAGTGGGGAAGATACAAGATGAAAAATCCAATCAATGTGGTGTTTTCCTGCACTTGAAGTCAGTTTTCTTTCTTGTGTTTGTTTTGTTGTATTTGGTCTGTTTTGGTGTTATCCAGGCTCCTACCAATTCTTAATTTTCATATCCATCTTTTCCACAGATCCTGAAAATATTCTCTGCTTTTTCCAAAGAGCTCACTGGGTTTTGTGTCTCTGCAGAACAGATGGCACAACACTCTGATCTGCTTTAATAACTGAACCAATGCAGTCTCTTTGTTCTGCTCTGCTCACAGCAGCTTGGTGAGCTGTACCTCTGCAAGCCAAGGACAGAGACACTGTGGCCATTGGCTGGCAGTGGGCAGGACCAGACACTCTCCAGATCCCCTGGACCCAAACTGGCCTGTGGGCATCACAGATGGGCACAGTCATGGCATCTCCCAGCTGGCAGCACAAGGAGCAAACAGCAGTAAGCACCTTCCTCCCAGGTCCTAAAGGAAAACAAACCTTGGGAAAGCATTCAAGTGCAAGGGGAGGTAGGGAGAACTAGAAAACAAAACAAGATATGCTGACTCTCCCAGAAGAGCCTGAGGATAAGTACTGTCATTTTTAACCATATTTCAACTTCTTAAGCAGCCTCCCATCAGTCAGAATTACAGTTTGTGGAAGGAACCTGTCCCATCTTGGAAAGCCAGAGGCCATGTAGCCTTGTGACAGCAGGCTGGGATCACACAGCTTCTGAACAGAGCCAAGCAGTGACAATTAACCCCTGGCCTGCCAAGAGCTCTGCAGTGTTGGCAGAGCCTTCCCTGAAAGCTGTGCCTGGTGATGGATGAAATAGTCTTTAAACAGCCTGCTGTGGCCAGGCCACATCATGCTGCAGGCAGAACCCACTCCTTCCTCAGGTGGGCTCTCATGTGCACAAGGGGCCCCCAGTGGTAACTCCAGGTTAGTGGTCCAGACTTCTTCTGGGCACAACTGCCTCAAAGGAAAGATGATGAGCTCACACTTCCAACTGATCACATCAGCAACCAGAGGTGTGTTTGAAGGAGCCTTTCCTCCTCTTCCACAAACTCACCATCCAATTTTAGAGCAACACAGGGAAATATTTCAGGCCACTTCTATTTAGTAAAGAATTTTCAGATATACATTTTTGGTGTCCACTTGGGCTAATGCTCAATAGAAACATGATAAATTACCATGGAGAAGGAGATGTCATTTTTCAACATATGGAGATAATCCTTGAGGAGGAAGAGAGGAAGCATAAGGAAGTAATGAGCTCTGAGGTCTTGCTTTGGGAAAAAAAGCCTGTGTAGAAGAAAGGGAATCCATAAAACACCTGTGTGTTCCCAGAGCCCAGACTCCTCCTGGATTTACATTGAACTGGTGATCCTCAAAGCATTACATTTGGGATATCTTTGCTTTATCAGCCAATGCTAATACAGACAAAACTTTAAATGTATCAACACATCCTCAGTTAGAAACACATCACTATGTTCATGGGAACCAAATTATTTTAGCATGAACCAACTCTTTCATCTACTCACCAAATCCTACATTCATTCACAAGTGTGTTGGATTTGTAACTGGTCACTAAAGGTAGTGACGCTTACAATAGCTCTGACAGAAACAGTCTTTGGGATCTACTTCCTACCTTGGGCAAAGAGGAGGTAGAAATGGGAGCAGAGTAGTAAAGGCCAACATTTTTCTACAATATTTAAAGGTTTCTCTTAGAGAGTTTATGCTGATTTTTTTATAGTTTACTGGAAGAAAAGAAAAAAAAAGTCATTTTAGTTCAGTCTCAGTCAAATAAAAAATAAGTAGTTTTCAATTCCTCTATTTCCAAGCCTCTTTATGTATCCCTCAAGAGCGAACAAATGTTTGCTTTTTTCCACATCTTGTAGAGATTTTTTTAATTAGCATAATGCCTTAAAAATAATTGCATTTTAAAAATAATAATAACTTCAGCTTTCTTGCAGGCAGCTAGTGCAACACATGATTATGCAAACCACAACCAATATTTTGGTGCCAAAAATACAGCTCAGCAGAGATTATGTATAAATACTGGCCAAACCTTGGAAAGTTCAAGTTACAGAAGTAGATAACAGAGCTCTCCTTTCAGCAGCTATTCAAATTTCCTTCCTTTTTAACTTCCTTGGAAAGAAATCAGTTAAAAACCAAACATTAATACGACTTCTACACCATTTTTTTATTGCTTCTATCTCATGGGATAAACTAAATCACACCTTAAAAATTCCCCTTAACATCTCCTTTCAAAAAGCAATGTCATTCACTATGGCCAGAGCTCTCTGTGCTCATCTCCGGGGGCTATAAAAGTAAAACCTCAAAAACAATAAAATTCAGGTAGCAGAAACTGGGCTTTGGAACTCTGTTCCTCTCCAGGACTTGCACATGACTCTGCAGCAACCAAGACACTTGGCATACGTGAAAGTGTGGGCAAACAGAGGGGTTTCCTATTTTACAAGTGATTCATAGAAGAGAAATTGCTGAAAGACCCACTTACTTTCAAATTTGTTTTTGCTCTCTGCAAGGCAAACTTGGGCATTTATAGATTTCTTTATAGATCAGTACTTGTACAAATTTTATAGAGGGCTAAAATTAACATTAAGGTATTCATAACTACTTACTAATACTACTTTAAAAAGAGCTGAAATATAATCAAATATTTGTATGCATAAAAAAGTAACTTTCAAACCCAAACCGGATCTTTCTTCAGTGAAGCACACAACAAAGACCAGCCAGGTACCTGGCATGTATGTCTAAAACAATGGCCAGGGCCTGATACTGGGAGGCCCCTGAGAATTTCACAGGGAAAAAAATCATTACATTAGAATGTAGGTACAGCACAGACCATGTGATTGCATTATCTAACATGACTACATATTGGATTCCATATGAATCCAATGAATCAAAAGCATTGGATTCATATGGAAAACACATGGATAGAGAAACCTTGAAACAAACTTCTCCATCTGTCACCTTTCCCTCCTGTTAGTGCTGTCTCACTGAACAGTCAGGCTTAGCCTCCACTCTTCTCAGCAAGGAAAGGATTAACCATACTCTAAATTCTCACTGGAAATGCCTAACTTGGAATAGTTGCAATTCTTAATATCAGAATCCATGGCTGTAGCACTGTGCTTAAAAAAGCAGATCCCTCCATGCAGTGCATACCTGTGGGGATCTGGTCTCATTCTCCTGCTCTACAGAAGACAATGGGTCAGGTGATGGGCTGGGTTTTTTTCCATTTGTTCTCTACTGCTCTGTTCTGCATCTTTTTAGTTAAGCACTATGTGCTATTGAGTGAGTTAATGCTCATTAGTAATTGGTTTATCGGGATTTGGTTTTCCTCTTTACTTTGACCCAAGTAGAAGGAACTGCACACTGAAAAAAAAAATATAAATATTTGGGGGGGTTGTCTTGGTGTGCATTTCAAACAGCACATTGTGCCTCCCCTACACACTCCTTTTAGAGATGTATAATGTCAAATCTAAACAGGTTATGTTCATCTCATCTATTATTAACCAAGAATCTTCTGTACAGATTTCAGTATATGTTTACTCTGTGAAAACCTACACAGTACAATCTACAGCTAAGAGCAATAGTAGACACCTACAGAGTCAGAGAAAAAGGAGGAAGGATTCTGCAAAGCAAATGTACAAAAGCTAAATAGATCCTATTATATCGCTCTGACTCTGTGGAAAAGGGAGAACAAATATTGAGCATGCAGTATTATCATTTATTTCAGCTGAAGTCACACAGGAGTAAAGAGGCATTGTGTAAATATATAACCCACAAATTGCTGATGATCAAACTACAGCCCTGCACACAAGGATTAGATACAAAAAACAAACCAGGAGTGGGGTAAACACCAGGTAATCAGAAAGAATTAGGATCTGCCAATACATAGCAGCTGGAGCGCTTGGGAGAGCCCAAGCCAAGAGCAGTGCTGCTGTTTGCTCATGAAATCATAGAATCATCTAGGTTGGAAAATACCTCTAAGATCACTGAGTCCAACCCTCAAACACAGGATCCAAAGCACACAGCCCCAGGGGCTGACTCCATATGGGAGGCACATGTCAGGCTGAGGGCATAAAACCATGCAAGAAATGATGAAAAAGCAGCACAGGTTACAACAGATTGCCAGAGTTATCAATTCAAATGTGACAAACAATCCCTGTGGGCAATACTATTTCAAGAAGTGTCTACCTGGCAGGGGAGCAGCTGACTCCAGGAGCATGGGCTGCCAGCCTGTGCTTTCCTGAAGTTGCACTTTCAGGATTCCTCCAGCAACAGACGCTTGGGGAAAATTACAAACATTTCTTCAAGTTCTTACAGGATTTTAAATTGCATTTATTATGACAACTTGATCATCAAGACAGACTAGAAAGAGAGACAGCAAAACAGAATTTCCCAGCCCAGCACAGCGTAGTGAAGTGCAGCCTGAGCCACTGCAGCCAGCAAATGTGGCACAGGGAATACACAGCACCTTGTCAAATAAGCAGCACTGTACATGTCTAATGCCTTTAATTTTGTATGTTGGAAGCTGGTGCATTCAAAAAGCCTGTCATAATGGGCACAAAGAAGTTTGGAGCAATTTCTGCACATCAGTGTTACATTAGCTCCCAATTTAGAAAAAGTGTAAAGATACATAGTTTTCATTAGCTGACAAGGTCTGTAAAAATTATGGGGAAGATAGTTGAAAGGAACTAATTCTTGCTACTGTGCAACTGAGTCCATGTTTTTAAAACAACTAAAACCAAAAAATAATAGTTTAAAAAAAGAAAAAAAAACCACAAACCAATCTACTTACAGACAATTTTACACTCTCTCAGCCTGACATGGATTTGTTCTGACCCATTATTAGAAGCAGAACACACAAAAAGTCAGAGTTCTTCTTTATTCCTCAAGCTTAGCCCTGAAAAGTCAACACTAGAATCTGATCACATTGCCATGACGGAGATAGCCTTTGTATTGGTTACTCCAAAAATCAGAAGTTCAGTTTCAAAGTATGTGGAAGACAAAAAAAAATGTGACAGCCTATTTTTAATAATGTAATTGCTTCATCTGTCATATAATGAAATAATTTTTTGGCAGAACAGCTGGCTAAAACATGAAATTCTGGCAAATATTACAATATTCCCATATACTTAGGAATCAGATTACCCTAGAATTTTAGTCAATCCTTTCAACAAAGCAAAACTTAGCAAGTTATGATAGTCTAATTTTTAAAAATTTAAATAAATCCTGGAATTTCTGCGTTCACTGTAACACATGAGCTTGTAAACATCAACTGCTCACAACAAAACTCTTGTAAATGAGTTACAAAGTAAAGATTACTGACAGAAATTATTTGTGCATAATTTTAATTAACAACTGAATTCAAGTAAGCCATGCTTTATTCCCAGGCAATTCAAAACAGAAAGAGGTGACATTCATAAAATAAATTACTCTTTATGAATTATTCACCCAGTTCTAATATCTTTTTCAGACTTTCCAATCTGTTCACTAAACCCTACTGTGAAAAGCTCAATACCATATTCGTTAAAATAAACTTAACTGAACCCTGAAGGAAAGCACACACAGATTGGTCATTACAACCAACTGTTCTGCATCTGAAATTCCTGTTTTACACAAATGCAGAATATGTTCTCTTACCTTCATTTTAAAAGACATTTCAACACCTGGATTACAAGTGCTATCCTTAAAAAGAAACTAAAGATATCTGGGCATGACCTACTGACCTACTTCCTACACAGTCACAGGCAGACCTAGAAGATGTTGTCTCTCTCCTGTAGTGGTTGGATGTCATAACACTCAGGATGAAGCCCCAGTCACAGACATCTTCCCTTGCCATGTGAAAGAACATGCCTAAGGTAAGGTGAGTCACAGACTAAGAGAGTAAACTTTCCATATCCTGACTTTCCCCCTGCACTGAATCATCACTGGGGTCTGTCCAAGAGCAGGAGAGGGGAACAGGCTCCTGAAACAGCAGCTCTCTTGGTCTACATTGCCAGGATGCAATCCCATACCCTTTAGTGACTCATGACCTCAAATCCTACGACACACAAACTCAGCACACTCATTGACCTTTGTTGGGGAGCACAGTGCAGTGATGAATGAAGAGGAACTGGAGCTGCTGCTGTCTGCATTACTCACCATGGAGAGTTCACTTCTCCCATATTAGTAAATACAAAAATATGCAGTTTTATCATCAGCCAAATAGCCAAGCTGTGGTCCACAGGGGATAATCTGGCAGCCATTGCTGCAAGGTTTCTCCATTTGGTTTGCTATTGCGTTAAATAAGATGTCTCAGATCTCTCTCACAACAGTCATCTGGTGTGTTATCTCTCGTGTATATGAGGAGGGCTGTTTTCCCAAAAGCTGATGTATCATTGTAACCAGCATATGTCAGGGAACTGCAGATCAGCACATTACAGAGCACTGCTGTAGTCCCAGCCCTGAGAACAAATGCAGCACCACGCCAGAGGACAGGACCATGCACCAGAGAGGCCCTGCTCTGCTGGGAGGCTGAGCACATGCTGCTCTGGGCTCACAGGGATCCCAAATGCCAGGCAGCACTGAAGGAAGGAGACTCACAATGTAAATCTAATATTTATATTCTTTCCCACAATCCTAGCCAAATTGCCAATGGTCTGTTGGCAGCCCAAGTAAATATGGAAGTATGCAAAAGCAGGGAAAGGATCACGATTCTGCATTAGAGGACAATAAACAAGAGCAGCCAGGACAGATAGTGATGCACCTCAGAGCAACTTCTGTTCCTGTGACAGGGGGGAAGCCTGTGCTCACTGTGGAGGGTCTTGTGACATTGCTGTGCTGGCGCTGCTATGCAAAGGGGATGGAGAACCAGAGGTCAACAGAGGCAAGGTGGCTCTTTGAAAGGCTATAAAGGCTGTCCTTATTCCCTTTCTGAGAAATATGTCAGTATTGAACAAACTAACTCTGTTCTCAAATCCTCTGTTCTCATTTGCAGTGTGTGAATTCTCCAGAAATCCCAATGAAGTTGCTGCTTCTTA
The DNA here is from genome assembly GCA_024865655.1 of Emberiza elegans. Classification (NCBI taxonomy): domain Eukaryota; kingdom Metazoa; phylum Chordata; class Aves; order Passeriformes; family Fringillidae; genus Emberiza; species Emberiza elegans. Next base: position 59,230,567 of record JALJVW010000184.1, read on the forward strand.
TTTTTGAAGGAAAATATAAATCTTACATAGATGTTTCTGAGCAAATTTAGGGCTTGAGAGGGTGAGGAAAAGTGTTCTTTTCAGAGGGAAAATGGACTAAAAATTTCCAACTAACCCTAATGGATCTATAGCTGTGTTCCCTCTGCTTCATCACCACCCTGACCCTATGCAGCCACAGCCTCCTCTTTGCATCCAAGAAACATGACTAACATGCTGCAGGAGTAACCTGATAACTCCAAATGCTGGACAGTGACCGCTCATTTCCACTCTGTACCAGCCTAATACCCCAGAAAACATTTTCCTTGGAATGTCAGATGACCTGCAGATGAAAAGCACTTAAGATAAATCCTCTATTTGCTGCGAGCAGGAAGGAAGATGGAACGGGATGACCCACAACTTAAAACACCAGAGGGAAGCAAGAAAGAAAGGAAAGAGACAAAGGCAGAATGGGAGAGAAAGCAGAACCTGCAGTAAATGGCATAAAGCTCCAAAAGAAAAGGAGGAGAATGGGGTTTCAACTGAAATGTCACAAGCAGTTTTGTTAAGCAGCTGCCACCAGTGAATTTTTAGAAACGAGAAATTTATATCACCGGAAATAAATGTGATGGGAATTGATCATGCCAAGAACATAATTCAAAGTTTCTTTCTCACCACATAAATACCTGGAATTACTTCATATTAATTTTATGTCTTTAAAGGAGAGAGAACCAAGGCCATCTCACTATTCTCAGAGATCATGCCTGGCACAGCAATAACATACCCATCAAGAATGACCCACAGCAAGGGAACACTCATGTGCAGTTCAACAGCTGCATATTGTTTTAAAGATGAACAGAAACAGACAAAATACATTTTGTGTTATTTTAATATCTACATATTTAAACATATCTAGTAGGTAGAGGAAATCGAAATCCGAAGTACTAGCAGACTGCCAAAACCAAAAGAAAAACCCCATGGTGTTGCTGTTGGCTCCAAAGAAAATGGTTTGTCCCTTCTTCCAAGAATTTTAAAAGTTAGTGATAGAAAGCAAAAGGAAGGGAGAAAAACATAGATCTAAAAAGAAGAAAATTACCATGTAAATGGAAACTACATACTGGGTCCCATATGTGTATCACATTCTTCTGCTCATGGTGTGCATCAGCCCTGTAACTCAAAATTTCAGGTCAATACTCTCCACTGGCACTGTTCTCTCTAACACACACCTACTCTGGGCATTAACACACTCTGTGGCTTATTTTTGTTTGTGTAGAGGTAAAGGGAAAGATCATCTCTAAGTAGAAGTCAACTTACATCATTATTGGAAAATGAGTTTCCATGGGGAGCTTCACAGATCAAAGTCCTGATCTCCTCTCTGGAAATGAGTTTTGCACTACCTGAAGGAGCAGGTGGGGAAGGCTTTGAACCCAGAGGAGCCTCTCACTTGTGATCAAGGAGGGGAGAGGTGAGGTGCTGAGGTGACCCCATTCTCAGCCATCAGTAACATCTGTGCCAGCATTTTTTGTAAACCAGATTACTTAGAAAGAGGACATTCCACTCCACTATGTAGATGTTGCTGCAACTGATTTAAAAACAGGATTGCAGGCACCAATCAGGAAAGCAGATCTCAAAACATATGAAAGGGGAAAATGTGGATGATGAGATCTGCATTTGAGACATGTTTGAGGTGCTTGAAGCAGTTTGGAAAGAAATCCTAGCTTGCAGGCTCCCTACTAGATAAAGAAGCGTCATGCTCCAAAGCCAGAAAGATGAGCAGAAAAAGCAGAAGTAAATTAATCAACCAGTTCCACAAAATCGATGCACATAAATTAAAGCTCGCTAAGTGCTGGGGATTATGCTCATCTGAAAGAGGAATTTGTTTGTCATAATTTAATCCTACCCAGACGAACATTCAGCAACTACACTCACTTCAGTGCCAGAAAAGACCATTCTGGCAGAGGCTTGAGATGCTCTATCTAAGTCCCAGTAACTTCACAGTTTTACGGAGTTTTGATCAAATTTTTGTGTTCTTCAAATAAACCATGTTCAAGTATTATTAAAAAAATCTTAAGTGTTTTACACCCAATAAATAAGTCATCATATTTTAGGGAAAAAAGGCAACCACTCACAGCTTCAGAGTGGGATGACTTTACACCTGCTATTAATCTTCATGTACTTGTGGCTGGGACCTTCGGCTTTGGTCATTTTCAAGGCAGAAAAACCTGATTAATGGGAAAACAGATGGTAACTGATATGATAAAACACTTATTCCTGACAGACAGCAACAACACAATCACATTTACATCCAGTGCAACACAATTCCTCCTGCCCTCCTCAGAAGTGCAATACAATCATGGCTCCTGCTCCACAGCTGTGTTTCCTCAAGGAAGAAGAGAAGGATCAAGAATGTGAACACAGAGAATTCCCATTGGTAGAAAGGCAACAAAAACAAGATTGTACAGTCTGTGAATTCAGACTGATAATCTAAGTTTTTGCCACCACTTTTCCTCTCATTGCACCACCAAAATTAAATGAACCTGGAACAAGTTATAAATCAGCCTTTACAAAAACAGGATTTGTTGTCTTTAAATGCACAGAGTTCTGCCATCCTGCAATGCATGAATTCTGCAGCCTTTGCACTTTAGGGGACATTAATTCAAATGAACACAGTAGCAGACCACTGCCATATATTACACTCTGTTTTTACAGATGTACATAGTTTTCCAGTTGAAAGATAAAACAATGCAAACCTAGGCAGGGGAATTAGGCGTGCAGGGAGAGTCAGTGTACAGGTATGAAATACAAAGGAGGACTGGCATGCTGACAGGGCATTGCTATTCTCTAGGGAAATCTAACATTTTAAGTGGGTAAAGTGTGCTGCTCAAGAGCATCCAAATGGCCAAACACAGCTTCCTGTTTACACAAATTAATAGGAGATTAGTCCTTTCCAAGCTTTGAGTTCAGCAAGTGACGTGTAAATTCCATGTGACTCACAAATCCTTTGCACATGGCCCAAGTGCGCATGGGATTTTCCGTCCCGAGCCAGCACTTGAGTCCAACATTTTCCTGTAATGTTGATTTCTGGGAATGGAGATAGAAACTCTAAGATCTTTTTCTCAGTCCATCCTTCTAAAGACATGTGGTAACTTTGTTTTGCAGGAGAAAGCCTGGCAAAAATGCAGACCAGATGGACATGCATGGCTGTTGTGAGCCCTCCAAAGAAACACGCACTATCTTCTGTCTTCTCTGTCTGAGGCCAATGTCCTGAAATGCAATGCCTGTTTTTCTCCTGAAGAATGGTGAGTGATCTTACCCACTTCATTCCCAACACAAGGGTGAGAATAAAAGTCCTCTACAGATGTCAAATAGTCTACAGGGTGACCACAAGATGGAAAGCTTCCTACCATGTTGGGAATTGCATCTGTTTTCCTCAAGGGGAATATTCAAATCCACCTCCACTGTATTTTCAAGCCTCATGCATGCCTCAATAAACCAGTAATCTCTGAAGAGCTGATGGCTTTGTTTTCCCCTGAGGCCAAGTGCTTCCACTACAAAGAGGGACTGATGACTGCCCCTCTGCCAGGGTGGGAAAGGCACACTCCCAGCAAGGGCAGGCATCACACTCGCTCCACACTAATTGGAGGAATCGTCTGCTGCCTGTTTCAGCTGGCCTTGCAACCTCTTCACACACAGTCCAAACACTTGTCGTGGGAAAGCTGGCAAAAGCCCCAGAGAATTACAAAATGATGAATTTTTTGTGGACAAGAGATTGCCAGAGTTAATTATAAACCATTATTTAGACATATTGGTGAGGAAGACATAACAATTCTCAATACTCAGACTTATTATGAGGCCTGCCAAATTCCTGCCTCTGGGTTCAACGCTGCACGTAGACCAAGACATTCCTTCAGAAATTGGCATTGATGAAATTTTATGAATAAGCAAAACATCCCATTAGCAAGGGGTCTCTGAACACCCATTAGTCAGAGCAGCAATAAAAGCATGGGATGGAGCAGCCTACATGGTCACTTCTTGCCCTGTCCCAATAACATGGATCGTGAGAAATGGATTTGCAGCCACTGAAAGACCCAAGAATGTCGATAGCTTGGGAACAGGCTGAAATTTTGCCCTGTTAAGTGGAAAGACTGGGGAAATGAATTTTCACATTGCCAAGAAATCAAATCAAATTTCATTTCCATCTTGGGCTTTTTTGAATCTTCTCAACTTCTTGCAAATCATTCATTATGCCAAGAAAATATCTTTAAAATATCACAACGAACACAAACCCCATACTGCTAAGGCAAATGCTGAGTTAGAAAAAGAAAACATTTTCTCCAGTGTCTGAAAAGTTTTGATGCCAACTAAGAGAAGATGGGAGAAGTATCATAAGAAACTGAGAATTTAATACATGGAGACTGATGGCATATTTGGACAATATAATATAGGAAAGCTATGAGAAATGCATTAACAGCAAAGCTCCAAACCACTCCTAACTGCAATAATGAGGTGTGCTGATGGAATTGTGGAGAAATATGAGGGTTTTTTCATAATATATGATGCATAACAGCAAATGTCTCTCCTCACTGGGCCAAAACAGACACAGAGTTTTTCTGTCTAAATAGAGGATGATAAAGATATGATGGCAGTGTTTCTGAGCCTAGTGATTGCCTGTGAAGCCCCAAGGATCCCTAGTTGCAATAAGAACCAATATTCTCAGTACTTTGAGACTCCCAAATAAAAGTCCAATATCCTGTTTCCAAAGGTGTCCTGTAATTCCTTCCTAAGAAATTATGTAAGACTAAGTGGTATTAAACATCATCCCTCCTGCAAACTTGCAAGCCAGAATATATCTCCCACTTCCAGCAAAGTGCTTGTCTGGGATTTCCTGCAGCAGTGCTGGTGAATACTTCCAGCCCTTAATCAATTTTCCTTCTGTGAATCTCTGATGATTTTTGAGCTCTTGCAGCACTTTACCATCCACAGTATCACTCAGCAAATAGTTCCATGGCTTTGCTGTGCTGAGCTCACTTCCTTGTGCTTGTCTGAAACTGCTTTCTCTAAGTTTTACTTTATGTCTCTTAGTTGTTACATAGGAAGAGACATGGAACCTTCTCCTGCTCACTCATGATTTTATAGATCTTGATATCTCAGTATCACTTTCCATCTCCCCTACCTGGAATTGTACTGTCCTTTGCAACACTCTTTGAACTGCCTTTGGAGACAGGTCCATGGCAGTCCCCACTCCACTCTCAGGCCCAAGAACAGCTTCATTTGGTTCCCACACTGCCAGACTAACAGTCTGGTCCTCCAGAGACTCAGATGAGGAAGGGTTTTGTGGAAATGCTACATATTACCACTGCAATTCACTGGCTGTTCTTCTCTACATTGTCAGTTCTCTAATAGTACCATATTCCATAGTTTTGTTTTATATTTGGTATTACACATCATACCTCCTGCAAACTTATCACAGAGGTCCCATCTAAAGGTTTAGCCTCAATTCAAAGTTAAGCTCCAATCTGAATATAAGATTTACAAGTTATAATTCAAGGTGACAGAACACTATTGTTGATGAAAAGTGACAGACAGCAAAATTAGTGGTTTGTCCTTACACAACCACAGCTTCTGCTATCCCAGTGAAGTCTGTTTTCTACCACTGTAAAGTTCAAGCAATTCATGCTTAGAGGAAAGAACTCATTTCACAATTTTATCACTGTTGTTATGATACCAGCAGGGGTTTCTTTTAAAGCCTGCTCTGGCAGGAGCATAACTCCCTGTGATTCTCTCCCTGCATTTAAAACAAAACAGCTCAAACTGTTGTGGTTGCAGAGAAATGTTTGAACTTTAACACAATCTTAAAAGCTCAGGGGAGGTGACAGGTATAAATCCAAATACGATGAGAAATTAAACAACAAATCTGGGGATTTTTTACCAAATCTCATTTTCTGAGCAATTGGATTTAGTGCATGAACCTCCCTCTACCCTCTACAGATTATCTGTCTGTTCCCTAACGCTGTGCCTGCGGCTCATGCAAGTTTAAAACAGGTTCCTTGGTATTCATTTCACCATGAAGTTCAGCTCAGGCTCGTCAGTCTTTTTGAGATGAGGGAGGCTGAAGTTACAGGTTGTTTTGGAGGGGTTGTAGCCTCTCCTTCAAACTCTTGCTGTCTCAGCAACTGCATGGGGTCTACACAAGCTGCAATCACACCTTTGACTCAAGAGCCACAGACCTAAACTGAGTTCAGAAGAACTCCGGGTTGGATTTAGCAGCTCAGAGCTTCACTCTGCTGCTTTCCACAGTTCAGAGTACAACTGAAACATCTTTTTCATTCTGCACAACACACAAAGTTACAAAATAATACTCACATACTCCAAATTCATGTTGCAGTTTGTATCCAACTTCCATGTATTTATGTCTGTTCATATTAAATCATTGCATATTTTAAGCCTTTACATAAGATGGGAACCTAAAAATGGTAAAAGCTGATATTCAGGAAATCAGTATTCACTCACAGTTTGTTTACACTTGATTCAGAACTTCTTTTCAAAAGCTTCTCTGAATTATTATTAGCAACTTTTACACAATGCTGAAGACATACAGATCATTTTAAACATAGTATGAAGAACACTCTCTGTCCTGAAAACTTAATCATGGACTGAGTTAAACTGGAGACAGATTTCACAATCATCTTCTCAATTTGAGAATATAAATGGCAATGTTTGTAAGTATAAATATAAATGGCAATTGTCCTTGCCATGGCAGGGGGTTGGAACTAGATGATCTCTAAGGTCCTTTCCAACCCAAACCATTCTATGATTCATTCCATGAATGTGCCCTCATTTGAACAAAATGGCTTAGAAGTCAGCTAAATACATGTTTGGCTGAAACAAGCAGGCATTTATCTGACAATCTTGGCATGTACAAAAGTTATTTACAGCTAATGAGAAAAATGGGGAGTTAGAAGATACAGAGCATCAAACATTGATTATAAAACTGTTCTATAATTGTCCTAGGCACGACCAGTGGAGGCTCACTAGCTACATTCTGTGCCCAGCTCTGGGACCTGATCCTACCCATCCCCTTTAATTTACTTGTGGCCTTGGTAAACTCTGAGCCTGTTGGTACTTCCAAGAGCACTGACGTGCTTCCCTCAGCCCTACATTCAAGCCTCTGGTTTCCAGCCATGTCTGAACACATGCCCAAACACTACTGGGAAATCTCCTCAGAAGTTTCCAGGTAGCTCTGAGGAAATATTCCAGCTGTGAAACAGCAAATTATTTATTTCTTATTTTCCTCTCTCTATTTTTTAATACAGACCACATTAAGTTGCTCCCACATTGCTTATTTCAGTTGTCTCCCATTTGTAGCTACACTGAATTGGCAGAAGACAATTCTACCCAGCTCCTATTCTCACACCAGGCTTTTAGATTCTAGATGCTCCTCTAAAAACAAAGGTGCTTTTTTTCCCCCTCTCAATGACCAGGCAGCTCAGACACCAGAAATCCATGAAGGAACCACAGGCTACAACCATCTCTCTCCATCCATTCCCAGAGCCCAGAGTTCACACGAAAGTGTTTCCATGGGTTGGCAAGGGGAAATTTGGAAAGGGAGGTCTGCTCTACAATTTTACCACTTTTAAGCTTGTCTGGTCCTTCTGAAGGAGAATGTCATATTCATGGGGTTACGGGGTAGGAGAGGATATGGACAGAAATGCTGTTTCATGAAGACCCTCTGATGGCACAAGAGGAAGAGTTCTCCCATCCATCTTCCAGAACAGTCAGCACTGACACTTCTACGAGTTCCTGCTTTGGTTTGAGTCTCAACATCTCATCACTTGAAAGCTCTTAGTAGCTGCACAAGCTGCAGCCAAAGCATTCCAGACCTCTGAGTGTCCAGCTATCACTTGTGATGCCTGACAGTTTCAAGACATTTCCATGAAAGTCTGAAAGTAAAAGAAAGAAAGAAAAAAGCCCCAAAACACCATACACTAATGCCTTAAGAACCAGCCAAAATCCTGAGACAAGCAGTACCCCATTTATCTGGAGAATCTGACATCCACTCCTGACATGTAAAGCTGGACCTTCTAATCTAGCCAATTTGTAAAACTACAGGAATTCATTCCAGTGCTGCACAGCAGGCACGCTCCAGCAGAAAATCAATTCCAATGAGCAAAGACTGTGAAAAGCACAGAATACTTATTTTAGAATTTGGGGAAAGCTGAGGTGGTTATTAATTTTTGTTTTACCATTATTATCAATATATTTTCCAATGCATACATCTAACAATTTCTAGGGAAACAGGGCATCAGATGAGGCAGAAATTATCTTCCTACTTATAGGCTTGGTGGGTTTAGTGCTATTATGACCCTCTTCAAAATGTATTGCAGATCCCAATGGATGATAGACTGCAGAGAGAAAAAGACACTTCCAGTGCATTCCCAAAACCACACAACCCTAGACACAGAGCCTGACTTAGTGGTCTTTTCTGAGATACATCCAAGTATGAAGCCATTCCACTCTTAAGTCAGGTTAACACACCTCTATTCCTCAAAATTTTACAAGGAAATTTTAGGCTTAAAACAGAACAGATCAGAATGACAAATCCCCAAACTCCAGATCCTGAAAGCAACCAAAACCCTGTCAGACTGACCTTGAACCCTGTCATTCTCACCTTGAGCTCACAATGGGAACCGAAACACTTGCTCAAAAGCAGATGGTTATCTCTACCCCACTAAATATTTAAACCACATATTATTGTGGGATGTTTTGTCCATCCCCAGCAAACATATGAGAACTCAGGAGAAAATTCTGATGCTTCCTAAATATTTGCTGTCAGGCTGAGAAGTGCCACTGTCCATTGACAGGCTCTTAAAAAAGCAGAGCTCTGGGACATTTGACGGATCACTGGAAGAATCGAGCAGGGTCGAGTCCAGAGCCATGGTGGGAGCAGACACTGCAGATCACACCGAAGGACTTCTACAGCCCTTACTGATTATTCAAATTACAGCAGCCCTTTGAGGAACTGAGAATCATCCACAGTGCTTGCTCCTCCAGTCCTCCAGTTCCCAGGGTATGGCACAGAATAGACTCCCAGACCTAAAATCAATTATTGAAGTTTTTGAAATCTGTTGCTTTTTTAATTGTAAGCAACTGTAAATTCACTCTTCTGGTTTTCTCCAAAGCTCCACAGGATCAAGTTTCAGTTCCTGTATTTAAACTCACATATTCATATTCATACAGTGGACTTTAAAAATAAATTTAAAAAAAAGCAATCACTTGTAAACAACAACTTAGTACAGCCAAAAAGGTATGCTCAGCATCAAGAGAAAAAAGAGAATGTGAAAAGCTAAAAAGATATCTTTTTTTATTATTTTTTTACATTATTCTGAGTTTGGGGGTAGAACAGCAGGATTGAGCCAGAATGCTTTAAATTGGCTTTACTGCAACACATCCCCAGGAGGATTTAAACCCAGAAAATGAGAGCAGAAGCCTTGGTGTTCAGCCCATGAGCTGTCTGGATCAAAGGTTACAGAAGAAATCATAAAGCCACATAATCATTTGTACTTGACATGTAGGACCTCTCCTAGAGCAGGTTCTGCCCAAATTCTCTGCAAAAAAACTGCTAGCAGTAATGATATCTATAAACTGTGTTCACAAAGCAGTGATATGGCAGGTTTTTGAGTTCTTCAAAGGGATCAGTGAATTTCACACTTGTCAGAAAGCAGATAAATCTCAATATTCCCCTTTGTTTTGCAACCAAATAATGACTGTTTAAGAATAGTTCTTATTCCTTAATCCTTTGCTTGAGTAATGGAATATTTTATGCAGATGAAATTTGTCCCTGTCTGTGACCCCTGCTACCCCACCTAAAGTGCATATTTTTATAGAATATTTAATTATAGGCCAGTAATTCCAGCACACCACAATGAGTTGATTTCACAATCCCCATTTGTATTGCAATTCCAACCAGTTATTTTTCACACATGCTTGCTGACAAGGCTGCAGCTCCAAGGACTCCATCAAATACACCTGCCAAGTCACAACAATTGCAAGCAGTGAGAACAACATTAAACATCCTGTTTATAGCATTAAGTGTAAATGTTTAATGGAGCCCAAATGCCAAAGCCTCATGTCTCCCACATCCTTCCCTGTAAAGTCAGGTAAGTGTTAGAAGTAGCTTGCTTGTCTGGAAGGGAATCATGCATTTTTCTACGGCTTCTTATCTTAAATTCAAGCTTCAACCTTAAGGGGTAAATAGTGTGAGGATTTAAGAATAAATGTCAGTGAAACACATTGAAGATTTACTACAGAAAATTTGAAAATGTAAAAGGGGAAAAAACATTCTGACAGAAGATTATTTAGGTCACTGGGATAACTCATTGTTAAGTGTCCTGGAATTTATAATGCCACTAGCTCACTACGGTATTTATATGTATGCATTAACAGTTTACACTACACATCATGATTCTGACACATGCACTTCACAAACACTTTTATCAATAAACATCTTCATATTGAGAAGACATTTTTTCCTCTGTTTTTAAGGGCCAACAATTTTGACTCCTTTTCCCCACATAATCTCTAGTACTGATGAATGAAACCACAACAGTTTCATACCACTTTTTTAAAATTAACTGCATAACCCTTCCACAAAGAAAATGGCAGACACCCTGCAGAGTTTTTAATTCTCCTCATATCTTTCTACCTGCTGACTACACCAAACATTTTTATTCCTCAGTACCACTTCCATCTTATTCACAGGTATTTTAAGGTCTGAACTGAAAATCCTGCCCTCTGGTTCCCAGTCCCATTGCCAATCAGCTCCACACTCCTCTAGCAGGAAGAGAATTTTGTTCCATATTTTTTGTATTAACATCTTTGGGATTTTGGAATGCTTCACACTTCCTAAAATCAGATCCAATGTCAACATTCATACCTTTGGAGACCAAGGAAATTCCTGTGGACTGATCCATGCTACTCAAGTGTTGTGCTGAGAGGTTAGCAATATACTTGAAGCCACAAATTAGGGTGAGAATTCTTCAGGAACTCTAACAATAGTCTGGATTGCTGTAAAAGAGCACTTGCTGGTAAGTTAGCTGCAAAAAAAGAAGTTGATCAGAAAAGCTACTTACTAAATGCTTTGCAAAAATTTATTACCATTTTCAGCTGTTTTCCAAAAGCTCTAGTAATGAACAAAAGATTCTCATATCCTCCCTCTTTCGCACTTAAACTTACTAATTATCCCCAGCCTCCTAACTAAGAAGTACACTCTTGGATGGAAAGGCCACCAGGCAGTCACTACTACTGCATGTTCAGTTTCATTATCTGCAGCTTTCCATGATGTGTGTCAACAATTCCATTGCCTTTGGACATTTATTCTTTGCTATTTTCCTAACAATGAGCTACATGTAGGGAAACTTCTCTTTCTCTTAGACTCCTGCAATGCACAATGGCTACAAAATCAACACAGCACTGGGAGCAGAGCAATTTGGTTTCTGCAGTTTCTGAATTAGCAGAAAGCTCATAATGACTTGTGGCTACACATCTATGAGACAGAACTCTATCCTCTAGCTAAACCAGCTTCCTAAACAGACACCAGATCATAAGACAGATCCTTAGGCTCCTTGTGTTCATGTAACAATTTCACTGATCACAACAGAGTTAGCACCTGTTCCCATCAGTGCACAGCAATGAGTTGTACCTTCCAATATCTCCATCATAAAACACTGAAGACCATTTTCAGAATAAAATTTTTTCATATATGTATCGCAAAATGAATTTCCTTGAATTATTCCATTTACTTCAGAAATCTACAGTAAAAAAAATTATTGGCATTGTCCCACGCTATTTGTAATCTTCACGGTCATAACACACAGTGATCATAGAAACTGGCAGAACTGCTATGGAGACTTCTGCTCTTGGTGAATATTCTGTTTAGAGGGCAGCGTAGTGTAACTGCAAGACAAAACCCTGGCTTTGTCCTAGCCCTGCCACTGACCCATCTGTGTAATTGCCACAGATTGCTGGTTTGTGAAATGGAGATGAGAAAGGGACAACGTCGCACGTGCGTGGCACCCGCACCAGCAGCAGAAGGCACACGGCAGTTCAGGAGGTTTCTTCCACTCCATGCTCTTAAAAATCCTTAATTTACATTAACTTCTTTAAGGCCCTTAAATAATTAAGGCTCTTTTCATAGGGCACTTTGCATCAATTCCCTATGGGGTGTACAGGGGAAGGAAATAATTTTTGGAAATACTAGGAATATAATCTGACCAACATTCTTACTATTTTATCTTTATCCAGATTTACCTTCTTCAAAGTAGACCAATAAAAGATGGATTCTATTGCAGTGGAAAAGTGTAGGCATACAAAAGAAACTGTAACTTAAGTTCTAAAAACAAATAAAACCCCAAATCCAAGATGGATTTATCCATATCTGCAGCCTGCCATTAGTCCAGACACCACGTCCAACTTGTTCACAAGCCTTTCCCAACATGAGTAGCTTCTATTGAAGTTCCTTCAGAGTAAGATGAGCTACACTGAGAAGTCACAAATTACAGTGGTAAATATTAACCTTCAGATGCTCTCCTATCATTATTCTATAATTGATACAGGCTCTTCAGCTTTGGTCAATCCAGTTCCAGAACCTGTTGCAGGTCACAAGGAAACTTCCATTTCACAGAGCAATGTCACGCTGGAGAATGACACCAAACACCAGAGTACATTCTGTGCATGGCAAGTAATCTGGACAGAGTGGATGTCAGCATTGGGATATATGATTTGGCCACAACAGCAGTTATTTCAAAATTCAGGAGCAAAGGAAAATATCTCAAGATTAAAATCTTGGCAGGTATAATGAAATAGATAAATAAAATAGGTTGTGAAATCTCAGTTCATGACCCTTACTGATAGATTAGGTTCTTACAAATGATTACAAATAAGCATTTAAAAAGCATGTCTTTGAGGGGAAGGGGAGTTTTTCTTCTTTTATTTTGGAGGAGGATCAAAGGAGGAGGACCAGCATGAGAAACTGCCTGCAAATCTCAGTACAAGAGGAAAGAAAGAAAGAAAGAAGAAAAACCTCACATAACTCCAAGAAACAAATGGATAAATGGAGAGAAAAGAATCCCTCCATCTTTCATCATCTTTTCTTAAGTTTCAGGCAGAACTTCTCTTAAACTGTAGGCTTGGAGCAGTGAAAAAAGAGGGCATTCGTAATCACAATGGAAGCAAAAGAATATATCAAAACAGCTCTAGGCACAAATGCATTAGCTGGGACAGCAAGCCCACTGCCTATGCCTGCCTCCACAACTCCCTGCCCTGGCCATAAATTAATCTTAACATAATGGGAAGAGTCATCATCATGGAAGAGGTAGACCTTGCCCCTGGGAGCCAAACAGCAAAATGCACCAGGAGGTGAGAGGAGAAGAAATTGCAGCACCAATCTCCAGCAATGCTCTGCTGCAGGTGTCTGAGCTGGGAGTCTCCAGCTCCTTCTCCTACTGGCACAGATGCTCCATGTGGACCCTGGCAAAGGGAGGGACACAAGGATTTGGCAGAGCCTCATGGTGGTCTTTTTAATATCACTTAAAGCCTTTCTGAAATCTTCTTTCAAACTACGGCAGAGCAAGGGATGGATAACTAAAAATAAGATGAAGTTTTCATCATTTCATCAAGATCAAAGGAGAAGGTAAAGGAGCGTGTGGGTCCTGAGGGACCTGTGTTCCCCACCATGGCAGTCAGCTGTTGTCATAAGACATGGATCTGTATTTTATTCAGACAGTTTTGCTTAACAGAACAAGCTAAAATGCATCATCTCATTTTCATAAGGGGTCTCAAGGGACAGAGTGAAAACACCCATTCTGAAGAAGTAAGAGCATTTAAATATAAAAGTATGAGGGGGGCAAAAAGGTAGAGCAGAATGCAGAACACTCTGTCCAGCTACAGAGACTAATGAACGATGACCCAAGTTCATTTACCATCATCTAACTGAACTTCTTTAGTGTAAGCAGGGCTTGGGATAAATTGGGACATTTATTTCAGCTGACAGGACCAGAGTAAACAAGTAGATGCTTTTTAATTTCTCCTCTTCGTTAGGGGGCCATAAAAAGTCCAGGGAAAAGAAACTACAAAGAAGATTTAGATTAGCACAAGAAATTTAACATTGTCACCTGAGCAAAGGTTTGCCTTAAGAAATGAAAAGAAGGTTTTTAAGTTCAGAATGGCTCATCCTTAAAGAAAAGAACAACTTTTACTCGTGTACACATCCCTGCTCTCTTTTCTGCCTGCATGTTGGTGTCCTGAGCACCCCTTTTTTCTTTCTTCACCAAAGCAGCAGTGGTTTAAAATCCTCTTGCATCTTGTGAGGAAAACAAAACAAAACAAACACCATCACCACTAGTTAAACTAAAACTGGAGCACTGAGGTCTGTGTGTAAGTTTGGCTCTTCAAATCCCTCAGTAAACACTTAAAAGTGACCTAATTTTAAACATTCAACTTCCTTTCATTCAATTTAAATTACAGAGCTAGACTAGCCACAATACTGACTGCAGCTGCCTGTATCATCAACCCAAGGAAATTGCAGCCCTGATATCACACCTGAAGCAGCACTTCTAATTCAGAGACAATTAAAGAAAGGGTTAAGAACAACTTAGGTACTTTATGCCTGGGTAAGACAACACCACCCTGTCTCACACAGAAAGGATACACCAAGGAAAGAAAACCAGTTATCAGAATGCCATGCATCTGCTAAGTAGGAACATAGGGAAGAGTCTATGCCATCATCAGTGCTGTGACACGTGTGTAATGTAACCAGGACTTTACACACAGCATCAATTTGTGCTATCCATAGGAAGTGTTCCTTTTATGAGGGATAATGCCTTGGCTCTCATAAGTTATATCAGTTTTTCATCAAATTTTATCTCACTTTTTATTGCTGTTGTTTAAGCCTTTAGGCATCAAAGTTTTTCCAAAACCTTTCCCTGATACAGAAGCCTTAGGAGTCTGCTGTATATACTACTGTCCTTGCAGCTATCTCTGTTGAAGCCTTTTTTAATTACAAAATGGCTTTTGGAAGGCACAGGAGTGGTTCAGCAAATTACTGCCTACAGCATAGTATAAAACCGAATGCCAACAAGGGGGCTCGTTCAGAATTTCAGTCTTGAAGGTCAGAAATACCAACTGTAATGAAAGATGGTTCAATTTCAAAGTGCTAAATGACAGCTGTGGTCCAGAGATTTTTTTGTCAGATGTGCAGGAAAGCAGAACCCTAAAGAGGAGAAATTGGTGCATACACATCTGGTAGAACAGCCTCCAGTGATTTCCTAGGGCCTAATAAGGTTTTAAAAGGCAGGTTTCAAAAAGGCAGGTTTCAAAAAGGCACCAAAAAAGATATCAATGCATATGAAACTTCTTTATAAGCAGCTAAAAAACTCACTGTCTTGTTCTTGGATCCAGTCCATAGCCTGGAGACAACTGTGGAATGCCTCACTCAACATCAGTGATTGAGGTCTGAAGAGCTGCACTACAGTGAGAGAAGAACAGGAATTCTGCACAGAACAACCCTTCATACACATAGATTCAAATTTCATTTCTTATATGGAGCAAGGGGGAAGAGCTCTCTTGCTTTGGAAGAACATTTGAGTCAAAGATGTATACTATTATTAAGAGTTACACTAATGCACTTGATTTAGCCTGCATAATTTTAGTCATCACAAAAAATAACTAAAAAAAAACCAGTGGAAACTCTGGGACTTTACAGTGTAAGGTATATACTGCTTTTCAGACATTTTTTCCCTGATCATTTCTGATCATGACCAGATGTATGAAGAATCTCTGATAAGCGCAAAGCAGTATTTTCAAATTAAAAGTCATGTTTTCATTCTAGATACAACCCAACATATATTTTGCATTAAGAAATGCTGCCAAATTTTCTCATTTAATTTGAAAAAATTCTCGTTTTCCTTAGTGTGCAAATTGCTACATTCCAAGCACGTCCTACACAGCCTGGCCAAATTAACATATTCTAATAAAGCTTAGCAGATATCCTTTTCACTTGTCCTATAAGTCAATATGACAAGGAGGGAAGTTGCCGATGATGCTATTAGAAATATTTAGAAAAGAAGGTACAAAACATGGACATGAATAACTCAGTGATAAGGACTTGTCTATTTTTATTCTCCCAAATCATATCCTCAGTCATTCATTCCATTCTTTAATATCAAAGCCTATTGTCCAACAGATCATGTGTAATTTTTGCCTTTTAATTGCAAGTTCATCCTTTTTGCATTTTCAGTCCATACTTTTTCAGGGAGTTCAGCTCCAGTCTTTCCTCACCCTGGTTTACTTAGTTGCATAATACAACCATATTAAAGATTACAGTCTGCTGCAAATGGCTTTCTTCTGCCTGGAACTACAGAAAGAACTGAACTAAGGCAGGCAGCATTTCAACAATAAGTCAGACTAATTCCATCAAGGCAAACTAAATAATTTTCTGTCCCAATTACTTTGGATAATCTTGAATTTAGTCTTATGCCATCTCTCTATGCAGTATTTTGCCATGAACTGGAGACTTGCTAGTGCACCCTGACCTGCTTAATTGGAAGCTGAAGCATAATTGATATCAAAACAGATATCAGAGAAAAACGTTAGCCAGTTCACCAGATTTCCCATGCCCAAAAAACTTCCACTGACTCATTAAGAAATTACTGTAAGAAATGAGATATGGAAGAGCAGTGACATCCTAATTAACAGAGCAGGAAGCACATAATCAGCAGGAGAACTGTTTTGTGTAGTGGGTACGCTGGGAGATTTTTCAAGTAAATAAGGCAAATGCTGTGTGGCCAAATGTGCCCAAACTCACATTTCCCTTCATTGATGATGCAGTTTTCTCAATAGCACAAACTACTGAGAGTTTAAATAAATCTGCCCAACAGTCAAGTCTTAGTAATCTGCCTATCAAAAATAGATCAGTTTAAAAGATGTTTGAAATCTTAACCTTATCTCTTGAGATTATATCTGCCTCCTGTCTGTTTCATTTATTTAAAAAAATACTTTTGCTCCATTGCAGAAGAATGTATTTTAACCAGAAATAGGCCAAGACTAAAATATTTCTTCCAAGTCCTTAACAATTCAGGTGGGGAACCCATCCAAATCTGTTTTGGATGCAAGTCAGATGCAACACTGGAGAAAAACTGTTCTCTTGTTCCAGTTCAAATATGGACAAAATCTCAAAACCTGTCTTGAGACAATGAACATGTGCCTCAGATGAAACATAATTAAAAATACTGTTCTCCTTCATCTCCTGTTTTAATTCTTTGTAGACAGTCCCACGTTGCCCTTTTGCACCATTTCACCCAGCCCTGCTGATGGTCCATGTGACACTGAAGCAAAGCCATCTCCTCTTCCCAGCTACAGACTTTCCAGAACTTTCTCCTGCTCCAACCCAAATTTAACACTTCACCAAAATATGGTGTGATCCCTTCCATTTCCAAAGCAGATTCCCATAGATTAATGCACATGGACTTATGAATCAACACACAGGAGGTTTAATGTGAGGAGTTCCTCCCTTTCTGTAGCCATACTCCATATTCTCAGGTACAGGAACTACATTGGAATAGAATTATATCCAAAATCATTAATTAAAGCCTTCATCCATCCCACAGGAAACTAGCAGAGGATTTATTTTCTGCAAAACCCTGCTATAAGAAAGGCTGATCTACACTTACCACGTGTTTAAAATCAGCAGTTTTTCCTCCCTCATTAACCCCCCTTCATTTTCACTTCCACCTCATAAAAATAACTTGCAAAAACCTCAGAAATACCAGATTAATAAAAACAAAGAAAATCTGACTTGCACAGGGTTTCTCACATCATGACCACCTTCCTCACCCCAGCAGCTGCCTGGGAGCCTGAGCAGAGCAGACCACACGTGGGTGATGCCAGACACCTCCCTGCTTCCCTCAGCTTCCAGCTCAGCCCAGCCCCAGGCGTGGGGCAGGTAAAGGACAGAGAATGAAATTATTCCTCACCCAAATGTATGAGCTGTGCGCAAAAGCACCCATGAGCACCTTGCTATTTGGGTGGCAACTAACTCTCCTGTAATGTTAGAGGGAAAATGGGTAAGTTCAATTACTTAAAAGCTTAAGAGTTCAGCATAACATATAAGGAACAATTTTTTTCCCCTACAACAATCTGCTCTCTGGCACTGCCTCAGAATACTTTACTGCCACGTCTTACTTCGAAATGGGAGAATGCCAAGAATGAGATAAGTGTAGACATCCATGACTGGGAAACACAAGTAAAAGGCTTTCTCCAGGGCCAATTACAGCCTTTGACACAAAAGCACTTTAAAAAAAAAAAAGAAAAAAATCCCAAACTTACACTAAACAAAGTAAAAGCAACAGTAAATTTCTCTCTCTGCATTCAAGTAGAAACTCAACATTTATTTCTTTAAATTAAAAAGCTCTCTTTCTTTCTTAAGTAAAAGCTTAAAAATATCCAGCCAAATTGAAATAAAGCATTTGTTTTTTCAGAACACGAGTCTTCATTCTCAAAAAAATACAAAAGCCCGCATTATTACATTAAGAGATTATTCCTTATCTGCTATTCAATGAATGGAAACCCAGATTATAGCTGAGACTTGCATGAGATATAACTGCTGTAGTGACGAGATTTGTCTCCTGACAGTTCCATTTGGCTTTTGTCTTCTTTAAATGTCTGATAGCACTTTACCATATAATTTTATCAGCTGTTTTTTCTACTACTAAATATTGTAGCCAAGATGACAAAAAAATGGCAATGTGACCACAGTCTTCATTTGAAACCTTTTGGTTTGGCATATTTCCTTTTAGAAAAGGAAGAGGTAACTTAAGTCAATTAGGGAAAATGTGGTATGAATACCTTATAAACCATCAGAAAAAAAAAAAACTGAGTGAAATTAAATAAGCCATAGGAAGTAATTGGCTATTTAGATTCAGCTTCATACACACTTAAGCCTATCAAGTATCCCAAGCTGACCTATTCTGCATGCACCATTCTTGCCTGATTAGAAAAAGCCAGGTGCATGAAGCCAGAAGTGAGCAGGGGAAAGTCCATAGAACAGAATGACACCAAGGTATGAAATGATTTTCACTCAAATGGAAAAAGCTCTGAAATCTCTAAAATCAAGCAAGTTCATGAGCGAATGTCTTTCCACCAGCCAGACCAAGTGAAACTGAAAATTGCCTTCAAATAACAGTAGAAATGTGCTTTAGCTCCTCTTTCTCTCGCCTGACCTGTTCACATTGCCTCATCCGAGAGCTCTAGCAACTTCTAAGTCCCGGCTTCTAATTTTCCTTTTTTTGCTAAGAACAAAATGATGCTCACCAGTGCTACTGCAGAGGGCAGATATAGATAATTTAAATATATATACTTGTTAAAGCATTAAAAACAAACCCCAAACAAATCATTTTGGAAGGAGTAGGGGCCAAATTTAGAAGAGACCAGTGAAGCCCAGCACATGATTTCACTTCCTCTGGAGCCTATGCAGGAGAACCAACAAAAGCCAACAGTTCAGAAGCTCAGCTCAGTGTGGGGTTACATATCCAGAGGTACTCACCCACCAAAGAGGCAAGTGTGTTCTGAAAAGCCCCAGCCCCAGTGAGTTAGATACTTAAACCCCATGAAGTGAAGAGAATTAAGACCAGAGCTCAGGTGAATGTGGAAGTGTCACTACGTACCATGCTTCTTTTGTAGTTCCCTTTATAAATCTACAAAAACTCAAAATCCACCACAACCTTGAGAATCAGTGGAAGTTTCAAACTCCTGCTTTTCTGAGAGGGCTGATTTGGGTCTCAGCTACTTCCTTAGGCTGGCTGCAACACAACTTCAGGTGATTTTGTGGTTTGTGTTGTCCAAGAGATCAATCAGCAGCATCATAAATATTCTTGGTGATATTGGAAACAAAAGGCAAAGAACCATAGCAATATTTTTGTGAACATGTGCAAAAACACTCCAGAAGAAGCTAAGGCAGAGCCCTCACAGCTGCTGCAGCATTGGCACAGCAATGGGAAAGGGGCAGGAACTCTGATGAGAGGGAGAATCCGAAAAATTATTGAATTGGTTTTATTCAAAGTTTCCACACAGAGGAGAATTTACCTTTGGCCTTAAACCAGGAATGAAAAACTCAGTCCAAAAGAATGCTTTGGCCAGGGCCACGTACAGCTTGAAAAGGGGGCTTCTTGTGAGAGCCGGAGCACTGTGGTTTGTCTGGCATTTGCTATCACATGTTTTGCATTTTCCTTTCTTAATGACATTATGCTCTCTGGAAGTAACAGAGATTTACTTATTTTATCCATTTTCCTGTATGTTCTAGAGGTGCACTAGCATCATTTGCCAATCTATTCCATTTTATAAGTATTTAAGGGATTTTGAATATACACTAGTCTAAACCATTCAGCCCAAATTTCATTTAATTTCATCAATGTTTTATGTTCATTTTCTGTGAGTTCCATGAAAAGTCAATTGTCTTTTGCAAAAGGTGGTACTTGGACCAATATACAGTATAATGTTTCAAGCACACTGAAATATAATGATATACACAGACTACTCCAAGAAACCTCCCTTTTCCAGTATTTTCCATAAATCTTAACCCAGAAACTGAAAAGAAGGGGTGTTTTTTTCCTAAAGGAAAGAGCAGTATGTACTTAGTAAGGTCTATGCAGAAGATAAAAATAAAGGTTATACATAAAGAAAAACCGTGACCTGGATGCCTGAAAAAAAGAAAATTATTCTTAAATTAACTTCCATCTGTTGGCTTTTAGTTGTACTGGCCCAAATAATTGAATAATTCTCAATTTCAAAATTGGTGCAACCACTTCATTATGAAAGTAACATAATACTACAGTCACTTTTTGTTGGACTCAGCTGAGCTGACCTCTCTGAAGCCACCACAGCATTGCCACTTCCACTGATTTTCTGCAAATGGGAAAGAGAGGGATGCTTTACTACCTCTTCCTTACATGGGTCATGTCTGTGGTCTGGAGAAGATTAAAAAAGGGAGATCAAAGAGCCCCTGAGGCAGGAGGCTGCATAGGACACATTTGGTCCACTTTCTCTTGTGATCCAAATAAGGTCTCTCCAACCACCCCCAACTTTACCCTCTCCTTATGTGGGGAGGCTGAACCAGCACCCCTGAAGGAGTTGCCAGAAGGCAGAAGGAGCCCAGAGAGATGCAGCTCATCAGCAGCTCAGAGGGTGACAGCTCCAGCAAGGGAGAAGGGGCAGCAGACACTAATGTTGGGACACTGAAGTCCCAAATTTCCTTCTCTCAGAAGCAGTGGGTGATGCTGTATTCAGTTTGGGCCTCAACATGCAGAAGAGAACAAAATCAGAGGGAGAATCAAGGAAGGGACAAACACTTTAGAATTGTTCATGTAAGAACAACTCTGGAAAACAGTAGCATTCCTTACAAACCAGGGGCAAAAAAAGGCAATACTGAAATTTGGCAATTCCCTCAGCAACAACAGAACTTTCCCAATCTTCCAAAGAGGATTTGAAGGTGGCATTTATTGTTTTACACTTCAGTGAACAAAAGATGCAGAAAACTAACAGAAGAGAGTAACAAGTGTATTTACACAGCTAGAATTTCAAGAGGAGCAGCTGTATTTTGAAAGGAAGGAAAGGTCACTTTCTTCTCTGAAACTGGATTTAAGGAACACAGAAAACACCAAGTTTTAGGTTATTTGTATTAAAGATTTTGCTGATTCAGAAGCAAAACAGAAATTCTTTATCTGAAAATTAATGCCTGCAAAGTGACAAGAAGGCTTCAATATTTTTTTCCAGAAAGAAATTTTTTATGTGAATTATCTCATTTCCTGATTAGCGAACTAAAAGTATGAAATTGTTTTCCCTCTGGCTATATCCCAGCTAGATCAAAGCACTGGCCCAAGAACATACTGTACCAGATCAGTTATGGAGAAAGTCCACAAGAAATTCAAGCATCTACTCCTCATCTCTCCTGATAGAGTTATCACCCTAGAATATAAAAATGGGTTCCTCATGCCCCATGCTGACAGATATGTGCCCAGAGGGTTTTATAACTGGTTTTTGTTGCAATTATTTCTTCAACACAAACAGTATCTGCAGAGTTCATGCCCAGTCCTAGAAAATTCATTGAGTTCATGCCACTGTCACTATTCTCTTGCCAGGTTTCACAGAGAAAAGTTTATTCCATACCTGGAAGAACCATCCTCTCTGAAAAATACCAGAGGGCCACAGCTCCCCTAGAACTGTGAGTGGCACAGGGACACCCTGTAAAGAGCAGTGCATGGGGGATGCTTCAGCAGGTTCCTAAGAGTTAAACATCACCCTGGTATTTGTTTTAGTGAAGACAGAGGAAACAATCTACACCCACATCTTTTGAATGCACAGAGTCATCAATAAAAAGAGTCTCCTGCTCCAAGCCATAAAGTCATAAATCAAGGCAAAACAAGCCATTGACCTGTTTTTAGTCTTATGTGCAGATGCACTGCTGCAGTGAGGGTTTAAGGCCATGACAAGTCCTGCTGCATTAATCAGCTCTCTCCTACGTAATGGTGTGAAGGATGAATCCAAATACACTCTGACAGCCAAAACTGGGGAGTGGTACTGTGGTGGGGGGCCACTGGCTGGATGCCAGATGCCCACCAAAGCCAGTCCATCATTCCCCTCCTCAGATGGACAGAGGTGATAAAATATAACAAAATACTCTAGGCTGAGATAAGGACAGGGAGAGATCATTCACAAATTACTGCCACAGGCAAAACTTAACTTGGGGAAAATTAATTTAATTTATTACCAATCAAATTATAGTATAGCAATGAGAAATAAAACCAAATCTTAAAAACACCTTCCTCCTCATCCCTCTGTTCTTCCCAAGCTCAGTTTTGCTCCTGAATTCTCTGCCTCCTTCCCCACAATGGTGCAGTGGGATGGGGAATGGGGGCTGTGGTCAATTCATCACATGTTGTCTGTGCTGCTCCTTCCTCCTCAGAGGGAGGACTCCTCACATTCTTGCCCAGCTCCATCTGGGCTCCTCCTTGGGCTGCAGGTGGATCTCTGCTGCCCCATGTTCCTCCATGGGCTGCATGGGGACATCCAGCCCCACCATGGGGAATCTCTGCTCCAGAACCTGCAGCACCTCCTCCCTTTCTTCTGCACTGACCTTGAGGTCTCACATATGCTCACTCCTCTGACCACAGATGCAAGTCCTTTTCCCTTCCTCCAGAACATGTTATGAGGCACTACCACCATCACTGATGGGCCCAGCCTTGGCCAGCAGTGAGTCCCTTTTGGAGCCAGTGGCACTGGGGACATGGGGGAGATTTTAGCAGCTGCTCACAGAAGCCACCCCTCTAGTCCCCACACACACATACCAAAACCTGGCCTCACCAACCTGATAGTAATGTTCCTCTCTGTTTGGGAAAGTGGAGCTATCCTGTAGGAAAGTGTTTGTATAAATATTACAAAGACTGAGAAGTGATTATTATCTTCCAAAAGGCAGTGTTAATACAGGCTTTAAAAAGAGATCAATGGGCATTTTTGTATTAGTCACATTTTTGGCAGCTCATCCATATCTGCAAATACATTTTTTGGAGGATCAAATCAGCAGCCCACCCATGCTACAGTCAGAAAAAGGAAGACAGTAAAAGCACCTATCATACAATTATATTAGTGCTCCCTCCTAGAGAATGTTTTACAGTTATGTCTGGCTAGTCAAACCAATTTCTCTTTACTGCTCACTGGAACACCTTCTCTTCTATTTCCTCCAAGTTGACTAGGGCTTTTCTGTACCCCTTGTTCAGTTCTTTTATTTCATAAATGTTTTGCAAATATACTCTCACTTGGATTAGGCTGCACTTAACCCGCACTTACCATTCCCTAGGTTTAAAATTAAAAGCATCAGAGCAACAGAGGGAGATCTGGTGTATGTCACTGTCCAAAGCCTGTGTGTGTCCAGGGTCAAGAACAACTCTGCTGAACACAGAACAGAGAAGCAGGTGCACCTGACAAAAGTCAGACAGTCCAAAAACTTGCAGTGCAGAGAATCAGACACAGAACCCACTGACAAAGAGTCCTGGGGGAAAAGCCAGGCTTTGAGTTAGTTGTTGATCTTGGAGCTGGGAGCAGTAATCTGTGTCCCATTACCTGAGTTCAGTGAGAACTCAAAGAACTTCCTTGTTCTTTGTAAGCAAGCAGGAGGTACAAAGAATATCTGAGTCCATCACCTTTCCCTAACTTCAACTGTCTGCAAGAACTCAGTTTTTGGCAAATCTCACTCATGTCCAAAGAGGCAGCAGCACATGCAAATGCTTTATAGTTTAAAATGTCGTATGTTGATGCTGACAAGTTCAAGACATGAGAAGAGGTTGCTATGGAAACACATGCAGTATTGCTTGGAAAATAAGGCAACATTTTACATTAGGAATTTTTTTAAAAATCAACCTTGGACCAACAATATAGTTGGTTGCCAAATTAGGTTTAGGATGGGGAAAAATCAGTTTGTCATTTGCTCTCAGACAGAAATATTACTGTTTAGAAACAATAAAGCTAAATGTAATGGAAGCATTTCCATTATATTTTGGATTATTTTCCTTGTCTCAGAGCAAAAAGTAATTTCATATTGAAAGAGTTTCTTTGGAAGCAAATCCATCTCTATATTCCCATGTGCTGGAGTCTCCATCTAATTTTCTTTTTATAATTAATGACATCACTTTAATGAATGGTTATGTTCTTTGAAAGGTTAAACCTTTAACTCTTATATAACCTTACTTGCCTGTGTACCCACATGGGCCAACAGAACAAATATAGGAGTAGAACTGATCAGAAAAGAGCAGGATTGCACCCTTGGGCAGTCTGGCAGTCCTCAGTTGTTTCCTGAGCCCTGTTTTATAACCATGTTTGCAACCTGTCACCGCTGCAAGGTGACACCTGCCCTTCTGGGGTATTGCTGTGCAGTGGCATCTTTCAATGCCAATCTCTTCTGCTTCATCCCCTGCCCTCCCAACAAACACAAGAACAATTCTGAATTCCCCAAATAACTGTTTTACACTGCAGACCTCACAAAAAGCATGATTCTAAAACACAATTCCTACACACCCATGTACTCAAGGGGAATAAAAACCCTCTCCACTTAATCTTTCTTACATAAAGCATAAAGCCTTTTGTTGTTCCTTCTGAAAACTTTCTATGAGTTATCCACTGGTTTTGAAAGAGAAGATTTATAAAAAGGGGACACAGGGTTCTACTTCTGACACTTTATTTTTGGAAGCACAGAAGAGCATTTGAGCTGCTGGGCCTCAGACTGACTCTTTCATCTTTTCCTATTTTGAGTATTCTAGAATATTTCAGTCTACTAGAACATTTATTTGTTTGGGCATTTCTGCCATCACAGAATTGAAAAATGGACTAATCTACAATTCAACCTAAATTACACTCCAAACAGCAGCTGCAGCTGACAAGACCTCCTGATTTTTGCAAGAAGAAGGCCAAGATACATTTATAAATGCAGAAGATGTGGTCATGGTATCAGCATGACATGATCAACATTTCTGCCTGATAACTTAAGTAAAAATCTAAACCAAATTACAGACATTGTTTCTTCATAAATACCTGAGAAGTGAAGGTGGGAAAACCTTTTTGCTGAGTTAAAGAGAGGGGGTGCTAGGAAATCTGATGACAAGTATCTGAAATGGAAAAAAACCTTTTGAACTGGCTTAAGAGCACTTCAGTAAATGTAGGAGCAGGCAAACAATGCCAGCATGTTGTTTTTAGAAAACATCTCATTTAGGGCTGTGCTGTCAAAGACACCTAAGGAGAACTGACAGCCAAACACAGATGGGCTCCTCATGTCCTCAAAACCTCAGCTAACATGGTTACAGCTGAATCCCAACACATCCAGCTTGTTTCAAACGAGGGGTGTTTTCCAACCATCCCACTGTCACAGGGAAATTCCTGTAAATGCTTTTTATGAGTGCAGACCTCTTGTCTCAGCAGGCTGTAGGCTACTGAATTCAAGGGCCACTGCTGCCACCCAGGCACAGTGGGTCACAGCAAGAGGAATGAGGAACAGCATTTCTGAGTTTTAAATGACAGATCCTTTTAACATCCATCCAGCAGCCCATATAAATTCATTTATTACTGTATTTTTAAGCTGTCTGTACATGGCTGGGTTTTGGCCAATTCCAGAACAGCCCTTTTTTATTTTATTTTTTAAATAAAAAACACTTTTTATGTAGATCTTCCAGACACATAAGATATTAACTTGTACTTCACCTTCTTCTTACAACATCAATAACAGTGAAAAGCTGTTTTCTCTTTTCTTTGGAATCTAGTAAATCTGTGTTCCTTAAGAACCTTACAAGAATACTGAGACAAAGTAAGTGCAAATTATTAGTACCCAATTTCAATGTTGTTTAAAGCATAACTTTTTCTTCTGTCACACCTCACTTCCCTTTTTTTTCCTTATTATTACCTTGAGTAAGGTAATATTTATTGACTAAATGTGTCTATGAAAACTAGCAAATAGGCAGGATAAATGTAAGGATCTTTATAAATTCACTTCTCTTAAAAATCTACCATGTATTTGTGTCAGAAGGACTGAGGCAGAGAAATATGGAAGAGCTCATCTGTAAAGATGCTGAGACTTTGTCTGCAGTTCACTCAACTTCACAGGGCTCATCACAACAACATTTGGCTCTCCTCTCTTCTGTTTTCTTCACTACTAATGGATACTTTACTATTTAATTAGTGCAGCATGATCCAAATCCCATCAAAGTCAATAAAACTCCTTTCGTTTATATTAACGGGCTTTGGACCAACTCCTGGTTTAATACCAGAATCAAATAAAACACCCCTAGGAAAAGAACAGATATACCAAGCTTATACTTTAAAGTACAATCTTAAAACCTTCCTAAGGTTTTTACCTGCTTTAAAGTAAATCTCATTATTGAACACCTTACAAAACCAGCTGGACAGCTCTTTTTTTTCCAGTGTGATTAAAGTGTCAGAAGGCATCTAAAAGTGTGCAGAGCTTCCCTGTGAAAAACCTTCCCATGGCAGAGGGTGAGACCTCCCTGAAGCTTTTCCTGGGGCTCCTGTGCTGTGCAAGGACAGAGGGTTCACCCTGGGAGTTCAGACCTGGCAACAGGACTGTTTAAAAGCTCCTGCCCCAAACTCTTGTTCTTTCTCTGGCACCACCACAGTTGTGCCAACACTGGGTCTGTTGGGCTGCTCTGCAGGAAACTTCACCAATGTCATTCAGCCACTAAAGCTGTTTGGGAAGAGACATCCCCACCTGGGCAGGTGGCACCAGGACAGCCAGGGCCCAGCTGAGGGGAGCTCTGTTCAGTGGAGCCCTCAGTTGTAGTGCAGCACAGCTGAACCTCCACAACCATTTTAATCAAACCAGCAGGAGAGAGCACCAGCTATATTTGTCACACAGAGGAGAGAGGAGGCTTCCTGCTCTTAGACTATACCCCAGTCACTGCAGAAAGCAATGAACCACAAAGCAAGCAAAATGACACTATGTAAACAGGGAGATTAAACCTTCTCCTGATACTTTTGACCCATTTTGGCAATACCAAGCAAGCCACACAAAGCCACCACATCATCTCTAGCATAACAGCATGCTTTAATTGACTGGCACATTAAACATCAAAGTTCTGTGTAAAGTTTGACCACAGAAATCACGTTCAGAAATCACATCCAACCGATGCTGACTCAGCAGCAGAGCCACTGGATCTTTTTTTTAAATTCTCAAAAGCCCAAACGAAAAACCCAAACTTGTGCTGTTGGTTTCAATGTGTTTTTTGTATTTCACAGTATTCCAACCTGGCAGCACAGTAGGCTGTGGGACAAATTTCCTTGAAAACAACTTTAGCAGAATGTTAACAGAGAAAGAAGAAAATTCAGGGCGAGGATGAGAGGTGCTTCAGTCCCTTCTGGGCTGGAGCTGCGACACTTCCCATGGAATCAATCATAGCAGCTCTGGAGGGGACTGTCCTGCAGCACACCAGGACACGTTGGTGATGTGGACATGTGTCTCCTGCTCCCTGCTCCCATCACCCAGTGCCTCTGGGCAGCCCTGACTCACCCTGTACTGACACCTGCACTGGGTTGGGAGGTGCAGGAACCTCCATTGCTTCTCCCATGGAGTCAGATTCCAGCCCTGCCCTGCAAATTTACACTGAGGATAAATGGGAACATCACTTCTTGTTTCACTGTCCATCCTAGAGCTACTCACTAAAGGAGAATATTCACTGAGCAAGGATTCTGTTGTGAATTGCCAGGAAATACAGTGTTTTCTGCTCCTTCCTGCTGCATGGGCCACTCACAAGCTATTCTCACCACCTCAGCACTCCAGTGCCAATGCTCAGCATCTTGCCCTGCTGACACTGATCAGATGTCTCCAACTGCTCTTTCTTTTGGCCTCTGCTCTTTCTTTTGGCCTTCTTTCTGACACATCCCTTCCTCTCCCCCAAATCCCACACAGAGGCAGTCATCTCACTGCTCTGAGCACTACACTTCTCCACAGGAACCACAGTGCATTTTTCCTCAGTGAAGGAAGTCTTTCCAGCTCATGAAAAGGAGAGCAGGACGGCCCAGCAGCCCAGCAGCAGCCAGAGGGGAGGGAGGTAGACTTCCAAACAATCTGTGCAGCTTTGGAATTCAAACCCATTCGCTGTGGTGGAGCAAATTCACCAGCTCTTGGCAGCCATTTCAAAGATGGCCATTTGCTCCACATTCCTCAGCAAAGGAGGGATGCTGACAAGGTCCTTGGCTCTGTGAAGGTGAGGAGTGAGAACCTACAGGCTCAGCCATCCCCTAGAGCCAGCTCCAGGGAGGACATCATTACAAGGTGAAAGCTGCCTCCACACAGAGTAGAAAACACAAGTATTAGGGCTAATCTAGCCAGCACACCGTGAGATATAGAAGATTAGATTTGACCTGAAAGGTCTCTGACGTCAGTGAGAAGTGGTCTTAATATAAACAAATATAAAATGAAAAGGAAAAAAAAACCAATGCATTCCCACAGTGGGATAGCTAGAATCTACTGTAGAACTTGCAAGCAGTGATTCAATACTCCAAAAATTATAACCTTGGGTTTAAGACTGCATGGAGTTCATTCTGGAATTGCACTATAAAAGTATTACCTAAGCACAAATAGTTCTTAAACCCACAAGTCAAAGCAAACACCTCTTCAAATCACACAAAAGGAGCCCAAAATTTCCAGAAGCAGCTAAATCCTTCAAAGACCTAAGTATATCCATCTCAGATTAATTTCACATCACTAGCATTGCATTTATTCAACAGTTTTCCTAGTCTTTTCATGATTTCTACAGGCTTGCATAATAACATAAAAATGTCACAAAAATTATGTCAGAATGGCAATCCAGAGGCAGGGAGCTGCAAGGCCCTCAGTGAGCTTTGTGTGACAAGAAGCAGTGCCTGGAGCTGTGTCTTTAACCCATCTCCCCATTTGAGACCAAGGACCCTTCAAAGGTCCTGGGATTCCCAGTCTGCCTTTCCAGTGCACTTTGCCATTTCCAAAAAACAAACCCTAAATACATTACTTAGTGAAATCTCATGAAAACATATGCACATTCACAGATCTTGTGTGTCCTGCTGGCTCCCAAGAAGGAGCGTATCTCTTTTCAAACCATGGCAGCCTGTAACCCAGACTGTCAGAGGAGGGCATATCTCCACATGAGTGTGAAAACATCTAATTACATAAGGCCAGGTCCTCAGCTAATGCAAAGTGACAGAGCTCCCAGAAATCCATGGAGATATGATGATGCAGATTAACAGAGGTTTGGCTCATTATAATTCAATGGACCCAACTTCTAATTTTCCCATATAGTGACAGATTGTTGGAATCCTGACCACCAGAACCTCAGAGTGCAATGGGGAGTTGAAAGAAGATAGCATCAGGGAAAGTAAACTCCAGTTTGGCTGAAAGCATATTTATGATCTAGGAGTTTCAATTAGCTGTTGCTGAGTTATCACAAAAGTCTGTTGAACAGATGTGCAATTAGTGTTTTTCTCATGTTGTTCTCTCCTGTAACTTTTTAACTTTTTTTTTTTTGGGGGGGGGGGGGGATTGTATTTGGCGTTTGGGTGGGTTTTTTTGCAAGTGATGCTAGTTTTATTGAGGTCAAAACTAACATCCTAGGCAGAGAAAGCTCTTCCCACCACCACACCCCCAGCAATGCAGAAGCAGAGAGGCAGTGTCAGCAGGAAAATCTTTCTCCTTTCTGGCCTCATCTTCATAGGAATATGGAGACAGAAAAGCTGTCAGAATGAGCCTGCAAATTCAAGGCAGCTGGACTTGCCTCATCCTCCTGGCATGGACTGGAGGGTTTCTCCTGATCCCTCCCCCTTACTTAATGCATCACCTCTTCTGTGGTGGGGATGTGGTGTGAGGCAGAAGGGGAAGAAGGTTCAGCAGAGCTATTTCAGGGTTAGAGGCACACAGTTCTGTCCTGTTCCCTCCAGCACACGGGATATAAACAGCCGTGGGAAAAGCTGCGCTTGAGCTGCTCACACTCACCTCCCTCCCCAGCACCACTGCACCAGGGGACAGAGAACAAGGTGAAAGACAAGGTTACGATGTGGAATACTCCATGGCCTGCTTTTTGTCCCAAATACTCTGCTAATCAACCTGTCCACACAAAGCCAAACGGAGCCAGTGAAACTAAACACATTCACTTCAGCAGCTTTGGAACAGACCCAAAAAACAGTTATTTGCCATGGGACCTCCCTGGCCCTTATGCAAATTGATGCTGGATCATGAAACAAACATTGACAGAAATCTGGGGTTTTTTCTGTGTGATTTTCTGTTTAGATAAATGCAAACTTACACTGTATTTTCATAGGTTCAGCATTTTTATTCTATTTTATAAGATGTGTATGATTGCTATTGGGCTTAATTTGACTGCAGTGAACTAAGCACTTTATTTTCACAGAAATTCATTACACTCTCCTACTGAGGAGATTAAATTAATTCAAAACATCTTGTAAATGGTCTTGTCTTTCTTTGCTTGTCTATTGCTTATCCAGACTGAGTTTCATATTACTCTGAAAGAAGAATAAATCATCCTTTGATTAATCCCATTTTTACACTTGCTTCTTATGTCAGCCTTAACATGCTGAACCTTTGCTAACAAATTTAATATTGACAGACACCTCTTAGCACTTATTTGGGAATTAAATATTTTGGTTTACTGATGAATGGTGGATTTGCAATTTTTACAATGAAACCTAAAACTATCCGAAAACTCTGATTTCAAGCTTGGTTATAAATCTGAAATCAATCCAAATTCATCTCTAAACTTTCTTTAACCCTGAGGTACTTAGTGGTATTGAACAGAAGTGGCATAAAATTTATGCTTCTGGGATTTGGGGTGGGGCTTTTTTTGTTGATTACAATAAGTAAACGATTGTGACCCTATGTATGTTCATGGTGCTTTACTGAGAGCATTTTGAAGTCCGAATGACACCATTTCATCCAGCTATTACTTCAGGTATATAAAAACTTTTAGACATTTTCAGCCTTGCAAGCTTCAAAGCCCGTCATCTTCCAATCTAACTCCTGTCACATGAGAGTGTTGGCACGTGAAAGACTCTCACTGAGCCCAGCTCAGCTGTCTTCATGGTCAGGTAGGGATTTATTTCTCAAAGACTGTTTCTTTAAAACATTCTGGATTGCAGAATGCTTTCTGAACAACATCTCTCACATTCCTTCCACAGCTCCTCTGCTTGGAGGAAGGGGAAAGCCTTGAAATTTTAGCACTGTGAAAACTGAAGAAATATATTCTTCTGCATATGAGTTGGATGAACATGATTTACCCAAAAGCCATGATTTAAAACAAATAAACCCACTATAAAACAGTAACCACAGCCTGTGCTGCCACCTACCCTTGGTTAATCTCTGTGTTTTCTGTAGGCTTTTTCCAAAGTGTGGGCTCTGTCCTGGGAACAGGAATGCCCTGCAGGTGATGTGATGGCCATGGGCAGCAGCCTTGTACCAGCCTTGGGAGTCCCACACTTCACCAGGGGAGAAATGCAAGCTGCAGCTGCTTAGGGCAGGTACTGGATGTTAGTTCTGACTTTTGCATATGGGGGAAAGAGCAGAGAAATGAGAATCACAGAACCATGGAATCATTTAGTTTGGAAGAGACTTAGAAGATCTTAAAAGTTCAACCATTAACACAGTAATGTTAAGTCCACACTAAACCCTGGCCCCAGGTGCCACATCTGTACCTCCCTGAGCTGCCTGTTCCAAGCTTTGACAGCCCTTTCAGTGAAGAAGTTTTTCCTAACATCTAATCTAAAAATTCAGCAAGTGCTTTCCCCTCTTCCTTTCTAAATTCAATCATTTTACTGTATTTGAATTAAAATGTAAATGGTGCATTACTATGCTTAGCTCTTGAAACAGTTTTACTCCCAAGAAAGTAAGCCTTTCTTTCCTGTTGGACTCGATGCATTATTTTGACTTTCTCCCTTCTATACTCTACAATACTCATTAAATCATGCCAAAAAAGCTCATGTTCAGAAACAAAACTTGAAAGAGAAATCCCTCCCACGGACCAAACTGTGCAAGAGTAGCCCTGAGTCTGCAGTGCCCATCCTGGGCATGTGGTGTGAAGATGGTGGATGGGTTTGCCTGATGGGGCTGATGTGTGTCCAGAGCTCCACTGGACATGCTGGAAGCCGCTGCTGCAGCCCCCAGGACACAGAGGGAGGAGGAGGGGTGAGAGAGGGACTGCCCACAACCTTGGGAAGCAGGCACAGCAGCAGGCTGAGAGAGCTGCACTCAGGGCTCCTGTAGAAATTTGCTGTATCATTCACAAAATTCAATGTCCCCTGACGTTTCATGGACTGCTTCTTGTCAGGATTGTAAGTAAGGAAAAGAGCTGCTGGCCAGCCTGCTCATTAGCCAGCCTGCTCATTAGCCATGCAGGTTCTTCTCCACACATCCACTTCATTATTCTTACAGTGGCAGTAAATCAGAAAACACACTAATAAAGGCTTTAAGACTCACATCAAGGTGTGGCTCTGTGCTACCCTAAAACTCAGGTAGCTATTTTGATTTCACGTTTTTCAAAAAACAGATGAGATGTTCACCATATGCCTGGTATTTCCTTCCAGCTTTCTTACCTCAAAAAACTGTAAAAATCATTCACCTTCATTGCAGGGCAGTAACAGCAACCTATAGTCCACACACTTAGTGAAGAGACATAACTTAAATGCATAAATTAGCTGTATCTAGTTACAGGTAGAAGGAGTTCTTCTTACCCACAGATACCAGTGATGTCCACTGACTTTCTCATTACAGGATTAGTAGGCTTCACACTTAATTTCAGTGGAAAATAGATTGTAATTTGTCCCCTGAGGTCCAAGAGGCTAGAGGTTAAATGCTGGGAAAAAGCAGCCTGACCATATAATGAAATTCAAACACAGAGGTGGCAACTATAGGAAAAGTTAAAGGGAATGACAGTAGGAAAGAAGTTAAAGTAGCTGTATTTATAGCTCACCACTTCAAAAGAGAAGTGGCAACGTTGTACTTTGCAGGTGGAAGAGTCAGAAAGTACAAGGGACATTAGGCAATTCCAACCTCTGAATTTTCCAGAGAAAGCTGCAGAAGTGAAGAATTAATAGTGTCTTTATTTTGAAGAGAAGTGTCACAAATGCAGCAATAAGGGGCCAAAATACTAAATTTTACATAAGCCAATTTAAAAGGAATAAAACAATATATAAACTTGATGGTTAACACTGAACAACTTCAACACACTTGGGATGCTATGACCAAAAAGTAACAGCAAGTTGTACAAATGGGACTTCCATTTCAGCAAGGCAAAGATCTGGAAAACAAACAGATCAGTAGATGCAGTCCTACAAGGGGCATGAAGCGGGAGGAAAAGCAAATGTATAAATTAATGGTGAGGGCAGGTTCCCTCTGTGGCATTAGAGAGGATAAAATGATACTGAAGTCACCACGGTCAGTAAATGAATCTCCCCACCTGGGG
Source organism: Emberiza elegans (assembly GCA_024865655.1). Taxonomy (NCBI): domain Eukaryota; kingdom Metazoa; phylum Chordata; class Aves; order Passeriformes; family Fringillidae; genus Emberiza; species Emberiza elegans. Next base: position 59,264,586 of record JALJVW010000184.1, read on the forward strand.
GGCAGCAAGCCCACAGAACCCACAGCAGTGCACAAAGTCTCACAGAGGCACACACAAGACAAAACACACAAGGTGTAAAGAGAAACTCATCTGTACTGTAAAGTGAGACCTTCAAAACAACATACTTGGGATGATTTTCTCTGACCAGGGGATTTTTGGGACTTCAAGAAAGAGAACTGGCATCTCTGTCTTTTCCTTGGGGGAAACACTTTAAAACTCTTTCTTTAAACAAAAAAAAAACCAGTTACTTAGAAGAAAAAGCAGAAACATTAATGCTGAGGTTCACACTTACAACTCCAAGAACTCCAGATCTGAAGAAAGTAACAGACGTTTTGAGACCAGGGAATAACTGAGAAGATCTATAACAGAAGCTGTGATTTAGATATGAGGAAGCAACGTGCTCTTCTGCACTTGAAGAGGACACTCTTCTTTTCAATGTTACAGTTTAATAGAACAGCGCTGAAAATAGCATGTGAAATGTGGGCCTTTCATTTGCAGACTATTAAAGCTAGGAACCCGCTGTGTCAAGACTCTGCAAACAAAGATGAATTTAAAACACACTCAGATAAAGGGGCTAAAGGAACCAGATGTGATGTGTTAAGAGAACTTACTGAAACTTTGGAAGAAAGAAAGCAATAAAGGGACAAGGTGATCCGAAAAGGAGGGTGTGCACATCAGAGCAAGGTTGTGCAACCCCCTGCAAGACACTCAAGACCTGCTCCTTGGTTCTGTTTTAATCAGACCCAGTATGAGAAATGTCCTAGTGTGCCATTAAGTAATGGCATGACCTGCTTACAAAGCAGCAGTCACCATAAATAAAAAGTACTCAGAAGTAGGTCGAATAAAACACTAGTGTGTTCTCTTTGGAGAAAAGGTCCTGCTCCATACAACAGCTGGAATTCTGGTTGATCAAAAAAAAAAAAATTTAACCTTCTGTAGCCAAAAAGTAAACATGGAACTAACCTCAAATGTGGTAATGCCTTGCCATTTGCAGGAGTCTTGAACTCTCAGGGAACAGCCTCCCCACACCACGAGGAAGCAGCAAGCTGGCAGGTAAGTGAGCTAATAGCAGTTTTTGAGGGACACACCTCTGGAAGCTAAGAGGGACAGACTTCTCAAAATAGATGTTCTGCTTACGCCAGAAATTAATTATGACCTTATCAAAATTAGTTCCTATATTTGGGACTTTCAAGATGGGAAGTAGGAGACACTATAGACCCCTTTCCTAGGACATATAGAGTTTAATATTCTGATTGGAAAATTAGTTTTTGTGTGGTCAAAGGGCACAGTACAGCTGAGACCCTACTACAATGAGGACAATGCAATACAAGGTCAAATAGGACATAAATACTTATATTTTATGCAAAGGCCTACAACATACCACAAAGATACCAGTTTTGATTGCCTGAGGATACTCTGTCCAGATGGTGTCCACCTGTATGATGTAGGAAATTACTTGCTCTGCTCTCAGATAAAATGTAGGTGAGATAATCCATGCACAGAAGATGCAAAGGGAAAAAAAGCCAGTATTTACTGATGACAGAGTCTCTTTTAAGGACAGCAGAGGATAATTTACTCCAGTCAGAGGCTGAATCATAGTGTTTACGCTCTTCGTCTTTCACACTGTAACTTCTAAAAGGGAAAGCCTGTGCAATTTACACAGCAGAAGGGATTGTCCAACTAGGCTCGTGTTGGCCAGGGAAATGAACAGCAGAAACCCAGAGAATGGGTTACAAAACAAAGTCTCTATCCTGTGAAAACATGGACATGATGGAGTGTTAGGCATCAAAAGAGCTCCATTGCTTTGCCAGGCAACGCAGGTCTTTTAAATGATGTGTATAAATGGGGATGTGCAGTCAGGATCTGATTGTGCTAAAATTCATATACATGTTTGGCTTAGCCACTGGGAAAGCCCAGCTGACTTCAAAATGCCCTTGAAAAAGGGTTAATGGTGATCCCACTGATCATCTGCAGAGGAAGGACTGCTGTTTCCTTAATGAGAATGGCTTTTACATTTTGTTCTATACTGTGTCACAGAACTTATTTGCACTTCTTCTGCCACTGTATTACAGTTCTACTTATTGAAAAAACCCACAATTAATTTTGCCATTACATTAAAAAATGGAGAAAGAAAAAAATAAAAAAACATGCAGATGGTGACTTTGGTTTGATTTTGGTTTAATTTAATGAGAAAATGCTTCCAAATGAAAAGATCATAGGAGCCCAAATATCTCCTTAAAATGGATCCAACCCCATCATATTGTAAATGCTAAGAATTTACAGAAAAGGAATTACTGGAATCACTTGTAGCACGCATCTGTTTTAACTGTCAGGCACTAGACCTGACCAAACTTTGAAGATAATATTGTGCTACCTTGAGCTCTGCTTTTTTACTAGATCACTAACCAGTGTAATCCAAAAACCAGATCAAAAAGAAACACGACTAAATTATAAATCCATATGAAAGCAGGAGATGGATGTCTAAAAGGAAAAATAACACAGTTACATAAGCATGCCTGCCTTCTCCTGGTATATTCATTGTGAGCAGCTCCTTCACCCTCTTATCCAGGTAAATTACATGTTCCACCTAAGGTGAGTTAGATTCACCTCCAACTCTATGGGCAGTTCCAAGAAAACACCTCTGTCAGGACAGTACATAACAATATAACCTTAAATTCACTTACTTCAAAGAGATCAAACTCATCCTCAAAGTGAAGAAGAACTATACTAAACAAGCTGGACTTCACTAAGTGACTAAATGCCTTTAGGAATGCAGGGAAAGTGGCAGGAGGAAGGGGAGAAAGGCAGGCATTTCACATGAGTAGCTGGAATTGCTCTCAGGAAACACCATTGACTGGCTCTGAATATGAGATTCCACATTTCCACTTTAGAAATTAGATTATATTAATACAACCTGTAAAATAAAAACTGAGGAAAAAAGTTTAGTTTTCTGATTTAAAACAGGAAAGAAAATACTCATAATATAAATAATACCTAACAACATCTTGGGACAACTGGCAGATGTGCACTTGTATTGACAGCAGCCAGTTCCTGAGGATCCATGACTGGTTAGGAAAGGGAAATGCATCACCACAGACCCACCCAGGTGAGCCCAGGGCTACAGATACTACAGCATTGGGCATGAGTCAAGAAAGCACTGCTGGTGTCCCAAGCATTTCTAGAAGAAACAGAGCCTGGGCAAGCAGCCAGCCAGCCAGCAGGTTGCTCAAAAACAGTTTGGGAGGGTTAGCAAGAGCACAGGAAAGACTGAAATGTTGTAGAGCAAACCCTGCCTGGTTCATCATGAGAAGAAGCAAGTCCACTGCACTTGTAAGGTGTCACTCTTGGTACCCCCAGCCATGTAATGTTTACAGCTCATTTAGAAAACAAACAAGCAGAGATGGCTTGAAAAGCTCCGTTTCTATATATCTTCTTCTAATAACTTTTCAATTTAGTGACAATACTGTGAAATTTTTGGACAGCTGATCTTTTAGCTTTAAAAAAGGAAGATTATTTTACTAACGGAGCCAAACTAGGACACCACAAATGTGTTACTGAGACTGATGTTCCTTCCTTTGCTTCTGTGGATGCAGTCAGATCACATTGATTGTTCATCATGGAGTAGTGATCCTCAGTCTTCTCAGTCCTGTCAGTACATCTGACTCTGCACTGCAGCCTAAGTTAATCATGTATTCATTATCCACTTCAGATGTGCTGTTGATACTGTGTTTTTCCTGTCTAAGTACACATTCTAGCTCACAAACTACAAATGTCATGAGGACACTGGGAGGGACTTTATGTCTCTGAATTTGCACAACCAAATGGTACCATCCTTTCAGCCTGATGAAGACATTTTTGGCACATCTGCCTCAATCACTGCAGAAATATTTATCAAAAATCTAGATGTGTAAAGAGTTCTTCTACAATGGCAGGTTCGTCTGCTGAGGTGAAGAAAGACAGTTCCCATAGTTATGCAATAATCTGGAGGATTAACATAATCCTAATTTTTTGTTGCTTTATAGCATTTTTTACAGCCTTCAACCATTCTCCTTCACAACCCTTGGAGAGGACAGCCAGCTCCCTCATCCTCTGCATCCACAAGTAAGAATCTGGCCAAGGGCCAAGAACCTACTCAAAGCACAATGCCTTCCACCATAGCCTGCAGGCCATGGAGAGCTGACCATGCTTGCTCTGCCCACTCAGTGCAGAAATAATTTGAATGTTGTCAGGCCAACCAAGATGATAACAAGTTGTCCCAAGTGTTTTTATCTTAAGTGGGAAAGCTTTCACAGTACTTTTTTTTATTATGGTAAAAATCACTTTCATAATTCAGAAAGCTGTTAAAAATCTATTGATTAGCTTTAGCTTTGATTTTTCATCGACAATTTTTAATGACCTGCTCTAGCTCTGACAACACACCTGGATTGCATACTTCAGAAGTTCTCTTCATCTGCCTCAGATTTGATTTCTAGATCAATAAATTTTCTGTTGAATTCTGATACAGAAAACCGTGAGTACCCAAACTAATGAGTATCTCTTTGGTCAGGGCAGCAGATCTCCATCATTTATAGAACAGTTCAAAAGTCCCTTCACAAATCTACTATTTTCATGTAAATTCCTTCCAACAACTTCTCATTTGGCAATACCAATTCCACCAGCAAGACTCTTCTAAGACAATAACTGGAAAATATGACATAGTTGGTAGCGCAGTGCAAACCAAAAGGGCTGTTCAAAGGAGATAACATCAGAAGTTGGCAAGGTGGCAGATGCATTTGCTGACTTAAACCAGATTCAGTCAACAAATTTTGCAATGAAAAAAATTAAAGTAGGACACTTCAAGACCAGTGTTGTTTCAGCCCCGATGGCTGATGCAAAAGGCAGAAGACCACAAGTATGCCAAACCACCTTCAAAAGCAAGCACTTCAAAAATAAATACTAGGAATTAAATTAATCAAGTTTATAATGTAAAATTCTAACACTTGTCTGTTGACAACTCAGTTGTAAGAGAGATCCACCATCCCCATCTCCAGAATAACCTAGAAAATGTGGCAGAAATACTCGGGCCAACTGAAGAAAACTAGGTATGAAGTGAAAACCAGACATAGAAAAACAGTTGACAATGGCTTTGTCCATATCTTTATTCACATCCAAACGCCAACAAACCCAAGAAAAGCATACAGGCAAGCGGTCTCTAAGTATGTCTTGTTGGCAACACATTGCTCCAAGGACTCTTCAATACTCCTTGCAAAAAACAAGAAATAAAGGGAGAGACAAACACAAGCAGTATTAACTTCTGTGGTTACTTACTTATTATTTCTGTCCACAGAGCAGTGGCTTTTGGAGAAACATTGGTATAATTCCTTTGAGTTTGTGTAATTCTATTGATAATCTGTTTTATACACTCACCCCACAAGAAAGAAAGAAACTGAGATGGAGGGAAAGGGTAGAGATGGAACATGGTACCCAAGGGACTGGAGTTCAATTTGTTGTTCCAAAACAGATTTACTGCACAATCTCAGGGAAATCTTTACAGCCTAAAGGTATTGAGGCAATGCTTCCTGCAGGAAGGCTTCAGTGACCTGGGCAAAAAAAATACATCTCTGCACTGTAACATCTACCATGTACATACACCCAGGAGGAAGCAGTGATCCATTCCCAAATGTATTAGCATAACCACAGTAGTTGTAATTCCATGTGAAAATCATTCAGATTAGAATGTGGCACCTCCCAGCCCAGACCAACTCTCCAGCTTCTTCTAATGGAAACGAGAACACTAGAAAAGGCAGGCACACAGGTTGGGAATACAGGTTGAAAAACTACAATTCCTTTGGTAGTTTTCTGGATTCCAGTCTTTTATGAGTGCATTTATTATTGCATTGAGGCCTGGCTTCACACCTTTGCATTTGAGACGTAACAAATGTGGAAAAGCAGTAATTCATAAAGCCTTTCATTTATATCTTCATTTTATAAACCATTCTCATTCTTTGTCATTTTTACATGCGACATGAGGCCTTGGACCTTTAGAGTCTCATCCAAAGTTTGGCTTTAATTCCTGTTCTGTTTTATCATAACTCTTTTGTCTAAATATAAGGAGCCCACATCCAGGCAAACACTGGAAGGAAGCAGGAACAAGCTTCCCCCCTGCCCTTACAGTCAACACCTGTGCTGAGAAGAAAAACACAAGGTGAGGAGTAGCCATCAACAAGATCTTTCTCCACCTTTCAGCACAGATGAACAAGGAAGAAGAGCTTTTGCTCTGCCCCAGTTTTAAAAGTAAAGAGCAAGTAAATTTTGAGCAAGTAAATTTGCCTTACACAAAATGATCTGTGCTAGACACAAGGAGAGCACAGAACTTTTGCTTCCCCCCCGAGGCAGAACTGCAGGCTCACACTCTGCTCTCTGAATGGCTCTTCTTGCTCAGTCCTGGTGCTTCTCTTACCCTCAGCCAGCTGTCCACATCAAACAACTGCAACATTAAAACCTGCTTCTCAAAACAGGAATGCACATGGCTAGGAGAAACCACAGGAAAGGAAAGACTAAGGGGAAAAGTATTTGATTCCCTCCCATTCTCAGATAGCCAACATACTATCTCCATACATGTCATCTTCTTGGCACAGCAAATGAACAACTTCCTATGACTAAATAAATAGAAATACAACTGACTCCTACTGGCTCTTTATGCAGAGGCAGAATGCATTACAATTAAGCAATCTCAAAATTACAAACTCTAAAGGCTAGAGCAAGGAAATACAGGCTGGATAAACTGGTCATTATAAAGGAAAATATAGCCCCTTTCTCACTGAACAAATTGCTGTGCAGTAATTACTGTTCAAATGACAGTGTGACACTTTAAGATGTCAGGGGCAAACAGTGATAATCTGAGTGCTGAACATGCACTCCAGAACAGAAAGCTGCAGCCAGTTTTAAAGCACACAGCTTTGACAAATGTATCACAGGGGGCTGTTTTGCTCGTAAAACTCAGTCTTCTGCAACTTTTCATCAATCACTTGATTAGGCAATGAAACTCACCAAGTGAAATATCCAAGAAAACAGACTCTGAATAAATTGAAATTTTCCAGGACAAAACCATATTTTACCTACCAAATGTGTTTCCAAGGTAGTCAAGCCCATTATTTGGGATTAACTCTTTCTAACACTTACCCTTGCAGGCTGTAAGTGAGAAGTGGAAGAGGATTCTGAGAACTTGCCACTTAACCTTCTGGTTTAGAGCATCAGACCCCTCAAGTATCTTTACCACAAATCAGCATAACTGCTGGTTTCAGCTGCTCTGTTCCAGAGTATCTACCTCAGAGCATGTGCTCAAACTTCTAGTGCCACTGTCTGTAAAGCAGCGCTTGGTGCAGCACAGCTATTCCCACACAAGGGAACATTAGTTAATTTGCATTCACAGTTGCCATATGAGGTGTGAGTTTCTGACAGTCCACACATTTTATATTTAAAGACTGTAGGAAATTAATATAATTAACTTCGATATAATAACAAAAGTAACTTACCAGCCCATCGCAATTGCTGATAGCAACAGAAGCATTTGGTAGATCAGTGATATCCCCAACATAGAGGCAATTCCCATAGAGAGGTTCAATATGAGTCTCCTCAGAGTCCTCCTGCCACTCAACTGTTGCTCCAGGGGCCACGAGCCTGGAGTTTGGCCGCAACCTGAAGTGAAACTCTCTTCCAAAAACAGTGACATTGTAAAATATCTGCTCATTTGCTGCTTCATGTTGCAAGTCCTCCACAGCTCTCCTGAAGCGTGCTTTTGGCGGTCCAGACACCAAGTGGGATAGGAACCTGCCCTCTGAATCAGTGCTTGTGGGGATGACAAGGCTGTACTCCTCTATATTCCTCAGGATTGAATCTTTACAGGGAGAAAGCAAGAGAGGACAGAGATACTAGAACTAAACATATCCTGATGTCGCGGGATTTTTATTCCATTATTCATTAGCACAGCAGACACTTACATAAGGCAGATGGACACTGCACTCTTTGCAGGCACTTGGCTCACCTGCATGAAGTGTGCAGAGTTCACTCAAACTTGTCTTTTCTTCCCCAAAATACCAGACGGCAGCGTGAGCCTCCCCACCCTGCCAGGACCCCGCACTGCTGCCCCTGAAGCGAGGTCCCGCTCCCCTTTGCCCACCCAGCCTGGACCCCGAATCCCTGCACGCCCATTGAGTGACCGGGTCGCCTCGGGGACTTTGGGGGTTTCCCGGGTGGCCAGCGCTGAAGACAGGGCGTTGATTCACTTCGGGACTGCTCGCAGGGGCAGGGGTATGGGCTGGGTTTGCAGGTGGTAAGCCTGCAAGGCAAAGGCACGTCCCAGAAACTACCCCCGGTGCCGCGGGTTTCAGAAGAAGCGGTGATGGGGACGCCGCGGGCAGAGAACGGGAGCGGTCTCAGTGGGGAGCCCGGGAGTTTCGGACGGAGGAGATGGCCCGGGCAAGAGGAGGAGGAGGAGGCAGAGGAGCTGCCTTGTGTTTCAGCCCGCACGGGGAGCCCCAGGCACCGCTCCCTGCCCGCCGGGGCTCGCGCGCTCCGCGGGGCAGGCAGCGGGCGGCGCGGGGCTGCGGACAGCGCTGTCACTGCCGGGCGCTCCCGGCTCCCTTCCCCGCCGGCGGCGCAGCTGCCCGGTCCCCGTCCCCGCCTGCCGCTTGCAGGAAACAACTGGAAACCCGGCAAAAGTAGCCGCAGAAGAAGTTCAAGGGGAGCCGAAAGCCGCGGGGCGGCGAGCCACTACTTGGGACGGGCGGGCTGCGGGCACCGGCCGGCGGCGGCGGGGCAGGGCAGGGCGAGCAGCCCCGAAGGCGTCCCGGCGGAGACCTTACCTCTGTCCCCGGGACGACGCAGGGCGCCGGCGGGCAGGGCGAGCGCGCAGCAGAGCAGGAGGCAGGCGATGCCCGCGGGAGGGTCCATCGCGGCGGTCCCGGCCCGACGCGGGGGCCGGCGCCCGGGCTGCCCGCAGCCGGGGCGGGCCAGGCGGCAGCCCCGCTCCGCTCCGCTCAGCGCTGCCCCGCGCCCCGCCGCCCGCGCATTCGCCCAGCCGCAGCCGCAGCGGCAGTGGCGGCCGCGCTCCCGGCTCGCAGCGAAGCAGAGACACCAGGAGGCGGCGGGGGTATAGTACTGGAAGCACAGGGCGTGCGGAGTGAAGTCAGGCTGATTGACAGAGGCGCTGCCACACGGCGCAGCCCGGCCGCGGGGAGCGGGGACGGGCCGCGGGCAGCGGGGACGGGACCGCCCGCCCCGCCGGGGCAGCCCCGCGCCGCCCCCGCCGCGCTCCGGGCAGCCCCGGCCGGCAGCGCCCGCCCCGCGCCGCGCCGCGCCCCGCTCCGGGACGGGACGGGCCCGCCGGCGGCGGGAGTTGGCAGAACGCGGGGCGAAGCGAAAAGAAACGCCCCGCGCAGGGCTCGGGAGCCCCCGGGAGCTGGGGCAGCGTCCCGCGGGCTGCGCCTCCCGGCTGTGCGTCCGTACGGAAACGACCAGAGAGAGACGAGGCTGACAAACTTAAGGCACCTCGGCCTGAGTTGTGTTGCAATCCTGGTTTCCAGTTGACAGTCGGGACCCAAATGGAAAAAGTACCACCAGCAGAGGCAAATCACGGTCAGAGATCTTCATCTGATCCAATAAATTATTCTAAGCAGCCATTTCACAGGAAAAATTGTTAGGGCTATTTGTTAATAAGACTGATATTGCTTCCTGCAATCTTATATTAAATATCTGCAACTGGAGAGACAGACCCTGAAAGTCTTTAGGAATACTATAAATACAATATAGAAGAAGGATTTTTAAATAATTAAAAAATCAAGAGTGGCCTTTATGGTAAAAAACAAGTTATATTTGTTTCCATATGGCCAGGATAAATGCCATACTGCTTATTCCCTTCAAATAATGTGTGTATTTACTCAGCTTTTACATTGCTGGGATCATCTGCTGTTTTCACCACTTCACTCTTTAACCTTGCAGAATCCTATTAGCCCTTCCTGTGCTCCTGCTGGCCCTGCCAGCCCACAGCCCTACCTACCCCAGGCTGATTCTCACTGTATCTGCATATGTTAGACCTCTCTGGAAAGCTGCAGGCAATGACTTCCTGCAGGAAGCTGGTCTTCTGCCAAGGAATTTTCCTGGGTATCCTTGAATATTCTTGCTCCTTTATGACTAAGGGTCCAGCTATTACCTTCCACCCCTGTGTTATGGATACAAATGAAGGGTATAGAAGAAAAATAACAGCAAGCCAGTCCTGCTCCCTGCTCATGAAGAGGGCTTATGGACCCCAACCCCAATCAGTTGTGCCAGTATATGATTTCTGCTTGCTTGGTTTGATGTTCTGGTTTGGCTTTCCCATTCTTTAGGTTAAGGATAAAAAAGCAAAGATTATTCAGAATGACGAGGTAGATCAATTTGTACATTGCATTCAAACACCCCTTTTCTTATCTTTTCAAATGACCCCTATTTGGAATTGCTGTCTGCACCAGGCTTCTCCCAGTTCATCCTTTTGGTTTATTTTTATGTTGGCTCTTTTTGGTTTTGTTGTTTTGGGGTTTTTTTTGGTTTTGGTTGTTGTTGTTTATTTGTTTTTGTTGTTGTTTTTGTTTTGGGTTTTTTTGTTTGGTTGGGTTTTTTTGTTTGGTTGGGGTTTGGGTCCATATTGAGCAGCTTCTCTTACTTAAAATCTCATATGCTTTCATCAGTACACAGCTGGTAAAGTTCCAACTTCATTTTTATTGGACTTGTATTTTAAGCTGATGATGTGGCTTTTTTATGTTCCATCCATCCCATCCTGCTCAAATTGAAATAACTTCTGCACATAAACTTGAAAGGGAGAGGGGCTGGCCCTCTACATTTGAAATCAAAGTTATTTGTATATGATTCATCAAAAAAAAAAAAGTGACAGAGTAGATTATACAAATACAAAACAACCCAGCCATTAGCTCTACTAATTAAGATGGATTTTTACTCTTAAAAATACTGGAGGTTAGAAAATATGCTTTAATATGGATAACAGCTGTACTGCAGAGCAATGATGCAGTTTATTTCTATAGAGAAACCTAGTTCTGTGTGCACATGTTGTTACCTTATCACATGGAGACAAAAGCTCCATGGGCTCCAGGGCTTTGGGGGACTGTTTTACAACCTCCTTTAAAATTTGGAAAAAAAACCAAAGTGAGAACCAGTGTCAAACAACAGAGCCAGATCTGCAGTTGGTAAAACTGTGCTTCCACTGCACTCGCTGGAATAAATCCTGATCCCCACTGAAGCCAGTGAGAGTTTTGCCATTGACTCCAGCAGAGCCAAGATTTTCTGCAGTAGATTCTCAGAGAGATTTAGACCAACTGAGGATGTGTCACATGGCACAGCAATGGGCCCTTTATCCTTCCACAGGAAAAATAGATGCATGTTTGACCCTGAGGAGGTGTCCACAGCATGCCAACCACCACAGAGGCCAGAGGAGTGAAATTCAAGAAGAGTCCTTATGTCCCTGCCATTACATCACTGCAGCAGAGAAATTCAGGGAAATATCCTCCTCAAAACTAATTCTCCATTTCCTAAACTGTGCGGCTTCTCACAGACAGATGAGGTTGTGGTCTGGGTTTCCTTAGTAGGGTCTCCATGGCTTCTACACATTTTACAATCAACTAGAAAAAAGTCAGCATGGAATGTATGGACTGCTGCATTAATTATAGTCCACAACCCTCTACATTAATTGGTGGGAATGAAGTCACACCATATTTATTTCACTGGAATGAAGAGAGAAGGACTAGGTACTGCAACTGTGCTTGGACAGTCACACAGATGTTTGCTTTCACTGGATACAGGCATACAGAAAGGAGAAAATGCTGCTCTGTGTCTCCTGAATGAATTCCCACACTGAAGGAAAGGTGTTCTAGTTGCTGAAATACCTGAATTAATTTCAAACTAGCCAGCAGACGTATGAACAGCCCTGTAACTGAACTGATACGGGGCTCAGCGCAGACTGTGGAGTATTTATTGGATTTACAATAATCCACACAAAGTTTGTGCTATCTGTTCCTGTTCCAGCTAGGGTGCATCTGCATAAACTGCAGCCAGACCTTCCCTTGGAGATGTTCTCATAACATTTAATTTTGCTTAGGAAAATGAATAGATCCTAAGCTTAATCACCAGGACTGCTCTGAAGGTGTTTTAAACACATATAACTGCACATTGCAATGAGATATATTCTGTATCTGGAATTCCTAAGATTTCTTTCTGTTTTCAAGGGAAAATCACTCTTTTCCTCTTTTTAGTGGGGCTGTGAGGGGAGATGCTGGACTGCAGCACTGTGCCTTCTGCAAAGAGCACACCAACACCTAAGCAGGTAACTTTGAGTCTGCTTATGGCTCAAAGCAGTCCAAGCCCTCAGCAGAGAGGCTCCCCAAAAGGGGAATTGTCATTCCTGACCTCCTGATGGGGAAGATGATACCTGTTTGCACAAGTTCGCATTTTTCCTGTGTTTCTCAAGCAGTTGATTGTCTTTTCTCTCACCCTTGACTGCCATGCACACTTTGTGGCTATGCAATGTTATAAAGCTTAATAAAAAGGAAGAAAAATTAAAACAGTGTGCCAGTTCATTTCCTTCACACTTGACATTTCCAGGCTTCATATTGTTTGAACCCTTTTGCCATTATGTGGCACTATGATGTACTACCTAGGGAAAAAAGGACATATTTAATGATGATTTTGGAGCAGTGCAAGCTAAAGAGCAGTAATTAAGATTGGAACAGTCCTACCTTTCCCCCCTTTACTTCAGCAGGGTAACAAAACAATCTATCACACAAAAAATAGCCCAACGGGACTATTAATAAATTATCAAATTATTCCGCTCTTGCTAATAATTTCACTTCCACTTCCTTTTTAAGAAAGTGCCAAAGAAATATTCTAAGATAAGTGAAGTGAAAATGAACCAAATTAAAGCAGTAATACCCAGGCCAGTCCCTTGGATTCTTGGAGTAAGAAATCAGGTAATATTACAGAAGATATTAACATATTTAACTAAAATCCTGCCTTCAACAGAAAGCTACTGACTGAAGGTATAAAAGCAGGGCAACCCCTCTGCCTGTTCACCCTGAGCTTTCCTGGAACCAGCTCCTAAGCCCTTCCCAGGTATGCTTGGTGTGCCCAGGCTCCTCAGCCTTGGTGATTCTGCTGAGACAGAAGAAGCAAGGAACATACTCCAGAATTTCAGGGACTTTACTTAGAAAAACCTGGGCAGTTTTACATTCTGAAGCTGTCACTGTTGGACAATGGGACTTAGCTCTCACTTCAGATGTTGAAGATTCAAGTGTCCATCCTTCCAAGACAGAGCAGAGCAGCAATTCCTCCGGGCCCTGTTCCATGTATCACTGCTGGGACACCTGCAGCCTGGGACAGTACAAAGGTCCTGCTGCCTGCAATCCTCTCAGGCCAAGAGATTAACCTGTGAGATGCTGCTCACACAGGGACCAGCTGTGGGTACCTTCCTAAGTCTGTGTTCAATGATAACACAGGCTCCAACTCCTTCTGAACTGGGCCAGAACTGCTGCCTGAGCACAGCCTAGCTCCTGAACTGTCCACACACACAAGTTTGCACTCAGATCACGGAAGGAAGTAACACAACTGCAGGGATGGATCCAAGTTTCCTTCAGCATCTTAAGTATTTGGTTCAGTCACTGTCTTGATTTTGTGCCCAGTGGTAGATGTTCCATCTTAATTCCCCTTTATGTATTATGCTGACAGAGAAAATGCAAAATTTCATTGTTACCACTTCTTCCACTAATCATCTGTATTTACGGGCTAGTTGTCTTCTGATAAATATTACAACCTCTCCCCTATGTTTTCACCTTGATTCTTTCTGTTCAGATTTATTGCCTCATTATTAATATTCTAGCCATGTGATTTATCCCAGCATGTTCCCAGAATACTTGCCTTCTCTATATAAATATTTGAATGATCCCAATTTCAACTAATTAGTACTGGGACATTTGATTTCCCTCTTGAAGAATCCTCACTTGCTACTAACCAGTTCCTTTCCAGTATGAGACACCTATTTTGAGGGGAGAGAATAGAGGCACTGATTGAACCAAACACTTTTTCAATATTGTTCTACCCTTCTTTGTATTGTTCATGTCAATCTGATGCCAAAATAACTCTCCTTGGTCAGAAATCTCAAAAACATCAAGTATACAGGCAGTGACAATAAAGCATTCCTATCCTGCCTATCAACATGTTTCCAACCTTAGAGCAAGACAGGTCTTATTTAATACCTTATTATGCCATAAATTGGGACAATTCACTAAGTCCAAATTTGTGGAAGATTATTATATATTATATATATATTGTATATACTATATATGTGTGTGCAAAGCCATATACAATTTTTCCTGAAAAACATTTAGCAAGTTTGGCCTAAATATATTGGCTTTGTGCATCATGACTTTTAAAAAGAGAAGGATCAACATCTTCCAGGAGAAACATTTCTGCAGGAAAAACAGGTTTCTAGTCAACGTTCTAACTTATTGTTGAGAAACAATTTGGATGGAGAACTTTCAACCAACCATACTTACAAATTTTTCTGCTAGAAAGAAATCATTTCAGAAGCATTTCAGCCGTGCAAATTTCTTCACTCTCCAGAAAAACCCCACCACTCATTCCCACTGATTCACCCACTGCTTCTATTAATCAGTCACTTGTTCAACCTAAGCATTGTTCCAGTGAGCAAAGATAGACATAAAAAGCAAATACTAAGAAACAAAGCAAAAGTAATCCTAATAACTAGTAGCAAATGCCTCTGAAATATTTGTTAAAAAATCCAAGTACAACCAGAACACAAGATTATTCCTAAAACAGAGAAAATTTAAAAATTAAGACTTATCAAGATCTTCAGATTCAATTCTCTACTCAAATAAAATGAATTTTACTTTCTGGTTGCCTGCTTCACAGCCGCAACTCTGATAATAGGACATCTTAGTAACTTATATCTTCACTAAAAACAAATACCCATTTAGAATAGACTGGGACATTTTCCAGTTTTAGAATCATTATTTGTGTATTTGTATTGAAGTAATGCCTAGAAGGCCCAGCTGAGACTAAGGTCTATTGAGTTAGTAAGACAGTGAAGAAAGTGACCTCCCTAAGTACAAAATTCAGTTTAGCAGTTTAGTGAAACAAGTACAAAAATAAGGATTTCCATCCCAAAATCCTAACGGTTTGGATAATATTTTTTAAAATCATCTCTGCAGTCCTTATCTATTACTTGTGGGCACACTTTTCAAATAGTATTTATTCTTTACATTTACAAACAGTTTATCGGAATAATTTTATCCTTTCACAACAGAAGTCTTAGGCTAATTCCCTTCTCACCGCCTACTCCATCTCCTTGAGAGATGCCATGCGTTTGCAACTTACCCTTTTTTATTTTTTTCCCCCTTAATCATGCTTGCTGGGAGCCATAAAGCTGAAAGGGAGAAAACCATAAATAATTGCATCTTCAGAGATTAATTTAAGCTTTAAGCAGTGGCAGAAACACTGAATTCCTATGCTGCACCACGCTTCATCAGAGAAGGCCTTACAAATTAGGGTAAGGAAAACTTGCTACCACCCAGGACCCTATATTTTAAGAGGTTTTTCATCAGTCACAGAAATCATGGACTTTCTGTAGCTGCTGTTTCAGGATATAAGTAACACAAAAGGAAAAGCACAGCAGATTACTGGGATCCTATCCAATATGGAATATCTGCAGCCTCAAGTCAAACAAGCTCAGAAGGTTCATGGAATTTGACTCAGTGAGAACTGCCAACTCAGGGGGAAGGTCACAATCACAGTGCCTGAAGGATAAAGGAAAACAGTTCCCAGACTGTTAGGAAATGGGAAGCTTTTGGGAATGTGCATTTTCTACCTTAAAAAAAGAGAGTTATGTTAAGATTGTGAATTTTGCACTTCCTCTAGCTCCAGTCTCCAAGCCTGCCAAATGATGTGGCACTGCACATGGAAGCTCTACCTAATCCTTCACTCATTCACATGAGGAAATGAGGGCGGGAATTCTTTAGGAACATTTAAAAGCAAGCCACCTGCATCATTTGTCACTAAGAAAAATTTGAGAAAATGACTAAGAATAGAATAATTTCTGTTCACCTTTATCATGCAGGAATTGAATCCCATCCCTGTCTTCTATTTAATCCCCAAACAGAACTTACTTGAGTGTTAGCTGGCACTCCTAAGAGTGAACTGTAAATTGTGTCACACTAACATCACAGGAAAATAGCATGGAGAATCTCTAGTAAGCCCAGGGCTATTATTGAAACACATGCAGTAAAACAACCAAATGTTTCTGGCTGTTCTTCAGCTTATTCTTCAAATTACATGTCAGGGTCTAGCCTAATATGAAGAGCTTTAACTTGGGTAAGCCTGCTCTATGCTACACAAAAAGAATTGTTGCTTCAGAAAGTCCAGTTTAGCGGAAATAATAGAGCAAGCTCACAGAAATGGAAATTTAAGGAAACACATTCAGAAAGCATAATAAGAAATAATTTTCACCTGAAAATTCAAAGCTGCAGAAAGCTGGCCTGGTGCAATAAGTGCAAATCACACATTAGGCATTTCAGTGCCCTAAGGCAACAATGGGAAAATCTTGATGTTTCTAATGACCTTGTTCATTTCATAAATGTAATAAAATCACTTTCAAATGGATATCTTATGTTTAGCAAATTTATAACTGGCTTTTGCTCCACTTTCAACCAATGGTTGACAAGTAGACTGCAGCGCTCAGTCCATGACCTGAAAGCTTGTTAGCAGCCTTCCTTGTTCTTTGGTCCTTTGCATTGATTTCAGAGTATCACTGGGAGTATCTTATGATTGTTCCTGTTCTTTATAGACATATAAATCAAGAGTAAATTCACTGAACTAAGAGCTGTGACCCTCATGTGAAATGGATGTTAATACAATCAAGATCACGTAGTGACAACATGGTTTTGAATCATTTCAGCCTGCTGTGCTTACAGCATCCCTGTCTCTAACTTGTAGTTTTGGGCAATTATTTAAGGTGCATTTCATATTCAGACAGCAAAGAATCCCTAAACACAGAAGCAGGTGAAAAACATGAAGTATATCTACTAAATGTGATGCCCTACAATTTATTTCCTCAGCCATCATGGGGCAGCCTGGGGAGTTTTGGGCTGCTTGAGTTTCAGAATAGGTAACCAACTGCAGAGGAGTATTTTATTGACCTGTTTTTATGATCACAATAATGATGTAATACTACATAAGGGATACTGCATCAATGATCAAAGTGCATGAGCTTTGCATTCCCTAACAACTGTTTCCATCTGAAATAACTTCTGGATTCTGTCTTCTTTAGGCACTGCTGTACATGAATTGCTGAACTTCAAAAGGGGTCCCTGTATCTTGTCTATGTCAAAGATGAGTTCTTTAAAAGCAGAAACAACTCTAGTTTCTGATCTGTGTTCATGAGTGCAAGGCCTTTCATTTCTCCAGGCATTTATGGAAACAGCATGATGGACCTGCAGGACTCCCTGCAGCTTTCTCCAGCTCAAAGACGTGTTGCAGTTGAGTGGACAGAGCCCTCAGACACCAGAATTAGCTGTGCCTTTCCCTTTGCATATTTGCTTCCAGCATTCCTGTTTGCAAATGTTGAAGATTGTGGCACTCAGTTCTGCCAGGGCAATGCCTGAGTACAAACAAGATCAAACCCTTCCAGTGAAACAGTAGGTAAAATTACATTTGCCTCCTAATTACAACTGACGCAATTCTTGATAGAACATGTCTACTTAATGTTTTACACTTCATTAAAATGGTAAAATGCCCATCTTCATTAGGTGGCATATTACAAAATTGTTTCAATAGGGCTAATTTACACCTAGTCTGTCTACACTGAGCTTTGGGTATGTTCTGTAGAGGCTGAGAACATAATTTCCATTATAGGAAGTACAGAGTAACACAGGTCCTGCCTAAACTTGGTCAATTCTCATCACTGGTCAGACTGAAGACACCAGTATAGACCTGTGCATTCCTCAGACTCTCTCAGTTCTGAAGAGTGAAGGCTTCTGGCCCTCTCTGAAAACATTTCATTCACAACAGAAGAGAATTAAGTAGTTTTTCTTTTTAAATCAAACCTACACCGGCTCGTAATCCATCAGGCAACTTCACGGCATATACACATCTGCATAATCCTCCTGAAGTTGCATAACACTCCAGCTGTCCTCATAAAAGGGATTTCATTCTGTGCCTGGCAGGTTTTGCAAGAAGTACATGTTCTGTACAATATGCATGTATCAATGGGTGGGATTCTGAGGGAGATTCTCAAAACTAATCAGTTTTTCATCTCTGTACCTTCCCTTTGTAAAATCTGCCTTCCTTGTGGCTGTGTACACACAAATACAGATGCACAAACTAAGGAACAGACATCACCTACTTTGGTTCTAAAAGTAACTCCAGTTAAATATTTTAACAGGAGACAAATTTTCTTGTGAATTGTATAATCTCTTAGAAATATGCTTGAAATATTCTATAGAAACATCATACTTATCATGTCAGTAGTTAAATTAATAATTTATCATTATGGTAATCAGGGGGTTTATCATATACATACAGAGTGCTAAAATGTATGTAGGATTTCTCAAGACATAGCTCTGACTGTAAATTATGCTGATTATGAAATAAGTTATATCAAGAGCAAAAGGGGAAATGCAACTGGAGCACAATTGGTAAACAAATTTAGAAAAATCCTTGTCCACAAGGAAAAGGAATCTCTTCCTAGAGAGTTTCAAATACCACTTCCATTACTTCTTCACCCCTACACTCTAAGTGATTATTCAAACATTATTTGCTACTGAATATGTATGTATCAAAATATGAGCAATTCTAGTTTTGAGGGACAAGGGAAAAGCAGTTGTTTTTTTAAGTGTCTTCAAGAAATCTGCTGTACTCTTCCTCCAGCTGGCCTTGTATTTTAACTAGTACCTCTCATGTTCCATGGGAGAAGAAAGAAAAGCAAATGTTTTTATTACCAGTGTAATATTTCTAAAATGCTGTTCTTTCCAAGGTTATCCAAGTTTATAAGACAAAGAATTGTTTTATTCATTTCTGAGTTTCTTTAGAAATTTCCCTATTCCAACATTACACCCGTCTTACTGATGGTGTTCCATCTGGCTTCAGTCTTAACTGCAATTTTAGCTCAGCCATTCCTATGATATCACAAAAACTTGAAGCTTCTCATGAAGCCGATACTCTCCCATATTAAACTAAATAATGCAAGCAAGAGAGCAAAAAGGAAAATAATCTTCAAAACAGAATTTCAGTCTTATGGAAACAAAAGGGTGGGCAAGTTCTTAAAACTTCTGCCCTCAACTGAAGGGAGAAGTGAAGGACAACCTGAGCTACTGGTGACCAGTGTTACCACACAAACTGATATTTCCATTACTCTGTTTTTTTACTAAATCAAGTAATTCTCAAAGCTCTCCGAGGCTATTAAATTACTAGATTTGAATTTTGCAGTTCAACCTCTTACAACTTTAATATCATTACAACAATATCAGTATAAGAGAGGATAAATGTACAGATTCCCTAAAGAAAATGTGCCATTGGTGACTGCAGTGGATTAAGAGCCTTGATTATAAGTAATTATTTAATGTGAAGCAGATTCAAACAAGACCAGAACATATTGTGGTAAATCCTATTAAATGCAGTCAATGACTCACTCTTTTGTAAATATCTTACTATTTACATAAACAAGACAGGATAAACATGGTAAGAAAATGACTGGCAGGGAATATGGGTATAACTTGCCTAAAATCATACAATAGGTCAGCTAAAAAAATCAAGAATAAACACGTCTCAATAGACCATGTAATCATTACCTCAGAACATAATCTAACATCACCATAATGAATCTGCATTACACTTGGATAAACATTTGTTCACTCTTACAAGGTTTGGTAATTTGATACATCAGAACAGTGAAAGAACATGCAACTTACGTTAAACATCTGCATTCAATCCTTTCTTAGATATTACATCACATTAGATATTGATCAAAGAGTATGTTAAATTATTAAAGAAATGAAAAAGGGAAAATGCACAAAAGAAAAAAAATTGATTCTTGTTTCAAGGTCAAGCATGTGCATGTCTTCACTCCAATAGGGCTAATTATGAAAGAAAATCATTGGTCCCTGCTGTTATAATCAATAAACGCTGCTTAAACAAAATGCTACTTATATCACAATGAAAATCAACTATTTTGCTTAGTTTTACATTTCAATTATCTCAAAATAACTAAATATTACCCTTCATGTGCCAATGCTCCTGCATATAACATAGTGTTTCTCTTTGGAACAGAGGAGAAGCTGAGTTCCATGGACCTGCACTCAGAACCTACAGGATTTCACATCTGCTGAATTGAATTTCCAAGGCAAAGGTTCTCCTCATGTCATTCAACAGGCTTCTGAATCCAGTCTTCTTCCTAGGAACTCTCTCTAGCTGTGCAGTGATTAATATCTTTCCATTCCTGACATGACATTTTAAATTGTTTGAACTGAGGGACAAGAGAGATTGTTATTGTAACCAATCTGCAGATATTGAGACCTCTCACATCCACCCCGTGTGGCTGCTTGGAACATCCTGGCAACAGCTGCAATTGGAGGCTGGATAATACCAATGGAAAAAAAGCCCTGCATATTTATTTTAAAAATAAGGCATCAAGGGAAATTAAAATTGAGCTGAAAGTTCAGCAATCAATTTGGGTTTGAATACAAGATTGTTTGGAGGCTCATCCACTTTTTACTCTGCAAGCTGATCTTACATCTGCCCATTTTCTCTCTGTGCAAAGTTACTGCTATGGAGACAAAGACATAGCTCACTGTGAGCAGCAGCCCAGGGTGTGCACTGCTCTCTAAAAGAACTTGAAGAAAATGCTGTGGGTTTGTTTTTTTTTTTAAATTAAGACAGAGGAGCAGACATTTCCGACTGAGACACAGCAGATGGCTGCCAGAAAATGGTAAAGAATTCAGGAAGATGAAGGGCGAGGCAGCCTGTGGGCTTTGGAAAAGAGACAATAACCCACAAGCAGTTAAAGTGCACTGTATGTGTGGGACAGAAAGGTTTGGAGTGGTAAAAGTCTGCAGGACTGCCTCTGTGCCCTTTGGTCCTGCTGCAGTCAGCTTCCCCTTGCAAATTCAGTTCTAAACCCAAGCACTGCATGGCAGCAATAATTCAGCATTCCATGTATGGCAAGGAAATGTGTCTATAAGTGCTCTGCTCTGGTCTCTTTGGCCTCTTTTCAATACAACTGTAATTGGAGCTGTATTTCCTGCAAAAGGTGGCCTTATTCTGGTACAGCAGTGCTGCAAATACTTTTCTGAATATTGCAAACAGTTAGCATTGGAAGGGTTTAGACAATTCCACAGGAAACCCATCTAGCTGTGGAGCTTAAGAAACATTTTATTAGCAGAACTAACAACCTTTATAATAATAATAGGCAAAGTCAGTATTTCCATTCATTTATGTCAGGAGGTGTTGATACAGATGCTTTCTTTTGGAATATATGTTATTGTAATGATCACATTTCAGGAGGGTGGGAGAGGAATTTCTTCTGTAACTATATAAAAAATTCTTGAGCTATCCCCAATACAAGCCTTTTTAGGTTCTTATTCTGAACTCTTCTGCATCTGTGAATATGGAGCCTCAGAATAAAATGTAATGAGATGGAGCAGCACAGGATGGCACAGGTCAAAAGGACGTTATTTGCTCATGGCTGGGGTTCAGTGTGTTGCCATTAGAAGGTGTCCCTTTCTTGGGACATTTTTGGCACTGGTTCCTAGGAGTGCAGAGCACCTACATCGGGAGGTTGATTTTCAGCTTCGCTCAGCTCCTGCTTCAGGGTCTCAGGAGAAAAGCCACATTTCCTGAGAGTCCAGCACTGCAATGTTCTCAGCCTCTCCAAGGCAATGGCAAGCTGCTTCATAACCTAATTCCTTCCCATCAAAATATGACAAATCCAGGCTTTGCTGTCTGACTACAGCCCCCAAAACAGCCCCTTCCAGTAAAAATACCCATGCAATGGATTTGATTGTATGAAAAGCCATTTCATCCTTAATCCATTTGAATAGCTGAGGTGATTACCTCCAAATTAGGCAGAAATGCTAAAATACAAAAATACAAAATTCAAAATACAAAATTCAACAGCTCTGTGAGCTGTTTTTTAAACAAGTCCCAAACTTATGCCAAATGCAAAGAATAGTCATTGGAGCAGGGGGAATTTCCATTTACAAAAATAAAAAGACATGAGATTTCATAGTCTTCTTCATGGACTGCAGGGCCACATCAACTTGTATTATTCCATGTAAGATAATTTTGTATATCTCTTTCAGAAACACACATTAATAAGAAGGCCTTCTATACATTTTCTGAGAGTAATTTAGTATCTGAAACTATATCCTATGGTCAGTCAGCTCTTTGAAGGCACTGTATGAATGCACCGATCCACTTCAGAATGCATGAGACAGATTGAAATCAACTCAGCAGAGCATCTGCTTTTACATATTATCTGGAGAAAGCTCTCCTGTAGCTCAAGGGGGCCACAAACATGGGTGAAGAATAAAAAAAAGGCAGTCACCAGCAATTGTTAGCAGTGTTATTCAGCTGAGTACTGATTCTTCAGTCTCTGTATTGGCCCTACTTCAATAATGACATACAAAAATGCTCATAGAGTCTCTACATGACTGAAAACTATTGTAAAAATGATACTGGGAAGGTTGCTAGATATCCTTTAATACAGAACATCCTGCATTACAATCCCAAATCCTTATTACAAGCAAACAGAATATTAATTTCCCCATATTTTCTCACCTGCAAGGATCTGCTCAGGGCCACATACAGCAGGAAAAAGCTGTTCAGTAAATCAGTGTTGCTGCAGGCTGGGGAAACAAGAGCTGGGGGCACACAGCTCTCGCCACCTTCCTGGAATAACGTGAGGAGAACTTCCACAAAGACCCTCTGGCCTATCACTCACTATTGTAGGAACAGGCTGGGGCTGCACTCCTGTTTTTACTGTCATCTTGATTAACTCTATAGACCAGTCAAAGTAACTTGTTCCAACTGCTTTTTTCCAAAACAACTCACATTCTCTGCCACACGTCTGACAAAGCCTAAATTGTTAACAAATGGTTGAGGGCTCCGTCACAATGAAAACAACAATTGTGAGGTGGAAATAACAATAACACAAACACAGTCCCACGCAGTTCTTGCTGGGGTAAATTAATCCTGCAGAGACATGGAATTGTAACCCAAGGGTATGCAGTGACTTTATTATTTGGCTCAGTGATCTCCCACTAAGTATTACTGCTGGTATTTATTAGCAACAATGCCCTCTAATAGGTGGTTACAGACTGAAGGAGAGGACTAGTACTTTTCCGGGGGAGTTCTACCTTAAAAGCACAAGCTTTCCCTGTTCAGCATAAAGCCTGGATGGTGCACAGTAATTGCTTATCTCATTCACAACATATGGTTGCTGGTGAGTGCTTCCCAACAGCTGGCATGATCAACTTGTGGCAAAAGATTTTAAATCAGCCCTTCCCGTGTTTCAAATACTTGTGTGCTCTTACTTCTCAAAAGATGCCATTTGCATCATCCACGCTGAGGCACAGCCAAGCATCAAACAAAAAAAAGGCTGGGAATAAACACGCTGACAATATGAGATTAGCTGCCATTCTGTTCACCTACAGAACAGATGTTCAGCTTCCTAGTCACCTAAAATCATCCTCCAGGAGTGCACAATTTATATTGAGCTGCCTGTGTCTAAAACATTGCCAATGTAGAGTGGAATCGTGGACTTATTCAAATAGTTCACAACACACAAGACAGCAATTGTTTCTTTTGTATTACTGTGCTTAGGAAAGGAATTGTTGAAAAGTATATTGAATTGCTGAGGTTTTTAATGATAAGGGACAAAAACAAATGGCAAGAATAAAGTATATAGTAGTAGTGAAAAAAATTATTCTGAAGTAAATGCACTTGATGCAAAAATATACACTGAAAATACCAGCTATAAATGAATTTTCACAGTACAATACCTTGTGAGGCTCAGGTGTCCTGGAAAACATTATCTTTCAATTCACCAAGGTTTTGTTTTAAATTACACAGTGACTATGGCAGCTAAACATTTTTACTGTTCATATACAATTTTAAAGTATAGGAAAACATTAAATATACAATATTTTAGAATTGTCTATTGTTCTTTAATAAAACAATTTTAAAATATAGTCTAACTATAACATGATAAATTGGAATTAATTTATGTAAATTTTAATCTGAGATCAAGTACAATTGTAATCTCTTTTGACCATTTCACAGACAAGTAATACCTTAGAATCAAAGCCAAACAAACATATGCCATTTTAAATGAGCAAGAAAGCATTCTAGCTTCTGTTTCAAAACCCCACACTTCCTTCACATTTTTCTTTGAACACTTATTATCCTTTATCTCCTCCAGCCACTAGAAACAAAGTCACATCTAGGTAACAAGCAGCCCAAAAACCTATGGAATAGGAAGTCAGAAATAAAATGGTCCAGTTTTCTTTCAAGCCTGTCCTGATGCTGATGCAGATTTGGTCCATGGGAAACATTGTGTCTCCCATGGCTTCCTGCACCTGAGTTTGGTCTGTTCCTACCCCTAAACCTTGTTTTTCTTTGGATTGTCCTCATTACCTTTCATCTGAACAATAATTCGGCCATTTATTTTGCTGAGAATAGGACTGGATTCTGGAACGCCATGATCACCTTCCATGTGCTGAGTGAGGGCTTTGGGACTGCCCAATTTGTGCTACTTGACCTGCAGGAGTTACACTGTCCTGACTCTTAATCATTTTTGTTGGTTGTCTCTAAATTCCTTTCACATTTCTGCTACTGAGCTGGCCAGAACTGAATTTTTCAATTCCTCCAGATATATCAGCTTGCAGTTCTCCAGCTTGAATCTCATTCTGCTTCCTGCACATATTTTTGAGCTCTTTAGATCCCTTTTTATTATTTCTCCTTGCTCGCTTACGCTTGCAACACCTGTCAGTTTAGAGCATGATTGTACCATTAGAAAGCAGGGCAGCTGCAGAGCAAAGCCCCAGGGAAACTCCAAGCAATATTGGGTCTTAAACTTTTGGAAATGTACCCAGACCAGAGAGGAAACATCAGGAACAAGTGCCTAAAACAATGTGCCTGCAGATGCAGGGCACACAATGCTGCTTTGGAATAACAGAGAGTCTGTTGCCATCTTTTTATTTGAAGTAGCTGCTGCTGGCTGAGTGTGCTTTTACCTGGGCATGAGGGATCCAAAGGCTCTCCATGACCCAGGGAATGCATCTTCCAGGCATTGGCACATGCCCATAACATAGTTGTGCCTCTGCATCCTCCCACTGATTCCTCTGTGGGGAGCACTGAAGTACAAGACAGTTCCTTGAAGCCATAATTCAAGCATAACTGGTTTATTGGTTTGGGGTTTTTTTCTCCCACTGTAGACATTAAAACATATTTAAGGGGATATTTAAGACTACAAAATGGAACAGCCTGTAAGATTGGTACTGATATTAAGAATTATAGCATTAAACTCTGAAATGGAAGCACAAGGATTAAAAGTTTTGGAGATTTTGTTCACACTGGATATATTCCTTTTACTTCGTGAATATTTTTATCTGGAGCCTGATGTTCAGTTCTTCCATGACATTTTCCATAGAATTAACTATTCTCCTCATGCCTTATTATTTTCCTAGGCAGATCCCAAGGTGATTATAATACTGATAGCTACCTCCAGGGAGCACTGGGTTTCAATACATGGGACTAACTGGGTACTTTATCTAACCAGCTGTGAGCACAGCCCACCTGGGCAGGGACATTTCCTACCCTTGAGGAAAGTCAGACAGTTTAAAACAGGGACATTTGTTCTCTCTGAAGAGAGGTGGCTTTTCAGTGACAATCCATGCTACTGCCTTGAAAAAATATCTCCCCAAAAGTTTACATTTATCTCTTTTATTCAGATAATGGTAATTTGTGGGGTTTTGCTACTTTTCTGCCTCTTGCTAATCCCACAGAAATATGAGTTGCTGAATCAGTTTTCTAGTAGATTGTAATTTCTTCTGCTGTCTCTTCAGTACTAAAACTTTAAGTTCCTAAAAACTAAACTTCAGTGTAGGAATTTGCTGGGAGTAATTCCTGTTATAAACTTTTTTGGAAACATGTAATTGGGATAAGCCTGTGCCCTGCCCTCCTCCTGCCGTGCAATGAGCACTCAGGGCCACTCCCTTGTTCTTCACACTGTCTGTAATTATGGGCTGAGTGAACTGTCAAAGATGTCAATGCATTGACAACAAGAAGCTTAGAATCAGTCTATTAAATACTAAGGACTCTGTATAAAATGCCCCTTTCAATGACTAAATAGAGGAAATGATACCATTCCCTTGACGGAGTCCTCATTCAAAAATAGAGCATTTAAGGAATAACTTTAAAAAGCTCTAATTGTTCATGGGGGTTTTTTGGTTTTTTCACAGTTTGAATAACAGCTTTATAAATAAATTATCTGACTGATCACTTAACTGAATCACCCACCCTAATCAGAGTACAGTACATGGTATAGAATACTATACTGTACATAAAGGTGGTTAAAAGAGGTCAATTACAAAAATGATCCATCTGTGGTAAATGTATATACTCATATATTCAAATAAATACCTTTGTAGTATTAAAGGGGGTTCCCTGAGGTTTTCCCCATCATTTCTATTCATTAATTATGTTAATTACATTTACTTCAAAATGAATCATTCTCTAGTCAGTATTAAGAACAGTTATTTAATAAACAAGCCCTTACATTTAATTAATTTTTAGACTGACTTCAGAAAGTACATTTAGTTATTAAAAATATTCACTCTTTTCTTTTCTGTTTGAATTGTGAGTGTGGCAGATAAAGCAGGAACTCCAAAATACATTGAGTAAAAGCCTATTTAAGGATGTTGTCTCTTCTCCCTTCTGCTTCACTTTCCTTTAGAGATGAAAACTTCCCTATTTCCAATGGCTCTTCATTTTAGGCAACTATCTAACATTGAACTACAGTAGAATGGACAGCATATATAATCAATGGAGTCTGAAGAGAACAATTCAGAGCATCCTCATTACCTAACTCTGTTCACAGTATACTTCCCTGATTATGTGCAGACTCAGAGGTCCTATTGCAGGCCCCTGAATTAAATATCTAAATTTGGGTGGCATGAGTAGGTTAACTTTAGTGTCTTGCTTTTGCCATAAAGGAAGCTTAGGGACACATGGATTTAACTGTAGAATTGGGGTCTTCATAAAACCAGGAAAGCTCAGCAATATGTGGCTGGAAAAGTATGGCTTAATTCAAAGGAAATATGATGTTGTTTAAGAGAGTAAGGAGAGCTGATTTAAATTCCTATTCTGCCACAGACTTCCCCTGTAACCTTAGGCACATCGCTCAGGGCAAGGTTTTTATGGGCATCTGGACATCCGACTCCAGGGGATTTTAAATAACTAACTTTGCAAATCTAGCCTCTGAGCACTATTATTTAATTTTCCATTTGCAAAATGTAGACAGTGTTATTTCCTCTTTCACCTTCTACTACAACAGCTTCCAGGTGCAATTCTCTGCTAAAAGAATAATGTAAGGCTGAGAGAACACGCACCATGGCAAAAAATTTCCTCTGCTTACAAATACTCTCTAAAAGATTAAGAATTTCTCTAACCTATTTGTTTTTTTAGGTTCTGGGGACAATTCTTGTGATTCCTTGTAGCTGAATACTGTAATGTTCTTCACAAGTGTTTCCTGTCTCCATGTGAAAAGGACAACAGCCATCACTAAAGCAGTCAGGTAAAGTTACATACTAATTGTTTCAATTCCCAAAATAGAGTGCCAATATCTGCAATTCTAATACCTATCTATTTAAATTTAAAATTTAGCCTTCAAGACCTGCCAGCTAACCTGAGTGTGAGCCTCACACCAAGGTTCTCCCTTACCAAGGGCAACTCCAGGCTCCAGCACCACTGTCTCTCTCCCATTCTCTGTTCCCATGCATCCTTTATCTGCCAGCCCCATTTGTGTCCAGCACCACAGGATGTGGCGGGGGGACACAGAATGATCCTGGCACTGAGATCCTAGTGGAAGAATTTCTTTGAATTTCTTTCTTCTTTTGGTGCTGGATGGCATCAAAAGGTTGCACGAAAGCATTACATCCTCTCAGGTGTCACTGAAATTTCTGATGTGCTTCCCTTGACATGGCTCAGGACTGGCCTGTTCCAGAAACCAAAGCAAAGGAAACTCTGAGGTTTTCCATTAATTCTTGCCTATGCTGCTTTGATTCACTTTCTGCAGACATTTTGCCAATAAAGCATAACACAAGCCAAATTTCCTCCCGCCATGCTCTGTAGCGAGCAGATGACTTGTGGATATGTCATTCAGCTGGATTTTCACCTGGAAGAAAGCAACACTCTGCCCACACTGAAGTGACTTGCTACTAGCTTTAATGGGCACATCCTTCCTTTTGCATCAGTCTGTGCTCACAGGCATGTCTTGGCTGAATCTGATGGAATATATTTAAAATGTATTAGCATTTCCAACATGCTGAAAGTTTGCAATGCATATGCTGGGCATTGCTCCAAATACATATGACCCCAACAGGTTTCATGAATTTTGGACATGAACTTGTTTTGCAGTTATTCTTAGTGTATGGAAGGTTGGAATGAGAGTACCTACACTGGCTGAGCTGTAGTTAGAGTTGTGATGTGCCAAGGGATCATAGAAACTCTACATCACAAGCAAAGCTTGGAAACTAGAATGACTTCAAGTATACGTATGTAAAATAACACTTTATTCACTAAGTTATCTGTCATCAACATTTCCAGAAATTAAACAGCCAGAATTAAATTAAACCAGAAATGGTTTCTAATGTATTTTAGCAAGTCACTGCATTATAGTGAGCAGTACCTTGCCCTTTGAAGAGTCCTATTGATTTTACTTTAGAGTAAGGTTGGCAGAATGAGGACTGAGCAACTTTGGATGGCTGGCAATTCCTTTCTTAATTTATATTCGGTGGGTCAGGTTTAACAACTAATTTTTTTAAAGAAGTTCTGGTACCCAAATGTAAATGTCCTCAGTGCATTTAATCTGGACATCATAGTGATTTCCCACTGGTGACTTCTTGTGCAAGATGTTAATCCTACTCAATCAATGGCAGAAGTTCATTGTTTTCCATGGGGCAGGGTTTTGACCTTACTCTCTGGGTGTTATTACCTATTATAGTCATCTTTGGCATATTTCACTATTTCTCTGCCCCAGACTTCATTAATTAAATATTTCCTTCTAATAAAGCTCTCCAGTGTAAAACACAGCAGGATTCCAAAGCACAATTCTCCTTTTCCATGTTTAACTTCTTGGCAGCACTCTCCTCACTTTCATTTTTGTTTTAATTCCAAATCTATTTAGGCTATGATCCTTGCTTTATTATATAAAATAAAGTTGTACCTCCAATATTACTAAAACTGTACCTAGAAGTATACTCTTTGTTATTTGATGCACATATTAATTTGGGAAACTATTTTACAGCAGCTTCAATGTCATATCTTTGATTTCCAGTATTAATTGTGTGGTTCAATGTACAGCCCTTATATATTACTATATTTTTACATGTTGGCATAAATACTGTCTCAGATCATCTGACTGTAGCCATGAGCTACAGCAGCCAGATTACCCCTTACCACCTCTTCATCCTCAGAAGACAAAAAACAACACCCTGCTCCTTGACAGCACATGAAGGAAGTTGTGCTATATTTAAATTGCTCTAACATATTCCTTCCCATGAGAAGGTCCTTAGCTCTTTTTCTGTAATCTCCATCACTGAAAAAAGGAACTTTTCATTTCCCATTATGTGAGTACTAAAAAAAACCAGATTTCTGTAACATCCTAGGTCAGTTTGTCCTTTGGAAGACAAAAAGCTTTTTATCTTTGGAATGGATATCTAAAATTAAAGTTCATACTTCCTACGGTTCCCTGCCGGTTTTATTCCAAATCAAGTAAGAAATTTATTGACTTCTAGGTTTAACATACTCCCTGTAGATCCTACATTAGTTGGGAGCATGAGAGGAAAACTCAGCTGGCTCTAATCCAAAAATGTTATTTTTCATTTTGTTGGGTTCTGTCATTGAGGAATATGGGTTAAAGGTTTCCCTTGGTGTCCAGCTTGTAGAGAACATAAATCCTACAGCCTCACTCAGGGTCCTTTAGTCTTTTAGGCAAATTCATCTAAATTTTTTCATTCTGGACAACATGATTTAGTTCACACCAAGATGCCAGCCATCATGTACACATTTTATTCTAAGTAAAAATTCTTGTCATTTTTATCTCCTACCATCTCCTTTTTTAAAATGCTTGCTCCATCAGGATGAACATGATGCACCAACACTATGCCCTGCTCTTGAAAACATAAATAGTTTCCAACATGCTTTCTGTCCCTCTTCTCTATCCTTCCTTTATTTTTTAATTTATGCATTAGTAGCATCTGCAGACCTCTGTCTGGAATGACCATCATGGCATTTTCTTGACAGTCCTCTGATTAAAAACTGAGATACTTCACTCAAGTTATTCTGCCCTTCTTTTGCTTGTTTGGAGTTTTTTGTTTCTTCTGCTACCCAGTCCACTAAATGGGTACAGCTTTACCCAAAATAAGCAGAGAAAATATAAAATCACTATTAAGGTAGTTCTCTTGTTCTTGAAACATGTATAACATTTT
This sequence comes from Emberiza elegans, assembly GCA_024865655.1. NCBI lineage: Eukaryota > Metazoa > Chordata > Aves > Passeriformes > Fringillidae > Emberiza > Emberiza elegans. The sequence goes on from JALJVW010000184.1 coordinate 59,295,383, forward strand.
CTCCCCTAACATTCTGCCAGTAATGTAACATTTTACTTGAAATCACACCTCATTGTGCTTTGACCACACCATAACTTCCCAACTACAGCCAAGTGCCTCCTTCCTCAACCTATGCAAAGACTGCTACAACAGGCACATGTTAATAAAAACCAAGGACATCTTGTTCAGACTGAAAGGGAGCACCACCATTTCCACATGCTGCTTCCACCTGCCATGTTTTATTTCTGCCTCTCCCTCTCAGTTTCCCAGCAACAGCACGTTCGCTCCATCCCCCAGTCAATAACAGCACGGAGCCCAGCGAGGAATTGCTTCACATGCTTCAACCAAAAGTCTTGACAACAGAGGAGCTATTGAAGTGACAACTATCACTTATAAAACAACAACCACTTGCAGAAGACTCCATGTTCCAAAGCTTTGCTGCCACAAATGACCTCCTGTCTTTGTGTATATGTGCTAAGCATATTTGACAGTTTAATGCCATATAATTATACCAGGGATCAAGTTGATCCATTACTATTTTTACAGAAAGCATCATGGCAGAGGCAGTCACACTCAAGCATAACTGTATTTTGCCCCTGGATGAAAATTAAACATATGAAATAATTTTTGGTCACATTTTCTAAATGTCTCTTAGAATAGGTTTTTACTGGCTCCTTTTCCAAGATGCAGTATAACAGAGCTGAGTTTTCTATATTTTATGTTCTATTGTATTCCTTTTCAGCTAGGACACCTGGTTCTGCAGACACTTTTCATTGCTTCAATTCTGGGCAAATCAACATCTGTGAAATCTGAAGAACTGTTGCAAAATTCTACTTCCCTGCTGACATCTCCAGCCATAACAATGGAAAGTTACATAAAAAGAAATAAATTTTACATAAGAGAAATATAAGGATTTAAGTAGCTGGTTCAGAACCTAGCATCCAGAAACAGCCAGTGAAATATTTCAGAGGAACATGTAAAACACTTAAATTAGATTTGCCAGGAGTAGGACCTGGCTCCTATGAAAGAAAGAGCTTTAAGGATCATAATGGTTTTCAAAACTACCTGAAGCCTGTGGTTAGAGAGCCAGCATGAAAGAATTTCATGGAATTCAATGGAATTCCATGCCATTGTTCCTGCCTTGGAGCTCAGTGGTTTCTGTCATGGGTTGCAGCTACCAGAGAGAGAGACAATGAGTGTTGAAAACAGTTTTGCTCCATTAATTGAGTAACCAAAGATTTCAGTAGCCAGTAGAATGAAACAACAAGGTTTCAATGAAACATCATTGGACTCCATAGAATGCATTTGGAGAACTATTGATTTTGCCAAGGAATTTCACATTTGTAATGGGCCCTTCAAATTCTCAATGGAATTTTATAGGGATATAATTCCTCACTAAAATTTATAAGAAGTTTCAAAAATGTTACAGAAATTAGTTTTTCACTTCAGGTTGTAAAATGATTCCATAAGGAAAGAGATAAGAGGCAGAAAAGTTTTCACTCAAGCCAGCTGTAATTCAGTCAGTATTTCTGTCAGCAGTGTATTTAAGCAATATAAACATCCTCCCAAAGACAGATCTAGTTAAATACTTTATGTTTTATTAAGGCCACATCCAAAATCTAATGAAATTCAACTGAAAGACTGCTATTACTTGCTTGGTTTAGTGAATGGTGACAAAATTCTTATGGAATTCATTTTATTCTTTTTTTTCCTCTTAAACCCTATTGATTACTCAGTGAAATTTCTGGGAATCTAGCCGACCATGGCCAGTAACTTTTACCTCCAGCCTCCAAAAAGTGATGGGATCAGCAGAAGAGCTTCCTGATTTCTGTGGCACTTCCCTCCTGGAGAGAGCATGAATAACACTGGCAAACGTACTGAAAATGTTTCATTTCAGTCCATTATTCTTTCCCTTCTTTTACTGATTTCATAAGGGATAACAAGGAGCGCTGGGATCAGATTAATTAATCCGATTTAAATGCTCTGCCCAATGTGTTTTGTTAAGCCAAATTAAAATTAAAATTGCTCACCTCTTCATGGCCAGAGCAAGTCACGACCCTATAGCAGCTTTGATCTGTTTCAAAGAAGTGTGTTTTGTCCCAACCCACTGCAATAATCAGTATTTTTATTTTAGTTTCTACTTGTTTTACTTCAGATTTTAATCTGGTTTTAGTGAATCTCAGTCAGGGGAGGGTTTTTATTCAGTGAGAGAGTTGCTATTTGACAAATATAAATTTAACAGTCTGTTTATTATGCCTTTTAAAAGTCTTTATTATATTTCTGTAGGGTTACTGTGACTGATCATCTTATGTAAAACCTTAATCAGGTCTGAGTGTAAAATGCAATCAGACAGTTTTACTCCATCCCTTTTTTCCTTTTCTTTTTCTGTCCTGTGTAGACCTGAGAAATGCAGAATACTGACTTAGCTGTTGCCTTTCATTTTACTTTATTGAAAGAACTCTGCAGGGAAAAACACACTCTTCAGGAACTGGGTTTTTTTAATTAAAAGTGAATAATAAAGTAGAATGATCTGATAATGATATGGACATAAATTCACACTCCCCTAAAATTTATATGATGTTATATAACTCTGGAGTTTTGGGAAGTCCAGCATATTCTTCCATCTTTCTACTTTCATTCTGCCTGAATCCTGCATTTCTACCACCATTTCTTTTAACTATATTTTTTCTTCTTTCTTTATTCTCTGGAGTAATAGCACCTTTCTTCCTCATTACTATTGTGAAAATACATATGCTAGCAGTAGCTGGAGCATGAGGAAAAATCACCCCTTTGCTATGCAAACAAAATAAAACCCAGTCTTGCCGCAGAAGGTTTTAGTGTCAAGCAAGTGAACAGAGAAACAGGTACAAGGTGATGAGATGCAGGCAAGTGAACAGCATGAAAAGTTGGATATATTTGCTAGAAAATGCTTCTGGTTCTATTAGGCTTTGTTTCTTTCTAAGGTTGGACTACAAATAGCTGCCACTGAGAATTAAGTGATCATAGGAGGTAAAAGAAGGCAAAGAATGAATAGGAGAGTCAAAGCTCACCAGCTGGATCTGGATACCCAGAAGATGCATCAGGGCTGAAAAGAATTTTTGAGAGATAGAAAGGAGACAAGACAGCAGTAGTAATGGTGTAGCTTTGCTTTATACATGAGACTTTTTTTTTTAAATAACATTAGGCATGTGATACAATGTTTTTAAAAGAGCATTGCCTACTACCTCACATACTCTAACATGGGGGGGAAATCTTCGTAAGATTCAGATATATCAGTTCAAAACAGAGAAACCCTCCTGGTATTTGCACACTAGGATAAAATCTTACCTGCATGGCTATACTGACCCAGGAAAACTGCAGGTGAACACATATCAGACCCAAAGTATTGTCGTGTTTCTCCTTTCTGCAGTCATTCTATTTTCAAATAAAGGATTTAAAGGATTATTCTGGAACAGAGCATTCCCACAGGAAAGAAGAGGCACATTGGCATCATTACAGAGGAATAATAACACCCTGTAAACATGACCTATGTTTTACCCCACCTTATGCCAAGGCATTCAAAAGCCCTGTAGAAACTTTCAGGTGCTAGCAGCCAAGCAATTATACTCTTGGTCTCTGCAGTGCCCTGTTCTTTGGGAAGGTCTCCCTTGCTTCAGTGAAGCCCTGTACTCTGCAAACTGAGTGAAAAAAGGTTTTCTGTTTATAGCAGGAATTTTTGTCAGCTGACTGTGATTCTCAAGCTATGCAGAGCACAAGATGGGACAATAAAATGAAAACAAGAAAAAGCAAGAGAAGTTAGCTGAGATCTGTTTCAAATATGCTCAAACTGGCTTCAGCAGAATTGTTACCTTAAACATTTATTTAATAGTAATTGGATTTTACACAGCCAGCTTAAATGCACTAAGAATCCCATCTTTCAAATGGAACAAGACATGTCTGGGCTGCACTTCTGTTTAAATTTAGTTCTTGAGATTACCCCCTGCTGTTACTTTGAATGTCTTCATTCTAACATCACTTACCACGTCCCATCAAACACAGCAACATACTGGAAACAGTGGCAATGATGCTGCTGCACATCTTTTATTTTGAGCTGAATCACTGCAGGCTCACAGGAGTTATTCTGATTGACACTCATGTGAGAAAAGAATTAGGTGTTTACTTGTTGAAAGAGTTTTCACTTCATTCATGGTCAGTTCTGGTCTTTTAAAGTCGTCATTTGGCAATTTTCTACTTGTGATTCTCTTTTGTCATCCATAATCGTACCAAAGAAAAACACACACACTGGAGAAAACTATCACAGGCAGGACAACCAGCCAAGTCATAAAACAAGACCTTTTATTCCTCCCTCGGTGCAGAAAGAACACTGTGTACTGACTAAGTCCCAAATCATAAAGCCCTAAATTCTTTAAATCTTCCCAAATAGAATTAGAAGTGACAAATTTATTACATAACTGGGATGATATATCTGCCACAGTGGCTAGGGACTGGCCTATTTGAGTCCAAAGCAAAAATAACCACATACCACTCTGAGGAATTGTCAGTGCCCACTTTCCCTTTTAAAATAATCTTCACATAGTAAAATTCCAAAATATTATCACAGTCTACTAGAGAGCACACACTGAGTACTGTCTGACTGACCACTTGTAAACTGGCAATTCTTCAAAACTACACAGAAACTGAAAAACAAAGATGATTATTTGGATGTGCTGAAAATGCAAACATCAAGATGAGTTCTCCACTGCAAACAAAAATAAAAGAAAATTGTGTCCACAAATGGAAAAATTTAGAAGCATTTAGGAATTCTGTGGAGGAATTTGCACATATTAATCTGAATGAGGGCTGAAAGAAAAGGATTAGTTGAGGTTGCAGCTTATCTTTTCCTGATCAGATAGTGTGGTCTTTTGGGTAAAAGACAAGTTTTGTTATACATGCATGTATAATGGATGTTAGGAATATTGCTGCAGCTTCACTATGGTGAATGGCAAATTGCAGGACATGGAAAGACATGTGTTGGGATAAAAAATTTAGTATTTTTATTGAAGAGAACAATTTGTTCATTCATATGACAATGCAATTGTTGTCTACATTCCTATTACATTGACACTGCTATGTAAGGATGTGGTTTCATAATCAGTTTAATCCAATCTAAAACTGCACTGTCACCAAAATGGGCTGCCCCACCTTCTGCCCTGAGCAGGCTGAAGAATGGGAGATCAGTGGCCATTCATTATAGATCACCTCAGTGTGATCATGAAAGTGCATCCAAGGTAAAACTTTGCATCCACAACAGAGCAGCAAACACCAACTTGAGTGGGTCCTAGAGTGCCCTGATAAACTCATTGTGTTGTGATCTGCATCAAGTGTTTGGTAACTGAATATGTGTTTGTGTGGCTACACCCACAGAGGGGATCTGAGCCAGCTGTGGGCAGCTCAGTCACAGTTTATAACATCAACCACTCCTTCCTTTCCCTAGTTTTCTCTACGAGCCAGCAGCCCTAATCTCTGGTGTTATGAGTCTGATCCTGTCACAGGCAATGCTTAATAACAGTGAGCTAATTTTAGATTCTTGGGTACTGAAGTAGTTGAGGAAAATGATGCTGCTGTCTCACTTTCAGAAAAAAAATAGGAATGCCATGGGTTCTCCATAAATATGCACAGACTGGAAAAAGAAATTGTACAGTTGGGATGTTCCCAAGCTGCCATGTACTATTTGAATTGTCCACAGTGAGTTTTGAACAGTAATTTGCTAATTCCTTTTAACCATGCTGTCCAGAGGTTTAGTTGTAAAATCTTCAGCACTAGTTGGATATTGTAATACTTCATTCCCTACCGTGTATTTATTACAGCAGGGATCAGGAGATAAAAGGAAGTGCTGTTCTCTCCTCACTCTCCTCTATGGTGTGCTTTTAAAGTACAGCTGTCTACCAGATGCAAGAAAATTAAGACATTTAATTTCCTTTCTCTGTGCATACCTGCAGTTAATAGCTAAGTATGAAGATAGGAAGGGAGCTACTGTGAACAGATTGAGCACAACAGCTCACCCATTTCAAATAAATCTGGTTGTTTCAAGAAGAAAGGCAGAAAAACCGTCACGTCACATCTCATCGCACATATCCTTCAGCATGAGACACACAAATTCATACTTGATTGACTTCAGAGCCACTGTGGACACCATGCACTGAACAGAGGTATTAAATGTGCCCCATCCAAACTCAAAAAACTTTCACAGCTATGTTGTATAAAATGCCATTGTTGACTGCATGTAGTTTAAGCTTCACATCCGCAATAATTTCCTAGAAATTACTTTTTTAAAAAATCTTTTCCATGTTTTGTCATTGTAGGTTTTATCTACTTGGATTACTTGAACTGTTGTTCCCACAACACAGCAAATCAAGCTCCTTTTCCAGTTCCAGCTGAAATTAAAACAATAAAAAAAGAATTTAAACATCTGTCTCAGAGTGCTTTTGACAAATTTGTTGTCATTTTATTGCAAAGTTCCATGCCTTCTTGGTGATTTCTCATGGGCAGCTCCTCACAGCACTAACTTCTCCACAGCACAACCAACAAACTCCAACTCTCTTCACACCCAGCTAACCCACTCTTCTGTAGCACTTGTCTTCTTATTGGACACAGCTGTGGCCTATTAAGGGCAGGCCTATTCCTAATCTTTGGTGATTAGTACAGTTGCAATTCCTCAGGTGTGAGACTACCTTCTGCACTATCTTTATTTTCTTGCATTCTGCTCACCCACAAAATTTAATAGTGCTTAGAACCTGTCAGTGACTTATAATGTTATTATGATGTTTCTGTTAAGTAAAAGGTGTTTCTAAATAACACATGCTTGTCAAACAAGACATGTATGTCCATCTTGTCTGATAAGGGTTTTGATTAGATAAAGAATTTTTTGGGGATGATTTACCATGACCTAGAGTCAAGTTAGTGACACAGAGGAATTACGAGATTAAATTTCCTATTATAGATACAGTAAGAATCCAATTTATTGCTATGCTGAAATCTGTTATTCTCTTGTTCAATGCACAGAATTGCTAGTTCATGGTTGATTGAGATATAAGACTGATTAATCTGTAGTTCTACAGAGGTAGATTTTAAGGTTAATTGTAGAATTTCATTGTAGCTACACTCGTTAAGCTTCCAAGTGCTTATTACCCTAAATTTGAACTGTTTCCTTTCATATAAAAACTATGTTCTCTCCACAAAATCTGTGGTTCAAAGTACAAGTCACAAAAAAATTTCATCACGGATTTTCTCTGTCTTTTAAATAGTGCATATTCATGCTTGCAATACACTTTTAAATTCAAGAACTTAAAAACTTAAGTCATGTTGGCTAAATAATCTTGTGTGACTGATTTGTGTCTCTGGGAGCTGTAAAATTCAATGACTGCACACACACTTCTCAAGTCACAACATTTCTTAGTGATTTTTAAAGCTTTCTTTCAGAAGATACATCCTGTGAAATTCAAGTTCTACATTATAAAATCTTAACAGGTCATCATAAACTATCATAAAATCAAGGATACATGTAGAAGTTCTTCCAGGATTTAGAGAACAGATACAGGAGACATTCTTAACACTGAGGCTGTGCTCCACCACTCTACACAGCTCTCTGCACCTGGCACAGGGATTCAGCTGGGTGCTCCAGGGTTTTAACTGGATTTCTGGATAGGCCACTGCAGTTATCAAACAGACTCTCTTTCCACCTCATTGGGATGGGTGGCAGCTCCTGAAAACAACTTTGGAAAAGTATTTCTTGTTAACTGGGTGCGGTTTTTGTTTTTCAGGTTCTGAGCTCTCACAGAACAAAGGCTTGTGGCACCACAGAGGCAGGATGCAAGCAGGCAGCTATTTCTGTGTGCACCTGTACCTTCATCCATGCATGGCAATGCTTTGCTGTTTGCTCTTCCTGCTGCACAATTTTAAGCTGGATTGATAGAACCGTACAGGAAAATTTAATAATCCACCACAGTTTGCACCTCAAAGGTGAGGTCACTTAGAATATTTTTATTATTCTTGTATATTAGTTTGTAGAGTTTAATCCTTAGCATTTATTTTATCTTTTCATTCTGCCACTGCTGAACACACACACACAAGTCTCCCGATAAAGACTGCAGAGAAGCCCAAATCATTATGAAGTTCCAAATACACTACACAGTTATTAGCTTCCAATTGTTCATTGATGTCAATCTCAGGACACAGATTACATGTGTTGTTATCATATTATTAATTGTTTGTGCCTTGTTAAAACACAGTCATTTCTAATTTGCAGAGACATGAATACGCGAATCTGGAGCGTATATATATCTGTATTTGTCACATCTACAAAAGACTATGAACCAAATTTTTTAGTTAAACTAAGTTATTATTCTCCATATCACCATGCATCACACTGGATTTTAGAGGCAAAGTATAAACAGTTCATTCCAACTTCTAAAGTTCACCAGATGTTTAGACCAGAGAGCAGGAAATATTAGATATGAACTGATGGAAATGGCACCACAGAAATACATGTATCACCTATATCCTCTATATCCTCTTACATTTATTTATATCTAATACACACATATGCTATATAAAAAGATGGAAACATGCAGGCAAAAAAGGATAGTAAATTATAAAGAACTGCTTTACAACAGCTGAGCCACAGTAAATATTTATATCTTCTTTTACTGACTATACAAGAGCACTCAATGTAATTGCTCACATTAAAGTTGAAACTCCACTGAAGTTTCCTGACAACCTAACCTCTTGCAATTTTTTACAGGATTATGAAACAGCAATTGGATTTTTTTATACATTGGGGAATTGTCACAAAGTGTTTATTTGTTAAATCTTCCAGTAGTTCTCAGGAAATAAATAGATTGGGAGAGTTAATTATTATATCAAATAATTGTAAGTCTGTCCCCAAATGATCCAGTTATGTAGATTAGAAAACTCTGGGATAATCACTCTAGTTTAATATGCTTACACTGAGCACAGGGAAGGCCCAAATAGAACTGCTTGTGCTTCCTTCACTTCAGTCTTAGGTGATAACTTGAACCTGAAGTTTGCAATTTTGACAAAAAGGAATTTTCTACCAGGAAAGAATAATAAAATACATTTTTCATGATCTCTCTGCACACTTTTAATCTACTCTCTGCCATCATACAAGTCTTAAAATATTATACTTTCTAACTTCACCAAGGAATAGATTTTGGAAGATTTACAAACTCTGTTACCTTCTCCTTTGGCTGTTTTAGTAAGTCTCTGCAACATTGTTATTCTTACTACAGAAAAAAACCCACGATGGAAATTTGGTTATTTTGATCAAGTTCTTCAGTCTACTGATTACAAGTTCCCAGCGAATCTAGATTATTTATTTATATTTAAAATAAGAGCCTTAACTATTAGTACAAGCATTTGATATGTTCTCAATGGTGTATCTATCCAGTGGTGTGTACAGGAACAGTCTGTTCTTTGAAATCCATTTTTAAATTAAGGCTCAAATCACAGATTTTTTTTCACAACATTTTTTACCCAGAATGCTAGAAATATTCAAGATCAAGTATTGCAAGAAAATTTGGAATAATAAACTGCTTCTGATTTCAGCACAGAAGCAATCAGTCAGGGACATATTTGAGATTTCAGATTAATTTTGATAATCTCACTGATGAAACCAGAAGGTATCAACACTAATATTGTTGTCACAACTGCTAAAAACAAATCAGATCATAATGGGGGGGGCGGCAGAAAAACGAGAACCCAAAACACACAAAATTACAGTAATATTAGAAATAAGTGTGAAAAAACCTTGAGTTCCTAGGAACTGCAGTCTATATCTGCAGCCTATATCTGTGTAATATACCAAGTGGCAAAATAAAATCTCTGCCAACTGTTAGAAAAATCAAGATGTGAATTTCAGCAAAAAATAAAAGATGACATTCCTGAGATGCAGGGTAAGTTCAGCTGAAGCAGCTGAAGAACAGTTCCTGTTCAAGGTTCTGGGACATTTCCTGCCTAAACCATCTCCAGTTTCCCACACAGCTAAAAGTGAACAAATCAAACTCTGCAGCCCAGCAAGCTCAGGATTACACTGGGGAAACATCACTTGACCTGATGATTACACCCACAAGTGCAAGGCAAGCACTGTTTTAGTGCTGGCACTGCTGGATACTGTTGGCACCAGGGTGGGATTGGTGCTGAAAGACCCACATGTGGCACATCTGTGTGTGACCTAGCCCCACAGCACATCTGGGTGTTAACAACCCCCACAGCATCACCCCAGTTCCAATAGCAATAGGCAATTTTGTAATGTGATCAAGTGTTATGAAGACAAAAGGGAAATGCTATTAAAAAGTTCTAAATAATCACAAAGCTATGATTTCTATAGATTAAATACAGAGTTGAATTTGTGTTAGCATGATTTTTGCATACAAAATGGTAAAAGTTTTGCCATATTTGACCACAAAAAAAGGAGATTATCACATTATTTCCCAACTCATCTCTCTAGGTCCAAGCAGATCTCTGTTTGTCTCAGGTTTTCCAGCTGCGTTCTAGACAGTGCCTTCTCCTATAAAAAACTTTCACTGCCTGTTTAGGAACAGCAAGACTGGTGCAGGGCTTCTCAGCACTCCAGTACAACCAAGAAACCCTGGCATGTGAAAGGAGAGTGACCAGGGCACATTTTTCCCCAGAAGGGGAAAAAAGGAGGGGGAAACCAGGCAGAGATTTGGAAAGGGAGCAAAACCTGGCTCCTTCTGGCACTGTTGAAAGGGATGAGATGATATAAAGGGGGTGACAGGCTTTGCAAAGGGCTCTCTGCTATCACACCTGCAGTGACCCTGTTACACACACCAGCTTCTCCTGAGGCAGAGCAAGAACCTGCCAGTGGCTCAGGGCTCTTGGTGACCACCCCTAATTCTCTGGCTGCCTTGGGAGACCATTGCTCTGCCTGTGCCTCCTGTGGCCCTGAAGAAAGGCACAGAAAAGGCAATTTCATTACAAGAATAATGAGAAAAGTCGCTGCAATTCATTCTGTGAGCTGCTCATTTACCATTAGAGGTCACTGTCCTGCCTAGGAGCCAGCTCTTAGCTCCGGGTCATGTGGACATACATGGGAGGCATTTGAAAGCCTTATAAACACTAAAGATACAAGCTACTATTTAAATCAACATTAAAAAGAGCTTGTCGATGTACAAGTCCTGTAGAAAACAATCAATAAAAATGAAGACTGTCTATTAGAACATGACAATTATATGTGCTTAAAAGTCAATAAGGTTTTGAGTAGATAGTCTTACAATAATTAAGAAAACTATTTAGCCAAAGAAATACTGTCTTTAAAATGCTTCTCTTTTTAACATGGAGTTTTAATTCTTGAGTAATTATTAATTATTATGCACTTTCAGCAAGAGATCTGAATCTGAATGTAATGCCTCAGATGAGTACAGAGGATACAGCAAAAACAAAGGTGATGACTTAAATTTTTGTGTCCCAATCCAGTAAGATCTGATGTGAGACTGGAAATCTGAAAGCCAATATCAAAGGAGAGCAATGATTACTGCATTCAGTCATTCACACTGAAGGCAGAAAGACAAGGACATTTCCCTTTTGGAAATTTTTTTTAGTTCACCCTAATGCCTTGAGAAAAGGATTCTCTAGTTACTGTGGTTTGTATAGCAGTACCTCACATGTACAACAACACGAAGAAAACTCAACATTTGTTCATATAAAGGAACACTTAGTGCTTTATGATACTCTTTGGATTAAACCCAAAGTTACTGGAAGTAGTTTCCTGAAATTCATTATAACTACTGTAAAATACTGTCATGGGTTTATCATCTAATGATCCAGAATCCAATTTCTGCCATTTATCCCTGATTTATGTGGTTCTTAATGAATTTTATTGAAGCATAAATGCATGTACTATAGTTTAAGAGCATCAGAACATAAAGATGGCAAATATGGCATTCTCTTGCTTGCCAGTTTTAATTAGGCCTACTAGGAATATTTTAGCATAACATATTTCAGCTGTAAAAAACACCACCTTTACAGCTGAACATCCCCAGCTAGGCATCTGCAATGTTTTATCATCGTGCTCAGAATTGTTTCTCAGCAGTGAATACTTCATCACTAGAAAGAAACTCAATAACAGGTTTTAAACAAAGGTTACGAGCACTGTGTACCAAGTCCTTACCACAGGCTGATATCTTTGAATAATTTAGTCACCCTTCTTCTGGTACACAGTAAAATCTCAAGGAGCAGAGACATCTCTGGCTGTAACAGGCCCCTCCTCAGTTAATATTCTGATGCCTCATCATGTTCTGTTTAATTCATTTTCATCACATCTGCACAGATGTTGGGCTGGGCACGAGAAAGGACATTCAAGTTACACAATGAAACACAATGAAAACTTTTTCCATGACTTCTCAGGCAGTGATGTCAGGCTGTGGTATTACCCCTGGGAAAAGAGAATCAGGAACTGCCATAATGGTTCTGATTAAGTGGAATATTCTTGGATTATGGAAATGGCAATTCTAGGAAGATTATAAAGTTAATGTTTTCATTAGTCTTCAAGCCCTACTGCTGAATTCATCCTCACATACTTATTAAACAATACTTATCTTTTATTACAATAATGAAAATAAAGAAATGTAACTCCCACTCCTTAATCCCCGGCTCTCCCCTGCAATGCCATAAAAAAGTTGGCAAACTTCGCTATAGAACTTACAGAGATACATTAATCACAGTTACAGACAATAGATTTTTTCCCAGGACATTTCGGGTAAGCTTGGGTGTTAATCACACATTTCCATTAAACATCTCAATTTTGAATATCTCTTCAAAAGAGTATTTCATAAATGCACATAAGGTGAATCTGCAGAGAATTAAAAAAGCCAAAAATAAATATCACTGTCACATTAACAAGTCCCCAAAAATGAGGAGAGAGGATAGATTCAACTTATTTCTTTTGATGTTGTTCTTTGTATTAAATTACAGAACCTTTCAGGAAAAAGAGGGGGAGAAAATAGAAAAAAATATCACTGGAAGTTGCACCTTTTTTAAATCTTTTTTTCAATGTAACAAATACTTGCCAGGCTTCAGTCCAATTACTCATACTAGGAGGAATTCAAAATGTCATTCCAGTTGAAAGCAACTTTGAAAAATGAGAAACTTTTGAGGATAGGCCAAAGCATTTAGGTAAGTCAGTTATGTAAAGTTCATATATTTTTTCAATCGCTGATAGATAGTGATGGGGTGTTTGTCTGGGGTTTTAATATTTATATAATAAATACTTATTTATTTATTAGAAATTTTATCTATTTTCTATATTTATGTGTTCTATATTTATAGAATATATAAATTCTATAGAATATGTACCTGTGAGTACAGGCTTACTACCAAGGAGTTACTGACACTTGTGGACAAATACACACATTTCTGGCAGGATGATAAAATGATGGTGTTGCTGAGGGAATAACTTGGCTGACAAAATCCAAACTGTCTTTCTGTGATCTAGTGCTGGTTTTAATTATATAAACCCCCAAAACACTTCACATTAAGAGGAAAATTTATACTTTGAAGCCTTTGTTATTGTTTCTCATGCTCCCTTCCAATTACTAATAATATGCAGTTCTATTAAAGTTAAGTATTTGAAGTTAAATGGTAGTAAAGTGTACCTGAAGAAGGGGACAGGCAAGGTGTTGAAGGAAGTCCTTGGCACATCACTAAGTCAAAAGTAGAAAGGGAGGTAGAATACATTTGTCCTAACAGATTTGCCTCTAAGAATTGTACACCTTGTTTTAAAAGATTCCTCATTCAGTACTAGCAGAAACTCTGTATGTGCTTCATTATTATGAAAGGAAATGTAGAAGAAGTACCTGAGGTTAATGAGATTTTGGAAAATAAATATACATCTTGAGTTGCATGTGTGGTGGTGCTTTTTAATGAGTTTGACTTTTGGTGTATAAATAAATACTCTGTTAGATACCATCTGAATAATGTGCAAATTAAAAGAGGTATAGGGTAAGCGCTTCAATGCAAAATTTCATTCTTTTTACAGTGCAGTATTTGTTGTTTGTTATCTTCTGTAGGCGGCAACTGATCATTATTTCCAGCCTGTGCTTAGGGAAATCATGAAGTATTTGTTTTAGATAACGATGCACAGCATTCATGGCTACTTATGACTTTGAAAAACTGAAATTAAAGATCTTGAAATATCAAGCTTATCATTAAAATATTCTTCATCACTCAAGACTTTTGCTAGCTTCATTTTCATGTAATTGGGAAAAAATGTATCCTTGAATGCTTTGCAGTATTATTTAAGTTAAGCATAAGTTCACTTATCTGAGTGGATATAATTTGATTTCATAAGAACTGAAGTACACTACACTAAACTGGTGAGCTGCTCTTCTGACCTGCAGAGGGCTGAGCATCCGGGTGCCAGAAGCTTCTATTCCCTTAAACTACTGAGTAAACAACCACAGCCTCATTTATCAAACCCACTTTTCCTCCACCTTCAGCTAACTCTTCCACTTAATTAACTGGCCATGGTTTTTCTTCCAGACTTTTTATGCTGGTAATGTGAAAGTGTAAACCAATGGCAGCAAGAAAATTGCCACCTTTTGAAAGGTGCTGCCAGAGACTTTGGCTACATGCAAATACATTCATTGCTCTACTAAGAAGAAAACTAAATACAAGGTGACTTATAAATTTTAGAACCTGGATCATATACTTAACCTGGTCTTTCGTCCTGAGGAACATGCCCAATGTCACTTCTCGTGTCCACTGCATAGATTTATGTCTTTTTTTTTTATTATTTTCCTTTCATGCTGCTATGATTCAGCAAAGCACATAGCATCTGCTTGTTCAATAACTTATAAAGAGATTAATTAAAAATCTTAGGGTATGGGGGGTTTTGTAGTGACAAACATTGAGCTATTTCCTTTGTTTTAATACTTTTTGAACCTGTGTGGTTCACTTCTTAGTCTATTTCTCTTCTCCAACTAGCTGTTCAACGTAATGGAATTACTGTCACTCAGTTTGATAAATTGGGTCAGGGAAGGTCAGGAGTCCAAAGCAGCCAAACTTACTTCAGAAATGGCAGCAGAAATTCACTGTTATGGACACAGGTTAGTGGCCAGAAGACATTGAAGCATGGCAAAGTTTAGTGGTATTTGAACGGCATTATCCTTGTTGTGACGTGAAGCAGGATTCCTAGCCAAGGGCTGGGACCCAGACACACAAGGTGTGTAGCAACACAGAATCAAAAATTATCTTTGTCCACAGAGAGCTTGTCGTCCATGCAAAGAGATGGGAGACAGGTGAGTAAACACATGCAGAGCACAACAAAACAAGCACATCCGGATATTGCCTGTTAGTGTCATAAATTGTGGTGCAAGTACATCAACAACCTAAGTGCAGCCAATCCTTTTTACAAACATTGCTGGAAATGAGATTCTTAAAGAGAAATACAAAGTTGTATCTGGGAACATCCTTCTGAGAGCTGATTAATAAAAAGACTTCTCCCAGCCATATTAGAATTACAGAATTTTAAAATGTCTTTTTTTTTTTTCCTTGGAGAGCTTTCAAAGTACTATTCAAATGCAGGCTCATTTCCCATAAATTCATAAAGGAACATCTGGACTTAAAATATCCTTTCATCCTTTGCACAACATTTTAACACTTTCCCCTGATACTACTTTTGCCTTCCTTCTTGGATTTATTATCTCCTAAGTAATTACCTTTTGTTTCTCTTAGGTGTAATCATTGCTTGGGTCAACATTTTCAAGGAGCTCTCACAGCTTTAAAAATGTGGTAATCAACATTTTCAGATCATTATTTGCTGTACTTTTCCTCCTTGCCTCCTCTGCAATGGCTGCCAAAGGATTTGTTCCAGCTGTCTGTGCTCTGCATGTGTATTCAACTGACTCCTTTTCATCTTCCAGGGGTTGGATATTCTCTGCTTTTAATTTAAAATTGATCTCTAATTGTTAAACTGACTTAAGCACACAAGAAGAGAGTCAATAGGAAGGAAGCTGTGATGGAGAATAGGCAAGATTCTTCCACTTAGACATTCAGCTGCTGGCTACACTGTTGGTTTATGCAAAAATATCTTCCCAGAACTCCTTCTTCAAATATCACACAAACAGCAAAGAAGTCCCATAAACCTTTGGGTTCACACACAAGGTTCTTGCAGCACTATTCCTCTGCAAAGCAGGTATTTACAAGCTTCACAGAAAAGCACAGAGAGCACCTGTAAAACCCTTTAGCTATCCTAGGAGATCCGTGGCCATGGTTACACAGCTGCTTTAATCCAGCATAAACCCAGTGTGCCAGGGAAATGGGGGACTTCTAAATTCCCCTCTCTATGAAACTGCTTCTTCTCATTCCCTCACTAACCCTGGCTTTAGCTCTCCCATGGTTGCACAGTGAGTCTGACACAGAAACTGATGCAACTGCAAACCAAACCAACAAGACCCCCTCGAATATTCATTTTTAGTCAAATGAGCTCCCTGATATAACTCGTTGCAAAACTCTACAAGCAGCACTCTGAAGAACAGTGAGCATATGCTGCTGAGGATGAAGGGCAGGGACTGAAGATATTGCTCTGCTTAGTAACAGCAAGCTGAGAACCCACTGAAAGCAGGTGTGAAGTTGCAGCCCAGTCTCTTCTTTTCTGTGCCTGAAAGTGCAGCTCCATTTCCAAACTTGCTGCCACTGGTTTGCTCTCTCAGTGCCTTGTTCTAACAGCCTGAACTCAGGCTAACATTACTTTCTGCTGAACACAGGGAAGAATATGCTTCAAACAGACTCAGCTCCTAGTACAAAGCTCAGATGCTCAAGGTTTCTGTGTCCCAAAGCATTCTTGTGCTGTGGCACAAGAGCTGAGAGGCACTGACAATCCTCTGCTGAGGCTGAGGTGTCCAATTTTCACAAGGGTTCTTAGGAGTCTGAGCTTCCATCAGGTAAGCAAGACCTCAGCCTCTCTCCTGCTTTGCAACCCCCCTAATCAGATATTTGCCACATGTGCAAATATTACTAGTTTTATCACCTTCCTAGTAATGGTCCTATTCACAGGAAGAGTTCAATAAAGTAAGTAATGAAAGTTTTTGCTTTTGGCATTAAAAATTGACACTAAAGAATAAAACATTTGGAACATACATGGTCCTATATCAGGGTCTGCATTGAAATAGTTAATTCCACTAAATCTACAGGAAAATAACTCCTACAACACTTAATTATAAAGTCAAAAGAAATATTTTGTCAACTTTCATGGCCATCTAGACAGTTAAGCTGAAATATATATGCCTTAGGAGGAAAAATCAATTAATATTTTATCTGCTAAGAACTTTCCCAAGAACATGTATGTTTTAATTTTTCTCTCACACCTATGTATAAAGAGTTAATGTATGTTATACAAGAACAGTTATATAATTACAAAAAATCCTCATAGCAGAATTAAAAACTATGTGAAACTGTATTATTTTTAAATGTATAGCCACATAGTCATGTATCATGGCCCAAAGACAAGCAACATTAATAAATACTTTGAATTAAAAGTATGCATATTTTTTTTAAGCATTTAGATATATTACTGCTTCCCTGCTGCACCAACTCACAAAGCTGGCTAAAGAAACCTGGATAATTTTAAAGAGCAAATCTGGTGTTGCTCAGCAACAGCACACCCTGATAGAAAGGATGCAGGATGTTGGAAGATTTAATATTAGGGAAACTGTTTGCAAGGGAAAGAAGAAGAACAAATACAATTTAGTCATACAACATACATAAAATTGGGACAGCTTAAAAATAATAATCATATGAAGTTATCATTCCTATATTAATCTTTGCAGAATAGAGCTAAATAAAAAGTTATTGCCTGGAACCAATGAGCTGCCATTACAGCTCATTAAATGGCATTGATGTTTGCGTTGTCTTGATATGATATGACATGATATGATGAGAAAGAAAAAGCAATGCATTTTATGAGAATTTGAGAGCAATCTCATGGCTGAAGACTTCAGTTCTGGCACAAGCTTGGATGAATATTTGCTAAAGTGAGGACTGAGTAAGAACCCTGAACTTCACACTTTGTTCTGGATCAGAAGAAATCCAATTCTTTCAAGAAGAAAATGTTTTAGATTATACAGGTCTTACTTTTGCCTTAGTGCCACAGAAGCATCTCCCCCATTTATTTATTCCTGATTACAATAGCAACCCTTCTTTTGTGACAGCACTCTGTGACTGTCTGTATTGGAGCCACACTGGCTCAATGTTCCATAATGTTCTTTCTTACTGAACATTAAAATTCCCACAGAAGATGAGGCTGCTGAGATGGTAGAAGGCATGGCAGGTTCTAGGAGCCAGCAAAGACAGATAAATTATAGAATCACACTCAGTGCTTAGGGAACTGAGCAGCCAGACCTGCCTGAAGGTCTGTCACATGCCAGAACACATGCCAGACCTCACTAGCAGGGCTGTTTATACAAAACAGATTCTGCCTCAGAGCTCTGAGGGTCTGTTACCACAAACACATGCTGCAGTCCCCATGTGTGACAAACTCCAGTGCATCTCCATGGATGGCACCAACTCAAAACATAAAACATACTGCTTGCAATCCAGCACAATGTGGACAGAAATTCACTGCTTTGGTCAATTTTAACTTTTTACTTTTTTTAAATGGTAATACACAAGACAAACAGTGTGAAGGTCCTTCTATTCATAAACCATGAGGGTGGAACTCAAGGCATGGGACTGCCTACTAGACCTCCATCCTCCCATCAGCTGGCCCTCTGTAATCATTTGCCACATTGCATTCTATATGAAAATCCTCTTGCTCCTCCTAGACATGTTGAATGGATACCTAAAATGGGCTATAAAGTCCTCAGAAAACAGCTATTTTCTCAGAAATAAGCTCTGTAGGACTAAAGGTACACCTAATCAGGACATTAGCATCTGTTTTGCTCATCGATTCACTGTTGAAACAGAATCATTAAGACTGAGTAAAAAACCTGTTGTTATAATGTTTGATTCTTAGACACCTGGTGACAACACAGTCATTAGCAACTTCATCACTCTTCTCTCTGTCTAACAGCAAATGTCAAACTCTGCAAGGTTCTTTGTTGGTTCTCCAATGTAAATCTCATTTTATTAAACAGGACTGATACCATCTTGCCTATTAAATGACTGGCTGCATGGAAAATGAGTCTGACAGCACACCTCAGTGAATCTGTCCTCTGGGTGACTACCTTTGCTATGACCCAGTGATACCCTTAGCTTGTCAGAAGATATTTACATCAAATAACATCAAACTTTCATTGAAAATACAAAACAAAAGCACTTCAAGCAGCTGCTGTCCCAAAATGACAATGAAAAATGTTTACTAGAATAAAAAAGTATAAATATTTCATAAAAATAAGCATTTCATTAAAATTTCATACTTATCATTTCCCTTCTATTCTGGGAAAAGGATTTTAATTAAAATGTACAGAGCACAAGTGTAAGGTAAAGGACAGAACTAATAACCTCAGGAGAAGAAAAAAAAATGGAAGGAAAAAATTATCAAAGTAATACAATGCTAAAGATTTGACCCCTCAAATTTCCCCATTTCTGACATTCCCTCTCTCAAAAGGATCAAAGATCTCAGCACATTCCTGTAAGTGATATTAGAATATTGTTGAATCCTTGTTTTCAAAATGTTGGGATTGTGCTGCAATCTTCAAAGCAGCTTGAAGCCAGTTTTTGTCAGAGCAAGGCCCATGATTGAGTCCTTTAGAACATAGGTCAAGAAGAAATCACACTTTTCTGAATGGTAGTCAATTATGTTATTTACAAAAGGAATTGTGAGGATGGACAGTTATGTTATAACTCAGAAAAAAATTGTCAGATGAAGTGGAAGGACTACAAAATAACAATTCTGGAAAACAAGTCAGCCTCTGTAAGTTGAGTACTTCTTTCTGTCCTTTTCTTAGCTCTGACTTTGCAGTGTATTTTTATTTAGTAGAGATGTTATAAAAAGTACATTTATACTATAAATTCTTGTTATGCTTCTCAGGTATTGTGCAGTTCTAGAAGGGTCAAAGTGTGGTGCCTTTACAGCCATGTTTTCCTGACCTCTGCTTCCTCAGGTTCAGAGAATTGGTAACAGTTGAGAGGAATGCACTGAGGAGGATGTGTGGTTGTTCCACAGATGCCACCTTACTAATTTGCAGTGGTTCAGAGTCCAGAGCTGGCTCTTACATAAAACAAACGGTGTCTTTTTGGAAGAGAAAAAACTTCTCTAAAAAGGTAGACCAGAGCTGGTAGAGATTATGAAAACCACATGATAAACAAATGGCCTAGGCCTAGTCCATAAGTGTATTTTTTTGCTAGAAAGCTTTGGAACAATTGTAATGTCTTTGAAACTATCACTTAACTAAAGACTTGGAAGTGTATCCATGACAAAGTATTTTAACTGGTAGCACATGAATTATAGTTCAGAAATGAATATAAAAATGATCAGCTATAAAAACAATCTTCCAAATTAATTTTAGCTGTAAAGTTAGAATATATCTCATCATTCACAAGCAATAAAAAGAAAGGGAAATTATTAGATGAGTACTATAACAGACTCATCAGATAAGCACAAATAGTAGATTTCTACCTTGAAGAGAGAAAAGGGGTGTGGAAGGAAATCGACTAAAAATGTATCTGTGAAACAGATTGGGTAAATTACCATGAAAAGAAATCACACAGCACTAGGAAGTCCTGTTGCAAATAGCTGTTACAGAATGCATCAGACCTGCAGGTATTTCATTGTGCAGCATCCTCAGAAAAGCTGCATTACAAACTTGATTCTGCAGGTTTTTTCTTGCACCTTGGACACAGATGTATAAATGTGATGGATTCAGCTATAACTTGTCAATGCTTCCTTCAGAGTGCTCACTGGCAATAATTCCACAGCCCATCCTGAGGTAAGAAATTTGACTGTGTCCTTCATTGGACATATTAATAATAAATTATGATTCATGTATGTTTTTCATGTTCATATCCTTCAACCACACAGTTGATGAACATATCAGAACATGAGACTGACTCTTACCAGGAGTCATATAATGCAAGTTACTATAGATATTTACTGATACCAAGTATCTGATCCAAGAGCCCATCTCTACAACTGTAAAACTGCATCCAGCAATATCTGTCAAGAAAGTGAACCAAAATCCTAAAAAGTCAGCAAATATTCCCCTAACAGGATAGCTTGCATTCTTCAGACTATTCAGCAGTTTTACCCTCAATTCTGAACACATTCTAAATTGTAATCTGTTTGGAAAGATTTGTGTGTGATGAAGAAGGAGCTTGTTGCCCTTTTCAGTTTATAATGTCACCAGAAATTAAGTCTATTTAACAGATGTGAAATTCATCATTTCAGCCTTTAACTTGCATTAGAAAGTCACCTTTTTGATAACTGATCCCACTGTGTGTTGTTTACACTGCAAGTATCAAAGTAACTCACATTGAAACAAGTTTTCTTCAAACAAAAAAAGTACCCTGTATTATATCTAAAGAACCAAGTCTCCTAAAACCACGTTTCTATGCAATTTAGATAAGTAAAATCATTGTAAGCAAAATAAACTGAAATAAAGATTAGTTGCACTTTAAGATCCAGTCACCACACATTGACAAGAATATTCTTTCCCTAAATTCCATAAAAATAAGGTGGACATTTGTTACCCTGCTCGTAACTGAAAATATTCCAGTAACTTATGAACTGACTGACTAAACTAATGTTGGTGCTCCAAATCAATTTCGCTTACACAAATTTACAATACAAGAATTCATTAAGACAAGAAGGAAACAGGTTTGCTATGTGGAATAATATTTATCTAGAAGCTTTGATCAAGATAACTTATCCTCAAATTCCAATAGAGAATTAGTTCCTTTCTCCTACTTCTCTGCATTTCATTTACATATATACCAGGCCCTTTCATAATAATCATAACAAATCCCTCAGCTTATGGAAATAAACATTAATTCAAAACAAATACATCAACATGCAGATCCTCAAACTGAACAGGGGAAAGAACAAAAACTACTGCACATCAATTCCCCCACACTTACAAATTTCCATATTTGTCAAACTGTGATTAGTCATGAAACTGAACTAAAATTAAAAATTTTAGAGTTTCATAACAAATCAGGAGACAATTCCAAAAAAGCACTAGTGCCTTTTCCAGGCAAATGTGAACACTTGTTCCCTGCTTTTTCACCATTCCCTTTTTTTCCCCCCTTTTCTAATGCAAGCAAACACTATCAGAAGAAGACTTGATCCTATTCTCATTTACATTAGTTTTAGAGATCTTTGCCAATTGTTTTCAGTAGAGGGATTTCAGCAGCATCACAGTCGCATGGCATATGTCTGGTTCAGGTGCAGTCAGATTGTTCATTTGATTCAAGTTAGGGACAAAGTGAAGACCTGGGGATCTACAGTGGGGACAAAGCAAGATTCAGTTCATACCTAAAAATCCATTCAGATTAAGGAAACTCCATGACAGTCATCAACATGTCAAACTCATAATTTTTTTTCTGTGCCTTGCCATCATTTTCTTTAGTTTAACAAATTTGAAAGAAATAATGGTAGGGTGTAGGCACCTCCACACCTGGAGAGAGTTGGACAGCTCCACTGAAATCAGTGGATCAGATCTTCCAGTTAACATAAATCTCCTTGGGACCACTGAAGCTACTCACAAGCCCAGTTGGAATAAATTCATATACTGCTCTTAAAATCCATGGTGTTACTTTGATTTACAGTCATTAAAGAAGTGCTGTCATGTTATGCAGCAAATAAAATCGGAACATTCGACATATTTGTAGGAAATTTTTTGGAGGGGAGCTACGGGACTTTATTTTTTTAATAAATGTCTGAAACTGCTGTATCTGAAATACAGGGTAGGCTTGATTTGGACTCTGTCCTTTTCCCAGGCTCAAGGATCATTGAAGTGATGGAGTTCTTTTGCCTAAAACTGTCTCTAAAGTCAGTGTATAACATGAAGCTACTGCAGACATTCATATCCCCTGTATGCTAAGCCAGCAGGTCAAGCTCTACTGGACACCTGTGCAGGGAGGAGAGAGAGAGCACAAAATCCCGAGGGCACATAAGAGCAAGAGTGTGGCACTAAAACAGCTTTAACTCTTTTGAGAAGGAATTGCCCCCCTCTTGCCCTGCTCCATTGTCCTTTAGGATGGTGAGACTGTAAAAACATGTGAGAGGCTTTTGAGATATCCTTCTCTGCACTTTCTAGTTACCCAAGGCTCCTGTAAGGATTTAAACAGGATGTTCATGGCTGGGACAATTCACACCAGCCTAAAGCACATGTTAAAGAACTTATGAACTATTTTCATTGCCCAGTAATTAAGTATAGGCAGGTAATTGGGTTGCAGCTGTACACAAAAGAAAGCACCAAGATGGTACCTGCTCAGTCTCTCTCACTACTTGCCCCATATTTTCCCAGCTTCGTCAAGACCACACCATTCTCCTCACTTCCACTCCCTACCTGTTGTAACCACCTCTGCCTCACCCCTGTAGTTTCCCCAAAGTAGTGAAGGGAGAAAAGAGTACAGGCACTTTTTGGTATAATCCTCTAAAACGTTACTTTCTGCAAGATTTTCAATTTTCTGATTTACAGGAGTATTTTAGACTTACAGAAAATGTTATCATGCTTGGAACCCCAGGCAAAATTCCAGTATTTCCTCAACAGTTTATCTTTTATATCTTTTGCTCTTCACTTCTCTGGAAAGAGAAGAAAGCGTGATTGGTGTTCAGATTATCAATTGGTTAATAATTGTCATTTTTCTACTCTGATAATTAAAGTTTGGAAACATCTCTTCTTACAAAAGTCAGTCTCTACTTGGATCATTTTTCCACAATAACAGCAAGGTTTGTGTATACACATTTACTGTAATAATGTCAAAGTTCAGTCATATGCAGAGTTTATTAGATTTTGTTTTATTCTTTCCCTTGAATTATTCATTGAATATCTATAATTTCCCAAAGAATAATTTCATAAAGTGCTGCAGCAATAAAACTTTCCATATATAGCACACCAATGTGAATGGTATTTATGATCTCCTCAAAGGAAAATCAGCCTGTTACATTAATCATGTAAAACTATTGAAAAATTACATTTAATCATTTCTATTTCAAAATAAAACCTGCTCAGAGCTTTAAAACCTGTGAGAAACCTAGAATTAAATTTCATACAACATTGCCTGTAACAGTATATATAATTATTCAATACTTCCAGGTTTGCCTGGTGTTCAGTGATCTCTCATCTCATTTTCTCTGAATTGTGAGTTGTATTTAATCTTTTTTATTTAGTACTTTTTGCTTAGAATGTTCCAGCTTTAATGAGGAGAAACAACAAGATAAATAAAGCCCTGTCCTTTGGTCAAGGCTCAGCAGGGAGATGTCTCCCTGCTCAAACCCAGGTCTGACTCAGGGCACCAGGCACAGCTTCCAGCACCTTCTCTGCTTCTCCCAGGCCCTGAGACTGAAGAACCACCCCAGCACTCGTGCTGCAGCCCAGGGGCAGGACACAGCAGGTTTTTATAGAGTACCACAGATTTCCTGTGGGTGACTGTCCATTCAGCAAATGGATGAAGGAAGCAAAATGTGGCCCACTAGAGATTTTCACCAGAAATGTGGTGACGCTGGGATTTTAGGTAGCCTTAGTAAGATCAGTAAACTATTTAAATGCCACCTAGTTAGATGAATTTTTCCCTATGTTTGACTACTGAGAGCACTGAACCACACTGTATTTCAATTTGATCTGTCTGACAATTAAACTTTCCAGGCTTTACTATACTCTGCCTGTACAAAGTCAAGAGAAAGTCGAGTCTGAGGACAAAACCTGCTCTTGATTAGGCCAAAAAGCAGAGGTTCTGCCTTGTGTTCCTGGCAGGCTCATGGGCACTGTAAGCCAAATCATGCTGACATCTTTCAGATGTTTGAAAAGCTAAATAGGGTGTACCAAGATGCTCAGTATGTGGCATATGAAATCAAATAAAAAATGAGTGTGCATGATTCCTAATGAACCAGGATATATTGTCATAGACCTTTACCTTTGTCAGGACTGCAGGAACATTCCATAAAGTCAATTCTTCAAAAGCTGGTATCTATGAATAAACAACCATGTACTTAATTAGAAAATAAATCTATGGAAACATAATAAAGCCTTTGTGAACCCTAAAAAGCAAAATGTGTGTGTATAGAATATATAAGCCTATATATATATAGCTGAAATTTTTCAGAATTTTATGGTCCCTACAAAGGAAGCAAAGAATAAACAATTGGTATAATATTAACAGCCTCAGCTTTCAGCTTTGAACATTAATAACTTATTTGAAATCACTCAGCCTCCTCTATATGAGCCACCCTGTAGTGCTTCAGCTGATTCTGATTCTCTTTGTGCAGAAACCTTTTAGCTAATCATTTTCATCTCTGTGTGTCAATAAATCTTGCCTCTCTAGGGCAATGACTTTTACTCAGCAAATGTTAAGCAGAAATAAAACCGCCCAGAACAGTCAAAGCATGAGAATTTCAATAAGAATTTAGCAATATATTGATCCACTTCTCCCTCTTCTGACTTTTCATTACTATGTCACTTTCAGCTCCTGAATTCAATAGGATAAAAAGCTCAAATATCATGTCACTTATGGACTTTAGCCAACCCTACCAAAATTATTTAAAATGGCTTCTTCACCAACAGTAAACTCAAAAAATGGTCAATAATCTCTTCTTGAAGGGAATAGGTGGCAGCCACAGACTACAAGAGAGTGACTTCATCTAGAAACAGTGTAAAAGGTACAAATTAGAAAAGAAAAAAATTAATATATGCAATAGTAGGAAAATAATGAATGCAATGAAAAGTCATGTTTCTATGGATTTCTAAATGTAACATATCATTATATGCCCTATATTTCCTTTTTTCTTAGAAGCCGATTGATAAGTACCTACATTTTGCATTGTTTCTTAAATAAAGTGAAATTAAGTTAAAGTAACTACTATGTTATTATTTATAAGGATCTACCACCTAAAAGCCATTTGATTGTGTCAAACCACCCTTCCTGTACACCAGAGGAACACATACTATTTCCTTTCCCTTAGTATTTATCAATGAGAACCAAAAGATAATCAATAGTCACCAAAAAAAAAAAAAAAAATTGAAAATCACTGCCTTAGGAACACAAATTTCATAGAAGTCAGCACACCTAGCTTCTTGGTTTTTCTTTTTTTCTATTTCTCAATATTAAAATAAGTCACATTATCCAATTATACAAGAATCATTTAAGAAAATAATTATTTTGAAAAAAGAAAATATAAAATCATTTCATCTAGGTAAGCTTGTGAAGTTTGGGCCTCAAGACACATCCACAGCACTGAAGACCTGCACCTGACAATGTAACACATACCAGGCACAGCAGTTTTCAGCAGGTTATGCAGAAAGGTTTGCCCAGACAGCAACTGATAACCTATAAATCCAGGTAAGATCTAACACAATCAGTGTGACTGACCATTCTCTGTCAAACAGAGCCACAGAACAACTTCACAGAGATGGTGAGTTCTGGGAAAAATCTCTTTTCTTTCGGTTCTTAAGCAGACCCATCAGAGTGAAGTCATGATCTAAAATTTACACCTCAATATGCTTTTCCTGAAAACATTGAAAAAATGGCTATGAAAATAAAGGAATTTGGCCATTAAATGGAGTATGAAATCCAAAATGTAGAAAAACTTAAATATTCCAAAGCAAAAGGTAAAATTGGTAAGATTGTTACTAAAGTTCAGAAGTAAAACTTACAGTGTTCATAGTGTCCTGTATGTTTTGTGACAACAGTATCACTCTGTTTCCCAAAGGATAGAGGACACATAGTTACATACCTGAAGTTTCCCAGAATACACCAGAATGAAGTCCTACACAGCAAAGCAGCCACGGGAAAAATTATGTTGGACTATCACAGACCATTTTTGCCAGCAATGTGTCAGTTTAAACAAAGCTGCATTGAGAATTGTTTTGGAAAGTGCATTGATTTATATCCTGAGAGAACTCAGAACATCCCACAAACTGAAAACTACAAGTTTATATCAGCTCCATTCTAAAAAATTGATTAAAAATGGATAAAAAATACCAGCTGAGCACTGACTGAAACCTGCTCACGACATCGTGATAAACACAGGCTTCAGTGACACAAAGTAATCAGGATTACACAAAGTAATTAGAGTTTGTGTCACAAAGTAATCAGGGTTTGTGACACAAAGTAATCAGGGTTTGTGTGCTGCAGCCAACCAAAAGGTTTCCAACCCAACTTCATAATGGCAAATTAGCTCATCCTCTCCAAGCATCAACACTTTCAGCATCCAAGTGTTGATCCCATTTGTCCTCACACATAACATTCCCACAGAATGCATAGCAATGGGAACATTACATAAATATTCAGAAAGGTTCCCTGGTGCATTTACTTTTTCAGCACATCACAGAAATCTGTGTATTAGTTCATTGATCTTGGCAGATATTTTGTCCAGAAAATACCAGGAATAGTTTTTACTTATTCAAGGCAGAAATGAGAAAACAGGCTTAGAGTTGCTTTGCTTGTGTTTAAATATCAACACAACCATATTTTCCAACTTCTCTGACATGAGATTTCAACTTTGCTTTTCATAACAGTGGAAATGTCAGGAAGAAACAAACAGATACTGATATCCCAATAATCTTTTATAATACAGGTGATATGATGCCTATTAAATTACAAGAGAAGTACAAGAAAATGTTTAATGTGGCCCTTTCAAATAAAACTCACCTCAGGCTTCTGAGCACCTGAAGTATTTTTCAAGATCACACTGCAAATTCATTAACTGAACCATAATAAAAGTCCAAATAATCTGAAGTTTGATGTAGAGTCTTTCACAGATTGCTTCCATAACATTCTCACATCACAAAGGGAAATTATGTAATTAGTCATGACAATGGACTTCTTAAAAATGCAAATGTAGCTGCCATGGCAGTGCACTTTATTAGGTGCATGAGATACAAAGTCTGCTTGTTCATGTACTGTATGTGTCCCTTCTGAGACTGGGAAAAAGAACAATCTAATTAGAAATAATCCTGCCAAGAACAAATATCAAAGAAGAAAATCTATAAGAAAAAAAGATATTTTTCCCTACTTGCCAGAAGAGTCCATGATGTGGGCTGTGGTCTTCTCAAGCAAAGATGCACTAGGCCTTTTCCCAACTATTTGGTCATTACATCTTTTAAAAATATTGTGATATTTTCTAAACACAATGGGACCTGCACAAAACCCGCTGATTCTTATAAACCCAAACAGGACAGAGTGTCAATGCACAGAATTTATTTAACACTAAGTAAACTGAGCTGCAGAGAAGAACAAGCTTTGCTTTATTTAATGTTGTTGCCTGAACTCTAACTCTTGTAATGGGAAATAAAATGCTTTTTATGAGGTTCTAGTCCCTCCAGTTATTTGGTAATAATGACTTAACTGCAAAATTTGAAAGTAAACCGAATTTTTAAGCAAGCCAGAATCCTGGGTCTTTGGAGATTATCACTGGAGATCAAAGACAGCAACAAATATCCAGAACTGAGCAGAGAATGTCAGGGTTGTTTTCTTAGTTCACAGAAGCTTCTGAGTTTTATATGGTCTCCCTGCTAATTAAGATTCAATATAACAGTTAGATGTGATCTTTGGTGTCTTCTACACCTGAATAATATTTTCTGACATTTAAGTCAAGCTAAATCTGAGTGTTTTAGTGACAGTAATGAACTGTGTACTCAGAACTATATCAAAAAAGGTTTCCCAGGTTGGGTTTCTTAAGTTTCATTTGCAAATGTGGAGGTAGGAGCACACTGAGGTCTTTTTAAGCTAATCCCATGAGTTGTTACAATATTTCAAGATTAAGATAAAAATTTAGTGTAACTCTGTAAAGAAAAATGTAAAACCTTGTGAAATCTGTTTTTTATCATACAATGGAGTGGTTCTACAAGTAGTACCAAAAAAATTTGCCTTTTTTAAGACTGAAAGGTCTAGGAATTTTGAGACAGAAATTCAGTCCAGCAAAAATTGCTACTTACATCAAGGCATAGCTCTTATAATATTTTCTATTATCATCATAATAAAAAAAATCAGTTTTTTTCTTTTATGCTTTACAATTCAATGTAGCTGTAAGAAACAACTCAGAGTAAAAGGTGTGTGAAAGATTCTCAGATTCTGAAAAGGAGACCGCTGTTTTTAAACTCTTATTTTAGACTGATACCTTATTTTATACTGACAGAAAAAGCCATAGGTAGGAGAATGTGAAAATTAAAAACAAGCCATATTAACTCTCACATCATAGTATAAGTTTTTCCAGCAAAAATATAAGCCATTAAATTGCAAACTCAGGAATAACAACTTACTCAGCAAAACTGTAGGGCTCCCTGCCAGCTCTTGAGTCATCACAGACTGTTGGGGCCACATGTTTCTCACAGCAGCTGAATTTTCATCAGACTCTGCAGTATAGCAGGTAGGAAACTGTCACAGTCAAAGGAAAAGTCAAGTATGTGCAGACAGTGATATGGAAATCAGACTGGTCTAACTATCACCAGAACTGGTCACTAACAGGTCAAATCTGTAGAAGGAGAACTAATAAAAAATAATGGGAACATGGCATTTCCTGAAATGTCGAATTTTTTGTGTTTGCAAGGCTCAAATTCTGACTTCCTAAGCAAGATCACTCAAATAAAAAAATTAGGTATATGCTAAAGAAAAGTAGATTGTTAAGTTGTACCTGTAGAACAGATTTCTCAGACTGCAGCAGATACCGAAGATGTCACTGCCAGCAGGCATGATTCGCAAAGATTGGATTTTTGTATTGATGGTCTTCTAAAAAGAGAAAAAATGTAACACATGAATGTAACAAATTAATATTTGACATTTTTTTAAATGCATATTGTAACATTTTAAAAGTTTTTAAATTGCAAGAGGGACATACTTACTAGAAAATAAAAAGTATTACACCTTGATTTTCAATTTAATAACAGAAGTTCCTGCCCTGTAACTGAAGCAAGATATAATTTCCCATGGAGAGAATTGGTCCCTCTTCAATTATGTTTTCATCCTTGCACTGTCTCTGCCACTCACTTGACTTTTAGTGAGATCATTCAACTCTCCAACTAAACAGAAAAAAAAATTAGGGCTTGGGGTGGGGGGTGGGGGGGCAGTGTTTGTTGCAGTTGGTTGGTTGGTTGGTTGGTTGGTTGGTTGGTTGGTTGGTTGGTTGGTTGGTTGGTTGGTTGGGGTTTTTGTGGTGGGTTTTTTTGGAGCTTTCTGTTCCTTTAGTCAGATTTAGCTGAATCAGCTCATGGTAAGTGTCAGATGAGTTCCTGAGCCAAGGGAAGGAGATGAAGGAAGGAACATGCTGATGACAAATAAGCAGAAAGAAGAAGGAAATTACATTCTTCTGAGGTTGTGAAGGAGGTTGTGAACTCCTGCTCTGGTTCAGACATAATGCAAGACTTAATACCAAAGGTGAACATCTATTAACCTGTGCAGGAAAGCATCTGAGATTATTTTTGTTTATTACAATTTGTTATAAGCCCCAGTTCAGTCTCTTCTTCCTATGGTCCTTAAGGACAATGCATGTTACATTTGATTTGTCCTGAAATATAAAGGTTTTCTGCAATTTTAAATTAAAGTAATACTAAACCTCACAACTGTTATCATGAAGAAGGTGCCTAACCTGAGGAAATATCGCAAAGCAAATTCTTACCAGCTTCCTGTGGCTCCTGTCCTGTTCATGAGTATAAATTAAGGCTACTTTACAGAGATTTGGATCTCATTTCAATTATTCACAGAAGATATTGAAATTTTGATTAGTAAGATCTAAAATCACTTGTTTTTTCCCTTCTCAACAAATAGGGATCATATTTTTAATTATTGCCCGTGAAGTTCCTATTCATAAAGCAATATAAATTTTAGTTAAGACAGCAATGGGATCATGACACCATCAGCTCTGCCCACTTAGGGAACATAAAGGAGGAAGAGAAATCCAAAAGGCAGAATTGAGGATTAAGGGCCAAAGTTCAGATCTAGGCCCTACCTCCAAACTATTGCAAAACTGCCTTTAATAAATTTCAAAGATACTTCAGGCACAAAGCAAATATTTCCCTTTGGACTCTGTGCTCAGTGCATCTCAGAGCTGCTCTAGGAGTAAAGCTTTACATAATGAGTTGTCATGTGCTCTAACCCCAGCTGGCAACTAAGCACCATGGAGCTGCTCACTCACTTCCCCACCAGTGGGAAATAAAACAACTGACTGTTCTGATTTTGATCTAAAATTGAATTTAAAAAGAGGTTTAGCTAATTAGGAATCTCTACAGAATGTCACAGTCAAATGAAAAGATATTTGTATCAGAAATTATTTTGGAAAAGTTAACTTGTACCTAGATCCATAGTGGGTTTTTTTTTTTTTTTTGTATCGCATTAACCAGAGGCTAGCCTGAAAAAAAGCTGGATTTATGATAAAATAGTGGCCATTACTATATCAGGAATCAAACCGATATTTTCTTTAATTGGGTTCTATAAAATATGAGCACAACAGTAAGAGATCATAAGTCAGTCACAGAAGGGAAAAAATAGAACTTTTCTCTGTTATCCTACCGTCTTAAATTAGTTCAAAATCTTCTCTCACATTCTGTTTATTCAGGAAAAAAATTTGCTCTTCCCTCCATCTTTCTTATTCTGGGATCCATCATATCTACATAATTTCTTGAGCACCTATAGATTTTGCAGTTCAGTCTCTACAAATAACAAATAGCAGAAATACTTTACTTTCAAAGACACATAATAAGCTGAAGTTAGAAGCCTGTGGCAAATTTACTTGGTTTTGGTTAATAAAAATTTATAGCTTTCACTGTGAAACATTTTCTCTATAACCAGACATAAAAGTAGCTTTAACTGGAAGCACTCCAATTCAACAGCAGCACTTTACAATAATTTTTTTTAAAGAGTGGCTTTAAATATATATCTACTTACCCAAACCACATTAGCTCTGGTTGTGCTAGGCATGATACATGCATTTAGTAATACAATGAGAAGTCCCTGCTCCAAACAGCCTGCAGCCTACATAGAGAAAATTAAGGAAGATAGTGACCGTTTTGTAGAAAGAACACTAAGGCAAAGTTTGGAATCATAAACAATGTGTCACAACATAAATAAACTACCCAAGACCTGGGAATAGAACAAATACACAAGTTTCCCTGCAGTGTCTCAGCCATTAAGCTTCTCCTTGTGAGTAAAACCCAGCATCACTTAATAGTGAGCTGTGAAGTTTTTTAATCAATCAGTTCTTCCACTTATATATAAACATAAAATTTTCTCCAAAAATCAAAACCAACTTTTTTCTGACACCATGCAACTCCTCAATGACTTTTCAATTTGAAACTAAAATGCAACGAATGGGACTGCCTTTAAATCCCATTTACTTCTTCCACAGCATCTCCAGATTTTATCCTTTACCTGAAAGTGGTGGTGGATTTTTAAGAAACAAAACACCAATAGTACCACTGAGGTCCTGGGAGGGGGTGCCTGACTGGCAAGGACCATCATAATTGGAACTTTTGCAGATGCGCCTGAGAAGTCGGCCTGTTGTGAGAGTTCCAAGACAGCAGTGGTTACCCACCAATACAATACAGGGACACAAAAGATCTTTTCCTCCTGTGTTTACAGAGTGCATATGGCAACCCTGACACAGGTAAAAACCAAAGCAGGGCCTCAGGATTATGTGACAGTGCCTTGGGTGGCCTCACCCCAAACCATTATAAAGTATTGACTCAGGGGAATCAATACCAACATTTCCTGGCAGTACTGGATACTGCACTGGGAGCTTATGATTTCTGACAAGATCACAGCCTGAAGTGATAATTGGCAGAGAATGATGGGATATTTTTATTGCTCTTATTGTACTTAAAAACCAAACATATTTGGTTTAGGCTTATTAGAAAAACAAAACTCTTCAACTTAAGCCTTTATGCTACATTTGGGCCTCACATTTTTCCTTCCTCACTTCAGTCCATAGAGCCATTTTCAGATGAGGGTTTGGGGGACTTTTTACTTTTTAAAAGAGGTCCTGAAAATTTTGCTACAGTTACTAATACTAACACATTTTCTATTTCTAATAGCTATTAATACTAAAACAATTTCTAACAGCAGTCAAGGCAATGTGTAAAATCTTCTGAAATTATTAGACCAAAGAGGAAATGGAAAGATGGCAAGACACTGTATCTTCACAGTGGGATGCCAATTACCACTCTCTGTTAACAAAACACAGCCATCTACCAGAGGTGTCTTTGCTTCCCCACTTGCACAAAGTGGTAATTCAATTAGAGGTCTCTTTTTTTCACACTGCTAGAAATTTTTTAAAAGTTCCACCTAAAAAGATTAATGATCCCCACTTTATTTCATTGAAGCTATTACACTTCTTTATTGCCACCTAAGTTATTATAAATTATGGCTCTTTCACAATTCTGTAACTTTCATCTTTGAGGTTCACCCCTAGGAAGGAGGTCTGCTCTAGAAAAAGGAATTCTCTTGATTTTGTGAGATAGTTTAAAGAGATCTGTATTATGTCAGGTGAGGGGTCAACAGAAATTTGCCATGGTATGCACCTCTATCAATGCCACCTGTAGCACACTAAATGCATTTGGTGTTATTAGACCCTTCTATTTTCCTTTTCCTAGCTGAAAATTCTGTCATGGTTCCTTGGTTGCTCTGTTTCTCAGTATTTGAGGAAGGAAGTTACATCTGCCTATATGACAATATCATCAGCATTCAAGGTGAATGTGTGAGTCAGGAACAGTATAAACTGAGGATCTAAACAGAAAGAATTTAAAGAATAATAATTTGGTGGTTTCTGGGGAGGCTCTGCTGTTGCACATACTAACCTTCAGTCTATACCCACATCTTGTTTTCTCTGTATTCTCTTTATCTAAAGATGGCTCCTTCAGATATAACTCCTAATCACAAAGTCTCTGATCCATTGGTTACTTGAAGCTTTTGGAATTTACCAAAACAATTATTCCTCTTTCTATTCCTGGTCCTTTTTTCCCCAATGCTGGTATGATGCCAGGATTCCCTATGATTGAGGAAAGATGGAAAAAGGGATATTTAAGATAAAACACTCCAGTAGTAACTCTGTCATCTGTTTTGCTAATGTGGAGTCTCTGCCATGTGAAGAATTCAGGGCAGACAGAAAACTGGAGGTTGAACAGGACATCCATATAGGAAGTGATTCTCCCAATATGCAATTTGGAAAATATGAGCATTTTCAGTGCATTAAATCAGCAGAATAATTACTCACTTTTGTTGTATTAGTTTTCTGCCAACTCATTGCACTGAAATGGCACAGATGGCCAATGGTCAAGGGAGCTGAGGAGGGGGTTTGGCCAGAGGCAAGAGGTGACAAGAAGGCAGATGGCCTTGGGGTGCTACAGACCCCAGCCTGCATTTTCTGCTGCTTTCACCCACCACTGGCTTGTCAGGAGCTGGGCTATGTAAGGAAATGGGTACACACAGCTGCAGGAAAAGGAGAACAGCAGCACTCCAGTGGCCCTTTAAACTAGTTTAAACCACTAGAGTGACTAGAGCCTTGTGTTTTTCAGTTCTGTTTCCAAAGGTGACATGCTTACATATGATTAATTTCCTCAGATGGATCAGTGAAGATATTTCAAAGGATTTCTGGTCAGAGCTCACTAAGCAATCTCACTGTTAACATCTAAACTGCCTACTCAAGCTCCCATCAAGCATGGAAAGGCCTGATGAGAAATTGGCCAAACCTGTAATGTAATAATGTGTCCTGATAACAGAGACATCGTGAAGCTGAGCTGCACACCTGCATTAACTCAAAGCTCAGGTTTCCCTTTGATTCTGTCAATAATTAAGGTGCTTTTGTACATCTGTAAAACATTTTTCCCCTTTTTCACCCTATAAAAATTCCTATTGAATCAAAGGGTCTGGGAGTTATCCCTTAGTATGGTATATCAAATTTAAGTTACAGCTCTGCAAGAAAAAACACTCTGAGGAAGGAAAGGAAAGAGGAGAGAGAAGATATTGTTTCTATTTAAAACAAAGAAAAATTTAGCTAAAGATTTATTGACTTCTCTTTTGGTTTCAGCTCTCTAAATACCTTACTAATTAGTATGCAGTGTCACTCATAGAGAAATCAGAAAATGAGAAAATTAAATGCAGCAGAAAATCAGGATTTGCATTTTTCACACTACTTGTTGCAATTTTTCCAACTCTTTGTGTTCTGCACCTTACAGAGGGGACTCAGTCATAAAACCTCAATTCTTTGTGGAGAAACCTGAGCCCGTTGGTGCCACACTGCGCCCTCATGTGCACGAGTGCAGCATCACCAGAACTGCATGCAAGCACCTAAATGTTCTTTAGTTTATGGATAATGGATTAAATGTTTATGAACTTCCAAAATTTGCTTTTGAAACAGATGATCAAAATAACTAACAGTGGTTTTGTAAAGCATAAAGGTATTTTCCTAAATTTGTCTAGGGAGTATATAATGTATTTCATTGGTTGATATAATAACTAACAACATTTTCTTCTGCAATTTGCATAATTTCTGTTACACTAATAGAACGATACGAGCCCATTTCTTCAGCTAATTAAGTTACATATAAGTATTCTCATGTGTGTAAGTGGAAGACTGCTTTAAGTAGCAAAAATGTCAACACATTTCAAAAATACTGCATTCATATCTTACTAGGATTCAGCCTGTAATCACATTTATAATTCCTTTGACCCTATGCCCCTCAGTCGAGTCAATTCACAGCACTTTTATAAAACATTCAAAAATTGTACTTGATACAAAACTGTCTGCATGAAATAAATAAGGGAAGGGAAGGGAAGGGAAGGGAAGGAAGGAAGGAAGGAAGGAAGGAAGGGAAGGGAAGGGAAGGGAAGGGAAGGGAAGGAAGGGAAGGGAAGGGAAGGGGGGAAGGGGAAGGGGAAGGAAGGGAAGGAAGGGAAGGGAAGGGAAGGGAAGGGAAGGAAGGGGAAGGGAAGGGAAGGGAAGGAAGGAAGGAAGGGAAGGGAAGGGAAGGAAGGGAAGGGAAGGGAAGGAAGGAAGGGAAGGAAGGGAAGGGAAGGGAAGGGAAGGGAAGGGAAGGAAGGAAGGGGAAGGAAGGAAGGGAAGGGAAGGGAAGGGAAGGAAGGGAAGGGAAGGAAGGAAGGGAAGGGAAGGAAGGGAAGGAAGGAAGGGAAGGGGGAAGGGAAGGGGAAGGGAAGGGAAGGGGGAAGGGAAGGAAGGAAAGGGAAGGGAAGGAAGGAAGGAAGGAAGGAAGGAAGGGAAGGAAGGGAAGGGAAGGAAGGGGAAGGGAAGGGAAGGGGAAGGGAAGGAAGGGAAGAAGGAATGGCCATGAAAAATGTAACCCAAACCACACAGGTCCTGAGGACTAGAAATTAAGGTATTCAAATAGATGTACTCTGATGTCTAAGTTAGTCAATAGACCAGACCAAATGATACCATTTATCCAAATCTTCCTACTCATAAAGTCCTTGGAACATTATGTAACAACTTGTAACAGAAAAAAGCATCCATTGTAAAATACTAACAACTTCATAATCCCACCCAAAACTCTAGGACTGGTAAATGACCCTGATTCATGCACAGGTGGGACTCCATGGTTCCATTAGAGAGCATTTCTGGACGCTCATCCAGCAGTCCCAAATTGAAGCTCCTGTAAAGGAGCCAAACAGCTCCTCCTTTCCCCTGAGGTCTCTGTTAGCACAGCCACTGTCACGGAGCAGCTTCAGGGCTCGCTCAGACGAGAATCTCAGCCTGGTCCTTTTCATTTTCTTGGGAGCTCTTCGGTATTTTCTCTCGGGATGTGGTGTTTGCTGGGCGCTAGAGGCTGCTCTTGAATAAAGTGGTGCCATAGTGTCACCTGCTGGGAAGTTCTGCCCCTGCCACTTTTTACAGGGCCAACAAATGTTAAATAACTAAACAAAAATAGCTGTTTGTTTTTTACCTTCTTTCTGATACTCCACATTCTAGTCCACTATACTCCTATTGAAAGATTAATATTTATTTTTTTTTCTAAAAACCAGGCAAAAATTCAGAGTAGAACAATAAATATCCTGGATTTTTCTTCAGACTGTCATTCAATATATATCTGGTGGGTGTTTGGTCTTAACTGTCTGATTTAAACTTATACTGAGTGAGCTGCTGTTCTTTTGATTCCATGCCAACAGTTTCTCTTCCATATTTTGCTGTCTTTTCCTTTATTTACTACAATGACACACACTTCCAGCTATAAATATTTCCATGTCCCCTTAGGGCCTCTAATGACACACCTGCATTAACTCAAAGCTCAGGTTTCCCTTGATTCTGTCAATAATTAAGGTGCTTTTGTACATCTGTAAAACATTTTTCCCCTTTTTCACCCTATAAAATTCCTATTGAATCAAAGGGTCTGGGAGTTATCCCTTAGTATGGTATATCAAATTTAAGTTACAGCTCTGCAAGAAAAACACTCTGAGGAAGGAAAGGAAAGAGGAGAGAGAAGATATTGTTTCTATTTAAAACAAAGAAAAATTTAGCTAAAGATTTATTGACTTCTCTTTTGGTTTCAGCTCTCTAAATACCTTACTAATTAGTATGCAGTGTCACTCATAGAGAAATCAGAAAATGAGAAAATTAAATGCAGCAGAAAATCAGGATTTGCATTTTTCACACTACTTGTTGCAATTTTTCCAACTCTTTGTGTTCTGCACCTTACAGAGGGGACTCAGTCATAAAACCTCAATTCTTTGTGGAGAAACCTGAGCCCGTTGGTGCCACACTGCGCCCTCATGTGCACGAGTGCAGCATCACCAGAACTGCATGCAAGCACCTAAATGTTCTTTAGTTTATGGATAATGGATTAAATGTTTATGAACTTCCAAAATTTGCTT
Organism: Emberiza elegans; assembly: GCA_024865655.1. Lineage (NCBI taxonomy): Eukaryota > Metazoa > Chordata > Aves > Passeriformes > Fringillidae > Emberiza > Emberiza elegans. The sequence continues at coordinate 59,333,342 of JALJVW010000184.1, forward strand.
TTGAAACAGATGATCAAAATAACTAACAGTGGTTTTGTAAAGCATAAAGGTATTTTCCTAAATTTGTCTAGGGAGTATATAATGTATTTCATTGGTTGATATAATAACTAACAACATTTTCTTCTGCAATTTGCATAATTTCTGTTACACTAATAGAACGATACGAGCCCATTTCTTCAGCTAATTAAGTTACATATAAGTATTCTCATGTGTGTAAGTGGAAGACTGCTTTAAGTAGCAAAAATGTCAACACATTTCAAAAATACTGCATTCATATCTTACTAGGATTCAGCCTGTAATCACATTTATAATTCCTTTGACCCTATGCCCCTCAGTCGAGTCAATTCACAGCACTTTTATAAAACATTCAAAATTGTACTTGATACAAAACTGTCTGCATGAAATAGTGGGAAGGGAAGGGAAGGGAAGGGAAGGGAAGGGAAGGGAAGGGAAGGGGAAGGAAGGGAAGGAAGGGAAGGAAGGGAAGGAAGGGGAAGGGAAGGGAGGGGAGGAAGGGGAAGGGAAGGGAAGGGAAGGGAAGGAAGGAAGGAAGGGGAAGGGGAAGGGGAAGGGAAGGAAGGGAAGGAAGGGAAGGGAAGGGGAAGGAAGGGGAAGGGGAAGGGAAGGGAAGGAAGGGAAGGGAAGGGAAGGGGGAAGGGAAGGGAAGGAAGGAAGGAAGGGGGAAGGGAAGGGAAGGAAGGGGAAGGGAAGGGAAGGGAAGGGAAGGGAAGGAAGGGAAGGAAGGGAAGGGGAAGGAAGGGAAGGGAAGGGAAGGGAAGGGAAGGAAGGGGAAGGGAAGGGAAGGGAAGGGAAGGGAATGGCCATGAAAAATGTAACCCAAACCACACAGGTCCTGAGGACTAGAAATTAAGGTATTCAAATAGATGTACTCTGATGTCTAAGTTAGTCAATAGACCAGACCAAATGATACCATTTATCCAAATCTTCCTACTCATAAAGTCCTTGGAACATTATGTAACAACTTGTAACAGAAAAGCATCCATTGTAAAATACTAACAACTTCATAATCCCACCCAAAACTCTAGGACTGGTAAATGACCCTGATTCATGCACAGGTGGGACTCCATGGTTCCATTAGAGAGCATTTCTGGACGCTCATCCAGCAGTCCCAAATTGAAGCTCCTGTAAAAGGAGCCAAACAGCTCCTCCTTTCCCCCCGAGGTCTCTGTTAGCACAGCCACTGTCACGGAGCAGCTTCAGGGCTCGCTCAGACGAGAATCTCAGCCTGGTCCTTTTCATTTTCTTGGGAGCTCTTCGGTATTTTCTCGGGATGTGGTGTTTGCTGGGCGCTAGAGGCTGCTCTTGAATAAAGTGGTGCCATAGTGTCACCTGCTGGGAAGTTCTGCCCCTGCCACTTTTTACAGGGCCAACAAATGTTAAATAACTAAACAAAAATAGCTGTTTGTTTTTTACCTTCTTTCTGATACTCCACATTCTAGTCCACTATACTCCTATTGAAAGATTAATATTTATTTTTTTTTCTAAAAACCAGGCAAAAATTCAGAGTAGAACAATAAATATCCTGGATTTTTCTTCAGACTGTCATTCAATATATATCTGGTGGGTGTTTGGTCTTAACTGTCTGATTTAAACTTATACTGAGTGAGCTGCTGTTCTTTTGATTCCATGCCAACAGTTTCTCTTCCATATTTTGCTGTCTTTTCCTTTATTTACTACAATGACACACACTTCCAGCTATAAATATTTCCATGTCCCCTTAGGGCCTCTAATGATTTTAGAAAGAAGTTTGAAACAGCTGATTCTGTCATTACCAATGAGTTTTTGCAAGGATGGCACTAGCTGGTGGAGTGGGGTCAGGGATCATAAAGTTGTGGCTTTGGAATTTAAAAAAATTATTTCACTCAATACAGGTGAAATGACACAGCTGGGATTTTGGTTTTCATTAAATCACTTTTTGATTAGAAGTGATAGGAAAGTTTCTTACCTAATTAGCTGCATTAGAGGTAGAACAACAGTTAAAACTTCTCTGATTACTTAATCACTGTTATAAGAGAGGAATGCATTCATGGGCATGGAAATTGTTGAGGGTTTGGGGGTTTTTTTGATGATGTTCCAAAGGAAATGTTATCATTTCCTAATACCATTTTTCCTCAAGTGTCACTCACTCACCCCAGTAGCCAGAGGGAAAAATGTTTCAGTGGTCTGAGGATTGGGGGGGGGAGAGAAGAGTAGAAGGAGCATTTTTATTGTTCTTTGATGCTGCTGCAGTCACTGGGAGGTGACTCTGGATGGCTGCACTGTGCCCATGCACAGCTTCTTGTCTTGCTCACACAAAGTGGTGGCTCAGGACTTGTGGATGCAGCCCTACTCAGCAAGCATGAATTCTCAACAAATACTGTGATTTGTATCTGTAAAATTTCTATAATGTGCTGTCAAATACATAACACACCATTTGTGGGGGGTTATGTTATTCCCAATTATAGCTATGCTTGGTATTTATTCCCACCAGCATTTTAAAGGTCAAAAACTCAACCAGATCATTTGCAATATAATCTCTTTTGCTGACTGAAAAAGTTATAGGAATGCAAAGTATAAATAACAGCTAATCACAAAAGTTTACCCTTTAGCACACAGTGGCATTTTGCAGTTTTAAAATATTTAAAGTGTGAGATTAACTTGAAATGTTAAATGGCAAAAAGTTCCCTAAAACATTACCTCTCAAAAAAACAATAAATCTGAGATAAATAGGAATTAGCCAAAGAAACTGTCTTGCTAAGTATCAGTGAATAAAAATTTAGTTTCTCTTATTCTAAAATTAATTATCTTCCATTCTGCTAGCCAGACATTTATATTAAATGTACAATTTCCTGATTAAAATAGGAATTCCTCCAGAGTAATCTTTTTCTATACTTTTAATTCATTATTTTTTTAAGTATTTCAAAAGTGAGTTTTTATTCTTTCATGTAAGAAGACAAAGAGGGGGTCAGTAAAACCAAACAAGGCTGTGCAAGATTTGCATGAAAAAAGAACAGAAATCTACTTATCTCAGCTTCATAATGGTATTTTTTCTTTAGAAACACTTTGATTTCTACAGTTAGGAAAAGAAAAAAGTAGCAAATGGGTCACTTAGTCCTCTAACTTTTCAATGAGCCCTAACTATTTTAAGTATTTTTGTGATTACACGGAACTGGCATTTATGGCAGACAAAAACTAGCCACAAAATGGGTTTTCAAAAGAAAATATTGTTCATCTTCACATGAGTGGCAAGAGCTGGATCAGTGGTCTGCAAAAAGAAGAGTGGTGAAATACCATCATCTGCAGGAGACCAAAACAAGCCCATCTCCAAGCTAAAAGTAATCAGAATTATTCATGCACAGTGCCCCTCCCTGATAAATCAGTGAACTGAAACCAAAGTTACATCACTTTTGGTTTTGAGGTTTTTTCGGTTTTTTTATTTAACATGCTTAAAGCTGTATTCTGTATTAACTTCACCCTCCTTGGCTGCCCCAAATGACCCCTTAGGAAATTGTACTTCGTAAACAAAACAAATCTCTTTAACTTAGGGCCCCCTTACAATGCCACAAGACTTCTTGCCTTAAAATAAAAAGTGTGAGGACAGAGGGCATTTAAAGCAATTAGTGGCTGATTAAGTAATTTTGACCAAATAGAAGTAAGTGAAGCACAATTAAATCATGTGTAGCAAAAGTTTGAGCACATTCATTATGCACAGTATAAACTTTCCTCATCAGACACTTGAAATAAAATTATCAAATGTTTCTTTAACAGCAACATAAGAAAATATTATCAGAACTATGCAATAACTTCACTTCATATTTTTACAAAATAGCTCATTGTGAGGCTCTAAAGAGGAGTCTGAGGCATCCTTATTTTAAGGGAGCAACATAATGAGGCAATGAGGAGCCTTGGTTAACTCTTATGTTCCCAGTCACAAAACTTTTATGCCCTATTCTTCAGATGCATTGGGGGAAAAAAAATCATTTTAATGCTTAGAATTCTGCTTCTATACAAGACTACCTTCTCCACTCTGACTCTAATATTGGGTAGTTAATGAAAGGCAGAAAATCACTATGAAGTCTTACTCCTGTCAAGAGGTATATTCATATATTCAAATGCAAGACAGCAACATTGGGAGCTGAGCTATTTCCTTACGAACAGCCCAATACTGCTGGAGTCCACAAGATGGAGCAGAAGTTAACTCTAGCAGCCTTCAGCAAAAGTAGCTTAAAGCCTATACTTAGCTCATCTGAATCATGGGTGAATAAGAGGCTGCTGATCTCTGAATCCTCAACAAAAATACAAGAGTTTCCATGTGCTTTGTGTTACACAAGTTGTTAAATTTTCAGAGTCGAAGAAGCCAAGAAGACAGAAAGAATCAGAAAGTAGCTTATATTAGGAAAATAAATTTATATATAGCTCTGAAGGTTTATACTGCTGCAAGACTAAACTGACCTTCAACTCTCCTATTCTAGCCTCCTTCTCCTATTTGTTAAAAAAAAAAAAAAAACAACTTTTCTCTATGTAGCATAAAAAGTTCATATGCATCATCCACTACCTCGTGACTAAATGAGTGACATATCTCAAGCACACGCAGCTGCTGCATGGAAAAACAGTTAACAAACCGTACATCAGTAGGCTACATCAATATTTGAGGCACACAGCAAGATCAAATTTTCATAGTGGGGTAATTTCAGTTCCCCTTCGTGATACATCTTTCTACCCAACCCAGCCCATAGACATTAATGAAGTGGCTTTACTGAGTAGTTGTTTTCATGTCAGTGACGAGGACAATTCCTTTTCACAGCAGTGCACCTATCATACCAATCCTCCACTTTAAGTCACGACGACTTGATTCACAGGCAGAGTAATAGAGATCTCGTTAAGCTCTCACAACTGAACTGCGTAAATCTGAGACGTCAAAACACATTACATTTTTTTTTATTGAAAACTATGTCTGGGGACACAGATAGCAGTAAAAACCTGTACTTTTTGTTCCTTTCCTAACTTGTTCAAAGGTGAACTCTTTCCTCATCTTCCACGCCCTTTAAATTTGAACACCAAGAGAAGTGTTCTGTCCTGGCCAGGCCTGTCTTACAGCCCTGCCTCTGTGTGCAGGTACTTCACGCTGCCTGCGGGACGTGCCCTGGTTCCCGGGACGTGCCCTGGTTCCTGGGATCAGCCCCTGGCTCCCGATCCCTTCTCGGCCCCAGGGTCCCTGCCCCAGGCCCTCACCCGGGGCGGGGGCGGCTTCCGAACCGCGGTCATGTGACTTGTCCAAGATGGCTGCCGGGGAGCGCCGCGCCGCGCCCGCCGCGGGAAAGGAGGAAGACTTTGAGATTATTGACAAAAAACAGCTCCCTGACGCGGCCGAGATGAGGAACGAGGAGAAGGCGAAACCGGAGGAAGCGCGGTGGTCTGCTCCGATCTTGTCTCTGGCCAGGAAAGCCTCGGAAAACTTGGCGCTGGGCTATGGCAGCGCCCTGAAGTCCGCATCCCTGGTGGGACTGGTGTCCAAGCCCGGCAGCAGTGACAGCCCGGCAAAGACAAGTACGGCTCCGCTTCTTTAGTAAACTCGCTTTTGTGGTGCGCAAATGAGTTCGCTCCCGTAAGTGCTGCTGGGTCGTGTCAGTGGTGCATGGGTGTTACTTTGAATTTCTTTTTTTTTTAAGATGCTGCAGTTTTGTATTGAAGTAAAATTAAACAAGTGACAGAAATATAGAATTTAAGAAATGCATTATAACCAGAAGAAGCCTAAACTCTTATATTTGAATAAATTTACATTTATTTGCTGCCTTTTCTCCTTCTCCTTAAAGCTCCAGCAGCCTGGCTGCACTGAGGGATCTCTCAAAATTCCACATCCTCCCTCGAGTGCTGCTGGTTCCGGGAAGGAATCTCTGTACCTTTCATGTCAGAGACTAGCCCAGCAAACTCAGTTACAGATTTGTTATAAGTTACTTTTTAACTACACTAAAACTGCCTTCAGTTTAACCTCAGATTGCTTTGTTCAACATTGGCATTTGTAGTTCTAGATTTGTGGAACAAGTTCCTTAGAACTAAATTAAAATGGCTTTAGTTGAATCATATGGAAAATAAATCTCAGCAATATTTATGATGTGGGGGAAAAAACCCAAACCCATTCAAATGCAGCAGAAACTGGGACCGGAGCCTTGTACTCCAGAGTCTCAGAGTGGTGCTGAATTGTTCTGGAGCTCAGTTTTGCTCTGTTTGGTGCTGACCTTTTTGTTTTTAATGATACTGAGTATTCAAAGGGAAGTTCCATGCAGTTGAGTTGCGACAGCATGGAGCAATGTTACTGCTGATGGACTTCTTCATTTTTTTGTGAAAATTCCTCAATGTTGCATAGTCAGAGTTGAAGATTAATTGTCCTGAATAAATAGACTTTTTTCTTTTCCTGCATCTCAAAGTCTCACACCAAACTTGCCGCAGGTTTGTTTCCTGAGTGCCCATCTTGCACACTTGGGATCTAACCTGACAAAGGGCAGAATATCCCAGTTTCTTTGTTTACTTTTGGAATAATGCTGTGGATAGATGCAGTTGAAAAGAACTTACAGCATTTGGCAAGGGGCAGGGAATAAAATATTCTCTTACCTGAAATGAAGCTCCCACATTTCATGGAACTTTTACCATAACCTTTCAACTTCTTCCTTGTAAAGTCAGGGAACACACCACAACCTTCCCACATCGTTCAAAGGATTTGGATAATATGTTGTTAAGTTTTATGGAAAATTCTGTATGAAAAATTAGTTTATAACTTGTATATGAAATGTGAACAGGCACTAATGCACCTGTTCTACCTGTTCAATATTACTTACCTTTGACCAAGCACATAAATATAGTTTAAAGCAGGTATGTTTAAGAAATAAGCCAAGGCCTGCAAGACCACTTGTGGAAAACTTGGAGCTTGTTGCCTGCTGTAATTTTTTTCCAGAGATTTTATAACATCTGTCTGCCACTTCAGATCTGTTGATCACATGTTCTAAACACATAAACCCCATCCTAAAACCAGTGTCTGCCACTGAGGAAATTGTGTCCTGCCTTGCAGAGAGGCCAGAAGCTTCAAATCTAAAGAAAACGAATCAAGAAAGACTTGCAGTCCCAAAGACCAAGGGATGGAGAACTGTGAGCTTTCCTTTGTGCTTCAGTGTTTTCTGACTTCAAAGTGTGCTCAATAATTACAGTAAACAAGGCATGTGGCTTCAAAAAGATGTTGAAATAAATCTCTTGAGTTGAATAAGATACAAAACTGTGTGACTGCATTCTTAAAGATTGCAGCATCACATCTCTGATTGTTTGCACTGGTGTAACCTGATTCCTAATCTTTAAAGCTTGGCTTTGGTAGTGTGTCTAATACCTGTTTATTTTGCATGTACCAACCTGCACAGTTTTGCAAAAGATGTGTAAATTTGCAGCAGTCTAAAAAATATTGTTTGAGTAATTATTTAATTTAATGCAAACTGATAATAAGACACTTCTCAGTTTAAAATTTTCATAAAGAGCTTTTCACTCATGGTATTTTATTTGTTTAAGTCTTGTGGGTAATATGTGTATCTTGAGCAAGGTATAGAGGCAAAGTATTCCTGGTAAGTAAAAAATCAAATTCAAAAAAACCATCAAAATGGTTAACATTGCTTTGGAACACCCCAAAGTTTCTGGTTTTCTGTTTGTGCAGCTTTTTTTCTGTTCCTGATGTGTAACCTGACAATATTGAGATCAAAATTCTAACTATTATGGTGCTTTTAATCCTCAGCCTCATGTCAACACATTATATACAGTTTTGAGGCAATAGGCAATATACAGTATACTCCTTCTATATATGTATATCTGTAATATAATGTATACTGATTATATACTATTGTATATACTGTATATAGTATATATACAATGAACTATAGAGTAGCATGCAGAGATGACAGCATTTTGTGTGTATTGTGGTTATTAAGGTCAGTTAGATTAGAATGACTCTGTTTTCCCTCTTCTGACACAAGGAGGAGTTTTGCTCATTTTTAACCCTAAATTAACATTGTGTGCACAAAAAGGAAAACACTGGAGAGACTTTTGCATGATCTTAAAAACATTGTTAACCGTCTTGAATGTGACTGACACAGGGCTGGGGCTTCTGCCACTGCTTTTTCTGCAGAGTGTGGCCATGTGTGACCCACAGGTGACAGCAAGACTGTCCTCCTGAACAGCAGTGGCTTAAAACATGATTTTGGTGGTCACTGGGCTGTGGTTGGCAGCTCCAGTCAGAGCCTGTAAGATGCCTTAAGAAGCAAGGGAGCTGGTCCTGGTCCCACTCCCCCTGTTGTCCCATAACAGGTTCTTTCACTTGATCTGCAAGAGGCCAATCCATGCATGGAGTGGAGGGATTTGATTTATTTATGGTTTTGCACAGAAAGGGGGCTGGGTGGCAAATCCACAAAGCCAGCTCAGAACCAAAACTTTTCAGTATTTTAGGCATTAATGTACATTGGTTACAAATTCCCTAGTTCTCTTATTAATTACCATTCTGTCTTCTGTTGGTCAATGATATCCTCACTTCCCATGTTCATCAGTCTGCATGTTCAGGCTATCTGTTCTTTTGGGTCAGTGAGTTTCTTGGGTCAGTGGTCACAATCTGCCCCTGCCAGAATTACCTTCTACCCAGTCAGAGCTGATTGAGCACAGTTGCTGCCTTGGCTTTATGAGCTTCTTCCTTGGGGGTTCTGCCAAATGTCATAAAATCCTAGAATATGTTGGGTTGCAAAGGACCCACTAGGATCATTGAGTCCAACTCCTAGCCCTGTACAGGAGCATCCCCAAGAGTCACACCATGAGTCTGACAGTGTTGTACAAATGCTCCTTGAGCTCTGTCAGGCTCGGTGCTGTTACCACTGTCATGAGGACCCCATTCCAGCGCCCATCCACCCTCTGGGTGAGGAACCTTTTCCTGATCTCAGCCTGAATCTCCCTGATTCAGCCTCAGGCCCGTCCTTGGATAAATTCTGCACCCTTTGAGTCCACTATCAGCGCTACATCCTTTTATTAACCTCCCCTAGGCCTCAGGTCACTGAAGCATGTCCAGCCCTAAACTTTAACAAGGCAACTCTACCTACCAGTGATTCGCCTTTGTAACACCTGGGCTTCACTTACACCTCGCTCGTTAGTTGATTCCACGGCTTAAATCACCCTGATTGTTGCTTAGGCTCGAAATCGTAGAAAGACAGAGAAACATCCTTTCTTTAAGTAAATCTGTACATAACTCCACATTTTGCAGCACGCCCCGGCCGGGCCGAGCCCGCCCCGTGCCCCTCACACGGCTCTAAAATGGCGGCCGGCCCGCCCCCCTTCCCGCCGCGCGCGCCGTAGCCGCGGTAACGCGGCGGGCCGGGCTCCCTCAGCCCCGGGGCCCCCGGCCCGGCCCCGCCGCTCAGGTACGGACCCCGCGGGCCGGGGTTGGGGCCGTATCCCCCCCACCAGGGGCCGGGTGCGGCGCTGAGGGGGGGGTTTACCCAGCTCGCCCCCGCCGCAGGATGGAGGCCCAGCTGGGGCGCCGCGGCGAGGGGTCGTTAAAAGCTGCGCAGCGTCTCCGTGCAGATTGTCCCCAGGTACTCGGCACTGGGGAGGCCACACCGCGAGTGCTGTGATCAGCTCGGGGCCCCTCAGTTCAGGAAGGGCATTGAGGGGCTGCAGCGGGCCCAGAGAAGGGCAGTGGAGCTTGGGAAGGTTCTGGAGCACAGGTCCTCTGAGGAGCGGCTGAGGGAGTGGGGGGTGTTTAGTCTGGAGAAAAGGAGAATCAGGGTGATAACCTTATCACTCTACAATCCCTGACAGGAGGCTGTAGCCAGGTGGGGGTCGGGCTCTTCTCCAAGACAACCAGTGATAAGATTACAGGATATAATCTTATGCTGCACCAGACGAAGTTTAGGTTCGACATTAGGAAATGTTTCTTCAGAGAAAGGTGAGATTATACATTGGAAGGGGCAGCCCAGGGAGGTGGTGGAGTCACTGTCTCCAGAGCTGTTTAAAGAAAAACTGGATCTGGCACTCAGTGCCCTGGCCTAGTTTCATCGTACTACGTTGGACTCGATGATCTCAGGGGTCTTTTCCAGCCTATTTGATTCTGGGACTGTAAAGCAGCTTTCCTTTCCCCACCCATGTGCCCCCAGGTACACGGTGTCACACCATGGAGGAGCGTGCCAACCTCATGAACATGATGAAGCTCAGCATCAAAATCCTCATCCAGTCAGCCCTGAGCCTTGGCCGGACCCTGGACTCTGACTTCCCACCACTGCAGCAGTTCTTCGTGGTGCTGGAGCACTGCCTCAAGCACGGGCTCAAAGGTGGGCACTGGCTGCCAGGCTGAGGAGAGGCAGGTCAAGGGGTCTGTCACGTTTCCAGCTTGACTTCTGAATGGCATTATTAATTCTGAACATGATGCTAATCAGTAATGCAGATATAACTATGTGGTTACCCTTGTACATCCTGTATTTTGTGTCTCCTAAACTGTCAGAGTATTTTTAATGCCCCCTTTTCGCAAACATATTATAAGCTGATAAGGAAAAGTAACAAAGTCAATTTTGTCTAAAATTCTGGAATTGGAAGCCTGTCATTTTTCCTCACAAATCTCTCTGTATGCTCCCTTTAGTGAAGAAGAGTTTTATTGGACAGAACAAATCATTTTTTGGTCCTTTGGAGCTAGTGGAAAAACTTTGTCCAGAAGCATCAGATATAGCAACCAGTGTTAAAAATCTGCCAGAGTTGAAGTAAGTTAATTGTTGGGGATGATGCATTTTGCTCATACTGCTGGGAAAAGGAATCCTTCATGTAGTCTCTCTTGGCTTCCTTAACAAGCTCTTGTTCCCAAAGAAAAAAAAATAGGGTGTGTAGGAGGCATTGACTTCTCCAGGAGATAAGGAGGATATCTCAAAATATTCAGAGTTTCTGACTCAATGCTGTCAGATTGAATAAAGCATTTGGAAACTTTTATAACCTTGCTAAAAATAACTAAAGTATTCACAGGTATTTTTGTCCTCTTCTTTCCCCCCTTTTCATGATTTTATATCATTTTGTGCGTGTGCTGATAGGATTTGTTTTGAGTAATTCAGGATGATTGAGATAGACTTGATTTTAATACTAGGATATATTAATGGTTGGATTATGGTGGCAGTTGACAGTATGTATGGGTTTTCAAATTAAGAAGACTTTACAATATGCTATCCCCAAAGAAAGGAATATACTTAAATGTTCTTGTGTTCTGGAGACAACAGTTCATTTCCCCAGAGATTTGTTGTTTTTTAGTAAATAATGTCCTTCCTCTCACTTTGTAAACTGAGAATTTTGAATTGCACAAATCTGGTTAATAAAACACCTTGGATTTACCAAAACATGCTTTTTTTTTTTATTTTTAGGACTGCTGTGGGCAGAGGGAGGGCTTGGCTTTATCTAGCACTCATGCAAAAGAAACTGGCAGATTATCTCAAAGTACTCCTGGACCATAAGCATCTGTTAAGGTAACAGCACAGACGTGTATTCCTGAATATTCCTGAAACACTGACACCTCCTGTGGCTCCAGGGAGAGTCATTTATTGACCAGTTAAAGCTTGTTCTTGCAGCCTGCAGAAGTGCAAGTGGTTAATTGTTTTTGTAGTGAATCTACAAAGGAACTTGCAGAGTATTTTTTGAGAGAGTTCTAAATCTTCAGCCTTATGCAATAAATAAGTGAGAACTCAGCTGAGTTTTGTAAAGGCTGCATTACTGTTTATATGATTTCAGTGATGGAAGTGCCATTATAACTGTTTGATGTGCAGTGGTGCCTTGTACTGTTTGTTCCAGTGAATTTTATGAACCTGATGCATTGATGATGGAGGAGGAAGGAGCAGTTATTGTGGGTCTGCTGGTTGGACTGAATGTTATTGATGCAAACCTCTGCTTGAAAGGAGAAGACTTGGATTCCCAGGTGAAGATTAAAGCTTAAATAGGATCAGTTGGTATAGGATTCTAGTAGAATTAAGTCCATCTATAAATACTTTATTGAGATGGGTCCAGATTTCTTTCCAACATAGCCTGTGTTGAAGGTTGTTGTGTTTCTCTCAATGAATTAAAAGAAAGTACATAAGTAGTGGTTTATGGAAACACTGTCAGAACTAATAACTGCAAGGAAACTGTTCGCACATAATATGGTTACTTTGATGCTTTTATGACAAATGTTATGCTTGCATCAGCTAGGAAGAATATAGGTATTATTTGTCTCTCTAAATCTAAACTTCAGATTTTTATCACTTACCAAATATACAGTAATGCCTGCTTCTACACATAATTGCACTGTGAAGGTGTGTTAATATCTTAAATATATTTTTCAGGTTGGAGTGATTGATTTTTCCTTGTACCTTAAGGAAACACAGGACAGTGATGGCAAACAGTATGTATGGTGAATTAATAATTCTAAATCATTACAGCTTTTTGTAGAACAAACCTGTCAGACAGTCTGTGGGAGGATGGGAGTGCTGGAGATTTCAAACTATTAATCATCCAAAACGGAGAACCCAAAGCAGATTTTGTTACCTAAACAAAAATAATGTCTTTCAGAAACTGAATTTGTGGTAGTTTTAACAACAATTTGGAGAGTTTGAGTCTTGAGCTGGGACCAAATTAAAAGTACACAAAATACTAGATTGTGGTTTTATTTGGCTTTAGAAGAAATTATTTGCCAAGTCACCCATTGCCAACTCACTGCTTTGTTTCTAAGCACAGTTTCAGAAACCCTCTCAACTAAGCAGCTGTCTTTGAGGGAGGGATCAGTTATGGAGGAAAAAATGTAATTTTAAGTGAAATATTAGAATTGAGACTGCAGTTAGCAACACAGATCGGGTCTTCTAAGGTCATCTAAGACCTGTAGCAAATGAAGGGATCTTCATATTTTATGTGCTTCTGTCACTTCAGAGCACTTCACTGGAGCTGCTGAGAAACAGCCAAGCAGCTGCTTCACCTCCCTGGTGCTTCTGATCCAGCTCAGACACAAGTATTTTTATAAGGAAAGGATAAAAGATTTTAGATCTGTTTGCAGGTATATGCTGAAAGCCCTAATACAGAATAGCACTTTAAAATGAATGAGTTTCTTCTCAATCAGTACATTCTCACTTTTACAACTAGAGATGGAGGGATTACTGCAGTCCTTGACCAGAAGCATTATGTGGAAGAACTGAACCGACATCTAAGGTGGGATTTTCATCTGTTCTCATATACAACACTTGTCCTGTTTAGCTTTTCCAGCATGACTTTGAATGTCTCTGCTGCCAGTCTTGTAGATTTTTGTTCGATATTGAAATTTTCTGATTATTTCCCAAAAATCTTAGTTTCATTTTGTAGTCCTACTCATTTGTGGGTACATGCAATGTGGAAAGCAAGAGTGTGTTATAGTTTACTTTTTAGAGAGTGATTAACAGAACATTTGAAACTATTTTTTTCAAGAGAAACTATTGCAAGTGCATCTGAAAATTCATTCCTTGGAGGAAGAGTCTCTGCTCTTCCCCTATAGTTTGCTCAGTGGAACAAGCAGGCCTCCCTTGAGCAGGAGAGGTGTTATGACTGGGAAAGCTAAGCCAGATCAGGGCTGCCAGCAGAAGGACATGGTCCTCTTAGTGCTTGAGAGGGACAGTTTTTCTTCCTCTGAGTTTTTCTCCAGCTCACCAAATATTCATTAACAAATGCAAGATGGTAAAAATACTGTTGAGGATAGGAGTAAAAGTTGAACATTGACGCTTCATTTATCGTTTTTATGCATCTCTCTTCCTTACTGCAGTTGCACGGTTGCAGATCTCCAGAACAAAATAGACTGTTTAGAAAAGACCAATTCAAAACTCCAGGAAGAGGTTTGTATCTGGTCTGTTAAATATTTCTCACAGCTCTTTTCCATCAGAGACAAAACTCCCTAAGACTGTACCTTACACCTAAAATATTTGAGTAGATGCTGGTGAGCTGTGGGGACTGGACAGACTGGCATGGGTTGGTGTGACTTCTAGTTCATACCACAGATCCAGAGTGGATTTTAGACTTTTACATTATGGTACATTTCTTTACTCATTTAATACTTAAAAATAATTGATGAGAGTGTAAAGCAGAAATTGGTGAACAAATGTTGGTGGGCACATTAATTTTGGCTGACAGTGGGTACGGCTGCAGAAGGGTCAAGCAGCTCCTGGGGAGAGCAGAAGGGGAAGTGAGCAGCACAGCTGCTGCAGAGACTGACCTACTGACTTCAGAATTGCTCCAGATGCTGCATGATTGCACAGTGATTAAATATAGATCTGTTCTCATCACACAGCTTGCAGCAGCTACTGACCGAATTGGATCCCTTCAGGAGGAGCAGCAGCAGCTAAAACAACAGAATGAATTAATTCGTGAACGGAGTGAAAAAAGTGTAGAGGTGGGGCACCTGTTTAGAGATGATGAGGATCCTTAAAATAAGTGATCTCTTTTGGTCAGCTGTAGTGAGTTCTCCCAAGCCCACTGTGCACTGGAATGCTCAGCACAGTTGAGCACCTTGCTATGCAGGTTACTGGGTTTGGGTGTTGTATGCTCAGGCATTAGATTTTACTGTTCTTTTCTACACACCCAAAAATACACTTGCAGAAGGAAGAACAAATTCAAAGTATTAGAAGTATTAAAGTAAAAAGTGTAAAGTATTGAAGTGTTTTTATCATTACTGTATCTTTGAAATTTCAGCTTATTAATGTTTACTAGGTCATTGATAGTGAAACAGTAGGACTTTACTTGAAATAGCACACTGAAATACTGTGTTACACACAAGAATTAGAGATACTTTAAATACTTTGTGATCTTATGTAGCTGATGTTTCTTGTAGGTAACAAAAGAGGATACAAAAGTAGAATTGGATACTTACAAGCAATCTCGCCAAGGCCTTGATGAAATGTACAGTGACGTTTGGAAACAGTTGAAAGAAGAAAAAAAAATTAGGCTGGTAAGGAAACTTAACTATAGAAAGTGACGTGAAACACACAGATTCAGCCTGCAGTAACATTACAAATACAAGATGACAGCAGTGCACCTTTTGCAGCTGTTCAGAATTCATAGAGCAATTGCAAGCAAGATGCTGGGCATTGGTCATTTAGTGTCTGTAAGGTACTGGGAATTGGGGCTTTTGGAATGTTGGAAATAAAAGGCCTCTTTTTAAGAAACCACTGGCATTGTTGTAGCAGAGACAGTTTGTATATGGGATTGTCTGGGTTCCGTCTTTTTGTAAGGAACTAGAGAAAGAGTTGGAGCTACAAATTGGAATGAAAACAGAAATGGAAATTGCCATGAAACTTCTGGAAAAAGATACTCATGAAAAACAAGACACTTTAGTTGCCCTTCGCCAACAGTTAGAAGAAGTGAAGGCTATTAACTTGCAGATGTTTCACAAATCCCAGGTATGTACAGGGGGCTGGGGATGGTTTTGTGGGGTTTCTCTTCTTTGGGTGGATTGTGGTTTAACGTCATTTTTTTCAGTTGAACTGTATGAGAGGCATTTCTAGAAGGCAGTCATGGTGTAGCAGTGTTCACACAAAATATACAGAGCTTGTTTCCATGAATGAAACAGAAGTTTAACTAAGCTCTCCATGCATGAAGTAAGAGTTCAAGCAAGCCTTCCTCTCCCACACCTGGTTCCAGAAATCCAGGGAGGATTTCTCTCAATTTTTATGGCCTATTCCTTGATGCCTGTTCAGGCTTACCCAGGTCCTTGCCTCCTTCCCAGACACTTGCAAGTCAGCAAAACCCCAGTGCTGAGGTGTGCCTTTGCTTTTGTAAGCAGTATTTTTGTGGGGTTTTTTTGCTTCCTGGTTCCATGCCCACTGAGTGCAGTTGTTACATTCAAATCATCATTGGTATTCTTACTCTGTCGATTTAATCTGGTTTTATTTCTTCAGGCTTTTTCTGAAGAGAACATTTTGGCTTGTAGCTGATCTCATAGGTCAAAACATAGTTAAGGTGGTTTGGGTTTTTTCTGAGGTTGTAACAAAACAATTGGAGCAATGTCTGCTCTGGAATTATCAGCATTTTGTTTGCACATTCCAGTCAGACCCAGGCATGGCCTTTAGCAAGCTGAACATTCTTTTTCTGGTGGCAGACTTTAAACACTGTTCACTATTTCCTACAGAATGCAGAGTGTTCATTACAAGAGAAAACAGAGGCAATATCCTCGTTTGAAGGAAAAACAAATGAGATGATGTCCTCTATGAAACAAATGGAAAAGAGGTAATAATTGAAAGATCAGAAAGTCAACATTGAAGTCAGTAGAAAGTTTCCAGTATAAACCTTTGCAGGATGACCTTTCATATGCCCCATAGACATTTGGGCCTGTGTGCCAGCATGAGCTTTTTTACTTTCTCCTCTTCATCCCTCTGTGGTTGCTCTTCTCTCTTCCCAGGCAAACATGTCCATAACTGACCCACTGGAAAACCATAGCTCTTTCCATAAGCAGGCTATTGAAAAACATATTAACTTCACTTTAAGAACAGCTGTGACTTTGCTTTTGGGTTGTTTTCAGAAACAACTGCTTTCGAAAGTCTTTTTTTTTCCTCCACTAGCATTTTCAGTTCAAGCTTTTATAAAGATCCCTGTGGTAACTCTAAAAGAAGAGGGTGAGAGGGTGCAGGGAAGGAGTGAATTGAAAACAAATGTCTGTGTTCCTTCCCTTGCAGGCTGCAGCAGGCAGAGAAGGCCAGGCAGGCAGCAGAGGAACGGTGCAATAAGATGAAGCAGGAGCTGGCTGGGAAGCTCAACTCATGTCGGCAGCAGATGGCCCAGCTGGACAGCAAATGGTATTTAATCTGAGCAGGTGTTTTCCTTCCCTTTGCTGTTTCTTTAAGAAGTGTTTTCTATTCCTTTTATGCTCAGGTCTAATGAGGGGTGGAGTTTGAAATTCTGTTGGCTTCAACATTGACAGACAGTAGCCAGGGAAGCACAGCACTTCTGTACAGTGTGCAGTTAGCATCAGAATTTTGACATGTTTTTTCCAGAACATCTAATTCAGAGCACAAAGTAGCAGCAAAAAATCTGTCCATGCCAACTAGCAATGGAGCTTTCAATTGCTTTTTTAATAAATCAGGAGATAGGTATGGTCATGCTTGTAGGCTGAGCATAGAACTGACTGTCATTTAAAGGGATTGGGATTTTTGAAGGGACTTATGGCTGTTTTCTTAGGGAATGTTAATCCTCTAAAGATTTCTAAGACCAATAGAAAAATCATCTTTCACTCTTCAGACTGCAGGATAGAGTGTCCCTTTTAAACACGACATTTTAAACACAGGTAGTGAAACATTAACTTGTGGGGATTGGTTTCTCTGGGGGTCTTTTGGTTGGTTGTTTTTCTTCTAGCCCTTCATTGCAGTTTGTCTTCTGTGACTTGAAGATGTTAACATGTGTTAAATGTTAACAACATTAACATTTTTGACGTCTGCTGCCTGTTCTTTCCTTTCCCAGAACACCACTCTAGTTTTGCCCTCTTTTGGACAAGATTTCTACTTCTCACACTGTTGCTATCCTTAAGTGCTATAGAATATTCTTCTGCTATAGGGTTTTTTTAGAATGAATTATTTTTAAATAGCTCAACTCTGGAAAAGGAGTTAAAATCCGAAAAGGAACAGAGACAAACTTTGCAAAAAGAACTGCACCAAGAGAAGGATGCAACCACTCTGCTTAAAACAGAATTGCAACAGATGGAAGGACTGAAAAAGGTATGCACAGTTTCAAGCATTCAGAACAACTGAATGTGATTTATTTTTTATGCATGAACATTCTTATTAACCTGAAGAAGATTTGCTGCCACGTATGGAGCAGTTTCTGAGGACACAGTTGTGCACCTGTACCTGTCTGTGTGCTCCTGTGTTGGCACAGGACTGCCATTTTCTAGCTATGTTGAAGGATGGTCAAAGCCTGAAAATCTCCCTTTTCTTGGTAAATATGGTTAAATGATTCTATTGTTTGTGCAGAACCTGTGGGTAGTTCCCCCTTGTAATTTTAAAAATCAAGCCTTAGAATTAGGGGGATTTGCAAAGGAGCCGATTCTTGTGAACTGCTTGGGTAGTTTAGGTAGACTAATCGAGGTTTAGGTCAAGCAGTGCACAAAAAATTTGATTTTGTCCTTGATTTTATAGGAGCTGAGAAAACTGCAAGATGAGAAGCAGCAGCTGAAGAAGGTCCGTGAGGAGCAGGAGCAAGCTCTTCAAGAAATGGGACTTCATCTCAGCCAGTAAGTTCTAGGGAACAGAACTCCTGTAAGTGATGTAAGCTGGAGTATCAGACTAATACCAAGAAAACCTCATTTACTTATAAAAATCAATTGATGTGAGAGTTTTAATAGGCAATTACTATGTATGAGAAACTAAAGAGCCATGAAATGAAAGTGAGGGAGGATCTTGTCAGAGTGAGCTGGCTGAGAGGAAACATTAAAGGAAATGTTTAGTTCTTACAGTTGGAACTGTGCTTTTCCTACATTCTTCTGTTTATACTGAAAAAGGGGCAAACCCGAGTTGACAAAGTTTCCCAGTGAGAGTGAGTGGTTCAGATGGGTAACAGGGAGCTGACTGAAGAATTGGTTTCAGTGGTTCAACAGTGGAATGGCAGGGAAAACCAAACACAACAAATAAAAAGTCATGCAGGGCATAATTTCTTTTTTCCAGATCAAAGCTGAAGATGGAAGACATTAAAGAAGTAAATAAAGCACTAAAGGTACTCTCATGGATATTTTGACTAAGCATAAGAATTTCATTTAACACCTTCAAATTTCACCATGGTCATTCTGCTTTAAAAGGTGGCTTTTGAAAAATACTAACGATGTTGGTAAAATGCCTCTAAGTTTATTTGTATCTCCAGTGTGGTTTTCATACCAATTTTCCAGGGTCATACGTGGCTGAAGGATGATGAAGCAACTCACTGTAAGCAATGTAAAAAGGAATTCTCCATCTCAAGAAGGAAGGTAATGGCTTTCAGAAGATTATTTTTAAATAATCCATGGAAAACAAAAGTGATGCTGTTGCATACCTTGCTAGGAAAGACTGAACCTGTTCAATTCCAAATCTTGTTGGCATGATATATAGGGAATAATTTGGCATTTACCACCCAAAAAGTAATGCTGCCCCGTGCTCCGGTGCTCTCGGTGGAGAGCTGCTGTGGGTGTTTTCGGGCTCCCTTCCCGGCTGAGCAGGTGCTGCTCAGTGCCCGGCCCGCGGTGGGTGTGGGACAGCGCGGGGACCCGGCAGCCGCGGGCGGGCAGCGCAGCCCCTCCCTGAGCAGCCGCTCTCTCCGCGGCCCGGCCCACTCTGGCTCTTCCTGTTCCTGGCTGTCCCCGAGCCGGGCCCTGTGCTCTCGGCCTTGCACAGGGGGAAGTGCTGCTCGGAGGGCTGGGCTTGGTGGGAAGTGGAGGGACTCAGTGGAGTCGGACACAGTTCCCAAGGCCTGACTTCTCTCTTCCTGATGCTGTTTTTAGGCAGCTGTGCTCATTCTCTTTTTTGTAGCACCACTGCAGAAACTGCGGGGACATCTTCTGCAACACTTGTTCCAGTAACGAACTCGCGCTGCCATCCTACCCCAAACCCGTCCGTGTCTGTGATAATTGTCACACATTGCTGCTCCAGCAGTGCTCCTCTAACTCCTCCTAAGGCTCTCCCACCCTTGACAGAGCCACTTTAACATTGGAAAGTAGCCATTATTTTTTTAATTCTGAATTGCAGGTGTCTTCTGTGCAGCAGACTGGACTGGCTGATCTGATAATTTCCACTGTAAGGGCAGTGTAAATTAATTTGTAGGGATTGTGCAAGCTAATGCTTCTCCAACGGAAATAATTAAGGAGCTTATATCAACTCTAATTTCCCCAAAAGTTCTATTTGAAAATAAACTAAGATTCATTTTTCTGATTTTTATAGATATTTGTATTAAAATTTGTATATGGCATTTCTACATTTATTTGATCCCTGTAGACATCATTGTCTCTCTGTACATGAACTTAATTTCTTTACCTTCGCTGTAGGTGCTCCGTGTGTTCCCCTGGCTCATGTACAGTTTTGTATTTGCTCTAAGTCATTCAGAGAGGAAAAGGTCAATTTATGAATTGTCTATAGAAAACTTTATAAGGAGTGTCAATGAATGTGCCTTCAGTTCACTGCGGAGTCAAAAACTGCACATTATACTTGTTCTGGAAGTCGCTGTAACCACAGTGCAGTAGTTACACAATAAAGTCTTGTACAAAAACTGAAAGCAAGTGAAGTTCTAATTTTTAACATCTGTCAAGTCACAGATCCTAGAAAAGAATGTTTTTCAGCATATCCAGGGTTTAAGCTGAAAGTAGCAGATTGTGTCTGAGATACCTGACCAACGCTGTGGTATTCCCTGGAAGGTGCTGGATGAAGCCACTGCTCTACAGCTGGAACTGCTTTCACCCTTTTCCAGAAAAAAAAAGGGCAGTGGCTCCAGTGGCTGTGTCCAGCCCTGGGACAGAGGGGAGCAGCTGCTGCTCCAACCCCAGGGGACCCTGGTCCCTCTTCTGCCAGGCCTGGGCTTGGCTGTATCAGGGATCCCAAAGCAGTTTGCGTTCCTGTGCCAGTGCCCAGGGCTGTCACCATACCAGCAGCACGGTGAAGGCAGCCCTGACCCCAAGCAGCACCCAACACCCCCCATGTGTTCCAGAGCAGCTCTTTAACCAAGTGAGCTTCTTCCAGAGGCTCCATGTGGAACAGTGCAAACCCAGGGGTGATCCCCACTCTGCCCCAGCTCTGACAGAGGCACAGCAGGGCCACGTGTCCCCTGAGCTGGGCTCAGTCAGCAACCCCCTCCGGAAGCAGGTTGTTTTCATGGCAGCCAGCCATGGCCAAAATGCCCAGTGCTCAGAATTCCACCCTTACAGCTCCTCTGCTACAGAACAGGAGGACACTTTCCCCAGTGTAGAAAGGACCTCAGGTTCTTACCCCTTCAGGACAAACAGTTCCTTACCACAGCCAACCAAAATACTATGGCCACTGACTGCATGGAATCAGTCTGTATTATTTCAGGGGGAGTTGCAGTGCTCAAAAAGCTGTAACAATGTTGCTTACAAAATCACATCTTTAAGCACATTTGACAAGTTACATTTATTGAAACATGGTTGCAGTAAGCCACCCAGTCCACGGATGCCTACAGGAGTACAGAATCAATTCTCATCCCCCCAAGCAGTTGTAGGGCCCAGGGTCCCTGCTCAGGGAACAGCCATGCAGTGCTTTGAACCAACACCCACTGGGCACCCCCAGCAGCAGGGGGGCTGCCTTTGCTCCCCCCCAGTTGTCACTGTTACACTCTGTGGGTCAGTGCTCTGTCAGGAGTCACTGTGTGGCAACTGCAGGGAAAGGGCACAACAGTCAGAGGACATGGATGTTAAGCGTGGTTACAAGAAGCTGGAGGTCAAGAAGGAGTGAGTTCCAGTTTTTAAAAGGAAGATTTATTTAACAAGTTTCACTTAGCGCAATACACCTAAAAAGGAAATCACAATACAATGAAAGATTAAATCAAGGCCTCAGAATTTTATACGAACACCAAGACCAAAATCCTAAAGTAGCCGTATTGCGTCTCAACATGTTTCCCCCATTAACTTAAAAAAAAAAAAAGCTTTAACATGCCTTACAGGATATTAAAAGAAATAAACTAGAACTAACATGCCAAATGTTCACTTTGATTTTCAGACACAGCTCCTATATTGGTTCTTTACAAAAAAGCATGTCTCTTTCAACATGTATTCAAAACAGTGTTGGATGTAATATGGTATGAGAGCAACATTTAACATAATTCAAACAGCTTTAACCTAAATACGCTTACTGCTTAAATACACTCCTACAACAAAACTAACTTGAGAAACGCTCCAAATTGTTTAACAGTTATAGTCTTTACTTGGTTATTACATCCTAGATGAATGTTCATTTCTGTATGTTCAAAAATACTGAACCTGAAAGGTTTTAAAACAATCCTGAATTCACTTACAGTAAAGCATAAATCACAAGCTCGTATTGCAAAACTGTTAAACTTAGTTTTTTGTTTTTTCATTTTTTAAAAAAGATGTGACCAAAAGTCAGAGATTGGTTACATTCCCCAGCCACCACTCATGTTGGACATGTTGGACATGCCGCCCATGCCGTTCACTCCCATGGATGCGCGGTTCCCACTGCTGTAGTAGCTGCTGTTCATGGCGCCCTGGCTCCCGGGGTCTGAGGGGGAAACCGACAGCAGGTTCACAGCTGCCTCAGGCCGACTCGAAGCATCCTTGCCCCAACGCCTGTCCTTGCTGGGCCACCTCGTAAATACCGTCTACCGTGCCCAATGCTGCAAAGTGTCAGTTTACAGCTCCGTACCCAAAGCCAGTTACCGGATGTTCAATGACAGCACGAGCTCTGCATCACCCCCTTCCCAAGCCAGAGCTTTACCACTGCTCTGGGGGAATAGGGAGGACCCAGCCTCCCATGACCGCCCCCCCCCCATTTGTACTGTGTTTAAACAAAGCTGGGCTCCAGCTTTTGGGTTAAGAAAAGTGATCAGAGCAATGCAAGTCTGAGACTGGCATTTCCTGCCCCTTCAAGAACAGTTTTCCACATTTCCCCTCCATCAGCTCCCCACTGCAGCTTTTAATCAATCCCCCCATTCCCCAAATTCACAGTAGCCCACACCTTTACCTTTCAGAGCCTGTGCTGCCCAGGTTATAACACAACCCTTTAACACCAGTGAAGGGCATGTTAAGCCAGCTGCACCTGGCCCAATGGAAACCAGCAAAGAAATGCTCTTACCATAGCCACTCATGCTGCTTTGACCTCCGTAACCTCCTCCATAGCCCCCACTCAGCTGCTGGTTGCCTGGAGCACCATAACTGGATTGGCTCCCTTTAAGTTAAGGGTAAAAACATTAAGAACTTGCCAGTCAAGATCTGCTCATCATCAACAAACCCAGCCCTCACCCAACCAACAGCCCCTGCACTCTGGCACTACCTTGCTCACACCAAGGGAAGTTTAACATGCTCAAGGAAAGTGATGGGGTTTCTAAAGACATCCCTGCAATCAAGCAGCAACAAGAACTTTAGAAGTTACTTTTACAATTTCTGTGGACTATACTAAACAGGATCAATCTGCACTGTAACACACCCCAAAAAACTTAAGCTTTAAGGCTTTAAGGGACCTCACACTGAGTGCTGGCCTTCCATAAGCACAGAAGCTCATTAACTGGAGTCACTCATGTGTACACGGTCCTGACAGATTTATTCCTGCCCCAGACTGATTTTACATCACATCACAGCAGTGCTGTGGCTCATACACAGCATACTCTGTTTAAACAAACAACTGCTCTTCACCTCATCACTTGCCTAACACTCCTTTCTGTAGTTTTAAGTATCAGCATTAGAACTATAAACATTTTGTAAACAAATACTATAAAAGCAGCACTGCATCCACACCCCCACACCCACAAGAGAAATGAGCCCCCCAGAAACCAACCCCACCTTCATCTCCGTAACCAGCCCAGCTGGGTGTCAGGAGGGTATCTGTCTTAGAGGCATAACAGCAACAGGCATTTAAGACTTGTGCTGTAAACACACATTTTAAATTTTTAAACAATTTTGGGGTTTGGCAGAGCAATTCAGACAATTTCTCTCAATTCCAAATATCTCCCTCTCACCACCAAGACTCAGCTTGAATGGCAGGTCACATGCCACAGATACATCCTCCATCACCAAACCATGTTCTGGTATCCCCCAATAGGGAAGGGGAAGGAGAATAAAAAGGACAGGCATCTCCCTGATTTCCACTACCACACTGCTAAAGAAGCCACTCATCCCACCAGGCACACCACACTCAAGCACCACAAGTTTATTCAACCTATTAAAGCTCAAATGTATTCCCAAAAGGATTATATACCTGGCAATGTGCTAGTGTTCCAATCTTGGACTACCCCTTCCGACTCCTTGACTGTGTGATTAAGACAGAATGTTGAATTTCAGTTTTGATGCCAGGCACACAATAAAGCAGGAGCTGTACAAAACGAGCCAGCTTCCAAGTGCAGTGAGACAGTTACATACCCATTGCTCCCATCATCTGACTGCCATAGGCACCACCAGTTCCTCCTGCTGTAGAATTCAGGAAGAGCTCTACATATCTGTGTTCTGCAAGAACAAAGTTTCCCTGTGAGACCATTTCACACCAAACCCATGCAGCTTGTCTCACTGCAAGTGAAGCTGCAGTGAAATCTTTGGCATTCCAGTTGCAGCAGATGCACTACACTGCAGTGCTGGCAGCTCCCCAAAGCCACCTCTCCCGAGCAGTCGGACTTACGCATATTTGCTTTGTCTTTGGACATAGCAGCCACTGCGTCCTCGTGAGTAGCAAATTCAACGTCTGCCTCTCCGGTTACTCTGCCATCTGGTCCGATTTCAATGTGTACTCTTACAGGGTTCAGAGGTGAGAAGAACTACACACGGAACAGTCGCACACATTAAAACGCACCAATGCAACAGTTTGGGTTTACAACAAGCCATTTTCTCCAGAGGAACACTGCAGCTGCAGGGCAGCTGCTATGTCCCCACAAGGACCCCAGGACCCAAAGCCACGCACTGGGGAGCAGCATGTGTGGCACTCACGTTGTAGATGTCGTTCTCCGTGGCTCTGTAGGGCAGACCTCGCATGTGGACACAGTGGCCGGTCGTGCTCTGGAAGGTGGACGATCCGTCGCCGTACCTGTGGTCCGACATCCCTGCGGAGAAAAGAGTCCATTCTAGGTCTTTCAGATGTATTTTAGTTTCTTTTGGGACATGTCGTAAGTTCAGTTACTGTTCCTATTAGAGATCCTTACCTCTTCCAAATCTATCAGAACCAAACCCATAGCCATCATTATACCCATTGTAGTCATCATAACCTCCATAACCTAGAAACAGATTGGACATGTTCATTTCAACTACACAAAGTTTCAAATAAACTTTCATTTCGACTACAGAAAGATCCAAATACACAGTACACACTGCAAACAACGACTACTACAACATTTCATTTCTTCTACAAGAATTAAGGCCAAGGACACATACACAGCTGGGGAGACACTACCAGGTTCAAGAGTTGCTGCTTTTCAAACGAGCAGCTCCCTGGGCCCCCAGGCACTTACCTCCTCCATAGGCTCCACGCCTCATTCTCTCCAAGCTACTTCCTCTACCCAGACTGTTGTATCCGCGCGTCAGGCCGGGCCTGTCGTACGGACCAGGTCTCTGCATGGCCAGCAGCTTGCGGGGAGGGTCGTAGTGAGTGCGCACCTCTGCTCGGCTACTCTTGAAGATCTCAATGTACCTGCAAGCGTTTGCACAGGGAGAAGTCAGTCTTTGATTCCTTCCACTAACACCTCACAACTTCACATTACAACAAGCCATTTAGTCATAGCCTTGACACTGGCAGTTAATTTTAAGCCAGGTTTCTTTATGTTATGTAGGCAATGACTTTCTATTATTAGCACTACATTACATTTAAATCAGTGTATTTTCAAGAAATTAAAATTACTGAAGGGTTTATGTGCTCCTCATACTTTGCAGTATCCCAGCCTTAAGGGTGGGGGAGCAATATTGATTCCCCACCCACCTCCCCCCCAATTTAAAATGTTAGTCAAACAATGTAGGAGGGACCAGTGTCCACTCAACTCAGCACTGTTGCTCAAGGCAACAAAAACAGAGGGTTAAAAACCCGATCTCCACCGAGAGTTTAACCCATCAGGATGTCACAAAAAGCTCTGCATGTACTACTGAACCCAGCCTATGCTTCAGTGATTCAGCGTAGGCAAAAGGTGCATGCTTCAATGAAAAATAGTCACAAGTAAAATTGAATAAAAACCCTTTGTGACAATTTCTTGAAAGCTATGCTTATTACATTGAAGATTAATACAAGTAAGTAAATTTGTTACATTTCAACTTATAAAACAAGTTTAGAAAGTATCACATTTTCTTATGGTAGTAAGAATACTGTGCATGTCTTTAGAGCTAAAGGCAGAATTGGTGCTATTTGAGAAGTTAAAGCCATAGTCTCTCAACTTTGTCATTTCCAAGCTATAGTTTTGAATGCCTGTTACTACTCATTTTCCAAAGCGCATTTCAGTTTAGCCCAATTTTATCTTGTATTTTTGGGTAGATCTAAACAGTCTGTGCCACACACACTGCAGCAATCAATACCTTTACTCATCACCAAGTTAGAGACCACAATTACTATTTTGATTTGGGTGTTAACACTTTCAGAAGAGAGAATATGGATTTAATTGTTTACCATAAGAAAAGTGACAGAGCCAACCAACCATCCATCCCCACCTGTGCCCTATTCTTTCCTTGTGTTTCTTTAGAGCCTTTTCAGCTATTTCCTGTGAAGCAAACTGCACGAAGGCCTCCCCCGTACTCCTCCCCTGGAAGTCCACCGGCAATGTTATCCCATTTGGCACGATTTCCAACCCTTCAACCCAAGGACAAATAACCCCAGTAGGGGGGCAATATTAACATCACAAGCCCAGTCATGAGTTTTTTCTTATAGCTTTAAAAACACCAGAATTTAAACACTTTTAAGCAAATGGTATGTTGATTCTAGAACACCAGAATAAAAAAGGCACTTCAACAAAGAGCTCCACGATCACATACCATTCAGTTCAGGTTCTTAACCCACCCTGCAGAGCTCAGAAATGCTCTGAGGGTCAGGGACAGCCCCTCAGAGAAGGCATCTAATGCAGGGTGAGTTAAGAACTTCACACATCATTACAAACCTCGGCAATTCTGTGAAAGTATTTAAGATGAACTTTTTAAGAGAACTTAAAATTCAAACACAGCAAGTTAAACAGCTTTATACAGAACAAGTAATTCTACTAGAAGTCACGTAAAATATTCAGTCTTATGCAAATATCAAGTTTCAGCAATTTTTTATCTTTAGGAGTGCTTAATTAAGAAAAAAATCATGAAGTCATTTTTAAGTACTAGTTCCTGAACAGAAGAGACACATTTTGTATATTAAGCACATAAACAACTTATAGAGCTTGAAATACTTCACCATGTAAGAAAAGAACAGTTTAAAATGCACATGCTTAGAAATTGCTTTTTCATATCACCAATTCAGAAAACAAAAAAAAAAACAAGTTCTGAGATAGTAAAACTGGAAATGTTTCTACTGTATTTTAAATCAAAACAAGCTTCATCATATCTTGTAATAACAAAACATTTAGAAATCTAGTATTTTGAAAATAACAAATGAAATCCTAAACAATCAATAGATTTCATTCTTAGACATTTTAATAGTCTAATTTCAGTTTGTAAACATAAAACAGCTGCAAAAAAAAGGTAAAAATTAGTCAAAACAAGGCATTATCTCTTCATCCATAAATACTTTGAGCTAGGCAGCATCATGGGTCTGGTGGGTTTTTTATCCCTATAGGAAGAGAAAGGGGCAAATCTGTAGATCTGTATTTGGGTAGAGTTCAGCAGGTTTTCTCTGCATTTCAATCAATACTAGCTCTATGTTAGGAAGAGGTCATGAGCCCTTTACTGAGAACCTGCTCCTCACACAGAGCCCAGTGGTCTGTTCTACATCCTTCACTGACCAGGGCCAATCATCCAAGGCCAGGCGTGGAAGTAGCCTCCCACATGAACTGTTCAGCTTTATTTGGAAAGCAAGGCATTTTTCTATAATCCTTTATTGGGACAGCATGTCCCACCAGTATAAATTCAAGCACCTTTTGGCATTCCCTAAATTATTTATTATATAATAATTTATAAAATATTTTAGGAAGTGATCCAAAGGATTCCTCATGCCCAGAAAACTAGTGAAGAATTGCTTTATTTACTTTTAGTACCCATCATAATACAGTTGGTTGTACTACTGGGCAATCCATGCCTGTTTGGTTTGTTGGGGTACTTTTAGCATAAACCAATAGTGCTATAGCTACTACTTTTATCCCACATACCTGAAAAAAACTGTACAATTTCTTCTTTACTACAGCCAAATGGGAGTCCTCTAAGACGTACAAAACCATCATTAGCTGTATCAGGGCTGTTGGGACCAGTATGCTTCAGAACCCAATCCATTTCAACGTTGTTTGACTTGAAAACTGTAAAAGGCACTTAGAATTAATGCATTCTGGAGTAAGGAAGAGTTTTTAAAGTCATTTGCCTTGAAACTAGTCAACTTAGGATATGCAAGTCCATTTGTCCTTTCACATGCATTTTAAAGAGACAAAAAATGCAATTAACCAAAAACCCATCAAGCACAAACACAGTGTAGTCAGCTACTAGACCAACTAAGTCAAACCTTCAACGTATCTGTGTCCCATTGTTTCTCTGTCTTTTTTCAGGGCCAATTTCACATCCTCCTCTGACTCAAGTTCAGCAAATGCTTCTCCACTTGGTCTGCCCTCCCTGGTGTAGATGAAACGGATACCCAAAGCCCCATTCAGAATTTTGCAATCTGAAAATCAAACAGAAAGCCCAGAATTACATTAATTATTACAGGAACAGGGCTACTTTGAAAGTTTCAGAGGGCCTAAAACCAAAAATATATTGAGTATCAATTATATCATAACAACAAACTCAGCAGCATTTCTGTTGCAATGCAACTTTAAAATGACCAATTAACTAAGACACTAACTGCAGTTCCCATTCTAGCCAAACCTGCAGACAAAGGATAATTGCAAATTAGCTATTTCCAAAACTTTTCTGCCTCAAGTTGAACACATTATCTGCTTTTGATCTTAACTCTCTTATTAGCGTGAAATAAGGAATAGTAACAATCAGTCTAAGTGTAATAAACTAAATCAGAACAAAGTCAAATACATCAAATTCTTGAAGCAGTTTTAAAAGGTCCAGTCGCTGCAGAAAGCATGTATTTATCACCAGTATTATTACTGCAGAATGCTATTAATCTGGGGACGGATACACACACTGAACACAAGTATTATCACAACAGACATAAGTCTATTGGGACAATACAAGAACTAAACTGATTTAGCTTTGTAATTCTTGCTTCAGGTTGATCTTTGTTTAACATCAAACCTTCTCTCTCCTGGTTACTCAAGCAGCAAAGGCAGTTGTGGCTACCCCAGCAACTCAAACTAAGCCCCTCTATATTGTGTTCCTGCTAACATGAACATGGCTTTGCACCCCAGGTTCTGGCTGAAGCACTTGTTGCACTACAAACTGCACTGTCTACTGAATGTCTCCTGCAACGGCTCACTACAGCACTCCCACTGCCAGTGTCCCTGGGAGTGACCCAGAACTGACAGCAGAGCCCGAGCCTTCTCCCACACCTCTTATTCCCCCACAGCCCCACTTACCGGAGAAGAACCTCTGCACCTCCTCGGTGGAGCAAGACCAAGGCAGCCCCCTGACTTTCACCACGTATCCCTCGCTGCTCTCTGTGTTAAGCATCACATTGGGGGTGAGGCTCTGCTCGGTCTCTGCTTCTGTGGTTGCTGGAAAGACCAGAACGGGCCCTTTGAGATGCTGCTCAGCACGGCCGCCACCCGCACCCCCTCAGAGCGCCCGGCGGCCCCCCTGGCCTGTGTCCCGGCCCTCCCTGATCCTCCTCTGTCTCGGCCGCTGCCGCCTCACACACACGGCGCCGCTCCCGCCCCACGCCCTACCCCTTCCCCGCACGCACACATGGTGGGGCTCCGCGCTGGTTCTAGGGCTCCGAGCCTGATCCACTGTCCGGAGAGCGCCTAGTCCCGGTCAGGCGGCAGCGAGCGGGCGAGCCTGTAGCGAGAGCGCGCTAGGAAATGGCGGCGGGTGCTCCCGCTTCCGCTGGGCCGGGCCTTCCTCCGCACAAAGAGCGCGGTCCCAAACGCCGCCCTGGCGGGCCCGCGGCCCCCGGCGATGGCGCAGCGCCCGCGGCCGGTTCGCAGGGAGGGCCGTGTGACGAGAGGGCAGCGAGCACCGCGAGCCTCCGCCGAGCACGGGACCGGCCGCGGCGTGGCCGGGGTGGGTGCGGGGCGCATGTGCCCCGGTGGGGCCCGGCCCCACCCCCGGGACCCGCGCGCCGCCTGTGCGCACGCGCCGCCCGCCCGCCGCGCCGAACAAAGCCCCGGCCCCGCGCGCCCTGGGCGCCGCTCGCCGCACTGCGCGTGCCCCGCGCGCTGCCGCCCCCGCCCCGGCCCGCCGCGGCTCCCGCGTGGCGCGGACAGTGGAGCGCTCTGGCTGCGCACACCGGGGCGCGAACTAGCACTTACCAGCTTCAAAGGCTGACGCTACCCCACGTGAAACAATCTGCTCGCTTCGGTCACTGAAGCCTGGTGTGTTTGGAGGAGATGGGGAAAGAAGAGACAATGGGTCACAATTATCATAAAAGAACGGAAAAGTTAATTCCCTCCCATTTCCTCCAAACACACCAGACCTAGCTAGATTTCACCTTGTATTACCGAGGAAGAAGGAGGAAATTGGAGTAACTCATCATCTAAGAATCCTCCATCCCCTTTCCCCTTGGATAACCAGCTCATGTTTCAACTTGTCTGTACAGCTGATAGAGGACCCATGTCTAGATTGAAGCAGGCTCCTAGAGCCCCGACATTGGTATTTGGAACCCAGAAGCTGCTCTGAGTAGTCTCCGGATGAACGCCATTCATCCACGAGTGTTTCTTCTCCAGTCCGTATCAAAACAGACTGTGAGCCTACATTGCCTCATGTCTCATTACATGTTCCGGACTACTAACATTCACCCCACCCCCACAGCTGCAGGCTTTTAGATTTTTTTAAGTGCATGCTCAAGTTTACGTAAGTAAATCAAACAACACGGCGAACTCGTTTAAAGAAATGCAAATTAGATCAATAAGTGGAACCGTGCTACAGGCACTTCCTGCTCAAAGCTCTCCTCTCCATTTCACTCGCCGAACGCCCATGTTGTAACACTGCGGCGGCGGGAGCTGGGCAGGGGCGGCGGGGGAGGGGACAGCGCCTCCGCCTCTTCCCGGGGAGGACTGGCGGGAAGCGGCCATCCCGCCCACTCGTCTGGCGGAACGCTTAAAATGCGCTGGAGCAGCCGGGAACTCCTTGAGTTCCCGCTCGGCATCGCCATGTCTACTCCTGCCAAGCGGCACTGCCACAGCCCCGCCGGCTCCCTCGAATCCAGCTTCCAAAAGCGCCTCAGGAAGATTTCCATCGAGGGGAACATCGGTGAGCTCGGCAGAGAGGGTGCGGGAGGCAGTTCAGGGTGGTAGGGGAGTCCAGGGGAAGGTGGGGGGGTGTCAGGCCGGGAGCACCCCAAGGGGCTGGGATGCCGGGGGAGACAGAGAGAGGGGCGGCTGCGGCGCTTGTCCCCCGGGCTCTGCGGGCAGCGGGGGGTTCTGCGGGGAGAGTCGCACCGGGATATGAACCTGGAGCGAGGCTGGGGCGGATGGGGAGCTCCCCGAGCAGGGTACCCGTCAGTGACACCGAGGCGCAGGGCGGGCTCGGGAGCACAAACCCCGGGTGCCCCCCCCGGCCCGGGCTGCAGCACTCGTTCGTTCCCGCCCGCGCCAAGTCCCAGCGCCTGCGCGGCCGCTCCCTCGCTCTCCCCGCTAAGCTCCGCCCGCCACGGCAGCTCTAAAATGTCGGCTGCTCCTCGGCCGCCCTTATCACCCGCCCGGCCGGGCGCGGCCCCTCTGGGGAGAAAGATTAGCACAGTTTGCTCCACGGCGCAGCCGGCCGGCCCCGCGCCCCAAAAGACGCTACCAACCCTCAAACTGCCCCCTTTCCGTCAGCAGCACCAGAGCTATTAACCCCCAGCCCTTTATGAACTGCTCTAATCTTCCGCAGCTGCGGGGAAGTCAACGTTTGTCAGGCTGCTGGAGAAACACAGCGATGAGTGGGAGATCATCCCCGAGCCCATCGCTAAGTGGTGCAACATCCAGACAGCCGAGGATGAGTATAAGGTAGGTGCGCTGGATTAGGGCCGGAAGAAACTGCAGGGAGTTCCACAGCCAGGGAGTTATGCCAAAATCCAGCTATACTTAGTCTGCAGCAGCTAGAGTCATCCCCACCATCATACCACAGTTGGTCAGGCACTCAAATTGTAAAGGCAAGATGCTGCTGAACGTATTTTCCAAATCACATCCCCTACTCCACGAGAATCACACTAAAATCTGGAACTCTCACAAACTGCTCAAAGAAGCTGTCATGAAAACCACCATCACCTGAGGAAAAAGAGTCTCTTAGGATCGTGTGCCTAAGCATTTTCTTAGTAATAAAAAGAAAGGCATGAGTTCTTACTCAAACATATTAGAATTCTGGATTGAGAAAAGCAGTTATGTTCATATTAACTTTTTTCTCTTGCCTTTTAGGAACTTTCAACATCTCAGAAGAGCGGAGGAAACTTACTTCAAATGCTGTATGACAAACCCACAAGATGGGCTTACACATTTCAAACTTATGCCTGCTTGAGCCGAGTAAAAGCACAATTAAAACCCCTCTCAGCCAAGCTATATGAAGCAGAACATCCAGTGCAATTTTTTGAAAGATCTGTGTACAGTGACAGGTAATTACAGCATGCCAAGACCTCACACTAACAACTTCCAGGTCTTTAAAGACATGGAGCTGAGGAAAGACTTGATATTTAAACTAATACCTGCAAGGGAGCAGGCTTGATTAAGGAATTTTTTTCAATACCATCATTGTGTTCTGATGACAAGTGTTTTGGTAGTTAAATTTTGTCATTCCTGGCATGAAACTGATGTCTTTCATTGCAGATATGTGTTTGCTTCTAACCTGTTCGAGTCTGGAAGTATAAATGAAACAGAGTGGTCTATTTATCAGGACTGGCACACATGGCTTTTGAATCAGTTTCAATCAGATATAGAACTGGACGGCATGATCTATCTCAGAACCACACCTCAGGTATGCTTACTAAAAATGGAGGTTTCTCAGGTCCAGTTTCATTTTCCAGAGGCTTAAGAGGGTACAAAAAAGTTGTTCTAGATTTAACTCGTTTATGTTCAGCCAACCATTTAGAATTAATGCTCACTAATGTCCAGCATTAGTCCTTCCAAGTTAAGGGCCACTTGATCCATTTAGCTGATTTAACCTACAACACATGATTAATGACAAGGTTTGTATTTTTCTCCCAGAAATGCATGGAAAGGCTACTAATGAGGGGAAGAAAAGAGGAGCAAGGAATTGAGCTTGAGTATTTGGAAAACCTCCACTATAAACATGAAACCTGGCTTCATGAAAGGACTATGAGGTAGGAACTCATTTTCTGTATACAGTTTTAACTTGCAGGCAAGGCTCTTTCCTACCTTATAGCCTTACTTTTATCGAGTTTAGTGTAAGTCTAGTTTCACTCAAGCAGTTGGAGACACATATTTATACCTACTTCAGGCTTCAAGAGCTGGAACTTCATTTAATTTGAAACCTTTGTTAAGCATTAGCTTCAACTAGAAAGCTTTACAGTTGTAACTCCAGCAAGGACATGGATTTTGCTAATTGGAAGGACTCAGGAAGAAGACACTTAAAATAGTGGTCAGGGGCCAATCACATGCATTTCTCACCATGCAGTTTCTGTTGAAATGTAAGGGGCAAACAAGGCCCCAAATACCTTTAAACTAGCAGGACTGCATTTCAAGTTTAAATATTAATCCCAACTTAAATTTAAACAATAGTCAGACTTTCGGCAGACCTGTTCCACATAAGAAACCTAATCAGAAACTGAGTGATCTCTGTACACCTTAAGCTCCTTATTGACTCTTACTGGCTTTCTCATTTGAAGAATCTCAATATGAAAACAGACTAGATTTTTCCCTATAGGAGTCCAAAATATTCTACTGAAGGGGAAGCATTACAATTTCAGGCAAAGTACATTATCAGTTTGATCTACTTGCTGAAGTTTCACATAGGATGACCCAAATGCTTAGGAGAGAGAAGGCAGCACATAGTGTGCAATTTTGGGAATGTTTACGTTGTGTACTCATTCCCAACTCGGTAAGGAAGCACTTCCTGTGTCTGGAATGGGAACTGAAGTGTGCAAGCACAAGTTGTTCAGCACACATACTGCATTTTAGAAATGTCTTCCACACTCAGAAAGACTAACTACTGCTCCCATCTGTTCCTAAACTGAAGCAAAAATGGTCTTGCTTATGTCCAAGACATTATAAATACAAGTCTTACAACCTGTTCAAGGGGTCATCCTTATGAAAGGAAGCTTTAAAATTGCATCTTGGTAAGTGAATTAAGTGGGGGAGACACAGGGGGGCATGGGAGATTTTGAAAAAATTACTCCATCTTACAATTACAAAATCAGTTCCTGGTCTACACACACTCCCCCCCACCCACTTGTACATTACTATGAGTCTAGATTTGTGAAATACATTAAGAGCAATTAAGGACAAACTTGACATGGGCTTTATATTTAAGTTAGGAGCACCGTCTTTAACATTTCAGGTGCATGTGTTAATCAAGAGCAGGGGTCTTGAATGCACACTATTTTGTGTAGATTTTACTCAAACTATATTCTTCCATTTAACAGAGTTGATTTTGAGAACATTAAGGAGATTCCTATTCTAGTTTTGGATGTTAATGAAGATTTTAAGAACGATAAAATTAAACAAGAGTACCTGATTGATAAAGTAAGTATAAGGTATTGGGGGGTTTTATCTGCTCTTCTGCAATTATCATGCACACAGTGACACTTCCAGAGTGGGGAGGAAGAGTAAACAACCATTTGAGGAGACACGGTGGGAATAAAGAGCCAAAATGGTGTTTACCAAGTCCTACCAAAGGGGAGACTTGGGAAGTAAATGCCAAAAGAAATTCTGGTGGAGTTGTTTGGCTAGTTCACGGGAAAAAAAACCTCCACCTAATACTTAAAAACATGAGGAAGTGCTCTCCTAGGAAACCCTATAAACCATTTTCTTCATCTTGTTCTCATCTTCATCAGTTTGAGACTACTGAAAAATTACTCCTTTAAGACCAACTCCCTCAATTTAAAAGCTCTAAACAAACTGGGAATGGGAGCACAATGATGAATTCTGGAGGTATTTGTCATTACATCCTCATGGAAACCAGCAATTAACAGCTTAATTTTAAGCACAGACTCAGACTTGCCATCTACCTTGCCCCTCTGAAAGGCCACACACATTTCAGTTCATGAATTAAGTACAGGGGCAATACATCACTGGAAAAACATAGTAACAGACAATTTCTTCCCAAATAAAGGGAAAAACCTGGTACTTTTAATGTCTCAAATAATACATATGCTTTTTTTTTAATAGGTCAAGTCATTTCTGACTTCTTTAGAAGATGAAAATTAATTCGGATAACAAGTCCATGAAGTTCACTCAACAATCTGTGTGTTTAAAAATTTACTTAAAACAAATGCATAACCTGTATAGCTGATTTTAAAGCAAACCTGAAATGTAATAACATGATTTGGGGTTTATTTTTATCCTTGTCTGAGCAGTGTGAGTTTTGCTAGACGTTTTTGTATAGCTATAAAGAACAAATATGGGGTGTTTTGATAGTGATTTTTTTTCCTGTATATTCTCTGTTGTTTAATAAAGATATTAAAGTCATATTGCCTCTCGAGTGGTTGTCCCCACGGGGGAGCTCAGCGAGAGGCCGACACCCAGTAAACAGATAGCAGGCGCTGAGCAGGGCTGTTTTGCAATAACTGGCACGGGTTCACCATTTTAAGACGAGACTGTTATGGCGTCCAGAAACCTTTACTTTCAACTTCTGCTTTACTGAGTAGCCGTTTCCACCGGATTTACGCTACTTAAGGCTGGACGTTAGACCTGTAACAAACTGTAATTTCCGCTTATCTCGTTGGAGATCTCACGCCCACCCCCCCCCAGCACGGGGAGGGACCGCGGGCGCGGCAGCGGCGGTGGAGGCGGGACAGCGACCCCGGAGAGCCCCCGCAGCCCCGCCCGACACGACGCACGCGGCCGGGGGGGTTGAGCGGCGCACGCGGCCGGGCCCGTCCCCGCCGCCCCCCTCCCTCCCCCCAGCGCCATCCTGAGGCCTCCACGGCACCGGGCCCGGGCGGGCGGCACCACGAGGGCCCCGATCGCCGTTTCCCCCACCCCCCGTTCCCCCCCGCCACCCCCTCCCCACCCGTCGTCGCTGGGCCTTACCCAAGCCAGGGATCTCGCCCTCAGTCTCCTCGGTGTGACAAGGGTCCATCTTGGCCGCGCCTTCCCCACAGGGGCCGCAAGAAGAACAAAGCTGGGCGGGGGCGCTCAGGCGCTGCGCGAACAGAAACAAAAGCTCAGCGGCGGCCGAAGGGGCGCTCGGAAAAGGTGGATCGGGGCTCTGCGGGGCGTTTCTCGGCACTCCCGCGGGGATGGGCCTCGATACAGCCGCCGGTATTCCCGATACCGCCCGCTCGCTCCGTCTGCGCAGCGCCCGTTCCGCGCCTATAAATGGCCGCCGGCCGCGCAGCGCCGCGCGCTGACGTCACGCGCCGCCCGCCCCCGCCAGCCAATGGCCGCGTGACAAATTGAACGCAGCCAGTCACGTCCGGCCCCCCGCGCGCGCCGTGTGGGGGGAGGGGGGGGGGAGCGGATAATGGAGGGGGGAGCGCGCGACCGCCCCGGGGGTCCCGCGAGCTCCTGTGCCCCCAGCGCCCGCCGGGTGACCCGGGTTCGGGTCCCCAGGGACCCATGTTCGAGTCTCTGCGGCCGGCCTCGGCTCCGGTTCGAGTCCCGCCCCCACCCGTTCCGCTCCCCGGTTTTAGAACATGGCGGCGGCCTTGTCCCTCCCCCCGACGCCCGCCCAGGCGCCCCCACTCTTCCCCGTTCCCCCAGCACCCCCACTCACGGCGAGCTGCAGCCGCGGGGCTCCGGCAGCGATCGGCGGCTCCGCACACTGCAGCACCGCCCGCCGCCGGTGTCAGCAGGGCTCGGCTCCGCCTCCCGCCGCGGCGGGGGCCGGGCGCGGCGGGGCCTGCGCGGGGCCTGGCCGGGGAGGCCTCGTGGGCTCCCCCGCACGTTCGAGGGCCGCCGTGTGGCAGCCCGGGCTGAGCAGCCCCGCTCAGGCGCTGCTGGGGCTGTTCGGGTTTGGCGCAGGAGGTTCCTGGGCCGGAGCTGCCCCTGCAGTCCCCGAGTGGGTGCTGGGAATTCTCACTTGCCCTCTGCGCCCTCAGACCGCGCTCTCCCGGCCAGACCCACCGTCTCCACAACAAATCGCGAGTGAAGCAGGTTCAGGTTAAAATAGCTGCAAGGGAGTTGCTGTGGGATTGAACCGATAAGAGGTGACCTTAGGACTGCGGAGGTGTGGCACCGACTCCAAGCTTTGTTTCTGGCCAAGTGTTAGTGTAAAGCAAATCCCTTTACTAATCCCCGTTGAGGCCTTTGCGTTTCTAGCAGTGAGATAATGATAATTTTTGGCTTTTATAGTGTGTATTAATGTTCATACATTGAGATACGTTTACTATGTGTCATTTTATTATTCCTGATTGGTATTTTTAGTCCCCATTACTGCATTTGAAAAAGGACAGAAAATAGGTTTTCTGTTGTTTATGCATCATGATCCATGTGATTAAATGGCTTTAAAGACAGCTGTAATGGCTGTTCTCTTGCTGTGTAATTTACAATGAGAAATGAAGCCTGATTTGCCTAATATTTTCTTGATCTTATGTTTATTTAGTTAAACGGGATTCTGATGTAAGACCTATCTTTAGAGGTCTCTTAGGAAATAAAAATCATCTTGTGTTCACACAGACAAGTTCTACATATCCTTCCAGTGTTAGAAGAAAGGTCATATGACTTCTTTCTGCAAATATGTATCTGCTACTAATCTTAGGCAAAAAACTCAGCCTGCCTTTGACATAACGCACAGTGTTTGGTACAGCCACTTCCAAGGGAAGAACGTGACTGTGAGCAGCAGGGGCAAGCAAAGACGTAAATAGTTATCAGAAGAGTTTTGATTAGCCAATGTATATGCTGGTTTGAAAGACAAAAATAATTAACAATTCAAATGGAATTGCTGCTAACAGAGCAGCCCTTTTCCTCAGAGGCTCTGACTAGTTAAGTGCTTTTGTACATGGGGGTGGTCTCATGGTATGTGAGCATTAGCACAGAGGGAGACAGGAGATAAAAATCTTCCTGAAAACATTGGTACAAGTTCTTCCTTCCATGATTTCTTCTAGGACTCAGACATCACGTTTACCTGGCTTTTGTTTTGTGCTGTGAGCCTGACACCTGCACCTTCCCCTCCAACAGGCACACCAGTGTGTCTGTCACAGCTCACGCTGCAGCTCTGGGTACATGATTTTTCCTGAAGGGGCTTTGTTCTGCTTCAGAAGTTCACTGTTTCATTCCTGTGATGGGGAAAGGCGCACCTGCTGCCCAGACAGCAGGGGAGGGGAGCTCCTCTGATTTTCCCATTTGCATTCCCAGAAGGTTTTGCCCCATTCGAGTCAGCTGAAGCAGTGAGGGCTGAGGTCAGCCTGCTGGGTGTTGTAGTGCATCAGGTAGGAAATGGGCAAAGAGGTTGATGCCTTGTGAAGGCTGATCTAGAACAGAGACTAGAGAGAGTTAAAGAATAAAGTAGGTGTTTATTAGAAGGCCTCAATGGATACACCCTGGGCAGTACAAGAGCCCACCCAAGATGATCCCAAAATGGTCACAAAATGGATGACCAGTCACAAGGTCTCACACTTATATAAGGTCTAGCCCATTAGCATATTGGAATTAATTGTCCAATTATATCTTTACCTTATGAAGTCACATCCTTCTTGTTTTTCTCTCTTCAGTGCACTGTTGTTATGCTCTTGGACCTGAGATTTAGATCATTTGTCCTTGGTCCCCAGCTAGGGAAGGAATTGTTTTGTCTACCTAGTCTGTGAAGAGAGCTTACTATCTCCTAACATGAAGCTCAGAACTACACACTAAAGTTGCACAGAATCTGAAAAGGATAAAAGCTAAAACCTGAGGCATCAAGGTGGCCTCCAGAGTAAAAATCTGCCAGATAGTCACAGCCCCTGTGCAACATCCCAAATTCCCTACAGGTTCATGGAGAGGAGCCCCAGTCCAGCCTGCAGAAAGATACATGAAGCTGAGTACACATGTGGAGTGTTAAGCTCGACCGAAGTACAGCTCTTGAAACCTGCTATCTGCTCAAGAACTTTCTGTTTTATACCAGTCTGTCTTTTTTATCTTGCTTGCACTTCTTTCCAGGGCAAGAAAATAATGAAGAAAATCTGCAGCCCTTGTTTGAGGGTTCCGTAGTTATCCAAGCATATGGAGACATTCTTTGTGTCTGAGAGTAAAGCAGATGCTCATTTCTGAGTAGATTTTGGAGATATTGTTGCAATGCAAAAAATAAATACCAATGATTATTTCATGGATCAGCATTTGCCATTACAGGGAGAATTGATCAGAACTTAAATACCTGCTCTGAAGAGACGACAGAATTCAGCCCATCATCGCTGTATGTGCCTTCCCTTTCCTCCTTAGCTGTTACCCATTTCTTCTGCTGCTGCCATCACAGAGTCCATTTTTCATGTCTCAGCTACGTATGTTGCATGTGCCTCATGTTTGCATATAAGCACCTATAATTCAGGATCTTATGGTTAATCTGCAAACCTGATTGACTCTCAGTAAACACTGCTGCAGCTGACTTGTTTTTCATGTGGACTCTGAAAACAGGGAATACATGGAAGTCTTATACTACTGATGCTTTGTATGTTTCTCTGTGTGCGTGACCTCCAGTCAAAAGCCCTACCATCCAATCATAACCTTTCTGTATTCCCCACGCCTTTTGAAACAGCCTCTAGCTATGACACTGTGATAAATAGAAGCGAAACAATGCTATTAAAAATGCATGATGTGTATTCTGCCATATTAGATAACATGGCCACGTTCATCACCCACTAATGCTGCCAGTTCACAGCTTTGCCAGTACAGTCTCCCTCCCATGTTTGATTTGGACAATTTAAGAGGATTTTTGGCTACACTTCACCTTTCTTCCTTTTCACCTTTGTTTTTTACCTTTATTCATTTCTCTGAAAATGGTGGTCTGCAGAGGGATTGGATGTAGACCATGTTTCCCAGCTTTCCAAAGCTGTAATTCACTAAGAAGCCAAGCTGGAAAACAGTTGGGGAGGTTTATGAACCCTGTTTTAGTGGAAAGCAGATACCCAAGTCCCTTGTTCTCTCTGGGGCCTCTGCTGCACTTTTGGAAACTATCCCCCTTCCCTTTTTGCCGTCACCTTATCCACAGCTTGTGCTCACCATCCTTTGCCACTGTGAGAGTGAAGAGTTCTGCTCCCTCAATGGCTGCACCCTTTCAGGGCTCAGAAAAGTTCACCAGCCTGGTTCTTCTCTGTTTGTCAGTGGAACCCAGGCCTGCCACCATTTCAGTTTTGCCGCATTAGAATGATAGCAGTGGGCAGAACACCTGGATTTACCACTGGAGCTGCCCCACTGTGAGTGCAGGGCCAGCCGGGGTGAGGTGTCTCCCGCAGCGTGCTGCAGCTATCTGCCAGTTCTGCTGCCTGAGCTCTGTGGGCATGAGTCAGCTCTGATCCAGGAGCCATCTGGCTCAGCAGCGCCGTGCTGAGCTCATCAGGCTGCTCCTGGGAAAGGTTTCTTCACTCAGGCAGAACATTCGCAGCACCTTGGCACTTCATCCATGTGCTGCCAGGAGAGAGGTGGAAAGTGGCCATTCACATACCTCCAAGGTCTGCGTTTCTTCACACCCTCCCAAATGGAGAACGAGCTGTAAAGCTGTAGATACTGGACAGAGGGGTGACTCAGTCCAATGTTGGGAGAATGTGCTGTGGTACTCTATCAGGGCAGAGAGTCCTGAGCTCTTGTTATCCTGGCCAACTGCATTCATGACATGGAGCCTATTTTAGCCACTCGCCCATTGCAGGCTCAGAAGCAGAGACCACAACAGCTCACTGGCTTTGACCTCACTGGGATGATGATCCCTGGCTTTTAGCCCTGGCAGACAATGTTGCCTTAGTAATTTGGGGTCACCCACCTTTCTCTTGTCAACCAGTGCCACATCAAAGCAACATGGCTGATGCACATGCTCAGGCACAGGTCTTTTTTCAATCTCTCACTCCAGAAGTGCTCTGCAAGTCCTACCGAGTGCTGACCCTTTGGCTCTTCATAACTTTTACCTTTAGTCCCTGAACACAGAATCTGGCACAGCATCACTGGAGGCTGGAGCTGGGCATGCTCTTCCCTAAGGTTCCACAGCAGGTGGTCAGTTTTCCTTTGCAGGGAGGGCGTTCACAAAGGGCCATGCTAAGCCCTGTCCATGTTATATATCCCATAGCTCTGCCCTTACCTGGGGAAAGGTGAATTCTTGGAGTTTTCGTACAACTGGTGATTGCTGGGAGGCAGAAAACTGATGAGAATGAGGCAAATTGTAACTTTAGAGTGTGGATTTTCCTGGCCTCCTGACCTGCTAACAGACAAAGTTGCAGATAGCTTTGGTTTTGCTTAGACTTTATCGCACTATCAAGTGCAGGAATGGTTACTGCACTGGGTAGTGGCCTGTGGTTAATGTAAAGGAAGAACTTGCCTGCAGGTGAGGGGTCTGCTCTCACTGGCCTGTCTGAAACACAAACACAAACACGCCTGCATCCACTGCTGCATCTACACCCTGATGGTGTGGGGGTGATGTTCAAGCCAAGCACAGTGTCCTCCAGCCGCAGGTATGACACAGGTCAGCCACAGTCACGCTCTTCACCCCAGTCCATCTCAGCCTCTTGCACCCACACTCTCCAATTCCCCCTGAGCAAAGCACTCCTTCCCCTGACCTTGTTACACACCCAGCAGATCTGTGTGTCCATATGTTTGCTTGGATCAAGAGGGCTCTGGATCTCACTGCCCTCAAGTGTTCTTCCTACTTTTGGCATTGATGGACACATAGATCAAAACGACTGTACTGCAAAGCAGGCAACCCCCAAAATGCTGTGACAACGACAGTGAGGCCTCTGCAGACTCAGCATATAAAATGGGTCACTAGCAAGGGCATTTCACTCACATAACTCCATGTGCCAGCCTTTCTTTTTCCTTGCCCTTGAAGTCATTTGCATGTAAACAAGTAAAACTAAAACAAGGGGTAACAAAGTGACGGTGAGGAACGGTGAGGGGAAAGGGTAGTGTATCACAGTCCTGCTCTGGAGACTGCATCCTCACAGTTCCTGCCGGCTGCCTCCCCAGAGCTCTGATCCTGGTGATGCTGCAGAAAGAAAGGCCCATTGAGAAGTCTGGCTCCAAATTAGCATTTGAATTCCCTTGTAGCCTGTTGTCAGATGGGCAGGAGGTGAGTACTAGTCTCGGTTGCTCAGCGCTGATACACAAAGGTGGCTTTAAAAGGTCCTTTTTTTTTTTTCTGAAGGCAAGAGATGCATTGCTCAGACTGTGATACTTTCTTCTTTTTTATTTTTTTTCTTTCTCTCTCCCATTCTTCTCCGTTTCACCCCTTTCCTGGGTCAGGCTGAGCCACAGATAGACACGTCTGGGTATTGTTAGCCCTGTCTGACCTACTTCTCTCCCTCCCCTCGGCCCCGTGTTATGGATGCTGGTGCTATGGAAACCTGCTTGACATGCGAGTGCCACAAAGCCGGGGCCACCAGCTGCACCCTCCTTTCCTGGCCCCACGGGAGTTTCCCTCCCAAACAGCTTCCCAAAGAAAGTTAGCAGCCCTGCTTTCCGGGGAAATTCAAGAGTGTCCTCCATCCGTCCCACCAAGCCGTGCTCCGGCGGGACTGGGGCGCTCTTCCGTGGGCTTGGGGGCACCGGTGCTGTTCCTCCTCATGACAGAACACAATATTTCGGTCTGGTGGCCACTTGTAAAGCCGCACTAGACCGTATCCGGCACGGGCCAGCACGTCACGAATAGGGAAGTACACGTGGGTGTGCTTGAAGTTTTCAAGATAATAAGCTACAAACTTCTGCACCTTGATCCCAAAGCCTTCCAGGAACCTGGCTGGGATCCTGGGAACGAGGAGGTGGCAGCACCTGCGTTCCGGCGGTGCCTGCGGTGGGTGGCAGTGACTCTGCCCGGGGACAGGGCTCTGCTCTTTCACCGTGACTCGCGTGGAACCCGCCCCGCCGGGAGCAGAGCCTTGTTTACAAGTTCAGCCCCTGTACCTCCTGTGATAAAAAAGTTCTCGCTGGTTCTGCGGGTTTCCTTTGCTGTCTGCTGGCCTCCCATCCGGCTGCCTGTTTATCCTGGGAACCCGTGGCACTATCAGAGTGGGTTTGCTTCCAAATCCGGCACGCCAAACGTTTTTTCTCCCCGCTGCTGGCAATGAACTGGCAGCCGTAAGGGGAGGAAGCAGGAAGGAGCTCTGGACACCGCAGAGCGCTTTGCATTGTCTGTCGTGAACGTCCTCAGGAGATTCCTGCGAGGCTGCAGGACTGCCCTACCCAATACCTTAAAGCCAGAGCCTGGCCCGGCACGGATCAAACTGGAAGCAGGCAGATCCGTGGATGAGTGCCAGAGGCCGTGGCTCTGCCGGCTGCCCGGTGAGCGCTGCCCCGGGCGCCTCTCGGGGTGCAGCCAGCGGGGCTGGGGCACAGGCGGCGGGCCCGGGGCCGTCGGTGGGCGCTGCCCTCGGACACCCCCGGGCCCCGCCGCCCCCGGGCCCGCCCTCGCTCAGCCGCGGGCCGCCAGCGCCCTCTCCCGACGCCGGGGAGAAGCGGCGGGGCCGGGGCGGGCGGAGCGGGCACAAATCCCGGGAGGAACGGGGGGGACACGAACCCCGACGGGAGCGGGGCTGACGGCCTGGGCCTGGCCCCCATGGCGGGGGCAGCGGTGGGACCTTCCCTCCCTCTCGGCGCTGGACCGGAGCCCACGGGAGCGCAGCAATGCCACTGGAGGCTGGATCACCTTTAATCCCACACCTCACGGGGTGGGTTTCACACCTGAGGGATGCACGGTGACCCGGGGTGGAGGTGCAGCCCCCCAGTACACCCTGTGCCAGTCCAGCGGGCCCTCAGCACTTCTGCAGCAGGATCAGGTGGGCACACTGGTGCCATATACAGCACCAGCACAATGTGCTGGGCAGCAGCATCACAAATTGAGTAAATCCCCAAATCATTGACTGTTTGAACCATTGATGGGTGTAAAGTGGTTTTCTTTGACTGATGAAGCAGCAGAGCAATGACACCAGCCCTGGTGGAGGGGAGCAGCTTCCCTTCTGCTCGGGGCACCTGAAATGGCCCCTCTGACAGTGGTTTGAAGG
This sequence comes from Emberiza elegans, assembly GCA_024865655.1. NCBI lineage: Eukaryota > Metazoa > Chordata > Aves > Passeriformes > Fringillidae > Emberiza > Emberiza elegans. The sequence continues at coordinate 59,377,522 of JALJVW010000184.1, forward strand.
ACTGATGATGTGCCTGTCAGATTTTCTGGGGCAGAACTGGTGACAGTTCTGCCACAGAACTGGTGACAGGCCTGGCAGCCACCAAGGCCAGAGCCTGACTGTGCCGTGCCAGGATTTTTAATGGTCTTCTGTGCATCCAAGGGGAGAAGTCGGCTACAATCTCACTGCTGAATCATTAATTTCCCTCCTCTGAGTCATCCTGCGGCCCTGTCAAACACAGAGAGGACACGGGCGGGGCTGAGGTGGGCAGTGCAGGTTGATACAGTGGGTTTAGAAACCTGGATGTAGAATAAAAGACAAGGATTGTGTCTACAGAACCAAGGAGCATCCACTTTGACTAACCCCAGAAAGTAGAGTTCTGATGTGGAGTCAGGACCTGCACCAGCAGCTGGGGCTGGTCCTTCTGCATTAACTCTCTGGGAGGTGACTGGTTATACTGGTAAAAAGGTGAGGACTGGGGAACATCTTCAGGAGATGGTAGGACCTGTTAATGCAAAGGCTAAGTGAAATCTCACTGTGAAATCTGTTCCTCCCTGATCTTGCTAAGGCATGGCCAGGGTTAAACTATGCTCAGACTTTTCTGAAATATCTCCTGGCATCACCAAAGATGCCAGGAGAAAAAGTTATTGTGTATCTTGCTGTGACACCTGAGGATTTTGGGGAAGATGGGGCCCTGTTGTGCTGAAAACTTTGCAGAGACAACTGTTGTACAGTTATTTTTGTTTGGCTTTAAGCCTTACCCTGCAGCATTTGCCAGTTTCAATGCAGCAGCATGACTCCAAGACAGGAGAGCCTGAAAGGGAAATTGACTGGATGCTTTGCTGGAGAAGCCAATTTAAAATGCATGAAAGGAAAAGAAACAATGTGAAAAATAAATCATTTCCTCCAAAAAGCCCTTGCCTTTTGTTCTTACAGTCCAGATATGCCTACTTCTGAGAAAAGGAGGGGAGAGCAGTGGGCTTTACAATGTGGTTGGACTGGCATCATGCTCATGCAATTATTTTCATTCTCTGGATTTGCTGTGAATTCCCTCATGATGACACACGGAGCACCACTGGCATTTCCTGTGGCACTGACATGAAGGCACCAGTGGCCAAACGCATCAGTATTGTGCACACTGGCCTGGATGAAAATCCAGCTCGTCCTGATGCAGGAGGGACCTGAGCACTGGGTAAAACCCCTTTTTGGTGCTGAGTGGCTCAGTATCCAGTCCATGAGCTCAACATCTCCAAAAATCAGCTCCTCCCTCCTCAGAGCTCTCCTCCCACAGACACAGGGTTGCAGGTTTTGTTGGATTGCATGTCAGGGAAACAAAGGCAGCCACCTTGCACTCACACACTCATGCTTCTGTTCTCTGCTAGCTGCAGACTCACAAAGAGACACCCAGCACAGCAAGTTCAGTGACCTTTTATTTGTGCCTGTTGTCACTGGGCCGAGTTCAAAGTGGCACATGCAGCAATGGTGATGAGTTTGCACAGTCTGATTTATAGCAGTGGCTGATAACCAGCATGAGGCCACCAACAGACTTTTGCACGACATGTTGGTGGCTACTCCAGTTTATCCCTCACCTTTTTTGTTATATCTCAGCCCACATCTGGTTCCAAACAAATGTCTTTCTTAGGTGTGGGCCTTGGAAAACTGGCATGAATCCCTGTTCTGTGCCTGGGCTGAGGGCAGAGCCTCTGGATAATGGGGAACACATGGCACTTCCCTTTGGCAACTCACTGGGAAACTCAGAATGAGAAGAGTTTGCTTTTATATGTCCTCGTTTATGGTTGTTGTTTCTGCATCAGACACAATGGAGCCGCCAGATGTGGAGCACTTGGCACACCAAGTGCCACAGGGGAAAAATATCTCCTAAACAGCTCAGCAACTCCTGCCAGTGCTGGACAGTGAGGAAGGATGTGTTAAAAGCTCAGGTGAGGGTGGATTTCTCATTGAGGACTGTAGAGTTGTAGCCAGTCTGCTAAGGTGGGCCAGAGGGAGCAGGCCTCGAAGATGCGGACAGTGGTGTATTCGCAGAGAAAGCCCTGATGAAGGGAGGAATGATGAGGAGGACTCCATCTTATCAGAAGGCTAATTAATCACTTTATTATACTATATTACACTATGTTACATTATATCTAAACTGAATCTGCCAAGCACTCAACTGCACACAATTGCACATCATCTCATGACTGTCAGCTGACAGTCCCAACACACACATGCTTGGCCCTGATAGGCCAAGGAAACAAAACACCATCACTTTGGGGAAACAATCTCCATATTGCATTCTACTTTTGCACAAACACATGCGCAGCAAATGAGATAAGAATTGTTTTTCCTTTCTCTGAGGCTCAGAGAACGTGAAACCCAGAAATATTCTTGAGAAATCATGCCTTGCTTTTCTCTGTGAGGAGAAATATGGCTACAGTGGTGAAGCACAGAGGAGTGGGTCATGCTGTGAAAAACTGGAGGACATTCAGCCCCACATAATGAGAGAGGAAGAAATGCAGGATGCCCAGGGCTGACACCGCAATGAGAATCCAGAGAACTCCAGCGCTGAAGTATATCGGGGCGAGTCTGGTGGGACAGAAGCAGCTACTGACACCGAGCTTCCTGCCTGGGAACAGCCCCTTCCTCCCTGCAGAGATGGGTGCAAAGGCAGCCCCTGGCTGTCCCCTGCCCCCTGTATGGGGTCCCATGCCCTGCTTCCACCTCAAAGGAGCAAACACACACACACAAAAGGGCTTGGGGCATGTGTCCATGTTCACATTATGCCTCAGAGACAAGGCTGAGTCATGTAGGAGCCCCAGAGCACCCAAGAGCCTTGAGCTTTCCCAAAGCACATTATGTTTCAAAAACAACCCCCTAGGGGTTGCTGTGTAGTCCCCTGAGGGCTGCTGTGAGTGTGTGTGTGTGTGTAACTGTGTGAGTGTGTAAGAGTGTGCAAGGGTGTGTAGCTGTGTGTAAGAGCATGCAAGAGTGTGTGTGAGTGTGTTTACCTTTCTGAGGATGATGCCTTGTATCCCATAAAGTAGCAGTAGCGAGCGTAGAGATAGAGCAGACCCAAGGCTGCAGCCAGACCTGTGTTTAGGAGAGACCACAGTGACATCTCCAACGGCCTTTCAGAGCTACTTGGAACCAAGGAGGTAGCCCAAAGTGAAGGAATAGAGACTCTGTGTTGTCTGGCTCTACCCTCCCATCAGAGACAAAATTACTGCTTAATTTGTTGTTCAGAAGTTGAGCAGGACCTGAGGACAGAGGCAGCACGCAGGGGAACAGATCCAGTGACAAACCAGGTAATGGGATATTCTCACCTTGATGGAAGAAGAGTCCAGCCTGCCACAGAAGTGCCAGGAAGATGGGAAAATACTCAGAGGAGTTCACCCTGGCAGGAAAGAGAAAGGTCATAAACTAGGGAAAGGAAGGAAGCTCTTCCTCTTTTGCTTCCCCTAGCAGTTTCCAGACACTGGAGACTTGCTTTTTAGAACTACTGTTGTCATAAAAAGCCTCCAGGCTTCAGTTCTCGTCCCAGCTTTATTCACAGAAATTAAACAATGGAATGAACAGGGTCTCCAGGTTACAAGAAATTAAGTAAAAGATTCCCAGGTCAGATTCCCTTTCTGCGCACAGAAAAGCTCCATGAACCACTCCCACTGCTGCTTCCTAAGTGCTGCAGCTCAAACCGTGCTGTCCTGTCGATGCTCCAAAGCTCCAGGCTGTAGGGAAGGTCTGTCCCTCAAGTACATAAGGCCAGAGCAGCCTGGGCTTTGTGCAGGAGTTGGAGGGAGCACATAACTCTTGGGATTGTTTGTATGCCATGCCCTATCCTCCCAAAGGCACAGTAGCACCAAAAGATGCTGGATGAAGCTGAGTCTAGGCTAGTGAAGGAGCAAAGAAGGGGATGGCTGAGGGGATCCATCTCAACCTACTCAGTTGCTTTTTTCCAGTGTTCAGCTACAATAATATGAAAGCTCCTCCCTCCCCACTGCAGCCCTAGCACAGAAGTCACAGCAGAGATGCTGGGTTATCCTCATCCCAGCACCAGCTGAGATCACTCTGGGAACTTGTCCTTCCCAGTGAGTGAGATTCAGAGCAGGGCTGAAGCTGCCTGAGGTTTGGATAAAACCAATCTAAGTCTCAGGCACCAAGGATTATGTCTTTAGGAGCCCTTCACTGTACAGCAGAGATTCCTGTGTGGTTTCTATCAGCAGTGGCTGGTTTAGGACTCAAGAGCCAACCCAATTCTGATGTTGACTCTTCAACCCATTGGTTAACCTCGAGGGAGGTAATTGCTTAATTACAGTCCCAGGAAAAGAATAGCAAAGCAGGGGAAAGGCAGTGCCTTTAAGTGAGATCTGACAAACATCAAGTAAGAGGAGTTTCTTACTGTGCTCGAAAGATCCTTTCAAATTCAGGAGGGCCTGAGATCTTTGGAGGTGAAATGCCAAACAACCTCCTAGCATAGATCACCTGGAGGAAGAAGTAGGCTGCAGCAAAAGAGAGAAAAGTAGCAGTGGTCAGTTCTTATGGCTGGGCATGGTGGAGTCAGGAGCTGGCCAGAGGCTGGGGAAAAAGATCTGCAGTCTCCTCCTAACCCCACACCTCCACACAGCAGAGAAAGTTAGAATAAAATCCCAGGTACATTTTAGATAAGAAAAAGGAATTACCCAGAGCTATAGTGAAGCAAGTCATGTACTACCAGTGTTACCTACTTTCTTGTATAATCAGAGATGGTGAAATTGTTACATAGTTCAGATGCACTTCATTACTGACAAATTCAAGGCTTTTTCATTCTTTTAATTTTTTCCTCTTCTAAATTCTGATAGGGATGGAACTGATGCCACAGATAAGCCAATCAGATACTGAATTAAATTGGCATGCAATGTGGACCCGTGGCTGGGAGATGTTCCATGTGGCACACCACAGCCCATACTTCCACCTTTTCATACAGCAGAGCTCTTTGTATGCTCACATCTACATGCACTTCAGGAACTGCTGTAAGCCCAAAGAGGGAAATTCTACATATTTTCAGAGGGAAAGATCTACCAAAAAATTCTGAATGGAGGGGGTACGTCAGTTCAGAGAAAAGGCTTCCCCTGCACTCATTGGGTTGAATGCTCTCCAGAACCCAAACAAGATATCAGTTCCCTGTCTGAAAAGCAGCGAAGTGTCAGTGCAGCAGGAGACATTAAATATGAAAGCCAAAGAAAATCAATGGAGTTACAGTAGATTGATCCTGCCAGTACTTGAGCACACACATCCAATGGCCCCTACCTTGCTCCAGGACTCCCAGGACTGTCACGGCAGCCAGCCAATGAATCTGATCCAACATACTGACTTCTCCAGAACACAGAAGACCTTATTTCTTTTTCAGAAGTTCCTCTGGCCAGGTTCAGTCCTTGCTGATGTGGCAGTTTGCAATGGTATTTGGCAGCCTAGGTTTGTTCTAATTGAACAAAGCAAAGATTTAGTTTGTGGTATTGACTCTCAGAGCAGCCTGGTGCCCGTTATCATAAGCGCTATGGAAATGGAAATCAGTGGAGACAGGTTTAATGGAGTATTTCCTTTCCTACCCCGCCCTTTTCCAGGAACAGAGTTAAGAGGAAGTGGAAAAGCCAGTAGACCTACAAATGTGAGAGATAAGGGAACTGGAGCTGAATGGATGGACAAAAGTCTATAGCCCCCTAATCCACTCCCCCCAGGGCATCTACTTTATGCCAGGGCACATCCCCTCTGCTGTAATATTACAGGAGAAACCAAAGCTCTGCTTGGGCTGTTGTGTAACACCAGAGCACAGGCAGCATTCCAACGTACATATCCCTGTGTACATAATCCTACCTAGGCTCTGGTTAGCATGTGTTGGGCACAGAGAATGACTTATGGCCACAACACTGAGACCCTGCGTGAAAAACACTCTGAGAGGGTAAGAGAGGATGTGATAAAGTATAAAAGGTCTCTAGAGCTGTCCTGCACACTGATATTTTCTCTGGGGATGGATACTGCAGAATGACTGTCAGACACCAAGGGGGTTTCAGGGGCAGCCCTCATCCCAGAAAGGCTGGGAGATGTGCATTTAAGGCTTCTGATCAATCCTCAGCGCAATCAATTCTCACCATAAACACCAGAGTGAGCTCTTTGTGGGGAAAAGCCTGCAGAATTCATCAGGACATAGCAAAAAGAAAATTACTTTTTCACCTGTCAGAAGAGACCCATTTGTCTAGTTCCCATCTAACAGCACAATAGCTGACACAGACAGAAGCTGCTGGGACCACCAGCTTTGTTTCCTTCCTCTCTCTTCATTTCGTGAATTCTCCCATCAGATCAGGGAAAAAGGAAAGCAGGTTAAGACAAAGTGATCATTGAACACCACTGTTATAGAAAGTTATATTAAAGCAGTTTACAGAAATTACATTGTACACCTGATGTCTTTGATAGGCTTTCTAAGAAGCAATATGCTGGTTCTGGTTTTCTGCCTCTCTATAAGCTATAAAGACACCCAAAATGGCTATAACAATGTCCCAGCTTGGTGTTTTTCCAAATATCAAATACACACCCCATTGTTTTTCAAACACCAGCTCTAAGACTAATTCTTTTATTTCAGAATTGAACCTTTTTCATTGCAGTGAGTGTTTAGAAATATGAGGAACATTGTGTCTATTTAGTTGTCAAAGAAATTAAGAACTCCACTGTGTCACCTCAAGAAGGGCAGGGGTCTTGCAGTGCTTAATGATGTTTGATTTCCCTTTGCTCCTGTCTGATAACAGTCTGCTAGTGACAGAAAATAAAGAAAACAACTGAGCAGAAAAGATTTGAGCTTACACCTCCATCAGATGACAGGGCACTGTGAGCTGTATCAACAGTGTCAAATGTATGCAATGGAATCTGGGCCAGGAGGAGCTGCACTGGCTGCCACAGAGCATTCCTGCTCTCCAGATCATCGCTAAACACAAAATATTTCTAGCATCATTTTCTGTCATCATCTAGCATGATCTAAATATAATAAAGGCCAACAGAAATATGAATGAATAAACAAGCACAGATGTCTCTCCCCTCCTCCTCCCTCCTCCATAAGCATAATTTTTCAAGCTGTTTTTAAATTTCTGAAGAGCACAACCTTTTTTTGTCCCTGTTTGTTACCATCAGAACTCCCTTTATTTTCCATTCTCCCTCCGTGCTTACAAGGAACAGGCACAAGTACCTGAGTCCCAGCACCAAATGCCCCTGGGTGACAGACTTGACATGTGTGGGCAGCCTCTGCACCCATGGACAACAGCATATTGTGATACCTCATCCTCCGAGGCAACACAGACGAGTTCCCCTCTAGGCAAAGACAAGTCCTGCAGTCCCAGGTGCACCTCAGGGTGGATTTGCTGAGCAGGAGCTACTGAAATGCTGCACCCCTCTTCCACTCCCTGGCTCTGCACTCCAGGGTATGCTGTGTGAATGTGGCCCCAGTCAGAGAGCACAGACCAAAGTCCTCACACCTCCCACTGAGTCAGCGCTGCAGGTATTTCTCTGTGCCCATGGTTGCTTTTGCCACCTCTTCCTGCAGCCAATAACCCTTTCTGCCTCCTAATTTACACTGTAGGGATACACTCTTAGCTGGACTGCAACACCAATAGGGATTAAAAATAATCTTGGGAAAAAAAATGACCAACACAATGCTTGGAGGAGTTTTTAAGCATCCATACAGCTTACAGAACCTATTACTTGCCTGGAGCAGTGGGGCAAGGAGAAGCCAGCAGTGCTGAGTCCAGTACTGTTACATGCAGTAACATCCCCTGGAAATTTCAGGAGTGTACAACGGCTCAAGAGCTTTCTGTCAGTGGAAAGGAGAACATTTTGCAGATGAGCAACTTACCCTTCAGCTGTGAAGCATGGAGGTGCCTTGTTCTTCCAATCCTATTGCACAAATATGGAAATATTTTCTAATGCAGGCTGTACTTGTGCTTCCTTTCCTTCCGAATCCTTTTGCAGCCACTATGTACATCCAAACCCATGGGTGTACTGTGGGACTGCTTGTGAGAACAGTTACTGCTTTGTAACAACCACAAAGAAAAAAGAGGGGAGGGTTCATTCAAAAGAATTTTTTCTCACAAAGAAAGAATTTTTCTAGTTCGAGAGAAAGAAAGAGAGCTCAGCCCCAAGCAACTCAGTCTCTTCAAGTACAACTGCTCAGGGTGGGGTGGTGGGGTGGGTGATACACCCTCCTGACCTCCCATTCCCATGGAAGCTTCTCTTAAACTCAGACCGACATGTGTTGAGATTTTCCTGGAATTCTTGGATTTTCCATCTGTGTAAGGAAGGACATGCTAAAAATACGGCAAGAGAAGAAAGGATGTGGGGACAGCTGCAGACAATTTCTGCTCTGTGATTCCCAACAGGACTCAGAGCGAGGCATAAGCTGGATCAGATCTCTTAAGCACAATGAAATGTATTCTGGGTTCTGCATTTTGAAAAAAACATAAGAACTTTGCATGACAAGAATTACCACGTCTTCCTAAAATGAGCATCTATCCAGAGGGTCCCCCTTTCACAAAGTAAAAGAGCAGGTGGTTGGTTTTGTCAGCAACATCCAGATTGGCATTATACAACTCATCTCTTGGAGTACAAACTCAGTGTATATTGGAGATGTGCCTTAGCCGGTTCATCCAGACCGATTTCAGACCATATTCCTGGCATTTATATATCTATGATATATAAAAGAGTCACATAAATGTTCACGAGAATTTAGTTATAGCAAAATTTGTAGGGGCCAAACAGATCTCTGGGCTGCTTAAATGCTTCTGCATGGAGCAGGACCACAGCCAAGCACCTATTGACAGCACTTCTCATCTCAGTAAAGGTGAAGGGCTTCACTTTAGAGATCAAACTGGGAAAACACAAAAAGTAATTTTCTAGAAAGCAAGATGGAAAGCTGAGTCTTTGGAAAACCACATAAATGAATATATATACTCATTTATTTAGGGATAGTTTGGAGAATTTTATTGAAGCTTTCTTCTAATGGAGTTTAGTGAGCTTTATCCATATGCACATTAAGTCTGACTGGAGGGCACATCAGTATAAACGCAATGCCAAAACTCTCCCCTTAATTCATCATCCAAAGGCACTGGCACATGCAAATGAATTATAACCTTTCATTTATGATCAACAACTGTTAAAAGTATTAATTAAATGTCTCTCTTGCCCTGCCTTGTCTTGTGTTATTGTCACACAAGGAAAGCCTGTTCCATGTGTTTTGCCAATTTTCCTACCTCCTGTTCAACAGAAAGTCTGGAATAGCTAATAAACAAAAAGGAACAATGCCAGAAAGTGGCTGGCTTGAAGAATAAATCTCTGGAGTGATAAGTGCATATGTCAGGGAGGGGGAGGATTTCCTTTTGCAGAGGGACAAACAAGCCTTTCAAACATCTTTGGAAGCTCTTACATCAACATACACTTAGTATTATCCTATAATGATGTTGGGAAAAAATTGCAAGTATACAGGGTACATCAGAATACATCAAAGGCTGAAGAGTGGTCATGAAGTACAGCTTTGCTTTTCCTAAATTACAGATGTGAAGAAATAAAGCTGTTCAGCATTTCTATCTTGTTTAGACCAGCACACCCAGATGCTGGCTGGCCCTAGCTGGTTATGAGATAAAGCTGGGCAAGGCATTGGAGAGAGGCAGAGTGAGGACAGCTCTAAGGAGACATTTTCCAGGGGAAAGGCTGGAATTCCTAATAGGTCTCCTGCAAAGAAGAGACCCTTGGCTTGTAAGAAACAGGGAAAGTCAGGGAATTCACCTGAAGTGAGGAGGTGTTGCTGTGCAAAATCATATCTTCAGGGATGGGGCAATCAGAAAGGCACTGGTCCCTCTGCCTTATGGTGACTTTTCACACCAAAGTTCTGTCCCACATGGGGCTGAGGGAAAGGAGATGGTTTGGGGGAGGTCTGCCATAGTCCTCACTGGAGATGCTCTTCTCTCCTTGCGTAGTGCTGCAGAACTGTGCCCAAACCTGAGTCCTGCTGAGCGTCCTGCCTGTGTCACCCTGTCCATAACCCTGGGGCACAGCCCAGCCAGACAGAGTGAGACCACAGAGTGTCTGGTGACCACAGAGACCCAGGGACAAACTTGTGCAAGAGCAGAAGGCACTGAGGGCAGGAAACTGACAGATGTTTCTGTAGAGCTCCACTGATGTCAGCAGTGTCAAAAAGTTTTGAAATATATCTTCAGAATGAATCAAAGGCAAACTCTGTGGATGAGAGCAGACCATTGTTTGGAGTGTTCTTTGAACTCATTCACTGTCATGCCCCCAGAAGATGCCCCAGGTGATGTGCTGGGCAGGGAATGGAGCCCAGGTAGGCGGTGGGACACCCCCAGTGAGGGGCACACACACCCTGCTGTAGCTGGAAGGCTGCAAGTGCTCTGGAGGCAGAGTGAAGAGGCTGCCTGGGTCACATAGCACTGAGCACAGAGGAACACAAACAGGCTCTGTTTCTTCTCCCATCTCCAAAGCAGAAGTTAAACACAGCCAGCCTCCACATCTCCTGCTGGCTCAAGACCAGGGAGACAGCAGCAACCACATATCATGGGAGCAAGATGTGAGTGTGAGAGCAGACAGATTTTTGATTACTGGCCATCATTTCTTGTGGCCTTTCTGCCACATCCACCTATCTGCTCCATACTGCACAGGACTGGGATGCTGCCTAGCTTGACTTGTCCTGACAGTGGCCACTCCTGTCAGGAGAATTCTCAGTGTCAAGTCAGTGCTTGATGCCTCGTGGCTATGCCAGCTTCAGTCTGCAGGACACATCCATTCCCTGCCTCCCAGGCTGCAGGATTGGAGCAGCCTTTATCCAGAGCCTGGGGAAGCAAAGCAGGTTCAGCACAGTACTCAGGAGCCTGGGCTGTGCTATTTGAAAACCCTGCTGTGAGTGTTGGTATTCGCTGTTTTACATCACAATTTAGTGCTTTTGTTCAGCACTTGCTGAGATCCAAAAGGAATCCAGTATGTTGGTACAGCACTTATCAGGGAACAGTGTTTAAGTTATTACTAAAGCAAACAGAAAAATCTCCATCTATAATTTCCAAACGTTCAATATTTACAATAGATTAACACAGTCAGCTACTATCTTCAGAACACATCTTTTACTCCTGTGAAAATTTGTTAAAATCACTCCCAAAGTCCTCAAATGATCAACAATTTCAGAATTTATAATTTATCATACCAGTGATCTTCTTCATCCTTAATACAGGGTTTCTTAACCAGACTAATACAGGTAGATTTTTTATTATGTATATTTTTATTACATCTAGATTTTTGTTATATATATATATACAACAAATATATGAAGAGCTCAAAAGCAGACCCTGGCTTGTAATCAGTTAAAAAATTACTAAACAATTAGAAACAAATTTAATTTCAAATTTAATTTGGGGATTTTTGAGTTTGCCTGATTTACATCTGTATATTTATAAAGGGAGAAGGATGTCTGATTCTTTTTGCTGCCTGGTAAAAAGGCATCAGAAAACATCCTCTAACAAAAGTCTGTCTAGGATTGCAGAAAGCTCACAGCTCAGACAGCTTTTACCTTGGATGGGGCTTGTCCAGCAGAACAAAAGGAAAGGCCCTTGTCACTGAGTTGATGGACACATTAAAAATGTACCCATTCCCAAGACAAAATCTTAGATTAAAATAACCCAAAATAATGAAGAGAATGTTGAGCTTCTACAAAGTCAGAGACTGATCCCAGTTCCACATATATGCACTTGCAAAAAGGAGAGTCTAATGGGGGAGACATATAGAATCAATGAAAGAAATGAACTGGAAATATAAAATAAAAAGAATGAACTTATTTAATATGCAACCAATCACTATAACCCACAGTTTCTACAAAGTCAAATGGGGGGCAGCTCAGCTCAGCCTCTTCATCTTGGGGACTTAGCTCACTCTGAAAGAATTCAAGCTCTTACCCAGCCCGGTGTCTTGATGGAAAACAAAAGCACCATATTCTTGACTTTGGAATTTGTGTTTGAGAATATTAACATTCCCTAAGGTGCAGATGATATTTTTATTAATCTTAATCAGATCTCTCTCTTCATTCTTCCTCATTCTTTTGAGTTTCCATTGAGCTTGGTAGCAGCTTGCCTTTATAATTGATCTATTTCTTTCAGTTAAAATACTTGCCCCATGATTAATTCAAGTCTTGAGTGATAAGATCTAATTCTGAGCTATTTGACTTGAAAATGAAAGCAAAGGTTGGCATGTTTCACTTGTGTAACCTTAACCATTCCTTTCCCTCTCATGCCAAGCATTTTCTGTGACTGACTAGACCACCTTCATTTCCCTATCTGTCCAAGTAGCAAAGGAAGCCTCTCCTCCCCAACTTCTGCTTCCTTAAATAGCCAGCCAGTTCTGAAATAAATCTCCACCTCTGCATTCCCTTGGGTTTCTGCACCTCCTAACTCTGCAGAGAATACTGCACCGCTTGTTGCACTTGCACACAGCCACAGTGCTACTTCATAACCTCTGACTCACCATTTTCCCTGGAAACACTGTTAGAATGGCCATGTCTTGGGGGTTTTAACAATATCCATCTTTCCAGTCAGCTGCACTGAAGACTGGGGTGAAGCTAAGATCAGGACAGTAAAGAACAACAAGAAAATCACACCCTTAGAGCTATGCTGTCACTCTCCTTACTCTGAATGGGAAGAAAATCCTGTGGATCCCAGGTTCCCACTTATTGTCTTCTTTGGTTGGCATGTGCTTGCCCACATTTGCTTTTAAAAAAGGTTCTTTGATTTCTGAAAAAGCACTAAGCATCATTTTCTTTCATTCCCCCATAATCAAACAGCAGTGGCAGCAAGGCTCGAACTCGGTGGCTGAGCCTGCAGGACAGGCTCTGCTATTGCCTTGGATGAGCCAGAATGGGCAGAAATGTTTGGTGTTAATAGAGCCATCAGGGTCCTTGTCTCTATTTTGCCATGAACAAGCAGCTCCAAAGCAGAACCCTGTGGTGCAGGGTAGGACTGCAGGGTTCTCAGGGTGATTGCGGATGATGTGGACAGCCTTAGCTTCCCACCCAAACGGTTTTCAATTGTCTACAAAGATAATAAGCACACCACAGGCTGTGTCTCAGATTCACCCTACACTTCAAGGGCCTCCTGGGTGAGATACAATAAAAACATAGACACTCCCATAAAAGAAACCTCCAGTACATCTCCACAGTGCACACTTTTTGCCCGTTTCTAGACATTTTTTGGACAAGAGTTCAGACTGACAACAAGTGATTGACAGTAAATTTTCCTCTGTAACTAAGGGAGGGAATGTACACCTCACTGTAATATTATTTTGGTTTTGCCAGTCACAGCAATGCAAGAAAACACTGAGGAACACCAGGCTGGGCCCTCTAAAGTCACCTTCACCACACACAGCCCCATGCGGTGGGCTGGAAGCAGGGGCTTGCCGTGGTCCCCCTCTTCATCGTGCTGCCACATCTGTGCCGACTCGCTGCTGCCCCTGGGCACAGCGCAGCCGGGCACTCGGGCAGTGACAGAGTCCTCAGCACACTCTTTGTTCCTGCTGGGCTTCGGAGGCCAGGCAGGCTCGGGACCACTTCTGGACCCCGCAGCTAATCCTTTCCTAGGAGATGTCTATCACAAATACAAGCAGCAGCAAATCCTATAAGCCCTTCACTGCTGGCTGGTTTGCTCCCAGCAACCAGGAATGGAAATCCGTTCACCATTTCTGACCAGCTAACCCTGGGCATCCGAAGCCTCGGAGGTGCCTGCACTTTTTGGGGATGTTGACAAAGGGCTGCCAGGATCTTGGAGCTCCTGTGTGGGAGAGAAGCGTTGGAGACATGTCTCATTTCTGGAAGCAGAGTTGGAGCCTTCAAAACACAGGGTTTGTTTATCCCCCTCCTTCCTGGCATAGAATGGAGCCTTTTTCTGCAGAAAGAGGCGGAACTTCAGTACGGCTCTGCAGGAACGGGAGGGCAGGCGAGGCCAGGAAGGGCGTGAGACGGGGCTCCAAACCGCACGCCCTGTGCAAGTGCCTTGGTGCCGGCTTGGGAGGAGAATCCCGGGCCCGGAGAGAGATCCATAATGCATTTTTGCCACCAGAAGGCAGCGGGGAGCTGCGGTTGGGAACAGCTGGTGCTCGCAGGACCTGCTCCGGGGAGAAAACAGCAGAAGGAGCTTCTCCCTCTGCTGACTATAACCTGCTTTGTTACACTTCCCTAGTCCAGCCCCCTTCGCTGTCCTTAGGAAAACACAGGAGACTACAGTGTGGAGATAAAGCAATTTTCTTATGATTTTCTTTGGAAAATAGATATGCATCAGACTTGCCTTGCCTTCCCATCTGCTGAAACCCTCCTGGGGTGAGCATAGATATGGACCCCGCCCCACGTTGTTTTTGAAGAGGGAGCTAAACGTGCAAAGTCCCTCTGCCCTGCAGCTCCAACCTGTGACCCAGTGGTTATTAGGGATACAGTGAAATCCTTGCTGGCTGGTTGCAGCCACCATGGCCACAGAGCAGCTGTGCTGTGACCGTGACCCTCCCTGTAGGGACTTGCTCCTTTGTACATCTCATACAGCCGTTACTGGGAAGAGGTTTTCCTTGGGGAACTTGTTTCTCAGAAGCAAGTCCCTCCTGCACATTACAGAGCTCTCTAACTTACAGGGCTCTTGATTGCAATTTAATAGGTTGTCTCAGTTTTCCATGGGGACCATCTACCAGAAGATGATGCTCCATAGCAGGGACAACTGAATAGGATGTATGTCCCACCTGGGCCATTCTGGCAGTGGAGTATTTCAGCACCAACCTGCCTTCATCAGCAGTTGCACTGGATGTTAGAGGTTCAATTTCTCAAGTTGTCCGTGCTGCTCCTCAAAAAGCCAATTCTGCTAATCCAGCAGAGATCAAACCACGTCTCTTTTACTTGATTTGCTTTCAGCTGGGGCAGGTGCCCAACACCAGCCATGGAACAGCCACATGAGCACGCAGGAGGAAGCCACATCGAGGGTGGCACACTGGTAATAGAAAGAGGCTCAGTGTAAAACCACATGCAGGATTTAAGTGAAAACAGTAGGGAAGTATAAAAAATAGGGATCAAAAGACAGCGTGCAGGGTACTGACCACATCTGGGTTTCTGTCTTCCTTAAAAGACAGTGGTGAGGGTTTCTTAGACACAGACTCATAAAATGGCTGAAATGTACGTTTTCTGTTATCCAGTCTCTTCAGCTCCAGCAGCTGCTGATTGCAAGTGGGAGAGTGGCCAGTTTGGCGAGGTTACTGAGTTAAGTGCTACTAATTCCTTGTTTATTGACTTCAGTAAACTGGGATTAGGATGGGCCAGGGGTTCCAGGTGGTGGCCTTGTGCTGTTTACATGGCATGTCAGGAATGCAGCAACTCTGCCATGATTTTGCTTGTTTTTTAAGAGGACATGGTGGGGAAAGCAGAGAGCTGAGGAGGAGCACTGTGCTGAGGCCAGGCCAATTAACCCAGGGTTGCTTCTGGCCCCAGATACCAGGCTTCTCGTGCAGGGCTGGAAGAGTTCTTGTCCTCTGAAGCCAAAGGGCAAGTGGGATGTGGGTGGGGGGCTCCTGGGTAATCCTGGTCGAGCATTTTCATCTTTGCAAAAGGTTTTGGGCATTGCTGATGCCCTCAGGACACCAAGGTGTTGGCAGCCTCTTGCTGTTGCTGGCAAGCCTTCAGCTGTGTTTAAATCCAAAGGGTAACCTGCATTTCCCTAGTGAGGGAGTAACTCCTGTCCACGTGTTGCAACCATGCTTGGATACAAATGCCTCCAGTGTGAGACCCTCAGGGAGGGCTCAATTCTGAGGGTGTATGAGGGCCACTCTCAAGCAAACCTACACCAGGTCCATGAAAGAACTGGCAGAAAGGGGCACAGTGAAAGCCAAATGGTGCCCAGCAAACTGGTGCAATGCTTATGTGAGCCAGGAAAGGTGTGTACAATTATCAGGATTTCCCTACCTTATGTCCAGACTAAACCTGAACCTACTGTCTTGTCTTGGGTGACTCTGAATTTCTGGGTCCCAGAAGTTGTCTGAAAAGTTCCTGTTCTCAGGGACACTTCCCAGCTTATGCAAATGGTGTCAGGTGGATAGATTGACTTCTTCCACCTCAGTACTGTGCAGCCTGTCTCTTTCCATCCATCTGTGAGTGTTCTGTTACTACTTCTCTGTTGATTTTTTCTTCTATTTATCTGCTTCATCTTATTACAATTAATTTATAACACTTTATACATTCATTTTTATTAGCTCTGAAAATGGCAGGACTTCATTATTTCCCTTTAAGATGATTGTCTTCCCCCCATTGTGATAATGTTCACACATCTTTTCCCATTCTTCTCTCAAGCATTGTCTCGAAGATGTCGTTGTAACAAAATGTGTTTTCCATGGAAAGCATTCCAGGCCACATGGACATTGCTCCGTACAGTGATGTGAGTTTGCCTTCCCTCCTGCAGTTCAAAGTCTGAAAGAGCAAAAGTCAGTGTCCTCTCACTAGTTGTCTGCCTTGACTGCCTGCTCTCTGCCAGTGTGGTGTCCCTTCTGTCACGCTGACCTGCTGGATTTTCCACTTGCTTCTTGCCAGTTTTCCAGAAGAGATGAGTTTGAAATTATGTACTACTAGTGCTCGAAATGCAAGGAGAACTCCAGCAATGTGGTAATGCCCTAAAGAGATTAAGGAAGGAGGAACACTTTGGAGATTAAGTTAGAGGGAATTATGAAAATACCAGTGGAAAGCACATGAGATTTCTGTCTGATAACACTCAGGACAAGAAAGTTCCCCAAAATGGAATTACTCAAAGTTCTCGTGCACTAATAAACTGACTGTTGCCTCTCACCTGAGGTGTGCATGTTCAGTCTCATCACACTGCCTGATTTCTGCCTTTCCAACTGTACTGCCAGAGCCAGAGAGCAACACCCTTCCTGAGTGTTTGTCAGTGGGACAAAGCAAATCTGCTGCAATAAAGCCTGAACACACACAAAATGTTTTTCCTTGACAATGTCATGTTTGCCATGTGGTATCTGCCATTCTCTTTCTTTCATCTTCCCTGCCCTGGCACTCTGGAGTCTAAAAATACCACCTTCTCAGCTGCCAAAGCAGTTAAATCTCTGTGCGTGTTTCTTCTGTTTCCTCTACTCATCCCTTTTGCTTTCCTTCTAGATTATCTCTCTCTTGTGCTCATTCTTTATTTCTTTTATCTAAGTTCAAACATCTTGAAAATCCCCACATAGGATATGCTTTTAGCAGATTCCTTTTTTTTTTTTTTTTTTTTTTTGTTACATACAGTGCTCTGTTCTTCTCGATGACAAAGCAACACAGGCAGGAGCCAGCTCCAGGGCTGCCTGCCTGTGCCATGATTCAGCAGGTTGTAAAAGGAAAGAATGTTTTCTTTTTTGGGAAAGGGTGGGAGAGAAAGGGGAATCACATATGTGTGTGTGTATATTTGACTTCCTGGTGCTTTTGTGATTTCAGCAGGAGTATTATGCTGTCCTGCAGTCATGTTGCAGCTAATAACCTGTTTCAAAAGAAAGGCTTGAAAGATATTTGGTGGAGAAATGGGTTTGCCTAGACTGAGCAGGGCACTTGCTAAAATATACTGCTTTGTTACTCTTTAAAGTATTTTTCCATAGTGTTTTTAGGTTCTTCTTTAAGCATTTGATATCTCCTATGCTGCCTGTCTGCATCTTCTGCTTAGTCTGGGTATAGTTTAGGAGCCAGCTTGGTGTCTTTCTGGAAAAATGTGTTTGATTCCAAACTTCAGTGCAAGCAGGGATTTGCTGGTTTCATTTATGCTGAGCCTTATTTCTGAATGCTGGGGCCCTGCTTGCTTTGTCCTAACACGGTGGAATTTTCTCTGTGGGGAAACTTATACTGCTGACTCATTGCATAAACTCAAATCAGATTTATGTTTACAAAGGAAAAAAAAAACCACCACCCTTTTCTTTCTTACTGTTCCATAATAGTATTGGATTCGTTGTTCCTACAGAATACCCCCTATCTCCTGGAACAGGCTGCAGCCCACAGACCACGTAGGAGCTCGCTTTGAGCTGGTTGGTTCAGACACAGCTTTCTATGGAGCTGCTCTCAGCTGGTGCAGCTCAGACACAACTCAAAGGTGCTGCAACTTCCAGGCTACCAGAGCCTGTTTTCCTCACCATGGGGCTGTGTTCCCTGCCCTCCCACATGGCTGTGAGTGTGGCAGGTCACAGAGACTCCTCAAGTTTAATCTTGACCTTGTTCACATGGTCCCATCAAACCCAGCATCGCCTTCAGCCTGTCTGTCCCATCGGCCCACCAAAGACACTTCTTTCTGTATTTCCGTGTGTTTCTTTAATGAATCTACGTATAAACATTCAACATGTACGCAGTGTTTCACCTCTACAAAACTACAGTACTTTAATTTTCAAAATACAGCACAGGTTAAAGGTTCTGGAATTGCACAAGGCCTTTGGGCAAGCAGCTGTTGAGCAGCACTGCCATGTTCTGAAAACGCTGGAGTCTGTGTCACTGTTCACTATTTTATTAAACCCTCGGCTTGTAATTGAGGAAAAGAACCACGGGATACACTGAATTTGCTGAATAGCAAGAAAACCCGAACACCCATTCTAAGGAACGAGAAGACATATAAACGGCTCTGCAGTTTAACACAGCGCTATTTTATGGGCCGGAGGGTGAAGGGCGTGAGGGGATGGGGGGGGCGCGGGGAGGGCGTGAGGGGCTGGCCCCGCCCCCTGCCGCCCCTTACCGCCCCCTACCGCCCGCAACGCCCCGTCAGCCTCCGCAGCGCCCCTGGACCGACACCCGTTGGGACTCCGCCCACATCCCAACGGCCTGCCCGCAACTACCCAATCAGCCGGCACTTCCTGCAACCCCACCGTCCAATGACAGCGCTCCACGAAGGGCAGCGCCGTTGGGGGCGTGTTTAGAGGCGGGCCGGCTGTTGAGCGGCGGTGATATCAGCCAATCAGACAGCAAAACAGATGGCTGGGCGGGCGGACGGGTGCGCTGTGCGCCAATGGGAAAGGCTGAGCGCCGTGAGGCGGGGGTGGGGCTGGCGCGCGGCAGATAGGCGGGCGGCGGCGGGCGCGCGGGCACGTGACGGAGGTGAGGGGCGCCCGGCGGCGGTGGCCGGGGCGGCGGAGGGTGAGTGTGTCCGTCCGTGCCCTCCCTTCACAGCCGCTGCGGCTCCGGAACATCGGGGCGGGGGAGCGGGGAACGGACTCGCCCGCGGCATGAGGCGGTGGGGGAGCCCGGCCTGTCGTGGGGCGTGCGGCGGGGCGCTGCTGGGCCCTGGGGGGTGGGCGGCCCGGTGCGTGATCCCGGCCCCATGCCGGGGGTGGGAGGAGGCAGGGACCCCCCGGAGTCGGGGCGAGAAGGGCGGCTCGGGGAGGCCCCTGAGGCTGGGGGCGGGCGCGGAGCTGCTGCTGCGGCGGCGGCGGCGCCGGGTCCCGCCCGGCACCCGCAGGGCTCGGAGCGGTCTGGGGGGAGCGGCGGCTCTTCTGGTAAGTTCTGGGAGCGCCGCTCCGGGCAGCGGCCGGCGCTGGGGGCGCGTGGTGGGACCGGGAGGGAGGCGAGGGTCGCACGTAGATGTGGGCAGCGCTTGGTTTGGGTTTTATCTGGCTACGTGCTCCACGTCGGAAATAATCTGGAACGTGCTCCCCGTGAAGCCCTGTAAAGGGCGATCAGGGGGTGGGTGCAGAGCAAGGCGTGGGCCTGGCTGGGGCTGTGCGAGGGGAAGGAGAAGCCTCTGGAAGGGGGGAGCTCATGGCGCGGAGCTGGAGTCCCAACAGGTGAAGTGCAGGCGAGGAAATCTGCAGCAGGAAGACCTGAGAATTTAAAGGAATTGAAATGCCTGCTTTGATTTTTGTCCCCCAAATATCGTTCGCATTGGGTGTCTTTAAATAGTGTATAAATGACAGCTCATTTCTGGCTGGGGATTGTATTGGGTGCTTTTAAAATAAAAAAAACCAAAACCACAGCTTTGAATTAAAGCATGTGCAGCACTCTGCTCTCTTATCTGTACTGATTCTGAAGTGTGAACTTTCACAAGCAGGTTTCTGATTCAGAACTTTCTAGGCTACTGAAGGAGAAATGCTGCAGGTGATTTGGTTGTGAAGGGAAATGGACATGTATTAATGGCAGTAGTAATGGTAAAGGTCCAGACCTCAAGATGATCAATGTTGATATAATTAATGCTGCAGAGCTTCTGCAGATCATCGTGGAAAACTCTTTCTGGAACTTATTTAGAGTATGTTAGATGTCTGAAAACTGGTCTCTAGGCACGTAATGTATTTCTAAATGTAGTGTGTTGACTTCACGTTGTCAAGTAAGCATGGTAATCACATGGGTTTTATAGGACAGTCTTGCAGGTTGTGATTTTGGTTGTTGCTAAAGTACTGCAAAGAGATAGCAGAACTATAATAATGTATGAGCTAATGCAGATAAAATAATGGTTAAATATAGGTTGGTATATATATTTCTCTAGGTTCACACTGAGGAACCTGACTTCAAAGACCACTTTATTCTTAATTTGGCTGTATTTGATGGGCTTATGCAAAACACTTAATTAAATTGGGAAAAGGTCCGAGTAAAACTTTGTGTATTAACTTCTAGTATTTCTAGTTTAAAAAAACATTATGAGGAAGATACTTGTACAATTTACAGGCAGCATCACTAGCTATGTATGATATGTAAACTGCTTTTTGGGATCAACTGCCCTCCTAGGAAGGAAATCTAGTGTAAAATAGTAAGGAAGTTTTGAAATTCCATCAGTTTACCCTCTCATTTGGTCTGCTGTAGCACTTCCCCCTGAGTAAATGAATAAATCCTTTACAGAGAATGCACTGAGACTTGTACTTAGCTCCATCTTTTACTTCTTTTTCTGGCGTTTGATTTTCTGCTTCTGGTAGTAATCATGGTGGCAGCCTGTTCTTGCTGGAATCAGTTCTGTAGCAGGGCAAACTTGAATTGATTTCTAGGTGTGATGGTCTCAAAGATCTTGGGGTCCCTCCAGATCTGCCCCCACTAATATAATTTTCCTAGCAGCCCATCTGTTTTATGAGGTCAAAAAGCCTCATGGTTCTGTCTTACCCTCCAAGGACTTCCAGTTCTGCAGGAAGGATATCTGTGCTGACAAACAGTATCTGCTTTTTGCTTCTGTACTGTATCTGCACTGTTGTACAGTATTTTTAGAAACTGGCATATTTGAAATGCCTATGAAAAGCAAGCTTTGTTGCTGTCCCTTTTCACACCTAATCCCTTGCCTGGTTTGTGCTCTCTACAACCCAAACAGGAGGCAGCTTTTTTTTGTGGGGATCCCCAAGAGAGGTTTGGCTAATCCTTTCCAGGAGACTTCTTCCTCATATAGAAGTATATCCCAACCACTCCTGAAGGGGAGAAAAAAAAGGGTATAGGAGAGTAAACCACCACCATGGAGAGTTCTTGCCTCTCTTCCCTTGTTAGTAAGGTGGTTTTCTTTAGCCTTGTCTGCTGTTCATTGAGTTATGATGTTTAAGGCAGAATCTTCACAATACTAGAAGCTGTCCAGCTGAAAAACAGTATTTCAGAGGAAAAAGTGTTGTCTGCATTATATGAGTTGTTGTATATACATGAACATAATTTTATTATGTCCCCTTTTGAGGGGTGCTGAGGCACTGTACTGCTTGTTGGAATTACAGTATTTAGCCACACAGTTTTCAGCTTTACCATGGTGTCTGTCCCCCAAATCTGCCAAAAGACAGATCAGGCAGGTGCCAGTGACAGACCTGCGCTTGAAACTGTGGTATTGAGATGGCTCTGCTGCCAACAGCTTTATTTCCTCTGTCCTTGGCTGCTTACTTTCACTGGTCCTGCTACATCTCTTTCTGCTTTTGCTGCTGAGTTGACCTAGGGTATTGATTCAGGGTTAAAATAACATGGCAGAAGGACTTGGAGCCATCTTAAACCAGCGGCTGGTTCATCATGAGCCTGTGTAAACAGTTACCCTGGCACCGCAGAGGAGGCAGGATGTGGAAGGCAGAGGGACTGTGAGATGTAGAAGAGATTTCCTCTGCTCTTCAGTAGTTCTGACTCTAGGAAATCAGTGCAGTACCAAGTAGAGTAACTGAGCCTTTGCTCAAAACCCACAGAACTCTCATTTGAGAGGGAAAATGTATATCTGTGTCTCCTCAGCCTTTCTGTTCTTGTCTTCTTGCAATTTTTTTTTTGGTGTTGTAATGAATCATCTTTATGTCAACTTTAAATTTTTCTTCCCCAATTCTGGCCTTGCATGAGGCATTGTGCTTGTTTTCACTGCTGTGCTTCTGCTGTGAGTACCACACTGGAACCCAGTGTTGGGAGCACAGGACTTTGCTAGCGGGATTTGTTCTTCCTTTGCTTAAGTCACTCACCTGAGACTTCAGGTACTGCTGAAAGAGAAACCATTGATGGTCATCCAGTTAAATTGCACAGGTGTTGTTTGTAGTAAAAGTGTCTTATTTTCATAGGATCTCTTTAGTCTGACTCTTTAATTATTTTTAAATAGAGCAAGTAGTAAACTAGATAGCCAGTAGCCATTCAAATGTAGTTACACATTCTGAAATATGCTGTATTAAGAACTGAAATAGATTAGTAACCAAGGAGATGATTAAACTGGTTTTGCAGGCTCTGTTTGACCTGACAAGAGAGTTACTAAACAATATGTTCTGGAAGAATGATAACAGAGGGCTTGAAGATCCTTCCTGTGGGCAATTTCACTCTCTTTCAGGGGACATGTATGTTAGAGAGAATAGCGACAACTGTCTGTTGTATGAGTTCTTCCAGTGTTTTACCAATAGTAAAGAACAACTTTCTCCTTTATGCCCAGAAAAAGGGGAATTGTAAATAAAAATTAATTTTTGAAGATGCATGACTTTCTTGAAAGCCTTGAACTCCAAAGGTAGCAATCATTTGGTCCTACATGGTAGGAGTTGTGCTTTTGGGGTAAGATCCTGATTCCTACTCCAATTTGGTTTTTATTTTACTTTGTGAAAAAGTAAGGTCTGTAGTGCAGATGTTCCAGGAGACTGCTTCCAGCACTCTGCTATAGATCTTACAAATACTGGGGTAAAATGTTTCAGCCTTTTGGCAATCAGGTGCACAGTGCTCTTGTGACACTTGTCAGCTCTGAAGTTTTCTGGAGTTGAAGCTGGCCATGGGTGTGTGCAGAGAGAACAAGTAATCTGTAGCAATGGCAGTCTCAAACTTCGTGATTGCAGTAGTTTCCCTCAATCTGAGTGGTGTGCCAATGTCTGTAAGTGACTGATGACTTTATTTTAAAAAAAGTACGTGGAGTTGTTATCTCTGACTTGAAACGTTATTATGGTGAAAGTGATGGTTACACTGAAGTAGAATGGAGACATCAGAAGCTCTCACCTATTATGAAGGTGTTCCTTTGTTAACGGCTTTTGGCAGTTGCATGATCAGAAATACACCAACCTGCAGAAATGCTGCACAGTTTAACCTGAAGAAGGGAGGTGCAGGCAGAGTAAAAAATGGCCAAGGATGGTAATTGCTTGGAAATTGGACACTTTTTAAGGAAGAAGTCAGATCATAATAGAGTAGGTGAGTGTGTCTGAAGGTTAGGCTATGTTTGAGGTGGCTAACTGAACACCTGTAGTTGCCAGCAATTTAAAGTTCTACTAAAAAAATGATTTATGCCTGTTTTGTATAAAACCTGAGTTGTATCTCTCCCTCCCTTCCTCTTCTATTTAGGAATAACCTAATTTACTAGGGCATAATTGTGTTTATGTTGTGTCCCTAAGGATTGTGTAAAGTGAATTGGAAAATTTTTCCTGTAGCAGTATATCCGTTATAGATAGAAATAGCTTTTTAAATACTGAAAATGTGTGCCTCACTTAAATTGCTCTTCTGAGAACATAGTGCCTTTTTTTTCTATAATTTAGTCAGCTTTTTATATTGTTTCAGGTTAAACAGAATAAGGAATTTGGCATGATAACTGGCAGGTTGCAGAAGAAGCTACCAGCCTGTACTCAAGGTATATGAATGGTAGCTTATGTTGAATTTGGGACTGATGTGATATGTAGGAAATGTCCTAAGCAGCTTTCTGCAGGGATATAAGCTTGTGACAACTGCTTGCCAATGACTGTAAAGAGGTAAGGACCTGAAACTGGATTAGCTTCTCTTCAGACTTTTTAGCTTGGTTTGTTTTTGTGGTTTGTTTTTTTTTTTTGGTGGGGGGTGATGAAGCTTCCTTGATAACTTGACCATGAAATACTTCTTCCTTGAAATGAGGTTCAGCAAGGCCTCAAATTCAGACAGAGCATTAAATGATAAGTGTAGCAGAGTAGTTACCTGTGGCTGTTTCGGGAGCACAGACATGCTGCAGCAGGAGCATTCTGCCCCTGCTGTGTGATCCCTGGCAGAATTGTCTGCTTTCACTAAGAATGCTTTGACAGAAGAATTTCTGAGGCCATGCGCCTTTGCCACTTGGGTGTGAGCATTTACCAAAGTCCATTTGCTGCTGACAAATATTTTCAAAGGGTTGAGGTGGGATTGTGAAGTAGGTAATTATTACATATGGAGTCAGTACTGGCTGGAAAGTTGTGGGGGATGATTTAATTCTTTCACCAAAACTTTCGTGCTGGCTGGCTACTGGTGAGATTACTTAAAGGATTACTTGCATGCTAAACCATTAATACCCTTTGCACAAGGTTGGGAGGAGGGGTGCAGAAACTCCCTCCTTTTAGGAAAGGAAAGAATTGGCTCATTTTTAACTTTGGTAGATTTTTAAGATTAACTTTGTCATATCACTTTCCAAATCATGACATACTCATTCTATCTGCATAGTATAATTTGAAAGCAGTTATAAAACTCTGTTATCTTCCTGAATTTAGCTCTATTTAAAAAATATTTAGTGAAGCCCTATTGGTAAGGTAAGACAAAATGAAACCCTTTCCATGGATGGTGGTTTTGTGCCATTTCATCTGTGGTTGCTTCAGTCACACAGGGCACATCCAGAGTTCTAAAGATCACTTTTTCAGATGAAGCTTCAGGCTCTTGTTTCTGTATTGCTTTTATGCTGCTGGGTATGAGTTTATTCAAAGAACACATTATCTGTGCAAGAAGAATTTGCAGCTCCAAGGGTACTGATGTCTGCTTGACCCTTTTCAGTCCTTGGTTTTGTGTTGTGGCTCTCACACTAATAAGAGCTGTTTTGAGGTCTGAAACTATTTTCAGTTTTGGCTGTACACTGTGCATTAAGCAAACAAGCTTTGCTCATATATAACAGCCCTTGGAAGTTTTTGTCAGCTATTCCTTCTGGAATGATTGTCCTTTTGGCTCGGAGGTGTTTGGGTGCAGTTGCCTGAACTGAGTGGGGGAGGTCTCTGCTCATGCATTTGGACCGTAATCCTCAAGGCCATCACTATTGTTGGAAAACTGGCTGCAGTTGCATGTTCCTGTAGTGGCAAACTGGACATGACCTCAGCTCAAGTCTTTAAAATGCACTTTTGTTGTAGTTATAAAACTAGTTATAAAGTTTTTTAAATCCTCTCTGTTATTAGAAGTAAGTTAAAGAATAATCTAAGAATGGTAGATCTAGTATGCAGCGTAGTCTTGGAAAATTGGAAAATGCTGATAAGCTTTTGAGAGTGTAAACTCTTTTAGTTGCCTAAACGTGCACTGGAAAGTTGAAAGTTTGTTTCCTGGCATGATCTTAAACCCCTGCAGGCGCTGTTAACTCTGCTTGAGTTATGTTTGAAAGTCTGCAGGGCTGCAGTGCGAGGTAGGAATGTAAGGGAAGGGAGGGAGGGGATGTTTGGTTTTATACTTGTTTTCAAAAAAAGTTCAGTCTCAGTTATACCTCTGGTTTTGGGAGGCAAATTTGGAGTGGGATTCAAAGGAGAAAAGATGAGCAAGGCACGGGTTGCTGTTGTGAGGTTTTTGAGCAGATAAAACTGAGCAGGGTTCTGGCAATGTTGCCTTCTGTATCAACCTAAAGATACAGTGAACTTGTCGCTTTTCTAGGAGGAAAGTCAAATTGAAACCCATTTTACTTACAAGGTATTTTAAGCTGCAGCTTGCCAATATCTATGGCATTTTAGGTGTGACAATGTGCTGAGCACCTTATGAATTAGTTTAGGTGTGATATTTTAATTCTGTAAGGCTCCAGTTAACAGCTACTCTTTCCTTGGTCATCTTGTTAAATTAGAGGTTGAAAGAAGGGAATTGAATCAAGTGGCAGTTTCCAGGAGCTTTAACTGCTTATAGGCATCTGCCAGTAGTAGCAATGATTGTTGGCAGTAATTCTACAATAAAACCCGGGGAAGGGGCTTTTGATTATTGAAAACACCAGAGCTCTGCATTTGAAAGGACAAAAATATATTGAACAGGAAATGAGGATTTGGTACTCTGCAAAAATTACTATTTTTGAATAAAATAGAAAATTTTATTTCAATTTCTGGACTGAAGGGAAGCTTGAGTTCCTGCATGGTATATTTAAAGTCCTTCATGAGCATGAAGTAGGTTTTCTTTTTAGGCTTTTACAGCCACATATGTTGTGGTGTCATGTATGTGTCTGCTGTCCTGCTTGTGGGCTGTGACAGTGTAAGAGCAAAATTATGACACTTCTGCATGATCTGCAGAACGTGTACAGGTGGTTCTCCACTGAGTTAATATCTGTTTGATATTAAATATTTAGCTTTATGTTGGGTTCCTACCCAGCTTTTAGAGCTGTCTCAGGCAGATGCTGTAAATAACAGAGCTGGAGAGATAAGTTTGCACTTCACAGGTTGCCTTGGATGCTCTGATTTGTACCGAGAAGCATCGTGTGGCTCTGTGTGCAGTGCTGGCTTGACCATTTTGCCTTGTCGTGTTTATTCAGAACATGGAGTTGAAATGGCTGCTGTGTGTGACCCTGCTGGCCCTCGGGATCCTTGCTCTCCAGGCACATGATATGGATGAAGACAATGATGCTGATGATGTAGTTGATATTGAGGATGACTTGGATGATGGTATAGAGGATGTAGAAGAGTCAAAGTCTGAAACAAGCAGTGCTCCTCCAGCTCCAAAGGTTTGACATAGAATTACTCTAAACAATTGAATTACTGCTTGTGTTTTGGTTAATGTGAGTTTGATCAGAGTTGTCTGTATTTTCTTGGCCTGTTGTAATGTTGTAAAGATGTTATCTAGGAGTAGGGCTTGGAATTGAGGTTGGCTGCTTTGTTCCTGTTTTCATGTCCCCCATGTTCTTCCAGAAGACTTAGATCTGTCCTTGAAATCTGTGATGTGAGTATCAGGAGTTAAAGTATAGGTATATACTTGAATTTTCGTTGCAGACAAGAGCACAACAACTTGGCACAAGCAACAGTATTTATTTGTGTAATTTCTGTGTTTATGCCTCAAGGATGTCCAGGTGAGCTGTACTTGATGTAGGAGGGAGTGTGAGCTTTACATGCCTGTATTTCTGTAGAATAAAGAATGTGTCTTGAAAGGTGCATAAATGCCTCCCTTTTCCAATAGGTTACTTACAGGCCCCCTGTCCCAACTGGTGAAGTGTATTTTGTGGAATCTTTTGATAAAGGAACTCTGGATGGGTGAGTATAATGCGAAGGATGATTTGGTACAGCAAATAGTGTAAAATCTTGGTGAAAGGCAATGAAACCCTCCCTGCAGAACTTGTATTATTCAAAACTAAATCAAAGGGCCCCTGTTCAGTTGGGATTACTGTAATGACTTCTTGAGGCTAGGTGTTCTGATGCTGAATGAAACCAGTACTTCCTTGAGTTCTCGTAATAAAGGGGAGGTGAGGCCATTACATGTGGCTTTTTACTTTCCTCAGGTGATGTGAGGATGGTAAGGTGCTACTTCTGTTTTTTTTGTTTGTTTGGTTTTTTTTGTTGTTGTTTTTTTTTTTTTTTTTACAGGAGCGAGGTACTTGCTCCTGAGGCCGTGGTCCTACCTTGGGGTGGGAAGTAGCAAACACAAAAGTTTGCAGGCTTGGGAACAGAACTCCTCAGGGGATCAAGATTCTGGGGTGTAGTCATGAGACAGCAAGGGCTACCTTATCTGAAGGGCAGGATTTTTAGTGTGTGTGTGGTGGGGGGAAATGCAGTTTTCCAACCTCTGGGTGTCTGTCTTCTAGATGGGTCCTTTCCAGAGCCAAGAAAGATGATACAGATGATGAGATTGCCAAATATGATGGTGAGTCCAACCCAGGTTTCTGATGCTGTTTGTCATGTAAGAAGAAGAGGTGAAAGTCTTTCTTTCCTATTTCTCAGCTAAAATTATATTCACTGAAGAAAATGAGAGGGATGTTTATATACTGGCTAATAATATAAAATGTAGTTCTAATTTAAACAAAATATCCACTCAGATTTTAAGATAAATGAGTGTTTAATCAATTTCCTCCCCAGGTAAGTGGGAAGTCCAAGACATGAAGGAAACGAAGCTTCCAGGAGACAAAGGGCTGGTAATGGTGACCCGAGCCAAGCATCATGCGATTTCCTCCAGACTTTCCAAGCCATTTGTGTTTGATACCAAACCCCTTATTATACAGTAAGTAAAGAATAATTTGATGTTCTGTTGATTCCAGGGTGACATGGTAGCAAGCTGAGGTTAATTCCATAACTGAGCTTTTGTTGACTGGGGGTCTAAATGACACCAGATGTTATAACATATTATTGCACTGTTATTGCACTGTTTTGAGTAAGAGTAAAATAGTAACACAGACTCCCAAAGTGGGGAGTTAGTAACAGCATGGGTCCTTCTGAAGGCTGGAAAAGAAGTCTCTGCAAACTGGTCTTAGTAACCTGTCTTGTGGCTTCAGTTGGCTTGATTTAATTGTGGTAGCAAGGTCAGGCAACTGACTTTTGTACTGCTAATTGTGGAAGTCCCTGTCCTTTTGAAAGAATGCTGGCCTGTAAGTAGGTCAGGGCACTTTCTTATACAGTAAACTGCCCCCTGTTTCTGAGTGGAAGCGGACAGAGGGGTAAAGATGCATTTGTTTCCTCCTTCCTATGTCTTAGTTCATTTGCCATGGAAGATGAACACTTTACATACGTCACAACTGTTGTAGGAGAATCTACTTGCATGTGTGTTAGACTAACAAGTCAGGGGGAAAACAGTTCAGTGAGAACAGTTGAGTTGTGCACTATTAGTGATGTTATCAATTTTAAACAAAGAGTAAATTAATTTGTATTTGCACAAGATAATGAATTGGTTACTTTGCTTTGCATTGTATAGTTTTGGCTCAAAATACTAGGCTAAAAATAAAGCCCAGTGGTCATCCACTCCAGCTGCTGCCGTTGTGAGAGGATCAAGCATACTTAGCTGATTCCTGACAGAGATGTTTTGCCTTTTTCAGACTCCTTGGCATCCCTAAATACTGTTGTATGCTTATAACCCTAAAGGGGCTTCTCCAAAAATCCAATTGGTTTTGCTTTGTAGTCTTGCAAATTGAGTTGTCTGTCTACTGTAGTAGTTGTGGGGAAAATAATTGGTTTGCCTCAATCCCTGTTGAAGTGTCATATCCAAAAAAGCTGGAAAGTTTTTTTCTTCCTCTCTGCTTCTAGGTCATTATCGTCTAGGCCAGCACTCAATTTCTTTATTAATTTCTGTCAGGTTAATTCGTATAATTCTTCAATTTTTAAACTGTTTCTCAGGCTCTTGTGAATATTTTCTTAGTCCTTATATCTGTATGTATCTATATGATGGTATCTTTAATATTCACTGGATAAATTATTTAAAGCAAACAATAACAAAACAGTGTTACTGTTAATTTGTACTGAAAAAATTGTAATTGTGTATTGCAAAAATAATTTTTCCTCATGTATAACATGTGGTCTCCCCTCTTCTGTCCAAAACTAAAATTAGGTATGAAGTAAACTTCCAAAATGGAATAGAGTGTGGTGGGGCCTATGTGAAATTGCTTTCAAAAACCCCTGAGCTGAACCTGGTGAGTAATGCTCCTACTTTTGGGTATTAGCTGGGAAAGAACGTGAAGTTTTTTCACTTTGCTTCTTTCTGAAGAAACCTTTTTAGTGAAGGCGGTGGGGCCTGATTGCCCAAGTACTTTGCACTCAGCATTTTCCCAGTGCTTTCAATTGGAGAGGATAAGTACTGAAATGTGAGGCCTCTTGAGTGGAAACTGAAGTTCCCTAATAGCTGAGCAGTTGTAGACCTTTGCCAAACTCTGCAGTACTTCAGATTTTCCTGGGTTCTGGAGCGAAAAAGGAGGTGCTTAGGAGAGTGGCCAGCTCCTAAGGCCTCAGGACTGCATTTTGTCCTCTCACTGAAGTGGTTTAGCCTGTTCAGATGAGGCTGAACTGCTGGGTAACATTGCGTGCGCTCCTGTAGACTATGGGTTTTCTTTAGCCATTTTCCTAGACTTTAGAAGATGTACCTTTTATGACTTGTTATCCATCCTTCTTTTTTTTGTGGTTTCATTGGAGTTGTATTATTAATACAATTTACAAACTATTAAAAACCTCCAAAATAACCACAAACACCCAGAACACAATTTGGCTGCTTAATCAGTTTCATATGTGCATTGAATCTCCAGATAACATTAGCAAGAACAAATATACTTGCAGATTTCAATGATGATTATGTCCAGTTAGAGCATAGATTGAGACATATCCCAGTTCATAAGTGTACACTAAATGCAGCTTGGCTTCACTTTTGGTGATGCTTATCACTTTGTGTGAAAGGAACTCAGTGGCCTTGCTAGCCTTTCATTACTGCCAGTAGCTGATACTTGTAATTGATAACTTTTAAAATACTTTGTTGTAATGTAGAGATATACTTAAACATTGTGGGTGTCACACTAATATTTTGGATAACACCTGAGTAGCTGGTGTTTTCCATGTGGAAAGTAGAGCCCAAAGGTGCAAAATTAAATAGCTGGGATAGTTCTTAGCACATTATTTTTTCTGGAGGCTTATATGAGGAACATAAGCTTTAGTGTGAAAACTTCATGGATTTGATATTCAAGTTGCAGAATAGTTTTTAATGATTTGGCAATTCTCATGCCAGACAATGACTGAAGTTGTACTTCAAGATAATGGAGTGAGGTATTGTGTTGTTTTATAGGATCAGTTCCATGACAAAACTCCATACACAATAATGTTTGGCCCTGACAAATGTGGAGAGGACTATAAATTGCACTTCATCTTCCGGCACAAAAACCCAAAGACCGGCAAATACGAGGAAAAGCACGCGAAGCGCCCAGATGCAGATCTGAAGACTTATTTTACTGATAAGAAGACACATCTTTATACTCTAGGTATGGTGACTGCTAACTATGCGTATTAATAATTACTACATCTTCGTCACCATAAGCTCAAAGTGAGCCACATGAACAGGTGAATATTTGTGCCAATGCACCATACAACTAAAAACTACTAGAAAGCTTCAAATGCAAAAACTGATTGTCCGTGGAAAGGCCTATTTCATCCTTCCAGGAAGTCTTGATTCATGTAAGAAAGATCATGCAACTTGAACTTAATACTTACAGGAGAACTGAATTTCAGGGCAGTTGTAAGTAACTTGAACTAAGTATATTTCAAATAAATTATCAGCGTGTATATGCTGCCTGAATGCTGCCTCTGGGTAACATGGGGTATGCTGAGCTTTAGATGTGGAGGCATCATAGTTTGTTTTAGTTTTGTTTGTATTTTTTTCTGCTTTCATGTACCAGACAAACTCAGGAGTTCTTGAAATAGTGACTAGTATATTAGCTATGATCAAAATCTTTCAGGAAGTACTTAGGAGTGTCTCTGTCTTTTCCTACTACAGAGACAGCAGTAGATAAAGAAGTGAGATTAAAATCCTGTAAGTCAGTAGTAGGAAGTCTTAGTCTGGAGTAGAATGTGAGTGTATACGTTCTTACTACTAAAGCAATACTTCCTGTGCCAAAGTCAACTTGTTGTGGTAACTGCTAAATCACTTTACAAACCTCCATGCTTTTAACACACATAGGACTTCTGCCAGGAGTCTGCCTTCTCACAGGGTGAGATGTGGTGCATCATCAGTAGTTGCACTCTGGTGTAAGGAGAAAGGTTCTTAGCAGTTCTTTAAAGCAGTTGATGGGTGGGTGGTAGCTTGGGTTGTACAGTGATGCTTTATGACTCATGCTTTGTGTAGTACATGCAATGACTATATCAACTTTTTTTCCTTACAGTCTTGAATCCTGACAATAGTTTTGAGATACTTGTCGATCAAACAGTTGTCAACAGTGGGAATTTGCTGAATGATATGTCACCTCCTGTGAATCCACCCCGAGAGATTGAGGACCCAAATGACCAGAAGCCTGAGGACTGGGATGAGAGACCAAAAATCCCAGACCCAGATGCTGTTAAACCAGATGACTGGTAAGGGGTGTTGGAAGGGTGGAATTGAGGGAATCCTTAGCCCATAATTTTGTCCTGATCAAAATTAGTAGTAGTACTTTGCAGTTGGCACCTTGATATGCCGTGAGGCACATGTGTTAGGATTGCAAGGCAATTCTTTTCTGAAATCATGGAGTGACCCTTACAGAAGGAAAGGTGGCTGGCTGTCTAGAGCAGTGGGCTTGTTCAGAGTGTAGAATCATGCCTTGGGCTTAAGAACTTACGTGTTGTCTGTATTAACACATAATGCTCTGCCCTCAAGGGATGAGGATGCTCCTGCAAAGATCGCAGATGAAAACGCTGTGAAACCAGAGGGCTGGCTGGATGATGAGCCAGAATATGTAGCAGACCCTGATGCTGAGAAACCTGAAGATTGGTAAGTTGCTACCTTTTGCAAATGGCAGCAATTATTTCATGACTTTGGTACTGACATTTGCAGTTCATTGTTGCTTGCTGACAAAGTTGCTGTTCTGGCTATTTTTCTCCAAAAGTAGAAGGCAGTGGTCTGAGGACTCATGTTCAGCATTCATCTCTGCATATTTCAACTCTTTTGTGACTGTAAGCAGAGCATGGCAGGGATGTTTACCTTGAAGTAGAACCTGCTTGGAAGGGACAGTGGTGGAGGCTGTGCTCAGGGACTGGCTTTTGTTTATCTTCTGTCCTTCACAATTAGTCTTTGAAATCCTTGTTCCTTCTGCAGTATATTTATCTACAGACTTATGCTATACAAAGTTCCAGTGTCTTCATTTAGTGGTAGGAATTTAGATTTTCCTAGAAATCAGACATTGTCTGAGTCATATTCTGTATGAAGGCAAGGGGTGGACTTCAAAACTGAGTTTGCCTTTTCAGGGATGAAGATATGGATGGTGAATGGGAGGCACCTCAGATTGCAAATCCTAAATGTGAGACAGCTCCTGGCTGTGGTACCTGGAAGCGCCCAATGATTGACAATCCAAACTAC
Source organism: Emberiza elegans (assembly GCA_024865655.1). Classification (NCBI taxonomy): domain Eukaryota; kingdom Metazoa; phylum Chordata; class Aves; order Passeriformes; family Fringillidae; genus Emberiza; species Emberiza elegans. The sequence goes on from JALJVW010000184.1 coordinate 59,410,853, forward strand.
AAAGGCAAATGGAAGCCTCCTATGATTGATAACGTGAACTATCAGGTTTGTGTTTTCATTGCTTAAGCTGGTGGCCAGTAAAGCATCTCTCTCACAAAAAGCAGAATGATTTAGATTCAGCAGATGTAATTAGAAATTCAAGTGCAGTCATTATTGTGCTGTGCTTTGAGTGGACAGATTCAAAGTGCTTTCTTACCAGGCATTACTTCATTGTATTGATTCCCCAAGACTGATGGGTTGCACCTATAGATGTTGTAATTAAGTGCAATGGATTGTTACATCTCTCCATTCATAATGGGCTGAAAACTAAAATTTGTCTTCTAGTAGGTGAGGCTGAATGTCTTTTGTCTTTTCTAGGGTATATGGAAACCTAGAAAGATCCCAAACCCAGACTTTTTTGAAGACTTGGAGCCTTTCAAGATGACTCCTGTCAGTGCTGTGGGACTTGAGTTATGGTCCATGACATCTGACATCTTTTTTGACAACTTTATTATCTGTACTGATAGAGCTGTGGCTGATGATTGGGCCAGTGATGGATGGGGACTGAAAAAAGCAGCTGATGGTGCTGCAGAGGTGAGAGTGAAAGGTTTAATTGTGTGCTGTGCAGTGGAACAGTAGAAGCACCTCTGCTGTTCTCTCTCTCAGCCTTTGTCAATATACACCTGTATGTGCTAAGGCTGAGGGTTTTGCTAAACCATGTGGGAGCCTCAATTCATAATTACAGTGTGTTAATGGTTGCTGTAGGTAACTGAGAGTACTCACTGCTCTCTTCTGAGATTTTGCTCTGATATTTCGACTGTTTAGCCTAATTCTTAATTTGTAAGCTATGGGAAAACTACTTGTGCAGGTTAGCTTGATTTTTTTTTTTTTTTTTTTTTTTTGAGGTCTGAAATACAATGTTTTAAGTTGCAAAAAGCCTATTTGAAAATGTTGTAGCTTAAACTTAGCTGCTAGCTTGCTGTATGAGGTGGAATTTGACAGTTCTTTTGGTCTTACAGCCTGGTGTTGTGGGCCAGATGATGGCAGCTGCTGAAGAGCGTCCCTGGCTTTGGGTAGTCTACATCCTCACTGTGGCTTTGCCAGTGTTCCTTGTTGTCCTTTTCTGCTGTTCTGGAAAGGTAAATGCATTTCCTCTGATAATTAGTCTCATGTTTAAAAGGGTGTTCAGTAAAATGTGCCTGATTGTCACAAATAATGTCCTGGGTTTGTCATTGCCTTTCAGAAACAGCCAAGTGCTGCAGAATACAAGAAGACTGATGCTCCTCAGCCTGATGTGGTGGATGATGAGAAAGAAGAAGAAAAAGATAAAGGGGAAAAAGAAGAGGAGGAGGAAGAGGAGGACGCAAATGAGGAAAAGCTTGGTAGGTAAAGTAGGTAATCTTGAATGATGTTCTCCCTGATAGAATAAACCAGCAGGATTGGCAGATCTGGAATAAAGCCAATGGTGAACCAAAGATAAGTCAGGAAGGAGAATGTTTTTGGTTGTTTTTTGGTGGGTTTTTTTTTAATTTTTAAATTTTTTTCCCATTTTCCCTTGAAGAGAAGCAGAAAAGTGATGCTGATCTAGGAAGTGCTAGTCAAGAGGAAGAAGAAGAGGAGGAGGAGGAAGACAGGAAACCTGCATCAGAGGTAAGTGTGCCTAATCTTTGGAGGTAGCTTATGCATTTTCTTTCATAGGTTGTGTAGAACAGGCCTTACTACAGTGTTAAAAGTTAACCTGGCTCATGTGACCCTCTCTCCCAATTCAGAACTTTAGAAAACTTAATCTCCCTGAAGAATAGGAATTGCTGTGGCTGACTTGAGCAGGCTTGGGCACCCTGCTAAAGGCACTGCTGTAGACCCTGCCTTGGGAGGGGAGTGGGACTGTTGGAAGGCAGCTTCTTGAGGCAAAGGGCTCACTCAGCTTCAAGTGCAGTCAGGATGTGACCTTAAGTGCTCTACACAGACACAATGACTCAAAAAAGGCTGGAGTGTTGCTTGAAGTTAAAGGATTCTTCCAGCAGCAGAAGCTGTTGAGCACTCCCAACAAATGTACATCACTGTGAAAACAAAGAATTTGCCTGTTTGCCACAAAGTACTTTAGCAGTAGGTACTTTCAAAAACTGAATTCTAATGTAAAAGTGAAAGTGGATTATTTTAATAGATTTTCTCAAAATAGTTATGAAGGGTATATTTAGGTTTTATTTTATTGATCTTTACACAAATTACTTTCTTGCAGGAGGAGGAAACTGTGAATAGATCACCCAGAAACAGAAAGCCAAGGAAAGATTGAAAAAAGTCATAAGAACTTGATCTGTGATTTCTTTTTTTTTTTTTGTTGTTGTTTTCAAACATGGTTCTGGGAGAGGACCTTGGACACCTTACATTGAAACTTGGACAAACCTCAAGATTTCACCATCCACAGGTTCCAGTCACACGATCCAATGTAATGGAGTGTCTAGCAGTAAAATATTTGCAATCATCTGTTTTAAAGAGCATCATTCCTGTAGAAAGAAAGCATTTAATATAATGGGCTGTGGATTTTGGAATGTAACATAACTAACCTTTTCATTTTTGGTTTTAAATAGTCTTTTCTGTTCTTAAGTAGATTGGTAGAATTTTTCCAGTCTCAAACCTTGGCTTAATTTAATATATTAATTAGTGAAATATAACAATGAATCTTGAAAGTGCTAGGTGATAAAAATGCAGTTTTATAACTAGTTTTTTTTACAAATATGTAAATTCCTAAATGCACCAATGTCTTTATACCCCGAAAATTTGGTAATTGTTTGAAGAAAAGTTGTCAATGCATTTGACAACACCCCTGCCCTCAAAAGAAAAGACAGCTGGGGGGAGATGTATGGGGAAACCAGTAGTGAAACTCTCTAATCAATCAACTTCATTCTTTTGCGGGGAGGGGAGAGAGGAAGAAGGGGTGGAAGGAAGGGGTTAGGCAGTCTATAAAATATATGCATACTGTGCATGGCTAAAGCCCTGTTAAATGTTGACAAACGATCTAGGATTTGGAGTGGGTCATTTTAATGTGGCATTTAATCCTGCAGAGCTTGCAGACAACCAAGTTTATTTGTTCTTGAACTCTTTTTTGTAAAGCTGAGGGTTGCTGGGGAGGTGTGGTTAGGCTACTTCCCCCTTTGCCCTCTGTTCAGCCACCGGTGTTTTCCTCTCTGTGACGATACAGCTCTTCCTGAGAGCAGCATTGCCTCAGCTGCTGAAGCACTTCATGTTCAGCTCATTGTCAAACTCGATTTCATAGCTAGGCCTGCTCCTTTCCAGGGTCCAAACACTGCATACGACAGTGTCCCATATCCTCTCACTGTTGTCACTGTATGTCTGATGTAGAAATGGGGGAGGTAGGCAGTTGAACTGAGTATTTGTAAAGGAAGAAAACCACAACCAAGATGTCAGTATTGTAGGTGGGGAAGGAGCATGTGGAATCTCTTAACTGGTATGTGAAACTGTTTTAAGTCCTTTTATCTGCTCTTCATGTAACAAGTGCATTCTAAATTATATTGTGAATGTTAGGAAATTCCAATTCCAGCTGAATAAATTTTTTTAAAGTCTTGAGTCTACCATACTACACTGTTTCAAACACCTTTTTTTTTGTGGAATGCAGGTGAGCACTACAAGAGCATTACCTCTGAGGGTGAGATGGATGTAATTCATTACACTGTACCAAATATGTTTGCATTTGGATGTCTATGTAGATAAACTTTTGCCTTTGTTTAGAATGAAATTAAATGTCATGAAATTATTCTTCTTGCACTGAACTTAAACACTCCAGTGTTGTTTGGTCATATGATAGGTATAGTGTGTGTGGAATAGTTCCCAGGGGTTGTGGGGGGAAGAGTTCCAATTACCTTGCAAACAATCTAACCAATTACTAAAAGACTCGTGGTTTGGGTTTGTTTTTTTGGGTTTTTTTTGTAAAACACCTTTTGCTGCCTGTCCTTATGTTGTATCCCTTGGTTGTTGTGTTTGAAATATTAGTGATCACAAATGCATAGCGGGATTTCTTGATCTCTCTGCAGTGTACAAATAAACTATTGTAAGCAAGATACTGGAAGTAATTTCAGACTTCTGTTGGGAGCTATTGCATGTTTAGAATGCCTTTGCCTGTTGAACACCTGGTCAATACTGCTCCTTATTGCAAAAATAGCTTATACTCTGACATGGAAGATGTCATAGCTTAAGCATTGCTACTAGCTTGTTCTCAGGACTGTATTTTTATCAAGGAGCAGCTGCTATTTATGACTCTCAGTCCTTTGAGATGAAGTATATGTAAATGGTTTCAATTCAGCTAATGTTTTGAGCACAACATGAAAATCTAATTAATCTAATGGTTTTTTATCTTAATATGCAAATTGCCTTAAACTCCCAAACAATCCCTGTGCATACATGTTCTTTCAAAGCATCAAAAGTGAACTTGAGATCTGCTATCAGCTTTTAAATAGCATTATATTAAAGCTAATTGTGAATCTACATTTGCTTCTGCTAATTCTCCTGAAAAAGTCCTGTCTGCATGTTATGGCTTTTTTTGATACCATAGTGTATGCTTTAAATAATCACTACAATAAATGAAGACTTTCCAAAATGGATAGACAAGTTACTTTTATCCTGCTTTCTGGCTTGGGTGCCTCAGTTTAAAGTCTTGAGTCTACCATACTACACTGTTTCAAACACCTTTTTTTGTGGAATGCAGGTGAGCACTACAAGAGCATTACCTCTGAGGGTGAGATGGATGTAATTCATTACACTGTACCAAATATGTTTGCATTTGGATGTCTATGTAGATAAACTTTTGCCTTTGTTTAGAATGAAATTAAATGTCATGAAATTATTCTTCTTGCACTGAACTTAAACACTCCAGTGTTGTTTGGTCATATGATAGGTATAGTGTGTGTGGAATAGTTCCCAGGGGTTGTGGGGGGAAGAGTTCCAATTACCTTGCAAACAATCTAACCAATTACTAAAAGACTCGTGGTTTGGGTTTGTTTTTTTTTGGGTTTTTAAAACACCTTTTTGCTGCCTGTCCTTATGTTGTATCCCTTGGTTGTTGTGTTTGAAATATTAGTGATCACAAATGCATAGCGGGATTTCTTGATCTCTCTGCAGTGTACAAATAAACTATTGTAAGCAAGATACTGGAAGTAATTTCAGACTTCTGTTGGGAGCTATTGCATGTTTAGAATGCCTTTGCCTGTTGAACACCTGGTCAATACTGCTCCTTATTGCAAAAATAGCTTATACTCTGACATGGAAGATGTCATAGCTTAAGCATTGCTACTAGCTTGTTCTCAGGACTGTATTTTTATCAAGGAGCAGCTGCTATTTATGACTCTCAGTCCTTTGAGATGAAGTATATGTAAATGGTTTCAATTCAGCTAATGTTTTGAGCACAACATGAAAATCTAATTAATCTAATGGTTTTTTATCTTAATATGCAAATTGCCTTAAACTCCCAAACAATCCCTGTGCATACATGTTCTTTCAAAGCATCAAAAGTGAACTTGAGATCTGCTATCAGCTTTTAAATAGCATTATATTAAAGCTAATTGTGAATCTACATTTGCTTCTGCTAATTCTCCTGAAAAAGTCCTGTCTGCATGTTATGGCTTTTTTTGATACCATAGTGTATGCTTTAAATAATCACTACAATAAATGAAGACTTTCCAAAATGGATAGACAAGTTACTTTTTATCCTGCTTTCTGGCTTGGGTGCCTCAGTTTGACTTTAGGATTGCTCTTATTTTTAAAGTCTTGGAGGAAAAATACAGCTACCTGCTTATCCTCAGTGCATAAAGCATAGCTGTCTTTTTTAGAGCAGTGACACTCTACCTGGCTGTGACCTGTGAACTGTGTTTGGAACTGTTACAGATCCTGGAAGGTGTATTTGGGCCTTTTGTGCCTGTGCAGCTAAGGGTAGCAGCTCTTGACAAGGATGCTGAGCTTGAGGTGCTGTGTCTGACAAGGGGTGGGGGGGGATGTTGGGCTGAAATGGTGAATCAAAACGCAACCCGTGGGCTCTGACACACAGGGCAGAAGTGCAGAGAGTAGCTTTTCTCCTGGAGCCAGTGGTTAGTAGGGGCAGTTGATAGGTCAGGGTGCATCTAACCCACTAACCCCTTCCTGCAGCATCCCTGGATGTGATCTCCCCTCGCTGCCTCTGCTCAGTACTCAATTGTCACAGCTTGAGGCTGTGGCCTCTCTACTGTGCTGTCAATGTCTGGTTTTGAGATTGAGTCCTGCATCTAAGGAGGGTTTCTTGCAAGTAATGGCTACTTGTACATGTCCATGGTTTTTTCTTACTCCTTCCTTACTCCTCCCTCACAAACTCAGCTCCTCCAGTGAGGAGGGTACAGATGTGGGGCTTGTGACTGCTCTGCCCGACCCAAACTGATGGTTAATACCCCTCTTGCCTCATGGTTTGTGAAAGGGGTTTTTGGTTGATTAGATTTTTGTTTTGGTTTTATTTTTTTTGTTTAGTGTTGCTGGACACAACTACTGTGATTTCATGTCCATTTCAAACAGGTACTTGTAGAAGCAACTTGAAAAAAAAATGTAAAAACTAATCAATAAAGAAACTTAAATCTGGTTGGCTTTCTTTGTCTAATTAGCAAAGCTGGATCAGTCCTCAGCAGGGTGAGGGTGCGGTGACCCGTGTCTCTCGCGGTTTTTTGTCACTGGAGGGCCGAGCGGGGTCTGCAGCGGTGCCCGGGACACGGAGCCGGGCCGGGCCGAGCTCGTGCCCGCCCCTCCTGTCAATCACTCGAGGCCCCGCCTCTCGGCTCTTGATTGGCTGGGCCGCCATCGCCCCGCCCCTCCCTACCTGTTCCTTTAAACCGCGCCGAGCGCCGCCCCCAGGTCGCCTCCGCTGCTTAATTCGTGCCTCCGCGCCCTCCTATTGGCTGGGAGGGGCGTCGGTCACGGCTCGCGACGCGCCGCGCGCCGTGACGTACTCCCCACCCAGGAAGCTCCACCCATTTATTCTCAACTCGGCTCTGGAGGGGAAAAACAATTTCAAGATGGCGGCGGCGCGGACAACAATGGGGGACCGGGGGTCCGGGCTGGCCCGCGCCTGAGGGCGGCGGCGGAGGGAGCCCGGCAGCCTCCGCCGGGCCCCGAGAGGCGGGCAGGGCTGAGGGAGAGCGGAGCAGCGGAGCGGCGCCGGGCTTGGGGCAGAAGGAGGAAGTGGGGCGGGGGGGAGAGGAGCGGGCGCCGGGCCGGACGGGGGGAAAGACCCGGGACGATCCCGGCGGGGAGCGCAGGTAAGGCCGGCGGGAGGGGCGGCGGAGGCCCCGCCATGGTGGGCGCCGGAGCGAGCAGCCGGTGAGCGGCGGCGGCCGCCCCTTCGCCGCCCGGCCCATGGTGCTGCCCCCCTGCCCCATGGCGGAGTTCGTGGTGCCGCGGCACAGCGCGGTGATGGAGCGGCTCCGCCGGCGCATCGAGCTCTGCCGGCGGCATCACAGCGCCTGCGAGTCCCGCTACCAGGCCGTGTCCCCGGAGCGCCTGGAGCTGGAGCGCCAGCAAACCTTCGCCCTGCACCAGCGCTGCCTGCAGGCCAAGGCCAAGCGGGCCGGCAAACACCGGCAGCCGCCCCCGGCGCCGCCGCCGCCCGCGCCCCCTCCGCCCGCCGCCGCCGCGGGGAGCGCCGAGAGGAGCGGAGCCAACGGGCTGGACGGCGAGGCGGCGAGCGGAGAGCAGCAGCACGGCCGCAGCAGCGCCCTGATCGCGGTAAGCGCCGCCCGGGCCGGGTGCTGGGGCCGGGGAGGGACCGGCGGTCGTGCCCGGCTGGCACCGGCACCGCTCGTCTGGAGCGGGATGGGGGAAGGAAAACGAGCTGTGCCTGCGGTGCGAGGGCTGGGCTTGGGGCTGCTCTCCGGAGTGCCCTGTCTGCTGTGTTACAGCTTCGCAGCCGATAAGGGCTGTTTAGTTTTCGCTCGTCACCTCTGCACGCTGGAAGAGTATAGAAAATCTGTGGCACGGTGCGGTAGGGGTAGAGGCAGGATTTTTGTGATACTTAAATCATTCAGAGTATTTTGTGAATCATATTTCTGGCTAATTCACCTAAAATGCCCCTGCAGAAACTACTGTCAGAGGGGTATTAATATTAATACTGCGGTGCCTTTAGATTTTTGTTTGCTTGCTTAAGTTTTCAGTTTGGGGTGTCAGGGTTTTGTGCAGTCATTTGATAAGGATATGATTATTACTGGGGGGGAGTTTTAAGACAATGTGTCTGTTAATTCTGGTTCATATTGGAAAGAATTTCAGTGGAAAGGCAGCTGCTTGTTTGCCGCTCACTCTAGTGGGTGTGAACACTATGAGAATCCCACTCCACCCATTAAAAACTGGCTTAGCTCAAAATCTTAATGTTTCTCTGGCTTCTCTAGCATTTCTGGTTGTCGGGACATATTCACATAGCCCTGTTTGTATATCAAGATAGCAATTGCTTAACTTATTCTGGGCCCTTTAAATATACTGCTGTTTGCTAATGTGTCAGTAATGTAGGTTAGTAGGATAACCTCTTAAAGGCTGCCTGTCCTAATACCTGTCTGCCTTAAAATCAGGTATTTTTAAATGGTGGCCTGCATGAAAATGATTCAGTAGCACTCTGAGTGTCTTTAAAAGGGCACACTGGGTTAAACAAAGATATTCCTAGTTTAATAAATAGAATAAATAATATTTTTAGGGTGCTCTGTGTATTTGATTGGATTAGAAAGGAAGGAGGATATACTTCTCTCTGTCTTGGCCCTCGTTTACTGTTTCTAAAATAGAATCACGATAGAGCTTTTATGTATGTTTGAGTGTTCAGGACATAATGTGAAATACTGAAGGGGGTTTATCTATGTCATCTTAACTGTGACCAGCACTAGCCTGGGTGCAGTTTGTAGTATTTACAAGATGAACTGAAAGTGTTACTTGACTGAATTGTTTCTGTTCTTGCTAATACACCTATGAGACTCGAGGACTTGCTGACTGTTGAGAAGACTGAGGTCCTTGTGACACAGTTAGAGCACTTCAGAAGGCTGCTACTGAAGGGTACTTGAGCAAGAGAGGAAACCTTGTGCATTCCTGACACTGATTCTACAAAACTTTACAGTTAGCTGTTGTTTAGCAGACTGATCTTGAATGTAAACTTGTGTCAAAACAAAAATTACTCAAACTTGGTTTTTATTATCTAAAACCTTGGTGGAGGTTCTGTTTATTTCCTGCTGAGCTCTTGGGCTTTTTGCATATGGGGCTCTACCCCTTAATAATGTGTATTTTCATTACACTCAGGGCTCTTTAGCATGCCAAATCCTGTTGCTTAAACTGCCACCACACGACTTCATATTGATCATCTGAAAGAAAGATGTCTCTAATTCATTGGTGTTGTTTCTCTTAAATCACTTTGGATGTGGATTTGATCTAATTAGCATCCATTATAATGAGGGCTCTCAACAGCAGTAGGTTCTGAAGTGCACTGCACATCTTGGGGGAAGCCCTTGTACAGGAAGCTGCTGCCAGTGGCCAATTTACACAACAGAAGAGGGGTTTAGTGTATGAATGACTCTTCCTCGGGCTGGCCTGCTGTTTCCTTCCTAGGATCCATGACTGTGAGCTTAATTGCAGCTGCTGATTCATCACCTCGTTACTGGGGTATAAAGTTGGTTTGCTTAGTAATTCAAGTCTTGGAAAAAAACACAACAACAACAACACCTCTGCCGCTAATTTAATTCCTCTGGCCCAGAATGTCCCTCTCTAGGTTGGTATTTTACCTCTACCCATCATGTTGCCATTATCAAGACCAAGCATGTGCTTTGAATGGGAAGGATATGGGCTTGATTTCCAGTGTTCAGTAAAGTGGATGAACACCAGAACTGTCTTTTAAAACGTCCTGGACACATCTTTTCCAAAGAATGCTGCTGGCTCAATGCAACATGCATTATATCAGCTGTTGCTGCTGTAACAGTCCACATTTTTCTGTGAAGCTGCATATGAATCTGCTCTTGGAAATTGGTACTTTATGTTGACCATTAATGAAGCATTTATTTTGGTCCCTGAAGGAGAGAGCAGTTCATGTAAAGGTGACAGCTTTTGTGATCTCATGTAGCAGTAGGACATGAAGCTGCATTGCCCCAGGTGTGGACAGTGTGGGACTGCCAGGTGCTGTGCTGCAGAGTACCTTTGTAAATCCACAATAGTCACAGGGAACAGGGTGGCACCACCACTTCCTCATTAGTGTCTTGTATGATTTGTCACGTGGACAAAATCAGATATTTTCTCTTCCATTAGTCTTTGCTCTGGTTTAGATCCTGAAGTTAGATGGATCTTGCTTACAGGCAGAAGTAAGCGGTAGATTCTTCCTTGTTTTCTTACTTAGCAGCTGTAAAATTTGAGCTACAGAAACTGAGAGAATACAGCATTGATACACAAATACATTGGATTATTTGTGCATCACTTAGGCCTGTCCTTCATTTGAGAAAAATGTTGAAAAACCTTCTAGCTTCCTACTTCTGAAAAACTTCCAGACCATTATTTAATGGGAAATCCGAATGTTGACATCTACTTTCCATTTCTGTTCTTTAACATGACATTATTAAGGCTGTGTTCAAAGTAGAAGATGCTTGATATTTGGATAATGTGTTTGCCGTGTTAATCTTCCATTTTTGAGAAACAGGGAAGTTGGGAAGAGATGGAGCTTGTCTCCTAGAACATTCTTTTTCTCTGCCAGGTTCTGATACATGAAAGTTCATCGAATAATGGTGTTTTAATTCTCTGCAAGAGAAGGGTTGACTTCCTTACATTTCAGTGGTGGACGAAAAGGCAGTGTATGGCTAAGCTGAACAGCAGCCGTTTCATTGACATGAGAATGAGGAGAATGGCAAAGGTCTGGATTTTCATCTCCACTCCTTGTTTTTATGATGTGGTGTCTTGGAAGGAGAGCTGCTCCCTGTTTCTTACTGGGGTTTTTTTTCCCCACCTGAGAGCAGTTGTTGTGTAGGGAGCTTGCTTTGTCTAGGACTGCCACAAAACCACAAACAGTATTTCTGGAATGAGCACAGAAGTCGAGTCAGTGGCCTGTCTTGAGAAGGCTTTGTGTTAAAGCTGAAGAGCAGCATTTATTTGGGAGTGATAGATGTTTTGCATTAATATTAGTTAAATACTAAATTAAGCAAAGGCACCAAGTAAACAGTTTTAAATGAAATTGAAGTCCAAGGAGGGCAATGCACTGTTTCTTGGTTGAAAGACCTCAAGTAATAAATTAAAGGGAATAGATTCCCCATAGTGTACTGACAAGTGTTAATGATGTTCCTCTCACAAAGCTCAGGCTGGTACTCTAACAGTTCAGAAGACCTCATTTTTGTGTAAGCTGTGGTATAAGGGTGTTAAATTGTGAAATTATGTTTTGCCACAAAGATAGCAAATTATTTACATGTTATTTATATATAGCCATGGTGGAGTGTAGTCTTGCCACCATTGTTTGTTTTTGCTGACAAGTCTGATAGTTTGTTGCCCAACAACTCAGACAGGTTTTTCTTTGTCTCCTTTTAATTCTCTCTGAGGTATTGTTTTACGTTTGAAACATTTCCCTTACCAGATTAGTTAGATATGCAGTGATGTTTCCTAAGTTGTAAGGATCTGGGAGTGACGCAGCTGCTGCTGCTGCTGTTTAAGTTCAAGTGAGGTGGAGGATCCGGCGTTGCAGCTGAAGGCACAGGAGCTTTTTTGATTCAACAGAACAATTCCTGTAGCAGAAGCTGCCCCTTGTGACTAATGCAGGCTTGGGATATTTATAGACATGCCTATCCACAGCCCTTCTTCACTCTAGCAGGCAGTCACCCAAATACAAAAGTCTGCTGGAATTAAAGTAAAAATTAAAAAAAGAGTCCAGCAGTTTGGTTCTGAAAGCACAGTGGAATGCAGGAGCACATTGGGCAATAAAATGCTTTCCTTGCAGGGGGAATGCAACTTTGGAAGCTGAGGGTAGATGCATAGTAAAGGGGGAGTTCTTGCTATGGGGTGTAGTCAGAATGCTATGTTTTCTATCCAAAATTCATACACTACAATGTCTGGTATTTGCATTGTTATTCCAGCCTAAGGAGTTGTCATCTTTGTTGCTCTTGTCCTTAGTGAGGCAGGAGAGGAGAATCAGTGTCTGCAGAGCACCTACTGTGAACTCTGGTACATGAGGGATTATCTGTGCTGCAATACTGGCAGTTCCATGGCAGAAAAATGGATATATTCTGATTTGGTTTTCCCTTCTAGCTGAGAATGCTAGGAGCCATACTGGAGCTAGTTTTTATTATGCTTGTAGTCTAATATAGCATTTCTTCTTTGAAAATGTCCAGCATTATGTTTCTCTTGCTCGTATATCAGAACAAATTCTTGTAGACTTAATTCTGATATTGAAATGGTAAACTAATTTGAAATGAAATACAAAAGATTAAAGCTCTACTAAATCCTGTAAGAATATTTAAATCTCTGTGAGAGATGCTTTAAAAAGCTAAATAAGAACATTGCAGAGCCTGAGAGGCACAGTATGAGTACCAGATTTTTGAGAAGTCTCTTTTCTGCCATGTTCATGAGGTGGCTTGTTTTTTTTTTTTTTTTTCATGAAACGTGCATACAGTTTGTGTGTATATATCTGTATATATGTACTTACCCTTACCATCTTCAGTTATAGGTCTCAAAGTATAGCAAAGTATTGGATTTTTGCAAAAGGACTTTAGCTAACTGTCCTCAGTTTAGCTGCTCTGAATGGTAAAGGGTTTTTTGTTTTCAAGCAAATAATGTGATCTAAATTTTCAAGCAAATAATGTGATCTAATTTTCGAAATTGGAACTGTTAAGTTCTAATGCATTGAAATGTCATTGGTTTCAGATTATTATCTGAATCTAGTTTCAGGTATTAAATCCACACCAAAATAGTCAACACCAAACAAACAAACAAAAAACCCAACAAAACCCATCAGAACAACTTTGTACCACTGTTTTGATCAGTGATTCATGCCCCTTCCCACCAAGGCAGTAAGAGAGCACTGCCCTGGCCTCTGAAGTTTTGAATTCTGCCAGTGCTAACAGACAAGCAATAGATAAAGTTTTCAAACTTTTCTGGTTTCTTGTTGGGCTTCTGTTGTAGTTCTTGGACAGCTTTTATGAAGTCAGTCAATTTGTCCCTGCAGTGAGACCACAGTAGGGCTGAGCACCATTGTGGTAAAGCTGGTGGGTTTAAGACAGAGATTGAATATATCAAAATGCTTTGTGTGCTCTCTGTTTTCTGCTGGGAGCTTTGTCATTTGCCTGGGCGCACATCCATCTCTGGCATTGCAGGCCTGTCTCCTTGTCAGTGTGCGAGTTACACAGCCAGAGGCTGCTGTGTTGGACACCTTTTGTTGTCATGGATGCCACCTGGGTTTTGTCAGCTTGTGTTCTGTGCATGAGGAATGCACAGTTGAGCATGTGTGCTCCTGCCAAGGAAGTGTTTATGGCCTTATTGAGGACTGTGTGTTCTGCTCACATGAATAAAATGCAGCTCAGTGGATGGAGGAGGTGCAGCCTGTGGCCCCTCAGTGGCTCTTTGACAAACTCTCTGACCTGTCCTGGGCAAAGGACTGAGGCCAGCTCACATCCCCTGCCTTGCACTGCTCCTATATTGGTATAAACACTTCAGATAAATGCTTTTGGGGTAATATTTTTAGGCATAGCTAGATAGCAGTGATCTAGCAAGTTCATCTTTTGTTGGAAAATTGAATAGGCTGAGAAAATGAGAGGACACTTCTGTATCTGATCTTGTGACAGTGGAAATGATTGGCTCAGTGTTACAAATAAAATTGATTGATTCTGCTGAGGAAATTATGGAGAGCATACTGGAGGAACACTATGCCTTACAGGATGGTAATGAACAAACAAATTAAAGATGAAGGGGTTTCTTAGCGAGTAGCAAGCTATGCTTTACTTCATCCATGTGTTGATTGGTTTTTTTCATGAGTTTTGGCAGAAGAGAACAGGTTTTTCTTGCCTTGAAAACTCTGTTGGAGCAGCTTGATATGTAGATAGCTTGCAGTCTGACTTGTATCTCACATGCAGCTTGTTATTTTTCCCCTCAGACCAGATTATTTGGATAGACACAGACAAACTGGGGAGGAACTTAATCTCCCTTTTTTCTCCAAAGGAATACAGTTTTAGGTGAAAGGAGGATTTTGTCCCAAGCAACTTACAGTCAAAATGTCTCCAAGGATCAGATATCTGTGTGTTATGACTGTTAAAATCCATAGAGATCTGAAAGTTCCTGAGCTGGATATTAGGGGTCTGTGTCTTTTTCTAGACTGCAGTGAGCATAGCTCAAAACCAAGTCATTATTTTGATGCAAGTTTTCAGAGAGTGGGGTTTTTCCCTAACTATTTAGAATTAAGGAGGACCCATTCCCAAACTTTGAGTAATTTGACTCATCATATAACCTTGGTCAAGTTACTCATCCACCTTGAGCTTCAGTTTTCCTGGTGGGAGTATGAAGTAAACAATGGGAAACACTGAAAGCCAAATGTTGTGATGTTGTTGAGGTTTTTTGCTTTTTGTTGTTTTGTCTTTTTACAAAAAAGTAAATTTCCGTTATTCTTTTAAGTTGGTATTTGAAAAATGCACTAGAGAGTCGCTACTCCAAGCTAAGGACCTGATGTTCAAATTAAGAAATTTCAAGTTCCAGCCTCCTCTCCAGATGTACACCTCACCTCATCCTACTCAGTCTTCTGCTGATCTTGCTTTTCTGCTGCTATTTCCATGAGCCATCTAGAAGATCACAGTCTCCAGGGAAGCTGGATTCTGTCCCACAGATAAAAATAAGCCTTTGCTGTTACCTATGCAAGCATTAAACAAATAGTGGGGTTTTTTTGCTGTTACCTGTGCAGGAATTAAACAGATGGTCTGGGGTTTCTTTGCCCCCAAAGATCAGCTCACTGTAGACGGTTTAAAAAAAATAGGAACAATTAACTGTGAACGAGTCCTTCTGTCTGTAAATCAGAGAATGCTGTTGCTCAGGCAAGTGTGTAAAATTCTTCTGATAATTTATGCTGGCCCTACGTCCAGCCTCTTGCTTGAATGCTGAGATCTTGAGGTTTTCCATTTTTCCTTGGATAGAGTTTTCCCCAGGGGGAAAACTGCAGGTAATATGAAAAGAGCCATGCTTGTCTTGAGATTTGTTTGATGAGCTGCTTTCCTGCCCTCTGAGAGAGTGCTATTCAGTGACCCCACACCTCAGATGGGTGGCTTTTAGTGGAGATTCCTGTCGAGTGTCGTGCTGAGATGTACCAGGGTGTCTGACCCAGGCTGGGAGCTGATGGCAGTTCCCTCTTCCAGCTCCCCACGCTGTTGGAGCAGCGTCTCTGCCCTGCAGGTTTGTCTGCGTTGGTGGAGCGTTCCAGCACCAGCAAAGCTCAGATTTTTTTACAGAATGCACCTGAGGGAAGGAAAAGTTTATAGTCACCTTTGATGTGTGCAGGAATTCTGTTTTCAGATGCTTTTGAGGTCAATAGAAAGAACATTATATTTGCAAGAATGCTGGCAAGAAGGAGAAGTTGAACAAAGGTGCTCAGGCTCTGGCTGTGCAGCTGCTGCTGTAGCTGCTGGTCGCTTCTAGGTGGCACCACGAGAAAGAGAATCTGTGCCTTCACCATCTGTGAGAGGCCAACTGTGGAGCTGCTTGGGGCTCTGGTGGTCAGAGCAGCTGGCAAATACTTCTGGAGAAAAGAGAAAAGGAATCAACTTGCTCTGCTGTGGTAGAACAGGCTGAACTCCGAATTGCATTTTCCACAAGTGTGAAGCAATGGTCGCTAAGTGACAAATTGGTTTTGCTTCAGTGCCAAAAGTGTGATTGTGTACAAAATTTATATACACAGTTCTTCTCTAAAAGATATTATCACAAGAGAATTACTAGTTTTTTCTAAATATTTAAATGTGGGACTGCTTTATAAATATTTAAATGTGAGACTTTTATGAAAGAGTCTCATGGAACAATTATACTATATGTGTACATATATCAAATAGAATACAGGTTTTTATTCTCATCTGAAATTTGATTCTTAACATTATTTAATGTTTTTCTCCTTTTGAATAGGAAAAATCATAACATATTCCAATTCACAGCCATTTTTCAACTTTTTGTTGTCAGAGTATTTGGCAGCTTCTAGTTTTGTCTGAAGAAGGGGGTGTCTGTTCAAAGTAGTACATGTTTTTTGAAAAATTTCTGTAAGAGTTTATAGTGAGGAAGTAATCTCATGTGCTGACTTGCAAAACAAAATGTTACCAAAACAAAGATGCAATCTTTGATTTTTTTTCTGAAATGTTTTGTTCAGAACAAGACAATGTTCTGGTAAGAAATAAAAATCCAGATCTGTGTAACACAGAACTACATAACTGAAATATTCCTTTTCTTTTTCAGCAGCTCCATGAGACTGTGAAAAGAAAGCTTGATAGTGCTGCTTCCCCTCAGAATGGAGACCAGCAGAATGGCTATGGTGATGTGTTTTCTGTGTCCAAGAAACTGCGTCGTGAGGATGGTCTGGGAGTGAGTGGTTCTTCCAATGGAATGCCCCCTGTGTCTCCACTTCATCATCTGGACAAGAAATCTGGTACTGGTGATGCCTTACAACTTAATGGGAAACATCCAATGGGGCTCGATGGCATCAGCAAGAAGTGTCTTCCAGATTCCAGCCTGCAGATGAATGGAGGTGGTGATGCTGATGATTCATTTCCACTGAGTTTGAACAAAGAGCTGAAGCAGGAGCCTGTAGATGAGCTTCCCTGTATGAATCCTGTAGCAGGGGGTTCTATATCTCAGAATAACCTGATGCCTGATCTTAATCTAAATGAGCAAGAATGGAAGGAACTTATTGAGGAGCTCAATAGATCAGTGCCCGATGAAGACATGAAGGATCTCTTTAATGACGACTTTGAAGACAAAAAAGATGCAGATTCTTCAAATTCAGCTGCACAGACTCCATTACCACAAGATATTAACATAAAGACTGAGTTTTCCCCAGCACCCTTTGAACAAGAGCAGCTGGGATCTCCCCAGGTTAGACCTACTTCTTCAGGTTCAGCATTTATTGGCGCTGCTTCTGTACCTGTAAGTGCCGCTTCCACGACGGTTGTTAGTTCTCAGGCTATGTTCCAGCCTTCCAGTCAGTCAATGACTGACAATCCTAATCAGCCCTTGATGCAGGCAACAAACCACTCTCAGAACATCCAGAGGCCTGTGTTGTTACCTGGGAAATGTGCAGGAAGTGCCAAAGAAATGTCTTCTGCTCATCAACTTCAGCAGATTGCTGCCAAGCAGAAGAGAGATCAGATGTTGCAGAACCAGCAACAAGCTTCACAAGTCCACCAAGCAAATCAGATGTCAACATGGCAACAGCCTGGGCCTTCCCATAGTCCACTGGCTGTCCCATATACCATGGAAAATCCTACTAGCCCATCAGTTTATCAGCCAGACTTCAATAATCAGAAACTCATGATGCCTAATCTGGGAAATAAAAGCTCACCAAGAGCTGGAGGCAATTATCATGTGAACATTTTGGGTCATCAGCAAAACAGCTTGAATCAGAACCCTGTGAACAGTCAAAGCTCTATGCTGGACTATGGGAACACCAAACCTCTTTCCCATTACAAAGCAGAGTGTGAGCAGGGGGTGGCTGTGCCTGGGCAGAACAAGACTCCCATGCTGGCATACATCCAGCAGCGCCAGCAGCCACCACTGTCCCATGTAGGTGACGACCAAAATGGGATGATCCTGTTGAAACCCAAGCCTGGAAACATTGCCTACCGACTGCCACATGGTCAGGTGAATGTCCTGAGTTACTTTTGCTCAGTAGCAGATTTAAGGTTGTTGGGTAGGTAAGGCTGGAGTGCAGATTCCTTGGTATAGTTTCAAATGTTTTCATTGATTTTAAAGAGAAAAATCCTATATACAAGAATCTTAAACAAGAATCATGAGGTCTTTTTTCCACTGGGGACAGTTTTTAATACTGGGTTCTAGGTCATGTAACGTGTGATTTCCAGCTTAATATACTTTGTGGGCAACAAATTATGTCGTGCTTCACAGAAGCTTCTACTTACAAAGATAAATAGATGCTTTGTAAACTTTTGACTAAAATAACTTATATAAAACTGTAGTGTTACACAGTGTTCTCAAAGAAGCTTTGATTTCTTTACCTTGTTTTTAGTCCCTGCTTGTGTCAGAGTTGGCTTACTGTTAAAAGATCTACTTTTGCAGAGAGGTGGAAGTGGGGGCTGCATTCCTGATTTCTTGGGTGTTCCGTGGAGCCTTTCAGTTCTATGGATTTTTATTGGTTAAGTCTCTGGGCATTGGGGAAGCATGGCATAGGAAAGAAATATATCATTAAGAATGAATAATGGTAATGTCTGTTTGCTTGAAGCATATGCTTCAGGTTTTCCTGTAACAGAAAATTCCAGATGGTGCTCCTTTGCCTTGTATAAAACTGTTACTACAGGTATGCTGCAGGTGAAAATTTCTGTAGTAGTGGGTGGAAGTATAGACTCATTGGATTCTGTAACATGTACCTGCAATGCACATACAAGAGGGTTTGTTGAAAAGAAAAGGTATTTGACTAAAGCTCCTCCAGCAAAAACTGTTTGAGATCCAACTCTAGTTATATGTTCCCTCAACAAAACAGAAAACTTGTGAAAAAGCTCTGATTAGTCTATGATAAAGACCACACTGGTGTACAAATAGAAATTTGAGATCAATGTGTGCTTCATTAAAAAATAGATCTCTTTGAAAGCTGGCAGAAGTAACAGTCTAACAGCATTTTGATGGAAGAAGGGTAGAGATGATTGTGTGTGTCACATCTCCCCCTCACTGAAAAATGTGAGGGTGACCTTGTGTCTACACTGCCACTCTTGCACTGAACTAACAGAAATACTGATGAAAGCTTTGGGAGAATTTCTCAAAAGCTTGCACACAGAACAACTTAGTGCAGCATTTCTTGTATGTGGCTCATGATTCCTTATGGAACTGCAAAGTGAGAACCAACAGCCAAACCCATTATCTGACTGCTTAAATGAAACATAACATTTGTTTTTGTAATTAAAGATGAGGCTGAACTGTGCTTTAAAATGATGAAAACTGTCAAATTTGAAAGGGATTTGCTGGTACTAAGAGGGCTTTTGAATGTTCCATGTTATTTTTGCTTATCCCAAGTTCCAGCCTCAAAAATTGACAAAAAATGCAGGCTTAAGAAAAACTAATAATATCAGATTTATCTCTAGTAGTATTTTTGTCTGTGGTGTATGGTGGTGGTTGGATTGCTGGAAAAATACTTTAAGAGCCATTTTGACCAGTGGAAGCCTTCTCCCCTTCACCTGCAAATAGTAAATTCTCTGATATTAAAAAAAAGCAGCTTTAGGATGGGAGACATAAACACTTGCAGAATGAAATGTTGACCGAAGAGGTAGGATTTCAATAAATGCTTTGTATAACAAAAATATAAAATGTAGTGTTTGAAAAACTGCTACTAAAATAAACTGAAGCTGGGGTGTTTGAAGAGCAGTTTGTAAGTTCCTGAATAAAAGCACACAGAGATGGAAATTAGGAAGAACTTTGAGACTGGAGTTAAAACCTCTATTCCTAAATGTTGTGGAGCTTCTGACCCTAACTCCAAACTGGCAGTTCTGTGTCTGGTGCTGTATAGATGTGAAGAAATTACTGCATTTCTGTAACTTTTATTACTTTTCCTGTGCTCTGCAGGATCAGAACCCTCCTCCTACTGTTCCTCGTGTTCCTGTTTCTGTCCCAGGCCCCGGGGTGGGTGCCCAGGCTCCAAATGTCACCATGGCAGGTAACCACAGCAGCTCAGCTTATCAGCAGCAAGCAGCAGTGATGAAGCAACACCAAATGCTGATGGACCAGCAGAAGCAGAGAGAGCAGCAACAAAAGCATCTGCTCATGGAGCAACAGAAGCAGCAATTCCTAATGGAACAGAGGCAGCAGCATTTGCTGGCAGAACAGGTGAGAGGGGCCAGCTCACTGTTTTTTAATTTGTGCTGCTTTGCTTTGGTGCATGAAATAGCATTTGATGTTTTAGAATTAGAGAATAGTTTGGTTGGGAAGGACCTTAAAAATCATCTCAGTTCCAGCTCCTCTGCCAAGGGCAGGGACACCTTCCACTATACCAGATTGCTCCAAGCTCCATCCAACCTGGCCTTGAAACATTTCCAGGAATGGGGCAGCCACAGCCCTGGACAGCTTGTTCCAATGTCTCACCACACTTACAGTAAATAATTTCTTCCTAATATCTAATCTGAACCTAACCTCCTTCAGATGGAGGTCTTGGATTCCCCCTTGCTCTATCGCTTCATGCCCTTTTGAGACAACTTCCCCCTGCAGCCTTCTTATGAGCCCCTTTTAGGTACTGAAAAGTGCTCTAAGGTCTCCCTGAATTATCTGCCCATCAGAAGCTTTATGAAAGGAGGAAATTGTAGTCTTCTCTGAACTGAAAATGCATAACAGCCAATTTTGTGGGGAAGGTTGTATAGAATATGCAGGATTGTGGAGCCATGTCTGTGCCAAGTCCTAGCCAATGGCTCTTTTATCACCTGGAGACATCCTGATGAAATTGAGGTCTCAATAGATGGGACAAAAACCCCCCTCAGTTCTGAAGCCAGTGTAGACAAAACATATAAATGTGGTTGGCAGTGTATAAGTGTTGGTAAAGATATGTTTTTGGTATTTCGGTTAAAACAATTTGGACTAAGGGAATACTGTGGGGGAATTGTATTATTAAAGACTGAAAGAAAATGCCCAAATCATCAGTAAAATCATCTCTAGGAGTTATGTGATCTCTAAGCTTAGAATACTTTAGTAAATCAGTCAGTCTTTGGTGACTTGTATATTAATATATAATATCAAAGATGAATAATCATTGCTCTCCAGAATGTTAACAAACAGCTATTCTTTGAGAGCAGGTGGGGAAAAAGGAAATATGGGGTGTGACCTCTTGTTTGTGCTTTTGCATGTCTGGTGGATGGTGATTATTAGAGCTTTGTTAGAGCTCTTAGAGCTGTGGCCCAGTAGGTTTCCTTAGGACAATAATGGACAGAACAGGTGTCAGACCTCTCTGAACAGTGGGGAGGTGATAAGTAGCATATCTCAAAAATAGCATTAAAATACTATTTTCCTATCTATTTGCTTCTGCTTTGCCAGCACATGTTGCTGCAGTAAATATCAATATTATGAAAATACTTAGTTCATGTCCTAGTTATGGTAACTACAGTTAACTTGTGTAATTTCCATTTTTCTATAGTGATACTGGGACTCTGGTCCCAGATAAGGAGTGGCTTTGCCTTGGAGCTGAGCAGCTTTAGACACTGCATTTGCCACATTTATTGGCCTTGTGCTACCTAGTCAAGCTAGGTCTTGTTAGCGTTCTGATTTGATATTTGTTCCTTTGGATACACATGATACTGCATATAGTTTTACAAAAAGATTTCTGAATCTGCTGATGTCTGCTTTGCAGGAAACTGGTAGTTTCAGGTAGCTCCAGTGCCATTCCCTGCCATTATAAATTTGTCTTTGCACTTGGCATTCTGTGTATTTTTAAATTTTCTTCTCCAGGCCAGGTTCTACAGTTCTTGGTTTCTCTCAGAGCTATGGCATCTATTGTTGGCTTCTGTGGTCAGCCTCTTTCAGGTCTGACTGGTCCTGCAAGCAGCAGGTCCTCTGTTGAGCAGCAGGCCGTCTTCATTCCTGTGCATGTCTCAACAGCTTCGCAGCTGGAGAGATTTGGGAAGGGTGGTAGCGATGTGTATCTGCTGTTTGTTACATTGCACCAGTCTCTTCTCTAAAGGCTTCTGTCTTGTGTCTTTACCCCAATACTCTTGGAGGAGAATTTCTGTCCCCTGCTGTGCTCTGTGTAACTTTTGGTTGAGTAGTTATGCATTGTATCACTACTTGGTTATGTCAGAATTCAGTCTGGCTGAAGGTCTCTGTGGAAGAAGAGACAGAAATGCTGTGCCTGATATATTTCATATTGTAAAAGCAACCAGATGGCTGTTAACACTGTCAAAATCTGAGCCTACTGTCACTACATCTACATTCCCCTCTACAGTTTAAATTTCATTTTCCCCCAAAGTTTCCTAATAAAAAATTTGCTTGGTTTATTTTTCAAATGGTTTGATCATAAAATAAGTATGGGTTGAATCTGCTTTTCTTTTAAAGAGGTACAATTATTTTGTGTCATGAGTAGGGTTTGTTTCAGTTGATCAGTGCATTGCTAAGAAAGTGGTTTGAAACAATGGTTGCAAAACTTGTATGACTTCTATTATGGACTTAGTTCTGCAGTTTTTCATAATCTTCTAGGAAAACCTGTGATACATGAGAATATGGATTTGTGTAAATCTTTTCGTGTTTGCAGACAAGGACTAGAAAGTATTTACATGTTCAGTTTTTGATATTTCTGACTTGAACTTTTACTGATTTCTAAAGAGGGGTCTAAAATATATTGATTTGGAAATAAAGACCAAAAAAGTAAATGTGGTTTTTTTAATACACTCACTTTTGCTCTTTTTGTCTTTAGAGTATTGCTAAATATGCCTGTTGATTACATTACTGATTAGGAGACTGTCATCTCTGAAAGGCTTCAGACATGCACTGCAGTAACTCTTGTAGTGCATGCTGTTCTTTCTGAGATCCTGGCCTTGTCACTCATCAGATTAAACTGACTGTGTATGAGCCTTGAGAACAAAGTCTGAAGTGACTGTAGGGCTGCAGAAGCCCCTTTGATTATCAGCTCTGCATAAAAGTATGCAGCCAGCTTGTTTTTCTCCAAGATAGCCCTTGGAAATAGCTTGATCTGTTTCTAAAATATCTTGCATTGGACATTTTTCAGGAGAAGCAGCGGCAGCAGCAGGAGCAGCAGCTGCAGCGGCACCTAACGCGGCCTCCGCCCCAGTACCAGGATCAGCCACAGAACCCCTACCAGCAGCAGGTTGGACAGTTCACAGGTGAGTAAACATGGCAGTTCAAACAATAGCAGAAAAAATACCAGGAGTGAAAAACAAGGTGTCTTCAAATTTCCTGGATTGGATAGCTTTTAATTAATTTATTACATGTCACTGTGCCTTAAAAGCTCTTGACCTATACTCTGATTCAGTTGCAAATTAACAGCTTCCTTGGTTGCAGGTATCTGGGACAACTTAAGCTTCTGATTCTTAATGTTGTTTGGGAAATTAGTAAAATTTTTAAGTACCTTCATTATTCTACAGGCCTTTTTTATACTTCTATTTCACTGTGCAGGTTGGAAATCCCTCTATCTTTGATATATTAAGATTCAGAGGTTTTTTTTTTTCCTGAAGACTGACATCACTACTGCCTGTATACTATCACAGGCCCTCATTAAAGAAAGATAAGTGGTGTGTTATTTCTTTCATCTCTAGGATGAGTTTAAAAGTCTCTAACATTTTTATCCCTGCTACCTTTAAAAGAGACTGCAATTTAAATTCTCTTCATTACTTGTGAAGTGTCCTATATGGGGTTTTTGTATGAGAAACAGCTTAGTATGTCTGTAGTGTATTAATTCTGTTAAATTTTCCTTCATTTTGTTTTCTTACTCTCCATGTTCCTGCAGAAATAAATGCTGAAGGGTAAGATGCAAATGGAAATGTAATACCCTCACCCTGACAGTGTTCGTGCCTGTGCAGTATCAAGTGCAGCTACAATTGGGTTTTGTTACTGAACTGAAAAAACTCAATGCCAATGCAAAAGGATTGTGTGCTAACACAGGCATCAGTAGCATCCTTCAACTATTGCACTGAAATGTTTTTTGTCTTGCCATCTTTCTACAGAAAGATAGGCATACAGCTGTTAGAAATACAGTAGGTTTTGCTATAATGAACATCAGTACTATTAAAAATATTTTTCTTTGTGATGATGATTGCAACTATTTTTTGCATCTTAAATCCTGATATGTTTGCTGTCTCTTCACTGTAAATATTGTCACAATAAGACTCTTCCCACACCCATCATTCCCTCGACTCTGATGTTTTTATTATGTACTTTGTTGATAATTAATTCAATATAATTTGATCTTATTCTTGATAATTCTGGTTTTATTCAGATAGAATGTTAGTAATAATGGAGATCCAGTATTCCGCAGCTATCATAAAATATGAAAAAATTCTGCAGCTTACTTTCAGTTTTGAAAGTAGAGAAATTATTAATGTAGATAGGTTTCCCCGGTTGACTGCAAGGAGTGTGGGGAGTGTTACATGCACTACACTTTACAGAGCTTTTCTGCTTTTTTTGCCTCAAATCGGGGGCTGTTTCTTCCACAAGAAGAAATTTTGAACTCAGAATTTGCAACAGCAAAGGACTGAATTTGGTTTGCTGAGAAGACATTTTTCCAAATCACCCTGCTTGGCTGTCAGCACTGCATATTAACATAGTGAATACTTGACTGTGAAAATCCAAAAGATACTTGACCAAAAATTTCTGAATTAGATATTTCTATATTAGATAAATAGAAGACATTCCTGGAATTGGGAAAATGCAGAACTGGCAACCCTACAATTGTATGATAAGAGATGCACTCTTGTGTATGCATGGAATGACTGACTCTGTGTGTGTGTCTGTGTGCAGTAAGAGGTATTTTTTAACAGCTTAGTAAATTGTGCATGCACTTCAAAGTATATGAGTTTACCTTTGTTCACAAAGAAATATCAGAGTCCTGCCTTTAAAGTCATATTTTTTTTTAAATTAGTGATGCTGAACTCTTAGAAGTGGTATTCAGATTTTTTTAGGACATTGGCATATCTGTGTTTGAGATCAAGGTGGAGGTGCTAACTGGAGCCACAGTTGACACTCTTTAATTAAACTCCTGCTCTCTGTGTGTTGCTTGCAGAGGTCAATTTATACAAATGCAGCTACATCTCTGTTGTGGGTTCTTGTGCCTACAAGCCTAGCTCAGCTCTGGTTGAACCTGAGATATTTAATGAACAAAATATTTCTTTGTATTTCAGGGTCATCTTCAGCCATGCCTGGGGTCAGTAATTTGGGACAGTCCAGCTCCGGTAGCCCTCGGCTGTTTCCTCAGAGCCAGAACATGATTCAGATGGGACCTGGACACGCTCCTGTTGCTCCACTGCAGTCGGGCTCCAGCCAGCAGGAGCGGGGGGTGTCTCAGTACCCTGGCATGCAGAACATGCAGCGTGGGGGGTTGTACAACCTGGCACCTGGCATGAGCCAGATGGTTCCCCAGCACACGGCCCCGAGTGCCAATGGACAGACCCCCATGCAGAGACAGGGCAGCTTGGGCCAGGGCGCTGCCGTTCCTGCTGCCTACGGGCAGAACACCTTACCAAACTCAAATATTTCTCAGCAGCACAATAAAGGTGCACTGAATGCAACCTTATCTAAGCCACAGATGGCAAGAGTACCAGCTGCTATGGGGGCTCAAAATCCATCTTGGCAACACCAAGGTATCCCTAATATTAGCAACCAGACACAAGCAAACAGTGGCTTAGGACCATTTACTGCCAACTCCTCTTTCCACATGCAGCAGACACATCTAAAGATGTCCAACCAGCAGTTTGCCCAGGGAATGCCTCAGGTAAGCCTAAGCACCAGCAGGCCCATGACCTCGATGAATGCTGCCATCTCTGGGCAGATGCTGCCATCCTCTTTGGGAGCACAGCCGCGGACAAACGCGCCCACACAGCAGCAGGTACCCTCACAGCAAGTCCTGCCTGGCATCAACCAGACTGTTTCAGACCTGAATGCTTTCAACCAGAACCCAAATCAGCAAATCCCCAACAGAGGAAACCTGCACTGTAGTCAAGCGTACCCTGTGAGGACGACCAGTCAGGAGCTGCCTTTCGCCTACAGCGGCCAGTCAGGCAATAATGGACTTCAGAACTTAACTGGTGACACAGATCTGATAGACTCTTTGCTGAAAAACAGGACTTCAGAGGAGTGGATGAACGATTTGGATGAGTTGTTAGGAACTCATTAAAATGGGGCTGGGGGTGGGGGTTCTACTTTTTTTAATTATTTCACGAGATATAAACAACTCTTGGACCAAAAAACCTGTGGCATTGAGGAGACTTGCAGGCATTAGGGGTAAATAGTTGGGAAAAAGACTGGAGCTGCTTCTCACTGAGTGTTGACACATGGTCTCGGCGCACCAAGCAGGTCTTCAGGAGGAGTGCGCTTTGGCTGTGGTCTCTGAGGAGTTGCACACTTGAACAGGTCAAAAAATGCTGTGTCCTAGCCAGCCTTCCAGAAATCTCACTTGCAGTGTTCTAAGACTAAATATTTTAATTATTTAAAAACAAAACAAAAATTCCACAGAACTAGTGCAGAAAAAACGCAAATAGTTGCACAAATTGTGTTTAGGGCTTAGTCTACAGCTATTACTTGCAATAATTATTTGTTCATAGCTTGACATGCTGTTATAGTGCTGTCCATCAAACTTCTGAATTTTGTTTGAGAAGAGGCTGTATGCACCTGAGTATGCTTGCAAAATGTTTGGAATTGTTTCTTTTCCCCATTGCTGAAGCATGTGCCTGTACTCTCAGTAAGCAAATGATACTTCACAGTAAATATTTCTAGATGCTGGTAATAGATGAGAAAAAGTATTAAAACCTGACCAGTTAGTCTAGATAGTCATCTTCATAGATTGTAGTCTTTTAAGCTGCAGTTTGCACTCTGTTGTAGAGAGGCACAGTTCTTGGCTTGTACCTTGCTGTGTTTAAAGGGGGAATTTCTTATGGGAGAACTTTTAAACTATAGTAGGTTTAACATGAATTGTAAAACCATTTACTTTGCACCTGTTTCTTCATAACTTATTTCCAAAGGTAGTTGTACTTAAATGAAGGCTTTGCTTCATGGCAGCTCATCTAGTTTTCTTTGTTGTAAAAAGTAAAACTAACCTTTGAGATCAGTTCATCCCCCCAAGTTAGCAATGAGCACAAGACTTTGTCACTTCAGGATAAAAATGAGGAAAAAATAATTTGGTTGGGAGGTGGAAAGTCCTTATTAGCAATAATAGCACAGGCAGCCTGGGAGAATACTTGTATCAAGGTTGCTCCAATGTGGAAGTCTCCCCCTTTAAATACTTTGTTTTTTTTAATACTGGCTTACAAGTTTGATAATCTTTCTAGAGACTGGTGGATTTGCTTTTTTAATATCGCTTGAAGCAGATGCTGTTCTTCAGCTCAGCCCAAGGAGACCTCTTATCCATATGTTGGGGTTGGTCCCAGAAAGGACAAAAACCACAATGGGAACAGTCAATGTTCCGAAGTCCTTACTCTCTACCAAAAAAATCCTTTATCCACCAACAAACCACCTTGCCTTAACGTTTATTTTAAAATGAAAATAAAGTTGAAAGCTTTTGTTTTAAATGCACAAATACCTCTCCCCTTTCTAAATCCACTTTCTTAGAAAACTCCTCTAAACTTTCTAACCAAACGCAGCATTGTGATTTAAAAGCAATTTCCTTCTACACAGACTGGCTTCACCAGGAGTTTTCTGCATTGCCGAATTGTGAGAGAGGGTTTTTTCCAGAGGGGGTAAAGGGAAGGGAAAGATGTCATTGGTTTGAAAGAAGGAAAATATTTTACTGTATCTGCAGCTCCTTTATGAGACAATTTGCACTTTTGAAAACTGCTTTTTTAACACTAATACTTTAACCCTTTCCAAATATGCATGGAACATGGTTTGTCCAGCACACTTAGCTAGTGTGGATGAATTCCGCTCTGTTGATCAGATTTGCTATTTTATCATGTTGAACTGTTGATGAAAGATGTGCATTGATCAGTGGAACCCACCTTTGAACAGTGAATAAAACTTCACTGAAGCAGGCTTAATCCCTCATAGAGCTTTTGAAAACATAAAGATTGTCTTTGGATGGGAAGATAAAGATGTTGGTAACTTTGGTTGTTGACACTTCTGATATTTTCTAGAATAAGTAGTTGAGATGCAAATAACTGATGCTAGCTTTTCTCATACTGGCAATCTAAGAAAAGAGCTAGTGAGCTTGGTTTACTGTTAAGTTAAACCAAAAACTGGTCCAAGGTAAGTGTCATTAGAAGAGTATAGATATAAACTATCATTGTCAGGGGAAGGAGTGTTTGCTGTATTTTTAATTTTAAGGGTTAACTTTGCACCAGTGTGCCTTCCTTCCTGTCAGGGGTGCTTGGGACCTCAATTTCAAGTGACATTCTTCCATGTCACTGTTTTTTTCTCCCCCTTACAAACACGTAACAGAAATAACAGGGTAGTAGGATTCAGCTTTTCTTTCTCCCTGTTTAGATTGTGGTGAAATCTGCTCTGTTTTCCAGTAGATTTTGCACACAGACCTGGTTCTGAATAAATTAAAATACAATCCATCCAGTTATGATTTCTTAATTGGAGGAAAAGAACATCTGCTGTTTGCATTATTACTACCAAAAAGGCAATCCAGCAAAATGTCCAGGAAAAGGCAGGTGTGCTCTTTCCTCCACTGTTTCTGGAAGCTAAGGTGGATATTGCTCTGCTTGACCAGAGGGTTTGTTCAGGAAGGTATCTGGGTTTGATGACAGGGCCTTTTCATGGTACTGTTGGAGTAAAATTAGGTTGATTCCAGACAAACTGGCTTATAATGCCCATTGGTCTCCGTGTGTGAACAGGATCCAAACAGCCCCTGGCTCTGGCTTTGGTCCCTGTGCACAGAACACGGTGCCACAGAACAAGGTTGGAACAGTTCAATGGAAATGAAAATATGGATTTGATGTACATGGGTGCATGGGCAGGGCTGGGCTCTGCCCTGGTGCCCTGTAATGTGTCACTGGCTGTGTCTGCACTCGGGCTTTCCATTTGCTGCAGCTTCAGAGCAATAAAACCAATCTCCCCTGAACTGAACCCAGCCGGCCGCCCATGGCTTTATTTATAAACTGCGGTTTTGGTTGGGCAGGCAAGGTGGGAGTGTCACTGTGCAACATCCACTGCCTTCCAAAAACCACGATCCAATTGAAAAGGGTGCTCAAAATTTTGTTATACACATTTCCTTTGTGTAAATAAATGTTTACAATTTTATATTAAAGATTTGAATAAGAGTTAGGTCTTCTGACTGTATATTTTTTACTTTTTATAGATTTTAAAACTATAATTCTTTATATATGTGTTTGGGGGAGTATTATGGTAAGTTTTATGCTTGTAAATGGAGAACAGTTGAATTTGATGCTAACCTTTATCAATTTTTGTCATTGAAATGTATGAAGAGTCCATTAATCCCCTTATTCTTTTACTACAATTACTGGTGCACACCAAAAAGAAATCCTTCACTTCTGTTTTATCATTATAAAATAAATATTTTGCTAGTGTATTAAATATACATGGTGTGACTTTATACATTTGCATGAGCCTAGCAGAGTTCAGCATTGTCATTCCTAGTGAGCTGGTTTCTTCCCTTCATCCCAACACACAGTTTTTGCTCAGCCTATTTATTACTAAGGCTAAAATTCTGCTGCTGTGTCTTACAATTCTTATGGTTTCAGAAAGTCCATTTAAACAGGCCAGAACTGGATAAAGGGGCCTTAGAAAATGTAACTTTGAAAATCAGGCTTTATGCTACTCCCACTGCTTCTGGGCTTTGGTGGTTTTTTTCTGGAATGCGCTGTAGGCCTTAAGCTGGGAAATTCAACTGCAGAGGTGGTTGTTAATAGTGAAAAAGATGTTAATAATGACCTCACATATGCAAAATTGTAGAGTTCCAAAATATGCCAATTCCCTCAGAATAACAGCCTTTAGAGGTTCAAACTGATTTCCTCAAGACTTGTCTGATGCAGGCACATGGCACACACAGGAATCCAGCTGAGACGTGGGACACGTGCTGCAAGCAGGAACTGATGTTTCTGAACAAGGAACAAAGTACTGGCAGCAGTGTGTGTTGTATGGAGGTCTTGGCTTAAGGCTGCTAAAGTCCCATAGCCACTGCCCAGCTTCAGACATGGATGGGTCATTCTGCAGGCTTTGGTGTCATTGTACAGTTGTGTTTGCAGCCCCTGGCTTACCAGAGTGTATTTTTTATGTATTCCTCTCTACAAGTTTTGTGTTCTGTTTGGGAGAGGAGGAGACCTGTAACTTCAGAAGTTTATAAAGAACCAAATGTAACAATCAGCAGCAGTACCAGAATCAACTGCTTTCAGCCCATGGGGAACCATGCGGTTACATTAATTTTTGCTTTATTGTCTCATTAAAAATGCTGCATTTTGGTTATTGTGCAGTGAAACAGAAATTTCCCAAGCCATCCCCCTTTTCTAAAGATTTTAAGGAGTCAGTGGCAGCTTGTCACAAACCTTTGCTCAGAAACTGATTTTTATTTTCTTGATGCCAGTGTTGTTCCTAAGAGTAATGGGAATCTGTAAGGAAAGTTTTCTCAAGCCTGCTTTGTTCATTGAAATATGTTGTAAGGAGACCCTGCTGGCATTTCCCCTCTGACTTTTACATTGGACACCACAGATGAAATCTTTGGTCATCAATAGGTTCAGTTAAGGTTAACTTTTGGGATTAAGTTCTATTTAGTCTGAGTCTGCTGTACCTTGGAGGGTTCTGAAGTCACATCATATGAGTGTTTTCTAGAGGGGAGGAGTAGTTTTGCTATTCTACATGTGTTGTTATATATAAAAAGCGTAACATTGGATATTTGATTGATTAACTGAATTTTCAACTTGATGAGCTGTCATAATGGGGTTTTGAAGCAATGAAGAGCCAAGCCAGAAAAAAATCTTGCTGTGTTGTTCTTGGGAGAAACTGCAGGTCTGGTACATGCACAAATTCTGTAGTGAGGGTTTGTGTGTGTGACTCAACAGAGAGAAATGCAATGGCTCAACCACCAACATTAAGGGAAAACCTTCCTCCTCTTTGATTTAAAAAATTTTGAAGTCAAAGCAGTCATCCATATAAGAACATAAGGTAACTTTTTGAACTGATGCCAATTTCTCCCCACTCCACTGTGGAGTGGGGAGAAAAGTCATTCAGAGCCAAAACATTGCTGGTTTTCAAGTTTTACATTTTACAATTAGGACTCTGTTGTCAGTGTAGCATTCTCAGGGTCTGTGTTTCTACATCCTCTGCTACCTTCAGAACTGAGAACCTTTATTTTGAATGTTAGCCAGGGAAAGGTTTGTATTGCTTAAAAACTTCAGAAAACTACTAAGGGTGAGTGAGTGCTAGAAAAGATCTGTACTCCTCTTTGGTAAACTAAAGAGTAGTAATTAGTAGGATAAAGTATCTGAATGTTCTGTTAAATCACAGAATCTGGTAACAGAATTAAGTTACTCCAGCTGGAGTGTATCAAATCTTTCATGTGGTCAACTCCACTACTTGAAATAAGAGCAGAAGGTCAAGTCATTAATTTGTAAATGCTTGTTAATAATTTTTACAACCTTGCACATAATTGAGATGCTTCAGAGCTCATTAAAACCAGCAACAAAAGGGCTGGAAAGAATTCCATAATCTTTCCATTGCTGGCAACATATAATTCAATAATGGCATAAAGTCTGTAAATGTAATTAGAAGAATTTCACAGTTTGCTCATGTGAAATTCTTCCCTGCTCTGTTGTTCAGCAAAAGGCACTTGGCTGAATGCAATAGACGTTTTTCTGGTGGGTGGCTGCTTTGGAAAAAACCACGTGGTGTGGAGAGAGTTAAGGTGAGTTAAGGTGTGGTGGAGGAAACACCTGTGCTCAGAGGCAGTGGAAGTGGGAGGTGGTGGGAGAGAGTGTTGGGACAGCTGTACCCAGCACATCAGGCTGGGGTTTGCTCCACAATCAGCAGCATGAGAGATCAAATAGACCTGCTGGCCACAGTCACAGTTCTGGGGGTCCTGGAGCAAGGTAAATGTCCTTTGTACAATGCCAGTATTTGGCTAATTATGTTGAACTTTGTGGGATGGGGTTCCTGTGTTTTTCTTGGAGCATCTGTGGAGTGAGTGTCACTGTTTTTCAACATGGTAAAATGATACAAATTTTTGGCTGTTAATGGCATGTGTCATGCCTGAGGGTGGTCATTATTTAATAGGGACTAAAATGATCCTTAAAGCCAGTAAGTAAATCTTTCAGACTTAAATAAATTTCAATGTGATGTTATTGAAGTAAACTAGCTTGTGACTGAATTTTAGCAGGTAATTTGTAACTTGCAGTGGCTGGAGGTAGCCAAAATAAAGCAGGTTAGTAAATGTGGTGGTGAGGAAGTCAGTGTACAGACAGACCTGGTGTGGATGTAGGAAAGAGCCTCGTGCACATGGATGTTTCTCTGTGACCAATATCCATGTTCATATGGCACAGAGCAGATAACAAGATGCACTGAGAGCACAGTAATTTGGAAACTAATGCAAGTTCTGGTCAGAAATAGACACAGAGCTCTTCAAAGGAACTCAGCGAGTTCTAATTTAAATAGATGCATTGTGTTTAGACCATTTAGAAGGAGCAGCATTTTTGACAAGCTCTGTTTATTTGTGGGTCATTTGGGCAAAGTTTCTCCCTCTTGAGCTTCAGGGCAGTCACTGCTTTGCCTGGGATGGGGACAGAGCCCCCATTTTATGAAAATCTTCACTGTTCTATAACGAAAGGTTTGTGGGGTTTGTTATTACTGTATTAATTCACCATACAGCTATCACACCTCTGCTTACAAATGGATATGAATCTCTGAGCAGCATCATGTGCTTTGAGCTGGCAGGTGATAAATCTCTTAATATAAGCATTATTTAAAACAAAATATTCCACTTTAAAAATAGAGCTCAAGACTTTGAATTTTCAGTAATTTCCACTCAATTTACAGAGACATACAACCACAAATGGAAGGAACTTTTGTACTATGATTTTTTTTGTTATTAAACTAAGTGGGGGTGGAGTAAGTGTTTAGTGTGCAAAGCCAAGACATGATGAAAACTTGAAATTGAGTTACAGAAATGCTGCTGAGCCCTTTTTCTTTGGGAAACCCTCAGTAGCAAATCCCTAGATAGCAGTTTTGTCTCAAATATTTTTGTTGAATGAGAATTTCAAGTACTTTTTAAAGGTTGCAGCATTAAGCATTTTACTTTGATGACATACAAGCCAGCTGTGAAGTCAGCAGATAAATAGCTGGCATTGGTGCTCTCCTATCTGTTCAATCACATGAAGTATCCTGGTTTTATGTGTGGGAAGCCAAGGAGCAAGTTGCAAAATACTGTGTGTTTCCTTTCCACCTAGTCCTATGAAATCCGTGTGCCCGTGTCACGGGTTCAGAGCTGTGCAGTGGCTTTCTCTGCATGTTTTGAAAGGACATTCTGTAGGTGAGTTAGAGCTCTGGGATTCACTCTGAGCAGGGGAGCACTGAAGCACAGACATGGGCTATCCCTACAGACACTCCTCCATCACATCCTGGTGCAGGAGATGTAATTTATTGGCTGACCTTAGTTCAGGGTTGGTTGATTTTTATGTTTCCTTTTGAATTTTCTGGGAGCCTGCAGTTTCCGCATTCTTTCAAATAACTTTCCCCTTTTTAATTTAGTCATTCTCAGTTTAGTGAAACCCTGAGTTTAGCACTCTGTAGATGTGTGCCCCAGCCTTGTGGTGAACATTGTACCACAGAGCAGAATTATTCTACTCCAGTTTTTTCCCCCACTCCCTTATTTTACAGCTTCAAAGGAAAGAAAACTTA
Organism: Emberiza elegans; assembly: GCA_024865655.1. Lineage (NCBI taxonomy): Eukaryota > Metazoa > Chordata > Aves > Passeriformes > Fringillidae > Emberiza > Emberiza elegans. Next base: position 59,444,519 of record JALJVW010000184.1, read on the forward strand.
TGCAATGTCACTGTCAGGCCCCAGAGGGCTTGTTTGCCAGGTTCACTCAAATGTGGCAGATAGCAACTGTGATATGATTTGACAAGTTTGTGGACATAATCAAATAGAGAATGAAGAATATTTCCACTGAGGAGCAAAGTTCAGGGAGAGCTGAGCCCCTAAGCCACATGGGAATCCACACAGGTGATTAACCTCGAGACATGAATCACAAGAAACAATACTTTGAAAGGTTCTGCAGAGTAGATTGAACTCTTTTTCTCTAAGTGTCCATGCTGAGAAGGCTCATGCAGTGTGGGTTTTTTCAACACCTCATTCTGGGAAGTGCTTTTGTGGACTGGTTCTTCACCCTTATACCAGATTTGGGGAACAGCCAGCTGTTCTGCAAAAGGATCCTGCTCCTCTTGGGTGGTTGTTTTGTATGTCACCTATCCCTAAGTGTCAAGGATCTGTGTAGGACTTGTCTGAACATTAGACCCTGTGTAGAAGCAAGGTGCTAAGTGCAGAGCTGATACAGAGATTTGATGTGAAATGACTCTTACCTCACCCATCAGTCACAAGAATCCTACCTTAGGAAAGGTGTAGATGGCACAAAGCAGGATGAAGAACATTGCCCAGTGCAGTTGGGCTAATGGCACAAGCCAGATCTGCTCGTGATGCTGTAACTTCAGCTCAGTCCATTTCTGGAGAGGAGACTGGGATGAAACCCTGAGAGCATCAGGGAGGAGGGGAGGTAACGGGATGGGTTGTGGTTTCATCCTATTCCTAGAACTCTGGCAGCTGCTGAATTCCAGTTGTGTGTTGCACCCCTCTGGATACACAGAGGGAACACTGTATCCTGTCCTGCTGGACCTCTGCAGAAGGGTGACACCCTCACCCATGATCAACCTGCTACAAATGAATCAAAGAAGAGGAAACAAGAATGTTCCCCTCACTCAAATGTGGCAGATAGCAACTGTGATATGATTTGACAAGTTTGTGGACATAATCAAATAGAGAATGAAGAATATTTCCACTGAGGAGCAAAGTTCAGGAGAGCTGAGCCCCTAAGCCACATGGGAATCCACACAGGTGATTAACCTCGAGACATGAATCACAAGAAACAATACTTTGAAAGGTTCTGCAGAGTAGATTGAACTCTTTTTTCTAAGTGTCCATGCTGAGAAGGCTCATGCAGTGTGGGTTTTTTTCAACACCTCATTCTGGGAAGTGCTTTTGTGGACTGGTTCTTCACCCTTATACCAGATTTGGGGAACAGCCAGCTGTTCTGCAAAAGGATCCTGCTCTCTTGGGTGGTTGTTTTTGTATGTCACCTATCCCTAAGTGTCAAGGATCTGTGTAGGACTTGTCTGAACATTAGACCCTGTGTAGAAGCAAGGTGCTAAGTGCAGAGCTGATACAGAGATTTGATGTGAAATGACTCTTACCTCACCCATCAGTCACAAGAATCCTACCTTAGGAAAGGTGTAGATGGCACAAAGCAGGATGAAGAACATTGCCCAGTGCAGTTGGGCTAATGGCACAAGCCAGATCTGCTCGTGATGCTGTAACTTCAGCTCAGTCCATTTCTGGAGAGGAGACTGGGATGAAACCCTGAGAGCATCAGGGAGGAGGGGAGGTAACGGGATGGGTTGTGGTTTCATCCTATTCCTAGAACTCTGGCAGCTGCTGAATTCCAGTTGTGTGTTGCACCCCTCTGGATACACAGAGGGAACACTGTATCCTGTCCTGCTGGACCTCTGCAGAAGGGTGACACCCTCACCCATGATCAACCTGCTACAAATGAATCAAAGAAGAGGAAACAAGAATGTTCCCCCCACTTAGCTCTGTCAGCGCCTCTTGTTTAGGGCTGGATCTCTGTGGAAGGTACTAGAACATGCTTAATTGTTCTTATATGTAATCTGAAAGGAATGACTGTATTTTTGTTAGTAAAATCTTGTGATACACAAGTCACATAGCATCAGATTATTTACATTTCTAATTCCCTTCTACATATGTTCTAATGCTTTTCTGCAGGCACATGTCTTGTCTTTAATCTTGGAACATCTGTCCCTACTTCCCCTTATCTATCCTGCTGTTCTGCTTTTATCTTTGTTACAATAGGACAGTCCCCAAGGCAGGCCTTGCACCCTGGCTCCTTGTCTCTCTGGAGTGCTCTGGAAATGTTGCTATCTGAGGACTTTGCTCACTCAAGTGTCTCAGTGACACCACCACAGCCACCCAAGTAATTGTTTTTATAATTTAGTTTTCTCCTATATGAAAATAGAAGTTTTCAATAAAGGCAGTAGTGTAGTAGCGCACCCAAATAAAACAGAGCATCAGCAATTGCCTGTGGGAGTAGGAGCTTTCAATAAATAGTGAAGCACTCCAAATCTTCATGTTAGCAAGTTTTCATTGTTTTGAAGTGACTTTCCATGTCCTTTACAAATGTACAAAGGACTGATGTAGCAGACACTGAGCCAGTGTCTTGGCTCAAATGTGGCACAGGCTGATAGCAGACATGGGCAGCACCTCTGCTCCTTGACAGCCTTGGGGCTGTCCTGCAGGAGTGAAGAGCAAGAAATAATCACCTTCTTCCCCATTTCCTTTTATTGCCATGATTAAGAGCATCTCTAATTGACTGTCCCAGTGCTTGACAGTTTGGATGCTGCTCTGTGACATGGGCCATACTTTGCACCCACTGGGAATAGCAGAAAGTGTTGCACTTCATTCCCAGCAGACTGGCTGAGGGTGCACAAGTACTCTAAACACAAAGTGCAATATCAAGAGGTAATTCTGTGACTCAGTGTGAACTTGGTAAGGTTTTATTGTGTGTTTGATCTGCCAGGGAGCAGCACTGAGGGCTCTGCTGGGTGTGAGATGATGCAAAGTGTCATCCAGCACTGGCACTCAGCTGGGATAACCAAACCTGAATTTAAAGCATGAGAGTGAAATAAATGGCACATTTATTACAGGTCATGTGTGACAGCCCAGGACTGGGGACCTAGATCATATCAGCTCTTTCATTCCAACCACTTGCTTGATTCCAAGCCAGATAACACTTGGCTAAATAAACACTGCTGCTCTGTTACCATTCCTGTGTTCTGTTTTCAGCCTATTTTGCGATGCAGGTGATCTACGCCCGTCGGAAGTACAAGGTTTCCCCTCCTGAAACCACAGGTCACCCTGAATTTGAGCGGACCTTCAGAGCTCAGTAAGATTTTGACTTTTTGTGGTGACTTTGTCTGGATAAGATTTGAGTCAACTGTCACTGTTGGGAGAGACTGGTCTCCCTCAATCACCTTTCCACTTACTGCTATTGTTATCATTATTTTGTTCAATGCTTTGTGGGCAAAGGTCTGTGTTTTGATTTGGAGCACTTTGGCTGGGCTGTTTCTGTCCATCCATGATAATTCTCCTTCTGGCATTGTGAAGCAGCCAAATTACAAATTAGTGGCCGTATGGAGGAGGTGCAGAGCATTCACAATTAGAATCATTAAATTTAATATTACCATTGGTTCCAAATGGTGAGAGCAGCCAAAGCTTTATTAATAACCTGATATTTTCTTGTAATGTTTAGCTGTTGAATTGAAGTGAAGGGCCTTGCTGGCAGAACCAGCTACAAGGGCATTTAAATTTTTTCCCTTTCAGAAGCCATTGTACTGTGAGAATCAGCACTCGTGGGCCCCTGCTGAGGGCTGCTTCTTTTTGCTCTGTTCCTATGGAGAGAGCAATGCTGGAGCTAAACTGGAAACGTTCACAGATCCCTTCAGCTTCCAGCAAGCACCAGATTCCATCTTTCATCTCAGTCGTTCTGTTTTGTGAGCAATTGAAAGGAATTGGCTGGAGCTGGTGTGAAGGGTAATTCCAGCCCAGCACTAAATCCCGAACAAAGCAGCTGCATTCCCTGCCAGCACACAGGAAACGTTTGTGGAGTGACAAAAACACCAGCTCCAGTGCTTCTGTGGGACCATGGAAGGCCAGGCTGCCTGGAGACATCAGCCTCTGCGAGCTGGGGAGCTGCTGATGAGGCTTTTAATGAAATACTTAACTATTAAATGTGTGTTAACCAAGTCATGCCATGGGCTGTGGCAGGGAACGTGACCTCGGGGAGCTTGGACTTGAGAAGATTTTGCTTCTTTGTGGGTTTGTCTTCTCTCTTCCCTGTGGAAGAGTATACAAATGAATAATTTGATATATTAAAAATAAAATATATGGGAAAAAGTGGTATTGATGCATTACTCACTTGAAACCTGGCAGCCTCTCCTCACTGAGGCTCAAACTGCATTTACAGAATAAGGTTCTTCAGACTTTTTCCAGCTCCCAGTCTGGCTCCATTCTCCAAAGGTTTGTATATTTTTTGCCAACATTAAGATTAAATTGCCTAGGGAATGGTAAAATGTGGGAGAAGCAAAACCAATGTCTTTAATAGCACAGCTCCTACTCTTGCAGAAAATCTGTATTTTTGTCACTAAAGGAAAAAGGAGGAAAACCTGGCTGTAAATCTGATCACCTCCTGCTGAATTTTATTTGAGACAAGGCTCCTTCTTGGTGTGTTACTTGTGTGACTCCCAGATATGGGCTGTGTTCACCCCAGGGGAAGAGAAAGCTCCTTAAATACTGACAAGGCTCTCCCCCAGCAGCTCCCTGGGGTGGTGCTCTGGGTGGGATGGAGCCTGTTGAGGGTCCAGCAGAGACAAATCTCCATCTCAGCCACAGCTTGTCATTCCAGGGCCATGTGAATGCAGGAGAGGTGAATGCTGTGTGGTGTTGGCTGCTTTTTCTCCTCTACAATACAGATATTTGGTGTGCTTGATCACAGAAAAGGCTCCTTTCCCACAGCACGGTGATGGTTCTCATCAGTTCTTTTACTTTGCTCCAACTTGAGTTTCCAATTCCCTTCTCCAGCCTTGGTTATCCAGGCTCTGATGTTCAAGGAGGCAGTTTTAACTCTCATCTCTGGTTCTCACCAGGGCAAACTGCTCAGAGTACTTCCCAATCTTCATTTCCCTCCTCTGGGTTGCTGGAATCTTCTTCCATCAAGGTAAGAGGGATGTGGGCGGGAACTCCAACCCAAACCATGTGAACAAACCAAAAAACCTCAGCCCCAATTTAAATCCCATTGTGACTCAGGCATTCTCTCAGTGCCTGCTAGGCTCTTGTTCATGGAAAGCAAATTTCCCCTTTAGCTGGACTGACTGAGAAGTGCCTCAACTCCAGCTGGGAGCAGCTGAGCCCATTCCTGCCTGGAGGAGGGAGCACTGGCAGCCCTTGCTCCTTTGCTGGAGCCTGGCTGTCCCCTCGTGCTGCTTCTCCTGGACAAGGTCAGGCTGTCCCAGGGTGCCAGGGTGGCAGCAGCTGAGGCAGAGCTATGTCAGAACAAGAAACCATAACCCAAACATTTACTCATCCACTGTTTATCCCGATCAAGTGAGCTCAGGGGATTTGGTTGTGAGGAGAAACCACATAAGGGAGCATTGCCAACCCAAGTCCCAGGACAAGTCTGTGGGACAGAGAAGTTCATCCATCACAAAAAGGGAAGGAAGAAAACTCATTAAACTCCCACCACAATGGTTTAAAGGCAAATCACTCTGTGTTTGGTCTTCTGGTCATGCCCCATGTGCTGGGGGGGGCTGTGCTGGAATGCAGGTCCAGCAGTGTCAGGGATCCTGAGCCCAGCAGAGCTCAGCTCCCCTGTCCCCCCAGGTGTGACTGCAGTGTGTGGGCTGCTCTACCTCTACACCCGCCTCAGGTACTTCCAGGGCTACGCCGGGGCTGCACAGGGACGGTAAGGACCTGACAGGGCCACGGGCCCCAAACCAGCCCAGGGGGCCTGGGAGCAGGACCTGGCCCTGGAACAGGCTCTCTCCCTGTGGCTGGGACTGCAGGCAGACTGTCACCACCACCTCCTCCTCCTCCCCTCCTGCCCCCATGGGCTTGTGGCTGTGTCACCCTTGCCTGACTGTCCCAGAGGGGCTGGGGACTCACAGCCCTGCCACAGTGCCTTGTGCCCTGGCCAGACTGGCAGTGCCTGATGGTGTTTTCTCCCACCCAGGTTGGGACCACTGTATGCCAGTGCCTGGCTGCTCTGGGTGCTGCTGGGGCTGGCACTGGCTGGGCTCCTGGCACACTTCCTGAGGCCCAGCTCCTCTGCATGGATGGCAGCACTGGTGTGGCCTCTCCAGCTCCATGGTGCCTGGTGAGAGGGGCCACAGCTCCCCCAAACCCACAGTTTGCCCCAGCACAGGGGAACCAGTCATGTGGCACCATCACAGAGAATATTTCCCTGGCTCTGCATTCCCTGCAGAAGGGAGATGGATGCTGGCACTCCTCTGCTCTTCAGAGATAATTTCCCTTCTAGAAAGCAAATGCTTTCCAGCCCCTGCTCCTGCTGAGGAGCTTCACTGCTGGGCTTTGTAGCACTGTCTGCTCTAAAATGCCTCTGGCTCTGCCTCATGGAGCACAGATTGACCCACATGCTGTCTCTCCTCCTCACTGCTGTAATGATCCATGTTGAAGAATCACACCATGGATATAAAAAAATAAATTCTTTTTCTCACTAGAAATCACCTGTGATTGTCAAAGGCACTTAGAGATTGGTGTGAGAACATCTGAGCTGGGGACTGGGTTTCATAGGAAAAGCTGCTGTGATTAACTGAAAATGATGGGTAAGCTTGCCTAAACCCACATCCAAATATTGGGAGAAAAGCCTGACCCTAGCCCAAGTACTAAAGTCTTTTTGGCATTGATTAAATGACCTTTACTTTACCCCAGCTTCACTTATCACCAACTCTGCAAAAGGACTTTGCCCTCCCTAGATTCCACCCTCCACTGTGAACTTGGGGCTCACAGGTGCCTAAAGCAGCCCTGCTGCAAGTGACTCTCGCTACTGCACCAAAGGTTTAAATTTAGCTTTTATTACAGTGCACATTGTTTTATATATTTATATAGAGAGATGTACTTGAAAAATCAAATGTATCCAATAATAAAAAATACAGAACATTAAAGTAGTATAATGCATTCCAGTGTATAGCTGAAAGGACATTGGGATTTACACTAATCCCTACTATTTTGAACTGGGCTACCTCTGCTTTTTTTTTCCGTCCCCAAAAAACCCACATCAATCAATAACTGAATTAGTTATTTAAAAGACAGTTTCTGCACTCAATCTCAAGGCATGAAGACACTGGAGACTTCACTGTGAGTTAAGGGGCTGTGTTCAATGCTGGCAGGCACAGTGTGGCATATTTTATTTTTTTGCTTTCCCTGCCATAATCATAGCTCCAACCCCTTTGGATTCGTTCCTCCTCTGCTGAAGGAGGGTCAGTCTTTGCCCTCACTTAATCCTCAGCCGTGGCCAGGACTGCTGCCTGGGAGAGGGCAAGGCAGACCTTGGGCCCTGCCGCCTCCATCCCAGCGCGCCGGTGGGGTCAGCTGGCAGGACTCAGTGTGACCTGCTCTGTCCCCAAACACAGCCAAAGATTTGAGCCCTGTCTGGGGCTGAAGGTGCTTTTTGTCCCCACGCTGGCTAAAGCTCATCCCGACCCCACACTGTCCCGTGTCCGTGTGTCCGAGCAGCAGCAGCACCCCAAGGGAGCGGAGCAAAGCCCGCGCTCTGCACAGGGGGTTGGGTTCTGCTTTCTGCTCCTCTTCAGGAGGAGTCAATGCCCGTCCTGGCTCCGCTGGGGATGAACAGCAGCAGCTCTGCCGCCCCCGGCAGCCGGCCCTGCGCTGTCCTGCTCCGGGCGAGGCGCCGCGGGGAGGAGGGAGCGGGAGGGAGGGAGCAGGACCAGGGATCCATGAGGGTGTCCGTTCTGCCTCATGCCTGTTTCACTCTGCTTTTTTGATAAAAATCTGAAAGAAGAGCGGGATGGGATCAGAGTGATGAGCAGGGCAGGGGTGGGGAGGTGCTGAGGGAGCTTGGCTTACCTCGCTCAGGATGATCCACACCGGGGAGTCGGTCTGGATGGACAGCCTGATGGCCTCCAGGGGCCCAAAAGATGGGTCCACCTCACCCTCTGCGACGCCCTTGGAGAACGAGCCTGGTGGGGAGAGTGTGTGGCTGACACAGGGATGGTCCTCTGGCATTGCCCCTCTACTTCCCCTCTCCCCCAGAGCACCACCAACAGCCCCAGCAGCCCCTGCCTGCAGCTCCCCAACACAAAACAGGCTTTAAAACCAGCAGTGTGGATGGCAATACAGTGCAAAATGCCACACTTTGGAGAACACAAATCAGGTAAACAAAACAAAATTTGTTTGGAGTATTTGGTGACATATCACTGCTGTGCAAAAGAGGACAGAGTGGCCTGACATGCTTTTTGGTTTTGAATTTTTTTTTAGAAAATGCAACTGGGAGAAACCAGACAGCATGCAGAGGAATGAGAAAATGGCAAAACACTGCATTGTGTCAGCAAATCTTTCTTTTATTTGTCTACTTTAAAAAAAATGAAATCTTAGCAGGGACACCAGGGTTATCACACACTGGCAGCTCTCTGGAGGCTGCAACTGCTTGTTCTTGTCCAAGGGCAGGGCAACCACTAAAACAAGCTCAGGTGGCAAGAGACGAAGTCTGACCTGCAAGTGGTGTGAGTGCAGAGATGGCAAAACTGCCCATGATTTTTAACCCCAGGGTAAGCAAACAAATAATCAGCATCATTTGGTCCTGGCTCTGAGCAGGACTGGCAGAAATGCAGGACTGAAAATGATATGAGGGGGACAACCTGGCCTGAGAGCAAGGGCAGTGGAGGAGAGGAGACAATGATAAATCCTGGCTCCTGGCAAGCAGAAATTACTCTTTGGCAAGCAAACAGCTCTAAGGTTCTTGACTGACATGCAGGTGAGGACATGGGCTGTGTTATCAAAGCCAGCAGGCACTTTCCCACCCCACTCCCCTGTACCTATCTGGACGTAGCCATCTGCTGTCCTGTGATATTTGACAGCTGTGCTTCTTCCCTCCTGCAAGGCTTCCTTATCTGACTGTAGACTCTGCAGAAGGAGAGGAGTTTTGTGCAGACCAGAGGCAAGAGTCACCCAAAAGCCCCAAGGAAAAGCAGCAACCCCAGAGCTGTCCTTGCCACAAACCCTGGCATCTCATCCCATACCTGGCACCTGGAGACACATGCCCAAAACAAGAGGACATTTGCAGTCCTCACGCTGCTGTTTCCACTGCACCATTCTGGCTTCATCCCCTCCTCTGCAGCCATCCCACCCACTGGAGCATCCCCAGGCAGGGATGGCTCACACAGCCGTGCTCAGCAAAGCACCCTGCTCCCAAGGTGGCATCACACCAGGCATGACCCTCTGGCTCCCTGCCAGCAACTGTAAGAGGCACTCAAATCTTGTAAAGATTTTCCTGATGGCTTTAAGAAGTTCCCTCCTCTCAAAGCTCTTTTGCTTCCCACTCCACCCTCACCTCAAATCTCATTCAAACACTTACGTCAAACGGCAGCACCTCCACGGTTGTGTTGAAGAGCTTGTCTTCTGGGTGCTCGATGTTCCCGCTGCGGAAGAAGAACCTGTGACAGAGACCAAACCCACAGAAAGGCACACTGAGCGAGGGGGCACATGATGGCATTCACCCCATCTGAATCATCAAACAGTTCACCTTCCCAAAGAGCCCACAGCACGATTTGGCAGGAGACCTTCTGTGCCAGATCAGCTAAAACATGGACTGCTCACAAGTGCAGGAAAGCAAAGGGCTCTGACCCCAGTGAGAAAGAGTCAAATTATCCTTCCCCTGGAAGAGCACTGCTCCCTCCTCCTGGGCAGCCAAGCAGGAGACGGGCAAGAAATTTGATTTAAATTGCCAGAAGAGTGAAAGTCAAGTGTCTCCACATGCTCTGGGCTGTCCCCACACCCCGCTGACCCCTCGAGCACTGGCCTTTCAATTCGGAGTGGTTTGAAGAATCTGAATCGGATGAAGTCCCCGGCAGTGGGAGTGAAGGCCCAGAAGAAGTCCTCCCGCAGGTAAGCCTTCTCCAGGGTGAAGTGCTGGTAGGTTTTCAGGCTGGTGCTCACCTCGGCAGGAGGGTTGACGTGCTCTTTCCGCAGTGCATGTTTTCCAAAGTCCTTGTCCTTGGAGGGCACAAAGTAAAAGGGCACAGAAGGGCCATGAGCTGTTCTGGCCCGTGAGGAACCAGGGCCCCAGCTACAAGGCAATGCAAATTAAAATTTTGTGAAAGGATGAGAGATGGAAGTAATTTTGGCAAGGCACAAGGCAGGGGAATGTGTGACTGGATCCCAGGACACTGCTTCAGGAGAGGCAGCTCAAAGAACCACCCCTGCTCTGTGCTCTGATCCAGCACACCAAGGAGCCTTTCATTGTCCAAATGTCCCTGAATGCCTGTCCATGCCCCAGGAGCTCTGGAAACAGTCTTTACACTTGAGGAGAAAGCAGTTGGGAGGCTGACAATAGCATAAATGACTGGATTACATGGCCTGACAGCACTGCCCTGTGATACAAACTGGATTATACCATCCATTTCCCTGGGGATCACACAGACAGCACAGCCCAGGGATGTCTGTCCATGGATTCTGCACTTGTCGTTGTGGGAAGCTGCATTTTGTTCATGTTTAAACACACTTCAACAATTCCAGCTCTTATACAGTGAGTTTTTATTTCCCTGTCACCAAATCCCAGGAACATGAAGTGGAGTGGAAAGAAGTCAGACCAACCCAGGAATCATCACTCCAAAGTTTTTTTAGTAGATTCTTCAAAGTCACTTGCCTGGACCATGGCCTGGCACTCAGGATGGGTGGCCAGGACTGGTACCAAGGCTTGTAATCTTGCAGTGACTCTTGGTGCATGTCCTCATTCTGAGGAGCAGGAGCTGCCTGAGCTCACTGTAATACAGAACAAAACACAACGACTTCACAGAAATCCAGCTGCCACCAGCTGCTGGCACTGACAATTCCTGGGTGTCTGCAGGCCAGGCCACCTGTAGCTTGGACAGAGAGCTGGTACCCACCTTCAGCTTCTGTATCTTCCCAGCCAAGGAGGAGTGGGTTCCCACATGCTGGAAGAGCGAGGGCTTGAAGCGGATCCTCAGGTTTGCCTTCTGCCTGTCGCAGTGTTTCTGAAACGAGACAGCCCCAAGTGCCCCAGGCTCCAACCTCTGCAGGCCACTGTGGCCCACGGAGCGACAGACAAGGGCACAAGGAGGGACAGACAAGTCCTGCATCTCTATGCCCTTCTCTGGTATTTAGGCTCTAATCTGGCAAGAGGGCTTTTAACCACGCTCTGGAGAAACCAGACTGTGACTCAGCCTCTCAACCCCCAGGCTCTGCTGGGCAGGGTCCAGGTTTAAATGCCAAATTTCTTCTTGCCAAGCACAGCTAAGAACGCTGAGCAAATCCCCTCTGTGCTGTCAGGGAGGAACAGCCAGAGAATTGAGTTTCCTTTGCCCCTTGGCTTATTTGGGAAAGCCTTTTTCCTACAACTCAGAGCTTGGAATCCCTGATGTCTGAAGGTACAACAATCCTGGGGTGACTCAGAGCCTGGTGAACAGGTACTAAATGTGGGCTCTCTCTGGATGGGCAGTTCCCAGTTTGCTGGCAGGAGTTGTGAGCAGATGTACAGCACGTGCCATCATCAGAGCTGCTGGGCTGTTTCATGCCTATCCACCACATAAATAAACCTGGAGATGCAACTGTGATCCTGGCAGTGATTTACCATGGAGTGGAGGGAGAGAGACGACGGAGAGGGAATACAGGACAAAAGGGAAAATCACTGAGAGCGTGGGGAGATGAGAACTCACATTTTAAAATAGCTAATTTCTCTCAGTTTGGGGGAGCAGGACAAAATACAGGTTAAAAGCTGTATGGAGAGGGTATTTGTTATCCAACTTTGGCTTTTTCCAAGAAAAAAAATGCATGCACATCCCTAATGCCATCTGCTCTTGCAGCCTCCCACCCGGTGGTGGGAGGCTGCCTCGAACAGACAGGGTGCCACACCAGGCCCCCACCACAGGCCAGGACCTGGGAAATTCCAGGCATGACCCCTGCGAGCTGCAAAAGAGATAATCCCCTAATCCAGCTCACGTTACATTAGAAAATTAAAACTAGCCATGCTAATGGGACAGACCTACTCACTGCCAGCAGCTGTGGATGCAACTCCATCATGGCTATCTCACTCTGGATGGGGAGAGAAGGAGGAAGGGGAATGGAGGCAGCTACAGCATCTCCTGATTTATCTTTCTCCCCTTCTCTTGCACTGCTAAAGAAACATTTCCTGAAAGCAGCCTTGCCACAGACAAGCCAGGAGGGGGAACAGCTCAGCTGGTGGTAAGAAGGTCATCCTTTCACACAGGTCTACCCCAGATAAATCTAAAATTAGTTAAAAAAGAAAGAGCAGAATATACCCAGAGCAGGCAAAGCACTTACCAAAAGCTCAGGTCAAACAAACTTTCAATCAAAAAGACAAATCCTCCCTGCTACCAATTTGATTTTGCACAGTGGGATTTACAAGAGAAAGTCATGTTTGAAAGGGCGCTGTGCAGAGTTAATCATGCAAACAGTGGGGGAAAGGAGCCAGAAATCCACATGGAAAGTAGGTTAATTTTTAAAAAGGCAACATGTTTAAGAGGTTTGCGATTTCCCCTGAGAAAACCTTGGTTCCATCAGGTAGGAAAAGATGAGCACAGATGAGTTAAGAAGAAGATGATCCAGCACAGCAGGATCTGCATTTAATCAGTGCTCAAGCTGAGGATTTTGAAGGTGGGGGCACAGATAGCAGCATCATTCCCAGCTCCATCCCAGCATCCCACCCATCCGGCTTTACCCACAGCTGTGCAGACTGTGGGGTTGCCAGACGGTCCTGGGGACTGTCACAGCTGAGCACATGGCCTGAACTGCCAGGAGGATTCAGGGGACATCATCTGAGACTGGTCCTGCTGCACAAGGGGTACTGGAGCTGATGCCATGTCCTCTGCCAGGGATCAGGCCAAATTAAACCACATCCTTGCCCCAGTTCTGCAGAGCTCTGAGGATGGTCCATGCCCCCAGCACACACTAATTTCCAGAGTGACCACTTGCTCTGGCATTTATCACCACAACATGGTTGTCACCATGAAGTCTGATCTAAGGCACTGGCTCTGAGCTCTGCACAGCAACTCTGCTGCTTGTTCTCCACCGGGGAGGAGGGCAAGCAAGCATTTGTAAATACAGTATGTTCAGAGAGAAGACAGGAGAGTATCTGGTGCTGAGCTCATCTTACATCTGCTGCCACAGACACTCCTCCTCTGCCCTTCCCACTCGCTTTAGCCCCTTGCTGCTGGAGTTCAAACACAACCTCCACAGGGCACAGGGGCTTATGGCGCTGCAAAAGGAGTGGCAGCACAAAAGCTGAGCCCATTTCACCTCTCTGCACCCTCCTAAAAATCCTGACAAGAGCTTTGTGTGATCTGCCTTCATTCTGGCAGACTGTGCAAGGAGGGGTTGCTCTGGGCTGTCTGGGGTGAGCTCTCTGGGCAGTCTCCCTGTGTGCTCCAGGCAGGTACAGCCCATGGACCCAGAGTCAAAGGGTTATTCTGGGGTTGCAGTCAGTGAGTGGGAAACGGCTTCATGGAGAGAAGCACACCAGAATGCAAAACAACACAGAAGGATGGGGAATGACTCCTGTCCTCGAGGGCTGCGGGAGGAATACCCTATTAGTGCTTAGATGCAGAAATAATGCCTTTCCTGGCAGCTGCAGCTACAAAAGCCTGAACTCCCAGGTCTCCACTTACGCAGTGCACAAGGACACCCTGCAGCACGCTCCACAGGGATGGCATGGCTCGGTGCAAAGTCAGTTAGCACCAGAGCTCACAGAAAAGAACCTCTGGAGCCACAGCCAAGTGTACATTTGCCCACACACAACAGAACATTTCCCTTCAACAGAGGTTGTTTACGTACTGCATCTTTCTCAGGGTTGCAGACTTTCACCCAGAGGATGTGATCCAGCAGCCAGTCAATGGGTTTGTCCTTATAGAACATCAGGATGAACTCCACAATCAAGCTCAGATCCAGAGACTTGAACATTTTTCCTAGAGCACAAAGAGAGAGAGAGGAGTTATGGTATGAAATGGTCTAGAATCAGAGCTGGGAAAGAAAAAATGGGAGACTGGGCTGTGGAGGTTAGCTGTGTCTATCTGTGTAAAGGAAACAACACGTGGCTCCTGTTTATGTACCAGCACTGCTGACATTGCTAATACAGTTCCGGATTTAATATTTGTCACAGAATTAGAAAGCATTAGAGTCTCACAGGTCATAACAGTATCAAAAGGTCTAAAACTCTCCCATTTAAAGAGAAACAAGGATGAAAAATGCAGCCAGCTGCAGGACAGACCATTTCCTGCCCCGAGAACTACAAGTTTTAAGCCAATCAAACCAGTATCCAAAATAACAGATCAAGCTGCTACTGCAACCATGAACTGCTGTTCCCAAAATAGTTCTGGGCTGATGCAAACTTCCTTTTGCACACTCTTAGGCAAATCCAGATCCCATCCAGCCTAAAAGCTACTGGCCCTATCTAAGCTGTTTGGCTGTCGGCTGGGCCACTCACCAGGTTTATTTTTACTTAAAGTGAGCATCAGCAGTACCAGCTGTGAGGATCTTTCTCCCCTGTGCAAACACAAGGGTCACTGCAAAAATAGGAGGGGATCAAGTCCAAGTATTTTACCATCTTGTGGGAACAATTTCTTGGGCCAAGAATATAGTGCCGGCAAGAGCAAGCAGGCTCTCGTGCCTGACAGGACTGGGATGAGTGGGGGAAAATGTTACCAATGAACCCCAGCTGAGAGAACTCCAGGATCATCCACTCTTCAGAGGGCTGCTGCAAGGCAAAGTTCTTCATCGTGCTGAGATAGTTTGGTTTGGCCACAATGTCATCCTCCAGCTGCAAGACAAAAGGGCACAGTGCCAATGTCCCATCCAGGCCCCAGCAACCTCTCTCTATGCAGAGCAGTCACACCATAGACCAGAGGAAAGCTTTGGCACAGACCCAGTTTATTCTGGAAGGTGCTCCAAGCACTTTTTTTTTTCGCTCAATCTAACAGGTAATAGAAACAAAGACTTCTGCCTTTCCTAAGTGGGAGGTTTCCAAGTCTAGAAGTATTTTAAAAACCCAGCTTTTGAACTTATGTGGTTAAAACCTTCTCTCACTCTGCTGCATCACAGAATTGGAAATGCTCTTTGCTCTCTCTCAGCTGGTACAAGCCAGTACAGTGAACTCACAGGTACATCCATCTTCCCTCCAGCACCAGCACCAAACCCACCTGCACATAATAAATGCCTTTGGACTGGGCATACATCATTAAAAAGCAGTAGTCCAGGTTCTGCTTTGTCCTCCACCTGCAAAGACAAAGACAATGGGAGCATCAGTCTCTGCTGGGATAGTGGCTGCTCCAGGAGCCTGCCCAGGCTGGGCTGGAGATGGGAAGGTGGCACAGCCCTGGGAGGCAGAGGAGATGGCCTCTCCCTTTGGTCCCTGGTCAGCTAAGAGTTACTGGAAATCTCAAGGACTTCTGAAATGAAGATATTTTGGGTTAAAATGAGCTCCTCGTTTCATGATGGAAACAGCACAAGGCTTTTGCCAAGCCTGGCAAAACTGGTGCCAGTTCATCCCCCTGTCACCAAATTATGTCCTTACAGATCTTGGATAATTCAAGTTTAAAGTCCTTGCCTAGCCCTGCAGAAAAGCTTTCCCTGCTGAAGTCAGAGATGAACTTGCTCCTTAATTCAGGGCTTGATTGTTAGTAAGGTCACTCATTCTTACCTGACTCTTTCCTTGGGGTCTCCAAAGGATTCCCGCAGGTGGGAGAAATCAGGATAGAAATGTGGAGATGGGGAAATTACCTCCAGGAGACCTGAGTGTATTTCCTTCGGGAATCTGAGGGAGAAAAGCAGTAGTAAACAAGTACCTCCACATCTGACACAACATTTCTTAGACCAAATCCCTGGGTAAACACTAAGCCACAGAACCAAACAAAAACCACAGCCTCTAACTTCCCTGGCGTCTAGTGCACTTTCAGGCCTCATCAGAAGACATCGGCAGGGCTTGACATGGACTTTTTAAGTTATCTCCTCCCTCCCACAGTCTCTAATAGCCCCATGTGCATATGCTCCCCACCAGCATCCCCCTCCCTCATGCACACACACAGAGGTCAGCTTTAAAGACCAGCCCTGAGCACCATGTACTCTTTACAGGATTAAATGACCTGCAAACTGGTTCAGCAAAGAAAGGACTTGGCACTACAGGCATTTAGAGATTTTCCAAATGCATCAGTAATTAAAATTAATTTTGCCGAGGTTGTGCTATACATTTCTGCTAAGTTCCTTAAAACACTGCTGTGCTGTAGTTCAGAGAGCCAGCAGGAAGTCTACCTAGCTCTCTTATGCTGATAAAATCAGCATCTACTTTTCTTATAATGTGGCTTAGAAACCTTTAAAGAGTCGAACTCCATCAGAAAATAATGTCACCCGTCTGAGAAGCAGGCACCTACATCAGCCTCGCAAGCAATACCCTGGTACTGCTCTAACTGTGAGAGATAAGCAGGAAAACCAGTTATTTTTACACTGCCTTTTTGAGAACATTTGGTGCAAGGCTGATTTCCTTTGTTTGTGCAGAGCCTGGAGGATGGGAGATGGGGCAAAGGGAGACAAAGCAGTGACACTGCCAAAAACTTCTCACTCCTTTCTCCCTTCCTTATTCCTTCCTTGGGACTGGGAGGTCTTTCAGCTAACATTTTCAAATCTTCCCTTCTCCAGGCAGCAGTGAAAGAGCAGCTTCTCACTGAGCTGACAAAACACTGCAGTAAAGCAGCAACAGCTTCCTCCCTCCTGTGAGAGAAGCCCAGCCTGCCCTGGCCCCACACCACCTCAATTCTATTAGGAAGAAAAATAATTTCAGTGACTCAGGGAGGGGCAGGAGGCACTGGAGAGGGGGATGATGAGAAATCAAATCATTAAGTCAATTAAAGTTTCAGGACTTCAGGCACTCTGTGCAGCAGCGCCCGGTAATTTCATCAGGAGCCATCGGACAATCGGTCCATTATCCCGCGGTGAGCGCGTCCTGCTGCCTGCAGGCACAGGAGGGGAGCCCTGCCAGCTCCTGCACTGCAAGATGGAGGGCTCTGTTTCAGCTCTTCTGCGAGTGCCCGGGAGCACAAGGCTGGTCCCAGCCCCTCTGCTGCCATCACTGGCTCGGGGACAAGGGGCGCTGGCAGGATGCGCTGCCCTTTCTCTTCTCCTCCGTGCGGCGACTGCGATCCTTTGGCAAGGAGCAGCCGCAGGAGCTGGACCGGAGTCACCGCCCCTTCTTCACCACCTTTTCTCTCCCTCTGCCTCTGAGCTCTGGTGCTGTTAGTGCCTGGAGCGGCTCACGGTTAATAATTGTTAATAATTGTTAATAATTGTTAATAATTGTTAATAATCCATCACCAGCTTCTGCTCAAACAGCCACAGCCCAAGCTGCAAAAGCCACTGAGGCTGCAGGACAGAAATAGCAGCCAGCACCAGAGACAAATGTAACTAGAGCCTGGAACAAGGGGAAAACAAACAGGCTGGAGCGGGAAAAAAGATGGATCACGGATTTTAAAGCAAAATAAGGCAGGAGCATTCGTGTGTGCTCACTACACTGTCCAGACTGCACAGAGCAAGAACAGGGCTGCAGCAGACACTGAAACAACTGCCAGGATAGCTGTAAATCTAAACAATCCATCTCCTCACAATGCCCCAGGGCAGAAGGAGCAAAACAGAGTGAAATGACCATGTGTGTTAAATACTTCGAGCACAAAGCAGCCTCCTGGAAGCTACATACAGATGCATTTTAGAACAAGCAGAAAGTGGAAGCAGCATTAGCAAAGACAGCACAAAGTCTGAAAAGAGGAAACAACCCCAAGCAACAACTACAAAATACAAAAGGGAAGCAGAAAAGTGTGCTTCTCCTTAATGAAGCCGTTCCCTGGCCTTGCTGCAGGCATAGGCTGTACACTGAAGCCACTTCGAAGTGCTTACAAGTTTTTGATATTTTCTGCCACTCCGGCTGTGTACTGTGGATCCGTCTGAAAACAAAAGAAAAGCAGTGTTAGACCCTTCAGCCTCAGCCTGTGTCCTCCATGGCTCAGAAATCTTCTTCAACACACCCCAGGGTCCTATAAGCACATCTGTATCATCTTTATTCACCTTCACGTCTCCTTTTATCCAGCTGTACTGCTCTCACATGCTGACAGGCTCCCAGGAGCCCTCCTCTGAGGTCAGTGTTAACCAAAGGCATCGCACACCAAAATCCATCCCAAAGGGCACAAGATCCTGAACATCTTTCCCATGTGCTCTCCTGGCACTTCTGCCCCAGCCAGCACCAAGTGTTTGCACAAGTTTTAACCTCTGGGCTATTTATTTTTTCCCCACACACGCTGGCTTGCATCCAAGAGAATATTCTTGGCAGAGAATACTCTGTACCCTTTGATGAAAAAGAGGGGTCTATTTATAACTTTTTCATTTCAGGTTAATTTTGATACTTTTCTTCCTAAAGCCCCAGTTTGTTCCCACAATCAACGTGGCAACCCACAACATTTGGGAGACAAAAGTGGCCAGCGCCGCTCGGTGCTGCCTGCAGGTGAGGTACAGGGACAGGCACTGGACAGAAACCATCTGCACAGTGACGGGGAAACAAAACCCCTGAGCAAAGGGCAGGGGCCCATGAGCAAAATCTGCTCCTTTTCCTGGTGGTGGCACTGGTTTGAGCAGCCACAGGGACCATGAGGCTGCACGTCCTGGGGGGATCTGCACATGCAGCACTGCAGAAGCCAGGACCAGCTGCTGCTGCACTCGGCGCCAGGCGAGGTGAGAATGAGACACCGGGATGTGTGTCACAGGCTGAGCACAGCACTTCTGTGCTGGCATGCAGACAAGGGAGGGTTTTCTCGAGAGGAAAAGGTCCCTTTCCTAAACAGGGCTTGGACTCCCAGTGCTGGACTGATTTCTTACCTCAGTGTGCCAAGAAAACAGCAATGGGAAAAACAAAAGCAGGAAAGATGCTCTGGCCTTGGCAGGAACCATGCAGTTCCACTCCAAGTGTGTGAAGCAGTGGGTTGGTGACAGCCAAGCCAGCCATCTCACCCCAGGGCTCCCCTCAGGCAGCTGAGGAAGCCCCTGCTCCCCCAGGCAGCCCAGCAGTGACAGGGTGACACCTGCAGTGACACCTGCAGTGGCCAGCAGTGACATTTGGGAATGAGAAGTGCCTATCCCAGAAAGGACACTCAGTTGCTGCACTTGTGCTGAGTCTCCAAATGACTCAGCATTTGCTTCAGGTTCCACCCTCTCCACTATCCACTCTTTATCCCATGCCCAAGGAGCTCTTACAAGTGCAGGTACATGGAGAAACACTTTGGGAAGAGGCAGAGCAGGCACAGCAGTGGCAGACACTTGCATAGAAGGATGTTGTGCAGCTCCAAGACCAAACTTGGCCAAAGGAATCTGCAACAACTTTATTCGTTGTTCACTTTCTTTATCATAGCTACATCCTGAAAATCACGAGCTGCCATCACAGCATGCACCTTATTTTCAAGTCAACTAAAGTAGTATTACTGCAGTCCAAAACAGGAGCCGGTCTGGGTCAAGTTGCTTAAAACTTCTCAGGCTTCAGCATACCCACTGCAAAAACAGTAACCAAACTTGTCCTGGCTCCAAGGGAGACAAATGACAGCCAGGACCAAATCCTGTCCTGGGCCCCTTGGGCTGCACCCATCTGTGCACACCTTCTCCCTGTACAAAATACCAGCCAGAGCCCTGAAGGCCAAATGCTACTCAAAATGTCAAATTATGGGTAAACAGGCAGCAAACACGGACATTCATCTTTGTTCCGCTCCCAGTAACAGGCTACTGAGGTTTATCTTTCTCACCGGATTTCTGGAAATTAAGACAAATGCACTTCAGGCTCAAGAAAATAATCCTGAGAGGAAAGCCATGGAGAAAAATAATCATCTAAGCCCATAGATAAAAGCAGCTCTTGCAGATTAATGTATCAAGGCTTTTTAGCCCTTGGATTCAGCAACTAACTCCGGGCTCCAGGCACCAATACCAAGAGGTATATCAGTCTCAACCCCAAATTACCAACTCTTGGGTTTCAGGAGGACTTTAGTGCTGTGTTACAAGTATGTGGAGAGCTGCTGCAGGAGCAGGTCTGAGAGCTCTCCTGGTCATGGGGCTGCTCCAGCTCATTTTGTGGATATCCATTCAAGCACCCTGCAGGAGGCATTATGGTTTAGGTGAGCTGTGCCACACCGGTAGCTGCTAACGGGACATGTTTGCCCGTTCACATCCTGATCCTCTCTGGCCCAACCAGCATTTCACTTCGGGCAAGACACACCTGCCAATCCTACTGGATGGCAGCCCAAGGCCAGGTTTATCTACCCAGCAAGTGGCAGAGGGGTGTCCGGGTGGGCAGCATCCTGTTTGGCACCCAAGTCTGGCAGACAGTGGGATGGGGGCCAAGGAAAGGGGGCAAACTGGCAAAGCTCTGTCTTACCTCAGCAATGAGGACAACGATGACAGAGTCCTCCTTCTCCTGCTGAGTGAGCTCTGAGATGAGGGAGTTGAGGGTGTCTGTGAGGTAGGAATGCACCTCCCGCTTCACGCTGGGGATTCCCATCACGACGGACACTGTCCAGGGCCACGGAGAGATTTTAGAAAAGGGGCTGTGTTGGACACTTTGCTCTGCTCCCATGACAGTTCACCTGGTCAGTGCCAGGCTCTGTCATTAAAAACCAGCAGTGAGCAGCAGGTTGGTGGGCTCCTGGGCTATGCAGGGTTTCCACACTCCTGTCCTCAGCCCAGTGCCAGCAGCACCCCAGTGTGCTGGGCTGGCAGGGCACCCACGGGCAGTCAGATATGCTCTGCTTTTTGTTCCTGAAAGAATGATCTCTAAGGAAACACCACAAATCCCTCCCCCTCCCAGGGGCCTTTTCAGCTTGTGAACAGCAACTTGAAGACCACCTCTTGTTCTCCAAAACCCTCCCATGGCCAAAAGCACCCCAGTTTAGCAGGTGCAAGTCAGGTCTTTGGCACTGGGTTGGGATTTGGGAGCAGGGGGAATCATCAAGTAACCAAAGTCCTGTTACCAATGGGATTTGTCTCCTTAGTTTGATTACAGTCTCCATGAAGCACCCTACAAACTATGCTTTCATCTGAAGCCCTTCCAGGCAAAGTCTAGAGCACTTTGGATATGGAAAGCAGCAAACAGCATCCGGCAGAAGCATCAAGAACATTTTAGGCCCAGTCAAGAGCACAGACAGCACTCCCCTGTAGACTTGCAGGCGTGACATGGCTCACCCACCCCACATGTCATCATAACCAAGGAAGCTTGCATGATGCATGCAGCCCTTCCTCCAGTCCTGCTGGTTTTTCCACAGGCAGGCCCAGAGGAAAGGGGAGGGACAGGCACCAAGGTGAGGAAGAGCACCAGAAGCAGCACTAATTCCCATTTACCTCCAGTGCGCCCCTGTCCCACATGCACGGCGGGCTGCAGACTGTTCTCCTTTGACAGCAAATGTGGCAAATGATGGAAGATGGTGGGAAGGTGCAGCACATTCTTGTTGGTGATATTCCACAGTTTTAACTTGGTTTCGTCTTAAAAAGGAAAAGGGAATCAATTGCAAGGCACGGTAGGTAGGAAGAGACTGCAAGGCAAAAAGCCTTTTTACAGCAGCCTGGCCACCTGAGACTACTGCTGGGTTATAAAAAATCAGGCCAACCTTTAACATGCTACCACAAACCCAATTAAAGTTCAGCAGGAGCCAAGAGGGCCTTAAAGAAGTCCCAAAATATTTGGGAAGGAGAGGGGAGAATGAAGATAAAATGAAGGTCAAATCAGATCTTTCTGTTGAGATCCAATTTTCTTCAACTGAGCAACTTAAAAAAAAAAAAAAAAGAACAAATAAATTGGTGAGGGGTGCTCAGCCAGCCTAACTCCTTCTTCCCCCCTCTCTTTGGATACTCATTTTCCATATGGGTTGAAAACAGCCATAGGAAACAGACTGTATGACTTGCAAGGGAGAAAAAAAAGCTTGTAAGCAAGCAAATTGGCAAATATCCTCGGCAGAGGCAAATCCGTGTTTAATGATGCTTATGCACCTCTAATTAAACAGGAGTTTAAGAGCTCCCAAGTCTCTCTGAACTCCACAATTTGCTCGTGCTGGGGGAGAGAAGAGCAGGTCCTGTCCGCAGCCCTGCGCACACACACACCTCTCTACCTCCTCATCAGAAACAGCTCCAACACAGCCCCAAATCCTCAAGGCCTGTTTATTCACCAGATAAGCTGCTCCAGGTCCGGTTTATGTCCCGCAGGGCCTGCTTCTCCGACAGGGCTCTCTTGATCTCCTCCAGGACCAGGTTGAGCTCCTTGGAGCGCTTCAGGCTCTCCTGCTCGGCCGTGTGCAGCCGGTCCCTGAGCGCCAGGAACTCCCGCTGGTAGATGTCCACAACGTCACCTGAGAATGGAGAAGAGAGGGAAGCTCAGTCCTCTGTGCTCAGAAGGGTTTCACTCATACCTCCTTTGTCTCTCCAGTCCTTAAATTATGGATTTAGGGAGCTGTGGTCCAGCATGCACCCATTGGCAAAAGGGTTACGGGGAGGGCAGTTTAAGTTCAGAACTACAATAATAAAGCTACTTCAATTTTTCCTCTTCTAGCTTGGGTTTCTGGGTCATGTAGAAATAGAATCATAGAACAGTTTGGGCTGGGAAAAACCTCTAAGATCATTGAGTCCAACCATTAACCCAGCAATGCCATGACCACCACTAAACCACGTTCCCAAATGCCACATCTACACGTCATTTACGTCTCTTCAGGGATGGTGACTACACCACTTCCCTGGGCACCCTGTGTGAATGATTGGCTGGTTTCTCCTGAAGGATTTTTTCCTAATATCCAATCTATCTTTTTCTACAGGTTGAACCTTCCCCAGCTTGTTTGCCCTTCTTTGGACACACAAATACAACCACCCCCTGGAGGAGCCCAAGTGATGGAAAGAGAGATGTTGGCAAGGGGGAATGCTGCCCTGCAGTGAGACAAGGGTGCAGACAGCACCTCCTCCAGCTTTGGAAGAGAGCCCCAAATTTTAACAGTCAAAAGAGATTTTGGGACTCTAACGTCTCCAAAACACGTCAGGATAAAGAAAATCACATGGCAACAGCTGCCTGGATGCTTCTATGAATTTAAGTGTTTGGACACACACCTTTAGCATGCACCATAAATGTATAAAAAACCCCTTCTGCTCGGGTAACAAAGCTCTTTGTTTTGAAACAACATCTTATCCCATGCTCTGTAAACAGAGTAATAAAACTATCAAGAGCTTTCAGTCAGAACTAACTATCAAACAGCTGGGAGTGGAATCAGTGAGCCACTAATGAACCTTCCCGGGACATTTTTTTCCCATTATTAATGAAACTGCTCATTAAAAATACACTTTTATCTGTGGTTATTAATTTGTTTTCAGTAAGATTATAACTCACAAGACTATACCCAAAGCAAATTTATCCACTGAATAGTAGACTCTTAACCCAAACATGACTAGGAGACTTAATGATCAAAAATACTGCATTGGAACTTCACAACACAGGGCTAAATATAAATCAAAGCAATTGAAAAAGATACATTGACTGCATAAAAAATCTTCTATTTAGGGGTCCATGAAGAAAAAGTAAAAGGAATTTTGAAAATCAGACATATCCAGCTTCAGTGCACAGAGTTTCCAAGACAACAGTGCTTCCCAGTCCAGGTACTGGTAATGCTTTTGCCTGGAAAAGTTTCCCCTATTCAGTCTTTCCCCCAAGAAAGACCTCCTTAAAGGCTCAGCACAAGGGACCCCCCCAATGCAGTCTGGCTCCTATTAACCTTTTGACATTATTTTCAAAGCCACGGCACACGGGGAGGGAGCAGAGGAAGTTACACCCATTTGATGACTGCGTCCATCTGACAACACGTTATTCAGAGAAATTCAAGGGAGAGACATAAACAAGACCAGTCCTTCCTTTTTCCTGTGCGGTGCTGCTCGCTTTCCACTCCCATCGAAAAAACATTTTCAAATATGCAGAAAAACAAGTTAACACCCAGCTTTGAGAGCTGCTGCAGGAATTCTCAGGAGGATGTCAGGCTCTAAAAACTCGTCCCACGATGCCTCTCAGACATAAGAATACAGCTACATTCATCTTCCCAATATCCACATTATAGGTTTTCCTACTTACTGGCTGCATCTGGGAACACCAGCAAAGAACAAGTCTCACTTTCTGTTTTTGCACAACATGACGGCCCGTGCAAGGCTGGAAGCATTTGGCTCTTGGCATCCTGGGGGGGTTACTATCCTGTGGATGCTATCAAAGCCAAATCACAGCTAAAGGCTGCCATTAGATCTTGTTCTGCAATACCTGGAGCAGAGAAAAGACGAGGCTTTGCACTTAATGGCTTTTTCCAGAGCACTGCACTTCATTTGTGTCAGATTTAGAAGGGAAATGTCACTGATTATTCAGTCACTAATGACCTGCCCGCTGAAGCCAAGAGCCGTACTTTCCTTAGACTGCAGTGGTGATGTGCAGTCAACCATTTGCTGCTTTTCTGGTTAATGGTTGGAAGTGAAATTGTATTTGCTTCCAGCTCTCTTGTCATATGATGTCTTCATAGGCTTTCCATTCTTTAATTAAAATTTCATTAAATTTAAAAGCTGATCGATCGTGACTAGTTCTGATGACAGCCTGAACAATCCTAGACAAAGCCTGAGATGGGTGTACAGTTTCCCATGAATTTCCAGTAATTTTGCACTTGTTGGCCTGCAATGACACGTGGCTGCAGATTTGTGTCCTCACAAAAACCCTCACCTCTCAGCCAGGGAGGGCTCTGAAAACCCACGAAGGGCAGCAGAGGATAAAGAGGGGGGGATTGGCTCCCATCTCTACAGCAAGGTTGGACACAGAAGTGATTTGCTGCTAATTAGGCTGAACAAATTTTTCAGCTAGTGTCAGTTCAGCACAGACCCTTTACATACCGTTCAAACCAGCAGCACTCTCTATCTACATATTTATTGTATTCCCTCCCAGCAGAAGATAACAGAGCTCTTAAAATATTCCTAGACTCAAGCACTGCAGGACAAAAACTCCTAGCTATAGCTAAAAAAAAAAAATTTAGCTTATTTTTTCTTGAGAGATAACACATTGCTTTGGGCTTAAAATATACTCGTTTGAGAAAGAAAGTCAACCTTAGGTGACAGGCTGCAGGACTGACCTGGGAGACCAAAACCCTCTCAAACTTGCAGCACACATGTGCAAAGAACTCATTTGTCACCTTGCCAGGGCCCATATCTGCACTCTGGTTTTTCACAATCTGTTTTTAGAAGCAGGCTGGCTGTGAGGCTCCAAGTGGGAATCAGGCATCCTCATCCAAGCCAGTGCTCAGCAGGGCAGGGAAGCAGCGCTGGGCACAGCTGAGTGCCAGTCACCATCTGTCCATGCCGTGCCCACTGCAGCAGCTCCGAGAGGGGATCCTGGAGGAGGAGCAGCCCCAGGCTGAGGGACAGTGGCCACAGGAGTGTCTGGCTGAGCATCACTCACTGACCAATGTCCCCCACGCCCCTCTCCTGCATGGCTGTGCCTGGACACAGCTGCCAGGCTTTGTGATTTAGCTGAGAAACCTGGGCTGGGTTTGCTGAGCAACAGCACAAAATACCTGGGGAAGCAAAAGGCAGGGATGGCTTGAACAGGCCCTTTCAGGAATTGCACTTTGATGTTAGTGGGTGCCTTACAAGCCAGAACATTCTGTGACTTCTCAGCAGCTGGGATGCAGCAACGTGCAAGGGAAGGGCATAGGCTGCTGGGGCTTATGGGCTGCTCCCCAGGAGCCTGTGGGTGTCCCACAGAGTTGAGCTCCTGCAGCCTCCCCAAAGGATTTACCCACCTAAGACAGCAACCCCTCAATAAAAGGTATTTCTCCATTATGGAGAATTCTGTGTCTTCATTCTTATTCAAGTGACTCTTAAGGGCAAATTATGTTTGCTAGCAGAGGTGAGGGCTGGGACAACTGCATCCACATCCATTTTCAGTTTCTGAGTGAAAGCAAAATAATCTGATCCTAAACCAGAAGACAGAAATAAAATCAGACCAGTGCCAATAAAACCCCCACCCTGAAATCTCGCACAGTCATCCATACACACACACATACACACACACACACACATACTATCACACACAGAGTCAGGAATGTTATAATTCTGTATTTTGCATTCGTCTTTCCAATCACACTCCAACCTCCCAGAGAGTCTGCAGTGCATTTTAAACATGTCCATATTTCAGTTCCAATTACTTTTGGTTTTGTTCTCTGCTGATAACCTCTCCCAGCAGAGTGGACCCATGGCTAACGCCAGAGATTTCCCTCCAATTCAATCTTTTCTAAAGCAAACACACAGTCTTTGCTAGCTGGACTTGCTTCTCATTAGGAAGTCTTTCAAGAGACTTGGTTTAAAAACTAAAAACAACCCTCAAACCTCTACACTGTTTATCTCTACAAAATCTTGGCTTCTAGAGCATAACTGCACCTTTTGACCTCTGTTACACGAACTCCCAAAGCCAAAAGAGCAAGAAGAAGTGCAATTCCCTTACAATGCAAATGAAGTTGGAGCAGAAAATTCATCTGCCTACAGAAAACATTTCTGTAATGACTGTTCTCCCTCATTTTATTTAAAGCGCCCCTTTAAGAAATAAATGCTTCCCCCTCTAGGACTTGCAAGGGCCTGGGGGGACTGCAGAGCACACACACAACCCTCTCCATGCTGGGGCATCTGTGCTATCCCAAAATGCCAACAGGCAAGAAGAGGAACCAGGCAGGTGAGCCACTGTCCCCACTCCAGCCAGGCACCCAGGCTGGCCCCAGCTGCTTCCAGCCCCAGCCATTCCCAGCAGCTCTTGGAGGTAGATGATGATTAGGGAATTTTATTTTATTTTTTTTTACATTTTGATGTTTAATGATTTATATAATGCTGGCACGGCTCCACGCATTACACTGTAGATTGCCCTGATTGAATCGCAACATTCATTAGGTCTTTTGCTAACAGAATTTCAGTGGACCATTAAAATGGATAGAAGGAGTTACTGTGCCGTGTCGGTGAATTAAATTCTGCCTGTGAGAGGCACAAAAGGAGCAGTCTTGCTTTACATGGAAATCTGGTGGCTGGTGCAGCACACAGGTGTGAGGCACTTTGCACACAGGTACACAGAGATTGCAGCAACTCCACAATAACCAATTTACACCATTAAAAGCAAAATGCTGCCCTTTGCTTATTTGGCTCTAAAAAGTAGAAACCAGCTCTAGAGACTCACCATAAACAAATCCCCAAATCATCCCTCAAAAAAACACTGCAAAGGGACTCTTAACTAGCAGTAAGGAAGGATAGTTTAGCATCCAAAATACCCAAATATCAGCCCCTCCTCCCCCCCCCAGCAAAGGCAGGATGATGATTGAGGTCTTTTCCTTCAGATCTAAAGAAACACGAACAGTGCTCCTGTGAGATGAGAAAGCTGAGAGACACATCACCTTCCCTTCTGAGAGCCAGCAGGTCATTGCTCCCAGTTTCAGACTCAACTTTTAAAATCATAAATATTTTGGCAGAGTGGGATGCATGCAGCCACTGAGAACCTGATTTGCATTACAGAACTGAGCACCAAGACACGCCGAGCAACAATTCAAACACTGTCAAGGGTAGAGTTTGGGGAGTGGGTATCTGGCAGGGTGGGCCTCCCAAAAGGCTCCAGTAGTTGCAATTACCCTGTTGGGGGCTGATTCATCTGCACAGAAAGTGTGTTTCAGCAGTGCCATCACCACACAGCAAACACGGATGCTCTATTCTGTAAACATTATGTGACATTTAATTCTCCACTGTGTCCCAAACCACCTGGATACTCAGTCAAAGCAGACATTTTCTAGCTGCTGTTTATAAGTACACCCCAAGAATCTTAATTACAAGGGTTTTACATATTTTTAAAGAAAAAAAAATTAAAGCAAAAAAAATTTTTAAAGAAACTTTTTCAAGTTTATAAAATAATATTATGCTGTAATTTGTGGTTACCACCAAGGCAAAAAGTAACATGGAAAGTAGAATCTTTAGTACCACTAGAAAGCTGATGATTATTGGGAAAATAGCTACAGGTGTGAAGAGCTTCAGGCAGGACAGGGACCAGGGAAGGAGAAGGGTGGCATGTGGGTTAGGTGGTGCTGGCACTGGCACTTACAGGGAGGCCCAGTCAGCAGAGTCATGGAATGGTTTGAGTTGGAAGGAACTTTAAAGCTCATCTCATTCCACTGCCACGGGCAGGGACACTTTCCACCAGACCAAGCTGCTTCAAGGCCCATCCAACCTGGCCTCAGACACTGCCAGGGATGGAGCATAATGGGCACTGGTGATCAAAAGAGCTATCAAAAACCAGCTATGGTTTAGCTCCTTGTGTTCATCCTCTGCCCTTTATTTACTCTTTGTTTCAGTTCAGTCAGTACCTACAGCATGTGCTATCCTGAACTGGGGCTGAATAATGTATTTTGATGTCCCCACCACCCCGATGCACCCCTCAGTGCCACCGCTATGCTCCAGCTTGAAGCCTGTGCTCAAGAACTGTCCCGAGTGGATGTAGAGCTGATCTGGAGCACCAGAGTCTACAGCACCTCAGAAAAACCAGTACCCACCCTCCACACCCAGGAAAAGGCACCGGTTGCCCAGGTGGGTGATGGCAGCAGGAAAGATCCCCCACTGTCAGTGAGCCTCCTGTGCTGCCCCTGGGTTGGCTGCTGGGTTTGAGCATCCCATGGCATCAGCATCACGCTGAGAGAACTCATGAGACAGGGCAAGAGGCTTACTAAAAGTCAGCCTGTCTGAAAAAATGATCCTCAAATAAAGCAAGAGCTTTCCCCAGCTCCAGTCTGGTGTTGTTTTCTTTAACATGGCCATTTAATAAGAGCCTGTGGTATATTTAACAGCATTTCAACCTTCAGCAGCTCTGTGTAATGAGATAGAAATGCAATGCATCTCTCCACCGACGGTCCCTCCCCAGGGAACATGGGTACCTTTAAGCCACTATTTCTTTTTGCAGCAGTAGGCGTTGATCATATTTCTGTTGCACATCTCCTCGCTGGAGTTTAATGTTGTCTCAGCACATACGTCATCAGAAGGAGAGAGGAAAATTCATATCCCCTGTGCCTTGTTATTGCAAAGTATGAGTGAGCTACTGTTTGCATTGGAGAGTCAGTTCAGACAACATGCACACAGATATTTCAAAAACTAAGCTTTTTGTTTTGCTTCTAAAGTCCTAAGTAGTAAGTTTTCAGAGATGGGGATGCGTAGATTTCCCATTATGGGGATGCTGAAACACAACACAGATGGTGAACATTCCAATTCCCCATTCCAAGGAGGAGAACAAGTCACAGGGGTGCCTGTGCCCAAATCCAAAGGCTCCCCAGGGGGGATGTAGAAACTCAGAAATTAGGAATGTAAACAGCAATGCTCACCACCTCTGCCTAAAATACCTTGGATCAGGGCAGAGGAGGCAGCAGAAGCTGTCAGACTGTTCTTGGGTACCTGCAGAGAAGGTTTGGGATCTCTTTCTGCAGCCAGCTCCGTGGGTGAATCACAGTGAAGGATACAAAGGGCTCCTGAATCCCCTGGGCTTCACCTGCCAAACAAAAGCACTGGCAGGAGAGGAAATTCCCCGCAGGTATAAACCACCATCAGCTTCTGACAAAGGAACCAGTCCTTCTGATTTGTCCTGGGGTTTTATCAACCCATTCAATGGATTTATGAGATGAAGAAATCAGATGGCAATTCATTTTGCTGCAAAAAAGCTAAGGAGGAAAGGGGAAGAGGGCAAATGCTGCCATTGATCTAAAGAGAATAAAGATGGGATTAAACAGTGAATTTTCATCATAACAAAAGATTAACTATCCAGAGGAAGCCATAAGGATTGGTATTAAATTCACCAGCTAATAGATTTAGTGAGGATCTGGGGAAGGAGATGAATTTGTGAAGTAGCCAAATACAGAGTGGACATGGAGATAAGCTCATCAAAGCCAGAAAAGGAGCAAATCATCAGGAGAAGTCAACCAATGGCAAAGTGACACCAAAACTGATAGATGCAATTTAACTGGGGGGGCGGATCAAGTTATTTTTCACATGGTTCTTAATCAGCAATATTAACTAGGGAGGAAACCACAGTATTGGTGTCTGCAGCCCAATCTGCAGCAGCCCAGGGAAAAGGGGGGGATAGGGAGGGAGGCAAACAAGATGTTAGCATGGTTAGCGAACAGGATGGGGAATAATAGTATGAAGATTATAACATTATTAAAATGATGCTGCCTAATCCCACAATAGTTTTCACCTCATCTGAAAAAGAGTATTAATACAGACTTAAAAGGGGCTTTTGAAAGGGTGATAAGAATGATCAAAGGCCTGGGGGAAAAATCCTGCTCTGTGAGGAAAGAAAAAATATATGACATAATTCATCTTAGGATGGGCATGGTAATAGGTCTTATGATGAAAAGTATAAATAATAGAGTGATATAATGAAAATATACCACAGGCTTCCATTCTCCCTGTTTCAAAACTTAGCACTAAGTAACCATTTCATTCAAATATTAATTTGAAACTGAAAAGGAAATGTGTTGCACAGACAAAGTGCATTATTTTTCTGAATTCACCGAGGAATTTAAACAATATCAAAGAGCTGGAAGGTGCTGAGCCCAAGGTCAGGTAAAACAGTGTCCCACCAGTGGTCCCTGGTCTCAGCTGGGTTGGAAGCCCCTTTTCTCCTATTTTCCTTGGGAGAAAGATCATGCATTTCTATGTCTCTCCTCACAACCTAATTAGGAACACTGAAGCTTTTGTCTTCAAAGCAAAGCTAATTCATTAGCAATCTAATTATTTACCTGTGTAGCACCAATACAGCTTTCGAAGCATTTTTCTCTCAAATGGAAAGTGAAGGCTTTGCACTTGGTGAATTTTTTAATAGCCTTTATTTGACTGGGGAACAGAAACATGCTGAAAGTGAACAAAATAAAACATTATAGAAATCATGAGTCATTAAACCTCAAAATAATTGCAGCTCGACAGGATTTTTAAGTGAGGACATTACACAGCCAAACCTGGGCAAGGGGTGGAAAGGAAGGGGGAAAAGGGGAATGGGAAAAGCTGGGAGCTTGTACATGTGGTCAATCCTACCAAGCAAACCAGTGTTTGGTTTAAAAGGAGATGCATTTGCCTGATGCACTTTCCTTACATGGCACGGGCCTGGAAAATGCTCTTGGATGCACCAAAGGGCAGCAGGAACAGCCTGGCAGCGGAGAGGGTGTCGTTCTCCTGCTCTGAACATGAACATGCAGGAACCTGCAGCAGCCTCCTCTGTGCATCCCTGGGGTTCAGGCACAGCTCTGGGCACTTACCATGCCATGGGCCATGCCACTTGTCACTTGTCATGCTGAACTGTGAACCATCACAATGCAGGAAAAGCCCAAATTGGAGTTGCTTGGCTCTCACCAAACCCTCCAGACTGCATTTCTCTCCCTTTCACCTCATTCTCATAACAAGCAGCAAAGCCAGTGAGTAAAATCTCATGAACTAAAACAACCTCAAAGGAACAGCTGATGGCTGGAGCTGCAGGACCATGTCTCCAGCTCTGGAGCTTTACAGAAGCAGAAAGCCTGAAGCAGAGCAAATGCCTCGCAGTCCAACAGGAAAACCCTTTCTATTATAACCTAATTAAGTTA